>CM035621.1:63149294-65549294 GCA_020496765.1 Gossypium stocksii
GTTGGTAAATAAATGATCAGCATGTCCTAAAACATAAGAATTTGGGATCAAGTTTAATTTCCGAGCCTTGGGGTAAAAGTGTAAATATGCAAAAGTTTAGGGCCAAAAATGTATTTTTTGCCAAAGTTTGAGTTAAGGGCTATTTTGATAAATGTGAGTATTAAATAAGCTAAATTGCTATTATAGATCAAGAAGAATGAAATTCAGGAGTAGATCGGGGAAAGGAAAAAGTAAAAGTCTAAATTGTCAAGTTTAACCGTATTTTGTATCGAGGTAAGTTTACGGTAAATAGATGCAATATTTCTTTATTTTACATTAATGTTGTTAATTTCCAGCATATATACATTTATTTTATGAAAATATTCAAAGTTGAACCAAAGACGAGATGACAGAGAAAAAGTATCAGAGAGCCCCGTTTAAACTCTAAGAATGTTGGGATACGAAATGTCATGACATTTTGGGTTATCAGACAGGACAGGAATATCCATGTAAGTCCATATTAAAAATATGGCTTTGGTAGGACAGGGAACATCTCATGTAAGACCATACCTAGAATATGGCATTGACAGGTTATTATTAAGCAGGAAAACCCGAGTATCCTTAGTATTCCGAGTGGTTCAACGGGCTATTGTACAGGTTAAATTACAGGAAATTCTCAGCAAAGGAAAGGTAAGTTATATTCATGAGTTTATTGAATAATCAAGTAAGAAAGAAAGTAATTGAATAAGGAAGAGGGTAAGAAATGAGGTGTAAGGAAATCTTATGATGCTTGATGATATTATGATTAACTATTATTTAGGGTGAATGTTGTGATTTATTTACTTGTAAACTTACTAAGCTTAGTGCTTACTCTCTTTATTTTCCTTCTTTTTATAGTTCTATCAAGCCAACTCGGGAATTGCAACGAACGTCAGAGATCCAGTCACACTATCAACAGGATCATTTTGGTATAACTAGACGTTTCATTTCGTGTATGGCATGTATAGGGACTTGGTTTCTTTTGGTATGAATGTCCTTAGGTTATGTTTAATGAATGGTATGTAAATACTTGTTGATGATTAGTTATTGGAATGACTAATCAAACATAGGTTTAATACTATGTATGCCTAAATGGTAATTATCACATGGAAACCATGAAAAAGGTGAAAATAGCTTAAAAATAGATTCGAACAGTAGCAGAGATGTGATTTTGAAAAATCACTAAAAATAGTAGAAATGAAATTAAATAGTGAATGAGACATTAAATTAAAGCTTAATGAGTCTATTTTCATGTGGAAGAAATAGAGTAAGCAAAAGATTGTATATTATGAGTTATTTGCAATTGAGTGAGACTGCTCCAGATTGACTTCGTGATCCCCTATTTTGAATTTAAAAATTCACCATAAATTGTACATAAATAATTAGGTGTTATAGTTTATATGCCTATATTCCTTATTGAGTGTAGTTGCAAATGAAATAAACAACATGCCTATTTAAATTTTGTACAGAGAGAAAACTAATTCGAAGTGAACAGAGGTTAGAGTAGTCAAACTGCATAACAGGGGAGACTTTAAGTAATAAACTGTACTAATTGGATAGTCTAAAAATTCTATAAAAAATATTAGTAAGAAGATATATGAGTCTAGTTTTGGGGAAAATTTACAGAATTAAATTTTGAGTTTCGTAACTCGAGTTATGATTTATTTAGTGACTGTGATGCAGTTGGACAGCTTTATAAGGAACAAAGAAATAATTTTATTTTGGTTCGTTTAAGTAATTGAAAAAATTTTATTGATCTCGGTTTGGCCCTGAACCATTTATTTAGGGTCTCGATGACCCTTTTTAGGGATATATTGAATGAATGAAAATAAATTAATTTTAAAAGCAAATTTCTACGCCCGAATGAGTAAGTTAAGTCCAGTAACGCCTTGTGCTCGACTTCGGCGACGGTCTCGGGTAAGGGGTGTTACAACGGCAATATCACACAGCTGTGTTTCTAACTGTGGGGTGTCCACGGCCTTAGGCATGCCCGTGTGTCTGGTCGTGTGGTCCTAGGGGATCTGCGTTTTAAGAAGTTAGTTATGAATCTAAGAAAATCAAACTTGTTAGTGCTCAGGTTGCCTCCTAAGAAGCGCTTGTTTATAGTCTAAGCTCGACTTCTTACCTGCACCTTTATGAGGGATTGTGGAGCCCAAGCTCCTCTCTATCATTCTTAAAGTCATCACCATAATATAGCTTGAGTCGATGACTGTTTACCTTGAAAGTGCCTTAAGTTGGATGTGTTACCTCAATTATGTCAAAGGGAAGAACACTTTGGACTATGAATGGGCCTGAATTTTAATGCCCTTATAATCTATTTATCTTGAGGAAGATTCGTTGGAGTTTAGCTCAGTTTTTACCTTTTTCATCTCAATGGTAATTTCATCTTCTCCTGACCTTGAACGAGACACAGTTCCAATGTGTCTTTAAGAGTGATTTCCTAAAAAGAATCTTGAACAGAATGATCAATAGAATAAATAAAATAACAGGAATCATCTTGTTCCCTAGAAAATCGCATGGCATCATAGATTTGAAATAAAATTTCTTCATCCCCTACCCTAAGCATAAGTTTTCCGTCTCCCACATCAATAACAGCTCTAGTAGTAGCTAAAAATGGTCGCCCTAAGATTAAGGGTACCTCAACATCCTCATCCATATCTAACACAACAAAATCAACAGGGAATATAAATTTATCCACCTTAACTAGTACATCTTCAATGATGCCCCTAGGATATTTAACAGATCTGTCAACTAATTGAATACTCATCCTAGTGGGTTTTGGTTCCCCTAGTCCTAGTTGCTTGAACAATTGATAGGGCATTAGATTAATGCTAGCATCTAAATCTGCTAGTGCCTTTTCAATATTTAAATTACCGATCAAACAGGGAATAGTAAAACTTCCTGGATCTTTCAATTTGGTTGGAAGTTTATTCTGGAGGAGTGCTGAACATTCCTCATTAAGTTCCACTGTGGATAACTCTTCAAACTTCCTTTGTTTGTTAGAAGTTCTTTCAAAAATTTTGCATATGTGGGCATCTGCAAAATAGCTTCAACAAAAGGTAAGTTAATATGTAATTGTTAAAAAGTTCAAGAAATTTACCGAATTGAGCGTCTATGCGGTCTTTCTTTAATTTTGCTGGGTATGGGATAGTGTTTTGTATTCTTTGAGTATTGGTGGGGTGTCTTCTTTGGGCTCGGCTTCCTTATGTTTTCCTTGTCATGTTCTTGTACTACCTCCTTTTCAGGTTTGGCTAGTGTTTTTCCACTCCTTAGTGTAACTGCTTTAATATGCTCCTTAGATTAATCTCTGTGTTGCTAGGTGATCTCTCGGAAATTAGCTTAGCGAGCTGGCTTATTTGAGTTTCGAGTCCTTGAATGGACACTTGCTGGTTCTTCAGTGCCGTTTTAGTGTTTTGAAATGGGTTTTAACACGGCAATAAATTTTGTGAGCATCTCCTCAAGGTTCGACTTTTTCTCTTGTTCGTGGTTGTTGAAATCTCGGAGGAGGTGGTTGCCTTTGATTTCCTTGTCCTCCCCATGAGAAATTTGGGTGGTTCCTCCAACCTGCATTGTAAGTATTACTATAAGGGTTATTTTGGGATCTAGAATTATTACCCATATAGTTGGCTTGCTCAGTTTCTATGCCATGTCCATAGAGGAGTAATCGGGATTGTACATGTTTCCTTAAATTGAGTCACACTGCATCACTGGGTGTACCTGCGTAGACCAACAAAATTATCAATCTTTTATTAAGGAGTTCTACCTGATTAGAAAAGCATGGTGACTGCATCAATATTAAAAACTCTGGCAGCTTTCTGTGGCTTTGTTCTCATGACTTGCCACTGATAGTTATTCAATGACATCTCTTCTATAAACTCGTAAGCTACTTCTGGTGTTTTATTGTTGATTGTCCACCGGCGGCTGCATCGATCATTTGTCCCGTCAAAGGATTCAAATCGTTGTGAAAGGTTTGAACTTGTAACCACAGGGTAACCCATGGTAAGGGCACCTTCTCAATAAGTCCTTGTATCTCTCCCAAGCATCGTAAAGTGTTTCTAAAATCCATTTACACAAAAGAAGAGATATCATTCCTTAACTTAGCCATTTTAGCCAGCGGAAAATATTTGAGCAAAAATTTTTGTCATTTGTTCCCATGTAGTGATAGATCCTCGGGTAAAGAGTTTAACCACAGTTTAGCTTTATTTCTCAAAGAGAATGAGAATAGCCGAAGACGAATGGCATCATCAGAAACGCCATTTATTTTAAAGTGTCACAAAATACCAAGATATTGGCTAAATGAGCATTAAGATCCTCATCCTGCAAACCATCAAACTGAACAAACTGTTGTATCATTTGAATAGTGTTAGATTTCACTTCAAAATTATTTGCAGCAATAGTAAGCCTAACAATGCTAGACTCAGTGCCTACTAAATTAGGTTTAGCATAATCATACATAGTATGCAGAGCAGGATTTTGCTCAATAGGATTTGCGGCTACTACAGGAGGTAGCTGATTATCATGATTGCCTCCATCTTCTCAGTAGGTCAGGTTCTTCTTCTTGACTTTGTTCTGGATATTGCAAGCTTCTTCTTATCTCTCTGTGAGTTCGACGGGCTGTAGCTTCTTAATCATCGTCAAACAATAATAGTCCTCCTCGGTTTCTTCTAGTCATAAACTAGAGGTACCTAGAAGGGAAAAAGAAAAAGAAAATTTTAGTAAATAAAACCTAAAATAAAAATAGGAAATAAATTGCAATAAAAATAAAAAATGGCTAAAGTAATAGAAATCGAGTATTCCAAATATTTCAGTTTCCTGGCAATGGCACCAAAAACTTGATCATGATGAGATGAAGTAATAAATCTGATTGACCTATAAACTAACTAATATCATGATAAAAAGGCAAGCGCACCTATCGAGTAGTAGTATAGCTAGTGGCAATACCGGAATATCGAATCCAATGAACCAAAAGCAAAAGTAATGACTTCCATCCTATTATCTAGCCTAAGAAATAAAAAGGGTTTGGTTGTAAACTATTCTAAACTAAACTAAAGAAATGACAAAGAGTAAATGGGAGATTGCTTTTGGGAAAAAAACTAATTGATGAGGGCAATACCTAAGGAAGAATCCACCTAGACTTCACTTGTTATCTAACTCTGAACCAAGAGATTTCTTCATTTGATTTGATTCGTAGAGATCCTTAAATTATGTTAATACTTTCGTCGAGGATAAGAACAACTAATCCTAGGTTGATTAATTGAAATCTCTTTCTAATTAAAACCCCTAGTCTCGCATTAGCTCGCTTTATGGCTCCCCATATTAGATTTGACTCAAATCCGGTAGATTTTCGTCATCCTATGTCTAGGATTGCGATCAACTCTGCTTAATTGTGTTGGATCTACTCCTATGCAGGGACTTTTGCTCCTCTACATAAGCACATTCGACTTAAATCAATATCCCAGAAATATCAATTTAAGAATTAAAAAACACAATTAAGAATAAATTAAATATTTATCACACAGTTCATATAATAATAACAAGATCTGTCTTAGGTTTCATCCCCCTTAGATATTTGGGGTTTTAGTTCATAAATGTAAAAAGAAACATCTCAGAATAAATAAAATAACAAACACAAGAAATCCCAAAACACCTGAAAGGATAGAAGGAGATCCTCTGTCTTGATGTAGATCCTGGCTTCTGAAATGGATCAATCAGTTTTCCTTCAAGTAATTCCCTACTTTTAACTCCCCGTCTTGGCGGGAATAATGTGTGTCCTTGTAGTTGCCTCCTAGGGTCTTTATATAGAGTTTAGAAGGTCTTTCTTAGCCCCTAAGTAGCCTTTCCGAGTGAAATTGAACTTCCTTATGACAGGGACACACCGTGTGCCACGCCCATGGGAGTCGACTTCCAGGCTGTGTTCGAGCCTGTTAAAGTGGCACGACCGTGTGACACGCCCGTGTGATGAACTTCCAGGCCATGTAGATTATTGATTTGGGCCTAATTTGCTCGTTTTTGGCCCGTTCCTTGCTCTTTTCTCTTCCTTATGTTCACCTAAGTATAAAACATGAAATAAAAGGATTAGGAGCACCAAATTCCACAAATCCAATGATAATTCATCCAGAATTTAGGCTATACATGAGGTAAAAATATGTATAATTTACGGTTTATCAAATACCCCCACACGTAAGCCTTTGCTTGCCTTCAAGTAAAATCTCAATTCACAATTAAAAATCATTCTTCTCAGCTTATAATCCTTATCAATAATGTTACAAACTAATCCACAAGTAATCATATAATGAAAATTCAACCAGAAGAAAATTAAAATCTCAAACACTCTAAGATGAGAATTTTATCACAGAAACATAGGTTTTCTCCCTTCTCATAAGTAATTACCTTGAACTTAAAATCAACAAGAGTTGACATCCTTATTAAAGATTCACTCTATCCACTTGAAGTGTTTAGGGTTAAAAAATTTAAGCACTCATTAGTCAACCTAAAAAGTTATTGCCAAAAGCTTGTAGGAAAATCAAATCTTCACCACTATAGATTGATATGATACAACGATCAAAAGGTCTATCAATGGTTGTAATGGGGCTTTGGTTAGAGGTGTTGTCACAAGCTGAAAAGAGGGTTAGAATTGAGATTGAATTGAACAACCATCTAACAAAAAAATCTCTATCATTGAAACATATTCCTAGAAATGAAGCCTTTTTGATGACATCGTTTTGGATTTAGAAGCTTATAATAGAAATATGCAAAAATGTTTGAATTACAATATGATTATGAATTACAACTAAAATAACTGTATATACACTTTTTTTTTAGGAAGAAATCACTTAACAATAAATTGAACATTTATAAACTTTACAAACTGAAAAAGAGAACAAAGCTAGACAATTATTCAACTCAAATCTCGACAAAAATAGGGATCAAAATAATTGAAGGGAATTCAACAAAATATGGGTTATAGATTAATATTGAAGGTAAGTCAAGGAATAGTTTGTTAGGCTCAATGGGGTTCACTAGGGGTTAATTCCTGCAAGTCCAAAGACAACCACCCATGTGGGGTCCACAAGCCATTGGGCCCACGTGGCCCACTCTTCCAGGCCCAATTTTGGGGCGTTACACATGTAATTCATATAACATATAACTCATGTACATTTTGTATTTCTGCAACATGTAATTTTATAATCATATCAGTATAATGCCCGTTGAAACTTCAGAAAGATCGAGGGATACTCGGGTGATACACACTAAGTGTATATCTGGTAATCTGTCAATTCATCATGTATGCTCTTTCAAGCCATGTACGGTATGCTCCTCCTGAGCCGGTATCGGTAAGCTTTGTGCAGCTGAAATAGTAAGCCCCGAAGGACGAAAACAGTAAGCCTGAAGGCTGAACTGTAAGCCCGAAGGCTGAATAGTAAGCCCAAAGGCTGAATGGTAAGTTCATGAGCTGTGGTGAGTCTGCAACGAATGTAGGAGCTTGACCAAACGGTAGCCCTAGTGACATGTCACTTGTATCCTACGACTTTCTACGATTCAAACAGGACTCGGTACTTAATCCAGGCATATAACCAATAGGCATTTTAATTCAATAATTCATTTATACATTATACAAGTATTTGAATCAAAAATTAAAAATATATAAACAATTCGATTCTAATTATACGAACTTACCTCGTAATAACTCGTAAATTCGATATTACTCGTCTACCTTCCATTTCCCCCGATCAAGTGCCGATATTTGTTTATCTTGATCTATATATTATCAAATTTAATACTTTCAGTAACTATTCAATTCAATTTAGTCCCTAATTCACATATATGGAAAATTACACATTTGCCCTTGTACTTTTGACTAGTTTGCAATTTAGTCCTTTCTACACAAATAGCAAATTTATGCAATTAAGCCAAAACCCATTATAGCTTAATTTTATACAACTTCAAACAGCCCATATTTTCAATTATTTCACATATCTGACCACAATATTTTTATCTTTTTCAATTTAATCCCAAAACTCAATTTTGTCAAAAATCACTTTATAAACTTGTATATTTAAAAACAACCATCAATAATCCAGCATAAAACTTCAAATTACACATGTATTCAACAAGGGCATCTTTCAAAATCATCAATAATTTTAGAATTAAGGTAGGGTTAGCTATACCGAGCTACAACGAGCTCAAAAACATAAAAATCATTAAAAATAGGTTAAAAACCGTACCTAAATGAGCTTAATAGACTTCGCTGAATGGAAGCTATAATAATGGCTTCTTATTACCCTAAATTTCAGTGAAGATGATGATAAAATGGCCACCATATTATGTTTTGTTTAATCATAAAACATAATAAGCATTTTACAAAAATAACCTTTATAAAACTAATTTAAAATCATGTAATATATGGACATAAATGTCCACTAACACAAACAATGGGATAATATCCATTTAAGGACTTCCTATATTAATTCTAAAACCAATAAAGCCATTTTACTAATAGAACTCAAGTTTTTCACTTTACGCAATTTAGTCCTTTTACTGAATTAACCGTTTAATCGGTAAAATTTCTTTATGAAACTCTCATACTATAATTCTATCGTGTAATAAGACTTATTAAAATAATAAGATAAATATTTGACTTGGTTAAGTGGTCCCAAAACCATCTATTCCAATCAGACTTAAAATTGGGCTGTTACAGTATGGATTGGTTAACCATTCATGGTCTGGTAGTGAATTGTGGAAAGAAAAGTATTGAACTGTGTGAAAATGGGAATATTTTTTGAGTTGACCAAGTGAATTTGACAACTTGCCTATAGTGATTTCTTCTATGACTGCTCAAAAATGTATAAGAAAGGATTGTGAAGCTTATCTTGCCTTTGTACTAGATACAAAGAGTCTGAGTTGAAAATTGAATTAGTGACGGTAGTAAGTGAGTATCGGGATGTGCTTCCGAAGAGTTGCCCAGACTGCGTCCTATTAGAGAAGAAGAATTTGGTATTGATTTGATTCTTGGTACGACACTTATTTCTATTGCTTCGTATAGAATAGCTCCGACTGAATTGAAGGAGTTGAAAGCTCAGTTACAAGAATGACAAACAAAGGTTTTGTGAGACCTAGTCTTTCTCCGTAGGGTGTACCAGTATTATTTGTGAAAAAGAAAGACGACTCTATGAGGCTATGCATTGATTATCGACAACTCAATAAGGTAACCATAAAGAACAAATATCCTCTGCCAAGGATCGATGATTTGTTTGATCAATTGAAAGGAGCCATAGTGTTTTCAAAGATAAACTTGAGGTCTGGTTACTACCAATTGAGAATTAAAGACTCGGATGTGTCGAAAACTGCATTTTCGACGAGGTATGGTCATTGTGAATTTATTGTCATGCCTTTTGATTTGAACACTCTTGCTTTATTTATGGATTTAATGAACCATATTTTTCGACCGTACTTGGACATATTTGTTGTTGTTTTCATTGATGATATGTTGATTTATTCTCGTGATGAGACCGAGCATGCCGAGCACTTGAGAACGATTTTGCAAACTTTGAGAGACAAACAGTTATATACCAAGTTTAGTAAGAGTGAATTTTGGCTTAAAGAAGTTGGATTTTTGGGCCATATTGTTTCAAGTGATGGTATTAGAGTTGACTCGAGTAAGATTTGACTATTGTGGAATGGAAACTACCGAAGAATGTGTCAGAAGTTAGAAGCTTTTTGGGCTTAGCCGGTACTACAGATGGTTCGTTAAAGGATTTTCCATGATTGCTACTCCCATGACCAAGTTGTTACAAAAAGATGTCAAGTTCAAATGGTCAGAAAAGTGCCAATAGAGTTTTGAGAAACTAAAGACATTATTGATTAAGGCCTTGGTTTTAGTACAACCTGAACCAGGTAAAAAATTTGTAATATATAGCAACGCATCATTGAGTGGTCTCAGATGTGTGTTGATGTAAGAGGGAAAAGTGATAGCTTATGCTCGAGACAGCTGAAGCCACATGAGAAGAATTTTTGACACATGATTTGGAGTTAGCCGCCATTGTGTTTGCATTGAAGATCTGGAGACATCATTTATATGGTGAGAAATGTCAGGTATTCACTGATCACAAAAGTCTAAATACTTGATGACTCAAAAGGAGATGAACTTACGGGAATAGAGATTGTAACACCACAAATTTTGGGCCTAAAAGTACTGGGCCTTGGTGGCGGCTTATGATATTTTGTTGTGTATGGAAATATCACAATTGTGTGTTTGGTGTGTTCGTTAAATAATTAAGAGTGTTTGGGAGTGTTGGAGAAGTCTTGGGTTCAAACCAGGACTCTAGCAAAAATTTTAATTTTTCCTTAGGTGGATCTTGGCGTTAGCTTGAAGACCTTATAAATATTTTTTGGTTAAAATATGTCACAAAGAAGCATGTGGTCTAGTGGCAAGGTGGCGTTAGGAGTATGCTTGTGGTCTGAGGTTTAAGTCCTAGCTCTTGCAAATCATTTTGATTTTCTTTTAAATGAACCTAGACTTTGGCCAATAGGCTTATAGTTAGTTGTGCTTGTTTTGTGACACAAAGAGAGCTTGTGGCGTGGTGGCAAAGTGGCGTGTGGAGCATGTGAGAGGGTAAGGGTTTGAATCCACTGCAGGCATTAGACTTCTATTTTGTTACATGAGGGCAGTAAGTGGTTGTGTTGGGTTCAAATTCCATAGAGTAGTTGTGGACTTGGTAAAAGGGTGAAGTTTGAACTGGTCATGGTGGTGTTTTTTGAATTTGAAATTGGGGAGTTGGAATGAATCAATGAGGATTCGATGGAGGAGATCAAGGAGATTTTCAAGGATTGGAGTGTGTGGGAAGAAGTGTTGGCCGAATTAGAGAACCTATGAGTGCCTATTTGGTTTTGACTTAGCACCGAATTGGTATAGAAGTTTGGGGGCATTTTTCTCATCTGGTTTTGGTAGTTTCTCCTTTGAAGCCGAATAGTATAGTGCCTTGAGGGTTCTTCTTTCATTTTATTTTGGTAATGTATTTCCTTTCTACTTCTGGTCCTCTTTTCTTCCTTCAATTTTCGTGCATCTTTGATAGCGAAGTTGCTTCTGATCATTCAGGTTTTCTTCTTTCCTTCTTTTGACAACATCCTTTAGGTTTATTTGTGATTCACCTTACCGAAACTCCAAAACATCAATTCCCAAAATTAGCCTATTTCTCTCTAAAGTTCCTCCTTTCTCATCACCATAGTCTCCCCTGCCGAATACCTTGTCTCTTCCCTCTCAATCAAATTCTTCATTCCTTCAACTTTTCTTCTCTTAACGTTCTTCTTTGCTTTGGCCAAGCTCACTTCTTCTCTTTCTTTCTTTTGCCTCTTGCTTTTGCGTTTGATGGGTAGCTGTTCTCATTGGCTACCGATTCTCATTCAATTATCCTTCATCTCCATAGCACCTATTGTGATTTGTGGTCGTCTCGAGTGGTGTTTCATCTAGAGGTAAGGTTGTTCTCTCTTATTTTGTTTTAAAGCTGAATACCTCTTCTCCATATTTTGTAATAATTAATTGTGAGATCCTTTATTGTAGATCATCGGGTTTAGGATTCCGTGAGGTATGGTGAATACGAATAGGTTGGAAAACATTTGAGCCTCTTCTTGCAACTCCTCCCAAGGTAATGTCCATACTCTGATCTAGGTAAAAGCCGATTGTATAATGGGTGTTTAATAAGGTGTTAGTTGTGGTTTTAATCACATTGTTAGTTAATCCTTGTTATAAGATATGTCGTAGTGAGTTATTGGGTGACGAACATCTTCTAACTAGCGATCTTAGGGTATTAGTTTGACGTGCGGTGTAAACAAGGCGTTGGGCATTGTGGTGCACTCGACTTCTCGAAACAGTACACCGTATTAGTGTCATGTTTGATAATCAGCTGAAAAGCCGGAAGTGGGTTCTTCACACCCTGATTTGACTGTTGAGTAGCATTATTACCAAAAAGCCAAATTACCAGTGAATGATGCCACACGAGCGTGCGATCGCAAGTATGGTGAACCGAGCCCACGAATCGTGGGCATTAGATTGTAGAGGCCATCACGAGCACTCTCGTGATTTTGGGCTATTTTGGGCCACGTTGAGCCTGTGGGCCCAATGGCCCTGTGAGCCCCACTCAGAATAAATTTGTATATTGTGGTAAATGTTGGATCGAGCCGTGTAGTCCACGTGGCTAAAGTTGTTTTTGGGCTAAATGGGCTGTGTGGGCCCAATGGACTTGTGGGCCCATACGGATGAAATGTATGTGATGTGATCAGTGATTGTTTTGGGCTGTGTCGTTCGCATAGCCGTGGTTGTTCTAGGCTAAATGGGCCACACGAGTGTGTGGACCCACTCGGGCCAAGTGATGGGCTTTAGGCCCAATTACCCCATTTTGTCTGTTTCGGTTACAAAAGTTGCTCAAGGCAACGATGGACCTTCAGTTGGGTCGTTAAGACCCCAGTTTACAAAATTCCAGAAACACCCCCGATTCACAAAATTACCAAAATACTCCTAGTTTACAAAATTCCAGAAACACCCCCGATTCACAAAATTACCGAAATACCCCCAGTTTACAAAATTACAAAAATACCCCAATTTACAAAATTATCAAAATACCCCCAGTTTATAGAATTATAGAAATACCCCTGATTTACAAAATTACTAAAATACCCCTGGTTTGCAAAATTACCGAAATACCCCCAGTTTGCGAAATTATTGAAATACCCCTAATTTGTTAAATTATCGAAATGCCCTCAATTTGTAAAATTACTAAAATGCCCTCGATTTTTCAAATTACAAAAATGCCCTCGATTTGGAAAATTACCAAATGTCTTTGCTTTGTAGAATTACCAAAATATCTCGGTAGGGTAGAGTTACTGAAATACCCTGTAGGGTAAAATGACCATTTTGCCCTAGGGTGTAAAATGATTGTTTTGCCCTTGCAGGTAGGTGACTGACTTGGACTGTGTATTTGATTGAATTGACTGTGATCATATGACAGTGTTTTAACTAACGTGTCCGTGGTTGCATGATTGATATGTTTTATTTATATGTTTAAATGTCTGTTACTGCGCATGTGTAACACCCCTAAACCATATCCGTCGCCGGCATAGGTTTAGGAGGCATTACCGAACAATTCACAACTCAGCACACACATATATCATTTTTACTCTAGTTGGCTAGTCTCAAATGTCACTCAATCTATAAATAAGTAACTCAAAACTTAGCTCCAAAATCTACTATTCATTTGGTAAAATTCAAGCTTACCGAATACATATTTACTTAATACTTGCATCATAACAATTAACAAATTAAACATAGTAGTAACAATTTCACATGGAACTATTTGCGCATTTTTAATAATATAAGATCAAATCATCAAGCTTTGCAAAATTTATAAAGACATACAGGTAAAACAATTGATTTAAGACTAACTTCACATTAGTAATATTTATAAACAAAAATTATTATTAAACTATCCACGAGACCATATTATGATATTATAATGCATTAATCATTACAACTAAACTTCATAACCAAGTTTATGCAACTAAACTTCATAACCAAACATTATCCATAACTTGATAAACACTTTCATAACATTAAATTAGCCATTTTCACATGGCTTTTATATACATAACAAAACATATTATTCAAAAGGTTATCCAGCCTATACATGCCATTTGTTAAGTTTAAAACATAAAATACCAAAGTAGTCGATAGTGTGACGAGATGCCGACGATACCCAAACTTTTAGCTGGAACTAAGATCTATAAACAAAGAGACATAAAACACAAAATAAGCTTCCATAAGCTTAGTAAGTCTTAAGCATATACACATTTCAATGAAGGTTCAATTCATTTATGCACAAACTAAGAGGTATCATTCATAGAATATTTTAACTCCATTAAGAAAGCTTGGCCGAATATATATATATACACTATCATCCTTATGATTCCATACTCACTTGAATAAGCCTTAATCTTATGGATTAATACTTAGTAAATTTTCTTTACTCAATATATATACACGTATACACATCTTCAATCCAATAAACTAATCAACGTATGATCTCAATCATTAAAGATACACTTCAAATTGACATTTCCTCAAATGGCCGAACCTCATTTCATGCAAAACTTATACTTCTAATATAATCCTTTGATTTATCAACTCACTTAATGTCATTCGAATATACAACTAACATATATCTATGTATCACATACTATCTAATTCATAAGATAATACATACGTACCTTATTACGAGATAATAATAATCTAATCCCGTATTTGAACTTCTACTCATTTTTCAACTTGTTTATTTGCACAATGATTCCAAGCCATAAACATCACACTGGCACGTAGCCTACTAGGTATTAACCTGATTTTGTTACAACAGCACATTTGCTTGCTAGGCTTTTAGCCTGAAACATCACACCGGCACTAAGCCTGCTAGGTTTATAACCTGAATCGTATCACTGGCATTATGCCTGCTAGGTTTATAACCTGAATCACATCACTGGCATTATGCCTGCTAGGCTTTTTAGCCTGATTTATACAAAAATCCACTTCTTAGCTCAATACAAAATTTACAGATATCATGAGTCATATACAGTCATTGTAATACACATTGAACATAATCATTTCTTTATTCAAAAATTCATTTAGCATTTTGTATCAATATATCTATTTTAATTCAAGCAATTTGGCCACATTCAATTCAACTCATTTGATCCAATACATATCTGACACTTAATAATAACATGCCTATTTAGAAATTTATATTGTAGCTACATTCGGCTCAATCCTTTTCTTTTTATACACACATTACACATTGTATTATCATTACACTCCATACCTCATTCATATTCGGCTACTATCAATAAACATAAGTAACCTTTCTCAATTCTTTATCTAATTTCGATAACTATATATAATTACATGGAAAACATAGCAACCATCATTCATCTTCACCATTCATATCTAGGCTTCTCAATTAACTCAAATCAACTCACTTGTTAATTAAACCCCATTCGACATTGGCATGAATCAATTCTAGCTTTTCAAATTTAGTTCTTAGAATTAGTATTTATTCGATTTTAACATATATTTTAGCTTAAAGACTTACCTCAATAATTCTGTATGATTGTGTTGACTACTCGTCCATCTTTGTCTTTTCTTGATCCAAATTTCGGTTCTTTGAGTCTTGAGCTTAATAAAATAAAATAACCATTTATTTAATCAATTGCTTCACTAAACATTACTCCAAGATTATACATTATAAAAAATGACCAACACAACTTTAACTAATTCGCATATCAGCCCCTTTAAGAAAAATCTAACTTTAACAATTTGGCCTTAACATCTTTAATAAGAGATTATTCAACATTTTACTAATTTACTCACTTATAACCATGGATTCATCAATTTCTCTTCTCAATCAAGACAAACAACCAAATTTAATTTAATTTCTTCTATTACCGAATGAACATGCTTCAACCAAATTCAAAATTTCAACATGAGCTATGCAAAGGACTTAGCAACTAGCTAAAAAACACAAAATTCATAGAAAACTAAGTAGAAATCATACCTTAATAGCTTGAACAAGATGACCGAATGAACCACTCTCTTTTTTCTTTTCTTCTTAGTTTATTTCGGCAATTATAAGAAATAAGTGCATGTTTCTTTTATTATTAATTCATGCTTCAACATATTTTAACTTAATTTATAGTTGTTTGACTAATTTAACCTTACCATTAAAACTATATATATAATCATAAAGGACACATTTGGCCATCTCTAAATAAAAAGAATTATTTGCAACTTAAGTACTCCTTACTAACAAGCCACTTATAAATTAGCCTTTAAAATTAGACTACAAGTTTTTCCCCTATACTAATTAGTCCTCTTTTCCTTTTATGCAAATAAGCCCTTATAGATAATTTAATATCCAAACAATGAAACCAAAACACGAAACTTTCACATATAGCAATTCACATAATAAAATCACGAAAAAAATAATATTTTAATAATTTCTAACTCGATTTCGTGGTTCCAAAATCACTATTCCGATTAGGGTCAAAATAGGGCTGTCACAGCATGGCCATTTGCATACACGTGTGATGATTGTGCATGACATACACGACATTCTGCATAGGGTGTGGCTTGATTTAGAGGAAGTTCTATTTTAGTGGCTCTGTCACATAATTCTGTTAATAGTGGCTTCACCACGTATTCTGTTTCTGGTGGCACTACTAGGTTATCTGTTATTAGCAGCCATGCTGCGTATTGGTGTGTAAGTTGGGTGGATCGAGTTATTCCCCACATGGTGTGATGGTTGGTATGGGTGGGTAATGGTTGGACTGGGTTGGGATTGCATTCACATTCTAATTCTAATTCTGATTTTGATTCTGATCCCGATTCTAATTCTAACTCTGATTCTAATAATGCTTCTGATTCTATAATGGGCTAAGGCCCATCTAGTACTAACTATTGTAATGGGCTAAGGCCCAATTGATACTGGAACTGTAGTTGGGCTGGGGCCCAGACTTTTGAATCTTTTGTATGACTGACTGTATGTTTTTTTTAAGTAGGAGATTACACACTGAGTTTTCATAAACTCACCCTATTTATTAACTGTGCAAGTAATCCCTAGCTTTAGGAGGATCAGTGCTGCGAGGGACTCGAAGAATGCCACACACTGTTAATGTCCTCGGTGTTGTTTATTTATATTCAAGTATTTTGATTTGGGTCGTAATAAGGCCTTAATAATTTTTGGATTCTAAATTTGGAATTTTATTTATTGCTTTAAAATTGCTAGGAGTAGAACTTGAGTTTTCCAAAACAACACCTGTTTTTAAAAATATCACGTTTCCGCAACTGTTTTAAATTAAGCTTCCGCAGTAGATAAGGTTATAATAATAATAACATTTTACAAGAGAACGTCTTTTAGTAAACCACGTTTTAAAATAAGAAAATGAAATTTGAGATTTTTCACAAGTTTTAAATGACAAAAACTTTTAATAAGAAGGGGTTTTCGATGGTAACAAGGTTTTCGAAAAACACTTCAATGTGACACACCAGATTCGGGCCTAACTTCTAGGCCGGGTTTGGGGTTTTACAGAGATGGCTAGAGTTGATAAAAGATTATGAGCTAGTGATCGACTACCACCCGGGAAAGGCGAACGTGGTCACTGATGCCTTGTGTAGAAAATCCTTATTTGCATTAAGAGCTATGAATACACAGTTGGCTTTATCAGATGATGGTTCTATTCTAGCTGAGTTGAGAGCTGGACCGATGTTTCTCCAAGAGATTTGTGAAGCTCAGATATGCGACGATGAATTGTAAGATAAAAGATTCCAATGTGAGTAGGGTATGGAATCATAATTTTGGATTAGTTTTAATAGATGTTTGATGTTCCAAGACAGGATTTGTGTTCCTAAGAATACCGAGTTGATTTGAAAGATTTTATGTGAGGCACATAGTGGTTATTTATCTATTCATCCAGGAAGTACGAAGATGTACAATGACTTGAAGAAAGTGTATTGGTTATCGGGAATGAAAAGAGACATTTCTAAGTTTTTATCGAGGTGTTTGATTTGTCAGCAAGTAAAAGCTGAACACCAAGTATCTTTATGTTTACTTCAGCTTGTGATGGTTCCTGTGTGCAAATGGGACCGTGTTACTATGGACTTTGTGATGGGGTTACCCTTGGCTCCGAAAAAGAAAGATGTTGTTTCGGTTGTGATTGATAGGCTAACGAAGTCGGCTTATTTTATTCTAGTACGTGCCGAGTACTAACCTGAAAGGCTAGTCTAATTGTATATTTCAAAAATTGTGGGACTTCATGGAGTACCTTTGTCGATTATTTTGGATAGAGATCCTAGGTTTACATTGCGGTTTTGGAAAAAGTTGCAAAAAGCTTTGGGTACAAAGCTAAACTTTAGTACCGCTTTCCATCTACAGACTAACGGTCAGTCGGAAAGAGTAATTTAGATAATTGAAGACATGCTCCGATGTCGTGAATTGGAATTCTAAGGTAGTTGGGAAAAGTATCTGCTGTTGGTGGAATTTGCCTACAACAACGGTTTTCAGTCGAGTTTGAAAATGATGCCTTATGCGGCATTTTATGGATGTAAGTGTCGAACACCCTTGTATTGGACCAAACTCAGAGAGAATCAGATTCACGGGTTGATTTAGTCTGAGAAACTAAAGAAAAGGTAAAGGTAATTCGTGATTGTTTAAAAGCCACCTCGGATAGACAAAAATCCTACGCGGATCTAAAACAAAAAGAGATTAAGTTTCAAGTCAGTGGTAAGGTATTCTTGAAAGTATCTCTGTGGAAGAAAGTTCTCAGATTTGGCCGAAGTTGAGTCTGCACTTTATTGATCGTATGAGGTTACCAAAAGGATAGGGCCGGTAGCATATCAAATGGCTTTCCCATTTGAATGGAAAGGATTCACTATGTGTTTCATGTGTCTATGTTGCGAAGATAACGATCATATCCTTCACATGTAATTTCAGTTACAGAGGTTGAGATTTGATCGGATATGACTTACAGTGAAGAGCCGATTAAGATTTTAGCTCAAGAGGTTAAACAATTGAGAAATAAGAGTATTTCCCTTGTGAAAGTGTTATGGCAAAGAAATAGGGTTGAAGAGGCTACATGGGAGCCTGAGGAGGCCATGAGAAAATAGTACCCAAACCTTTTCACGGTAAGACTTTTAGGGACAAAAATCCCTAGAGGGGGAGAGTTGTAACATCCCGAATTAGGGCTTAGTTAGAATAGTGGTTTCGAGACCACAAATCTGAAGTAGAAATATTTTTTATGATTATTTTGAGATCCATGACATGTTTGTGATAAACTATAGATTATACATATTTTTACCTTATACTTAGCCTAAATTCTGGATGAATTACCATTGAATTTGTGGAAACTGGTGCTCCTAATCCTTTTATTTTATGTTTTATACTTAGGAGAGCATAAGGAAGAGAAAAGAGCAAGAAACGGACCGAAAACGGGCAAATTAGGCCAATTCAGTAATCAACATAGCCTGGAGGTTCGCCACATGGCCGTGCCACTTTAACAGGCTTGAGGACAGCCTGATAGTCGATCCACACGGGCATGGTACACGAGTGTGTCCCTGTCATGAGGAAGTTCAATTTCACTTGGAAAAGGCTACTTAGGGGCTAAGAAAGGCATTCCAAAACTCTATATAAAGACCCTAGGAGGCAACTACAAGGGTGTGTCGTTCTTCCACCAAGGAGACATTATTTTCCTGCCAGGACGGGGAGTTAAAGACAGGGAATTACTCGAAGGGAAGACGATTGATCCATCTTAGAAGATAGGATCTACATCAAGACAGAGGATCTCCCTTCAATCCTTTCAGGAGTTTGGGTTTTCTTATGTTTTGTTATTTTATTTATTCTGAGATGTTTTCTTTTATAATTATGAACTAAAACCCCAAATATCTAAGGGGGATGAAACCTAAGACGGATCTTGTTATTGTTATCTGAGCTGTGTGATAAATATTTGATTTGTTATTAATTGTGTTTTTAACTCTTAAATTGATATTTTCGGGATATTGATTTAAGTCGAATGTACCTATGTGGAGGAGTAAAAATCCCTGCATAGGAGTAGGTCCAACACAATAAAGCGGAGTTGATCGCAATTCTAGACATAGGACAACGAAAATCTACCGGATTAGGTCAAATCTAATATGGGGAGCCATAGATTGAGTTAATGCAAGACTAGGGGTTTTAACTAGAAAGAGATTTTAGTTAATCAAGCTAGGGTTAGTTGTTCTTATCCTTGACGGAGTTATTAACATAATTTAGGGATCTCTACGGATCAAATCAAATGAAAAAATCATCTGGTTCAGAGTTAGATAACAAGTGAAGTCTAGGTGGATTCTTCCTTAGGTATTGCCAATCAGTCTCTCCCAAAAGTAATTTCCCTATTTACTCTTTGTCACTTCTTTAGTTAGTTTAGTTTAGTTTACAACCAAACCCTCTTTATTTTTTAGGCTAGATAATAGGAAGAAAGTCATTACTAGTACTCATAGTTCCTTAGATTCGATATTCCGGTCTTGCCGCTGACTATACTACTATTCAATAGGTGCACTTGCCTTTTATTGTGATATTAGTTAGTTTCCAGGTATGATCAAATTTTATTACTCTATCATCATCACTCGAGATCACGATCAAGTTTTTGGCACCGCTGCCAGGGAACTAAGATATTAGGACCACTCGATTTCTATTACTTTAGCCATTATTACTTTTATTTATTTTTAGTTTTTATTTTTGCTTTTATTTTTATTTACTAAAATTTAGAAGCTACAGTTCACAGAAATTGCCGAGAGATAAGAAGAAGTCTACAGTATCCAGAACAAGGACAAGAAGAAGAGCTAGAACCTACTGAAGAGATGGAAGCCAATCAAGATAATCAGCTACCTCTTGTAGTAGCTACAAATCCTATTGATCAAAATCCTGCTCCGCGTACTATGTATGATTATGCTAGACCTAATTTAGCAAGCACTGAATCTAGCATTGTTAGGCCTACTATTACTGTAAATAATTTTGAACTAAAACCTAACACTATTCAAATGATACAGTAATTTGTTCAGTATGATGGTTTGCAAGGATGAGGATCCTAACTCACATCTAGCCAACTTTTTAGAATTATGCGATACATTTAAAATAAATAGTGTTTTTTATGATGCCATTCGCCTTAGGCTATTCCCGTTCTCCTTGAGAAACAAAGCTAAATAGTGGTTAAATTCTCTACCACGAGGGTCTATCACTACATGGGAACAAATGACAGAAAGTTTTTGCTCAAATATTTTCTGCCGGCTAAAACAGCTAAATTACGGAATGATATCTCTTCTTTTGTGCATATGGATTTAGAGACACTTTACGATGCATGGGAAAGATACAAGGACTTACTGAGAAGGTGCCCTCACCATGTGTTACCTCTATGGCTACAAGTTCAAACTTTCCACAACGGTTTGAATCTTTCAACAAGGCAAATGATCGACATAGCCACCGGTGGAACAATCAACAACAAAACACCTGAAGCAGCTTATGAGTTTATGAAAAGATGTCACTAAATAACTATCAGTGGCAAGCCATGAGAACAAAGCCACAGAAAGCTGCAGGAGTTTTTAATATTAATGCAGTCACTATGCTTTCTAATCAAGTAGAACTTCTTAATAAAAGATTGACAACTTTGTTAGTTCTACGCAGGTACACCCAGGGATGCAGTGTGACTCAATCAGGGAAACATGTACATCCCGATTACTCCTCCTATGGACATGGCATGGAAACTGAGCAAGCCAACTATATGGGTAATAATTCTAGATCTCAAAATAATCCTTATAGTAATACTTACAATGCAGGTTGGAGAAACCACCCCAATTTTTCATGGGGAGGACAAGCAAAACAAAGGCAACTGCCCCTTCCGGGATTTCAACAACCATCATTCCAACAAGAGAAAAAGCCAAACCTTGAAGAGATGCTCACAAAATTCATCGCCATATCAGAAACCCATTTCCAAAACACTGAAATAGCACTGAAGTGTAACAACCCTATTTTGGCCCTAATCGAAAAAGTGGTTTCGAAACCAAGAAATTGAGTTAGAAAATTTTTAAAAATATTATTTCTTATGTTTATACTATGTGAATTATCATGTGTGAAAATTTGGTGTTTAATTTTGTCATTGGATGTTGAATTATTAGTTAATGACTAAATTGCATAAAAGAAAAAAATTAGTGGGACAATGTGCAAGTGCCGAATTGTAGATGTTTCTTCAATATAAAGGACTTGAATGGCAAATAAGCCATTTAAGAAATTGGTGTACGATAGTGGGAGTTAGTAAATGTTATATTGTGCTTGTTAATATTATAATATGAAAGGTGAATAAATAAATCAAAGAAAATGGGTGATAAAAACAAAGTAAGTGTATATATATTTATATGGATGAAATTGGCCTTTAGATAGTGGAAAGGGAATGAATTTATAAGGGTTAAATTAGTAATCCAATAAGTCTAATAATGGTTAAAGAAATAAAACATAAATGCATGCATACATTTTCTTGTTTTTGACGATTTCACCAAGGGAAGAGAAAAGAAAAGGACAAGGGCATTCGGCTAACTAAGGGTTCAATTAAGCTCAAGAGCAAAAGGAGCTTAACTCGGGAAGGGGAAAAGCAAAACTAATTGAATAGTCGATTCGTAGTCGTTCGATGACATTCAAGGTAAGTTCGTAAGTGTTTAACCTTGATTCTTTTTATATGCCTAAGAGTTAAATTAATATGGCAAAGAGAATGTTAATTTTATTTAGTTAATGTGCCGAATATGTATTGATTTAAGGCTATAAGCCGATTGTGGCTAGTATGCTTAAGTTGAATTGGATTTGGAAATTTGATGCACTAAATGAGTGTTACAATGAATGAACTATGCTGTATATGTGTTGGAAGGGATATCACGATTTGTGATTATTGGATATCTAAAGGAAACCATGATGTGTATAAAATTATTATTAGTCATATGTGGTAGCCGAATGTGGCTTGGTACTAAGGTGATTAAATCTGAACTTCGATGAGGTAAATTTTAGTGATCGTTGATATAAGTTATACATTATAATATATATTCGGGTTTTAAACCTAGTAGGCCTTGTGTCGGTGATGAATTTCAGGCTTAAGCCTAGCAGGCATTGTGCCGTTGAATTCGAATCAAATTGGTACTTAGCGAGCAATATGCTCAAATGTTATTACGAGATTTTGGATCGATTGTGTTATTACGTGAGTTAATATACATGGAAAAGTTAAACATGAGCTAAAATTTTGTTAGCTCGTAATAAAGTACGTATGTGTTTTATTATGCAATTAAATTATATAAAATGTGTTTGTATGATGGTTATGTATCCGAATGTGATTGAGTAAGTTGTATCTCATGAAATTAAGTTATGGATAGATGAATATAGGGTATAACTTTTGGCCATTTATGGCATAAGTAAATATACATCCTAAATGGAATTTGAGTATTCAGTTGAGCGTAAGCTTATACTTTGCTATGTGTTAAGGCCGGTTGGCAAGTTATGAAATTAAATAATGTGAATATTATGTGCTTATGATCGATTGATGCTAAACTTTTGTTAATGTGTTTGTGCTATGTGGAAACTGGAAGTATAGGATTTGATATGTTCAAAACTTTGTGGATTGACTACAGTACTATATTAATTGGGCATTTGGCCTAGCAAGCTTTAAGCTGGTGATTATTATCGGGCTTCGAGCCTGGCAAGCGTAAAGCCGGTGAATGAATATTAGACTTAAAAGTCTTGTAGGCTTTGTGCCAGTGACAAATTCAGGTTATTACCTAGCAGGCTTTGTGCCGGTGAAATGATAAATTCTAAGACTATGAGGCTTTATGCTAATACGACAATTGAATTCGTTCAATAAATTAAGTGGTCCAGGTATGTATAATGTATTTATGTATTGATTGTAGTTTCGACTACTCTACTGTTAGTAGCTTTCGACTACTCTACTGTTAGTAGCTTTGACCACTTCATGGCTCTGCCATGTCTGTACGGCACTATGTGCTAACCTCTGTATATCTGTTCATATTCCGAAATTGCTCAATGAGATTAAATTGACTGTATTGTGATAAAGTGATTGTACAGGCAAACTGAAAATGGTATGGTATACTGAGAATGTTACTGCTAAGTATATTTATGATTGGTATGTGGGTTGTACACAAAGAGTAAGCTAATTGTTTAATGATTTGTGACAATCTATGATGTATATATAGTATTTGGTGAATATTGTGAGAACAACATGATTTGGAATAAGTCTTGATTCTTGATGACATTGAAATTATCGGTCTATGCTTATGTTGCATAGCTATGTGTTCTTACCTTGATGAATGAAATGATATGGTATTGATTTAGTAAGCAATAACTGTAAATGAGTAAATTTAGCCTGGATAGCTTTGGGTTACTGCAGTGGTGTAACTTCGAAAATACACTAAAAATAGTGGGAGATAAGTTGTAGGCTGAATAAAATATGGAATTAAAGCCTAATGAATCTAGTTTCATATAAAAGAAATCGTGAAAGCAAAAGAATTTCCTATAATGAGATATTTAAAGTTGGGTGAGATAGAGTCAGAATGACTCTGAAATTCCCTATTCTGTTTTGAGAAAATCATTATAAATTGTGAAAAAATATCCATGAGTTTTAATTTATATTCTTAGAATCCTTAATGAGTCTATTTTCAAGAGAAATAGATGAGAACATTATCTGAGTTCTGAGCTATGAGATAATTGAACTTTAGTACAAAAGGGTTGGAACTGTCAGTTAGTGAATTAGGAGTAACTTTGAGGAATAAACTGTATTAATTGGAAAAGCCAAAAAATTTTGGAAATTCTATGGTAGAAAGCTACATAAGTCTAGTTTTGGGGAAAATTAATGGAACTTGATTTGGAGTTTTTTAGCTCCAGATATAAATAATTTAGTGACTGTTGCTTAGGAAGATAGCTTGTAGTGAACTTGTGATTATGTTGTAAACATTGATAAAACTTGTTAATGAGTTGCTTATTGTTTTCATATGAACTTACTAAGCGTAAAGCTTACTCCCCCTTTCTTTCCCATATTCCCTAGGTTGTCAGGTTAGCTTGGGTTGGGGACTATTAGAGATATTATCACACTGTCGAGTTTACGATATCGGCGTAAGTAAATCCAAGTGTTTCCGAGTCTATGGCATGTATAGGGTTGTAAAGTTGAGTAGGTAATATTATGATTTAGCCAAAGGCATTGGCTTGTGGTTAAGGTAGTATGTATCTTATAAATTTACCTATGTCGGCTAATAATGTTATGGACCTATATAATTATTCTTATGCTTGAATTGTATTGTCTCTTGTGATGTGGTTCATAGTATGATTGTTAGCAATATTTTTTTTAAATAGCTTCTTGAGTGCTTGAGTGTCCCCGATTTGGTCCCAGACCACCTTGAATACATGTTGTGGCCTCGTAAGCCCGTTTAGGGGACAATATGTGTGTGAAGTGAAAAGTTTTAAATTGATCAAAAAAATTTTACGGCCCGATTTTACATGATTGGTTGAGTTTAAGTTCGGTATTACCTCGAACCCTATTCTGGCGTTGAATACGGGTGAGGGGTGTTACATGAAGAACCAGCAAGCATCCATACAAGGGCTTGAAACTCAAATAGGCCAGCTCCTAAGCTAATTTCTGAAAGACCACAAGGTGGGTTACCGAGCAACACTGAGACTAACCCTAAGGAGCAACTTAATGCCGTGGATACAATAAATGAGCCCAGAGCCATGCAAGGAGACTGTGGTAAGTAAAGGTAGGATGAGGTAAGTTCCAAAGATACAATTGTCAAAGAGTATAAGCCTCGTATCCCATACCCAAATGTGCTAAGGAAAGATAGCACAGATGAGCAATTCGGTAAATTTCTTAAACTTTTAAAGAAATTACACATTAACTTACCATTTTTTGAAGCTCTATCGTAGATGCCAAATGTCGTTAAGTTTTTAAGAGAGCTACTGATGAATAAACGGAAGCTAGAGGAGACATCCCATGTGGAACTAAATGCAGCGTGCTCAGCTATTCTACAGAATAAGCTGCCCAACAAACTGAAAGCTCTAGAGAGTTTTACAATTCCTTGTTTACTTGGTAGCTTAGACGTCAAAAATGCTTTAGCTGATTTAGGGGCTAGTATTAATGTAATGCCTTATAAACTATTTAAACAACTAGATCTTGGAAAACCTAAACAAACTAAGATGAGTGTAACACCCCAAACCCGGTCCAGACGTTACGGCCAAGTCTGGTGTGTCACATCAACGATGGATTGGAAACACATTCTTTAGTTAATATGATTAAGGTGAGTTTGCAAAACTGTTATTAAGAGTTTGGAAGGAAAACGAGGTTTTTAATTTGTGAAAGTCCTATCTACTACCAGTTTAGAGTTTATTTCATTTTAAGGTCTTATTTGTCGTTAAGTTATCCTTTTGCTACATGTGTTATATTTGAAAACATTGATTAATTTTAAATAAAACCCGTGCAGCCATAGTCTAACCATTTAGGAAAGTTATAAATAAAGAAATGAAAACCGAAATAAAAATATTTAAGAGCGGCGTTATTACAAATTAAACCCAAAAGATTATAAATTAAAGAAAAATATTGAAATAAGTAACTTAAGAAAAATTAACCAAGTGCAGTCCACGTGGCCACTCCGAATCCCTCCAGCTCCAAGTCCATTAAGGTTGGGGCTCACCTACATAGATGAAAAGAATGGGGTGAGTTTGGAAAACTCAGTGTGTAAGCTAAACCCAACCAGAGCCCAAATCAGTTCAAGCTTAACTGGGCCTAAGCCCTATCTAGATACAGTATTAACTGGGCCTTAGCCCTATTTAGTAAATCAATAATTACAGGGCCTTCACCCTTTTCAAAAATCAGTGTAGCCCTTAGGCCTATTACAATAACAGAACAGTATTAATGCATGGATGCAAAGCCCAACCCAAATCCATCCCTACACACCACCCGTACCAGCCCTACACACCATGTGAAGAATAACTCAACTCACCCAGCCCTACACACCACAGTCGCATTATGGCTGCTTAATCAGATAACGTGGCCAAGCCGCTAACAATAAAATGAGGCAAAGCCCCTAATAGTAAACGTGGCATTGCCACTTAGCACTTCTTCCATCAAAAACCCAATCCCATGCAATAGTATAAAATGTCATGGCATACAGTAAACAGACAAAATTTAACATACATTTCAGTCAATTTAGCCCTAAGGTATAATGGTCATTTTGCACCTAGGGGTAAAACAGTAATTTTCCACCCTTAAGGGGTAGTTCAGTAAATTTACCAGTTTTTAGGATTTTATGCACATTTCAGTTGTTATCAGTCCAAATGTCATCCAAATAACTTGTTTAGCCCATTTAGTCAAATTAGAGTTATTGGGCCCTAAAACCCTCAACACCCCTACAGTGTCTACTAACTATTACAGCCCACTAAGCCCAAATGCTTACCGCTCGTTTCCACCCATATGGGCCCGTAAGCCCATTAGGCCTAAATTCAGTCCCCGGGGCCCAAAATCATCATTGTGCATGAAATCGCACATCTATTATTCTTATCGTTTGCGATTACAGAATTTACCGTTTTAATTCGACCCACAAGCGTTCGCACGCTCGCAAGCCCTTGAAATTTCAGAATTTTGGCATTTCTGCTTTCAGCTTTTGCCGATCTAGTCTACTAGCTGGTGTCATTTACACACCTGATTTGTGATATACTATGACGAGATCTCCCACGCGATTAACCTACACTCATCCATTATGATGTTAAACCATGAACCAATGATAACTAATGTAACAACTATCACCATATTCGGCCAACATCCTTTAAGGCCCCCGAATACTTACCTTTGCCGAAACTATGACTAGATCTAGATCTAGTTGCTCCAATAGTCCTGGCCTCTAATACTCTTTGATTGATAGCCTCCAGTCCACGCTAGCACATAATAAACTGAAAGATAAAACCAAGAAAACCTTTAGCCTTAATCGACAACCACCCCATGTAGTTAGGGGTTTTCGGCTTTTCTTGAACCATAAGTTACTGAATGGAAAGGGGGTCCGAGTACTTACCAAAGATCTACTTGTCGAAGAATGTTTCCAAACAACTTTTTATCCCAGATCTGTTATAGATCTAACCCCAAGATACAAGTAGAGAATAGATCTAATGATTTGGCTTTTAGAACCTACTCTAAGGTATGTTTATTTCAGTTTGAGAAGAGAATAGAAGAAGAAGAAAGGGTTGCCAAAATAGAAGAGATGATCGGCAGATGAGAGGTTAAGGTTCGACTTTTGCAAACTAATAATGGCAAAAAGAAGAAGAAGTTTGGACAAAGAGGGAATCGGCCACAAAGGATTCAATTTCAGCTTTTTGGGGAAATCAGCTACCAAAGATTTAGAAGGGAGTCTTTACTTTAATTGATGGAGAAGAGGTGAACAAGAAAAGAAGGAGAGATGAAGAAAACGAGAAAGATAAAGAAGGTGAGAAAGAGGATGATTGATTCAGCTCTTTAGGTAAAACGGCACAAAAGAGGTTTGTAGGCCTTGTTTTCAGCTTTTAGAACATATGGGAGGAAGAAAAAGAGAAGCAAGGAGTACTATTCTTAATCGGCAGAAAGAAATGTCCTACTTGACAAATCCCGAAGGCTAACTACTAGAAGAAATCGGCACTTACCTTCCAATTGCCGAAAATGACAACTTCTAACACCCTAGCTGAAACTACTACACCAAAGTCCTTTGGCCGGCCACCTCTTACTTCAATTCGAAATCCCTAAATTTTCTCCTCCTTATCCTCTTTGATTTAATCTCATGAGCATCTCAAACTCTTCCCAACAGAGTTTCACTTGGAGTCCATCACATGCCTTGCACATGTATTAAAAATAAAACACCATACTGCTTACCATAAGAATTGAACCTCGGCTCTTGCACAGCTCCCACACGCCACCGTTGTCCTCTAAGTGGCGTTACATTGCCATCTTACCACTGGCTCATTTGTGTCTTAAATTACCAACTTTTTCTTAAAAGCCTACATACTCAAGACCCCTTCTCTTTAAGTCTAAAATTTTAAAATTCTACCGGGTTTTAACTTAGGCTTGGGCCTTCTAAAGGCCCACTAACCTATTCAAAGCATAAATTATCATAACCAGACAACAAAATTTTAAGTTCACACCAAGATCGTAAAAATCCCGAAAATCCCAAAAATTAGGGCATTACAATGAGCATCCAATTGGCTGATAAGACCATTAGATTTCCAAAGGGAATAATTGAAGACGTGCTTGTCATAATTGATAAATTTATATTCTCAGTTGACTTTGTTGTTTTAGACATTGATGAGGATAGCAATGTACCCTTAATTCTAGGGCAACCCTTTTTAGCAACTGCTAGAACAATAATTGATGAAGGAACAGGCGAGCTTACACTATGTGTAGGTGATGACAATGTTACTTTACAAGCCCGAAACCCAATTAAAATTGTTGATGATAAAAATACTATTTCGAATCCTTGTAAAAAGAATGATCTCACCACCCAACCTTCTATGCAGGATACACTCCACATAAAGACAACCCAACAACAGACAAGTCCATCCAAGGAAGATGTACATGAAAAGTGAATGCTTCAGATTGAGGAACTAGATGTGTGACTAAACTATCGAGAAAAACCCAAAATATGCCACACCAACCCAGAGAATCACCAAGACAACCCTCAGGTAAAAATGAATCAAATCAAGGTAGGGGATAAGGTAATTTTAGCGGAAGACGATCCTCGAATCCTGAATTCAAAAGAACATACAAGTGACACACCTTACTTCACGTTAATGAAAATCTTTCCCTATGGTATAGTCGAGATAAATCATGAGTCACTCAGCACTTTCAAGGTAAATCACACTCGACTCAAATCTTATGTTGATGATGAAATTGAAAGCAGGATAGAAGAGTTTCAACTCTTCAAACCATCATAACCATGAAAGCTTGAGGAAAGTAGAGCTGAGACTATAAACAAGCGCTTCTCGGGAGGCAACCCGAGTACTGATATAGTAAATTCTTTTATTTTAGGTTCTTTAATACATCAACTAACCCTTTGAATGCAAATTTTTCAAGCCACACAGCCAAGCTAAAGCCGTGGGCACATCATGGCAAAACACAGGCTGAGACAAAGAGCCACAGTTGGGCGATGTGGCTGTGGCCAAGCTTGACAAATCGACACGGGCATGTAACACGCCCGTGTCCCAAAGCCGTGGTCAAACCTATCAATTCATACACAGGCGTGGGATTCCAAACATGGTCGTTAGAGAAGCGAATACCAAAAGACACGACCGTGCCAATAAGCCGTGGGCAAAACTGAGAAATTAACACGGGCAAGGGACACGCCCGTGCCGACCAACCATGGCCACAACGATAGGACCACGAGATGCACGACCAACCCCTATGTCACACGGCCGTGCGCCATGACCGTGGGGTCAAAATTTCCATTATTTTAATTTTTAATTTTAATTTTAATTTTCTTTACTTTCTCTTTCTCTTTTTCCTTTTATTTTACACTTAAACTCCTATCAAGTAATACTTGAATTTTACACAATTATGGTAAATTTTTCCAGTCACCCAAAATCATGAACTTCAAGCATTCCTTCATCCAAAGTCAATTTTCACAATTCAAGGGTTCCATCCAATATTTAGGGAGTTTCACTTCTCTCCCTATCTTATGATCTTATGCTTCTATTGCTACTAATGTATCTTTGTACATTGAGGGCAATGTACATCTTAAGCGTGGGGAGAATTCATTTTCAGTTGTTGCATTCTCTTCAAATCCCTAAATTTCATACCACTAACATTTTGCATTGTTCTCAAATTTTGAATTCTCACTTTCACTCTCTGCATTAGTCTCAATCTCCTATTAGAAATTAATTATGATTGATTTATGATTTTTCTTGATATGTTGAGAATTAAGACATAGGTACTTATGTTTTGATTATTCAAACTTTAAGATATTAAAGAATCAAGCATGATAAGTTGAAATTTTTGAGATTTTAAAGTTTTTCTAGGTTATTTTCCCTAATTTTAAGTATTACATTAAGATTTGGAATTCGCAAGATTGACATCAAAAGCCAGAATTCTGGTGAGATTTTTGAGCCTTTTGAGCATACATCCTTTCGTGCTCACTTTTATTGTTGCTTTGAGTGAGTCAATACTGATTTATTATTCTAGAACTTGCTTCGATTATACATGTCAAGACCACATCATTGATTTGATATACCGAAATGATAAAGGCACTTAGGTTTAACCTTACCCCATAAAAGGCTACCTCTATGGATTAGCCCCTAGTGAACCCCATTGAGCCTAACAACCCATTCTTTGACTTACCTCCAATATTAACCTATAACCCGTTTTTGTTGAATTACATTCAATTATTTTGATCCCTATTTTTGTCGAGATTTGAGTTAAATTATTATCTAGCTTTGTTCTCTTTTTCAGTTTATAAAGTTTGTATTTAATTTAAATATTTGATTTGTTCTAAAAAAAGTGTATATACAGTTAGTTCAGTTATAATTCATATTTCAGTTGTAGTTTAATATTTTTGCATATTTCTATTATAAGCTTCCGAATCCAGAATGATGTCATCATAGGGCTTAGCTCTAGGAATATGTTCCAATGATAGAGATTTTTCTAACTAGATGATTTTTCAATTCAAACTCGATTCTAACCTCTTTTTCAGCTTATGACAACACCCCTAACCAAAGCCCCATAACAACCATTGAAAGACCTTTTGATCGATGTGTCATATCAATCTATAGTGGTGGAGATTTGATTTTCCTGTAAGCTTATGGTAATAACTTTTCAGATTGACTAATGAGTGCTTAATTTTTTTGAACCCTAAACACTTTGAGTGGATAGAGTGAATCCTTAGTAAGGATGTCAACTCTTGTTGATTTTGATTGAAAGGTAATTACTTAGGAGAAGGGAGAAAACCTATGTTTCTGTGATAAAATTCTCAACTTAGAGTGTTTGAGACTTTAATCTTCTTCTGATTAAATTTTCACTGTATGATTACTTGTGGATTAGTTTGAAACATTATTAATAAGGATTATAAGTTGAGTAGAATGATTTTTAATCGAGAGTTGAGATTTTGCTTGAGGATAAGCAAAGGCTTAACTGTGGGGGTATTGGATAAACCGTAGATTATACATATTTTTACCTCATACTTAGCCTAAATTCTGGATGAATTATCATTGAATTTGTGGAAACTGGTGCTCCTAATCTTGTTATTTTATGTTCTATACTTAGGAGAGCATAAGAAAGAGAAAAGAGTAAGAAACGGGCCAAAAACGGGCAAATTAGGCCTAATTTAGTAATCAACACAGCCTAGAGGTTTGCCACATGGCTGTGCCACACGGCCTAGTAGTCGATCCACACAGGCGTTGCACACAGACGTGTCCCTGTCGTGAGGAAGTTTAATTTCACTCGGAAAAGGCTACTTAGGGGCTAAGAAAGGCATTCCAAAACTCTATATAAAGACCCTAGGAGGCAACTACAAGGGTGTGTCGTTCTCCCTCCATTGAGACATTATTTTCTTGCCAAGACAGGGAGTTAAAGACAGGGAATTACTCAAAGGGAAGACGATTGATCTATCTCAGAAGACAGGATCTACATCAAGATAGAGGATCTCCCTTCAATCCTTTTAGGAGTTTTGGGTTTTCTTATGTTTTGTTATTTTATTTCTTCTGAGATATTTTCTTTTATAATTATGAACTAAAACCCAAATATCTAAGGGGGATGAAACCTAAGACGGATCTTGTTATTGTTATCTGAGTTGTGTGATAAATATTTAATTTGTTATTAATTGTGTTTTTAACTCTTAAATTGATATTTCTGAGATATTGATTTAAGTCAAATGTGCCTATGTGGAGGAGCAAAAGTCCCTGCATAGGAGTAGATCCAACACAATTAAGTGAAGTTGATCGCAATCCTAGACATAGGATGACGAAAATCTATCGGATTAGAGTCAAATCTAATATGGAGAGCCATAGATCAAGTTAATGCAAGCGTAGGGGTTTTAACTAGAAAGAGATTTCAGTTAATCAACCTAGGATTAGTTGTTCTTATCCTCGATGGAGGTATTAACATAATTTAGGGATCTCTACAGATCAAATCAAATGAAGAAATCATCTGGTTCAGAGTTAGATAACAAGTGAAGTCTAGGTGAATTCTTCCTCAGGTATTGCCTTAATCAATCAGTCTCTCCTAAAAGTAATTTCCCTATTTACTCTTTGTCGCTTCTTTAGTTAGTTTAGTTTAGTTTACAACCAAAGCCTCTTTATTTTTTAGGCTAGATAATAGGAAGAAAGTCATTACTAGTACTCATAGTTCCTTAGATTCGATATTCCAGTTTGCCACTGACTATACTACTATTCGATAGGTACACTTGCCTTTTATCATGATATTAGTTAGTTTCCAGGTACGATTAGATTTTATTACTTTATCATCATTACTCGAGATCACGATCAGTTTGCATGATTGTGTGAAAGTTTCATGAAGAAATTTTGTGAATAAGTGCCCAATTTAACTTTTAGGACTAAATTGCAAAAGTTGTAAAATATGAGATTCTAGAAGCTTTGGGATACTTAATTGAAATGCATGTGTAAATTAAAGGTCCTTATTTAGTAAATAGACCATTTTATGTCATGATGGACCAAAATGGACATGGAAGGGAAAAATCTGAAAGAAGGGTTAAAAAGGCATTTTGGTCATTTGGTTAATAAAATAATAAAAAGGGAAAATGAAGTAAAAAATGTGTCCATCTTCTCTATGCCATAGCCGAATTTTACAAGCCCTCTATAGCTAGGGTTTTTGACATTTTCAAGCTCACAAATAAGTGTATCCTAGCCCCATTTTTAATGCTCTTTACATTTTTGAAACCCCCGTAACCTGATTTACCTATTTCTAGCCATATTTTGGGCTAGGGTTCATGTTCAAAAACTTACCCATGTGTAACATGCATTATTTTGATGTTTAATGAAGGAATATGAAAGTTTGATGTGGGATAAACATCTTTTACCAAGTGATTTTTCATGAAAACACCTAAAAAGGACTAATTTGTAAAAGTTACAAAATAAGTAGTAAAAAGGTGTTTTAATGGAAAACATGGGTTGTTATGAGCATGTGTTAGGTTCAGCTAGGCTTGGGTAACAAAAAAATTAAGTACGTTTCATTTTACGAGCCTAGAGGCTAATTTTTAAATATGTTAAATTTAGAGGTCAAATTATAATTTTTCCAAAGTATGATTTATGGCTTGATTTGAACAAATGTGATGATTAAATAAGTGAAATTTGCTATTATAGATCAAGAAAAATGGAGTCTGAACCAAAACCGAGGAAAGAACAAAGTTGCTAACTAAATTGAATAATTAGTCATATTTTATTACCGAGGTAAGTTTGTGGATAAATAATACAACATTATGTTATTATGTGTTTAATTCTTTATTATTGCATGATATGTATAATTGTTCCATGAATTTTTGAACTACAATGACTCGATGACGATGTAACGAGGTTTAAAGTTTTGAAATCCGGTTGAACATTAGAAATAGATAAGATACAAATGTCATGACATTAGGATTATGTGTGATCCCATGTAAGACCATGTTTGGGAAATGGCATTGGCATCAATATGTGATCCCATGTAAGACCATGTCTGGAACATGGCATTAGCATCGTTATGTGATTTCGTGTAAGACCATGTTTGGGACATGGCTTCGATATGAGATCTCGTATAAGACCATATCTGAGATATGGCATTGGCATCGATTTGTGATCCCATTTAAGACCATATTTGGGATATGGCATTGGCATCCTACCATGTGTACGGGATTTCCCTGGTATCCTTAGTATTTCAAGTGGTTCAACAGGTAATGCAAGAGTATGTCAAAGAAATGACAAGGTATGAACATGTTGGAAAGGGTACAGGTCTGTACACGAAGCTCAAAATTTTTGAGTTATGCATTGATAAGGTCTCGGTAAGAAGTGAATGAATGAATCATGAACTTGAGTTTTATGGTATATTATGTAAAGGGCATGATCTATAATGTATTCATGATACTTGAGGATATTGTAATAAGTTATATTTATGTCATGTGTATGATATTGCATTATTAGTGTTGTTAATTATTTACATGCAAACTTACTAAGCTTTATGCTTACTCCCTTTTCTTTTCATTTTCTTATTGTATGTCTAGTAGTAAACACACCGGCAGAGACACAATAGTGTGTCTCTGCAGTGTGAAGGACACGGCCTCAGGACATGGGTGTGTGCCTAGGCTGTGTGAAGTCTGCACCTTAAATGTGAAAATTTAATTCACCACACGGCCTAGCACACGGGCATGTGACTTGGCCGTGTGATCTTAAATGGTTGATGATGTCATAATTAGAGAGTTGCACGGGCTAAGGATGTAACGCCTCGAATTTTGGGCCTAGAAGTATTGGGCCTTGAGTATGGATCAGTAAGGACGCTGTACATAAGTCTTTAATTGTGCAAGGAAATGACACAATTAAATGTCTGCTTTAGTGGTTAAGGGTCCTGAGAGGTGTTGGAGAAGTCTTGGGTTCAAACCTGGGCTTTAGCAAAATTTTTCTTTTTAAGTGAATAAAATCCTTGGGAGCTAGATAAAAGGTTTTTAAATTGTTATGGTTAAATCATGACACAAAAAGAGCTTATGGTCAAGTGGTAAGTGGCATGAGAAGGTGCATGAGGTCTGAGGTTCGAGTGGTGGCGTGGCAAAAAGAGGTATTAATTTTGCTGCCTGGGTTGTGTAGGAGGTGGAGTTGGACTGAGACTCTAGGGTTGAATTGGTCATGAGTGACTGAATTGAATTTGAATGGTGTTGTGGAGTGATATGAGGAGAAAATCAATGAATTTGGATAAGTGGTTTGTTGGTTGAGGATTTTAGGGAGAAAAAGAAGGAGTTTAAAGTGTAATGGGTGTGTTGTGCCAAATTTGATTGTGGATTACTCAAAATTCTGGGATTGGTGAGTTGAGTACCCTATTTCGAGTTTTGTGAACTTTTTGATTGCTCTCCTCACATTTTCGGCTTTTGATATTGCTTTCGGGTTCTTTTCACTTCTTTGTTGAGGTCGATTATTGTTTGGAACCATTCGGGAATCTTTTTCTGCCTTATACAACTTTGTTCTCTCCCTCTTTCGTTTACTCCTTTGTTCTTTCTTTCTTCCTCTCAAGTCTTTTGGTCTTAGCATTTTCCTCTCCTTACACCTTGTTTCTTTTAAGCTGAATACCCTTGTTTCTCCTTACTCTCTATTTTGTTATTGGCCTCATCAAGTTTACCTCCTATATCGTGAGCTGAATTTTCTTCTAGCCGATTAATCCTTTCTCTTTCTTTACTCTATTTTCTTCGATATTTCTCTATTATTTGATCTTTGGCCATTTGTTTTTGTGTCTGCTATTGGCGTTGCTGTTCAGTTTGCAAAGACTCCTGACGATCGGTAGGTACTCAAAAGTTCCCTCTCTTGTTCTCTATGATTGCATTTTGTTTGCAAATCCATTTCCTTTGATCTTTTCACTAAAGGCCGAATATTTCTTTCCTTCATGTTCTTTGATGACCGAATGGTGATCCCTTCCTCTTGATGTGATGATCGATGGGTTAGGTTTTTTTGAGGAGTGAAGGTGTGCAAAGGTTACCCAAGCTGTCTAGGACCTTACTTCCGTTATTCGATGAAGGTAATTTCAATACGTTGTTTTGGGTAGGCTGAATATTCAGTTGTTTTGGAATGATAGTATTTGTGGTCTAAAGCCACATTTACGATCGATCTGTTTTAATAAGATCTGTCATTATGCAGGTATTCGATTAGTAGCATACAATTATTTTTAGTCAGCGATTTAGAAGGAATAAATTACATAGCTTTCTGTCAAGGTAAATGGTGATTACAGATTTGAGGGTTAAGTGCTTATGAATACTATGAGTTGAGAGACTGATTGAATGTTTGAATGAACGTAGGTTGGTGCTCAATGGTTTTGGCAAGTGTTCGTAAACAGGTGTGTATAGCATTACCCTGTATCTGTTAGTAGGTTGAAAAGCCGAATAAGTGTGTACTAACACTGTTTAAACTATAGATCAGCAAAAGCTAAAAAGCTGAAAACCTGAAAAGTCGAAAGGTTAGGCTTTGAGGTCACATGGGGGTGAAATTGAGCCCACGAACGTGGGCATAAGTCTGTAGAGGCTACCATGAGTGTGCTCATGGGCATAGGCCGAAATGGGCCGTGTGGGCTCAATGGGCTCGTGGGCCCCATACAGATAAAAACTTACATTTTGTGATAAATAATGGACTGGGCTATGTGGTTGCATGACCGTGGTTAATTCTGGGCCACACGAGCATGTGGGGCCACTTGGCTACATATTGGGCCTTGGGCCCAATTGCACTATTATGACTCTTTCGAGTGCACGAGATGATCGTGGACCTTCTGTTGGATCGGTAGGTGAGTTTAGACCCATTTCGATGGAAATGACTGAATTACCCTTAGAGGGTAAAATGACTGAATTACCCTTGGAGGGTAAAATGATCGAATTACCCTTAGAGGGTAGAATGACCGAATTACCCCTACAGGGTAAAATGACCAAATTACCCCTGGAGGGTAAAATGACTGAATTACCCCTGGAGGGTGAAATGACCGAATTATCCCTGTATGGTAGAATGACTGTAATACCCCTGTAGGGTAGAATAACTGCTATGCCCTTATATGTTGTTTGATTGATTGAGCATGCTATGTGATATTTAAGTGTTTGCATACATGCACGACATACTACATGGGTTGGGATATTGTTATGGAGGAAGTATTGTACTGATCTATTAAGATTACATGGGTCGCACGAGATGACAGTGGACCTACCTAAAGCTTTGAGCCGTTCTGAGGCTTCGTGTCGTTCTGAGTGCTTGGTGACATTTTGAAGGCTTCGTGCCATGCATATTACCGTTGGCTTTGTGCCGTTACTAAAGGCTTTGTGTCGTTACTTAAGGCTTTGTGTCATTTTTTGAGGCCTTGTGCTGTTTTTGATGGCTTTAAGCCACTTATTTATCTGGTAGCAGCTACAATATTAGTGTGTTAGCTGGGTGGGTAGATTTTGTCCCCACGGTGTGTTGGTGGTACGGAGTGAGGTGTATTGGCTAGATTGGGGTGGGATTAGATGCTTCATACATTATACATACTGCATTCTAATTCTAATTCTGTTATAGGCTGAGGCCAACTGATACTGTAATGGGCTCAGGCCTAGATTGCTTTTGTATTTTGTTTATCTAACTGACTATTTTTTTAATTAGGGGATTACACACTGAGTTTTTGTACTCACCCCATTTTTAATTGTACAGGTAATCCCCAGTGTTAGGTGGACCGGTGCTGTAAGGGATTCGAGTGTGGCCACACACTACTGCTTCTGTTTTATTTTATTGGTCTCTTAAAATGTAAATTTCATTTTGGGTTTTTGTTGTAATAAGGCCTCTCTCTAAATTTCTAGTTTAATTTGGGTTTTTATTTATCACAATTTATATATGTTAGAGGTAGGACGTGGTTTTCCAAAGTATTAACAGTTTTCTAAACATTACGTTTGTAACGCCTTAATTTTTAGGATTTTTGGGTTTTTGCTTGAAATTAATCTTTGCTGGTCTGGATGTGTTAATTTATGCTTTGACCACGTTAGTGGGCCTTTAGAAGGCCTAAGCTTTAAGTTAAAACCTGATAGAATTTTAAAATTTTAGACTTAAAAGAGAAGGGGCCTTGATTAAGTAGGCTTTTAAACAAAAATTGGGAATCTAAGACACAGGATAACCTGTGCTAAGGTGGCAAGGTAGCGCCACTTAGGGCTCAAGGAGGAGGCGTGTAAGGCTATGTAAGAGCTAAGGTTCAAATCCATGTAGTAGCAATGTGTTATTTATTTTTATGCTTATGTAAGGTAAGTGATGGAACTCAAGTGAAATTCTATTGAAAGGAGTTTGAAGTGCTCATGGGATTGAGTCAAGAAGGGATAAGGGGAGAAAATTTAGGGAATTTGAATGGGGAAACAAATGATGGCCAATTGTAGGGGTCTTGGAGAAGCAAATTCGGCTAGTGGGTGTTGAACTTGCATTTTCGGCAGGTGTAACTTTAGTGTGCCGAATGCCCTCTTTCGGTCTTTTTTTATGTTTTGTTTTGGGCAAGTTTTAGTGTCAATTAGGTAGGGTGCAAGTGGTGTTTCCCATTCAGTTCACTTTGCTTCTTTTTCTCTTCTTTCTTCTTTAGTTCTAAAAGCCAAAATCCAGAAGGAGGGTGATCTCTTTTTGCTGTTTTACCTAAGCCGAATCTCTCATCTCTTTTCTTGAAAAGCCGAATCAAGAACTCTCCTCTTCTTTCCACTCTTTTCTTGTTCTTTTCTCCATCAATTAAGGCAATCTCTTTTCTCAAAGCCTTCTAGCCGATTACCATAAAAGTCGAAACCGAAGCTATTATTGCCGATTTCTTCATCGGCCGAATCTCTATTCTTTTCTTCAACCCAACTCTTCCAAAAGCTGAAACTCACAACTCTCTCATCCTTTTGTCAATCATCTCCTTTCCATTCTATAAACTTCTATTCTTCTTCTTTGTACAAAAGCCGAAACCTCGATACTCTATAGTGATTCGGGAACTGAACCTTTAGATCACTCAGATCTATTTTCTTTTCAAGTTTCGATTAGACCTATACTAGATTTGGATTATGCTGGACTGGGGACGCTTCTTTAGGCAAATAGAGCATTGGTAAGTACTCAAAACCCCTTTCATTCGTTAACTTGTGATTCAAGAAAAGTCGAAAACCCCTAACTCCTTAGGCTGGCTGTCGATTTTGGCTAAGGTTGATATTAGTCTTTTCTTTCAGTTTCCTTGTCATCTAGTGTGGAAAGGGGGCTATCTATCGAGGAACATTGGAGATTGGGACCGTTGAAGCAATCTAGATCTAGATTTAGTGGTTATAGTCGACAAAGTTAAGGGATTAGTGGTACTCTATGGTGGCCGAATAGGTTTGTAAGTTGTTAACGATTATTCAATTGGATTTTAGTTGACATATGGTTTAACCGATTGTAGGATACTCACACAAGGGACTTCCGAGTATATCGTAAAATAGGTGTGTAATGACACCCTTTGGTAGACTAGATCGGCAAAAGCCGGAATGCCAAAATTTTGGCATTTCGAGGACTTACGAGCGTGTGAGTGCTCGTGGGTCTGTTTGAATTGGTAAAATCTATAATCGCGAATGGTAAGAATGATTGTGCGCATATTCGTGCACGTTGGTGGTTTTGGGCCTCAAAGGGCCGAATTTGGGCCCAATGGGCTTATGGGCCCATATGGGTGAAAATGAGCGGTAAGTGTGTTCTGGTAATCTCAGTGGTAATTCTACTAAAACGGATGTAAAAATTGGGCTTAGTGGGCCGTAGTAGCTAGTGGACACCATTGGGGCCATTAGGGGTTTTAGGGCCCGATGACTCTGAATTAGTAAAATGGGCTAAATAAGATAATTAGATGGCATTAATACTGTTAACAAGCTATAATGAGCATGAAACCCTAAAAACTGGCAAATTTATTGAAATACCCCTTACGGGTGGAAAATTACCGTTTTACCCCTAGGTGCTTAAAGACCATTTTACCCCTAGGGTTAAGTTGTCTGATTTGCATGCTAAATTATTTCTGTTCACTGTATGCCATGTCATAATATACACTGTTGCATGGGATTGGGTTTTGATGGAGGAAGTGCTAAGTGGCAATACCACGATACTGTTAGAAGCCTTCCCTCGTTTTACTGTTTTAGTGGCTTGGCCACGTTATCTGATTAAGTAGCTAAGCTGCGACTGTGGTGTGTAGGGCTGGGTGGGTTGAGTTATTCCCCACATGGTGTGTAAGGCTAGTACGGGTGGTGTGTAGGGCTGGATTGGGCTGGGCTTTGCATACATGCATAACTTTCTAATATGCTACTGTAATAGGCCTAAGGCCCATACTGTTTACTTAAAAAGGGCTAAGTCCCAATAATTACTGCTTTTTGAATAGGGCTAAGGCCCAGTTAACACTGTACTTGAATAGGGCTTCAGCCCAGTTGAGCTTGAACTGATCTTGACTCTAGTTGGGTTTAGCTTACACACTGAGTTTCACAAACTCACCCCTTCTTTTTCATCCATGCAAGTGAACCCCAACCTTAGACTTGGAGCTGGAGGGATTTGGAGTGTCCACATGAACTATATTCTGGTTTTAATATTTTTCTTAAGTTACTTATTTTATTATTTAGTAGTTTTGGGTTTTTAAATCTGTAATAAGGCCGCTCTATAATTATTTTATTTTCATTTGGGTTTAAGTACTTAATTCTTATTTGACAAAAAAAATTGGTAAACTAAGGCTGCATGGATTTTAGTTCCAAAATTAACCAACGTTTTCAAAACCTTCTCTACGTGACAAAGGGGTAACTTAGTAACAACAACTCTCAAACAAGATCTTCTAAAAGTAAACCCACAACTGATAGTGGATAGGACTTTCATAAATTAAATAACCTGCTTTTCTTAAGACTCTTAAAATGGTTTTGCAAAGTCACCCTAAAGTTAATAAAAGAGAAACGAGGCATAATTCACTATCTATGTGACACACTAGATCTAGCCATAACGTCTGGGTCGAGTTTGGGGTGTTACAACATTTCTGCAACTCAATTTTTAAGCTTCCACAACAAATAATGTTTTAGAAGTAATAACGATTTAAAATGGTTAACAAACAACAAAGATGATTTGAGAATTAACAAAGAGGCTTTAACCTTCAAACATGTTTTTATCAACGAGATCAAGTTTTCAAAAAACACGTCAATATGACACGTCAAATTTAGCTCTAACATCTAGGCTGGGTTTGGGGTGTTACAAAGGACACGAGCGTGTCCCAAGCCACACGGGCTCGTGTAACCATACAGCCTACCCACACGGGCGTGTGACTCTCTCAAAGTATGAAAATTTTCTAAGTATTGTAAAAGTTTCAAAATTTCTCTGTTTAGTCTCTAACCTCCTCAAATGCATGTATAAGGCCTTGTAGGCTCGTTTAAGGGATGATATGCATACGCTGAAAATTTTTAAATTGGATAAAAATTTTATGATTTGATTTTGTGTGTTTACGTATGTTTCAGTTCAGTAATGCCTCGTATCCTATTTCGATGATGGATATGGGTGTAGGGTGTTACAGTTATCTAGCTCAATTTAAGAGCTTAACATTACTTTTACACCAAAAATAACATTCAAAATGTATCAATAACATTTTAAAGTTTGAGAAGTTTAAAATTGGCTAGGTAATATGCTTAAAATTGACAAGATTAATGTGGTATGGAAGTTAAAAGTTTAAATGCATATCAAAACATGGCTACCATCACTATCACTATAAGTGTGTAACTAGGCGAAGCTTAAGCCATCATATATTGGCGGGTAGAAAATGAAACTTAGTGTAATACCTTGTGATTAGCCGTCACTAATATACCTTACCAATTAATATATAACTATTATATATCACTTACTATTATTAGTGACCTTGCCAATACCTAATAACCATGGCAAAGTTCGTAACTTTATAACATTTATTTGGAGTTATTGTTGTATATCTTTATCGTGTCTGAAAAATCTTATCAAGTTCACTACTACATATATAGACTTCGTTAGGTCAATTTCAGATGTGATATAGCTAACATTTCACCTCAACAAACGTTGCATGGCTACGAAAAAGTGGACCATGCATGATCTACGTGTGGCCCTCACACACCTCACATATGTCCTATAAGACTTGGGGGTTATATAAGCCTTTCTCATGGCATAGTTAAGGGTTTCCTTCATTCTTTCAACATAAGATAATGATAAGATCTCATTTCTTCCATCTCTTAGGAGACCTCTTGTAACTCTTGACTTTTGAGTGAACCGTTATTGTAACAGCTCGTTCTTAGTAAAATCAGAATAGTGGTTTTGGGACCACAAATTTGATGTAAGAATATTTATTTTATTATTATTTTAGTGTCTATGATATATTAGCAAGGTCGTATAAAAATTTCATTAAGAAATTTTATTGTTTGCATGTTTAATTTGGTGAAAAGGACTAAATCATAAAAGGTGTAAAATTTGAGTTCTATAAGTTAAGGTACCAAATGTAACATCCCGAATTTGGGCTTAGTCAGAATAGTGATTTCAGAACCACTAACCTGAGGCTAGAGAAATTATTTCTAATTTTTTTATGTGTTAAAATATGTCTGTAAGGGTGTAAGAAAATTTTGGTGAATTTAATTTACACGATTGAAGGCTTAATCGTGAAAAAGGACTAAATTGTAGAAAAGGTAAAAGTTGAGATTTACTAGAAAAAGGTGTTAAATAGCTTGAGAACCAAAACGGGGGTGTTTAAAGGGCAATTAGGCCTTTAGCAAAGGCATGGTCGGCCATTGAGACAAAGAAAGTCAAAAAAATCAAGGGTGGTCAGCATTAGGTGATTGTATTTGACTAATAAATAAAATAAGGGAAAAATATTGTCATATTTTTCTTGTTCTTAGGGCCATAGAAGCTTGAAAATTTCAACAACCTTAAATCCTTGCAAGTAAGTCATCTTGTTGGTCATTTGTGATAATTTTTGTACGTTTGGGACCCTTGTAGCATGGGCTATCTATTAAGGAGTGTATTTCACAATTTAGTTGAAAATTTAGTGTTTTAAATGTATAAGTATTGGTTGCTAGAATTTTATGAAGGAAAATGAATGTGGATTGTTAAATAAACAACTTTTGTGAAATGGTGTTTACGAAAAACTCCTAAAATAGACTATTTTGTAAAGGATGTAAAATAGGGAGTACTTGTGTGAAATAATGGGAATTTTGGGTTGCCATAAGAGTAAAAAGAGTTTGGTTAGGCTTGGTTAATGAGGAAATTTGATAAAAATCAATTTTCGAGCCTAGGGGTAAAATGGTCATTTTGCCAAAGTCTAGGGGCAAAATGGTCATTTTGCCAAATTATGATTCTTCACATGTTTAGATTAAATTGGTGATTAAATTAGTGAATTTTTATTGTTATAGATCAAGATTTGCAAAATCTGAACTTAGACCGGGGGAAGGCCAAGCAAATTGATTGAGCCGAAAGGTTATTTTCCATTTTGTGTATCAAGGTAAGTTGTAGGTAACTAATACAACATTACTAATTTTTATGCATGAAATCATTGATTGGTCTAAATTAATTAATTGTGTCTATGAGATGTACATATGAGCATGATTTGTTGAATGATAATTTTAGTCATGAAATGATGAGAAACTATGAAATAGAGCGCTGTTGAACTTTAAGAATAGACTGGATATTCATGCTGTGATACTAGGGTCGATACGAGTACTAGTGTAAGACCATGTCTGGGACATGGCATCGATCTCGTTACGTGTTAGTGTAAGACCATGTCTGGGACATGGCATCGACACGGATATATGCTAGCTAGTGTAAGACCATGTCTGGGACATGGCATCGGCGTAGATACAAGTGCTAGTGTAAGACCATGTCTGGGACATAACATCGACCTCGACAGACAAACTAGTTTAAGACCATGTTTAAGACATGGCATCGGCTTGGAGGTGTGTCAATGTAAGACTATGTCTGGCACATGGCATCAGCACGGATAGAGAAGAGTCTATGTAAGACCATGTTTGGGACATGGCATCAGCCTCGATACATTGAGAGTCAGTGTAAGACCATGTCTGAGACATGGCGTCGACTTGATATGTGAGCTAGTGTAAGACCATGTCTAGGACATGAAATAGGCTCGATACCCTATGTTGGAAGCTCATTGAATATCCTTTCGTATTCTAAATAGTTTAAAGGGAAATTTCAGTTAATGTTAAGCTTGAGAGATATTATGATGATTTTGCAAGTGGTGCAGGTACCTAAATGATTGTATGAAATGTGAGCTCACTAGCATATTATATGATTAGTAAAGAATGGAAACGAGTAAGTCACGTTTGTGGTCATTCCTTGTATAATGCATAAATTGTGATGTATTGAGAATATGTTATAACATAGTAAATTGTTTTTAATTATTTACTTATAACTTACTAAGCTTTATGCTTACCCATCTCCTTTCCACTTTCTTATAGTGTCGCCTAGTTAGCTCGTGGATCAAAGTACGTTAGAGGCTTCGTTCACACTATCATTCCAAGCACTTGATACAGTTAGTTTTAGCATTTTAAGAATATGGCATGTATAGGACTTTATTCTTTTGTTAAGTGTCATATTATCTTGGAGCCAAATGTGTTGGCTTGAAATTGAAATGCTTCATTTTGTATAAGGCCAATGCTATTGGCAAATATTTACCATTGGTTACCAAATGCAAATGATAATGTTTCCAAGAATGAGAATTTAGCATGAGTAATTGTATGTGCTAGGAGTAATAGACTGAATACATGTTTTGTTTGATTAAATTAAGTTGTGTGGATGCCAAATTATGCCCATTGGATGAGTATTTGAGTCTTGTTAGTCTTTGTTATGTGTTCGATCTTGTTCAGGGTGGCATAGAGGCTTGGTAGATAGCCTATTTTTTGTCCACACGAGTAAACACATGGCATGTGTCTAGGCCGTGTACGACACACGGTCAACCCCACGGGCGTGTGGTTAGGCTGTGTGTCCCCTGCACCTTGAATTTGTTGCATTAAATGCCTAATAGTAAATACACGGGTTGAGACACGGTCGTGTGTTCAACTGTGTGAAGGGCATGGCCTAGCACACGGGCGTGTGCCACGGATGTCTGATTGCTGACATCAGAAATAAAATGTCAAGGTTTTTGCACACGGATGATGGACTTTTAGTCGGTATTTGAAAATGTTTTAAATTGGGACGCATTTCATTGAGTGTAAGTTGTATGTTTACATGTGTTTTAGTAAGGTGACGTCTCATACCATGTCCCGGTGTCGGATACAAGTAAGGGGTGTTATATTTAGCGGTATCAGAGCTATGGTTTAGTTAATTCTAAAACTAACCTAGCTTGAGTACGAGTCTAGCTATACATGCCATAATCGTAATATGATGGTGTGACAACTCCTGACGATTACAAATTGTATTTTTCATATAGTAATGGATCCTGAAGGAGCTATGGCGAATGATGTGGAAAGTAACGCGTCGGGTCCCACTAAAGGGATCACGTCAGTCGAGACCGGGCCCATGACAATGAGTTAGGGCGGAAGGGCTAGAGAAGCCTACCTCCAAATGATGAATGCTTGGTATACGGAGTACATTTGAGCAAATCCAAGTACTCCGTGTCCCCCACCTCCACTGATTCCTCAACCTACCCCTGCAGCTCCTCAAGGAGTAGATGTGTTTAGAAGGGAGAAATCCCAGATTAATAGGATTAGAAAGCATGTGGTCGAGGAATTTAGGGCAAATAAAGATGACGACCTAGAGAGAGCCGAGTTCTTGTTGGAGAACACCATTAGAGTGTTCGATGAGCTATCGTACGTACCTGAAGAGTACATAAAATGCGTAGTGTCGCTTCTACTGGATTCAGCCTACCAATGGTGGAATACTCTCATGTTAGTGGTACCGAGAGAAAGACTAACTTGAGAGTTTTTTCTAGAAGAGTTTCGAAAAAAGTATATTAGCCAGAGGTTCATCGACCAAAAGAGAAAAGAGTTCCTTGAATTAAAGCAAGGTCGAATGATAATTACCGAGTACAAACGTGACTTTGTAAGGCTTAGCACGTACGCTAGGGAGTGTGTGTCTTCTGAAGCCACCATGTGTAAGCGATTTGAAGATGGCTTAAATGAGGACATCTGATTGTTGGTGGGTATTCTAAAGATTCAAGAGTTTGTAGTGCTCATTGAGAGAGCGTGCAAGGCCGAAGAGTTGGCTAAGGAAAAGAGAAAAGCTGACATGGAGTCCCGCAATTCAAAAAAGAGACAGATGGGGAAATCACATCAATCCTCATCTAAAAGATCAAGAGAGTTCACTACCCGATCGACTGCTTCAGTAGGATACTCAAGTAGAAGCAAGAATAAGCAGCATACGACACCCAAAGCTTAGACTACCTCCATTGCAAGTGTAGGTAGTGCTCAACATGATAAACCTAAGTGCTCATAGTGTGGTAGACGACATTTTGGCGAGTGTCGAGGAAATGAAAGAGGTTGTTTTCGGTGCGGTTCACTCGATCATTTCATCTGAGACTGCCATGAGATGGATAAGGGAAATAAAAAGCAGGAGGTGAGAGCGAATAGTGCTCCTTTGAGAGGTAGACTACAGAAGAACCCAGGTAGTGAGGCTAGTAGTCAAGCTACCCCTAGGGATTCTGCTGTGAGGTCCGAGGGCAGAGCACCTGCGAGGACCTATGCTATCCGTGCCTGTGAAGAAGCATCATCTCTCGATGTGCTTACGGGTACCTTTTCTATCTATGATGTTCCCGTGGTAGCTTTGATTGATCCAGGGTCTACCCACTCATATATGTGTAAGAAATTGGTACCTAGTATGAATGTGCATGTTGAGTTAACCGAGTTTGTAGTAAAGGTGTCAAACCCACTAGGCAAGCATGTGCTAGTTGACCAAGTATGTGGGGATTGTCCTTTGACAATTAGAGGTTATTGCTTTTCGGCTAACTTAATGTTATTATCGTTTGACGAATTTGATATAATCCTTGGTATGGACTGGTTAACTGCCAATGATGTAGTGGTAAATTGTGGAAAGAAGTTTATTGAGCTAAAATGTGAAAACGGGGATGTTCTCTGAATTGAATCAGGTTAATCAGATGGCCTACCTATGGTGATGTCTTGTTTGACAGCTCGGAGATACTTGAGAAAAGGGTATGAGTCGTATCTCACTTTTGTGTTGAATACCAAAGTGTCAGAAGTAAAGATTAATTCAGTGCCAGTGGTATGCGAGTACCCGAATGTGTTTCCAAAAGAGTTGTCTGGATTACCTCTAGAGAGAAAAGTTGAGTTTGGTATCGAGTTGGTCCCTGGTACAACACCTATCTTGATCACTCCATATAGAATGGCTCCAACAAAACTTAAGGAATTGAAGGCTCAATTACAAGAGTTAACAGATAAGGGTTTTGCGAGACCGAGCTATTCTCCGTGGGGAGCTCCGGTATTATTCGTTAAGAAAAAGGATCGCTCAATGAGATTGTGCATAGACTATCGTTAGCTCAACAAGGTTACAGTGAAGAATAAGTATCCTTTGTTGAGGATCGATGATTTGTTCAACCAACTGAAAGGAGCGACTATGTTCTCTAAGATAGACAGGTCGGGATATTACCAGTTGAGAGTCAAGGAACAAGATGTGTCGAAAACTGCATTTCGGACGAGGTACAGTCACTATGAGTTCCTCGTCATGCCCTTTGGCGTCACAAATGCTCCTACGGTATTTATGGACTTGATGAACCGCATTTCTGACCCTACTTGGACAAGTTCGTAGTCATCTTCATTGATGATATACTCGTCTATTCTCATAACGAGAGCGAGCATGCAGAGCATTTAAGGATTGTCTTGCAGACCTTGAGAGGTAAACAATTGTACGCCAAGTTCAGCAAGAGTGAATTTTGGCTACGAGAGGTCAGATTCTTGGGACACATTATGTAGAGAGATGGAATCAGAGTTGACCTGAGCAAGATATTGGCTATTGTCGAGTGGAAACCGCCAAGGAACGTGATAGAGATTAGGAGTTTCTTGGGCCTAGCGGGCTAGTACCGATGATTTGTTGCAGTGTTTTTAATGATCGTGACTCCGATGACGAGACTGCTTCAAAAAGATGTTAAGTTTGAGTGGACAAAAAAGTTCCAACAGAGCTTTAAGAATTTAAAGACTTTATTGACTGAAGCCCCAATGTTAGTGCAATTAGAATCAGGATAGGAATTTATAGTGTATAGTGATGCTTCCTTGCACGTATTAGGGTACGTGCTCATGTAAGAAGGCAAGGTGATAGCTATGCCTCGAGACAACTGAAGCCATATGAGAAAAACTACCCGACCCATGACTTAGAGTTGGTCGCCATCGTGTTCGCATTAAAGATTTGGACACACTACTTGTATGGTGAGAAGTGTTGGATTTTCACTAACCATAAAAACCTTAAGTACTTGATGACTCAAAAGGAGTTGAACTTGTGGCAACGAAGATGGTTAAAGCTGATAAAGGATTACGAGCTAATAATTGACTATCATCCTGGAAAGGCAAATGTGGTAGCTGACGCATTGAGCAGAAAATCATTGTTTACCTTAAAGGCTATGGATACTCAGTTGACTGTAAGTGATGATGGATCGATCCTAGTCGAGATGAGAGCTAGACCGGTGTTTTTGGAAGAGATTGTCGAAGCTCAAAAAAATGACAAGGATTTACAAGCTAAGATGGCTCAGTGCGAGACAAGTATTAAATCATATTTTCAAGTTGGCACTTACTTGATGTATCGAGACAGAATTTGCGTACCTAAGGATAATGAGCTTATTTAGAGGGTCTTGTGAGAGGCACATAGTAGTCGCTTATCTGTTCACCCGGGCAGTGTGAAAATGTATAACGATTTGAAGAAAATGTATTAGTGGTCAAGAATGAAAAGAAACATTTTAGAGTTTGTCTCAAAGTGCCTAGTTTGTCAGCAAGTAAAAGCCAAACACCAAGTACCTTCAGGTTTACTTCAGCTCGTAATAGTTCCCGAATGGAAATAGGACTGCATTACCATGGACTTCATGTCAGGGCTGCCTTTATCATCAAAGAAGAAAGATGTAGTATGGGTTGTTGTGGATAGACTAACCAAGTCGGCTCATTTTATACCAATTTGTACGGATTATACACTTGAGAAATTAGCCGAGTTGTACATTTCTAAGATAGTGAGACTGCATAGAGTGCCCTTATTGATTATTTCAGACAGAGATCTGAGATTTACATCTCGATTTTGGAAAAAGTTACAAGAGGCATTAGGTCGAAATTGAATTTTAGCACGGCTTTCCATCCTCAAACCGATGGCCAGTTGGAGAGGGTAATTTAGATTCTCGAAGACATGTTGAGATGTTGTGTTCTCGAGTTCCAAGATAGTTGGGAGAAGTACTTGCCACTAGTTGAATTCGCCTATAATAACAGTTATCAGTCGAGTCTTAAGATGGTGCCTTATGAGGCTTTGTATGGGTGCAAGTACCGAATGCCTTTGTATTGGCCAGAACTTAAAGAGAATCAGATACACGGGGTCGATTTAGTCAAAGAAACTGAAGAGAAAGTTAAGGTAATTTGTGACTGCTTGAAAGATGCCTCAGATAGACAAAAATCTTACGCGGATTTGAAACGGAAAGAGATTGAGTATCAAGTTAGGGATAAGGTATTTTTGAAAGTGTCTCTATGGAAGAATGTCCTCAGATTCCGTAGGAAAGGCAAGTTGAGTCCACGATTTATCGGACCTTATGAGGTGATTAAGAGAGTTGGACTGGTAGCATACCGATTAGCATTACCTCGAAAGTTAAAGAAAATCCATGATGTATTTCATGTATCTATGTTACATCGTTACTGCTCTGACCCTTCACACATGATTTCACCGGTAGAGATTGAAATAAGTCTGGATATGACCTACAGTGAAGAACTAGTTAAGATTTTGGATTGAGAGGTCAAGAAATTGAGGAATAAAAACATAGCGCTTGTAAAGGTCTTATGGCATAGACGTGGAGTTGAGGAAGCCACATGGGAACCCGAGGAGACTATGAGAGATCAGTACCTAAACCTCTTTAACGGTAAAATTTTTGGGGAAGAAAATCCCTAAGGGAGAGCACTGTAACAACCCGAATATGGGCTTATCAAAATAGAGATTTTAGAATCACTAACCTGAGGCCATAGAAATTATTTCTAATATTGTTTTATGTGTTAAAGTATGTTTGTAAGGATGTATGAAAATTGGTGAATTAATTTACGCGATTGGAGGCTGAATCGTGAAAAAGGACTAAATCGCATAAAAGGTAAAAGTTGAGATTTACTAGACAAAGGTGCTAAATAGCTTGAGAACCAAAATGTGGGGTGTTTAAAGGGCAATTAGGCCTTCAGCAAAGGCATGGCCGGCCATTGAGACAAAGAAAGTCAAAAAAATCAAGGGTGGTTGGCATTAGGACTTTCTTATTTTGTTAAGTGTCATATTATTTTAGAGCCAAAGGTGTTGGCTTGAAATTGAAATACTCCATTTTGTATAAGGCCAAAGCTATTGGCAAATATTTACCATTGGTTATCAAATGCAAATGATAATATTTCTAAGAATGAGAATTTAGCATGAGTAATTGTATGTGCTAGGAGTAATAGACTGAATGCATGTTTTGTTTGATTAAAGTAAGTTGTGTGGATACCAAATTATGGCCATTGGATGAGTATTGGAGTCTTGTTAGGCTTTGTTATGTGTTTGATCTTGCTCAGGGTGGCAAAGAGGATTAGTAGATAGCCTATTTTTTGTCCACACAGTCAACCCCACGGGCATGTGGTTAGGCTGTGTGTCCCCTGCACCTTGAATTCATTGCATTAAATGCCCAATAGTAAAAAAATGAGCTGAGACACAGCCGTGTGTTTCAACCGTGTGAAGGGCACGGCCTAGCACATGGGCGTGTGCCACGACCGTGTGATTACTGATGTTAGAAACAAAAAGTCAAGGTTTTTGCACACGGGCTACGACACAGGCGTGTCCTGGCCGTGTGAGTGACACAGGTTGACCACATGAGCGTGTGCCAAGCCGTGTGAAAACCCCTGTAGGTTCAAATTTGGAAAATAAATCCACACGAATGAGGGGCACGGGCGTGTCCCTAGATGCTCAAGCTAGGTGAACTACACAGGCCATCCGCACGATCGTGTTTAGAGGCCACACGGGCGTGTTGCCCTTCCAAACGGGAGTGTGCCCTATTTTTAGTAGTTTTTGAGAGAATTTTCTTAAGTACCCGAAATGGTCCCGGATTGTTTCTAAACTACATTTTAGGCCTCGTGGCCCATATAATGGACTTTTAGTCAGTATTTGAAAATGTTTTAAATTGGGACGCATTTCATTGAGTGTAAGTTGTATGTTTGTATGTGTTTTAGTAAGGTAACGCCTCGTACCCTGTATCGGTGTCAGTGACAAGTAAGGGGTGTTACACCAAATGGCTATAAAATTAAATTATTTAGGTATTTAAATGGTAATTATACCATTTTTATATTGAGTGGACATTTATGGACACTAAATAAGTGTTTTAAAAGGTTAATAATAAGGTTAAATAAGTAAATTAATAAATACATGATAGTAAAAAAAAGAAAAAACAAAAGTATCATCGTTTATGTTCATCACTTCCACCAATATTAGACTTAGGAAACTCCATTGAAGGTGTTTGAAGGTTCGGCCATTGTTTCCTTGTGCATGTAAGAGTTGTTTGTCCCGTTTTCAATGATTTCTATGTTTTTGAAGTCGTTGTAACTTAATCTAGCTAGCCTAGGGACTAATTTGTAAGAATTTTAAAAAGTTAGGGTTTTACCATGAATGTGTGCATATGATTCTTGATGTTAGATGGAAGAAAATGAATCCTTGTTGATAGATAAACAACTTTTGTAGAGTGAATTTTGTTGAAAATGTCAAATAGGGATTTATTTGTAAAATGTGTAAAAATACATGGTGGAATTGTGAAGTAATGAATTGTATGAGTTTCTATATATCTATATTAAATTTGGCTAGTTTGGGTTAGGGATGAAATTGGATGAATTTCAATTTACGAGCTTAAGGACTAAATTGTAAAGAAATCAAAGCAATAGTGGCAAAAGTGTAAAAGAAAGGAAAGGTTATGATTATATGTTTAGCACACTTCGTGTGAGCTATCTCGTGTATCCGATAATATTCTAAATGGTTCAACTGGCATGAATTTGAAAGGAAATGGTAAGTGTTCAATATGAACCAAGACATGTATTTTATGAAGTACATTGAAATCGTGAGATACATGAAAAGCATGTTATGTTATGATGGATGATAAATACAATTGAATCATGCTCAAGTATAATGGTTATCCATGTTAAAATTCATATGAATTATTTTCGAGTATGCTAACATGTGTTTGTGTTTGTGCTTAGGCTTGTGCCAAGCTAATGGTTAGATTATATCATGTTAAATTTTAATGTTATGTAATGAAATGGTAAGTTGTGTTTTATGTTATACAAACTTACTGCGCATTATATGCTTAGATAGTTTTCTTCCCCATGTTTTATAGATATCAGAAGCTCGGTGAAGACCTATCATACTATCCCACAGATATATCGGTGCAAATAGCTTGTAGGTGTGAGCTTGAATTGGGTGAAAGAAATGACTTGAAATTGGCCTATTTCTTATCCACACGGCCTAAGACACGGGCGTGTGTCTCAGCCTTGTGTGACACATAGCCATGCGACACGGTCGTGTGTCCCCTGTAGGTTTCAAAGGGTTGCAAGTCAAGTAGTTACACGACCTAGCACACGGCCTGGCACATGGGCGTGTGAAGCCATTTCGAGAGTTACACAGCCTGGCACACGTGTAACACCTTGATTTTGGGCCTAGAAGAATTGGGCCTCGAGTGTGGGTGCGTTTAAAATTTTCGAGAGTAAGATAACAACACAAATTGCATGTTAGAATGGTTGGGTTAGTGATTTGGAGTAGTGGGGGGCTCCCATGAAGTCCTGGGTTCGAGCTTTGGTATAGGAAAAATATTTTGATTTTCAGTCTTAAGGGAGCTATGACCTCAAGTGATGTACCTTTTTAATAAATAAGATAGGAATGTGACACAATGGAAGTGGTGGTCTACTGGCAAGTGGCGCCACACTGAGAGCTACGGAGAGGCATTACATGCAGAGCGAGGAGCTCCAAGGTTCGAGTGTGGCTAAACGCAATAAGGGGTTGATTATTTTGCACTTGTGCTATTCAGGTGGTGGAAGTGGTTTTAAACTCTACATGGAGGAGATTTGGATTGGTCTTCAAATTTGAATAGTGTTGGGGAGTAAATTAAGGCATGATAAGGGGAGAAAATCTAGGAGATGATGTGTGGGTAGGAGTTGGAGTTAATTTGGGAAATGTTAAAGGCAAATTCGGATAGAGGTTGATTACGTGCCGATTTCAAGTTTGGGAAAAAAGGCTATAGTCGAATGCACATTTGAATTTTTGGCATTTGGGAGAGCATTATTTTGCAAAACTGAAGCTCTCTTTTTGGGTTGTGAATATTGCCAAAATTGCACCAAAAGTGACCATTCGTGTACTCTTTTTGCTCTCATATCTCTCTCTTTTCTTCTTTTTCATCCCATAGCCGAATAACCCTTTTTCTCTCAAATTCTTCTTTGCTTCACAGACTTCTTTTCACATAACTAAAACCAATTGTCATCCCACTTGCATTCGGTTTCATCCTTCTTTTTTGCCTTTGTTTTCCCCTACTCCATTTCATCTTTCACTAAGCCTTGGTTCTTTCAAAAGTCGAATAGTGGCCTTTCAAGCAAAACTGATTGCATCACCAGTGTAAACCGAATCTAGCTTCTTCTCCATCATGAATCAATTCTTGTCTCCAACCTTTCGTTTCGATTCTGAAAAGCTGGATCTCTCCTTTAGGCTATCTAGTTTGCGGGATCAAAGTTTAAGTTTGGGTAAGTACTTAGTCAATTCTTCTTCAGTGCTTTTTGGTAATGCCGAATGGCTAATCAAATCCCTTTCTTTTCGTCAACCCTGTCTCAACAAGGGAGGTTTCCAAGGATCGCATTCGTGGTAGTTTACGTACTTCTTAATCAACCAGTCAAAGGTAAGTGAATTGGGGATTGGTATGTTGGCCGATTATCTTCTCTTTTTGGAGGCATGTATTTTATCTTTGATAGTGGCATATAGTAACTTTATGTGGGCCTTGATAAGTGATTATGTGGGTGATTCAGATTAACCGCAAGAATGGGAGATCGGTTCTTAACCAATCGACTTAGGAGGTGTGAGTCGATTTGATCAAGGTTTTTACGCGCATGGATTTTTACGCTCTTTCCAATAAGGTGTGTACAAACACCGCACACATGACGAGTCGGCAAAAGTCGAAATCTCAAAAAGTTGAAATACCGAAAAGTCAAAAGGTTGGCACCAGCAACCACATGAGCGTGCGAACACTCGTGTGGAGATACCGATACAACGACAAAGGCTCCGTGGGCGATTCCATGGATTCGGGCCACTTTTTGGCCAGCTAAGCTGAAATGGGCCAAATGGGCCCGATGGGCTTGTGGGCGCATTGTGAGTAAAATGGACGGATTAGTAGGTTTTGACGAGTCGGTTAGGCTAATTTACATGGTTTTTGGTAGATTTGGGCCTAACAGGCCATATAAGTGTATGGGCCCCATTTGGGCTACGTATTGGGCCTCTAGGCCAATTGAATCTATAACTCTTATAATAGTGGTATAAAATACTCTGAATAATTGTGAAAATGTTAACGGGCAAGAATGTGTATCTATGCCCACGATAAAATACAATCGATATGCCTAAGGGCAAAATGGCTAAAAATGCCCCTGTGTGTTATTGTATGATTTTGTTTATCATATGTACAATTGGGATGCATTCATCTGATACCATGTTGCATGTGGGATGGGTTTGTATTGGAGGAAGTGTTATGTGAGGGTCGCACAGTCGCTTGACGATTGTGGATCCAACGAAGGCTTTTAAGCCATATTATGATTAGCAGCTCTGCTGCAACGATGAGTAGTGCTGCAAACGGTGCTACAACGAGTGTGTAGGGATGGGTGGGTCGATTTTTATATCCCAATAGGAGTGTAGGGTTAGAAGGGGGTGTGCAGGGTTGGATGGGAAAAATGTGCATTGCATATGCATATTGATATTATTGCGATATGGGATCAGACCCAATTGAGGCCACTGTGGGCTAAGGCCCAAAGGCCACTGTTAATATGAAATAGGCTCAGGCCCAACCGAGGTCACTATGGGCAAAGGCCCAAAGGCCACTGTTATTGAATATGGCTTAGGCCCTAATTATTTATTGCTTGATTTCTGTTCTCGAGGGTCGTACACACTGAGTTTTTGAAAACTCACACCCTCCCTTAATTTTTCAGGTAACCCTCAATAGACGGCTCGATGTAAGGGAGGACTAGGAGGTGGCCACACTGCTAGTCGATTAGTGATTTAGTAGTTTTATCTATTTTATCTTTAATTGTGTTATTGGGTTGTAATAAGGCCTTTTATCTCCAGTTGATTTTATACTTGGTTTTTATTATTAGCTTAACTATTTGATTTCCAAACTTAAACCTGATTTCTCAATTAAAAGGATATTTTGAAATCAAGTTAAACACCTGAATGATTTTTAAAAGATTACAAACTCGGGTTTTCAAATTAACATACTCAAAGCTTCTATTTAAACTCTCTAATTTTCAATTAAGCAAGCCTTCAATGGATTTCATTTTAAACAAAAGTATTTTTCTGACAAAACCAGTTTGAAAATAGACCCACTGTAACACCCTATAACCCTCAACTGTCGCCGGAATAGGGTCGCAAGGTATTACTTAGTAGAAAACAGATCAGACTAGTTTTTTCACAACCAAACATGTATGAAATTATAATTTCTTTAGTCATTCCATCAAGAATAAATTTTAAAACAAAGACACTTCACAGAATATAACATCATGTGGCCTTAACCAAATATAAATAAGCATTTTCCGAAATGAGTCTTTCATCTAATCGAAATTTTGAATTACAAAGGTTGAACATAAATTAGCCTAATCAATTTACTAAAAACTTGCACTTGCTAACATTAATATGCTAAATGCCGATTGCATATCATGATGCATACCAAATACTATTCATGTGGTAATTCCTTAAATTCTTAATCGAATATGAGATCATCTTATACTTTTGAATTTAATCACTAATACTTGTAACAACAAATCAAGATATCAACAGTGAACATTTACCAATGAGCAACCACTTAAAAACATTAATCCATACATTCATACTTAGCAAATAGGCAAGCCATTTTCGCATGGCTTAAAATATACACAATTTCAAAATATCATTCAAACCAAAATAAGTAAGCCTATACATGCCATCTTTTCAAAATAAACTATCAAAGTACCAAAAATAGTGACGATAGTGTGGATGACTTGAGCTTGAATCCCCGAGCCCGTAGCTTCAAAACGAGATCTGTAAAACAGAGTAACAAAGACACTCGGAGTAAGCTAATTAGCTTAGTAAGTCTTAAGTAAATTAAACAACTTAACTAATTAAACACATTGCTCAAGTATATAAGAACTAAGTATAATATCATTTAGCCAAATAGGCCTAATCACAACATGCACTTTTCGATTTACATCTCATGCACTTTAAAATTTGGAATCACATAATCACATCATCATATAACGCAAAGTCATTCATTGATTTAATTCAACAAAGTTAATTTATGGCATCGTATCATCATTTATTGTCCTCGACCTAATTCACATATGAATTTGACCTACTTTCCAATGTATAACCTCTCAAGGCCGAATATATACATGTATATATATATGTATACACTTAGTCACTTTACATATAAAGCATTCTTTCTTTATTCACAACCACATACACAAAATTTTACTTCCAATAATAAAATCACATGTGCTGAATGTTCACAAACGAACAAATCCATAATTCATTTAGAATCATTCTCATATTAATAGGTAAGTATCACATACCTGGATAACTTAATGCTTAATATGAATTCAATTCACCATTTCCACACAAGATCTCATTGTCATATACTTTTACCGATTCACCAGCACTTGGCCTGCTGGGTATAAGACCAGAGTTTTATCACCATCTCAAAGCCTGCTAGACTTTTTAAGTCTGAAGTCTCTTCACTGGCATTACGCCTGCTAGGCTCAAGGCCTGATATCATTTCACCGGCATATTGTCTGCTAGCTCAAAGCCCGAATATCTTTTCACCGACATATTGCCTACTAGGCTCAAAGCCCGAATATCTTTTCACCGGCATATTGCCTGCTAGGCTCAAAGCCCGAATATCTTTTCACCGGCATATTGCCTGCTAGGCTAAAAGCCTGAATATCAAAGCTCAATAGCTCACACATTAAATTTATCACATATTAGAGCATATACTTCTAATTTACACATGATTCAAGCATACCATAAAACTTATTGCATCACTCGAACATTGCACATAGCAAACCAACACATACATTTTACACTACCATTCGGTCTTAGCATGTACCTTAATCTCATTTTTGATACATAATCTAGCCATTCGGCTTTGATACACAATAGCACGCATAAGATTTTTACATAAATTTCATGTATACTAATTAAACATAAACATCTCTATTTTTGCACCTTCCATCTTAATTTCTCATTTTAATAGGATTAATCATACAAATAGCCTCAATTGCTCCAAACACAAGACAAGCCAAATTACTTAAAACTTACCTCGAATATTTTCGAACAGTCGTGGATCGACTATTCAACAACTTTCTTCTTTCCCCTATCTAACTTTGGTCCTCTAAGCTCTTGAGCTAATTCAAACAAATTTAACTTATTAAAATCCCATCATGCTTGCTTATGGCCGAATATAAGAATAACTTAATAGGCCATATTACCTACTTTTAGATCAAAATCAAAATGGTCATATGCATCTTTATTCACATTAAGCAATTTACTATGTAACTAAAGAAAATCATAGCATACTTATCATTAGCCTTATTTGACCATCTCAATATGTTCTAAGTAGCCATATGTATGTACGTCTATACCAAAGTGCTTCACATTAATAACACCATATCAACAATGTATAAGGTTGAACCTTTAAATCTTTGATCACACATACTCAAGCATCAAACCTTTATATCACATAATTACTTTTACTTTAAAATTGACTATATTCCACAACTACTCACCTAGGCCGAATATACATATAATTCTTAATGCACATACCAAATTATCATTTCATAAATTATATATATATACCCAAGCACAAAACTATCCAGCACTCCCACCATTAAGTATTCACACAAGACCGAATCTTCATTTGCATTTAACATCATACTTAATTTATAATAAGCATGAATGTACCATCTCATTATTGTACCACATCTTTTTATACATTCACCTTTAAACCAATTATCCAATAAAAAAAATTCATTTGTACACATTTCCTTATCTAAATTTCACATTCAGAAAACTACTTAATCAAATTAACAAATTTTCAAACAATTCTCCATACTTCAAGACCACATTCAGCACCACACACACTCACAAGCATGTTAGCCAATTTTCCTATAACATCTAAACCACAAATATGCACATTTAACTAGCTCAAACTTCACCTATCCACCATTTCTCATAAAAACATAAAAACAACAACCATTCACTTCACTCTCATCCATGGCCAAATGTTCATATCACCACAAAAGTTTAAAATTTTAACATGGCTAAGTAAGGTAACTGGCTTAAATTATACTAAAATTTTAAGAACTAACATGAATTACATACCTTAATTCAAGCTTAAAGGTGACCGAATGGCTTATCTTCAATTTTTTCTTTTCTTTCTTTAGGTACGGCAATGAAGAACAAAATATGAACAAATATTGTTTTTTTCAATCTTTTGTTTTATTAATTTATGTTTTATTAATATAAAACCATTAAGTTATAATTTTTCTAATATAAAATACATATATTTTTCATCAACTATCATCATGGTCGGCCACTCAATTAAAAGTGGTGAATTTGACATGCAAATCCCCAAATTTTAAACTATACAATGTTTGGCCACTACAATTTAAACTATCACATTTTCAAGTTTCTCACATAAGTCCTTTTTAATAATTTCACATCCAAATAACAAAATCAAAGCATTCGCACATGCAATTTCACATATAATAGACATAGAGTATAACATTTAATTATTTTTGTGACTCGATTTTGTGGTCCCGAAACCACTTTCTGACTAGGGTCAAATTAGGGTTGTCACAACTCTCCCCCCTTAGGAATTTTCGTCCCCGAAAATCTTACCAGCGAATAAATTAGGGTATCATTCTTTTATGGAGTCTTCAAGCTCCCAAGTAGCTTCTTCAACCCTGTGCTTGACCCACAACACTTTCACTAACGAAATTTGCTTATTCCGCAATTCTTTCACCTCATGAGCTAAAATACGAATCGGTTCCTCTTCGTAACTCAAATCAGACTGAATTTCAATCTCTGATGGACTAATTACATGTGAAGGGTTTGATTTATACCGTCTAAGCATCGAAATGTGAAAAACATTATGAATCTTTTCAAGTTCAGGTGGCAAGATTAATCTATACGCTACCGGCCCAATTCGTTCTGATATCTCATACGGTCCGATAAATCTCGAGCTCAACTTGCCTTTACGGTCGAATCTGAGCACTTTTTTCCATAGTGATACTTTTAAAAACACTCTATCTCCAATTGATATTCAATGTCTTTCCGTTTCAAATCCGCATATGATTTCTGACGATCTGATGCCGCTTTTAGACTATCACGGATTACTTTTACTTTCTGTTCAGCCTCTTTTATTAAATCAACTCCGTAGATCTTATTCTCACTGAGCTCGGTGCAAAACAATGCTGTACAACATTTACGACCGTACAAAGCCTCGTAAGGTGCCATCTTGATACTCGATTGAAAACTATTATTGTATGCAAATTCAATCAAAGGTAAGTATCGTTCCCATGAACCACTAAACTCAAGGATGCAACATCTCAACGTATCCTCGAGTATCTGAATAATTCACTCGGATTGACCATCGGTCTAGGGATGAAAAGCAGTGCTAAAATGCAACTTAGTACCCAATACTTCTTGCAATTTCTTTCAAAACCACGAGGTAAATCTCAGATCTCTATCTGACACAATGGAAGTAGGTACCCCGTGCAATTTCGCAACCTGAGAAATGTACAATTCAGCTAACTTATCGAGCGAATTAATCGATACGAATAGGGATAAAATGAGCCGACTTTGTTAATCTATCGACCACTACCCAGATTGTATCTTTCTTGCTCGGTGACAACAGTAAACCCGATACAAAATCCATTGTAACAAGATCCCATTTCCACTTGGGTATCATAATCGGTTGAAGTAATCCCGAAGGCACTTGATGTTCCGCTTTCAGTTGTTGGCATATTAAACACTTCAAAACAAAGTCAGAAATGTCTCGTTTCATACCGTGCCACCAATATTGACATTTTAGATCGTTGTACATTTTCGTGCTACCCGGGTGAACTGACATTTGACTACTATGAGCTTCGTTCAAAATCATCGAAATAATTTCTGAATTTCTTGGAAAACATAGTCGATCTCTGAATCTCAAACAATCATTATCATCAACCCAAAACTCTGAATCCTCGTTCGAATCATATTGAACTCGTCTAGTGATCAAATTTTCATCAACTTTTTGAGCTTAACTGATTTGCTGTATTAACACTGGTTTTGCTTTTAATTCCGCTACTAACGCATCATCAACGGACATAGACAAATGTACATTCATTGCTCGAAGAGCAAACAGTGATTTTCGACTTAAAGCGTCAACAACCACATTGGCTTTTCCCGGATGGTAATCAATGACGAGCTCGTAATCTTTCAACAATTCTAGCCATCATCGTTGTCTCAAATTCAAGTCTTTCTGAGTCATCAAGTATTTGAGGCTTTTATGATCGAAATAAATGTGACATTTCTCTCCAACAAGTAATGATGCCAAATTTTTAAAGCGAAAATGATGGCAGCTAACTCGAGATCATGTGTCAGATAGTTTTTCTCGTGAGGCTTTAACTATCTCGAGGCATAAGCAACAACTCTACCTTCTTGCATTAAAACACAGCCCAAACCGTTCAAAGAGGCATCACTATAGATCACAAATTCTTTACCGGATTCTGGCTGAACTAACACTGGAGCTTCGGTCAAAAGGGCTTTCAATTGATCAAAACTTTTCTGACACTTCTCTAACCATTCAAATTTGATATCTTTCTGAAGCAACTTTGTCAACAGTGTTGCTATCATCGAGAAGCCTTTCACGAACCTTCTATAATACCCGGCAAGTCCCAAAAAGCTCTGAACTTCCAAAACATTTCTCGGAGGTTTCCAATCAAGTATAGCTGAAATTTTACTCGGATCAACTCGGATACCCGATGCGGATAAACGTGACCCAAAAAGCTGACTTCACATAACCAGAATTCACATTTACTGAACTTGGCATATAATTGTTTGTCTCGTAAAATTTGTAACACCAATCTCAAGTGTTCGGCATGCTCGGTTTCATTGCGCGAATAGATCAAAATATCATCTATGAACATGACTACGAACCAATCTAAATACTGTCGAAAAATTCGGTTCATTAAATCCATAAAAATCGAAGGGGCATTAGTGAGCCCAAACGACATTACCAAGAACTCGTAATGTCTGTACCTTGTTCTGAAAGCAGTTTTAGGCACATCGGAGTCTCTAACTCGCAACTGATAATAGCCCGATCTCAAATCTATCTTCGAAAATACTGAAGCTCCCTTTAGCTGATCAAATAAATCGTCAATTCGTGGCAACGGATATTTGTTCTTTATCGTAACTTTATTAAGCTGACGATAATCGATACACATTCGCATAGTTCCGTCTTTCTTTTTCACAAACAGCACTAGTGTACCCCAGGGAGAAAAACTCGGTCGAGCGAAACCTCTATCTATCAATTCTTACAACTGAGACTTTAATTCTTTTAATTCGGTCGGTGCCATACGATACAGAGCTATTGAAATCGGAGTTGTTCCAAGAACTAACTCTATAGCAAACTCTACTTCACGAACAAGTGGCAACCCTGGTAATTCTTTGGGAAATACATCCAGATATTCACAAACCATAGGTAAGGTCTCAAGCTTTCTTTCTGATACTTTACTATCTAGAACATACGCCAAATAAGCTTCACACCCCTTTCTCACATACTTATGAGCCATCATCGAAGATATCACTGCCGGTAGCTCATTCAAATCAGTGGACTCAACTCGAATTATCTCACCACTCGAACATCGCAAGTCAATTGATTTTCTTTTACAATTCACCACAGCATCGTACACGGTTAACCATTCCATACTAAGGATAACATCGAACTCATCAAATGGCAATAACATCAAATTGGCCCGGAAACAATAATTCTAAATCATTAGGGGACAATTCTTGCACACTTTATCAACTAACACACACCGGCCCAAAGGGTTTGACACTCGAATCACAAATTCAGTAGACTCAACAGGAGAGTCTTACTGGATGCCAGAGTTTCACACACATATGAATGAGTTGACCCGGGATCTATCAAAGTAATAACCTCAGTATCAAAAAGAGTGAAAGTACCGGTAATAACATTTGGAGAAGAAGCCTCCTCACGAGCGCGGATGGTATAAGCTTTGGCAGGTGCACGAGCCTCAGATCGAACAGTAGTGTCTTTAGTCCCTCTTTGACTGTTGCTAGCATTACCTACAGGTCTACGTGGTCTACCTCATGCTGTAATGTTACTCGGTCTCTCACCCGGATCAGTATTTCGCTCGGCTAACTTCGGACAGTTTTGGATAAAATGGTCGGCTGACCCACACTTAAAACAGGAGTGATCATGAAATCTGCAGCTCTCCGAATGCTATTTACCACAATGCTTGCACTCGACTCTATTCTGACGGTCATTGCCAACACTAGCAACGGAGGTAGCTCGGGTACTCACAGGTGGTCAATCTCGATCTCGTCTAGAAAATCCCGAAGTATTCTTAGATTGACCCGAATCATCTCGAAATTTCTTGGATGACTGTTGAGGTGCTTTTCTCGAAGATCTTTTACGAAACTCTCTAGCTCTAGCTTCAACCTTTCTTTTCTCAATTCCGAGCTCTTCAGCTTTACAAGCTCGTTCAACAAACCTTTTCTCCTTTCCCCTATCTAACTTTGGTCCTCTAAGCTCTTGAGCTAATTCAAACAAATTTAACTTATTAAAATCCCATCATGCTTGCTTATGGCCGAATATAACAAGAACTTAATAAGCCATATTAGCTACTTTTAGATCAAATACAAAATGGTCATATGCATCTTTATTCACATTAAGCAATTTACTATGTAACTAAAGAAATCAAAGCATACTTATCATTAGCCTTATTCGGCCATCTCAATATGTTCTAAGTAACCATATGTATGTACGTCTATACCAAAGTGCTTTACATTAATAACACCATATCAACAATGTATAAGGTCGAACCTTTAAATCTTTGATCACACATACTCAAGCATCAAACCTTTATATCACATAATTACTTTTACTTTAAAATTGACTATATTCCATAACTACTCACCTAGGCCGAATATACATATAATTCTTAATGCACATACCAAATTATCATTCCATAAATTATATATATATACCCAAGCACAAAACTATCCGGTACTCCCACCATTAAGTATTCACACAAGACCGAATCTTCATTTGCATTTAACATCATACTTAATTTATAATAAGCATAAATGTACCATCTCATTATTGTACCACATCTTTTTTTACATTCACCTTTAAACCAATTATCTAATAAAAAAAATTCATTTGTACACATTTCCTTATCTAAATTTCACATTCGGCAAACTACTTAATCAAATTAACAAATTTTCAAACAATTCTCCATACTTCAAGACCACATTCGGAACCACACACACTCACAAGCATGTTAGCTGATTTTCCTATAACATCTAAACCACAAATATGCACATTTAACTAGCTCAAACTTCACCTATCCACCATTTCTCATAAAAACATAAAAATAACAACCATTCACTTCACTCTCATCCATGGCCGATTGTTCATATCACCACAAAAGTTCAAATTTTTAACATGGCTAAGTAAGGGACTTAGTAACTAGCTTAAATTATACTAAAATTTCAAGAACTAACATGAATTACATACCTTAATTCAAGCTTAAAGGTGACCGAATGGCTTATCTTCAATTTCTTCTTTTCTTTCTTTAGGTACGGCAATGAAGAACAAAAGATGAACAAGCATTGTTTTTTTTCACTCTTTTGCTTTATTAATTTATGTTTTATTAATATAAAACCATTAAGTTATAATTTTTTGTAATATAAAATACATATATTTTTCACCAACCATCATCATGGTCGGCCACTCAATTAAAATGGTGAATTTGACTTGCAAATCCCCAAATTTTAAACTATACAATGTTTGGCCACTATAATTTAACCTATCACATTTTCAAGTTTCTCACATAAGTCCTTTTTAATAATTTCACATCCAAATAACAAAATCAAAGCATGAATTTTTTGCACATGCAATTTCACATATAATAGACATAGAATATAACATTTAATTATTTTTGTGACTCGATTTTGTGGTCCTGAAACCACTTTCCAACTAGGGTCAAATTAGGGCTGTCACACCCATGTAGTGAAACACTATTTTAAACCACGAACCGGTAAACGTTTTACAAAGCCTTTCAACGTATTTGATTTGTACGAGTCACCCTTCAATGTGACACCACCGAATTCAGCCATAATGTCCAGGTCGGGCTTGGGGGTGTTACAACACGGGCGTGTGGCTTGGCTATGTGACCCAAGTTAGAGAGTTACATAGGCACAGACACGGGCTGGGACATGGTCATGTGTCCCTACTTCGAATGTCCACATGGCCTGAGACATGAGCGTGTGACTCACACGGCTTGGCCACACAGCTGTGTGACCCCTATAGTGTGAAATTTTCTATCTTTTTCCATAAAATTCTAAATGTTTTCGATTTAGTCTTGAATCAATTCTAAAGTGTTTTTAAGGCCTAGAGGGCTGAAATAAGGGATGATATGCATATATTTGGATGGATTTTTCTATGATTATGAAATGTTTGGAAATGATTGATTTTAAGTTACATTTTTTCGGTGATGCTCCATAACCCTATTCTTGTGATGGATACGAATTAGGGGTGTTACAGCTATCCATCATCAAATCCGTATTTTCCCATCAGCAATTTCATTCTCTCAACTCAACAGAATAATAAAAGCTCATCTCTCTCATCTCTTAGAAGACCATTTTTTGCACTCAACCTCAAAGTGAACCATCGTCAAATACCAAAACTGTATTTTCCCATCAACAATCTTAAATGAACTTCTAATTCACTGGATTTGTCTCTCCTACTCAGCTTAAATAACATTTAAATACTACATTGTTTTAGTTGGAACCAGTCAACAAGAAAGAGAGAAAAGGAGACGTCCTTTTTTCGGCTTGTTTGGAAATCATGATTTGTGTTTAAAAAATTTGGATTTGGATTTGGAAATCCTAATTCTTTGTTTGGATAATAAATAAATAAAATGGATTTGAATTTGAACAAATCCAAATCCAATTTCATAATTTGGAGACCATGATTTGGGTAAAAAAATTTGGATTTGGATTTGAAAATCCAATTTTTATTTGGATAACAAATAAAAAAATTGAATTTAAATATGAGCAAATCCAAGTTTAATTTCATAAGAGATAAATTTTTTATTTTTAAAACTTGAAATTTCTAAAATTCAAGATTGATTAAAGAAACATGGAAAAATTTATGTTCTTTCTTCTCTTACTTTGCTTTCAAAACCCAAACAATAAATAATTAATTTTACTTAATGAAGCTCAAGGTTTTCAAAATCAAATCAGTGAGCAAACCAATCAGACCACAAGTTTCCAATTTAATCTATCAGATCGGTTCGATTGAATAAATTATTAAAAATAAAAAATATTAAATGTAACAGCCCGGTTTAAACTCTATCGGAACAGTGGTTTCAGAACCACAAGTCCGAGGTCATAAAATTATTTTAATATTATTTTTGGTATTTACAGCATGTTATTTGATAAGTGTGAAAATTTCGTAATTTAATTTTATCGTTAGTTAATTTGATAAAAGGACTTAATCGCATAAAATGAAAAAGTGGCATTCTATTTGTTAAAGCACTAATTTGCTATGGTTTATTAATTTTTAAGTCCTTAAAAGGTAATTATGCCACTATTTTGGTTGATGGACAGTTATGGGTATATATTATAAAGTTTTCATATTATTTTATAATGGTTAATTTGGTAAATGATTAATAAATGTTAATATAATTAAAACATAAAGTAAAAGTCACATGCATTTTCATCTTTAATGGCCAAATGTTGAGAAAAAGAAAGCCATGGAGGTTGTTTTTAGTTCGACACTTTTGGAAGCTTAATTCGAGTATTGTTTTGCTCGATTTTTGATAATTTTTACGTTTTTGAGATCATTTCTTCGAATACTAGCAAACCCATGTTTTAATTTTTGGAATTGATGATGAATTTGAGATTTTCCATTGTTGATAATATGATGAGTTTGTTGTTTGATGATGAAAAATAAATATATGTTGTTAGATTGTCATGTTTAATTAAGTGATTTTTAGTAAAAATGCCTATTTGGGATTAAATTGTGAATTTTTTAAATTGAGGGAAATATGAAATAAATGAAAGAAATGGGCTGCTAGGGACCTTAGTGAAATTCAGCTATGCTTGGGTGTGGTGAAATTTTGAATATTTTGTGTTTTGGGAAATAGGGACTAAATTGAGAAAAATGTGAAATGTTAGGGGCTAAAGTGCAATTTGCCCATTTATGTGTTTATGGATGAATTTGAATGAATATATGAATAAGTAAGTCAATTTTGATATTAATTAGATTGGCAAAAGCGAAATTCGGATCTAGATCGAGGGAAAGTCAAAATATCGGATTAGTCGATTTAATTTTTATCATTATTGCGAACGAGGTATGTTCGTATTTTAATATACGTTACAAAATCATGTTATAATTGCATGTTATTTATATGATTAAATTTAATGCCGAATGGAAATGTAAATATTTGTATTTTGAATAAGTTATATATATGTTATTATGATATTGAATTGTTCGAGAAGCAGAGTATATGAATACAAGAAAGTTTCGATAATGTGACGAAGTCCGAAAAGCCCCGTATAAACCTTAGGAATAGTTAGGATATATATGTCATGACAAAGGATTCCGATATATGTTATCGTGTAAGACCACGTCTGGGACGCTGGTATCAATTTGAGATTTACATGTAAGACCATGTCTGAGACATCGGCATCGTATGTGATTTTGTGTAAGACCCTATCTAGGACAGTGGCATCGATATTTGATTACATGTAAGACCACGTTTGGGACGTTGGCATTGTACGAGCTATCCGAGTATCCTTATTGATTTTGAACAGTTCAACGGGCATTCTGAGAAATGAATGACTATGTGAAAGTGTATCCGATTCAAGTACGTGTGATTTGTTTATGTAATTCAGAAATGAAAGGTAAGTATACGTGCAAAGAATGTTATGTGATGTACATGGAAGTGAAATGTGAATATGTGTAAATGAAACATGAACAAATGAATAAGATGTGGTTATAAGTTGCATATATGATATGGTTAGATGCTTTATGAATGAAAGGTGACTTTGAATATAAATGATGGTATGTGATTCATATGAGAAAGATATATGATTAAATATGTTGTTTTCTCATAATGTGTTCAATTGACTATATGAAAATGTGAATTGAATGATATATGAGACTTGAATTGAATAAGTTTGTGAAAGCTAAAGTTAGCTAAGAAAGTAAGTATATTATTGAATGAAGATAATTCTATATGAGAACATGTTATAAAATTGAAAAAAGTTGTGTTTGGCATATGAGATAGCAAATCATGCTTATGGCATTAAATTGAAATTATTTATTATGTTAAGTTTATTAAGATACGAGCTTACTAAGCTTTCAAAGCTTACTTTGTGTATTTTTCCTATGTTCATAGAGTTTCAAAGACTTGTTCGGGTTGGAAGTCGTAGGAGACCTCATCACACTATCCGGTTATCGCTTCAGTAAATAAAAGTTTTAAGTTTTGGTTATGTGGCATGTATAGGCTAGTTTATAATTTTGATTTTGAACTTGTATATGTATATATAGCCATGCGAAAATGGCTTGATCATGATGCTAATGTTAATATTCGGTCATTTTATAAGCTTAATTTGGGAGGTATGTTTCATGATAAATATGTTATGATGTTGGTTATATGATTCGAAAATAAAGAATGGTAAGTAGGGTGTATATTCAACTTATTAGTAGTTCATTTTGGAAGCATGAAAAGTGGTATATTATGGCTTGATAAAATGGTGATGATTATATTTTGAGTATGTTTGATGGTCATTTGAATAACTATGGGTGACATATTGTTTTGATGTTAAGATATGAGATAATATGTTTAGGTTATAAATTGAGTGATGGAATTGTAAATGCTTATGTGTATTCGATCATGCCTTAAGCTTATTTTGGAAGTATGTTTTATGGTATTTATATATATGTTGTTTAGTTATATGAATTCGGTAATGAGTAATGATATGTATGGCTTATAATTAGTTCATTTTGGTAAGCTTGATATATGTTATGTTTTATATTTGGGATTGATATAATTCGGTTTATGTGATGTTCATGAAGTTGATAGATGTGTTTTCAAATAATTATTTAGGTACGATTTCAAATGGTAAATAATGACCATGTATTAAGTATGTTTTGTTAGATGAATGAATAGCTCTAAGTTGACAAGTTGATTTTGGTATTCGGTCATGAAATGGTGTTTATTTTGGTTTAAGATTAAATGATGGAATTGGTATGACTTTAGTGGCTAATTTTGATAGCCAAAAAAATGAGAAATGAGTTAATTGAGTATATGCAATTATGACATGATGCTAGCATATAAAATTTAGTACGTTTCAATCCGGTAACTGTGTTAGAAATGGCTCATTGGATGGTTGAACATGTGATGTTAGACATGTTATTTATCATGCAAATTAAGTATGATATGATTTGATATTAGTGTTCAAAAATGAACCATAATAACATGGTGAAATGCGTGTATAATTTGGTAAATTATACATTAATACTTGACCATTCAGTGATATTTGTTTATGTCTCATATATGTCTGGTTGAATATTAAGCTATTTGATGTGATTTGTCATGATGATATATGCGAATATGATTAGGCATATATTGATACGATCCGCCTCGGGGTGAGTCGAGTCGTATGTAAGTTTGCCCGATCGTCTACGAGAAAGTATCGTTCGATTTGCTTGTGAAGTAAAGTTAATGGGAAAATAAGGCGGAAGCTAGGTTAAAGTGTTCAAAGATAGGTTATGGGTAAGAATATGTATAGGTTCGGTTATGATTAACAAATAAAAAAGATGAGGAGATAGGAAATGGTTTGGATAGGCGATGTGATGAATAAAAGGAAATTGGATAGAAAGATGGATATGGTAAAATAGGACTTAAGTTTCAAGTATGATTCGACACTATAGAGAGTATCGCCCCGGTACTTATATCACTTAAGGTGGAAATGAAAATGATAGAACCTCGACCCACTACTTAGCAAAGTAGGAACCTTGGTATAAGGGTGAACGCCACACTCGGTTGAGTGATAAGTTCAAAAGGAAGAACAAGGTTGACACCAACTAAGAACTAGATAGGCCAACAAGTCTTCAACGAAATATGAGAGAAAGAAATCTCACAAATTCCATAAATTTAACAAAGTTTCATTAAGAGAAAAGTCTACCTACAAATGAAAATGATAACCATATATATAGTGCCTAAAATGTCTATTGGAATTCGGCAACTAATGTGTTCACACAACAATAAAAACATTCACACTAATTCATTAAAATTGTTCATGAATTCAGTAGATTCATGCACTAGCTGAATGGACACTTTCTTCCCCCTTGGTGTGTGCATGAATGCTTAGCCATGAAGTAAGGCTTCAAGTGCCTTGTATGAGCACCAAAGGTTGCATTCATCTCCTTGGGACGTTCATGCACTTGTATAGAACATGCATCCTCATTAATAAACACTTTAATGACATGTAGGTTCATGAATGGTAGCATGAACTTAGTAAATTCGTTCTCCCCTTTGTGCATGCACTTAATTCAATCAATGTGTTGAATTATTGAGTTAATTCCTTCCCTTGGACGTTCTTGAACCCATCCATGCATGTGTAGTAGCTTATAGGTCAATTCAAAGTGTGAACATGTTCAAGGAACTCAACGGTCAACATAGAATTAGTTGGCAGCTACTTCTTGGCCGAATAAGTGCCTTGGAAAGTTAGGAGACAGCCACCGTACATGCACTTAAGCCATTCATGCATTCTATCATCCCATGCATTTGATCCATTCATGGATTAGCCTTTAATGTCCATACATGCATTCGGCACATGCATGAATTTGTAGAAACCTTGCATCTAGCCATACATGCACCAGCATTTAATACTTCTTCATTCATGCATGTGTGTCGTCCAAATAGGTTGAATCTTCAAGCACTCATTGTACCGTCCATGAGCATTGCACCTATAAAAAAATAAAACAATTCATAAGACATCATGTGAACACACATAAATTCGGCACAATGTGAACATATTAATGACATGCATTAAATCAGCTAAAATGTGTTCATAATTAAAATATGTAATAACTATGACATATTAAAAACAGATATTAATATAAGACAAATTTGATGCTTAAATAAATATGTTCGGCTTTTATTTAATGCATTAAAGTCAAAATCAAGTTTAAACTAAAATGAGCTAAGTTTTAGCTCGTGAGCTAAAGTTGAGCTGGGGTTGAACTCCTAAGCTGAAGTTGAGCTAAGGGTTAGCTCGTGAGCTGGAAAAGAGCTAGGAGTGAGCTCGGTTTAGCTCAGGCAAGCTGGATCGAGCTCGAATGAGCTAGATTTGAGCTGGACGGAGCTCGGGGAGCTGGAAAGGAGCTGGGATCAGCTTGCCAACAAAGCAATGCTCGACTCAGGAGACTTGACCGATGGGGTTTGCTGGGCGCGCTCGCATCATTCCCCCCTTCTTTTAGGCGACTTGTCCTCAAGTCGAGCCATTTGTTCGATTTAAAAACTTTTCTCACACATGGCTTTCCTCGGTCAAATGGAATAGAAGATATCAAATAAACCTGAAAAAGTCTCACCACTTTTGGCAAGAAGAAATTCAAACAAGTCAGATTCATATGATATTCAAAATTCAAGAAAAACTCATTTAATCGAACATATGCCAAAAATCTAAGCTGTGAAAAATAAGCATACGTAAAGTTATTAAAAAGTTTCGATATGCCATCATTGCGAACATGTAAACTTAATTGGAGCAAAGGGTAGTTGGTCACAAATGTTTGCAAATAATTGAACTCATTAAACCTCATCAAAAACTTTTCAATATGATTACCCCAAAATATAAACTCATTTGATTCGTCATCTTGCACACACAAAGGGTGCCATGGCCAATTAATTGTGATCTTATCCATAGGTTGATTAACAACATGATTTGAGTCATCACATTTCAACACAAATAGATCAATACCAGGCCAAAGACAACAATCAACCACATCAGGATTTGAATAATACTCAAACATTAAACAATCACAATGATTTTCAACATCATTCGAATTAAGCAAAGATGTTCGAAGATTTTCAGAAAACTTACCTTGACATCCTTGATGAGAAGAAAATTTATAACATGTTTTACCTTTTTCAATCAAAACAAATCTTCTCTCTTCAGGAAGATAATGTAAAACCAACTTTTTTCTTTGGTTGTTTTGCATGGGTGATGAAGCACCATAACAGCTCATGTTTACCAAAGGGTTACGTTCACAATTATGAACAATGTTAGTATCAATAATGAATGAAGTAAGAGGGAAAACCAAATCATGATTCGTTTCAAAACTAAGGGCATAAGTCGGCCTTACCTTAACAAAAGGTAACAAAAATTCCACATGGGGCCATGGAAAGTAATTAAGGAACGAATCAGAATTGAAACCAAAATTCTTTAATAAAGATCGAGCATCGAGCAAACATATATGGGATACGCAACATACAAGATGCGTAATGTTTTCATTTAATGTATCAAAGTCACAAATGCCAGGTTTGAACACAAAAATTTGGTCACTCGATTCAACAGGCAGGATGTATTGATTGATTCCCAATGTCCACATCAAATTAAAAGAAGAAAATGGTACCAACTCATCACATGTCCCAAACCTCACTTGATCAAATAGGCATGCAGAATTGACAAAACTAGGCAAACAAATAGATGAGGCAGGCATTCTACATGTCAACAAGTTATCACGCAAGTGCATCCAAGGAAACTTAGACATGGAAATTCTCAAGCATTCTTTCATCGCAAACTTCATGTGAACAGATAGATTAAAACATGGAGATGTCGCACAAAAATTTAAAGATTGTTCATGAATAACACAATCAAACAAATCAAGCATTTTATGTGAACATCTTTTACCATGGATGTCAAACAAAGAAATTTTTGAGATTATGTAACTTTTCAATCGTGCAAATCCATCACAGATCATTTGAACAGGCATGTTTAAACAGAAAGATTTAGCACATGAATTCAAAGAATTTTCGAAGGTGATCAAATCCAAACGTGAAAAACCTTTAGCAAACACATTCATAATTTGCAAAGATTGAACCAATCCAGGAGAATAATTAGACATGTCATAAGACAAGGCTTTCATGGTATCTTTTGAAGCAAAGTCATTATCGACAAGGAATGAACAAGGACTAACCAAATCAAAATATGATAATCTTTCAGAAATGAAACCATCAAAACCTTTACGAGCAAATTTTAAATCAAATGGCCTCGATTCGATAAACAAGGAATCCTTACCTTCCTTACCTTCGATCGCAAGTGGGTGGTTGTCATTTGCAGACTTTTCTATCTCGGTCATCAGAAAGCGCCTCTCGTTTGGAAGGTAGTGAAGCTGAAGTTGGTCGCATGGATTCTCCAAAACCTGGAAAGCTACATCACAAGAAGAAAGAATAGGAGGGTTACTGGGAACAATCCTCGCTTGCTCACTTTCCTTTTCACTCGATTCTTTTTCATCGAGAACACTCGATTCTTTTAGCTCAATTTCTTTTTCCACTCTTTTTTCTTGATCAACTTCTTTTTCTCTCTCAAACTCTTTTTCAATTTCTTTTTCAATCTCATTTTCCTTTTCTTTTTGTTTTTCAAAGACTTTTTCAATGGATTTTTCGAGCTCTCTCAAAACTCGCTCATTTTCTCTCTTGCTAGCCTCTTTTCTCTCTTTTCTTTTTATTTCTTTTGCCTTTTCTTTTCTTTTACAAGATGTTACAAAAGAATCATGAGAATACAATTCTTGTTCGAAAGATGGAGAACTATTTTCATATGAATCATGATCAAGGCTTCGTGAAGAATACTCCTTGGATGATTTCTTTGAAATTCGGGAAGAGGTATATCTATCTCTTCGGGTGTCATTTTGGAAGGAGTCAATATCGTAGTTGGCTTCTCGTCTTCGCGAATTCCTTGATGAAAAGGACTTTCGTTCAAAATCACTTCTCGAATTCGTCGATGAATACGAGTCATAGTATGAATCTCTTTGTCTTAAATCCTTGGGACAATAAGAATCTTGATCGAAATCTCGTCTCGAGTAATCATTAGACGTGTATCTTCGCGAAGTTCTCGATTCTAGTTTTTGACTTGATGACACTCGTTCTTGTGGATCTCTTTGTTCCAATCGATCTAACCTCTCATGCAATTTATCAAATTTGAACTTCACCATTCTTTGCATTTCTTGTACCAAATATTGGAATTCTGATTCGGTGAATTCTTCACGAGACATGATTTTTGTTGCTGAAAGAAATACGTTAGATCATAAAACAAAAAAAAAAAAAATTAAGTACCTCACCACAAACCTCACGATTTCACTCGGAAAGAAAGAAAAATTGGTAGCACTCACACTCGTGTTTACACTAGTTTGGCTTTTACCTCCACTCGAATGCGCTCACTCACTCTTGCCTTTTACCTCTCAAACTTTCTCTCGCAATTTCATATTCAGACTCGCCAAGGCCTTATCGTAGGCTTAGGGGTCGGTTTCAAAATTGTTTAACAAAGGATAAATATGAGGGGTTTAGGGTTGGCTGAAAAAAAAAAAATTTTCTCGGGTCTAAGTGTGGCGATGGGGTAGGAAGTGGATGGTAGAAATGAACGAACCTGATCGGGAGTGCAAAAATGGTCAACAAAAGAATAAAATCTTTCACACTTTTTTTTTAATACTTCGAATTTTTTTCCCACTTTTTTTTTCACTTCATTTTTTTTTACTTTTTTTTCACTTCAATTTTTTTTCGAATTTTCTTTTCACACTTTTTTTCTTTTTTTTTTTCACGTTTTTTTTCACTTCAAATTTTTTTTTCAAAATTTTTTTTTATACCACTCTCTTTTTTTTTAAGTACAAAATGATGAATAACAAAACAAATAAAAAATTTTTTTTTGAATTTTTTTTACGAACCTATTTTGATGATGCTTCGAACGTCGGTACTCCTCGTTTTAAAAGCTCTGATACCAAATGATACGATCCGCCTCGGGGTGAGTCGAGTCGTATGTAAGTTTGCCCGATCGTCTACGAGAAAGTATCGTTCGATTTGCTTGTGAAGTAAAGTTAATGGGAAAATAAGGCGGAAGCTAGGTTAAAGTGTTCAAAGATAGGTTATGGGTAAGAATATGTATAGGTTCGGTTATGATTAACAAATAAAAAAGATGAGGAGATAGGAAATGGTTTGGATAGGCGATGTGATGAATAAAAGGAAATTGGATAGAAAGATGGATATGGTAAAATAGGACTTAAGTTTCAAGTATGATTCGACACTATAGAGAGTATCGCCCCGGTACTTATATCACTTAAGGTGGAAATGAAAATGATAGAACCTCGACCCACTACTTAGCAAAGTAGGAACCTTGGTATAAGGGTGAACGCCACACTCGGTTGAGTGATAAGTTCAAAAGGAAGAACAAGGTTGACACCAACTAAGAACTAGATAGGCCAACAAGTCTTCAACGAAATATGAGAGAAAGAAATCTCACAAATTCCATAAATTTAACAAAGTTTCATTAAGAGAAAAGTCTACCTACAAATGAAAATGATAACCATATATATAGTGCCTAAAATGTCTATTGGAATTCGGCAACTAATGTGTTCACACAATAATAAAAACATTCACACTAATTCATTAAAATTGTTCATGAATTCAGTAGATTCATGCACTAGCTGAATGGACACTTTCTTCCCCCTTGGTGTGTGCATGAATGCTTAGCCATGAAGTAAGGCTTCAAGTGCCTTGTATGAGCACCAAAGGTTGCATTCATCTCCTTGGGACGTTCATGCACTTGTATAGAACATGCATCCTCATTAATAAACACTTTAATGACATGTAGGTTCATGAATGGTAGCATGAACTTAGTAAATTCGTTCTCCCCTTTGTGCATGCACTTAATTCAATCAATGTGTTGAATTATTGAGTTAATTCCTTCCCTTGGACGTTCTTGAACCCATCCATGCATGTGTAGTAGCTTATAGGTCAATTCAAAGTGTGAACATGTTCAAGGAACTCAACGGTCAACATAGAATTAGTTGGCAGCTACTTCTTGGCCGAATAAGTGCCTTGGAAAGTTAGGAGACAGCCACCGTACATGCACTTAAGCCATTCATGCATTCTATCATCCCATGCATTTGATCCATTCATGGATTAGCCTTTAATGTCCATACATGCATTCGGCACATGCATGAATTTGTAGAAACCTTGCATCTAGCCATACATGCACCAGCATTTAATACTTCTTCATTCATGCATGTGTGTCGTCCAAATAGGTTGAATCTTCAAGCACTCATTGTACCGTCCATGAGCATTGCACCTATAAAAAAATAAAACAATTCATAAGACATCATGTGAACACACATAAATTCGGCACAATGTGAACATATTAATGACATGCATTAAATCAGCTAAAATGTGTTCATAATTAAAATATGTAATAACTATGACATATTAAAAACAGATATTAATATAAGACAAATTTGATGCTTAAATAAATATGTTCGGCTTTTATTTAATGCATTAAAGTCAAAATCAAGTTTAAACTAAAATGAGCTAAGTTTTAGCTCGTGAGCTAAAGTTGAGCTGGGGTTGAACTCCTAAGCTGAAGTTGAGCTAAGGGTTAGCTCGTGAGCTAGAAAAGAGCTAGGAGTGAGCTCGGTTTAGCTCAGGCAAGCTGGATCGAGCTCGAATGAGCTAGATTTGAGCTGGACGGAGCTCGGGGAGCTGGAAAGGAGCTGGGATCAGCTTGCCAACAAAGCAATGCTCGACTCAGGAGACTTGACCGATGGGGTTTGCTGGGCGCGCTCGCATCATATATATATATATATATATGCGGTATAATTAGTAATATATTTATGAATAGATGTTACAAATGGATGTCTTAAAATATACTAGGTTTATGAAATGAAACATGTATGATTACTAAATAAATGTTCGAATATCACGTTTGCTGGTCATATGGTTCGGATATTGGAGTAATAAAGTATATGTATTATAGTAATAAAGCATGTATGATCTTATTTGGCTATGTGATTTAAATGTGTAAATTTGGCTGATATGAAAGAATGGATAATTGTTAGTTGATTATAAAGTAAATTATATAAAAGTTGATTTAGACTTGTGCATGAATTTCATGCAATATATGACCATGTTGAACTGTGTGTTGTTCGGTAATGCCTCGTAACCCTAGTCCGGCAACGGATACAAGTTAGGGGTGTTACATTAAAAATAGAAAAAATCAGTTCAATTGGTTCGATCACTGGTTCAAACAATCTAATCAGTCTGACTAGCCGATCAGATTGATTCAATCGGTTCACGAGTCAACTAGTTTGCCCCTTATTCCGGACTAATACCTTAGCTAGTTCCCAATCTGATTTGTTTGATCGGCCGGTTTGATGTAGTTGTAAAAATAGTATTAAAGTTTTATGCATTTAATTTAATGCAGGATACGTATTCAAAATGTTCATTTATAGCATAATTTCCACAGCTTCAATTTATAAACACCTAACTTTTAATTTATACCTAAAAAAGTCCACTTATTTAAGTACAAATCAAATTATTTTATTTTATTCAAGCGTAAACAAAATATAAATGAGTTGTATATATAATACGAAAAAGTTGAGAGTTTTCTTTAATATTTTAACCCAAAAAATGTATAAAAATATAAAAATGGAAAGTTACATTCCGTTGGCCAAGGTATAATTCAAAAAAAAAAAAGAAAGCCTCTTCAAAATAATATATAGAAGCAATCGGTTCTATCTTAAATTGTTCATAACAAAGTAGAAAAAAATATTTGTTTCATTCAAAATCAAGGTTTTCAAAACTAAAATGGTCGTGGGATCGATCAGGCCACCAATTTGTCGGTCCAACCGATTTGGCTAGCACGAGCGGTTGTTTGGTACAACCAATCCATCTAGCTCCATTAAATAAATCATTGAAAATTTAATAAAAATAAAAAATCTAGTTCAACCGATTTAACCACTCGATCAACCAGTTTTTTGTCTGGTTCAATCAATTCATACTGGTTCCTAAATTAGCCGGTTTAATGCTTTTCTTTGAACCAGTACCTCAATTAATTTTTGGTCAGACCAACCGGTCGGATCCAATTCAAATAATTGTGCTCAAAATTCTACTAAATAATTAAATTTTAAAAAATTATTTTTAAAATTTAAAATTTGTTGAAATCCAAAATTTAAATCTAAATTATCCAATAAAACTCAAATTCTTAAATTTAAAATATTTTAATTCCCAATAAAATATTTGAAAATAATAAATTTAGAAATCATAAATTTCAATATTAAAATTTTAAAATCTAAACCGAAATCTAAATTCTAGTTCACAGCCCAAAATGAAATATAAAGTGGACTGTTTGTTGACATATTTTATTCGGTGCAGAATACTTACTATTTCACTTTGTTTATGTAATATGCATCTGATGTGTAGGATTTACTGCGCTAAGCAAACGTTAGAAAACAAACTGGTCCTGCTAGACTAGAACAAAAATGTGAGGAAATATTATCGCTTCAAGTTTTACAGGTTCTTTACCATGAAGCCACTCTCGAACTTGTTTTGTTTTAATGTTTGATTCACAGATAACCCAAACTCTTTGTATTTTTCATCCCTCTTATCAAATTCACATGGTAATAGTGTTTCCTCTTAATTCAGAGCATCTTTATTGTTGATATTATACGTTCCACTGCAGGTAAAGAATCTGCATTTTCAACCCATCCTGAAACCCACACCTATGCCTTTTACATTTGTACAGAAAACCAATTGGAGTTCTTTTACACATTCTGGCATCTAGGGTCGGTCCACTCTCAACACGGACACAGCGTGATGCCAGGTTTGCAAACATAGCAATAGATTCAATGGTGTATGAATTTCGACCCATATCTGGATCAATCACCTTACGCAGTATGTGCCTAACCTAAAACATGGGCCCCCACATGGTTAATATGCCGCAGTTCTTGAAAACTTTAGAACCTTAATCTGTTTGAATAAGAGGTTGTTTCATACCTGGAGTACAAGGTTTTGATCATTTTGCCCCTGGTTTATGTCGACAGCTCTGCGTCCTGTTAATAGCTCTAGAAGAACCACTCCGAATGCATAAACATCACTTTGTAATGTTAGTTTTCCGGTCTGTCACCAAAAAAGATAAATGACAAATTGACACCATTGCTATTTAAATTTAGTTAAGCAAAATTTGACGTCTAATTTTATATTTTATTGAGTCTCAAAGTATGATGTATTTGCTTGTAGAACAAGATCTCTTTCCTTTCGGATATTAGAGTTACCAACTGCTCTGCGTGCATAATTATATAGTCTTTGGATGATTTGAATGCGTGAAGGTCAATAGTTTTAGTATAGAATAGTGGTTGAAAAACAAAGAAATCAAAAAGATTATATTGCACATCAATCATGAGTAAAATCATGTAAAAGGTCGTGGAAAATTATGTGACATGAACTGCATACCGATGTATACTCAGGATCAAAATAGCCAAATGTGCCGAGAACTCTGGCAGTAACAGAAGTCTCCTGACCCTCTGGCAGCAGTTTGGCTAGTCCAAAATCCGATATCTGTCGAGGGTAGAAAAATGAGTTGTTACAAGGCCAATGCTTCATGAAAATGTATCCAAGATTTGCTTACCTTTGCTTCAAAGTTGGCATTTAGAAGAACATTGGTGGACTTAAAATCTCTGTGAACTATAGGGATTCCAACAGCAGAACTAGAGTGGAGATAAGCAAGTCCCCTGGCAGCACCAAGTGCCACTTTGAGCCTTGAGGGCCAATCCATTTTTGTTTCCCCAATACCTATTGGAGCAGTTTAACTTTGATAGATGTTGAATAGGTGAGCAACTGGACTGGAAACAGATTTGAGTAGAAAACCGACCATTTAAGTGATCTTGTAGGTTTCCTTTTTGCATGTATTCATAGACTAGAAACCGGTGCTTCCCATCTGCACAATAACCTATCAACGAAACCAGATTTGGATGGTCAAGTCTGCTCAAGATATCAACTTCTACGCGGAACTCAAGTTCTCCTTCGGCTTCTTTGAATGACGGTAACTCCATCTTCTTGATTGCAACAACCTCCCGAATACACAAAGAAAGCAAATGTTTGTGGGGATCAGGATAGCTCAATATTGTTCAGGAATCAGAATAGCTCTATAAATGATGTGACTGACTCATTCCAGTAGCGATTATATACTGAAACAACATTACGAAAATCATAAATGTACGTCTCCTGATCGCAGGGTGCCCATGTAGACTCGGCCAAATCCTCCTTTTCCAAGCAGATTCTCATCACTGAAAGAGCATGTTGCCACCTCCATCTCCTTGACTGTGAAAACTGATGATCCATGGCGTCTCTTCGATGGTCTGGATGTTTGATCCTCACTTTGCCAGTACTCTGCTGGTTTATAAATCCCTGGAACATGTTGGAACTTCAAAACAAAGAAAAAGAAAATATAGTATCTAAGGATGAAGAACTGGTTATCACAACAACATACAAGGGTCAGTATGATCCTGGGGCTTGCTTCTTCGGCGCTTGTTCCATGCTGAGACTAAACCGAAAGGCATTTGTCTCTTCCTTGGATAGATCTATCTGTGTTTGATGATTGAATTGACGGATTATATTACATGAAACAGACAATGGACAGAGATAAAACAGATAAGAGCTCATGAAAACATCAGATTTTAAAGTAATGGTTGAAGAATATGAAGAATTAATGATTCCGAGGATGTGCTTAAAGAAAAGATTAGGCAGTACAAAAATCTTCTCAAAGAGTACGTATGGAGCAAGGGAAGTTAGATTTTGAGAATACTCGACAACATTTGTCCAACTACCTTATTTCAGATTATAGAGACAGGTAACTAGAGAGAGATGTACTTGAACGTGAAGAATAAGTTGTGTCTTGCTTTGCTTTGCTTGCTTACCTTTAATTGGCTAATTTGGTTTGGTTAACAAGTAGGTAAACTATCAAAATAATTATTTTTGTTTGACTCCGGTTATATTTTAATTACTTATGTTTGAAATATTGTGTTTTAACTATTTACGCTATGGCGTTGTAATATTTTAGTTGCTGAGCCATTAATAGTGTAACGGTAAGCTGACGTAACACATTAAATCATCATTTCAAACAAAAATTTTAGGTTCAATTCTACAATTGGTCTTTATTTTTTTTTTAATTTTGAGCAATTTAATCTTTTTTTTTATGTTCTTTAAATTTTTCTTTTTCTTTTTCTTTATTTATTTTTCATTCTCTTCTGTTTCAACCTTTGTTTTCCACCATTCTTCATTTCTTTTAACATAATTTTTCTGTGTTCTATTTGTTAAAACTAGTCCACAAACTTGCTTTACTCAAAAAGATTAAATTGTTTAAAAAAATTATAGCATAAGGTCTTGTTTTAACAAATGGAGAATATAAAAAAACTGTATTACAAGAAATGGAGAAGAGATGGAAAACAGAGAGAGAAGTAGAAGAGAATGGAATAAAAAAAAAGAAAAGAAAAGTTAAAAGAATATAAAAGGAAAAAATTAAATTGTTCAAAACGAAAAAAATATGGGAACTGATTGTATAAATTAACTTAAAATTTTTGTTTGAAACAATGAATTAACATGCCACATCATCTTACCGTCAACGGCAATTAACGGCTCAATGACTAAAATATTACAATCCAATTATGTAAATAACTAAAACATAATATTTCAAATCTTAATCTAAAATAAATAAAAGTGATTATTTTAATAATCTACCCAAGTAAGTATAAAACATTTTAATAATGGAATAAACCTTACACAACAACGTTTAATATATTTGCTTTATTCATGTTGGGATTTTGATACCGTTTAATTTTTGTTATTATTTTACACATTTGTTAATCTTACATGGATCGAAGTTAGCGGATGGAAGTATGTTTCATTTATTTGTTTTAGTTCCAGAGTTCTATGATTATTTCCGCTCAGATCATCTCTCGCTACTTAGAAAAGGTTCAAAATGTTGTTGTTATTAAAATGATAAATTAAAATACCTGCATAATTATTTTATGATATAATAATTTATTAGTCCTTTTAATTTTATAAAATAATATTTTAACTCGTCATTTAATTTTTTACTTTTTTTAGTTTTTAAATTTATATTTTTTTATCAAATTACTTTCAAAATAAAAAAAAAGTAATATTAACTTTACTAATATGATATACATATGAAATTTTAAGTAAATGTCAGGTCAACAGTTAATTGAATTTTTAGAATTTCAAAAATTTAAAAAATATATAAAATATTTTAAAAATTAAAATGTATAAAAAACATAAATTTTTATTTAAAATTTTAAATAATTACTAACACATTCCACATGGATGCGGCATCAAAATCCATTTATTTTAGAATGATTTAAAAATGAATATAAATTTAAAAACTAAAAAATATAAAAAATTAAATAAAAGATTAAAATATTTTTTTAGAAAAATTAAACACCCTATAAATCATTATTTTACCACATCATAACATACCGATACATTCGATATGGCATTACATGATCAAATCGGTTCTTAAAACCGCTCTCAAATTTATAACAGAATCTGTTTGATTGTATAAAGAATTTTCTTTTTCTTTCAAACCAAACCAAAAGTAGATATTTCACCTGATTATTTGGCAGTGGTGGAACCATTTTGATAGAAATATACTTGATTCAAACCCACTTATTTTTGGTGCTTTCTTAGAAAAGGATAAATCCAAAACAACAATCATTTATCATAGAACAGATTATTTAAGTGGAATTTTAAATTTTCAGTTTCATAATATATTAAAATATAAATTTAATTAAAAAAACATTTACAAGTAAATATGTGATAAACTTTGAAACTGTTTGTAAAATAAATAAATAGACCAAATCAAATATCAAAATGTACCCTTTTTCTTTGTGATTACAATAATTGTCCCTTATTGTTTTTGGGAGTAGTATTTCAAAACCTATGCATCTTATTTCCCTTATTGTTTTTGGGAGTAGGAATTTTGTAAGTTGTAAACAAGAGACATCAGCATGCAATGACGGTGTAACAGAACAACTCAATTACCATAAAACTTTTGACACATTACCTTAATATTATGACATAAAGCCTGAATAAGATTCAAAAGGTTCTATCTCAGCTAAGTGGTAGCCATATGACTCTTAAGTAGTTTTTTTTTTTTTTTTTTTATTGTTGATATATTTTGAGTTTAATATTGAAAATCAAAATATATGTTTTGGATGTAAGTTGCTTTAGGCTTTCAGTAATAGGCTGCTGTAAGTTTTTTTGCTATAAGCTTCTTTTACTTATGATTTACGTTTTTATTTTACTTAAGTGTTAAGCAGTTGTAAAGTTTTCTTTTTTCATTAATGAAAAGGTTGTATGTGTGAGAGAAGCTGAATAGACACAACATCTCTATTATTCAGAATTTTTTTTTTGTTATTCTTCTCTCTTCTTCTCTTCCTCTCTGTAACAAAAGCTACACCAACAATGATTCATAACTTCTTCTTGAGGCTTGTAAGGTTCTATGACTATTTTTGAGTGTTTTTTAATGGCTTTTTCTAATGCTCTTTCAACATCTGTTCCTATTTTCACAGGAACTCATTATCATATTAGGACAGTTAAGATGAAAGTTTATTTGAGATCTCTTGGCTTCTGAAAGGTTGTAGAAACTGATGAAGATCCACCAGCACCGAGACAAAATATCACCATTGCTCAGCTCAAAGCCTATGATGAAGAAATCTTGAAAAAGGATAAAGCTTTAACATGCTTTCATTTCGGGTTAGTAGATAACATTTTCACAAGCATTATGGATCTTGAAACACCAAAGGCTGTTTGGGATGAACTCAAGGAAACTTATGAGGGAGGTGATAAAGTGAAAGAAAACAAAACTTTCAACTCTAAAAAGAGAGTTTACGATGCTGAAATGAAGGAGGATGAGTTGATTAAAGATTATTCAACCAAGCTGATGGTTATTGTAAACCAAATTAGACTTTATGGTGAAGAGCTGTGTAACGCCCCTCACCCGTAACCGTCGTCGGACACTAGTACGAGGCATTATCAAACATACACTCGTACAATCATTTGATTTCGACACATATATTTCACATAAAATTTAAAATTTTTCATTTATACACAAAACATTCACATTATGGGCCTATGAGGCCCAAACGATATATTAGGTATGATCTAGGACCAAACCGGAACTTTTCGAACGCTTATGAAAATTTGACTCAAAACAGTGTCACATGCCAGTGTGACTTGGGACACGCCTATGCTGGCAGGTCGTGTGGTCACACACGACCGTGTCTGAGCCCGTGTTAAAAACATCGAGCATTCTGTTTATGACGTCGTCATACCATTAAGGGCACATGGCCAAGTCACATGCCCGTGTGCTAGGCCGTGTCCTCCACACGGCTAAGACACCTGGTCGTGTCTCTGCCCATGTGGCCAACACTTAGGCTATTTTCCAAGCCCTTTTTGTTGCTCTTAATCATTTACACTCAAATACAATTCATAGACCCATATTATATATTAATCCTAACTTAACCATCAAACGCATATAGTATACTTATCTACATCAAAACATTTCCACGATACATGCATAAAATAGAATTTGCATACCTATAACCACTATGAGCCACATCTCATGGCTATATACAATGAAGCGATATAAGCCTATACATTTGGCCAATTTACAAAAATACATACTACCAATGACTAAACCTCTATACATGCCACACACTTGTAAGCAAATAAGAATTGTTATTATTCCATCTTGATAAATCGATAGTGTGATGCTGCCTCCGACGATCTCTAACCCCGAGCCAACCTGACAACACTAAGAGAAATGTAAAAGAGGGTGTAAGCTTTATAGCTTAGTAAGTTGGCATATAATAATAAACAATTTAGTTAACAAGATATTTCCATTCCTCAAGGAGTATTCTTAAGAAAATAGAAGCATTATTCACATAATTTCACTTTTTACTCATGTTCAGCTTAGGCTATTTTCTGAGTCACAGTTCCTAGATTAATTATATCTTAAGCTATAGAACTCGAAATTAAGTTTCGTAAATTTTCCCTAAAACTAGACTCATATATCTTCTTGCCATAAAATTTTTAGAATTTTTGGTTTAGCCAATTAGTACATTTTATTCATTAAAGGTTCCCCTGTTTTACTGTCCAATAAACCTGACCTCTCTTCACTAAAAATCAATTATCTTATTATTCAGAATTTGGATAATGTTATAGTTTGCTTCTCTTGAAAATAGACTCATCAAGAATTTTAAGCACATAAATTACACACCATAACCATTTTTATAAAATTTTTAGTAATTTTCCAAAGTCAGAATAGGGGATTCTGAAATCCATCTAACCCTATCTCACAACAATACAAATATCTCACAAATTGAGAATCATTTGCTTATTCTACTTCTTTTACTCAATGGGATTTAATTTCATATATTATTCAGTTTCAAATTCAATTCCTACCATTTTTTTGTGATTTTTGAAATGTGCAATACTGTTGTTGTCCAAAACTGTTTTAGTTTTAATTTCACCTTTTTCGTGCTCTCTTTATAGGGGCTATAATTGTAGTACTTACCTCTTATCAAACTTACCATAGTTCGATTGTATAACGAGCATATTACTCATAATTTATACATACATACCTGTACTTACTCATAAAATTTCATATTCACACTACACATATAAACGCATCATGGCATGAAACACATTTATACATTAATTCATTGTCACTTTCCATTACACCTTATCATACCATTTCATTACTTGTTGAACCATGCAAAATTCTAAAGGATACTCAGAAAAATGCACAAAAGTGCAACACATATATTGTAGGCGAAGTTACCACTAAAATATAGCTGAAGCTACCACTGAAATGTAGCCAAAGCTACCATTGAGATGCTCACTATCGAGCTATTCATGGGCCTGCTCACACAAGCTGACGGTTGAGTTGAAGTTACTCAGTGCTGCTCACGCAAGCTGACGGTTGAGTTGAAATTACTCAGTGCTGCTCACGCAAGCTGACGAGTATCCGAAGCAAATGCAGGATTACCTAGCCACTGGTAGTTGAACGAGACCAGCACCTGAAATCACTTATACAATCTATCACATATACGATAGTTCCTAGTGACATGTCACTCGTATCCTAGTCGATTGCTAAGATTCAATCGGGACTTTTTCACAGTTGTCAAAGCTTAGTCAATATACACTTAATCACACATCTTATGATGATAACAAATCTCACAATTTCACATAATAACTGTATTCGTAACAAGCACTTTGAACACAAGATTTCAATTCAATTTCATGTATCATAACATACCTTTATATCATTTCATATCTATAGCACCTTAACCATTAATTCAACATATTCAAATCAGCATACTAATCTAGGTTTCAAGTATAAACAACAATAGTATTGCATTATTAACACCAACTTACCCCGAATGCAAAAACGGCTATTATTCATAACTTAGCCCATAACCTCGTTCTTCCCCGTTCTAAGCCCGAATTTCGTATTTTCTTGATCTAACACATCAAATAACACTCATTTAACAATCAATTACTCACATTAGTCTAAATATCACATTTTTAAAATTTTACGTTTTTACCCCTAAAGTTTGTCAAAATTACACTTTTGCCCCTAGGCTCATAAATAAATTTTTATTTAATTTTCTTGTATTTTGGACATAGATGAAACATTTTCATAACTATGGCAGTCCTCAATTCCAACTAATTCACACACTTATGACCAATTTTATAACTTTTACAATTTAGTCCTTTCGGATGTTTTCGCCGAAAATCACTTAGTAAAAACCATTTCTCTAACCATAAACATGCATAATATATCATAATCCATCAAAATGAACAATTATTCAACACGAGTCAATTTTTAAACATAAACCCTAGCTTAAAATAATGGTAGAAATAGGTAGATTATGTTGTAAGGATTTCAAAAATACGAAAAACATTAAAAACGGGGCCCGAAATCACTTACTATTGAGCTTGGAAAGCTTTAAAACCCTAGCCATGGAGAAGATGAAGGGTTCAGCCATGGTTGAAGAAATATGGACACTTTTGGCTTTTATTTTATGTTTTAATTCATTTAATGGCCAAATGACTAAAATGCCCTTCACTTAAAACTTTGATATTTTTACCCTTCCATGTCCATTTTTGTCCAAATTTTTAGAATTTGGTAAAACTTCTATTTAAGAACCTCTAATTAATATTCCAATTCAATTTCATGCTAAAAGATTCTAAAACTCAACTTTTACAACTTATTCAATTTAGTCCCTAAAATCAAATTGAACACTTTTCACATAAAATTTCTTCACGAAATTTTTACACAAGCATATAAACATATCATAGACCTTATAACAATCATAAAATAATTATTTCTACTTTGGATCTGTGGTTTTGAAACCACTATTTTGACTAGGCCCTAATCCGGGATGTTACAAGCTATCTGATGAAAAGGTCGTTGAAAAAGTCATGATCAATGTTCCTCAAAGATTTGAAGCCAAAATTTTAGCTATTGAGGAGTCTTCTGAGATGATGAGTCTAGCTATTATTGATCTGGTTAGCAAGTTAGAAGCACAAAATCAAAGGGTTTCTATGCGAGTCCATGAAGCAAGTGAAGGTGTTTTTCTTACTGTTCACAGAAGAGTAAAGTTTAGCAACTCTGGGAAGAAATTTGACATCTCCAGCAAGGGCAACGTTGTTGTTTCTTCCACCATGTCCTATTTGTAAGAGGACAAATCATGCTGAAAAGGATTGTCAATTCAAGGAAAAAGACAAGTCCAAATTTCAGTGTATTTTTTGCCAAAAGCCTGGACATACTAAAAATTTTAGTTGTACGAAGAAGAAACAAGCAAAAAAAAAAAAAAGACCAACAGCAAACATATGCAAATAAAGAGAACCAAGAGCAATGTGAGCATTTGTTTATGGTTTCCCATGTTGTTAAATCATATCATAACTCTATTTGGCTTGTGGATAGTGGGTGTACCAGTCATAGGACACCTATGGCTACATACTTTAACTTACTTGATAAGTTCTTTTTATTCCTGATTTAGAACAAAGTCTCTTGAGTATTCCTAAAATGATTAAATATGGTATTAGTGTTCAGTTTAAGTTGACTACAACATATTTGACGTTTTTGGTTCCAAGTTTTCTAACATGGAAATGCAAAACAATAGTTTTTATTTGAAGCTTGATGTTGATTGTGGATGTGTGTGCTTTGCTAAGGATGTAACAGCCCGTTTTTGGGTCAAATTGAAATAGTGGTTTCGGGACCACGAATCCGTAGTAGAAATATTTATTGTGATATTATTTTAAGGACTACAATATGATTGAATGATTGTGTGAAAAGTTCGTTAAGAAATTTTATCGATAGAGTGTCCAATTTGACTAGTAGAACTAAATTGCAATAGGTGCAAAATGTGTGTTCTAGAAGTTATGGGTGTTTAATTGAAATAAAATTTCAAATTGGAGGGCCTTAAATGGTAATTAGAGCATTATACTTTAAGATGGACAAAAATGGATATGTTTAGGTGAAATTTTAAAGTTGGGCATTTAGGGCATTTTGATTATTTGGCAAATAAAGACAAAATTAACTAATAAAAAGATGTCATCTTCCCAATTTCATCCTCCCATAGCCAAATTGCACAAGGGAGTCTATAGCTAGGGTTTTGGCCACTTCCAAGCTCGACTGTAAGTCCGTTTTTGGCCTATTTTTAATGATTTTTACGTTTTTGTGAATGTTGCAACTTGATTTAGCTATTTCAAGGACTTATTTGAAAGAAAATCAAAGTCTAAAATTTTACCCATGTTAGATATTTGTGTATTTTGATGTTTAATGGTAGAAAATGTATATTTGGTGTTAGATAAACAACATTTACCCTGTGATTTTTGATGAAAACGTCAAATAGGGACCTATTTGTAAAAGGTTGTAAAATGTGTGTAACAATGTGAAGAAAAATATGGGCTGTTACGAGTATGAAATAGGTTCAGTTAGGCTTGGGTAGTGAAGAAATCGAATGAAAATCATTTTATGGGCGTAGGGACTAAAGTGTAAAAAGTTAAAAAGTTAGGGGTAAAAATGTAATTTTTCCATAATATGATTCTTGGGCTTAATTGAATAATGTGAGTATTAAATGAGTTAAAATTGTTATTATAGATCAAGAAAAATGAGGTTTAGACCTAGATCAGGGAAAAACAAAGTATTTGACGATTAGGTCCATTTTACCATTTTTGTACCGAGGTAAGTTCGTATGTTAAAAATAAGCTTTAAAATAATTTTATTTAAATGCCTTAATATTGTAGAACTGTATGTTTGATTATGTGAATGAGTTTAACTCTATGGACGAGTCTGTCGACGATTTGACAAGTAAGAAATATCGTTTGAACCTTAGGAATAGATTAGGATACAAGTGACATGTGACTAGGGTTACCATGTGCTATGTGATTATGTGATCCAGGTGCTGGTCTTGTACCATGGATAAGTATATCGGCATATCTTACGGATACTTGACAACTTGTGTGAGCAGCACTGTGTAGCTACGTCTTGACTGACAGCTTGTGTGAGCAGGCTCGTCGATAGCTCGAGAGTGAGCAATTATTTGATATGAGACTTAGATAGCTTTGGCTTCATACGTGGCACTTAGTGTGCAAAATTTCCCGAGTATCCGACATTGTTATTCCAAGTGGTTCACGGGCATGTCAAAGATAAGATTATGTGTTAAATCATTACGAGATGGTATAGCTATGCACTTAAAACTTATGATTATTAGATTTATGAATTGATGAATATGAGGTAAGTTGTGATGGAATGAATTATGAACATGAGACTATTGTAAATTTACATTTAATCATGTTATCTTATTTGAATGTTATATGTGTGGTAAGGTTTTCTTATTTCTTCCATACGAGCTTACTAAGCTATTTAGGTTACTTCGTTTATTTTTCCAAGTTTTATAGTGTCGTCAAGCTAGCACGGATCGGAGATCGTTGGAGATCCATTCACATTACCAACAATTATTTTGGTATTAATGAATTCAACATTTTGAGTTATGGCATGTATAGGGGACTTGGTCATTTTGTTATGTGTCATAATTGATTTGGCCAAATGTGCTAGCTTATAATGATTAGAAGTTCATTTTGTATGTAACAACCCGGTTTTAGCTAAATCGGAACAGTGATTTTAGAACCACAAATCCTAGGTCATAAAAAAAAATAAAATATTTTAATATTATTTTTTATGTTTATGGCATGTGATTATATGTGTGTGAAAGTTTCGTAAGCTAATTTTATTGTTTAAATGATTAATTTGACAAAAAGGACTAAATCACATAAGATGAAAAAAGTTGCATTCTATAGTTTAAAGTGCTTATATGCTATGGTTTATTAAATGGGATGTCCTTATGTTGAAATTGGACCATGGATAGTGGATATGGACAATAATGGCCATTAAATGGATGCTTTAGGTGTTATTTTATTAAGGTTATTTTAGTAATTATTTAATTACTATTTAATAAATAAAACCAAAATCAATTTTTGGTTTATATTCTTCATGGTATGACCAAATATCACAAAGAAAATAAGGTTTGAATGCTCAAAATAATTTGGCACCTTGAGAGCTTGATCGGGTACGCAAATTTGCTCGGTTTTTGATGATTTTTGTGATCATTGTATTGAGTACTAGCTGGCCCATGCCTTAATTTCTGAATCTATTGATGATTTTTTGAAATGCCATTGTTGAATCCTTGCGTTTTGTGATGGTTGTTGATGAAAAGTGAAAGATGTTAAATTTATATGTTTTGTTAAGTGATTTTGGAATAAAATACAATTTAGGGATTAAATTGTGAATTGTGCAAATTGAGGGGTTAAAATGTGAAATAAAAGTGAAATATGGGTTGCTAGTGATTCATGAGAAATTCGGTCCCAAGCTTAGATAAGTTGAAATTTGTGTAAATTTGTGATTTTATGCAAAAAGGACTAAATTGATAAAAATGTGAAAGTTTAGGGGCTAATGTGAAAAATGCCCATTTATGTGTTTTGGATGAAATTGAGTGAATATGTGATTGAATGAGTTAAATTTGATATTATATAGATAAAGAAAAGAGGAACTCGAACTTAGATCGAGGCAAGAATAAAGTACTCGATTGATTGGCTAATTTCGTTATTTCTACGTCCGAGGTAAGTTCGTAAGTAATACATATTGTTTATAACAATGTATATATGTGATGAAATGAGTGGAAATGTAAATGTGAAGCGTAATTATGTTCAAAGATGCTTCGAGGATATGTGGCACTAAGTTTGTGAATAAAAATTGTTACGGCTATATAAATGGCACTAAGTGTGCGATATCAATACAACGTTGGCTGAATATTTGGCACTAAGTGTGTGATACTGGGATAATTTTGATTTAATGTAATGGCACTAAGTGTGTGATGCTGAGATAATTTTGATTGAATGTAATGGCACTAAGTGTGTGATATCATTATAGCTTCAGCTAGATATTTGCACTAAGTGTGCGAGTTCATTGACTGTTTACAGATTACCAAATGGTTTAGTGTATTGAGCAAAGAGGTGGTAACTGTGATAGATAAATACGTAATGGTACAGGTATGTATGAAACCTATGTGGTTGATGAAATTGTGTATGAGATAGATGGAAGAATAAGAGAATAAACAATGATAAATGAGTTGGATTGAGTAGAATTATAAATGCTTGTTTATGAGGTTAAAGAAATGGTATGAAAGTGAGTAATAGTCATGGATAAGATTGATTAGTGATATGAGTTGTACAAAGTGTTAATTAATTGTTTAAATTGCATTTAATTGTTAGTTACTGTGTGATATTATGAACTTTCAAAGCCTTAAAGCTTACTGTGTGAGATCTTCTCTGTTTTACAGTGTATTAATGCTAGCTCAAATCTAGGGATCATTAGCTATTCAATCACACTATCGGACATCTATTTTCGGTACCATTTTGATAGTTGTATATATGGTATATGGCATGTATTGGCTAGTGTCTTTTAGATATGTTTTGAGTTATGAAATAGCCATGTGAGTTGGCTTGTAAAGAATGGAAATGATGAATGTGACTTGGGTTGATGATATGTGCTTGTAAATATGAATATAGAATATGATATGCTTAATGAAATGGTCATTTTGGTATAGATATGATGTTGTTTTGGTGAATGAGTAATGGTTGATGTGGTTATAGTATAAAATGTGCATGAACTGGTAATGTTTTGGCTAGAAATTATATGTCATTTGATGTTGGATGTGAGCTTGTAGGGATGACCCTTTTTGGGTGGCAAAATGGCCTTGCAAATGGCCTATTTTCATCCACACGACTGAGCACACGGGCGTGTGACTCAACCGTGTGTGACACATGGCCTTGATACACGGCCGTATATTCCCTGGAGACAATTAGAAAATCAAGATAGTGAGTTACACGAGCTAGACACGCGGGCGTGTGACTGGCCGTGTGGTTAAGTTAGAAAGTTACACAGGCTGGACACATGAGCGTGTGACTGGCCATGTGAGCAAGTCAGTAAACTCTTTAATTTTCACATGGCCTGGCACACGGGCATGTCTAGTGGCCGTGTGGTGCAAGTCAGAATGCATGCCTTGTTTTCACACGACCTAGACACACGGGGGTGTCTGAGGCCGTGAGCCTGTTCACACGAACGTGTGACCTCTGTTACTTAGAAAATTTTAAAGTTTCAAAAAATTTTGTATGTGATTGATTTAGTCTCGAAGCTTCTTTAAAGCATGCTTAAGGTCTCGTAGACCTATTTAAGGGACATTTCGTATGTGATTAAATGATATTTGATAATGAATGAACATTGTGAATGTGAAATGATTGTATAATGATGTGAATTGATTGCTAATGCCTCTTAACCTTAGTCTAGTGACAGACACGGGTTAGGGGTGTTACATTTGGTTGGTCTCAGAGCTAGGTTTAGTCGATTCTAGGACTAACATAGCGTGTGAGAGTCTAGCTATACATGTCATATATATAAACTGCAATAGTGAGATGACTTATGACAGATAAAATTTATTTTTCGTGTAACACCTTGAATTTGGGCCTAGAAGTATTGGGCTTTGAGCAAGGGAACAGTTAGGAAACTGTGCATAAAAGTTTATGTGAGTTAGGAAATGACGCAAATGGAATATCAACTTCAGTGGTTAAGTAATTTAGAAGTGTTGGAAAAATCCTGGGTTCAAACCTGAGCTTTGGCAAAAATTTTGGTTTTAAGTGAATTAAACCCTGGATGCGTGGAAGTAGGCCTTTTAAATTATTATGTTAAAAAAATGACACAAAGCAGCATGTGGTCTAGTGGTTATAGCGTCATTAAGGTTGCAAGGGAGCATGGGTTCAAGTCTTGGCTCTTGCAATCTATTTTGTTTTTCTTTTAAAGGAACCTGGACTTTGGCCTATATACTTTATAAGGAATTGTAGACAAAATGGGACACAAAGAGAGCTTGTGGCTTGCTGGCAAGGTAGCGTGCAGCTTCTGTTAGGGGACTAGTGTTTGAATCCCATTGCAAGCAAAAAGGGAATATTTATTTTATTCATGAGGCGGTAAGAGTTGGTGTTGGATTTGAACTCTAGTGTTTCTTAGAGATTGTTATGGAGGAAATCAAGGAGTGGATCATGGAGGAAATTAAAGAGGGGATTATGGAGTGATAAGGGGAGAAAATCAAGGAGATTTGATTTGTGGGGAGTTAGAGCCGATTTGGGAAATGTGGGAGTGCAAAATTCAACTATGGGGGCTTTGCCTATGTGCATTTGGCAATTAGGAAGCTTTTAGGGAGGTATTTTGTTAGTTGTGCCGAATGAGGGTTTAGTTTTATAGAGAAATCATTTTGGTCTTTTCTTTTGTGTTGGTTTTGCTTAAAAATCCCCACAGTGCCAAAATTGCCTTCTTTCTTGGCTCTCTTGTGTTTTGTCGAATTGCCTCTTCTCTCACTTTGAAGTTTCGCTCCTTTTCTCCAAGACTAAATGCTATTTCTTTCTCTTCTTCAAACTTCCTACTCATCTTTTCTTCTTTCTTGAAACCGAACATTCCATTACCCTTACACTAGTGCAATTGATCATTTTCTTCTCTTTTCTCCTCTTGTTATCATTTTCAAAACTTTTGTCGAATTCATCTAAAGCCTTAACCGAATAGGCCTTTCTTTTCCTTTGATCTCTAGACACTTGCAACCGAATATCTGATTTTCTTTCCTTCTTCTCAATTATGGTGGCCGAATCTCCTTCTCTTGATCACTTATAAGCCGAACCTCTCCTTTAGGCAATCTAGTTCGTGAGGTCTCAGGTTAAATCTCAGTAAGCGCTTATCTTTCTTTCCTTTTGGCATTTTTGGGGTAAAAGCCGAATGTGTTAATCATTCAAGTGCTAAATGTGAATCTCTTCTTTTTCGCGTTGGGTTCGAGGTACTTTCAGAGAAGTAATGAAGCACTTACGTTTGGGAAGCAATCACAATCCATAGCTCCATTGCGCAATAAGTAAATGGTTACCTTCATTCTTTTGAGATTAGGCCGAATATGCTATTGTCCCAATATCACAATATATGTGGTTCTAAATTACATTAGTGAATGACTAATTTTGTGAGATCTGTTACATTACAGATTTGTGTTAAGGGCGTGAACCTATCAGGGTCAGTGATCTTGAAGGGATCAAGATTGTCCATGCAGATAAGGTAAGGAAGGAGTATGTAGGACTATGTGATTAAGTGATTAACCTTATTGGATAGCGGACTAACGAGTTATTCTAATTGGATTATAGGCTCAGTATGAGTGGATTAATCACACGTTCCACAAACAGGTGTGTACCAACACCACTCCAGCTATAGATTGACAAAAGACGAAATCCCGAAAAGCCAAAATGTCAAAATGCCGAAAGTTTGGCAACAATAACCACACGAGTACACGAACGCTCGTGTGGAGAGATCGATACGATGACAGAGGCCCCATGAGTGATCTCGTGGACTTGGGCTGCTGTTTGGCCAAATAGGCCGGAAAGGGCCAAATAGGCCCGATGGGCCCATGGGCCTGTTGGGCCTGTGGGCCCCGTTGGTGTAAGTCTATTTGTTAGGTGGAATTAGTGAGGCTTGTCATGTTGCATACATGGCATAGGCCGTTCTAGGCCTCAATGGGCTGAGCTGGGCCGTGTGGGCCCCATAGGCTTGTAGGCCCCTACAGATAAAATGTATGTTACATGATTAATTTTGGGCTGGGCTATGTCGTTCGCTTAGTTGTGGTGAGTTTTGGGCTAAATGGGTCACACGAGCGTGTGGGCCCACTTGGGCCAAGTAATGGGCCTTAGGCCCATTTACATCATTATGTCAATATTAGATTACTGGAGTCGTTCGAGACGATTGTACACCTCCTAGGAAGTTGCAAAATTACCAAAATACCCCTATAATATAAAATTATTGAAATACACCTGTAGTGCAAAATTACTGAAATACCCCTATAGTACAAAATTACAGAAATACCCCTGTAGTGCAAAATTATCGAAATACCCCTAAAGTACAAAATTACCAAAATACCCCTATAGTGCAAAATTACTGAAATACCCCTGTAGTGCAAAATTATCGAATTACCCTTTTAGTTTAATTTGACTTAATTGTATGATTATGAAATGAATGATTTGAATGTGATGGTATGACCGATTATAGGCATGACATATTGCATATATGTTGTATGGGTTGGGATATTGTACGGAGGAAGATCTGATCTGATAGGGTCGCACGGGTCGAACGAGACGATTGTGGACCCACTGAAGGCTTAGAGCCGTATATTTGTATTGATCTGGTAAAGTCGCATGGGTCGCCTGAGATGACTGTGGACTAACCGATAGCTTAAAGCCACTTAATCCGTTTATGTGCCAACCTAATTAAGGCTTTGTGCCAATTGATGGCTTTGTGCCGAATATGTTACTGTGATTGATGGCTTTGTGAAGAATATGTTACCATGATCGATGGCTTTGTGCCACGCATATTATCAAAGGCTTAGTGCCGTTCTTATTGCCGAAAGATCGTGTTTGTTGCTAAAGGCTTTGTGCCCTATTTATGGCTCTGTGCCATCCTGTTAATTGTTTATAACCATTCTGATTATGGTTCTGTGCCGTTCTATTTACGGCTTTGAGCCGTTCTGTTGACTTAGTGCCGCAACCAGTGCTAAGCTTGGTGTATTGGATGGGTGGGTTGATTTTATCCCCACAGTAAGTGCAGGGTTGGACGGAGGCAAGTGCAGGGTTGGATGGGTTGCAAGCATCATTCATACATTATACATACTGTATCCTGATTCTATTATACTATTGGGCTTAGGGCGGCATGTGATCTAATTTTGTTACTATTACTTATATAGGCTAGGCCCAATTGGTTCTTTTATGGGCTGAGACCCAAATGATTTGTATTAGGCTTTGGCCACCTATACTCTGATCTAAACTGTACTATTTCGTTAGCGGGCTCAGGCCCAGTCTGTCTCTGATTTTGTTCAGTAACTACTACTTTAAAGGGATTACATACTGAGTTTTCATAAACTCACCCTATTTTTAACCTTTTCAAGTAATCCCCAGCATTAGGTGGATCGGTATTGCGAGGGACTCAGAGAAGGCCACACAACCATTGATGCTTTGCTATAGACTTTTTATTTGAATTTTATATTTTGGGTTTTAATTCTATAATAAGCTCTCTCTTAATTTCAGGACTTTTTAGATTTGGATTTATGGTTTGTTTTGAACTGTATCTGTTAGAAGTAGAACGTGGTTTTCCAAAAATGATAATTATTTTTAAAATACCATAATTCCACAAAACCTCGCAAAAGCTTTCGCAACTTTGGTTTTCAAAGATAACAATGCTTTTATTAAGGGATTAACTTTTCAATGAACTGCATTTGAAAATAACTAACAAAAACTGGGGTTTTTACAAGTTTCAAATGACAAGATCTTTTAAATAATAAGAAGGGTTTTAACACTTCAATGTGACACATCATATTCGGCCCGAACGTCTAGGCCAGGTTTGGGGTGTTACATTTCGTATAGTAAATGGATCCCGATCGAGCTGTAGCTGATGATGTTGAAAGTAATGTGCTCGCTACCACTCAAGGGGCCACGCAGAATAATCCTAGACTGGTTAGTTGTAGCCATGAAGGAGAGGCTAAGTAAGTCTTCTTCCAAATGATGAACGAGTGGTTTACGAAATTCGTTCAAACACATCTGATTACTCAACAACCTCCACCCCCGCAAATTCCTGTTGTGCCACAGGTTACTGAGCTGATACGTTTGAATAGACCTCCTGTTGATAAAATTAGAAAATATGGAGCTGAAGAGTTCAGGGCTACTATTGATGATGATGATGCCGAACGAGCTTAATTTTGGTTAGAAAATACGATTAGAGTGTTCGATGAGTTATCTTGTACCCTGAAGAATACAGTGTGCAGTTTCACTTTTGAAAAATGCTACGTATCAGTGGTGGAACATGTTAATATTTGTGGTTCTGAGGGAACGGGTCACCTGGGAGTTCTTTCAGACAGAGTTCTGGAAGAAGTATATTAGCTAGAGGTTTATAGGTCAAAAATGAAAAGAGTTTCTCAAATTTAAATAGGGTCATATTACCGTGATAGAGTATGAACATGAATTTGTGAGGCTGAGTAAGTAAGCACGAGAATGTGTTTCGACAGAAGCTACTATGTGTAAATGATTTGTTGATGGGTTGAACGAAGATATTAAACTTTTAGCCGGGATTCTATAATGGACAGAATTTGTTGTGCTGTTTGAAAGAGCTTGTAAAGTTGAGGAGCTTAGTAAAGAAAAGAAGAAAGCAAACTTAGAGGCTAGAGATGATAGAAAAAGATCGATGAGTAAGCCGTATCAATCTTCGTCAAAGAGATGCACCCAGTCATTCAAATGTTTTAGTTGGACATTCGAGTATGGATCGTGTGAAACAATAAACTAATCCTAAGGCTCAAGTTGCAATGGAATCGAGTGTTGGTAGTGTCAGAAATAATAAGCCTGAGTGGAAGACGACATATTGGTGAATGTTGGGGCAAGTATAATGTAACACCCCTAACCCATATCCATTGTTAGATTAGGGTTACAAGCCATTACAAAACATAAACACAATTCTGAACATTCACATTTCCATACAATTCAAACTGAAATATATATAAAGCATATAGTTAGTTAAATCAATTATGCATTATTAATCATATTACACATGCTTTATAAATTCAATAGGCAAACCATAAGACCTATAATCATGGTATTCAAGTAATCAAAATTACTAATAAACTTGTTAGATTACATTTTCATATACCTAACATATGAACCACATCACTCAATAGTATACATCTATCTTTTGGCTAAATATCAGTCACTTCATTTAATAATATTTTGCACATGCTAATTTTGAATCAAACAAATCATAATACACGGCTTAATGTTCATTCACATATAAAACATTAATTAAATTTACAATATGACTAGGAGTACTTTAAATACTATAATAACATTTGCACATCACCCTAGAATAAAAGTCAATTCAAATCTCAAATACCAACTGTAGCAATTCCATTTCTTTAACTATTTAATGAACATACCAATTCACTTATTATGCACATTTGTATATTAGTCTAAGTCAAGCTATGCCACATGACTTAATAGGCAAAATAATGTAAGCACAAACATGCATTACTAAATGACCGGATTTCAATTGTAATCATAACTAATTCATGCACTACTCACTTGACTAACAATAGCCATTTTCTAAGTTCAATAGCCAAATCAAAACATGCCAATTTCATATGCTATGCATCATGCCAAAATTTCTTATGCACAACAAAGTCATTTCTCATCTATTCAGCTATCAAATTAATAACATGGCATATTATAAAATAACCTTATGACCACAATTCATGACCATCAATAGCCATTACTTACGCACCAAAGTAACTAGCAAATTAACAAATAAATCTCATTGATTCTTTATCATCACTAACCTTACCTAAATAGCCAAACCATAAACAATGACATAATCATTATAACTTATAAATGCTCATGCAAATAAACAAAAATGTATCCATCATTTACCTCATTACTTAAGCCAACTTATATGACCATCCATCACACACTTCTAAAATAAGCTAGTTACAAAACCAATTATATATCATACTTAACATACTCCATGCCGAATTCATATAGCCAAACACCACAAATATAGATACCATAAAACATACTTCCAAAATAAGCTTATAACATGACCAAAAATACACAAACATAAACATCATTATCAAGCCATTTTAGCATGGCTATATATATATAAATCAAAATGAACCATATTGAAACTAGCCTATACATGCCATATGTCATAGATATAAGTTTTCAAAGTATCGATATAGCGATGGATAGTGTGATAATGATCCTTGACGATCCTCGAGCTCGAGCTAGCTTATGATATCTATAAAACAATAAATAAACACACAAAGTAAGTTTGGAAAGCTTAGTAAGCCATAAGCAAATAAATTATCACAAGAACATTCATAATTCAATTCGAACTAACTGAATCTAATTAGTTCCATACACATATTTAATCACTTTTCTCATATAGTTCATGTTATCATATTAAACATCAACACTTACCTTTTCTTTCAAAGTTCATATAAACTTATCACATACCTGAATCATTAAACTCGAACTCACATTTGGTCTTGCCATGTTTTTGCCTGTTGAAACGTTCGAAATTGTTAAGGATACACAGAAATCATAATAAGCTTGTACAATGCCATATCCCAGACATGGTCTTACATGTTATAACATATGGCTATCCCAGACAAGGTCTTACAGGAATCATATACGATGCCAATGTCCCAGACATGGTCTTACATATTTTCTCACTTCGATGCCAATGCCTTAGACATGGTCATACACGAATCACCAATTAGAAGTCCCAATGTCATGACATACGTATCCTATACTATTTCTATGGTTCATACCGGGCTTTTAGACGTCGTAATTCAATCAATTCAAGCTCGACACAAGTCATTCCATGCTCAATTCAATTCGACAATGTGTATATTTCTATATAAAATTCAATTCGACATTATAAAATGTATACATTTGAATTTAAATACATTTATTTACTTATGAACTTACCTCGTACAGACATGAATAAACCAGAACGACTATTCGACAACTTTCGACTTCCCCCGATCCAAATCCAATTTCTTCTTTTCTTGATCTAAATAAATTCAAATTTAACTTATTTAATTACAAATTCATTCAATTTCATCCAAAAACACATAAATAGGCTTTTGCACTTTAGCCACTAACATTTCACATTTTCTCAATTTAGTCCTTATTTCAAAACAACACAAAATACACAAAATTTCAATAAACCCATGTTAGGCTGAATTCTCCCTAGGTCCCTAGCAGCCCATTAATTTCATTTATTTCACATTTTGGCCCCTTAATTTGCAAATTTCACAATTTAATCCTAAATAAACATTTTTTTATCAAAAATCACTTAATCTGTCATCAAATATTTATTTTTCATCATCGAACAACAAAAACATCAAGCTATCATCAATGGCAAATCATGAATACATCAACAAATTCAAAAATTCAAGCATGGGCTAGCTAGTATACGAAGCAACGATCTCAAAAACGTAAAAATTATAAAAAAATCGAACAAAGAACTTACCTAATTTTAGACCTCAAAGTGTCGAAACTAAATGAGCTCCCATGGCTTCTTTTTCTCTTGAATATTCGGCCAAAAGATGAATATGCATGGCCAATTCATGTTTTGTTTTATTTTATTAAGCTTATTAACATAATTACTTTATTAACCTTAATATTTAAATTACAAAACACATAATGGTTGTCCATTATCGGCCACTTGCATTTATAATGGCCTAATTTCATTTTAAGGACTTTACAATTAACAATCCATAGCAAATAAGTACTTTAACAAATAAAATGCCACTTTTACATTTTACACGATTAAGTCTTTTTTATCCAATTAGGCATAACAACGGTAAAATTAAATCACGAAACTTTCACACATATCAAATAACATGCTGTAAACACCAAAAATAATATAAAAATAATTTTACAACCTCAGATTTATGGTTCTGAAATCACTATTCTGATTTAGCTAAAACTGGGTTGTTACATATAACAATAAAGTTTGTTACAAATGTGGCTGACGAGATCATTTTATTCAGGATTTCTTGAGAGTAGATGAGAAAGATAATGCTCAAAGTACGAGGTCGAGTAATACAACAGCTAGGGGTAGACCACCCAAAAACACTGGAAATATTAGTGGTAGTCAAAGAGGAACAACAGATACAGTTGTGAGATCCGAGGTGAGAGTACCTGCTAGAGCCTATGCTATTTGCGTTCGCGAAGAAGCATCATCTCCAGACGTCATTACCAGTACTTCCACTCTTTATGATACTGATGTGCTTGCATTGACAGATCCAGGATCAACTCGTTCATATATATATATGTGTGAACTTAGTCTCCAGTAAGACTTTACTTATAGAGTCTACTGAATTTGTAATTAGAGTATCAAACCCCTTAGGCAAGTGTGTTTTGGTTGATAAAGTGTGCAAGAACTGTCCATTGATGATTCGGGGTTTTTTTCAGTTGATATGATGCTATTACCCTTTAATGAGTTTGATATAATTCTAGGTATGGATTGGCTAACATTACATGAGGCTATAGTGAACTGCAAACGGAAGACTATTGATTTGAGAGATTAGAATAAGGAGATAATCTGGATTGAGTCTAATGATTTGAATAGATTACCAGCTATGATTTCATCGATGAAAGCTTAAAGTTATGTGAAAAAGGTTTGTGAAGCTTATTTCACATATGTGATCGATACTAAAGTGAATGAAAAGAAGATTGAACCAGTGCCTGTTGTTTGTGAGTATTCAGATGTGTTTCCTGAAGAATTACTAGGATTACCACCGATACGAGAGGTTGAGTTTGGTATTGAGTTAATGCTGGGAATGACTCCAATTTCAATAGCACCATATAGAATGGCTCCGACAAAGCTAAAAGAATTGAAATCTCAGTTATAAGAGTTGACAGATAAAGGGTTTGCACGACTGAGTTTTTCTTCCTGGGGTGCTCTGGTACTGTTTGTGAAAAAGAAAGTACGATGAGAATGTGTATTGAATACAAACAACTTAATAAAGTGATGATAAAGAACAAATACTCTTTACCATGAATTGATGACTTATTCGATCAATTGAAAAGGGCAATGGTATTTTCAAAGATAGACTTGAGATTTGGTTACTATCAATGCGAGTTAGAGACTCAGACATACTGAAGACTGTATTCAGAACACAGTACGGACATTATGAATTTTTAATAATGCCTTGCGGACTAATGAATGCTCCTGCAGTCTTTATAGATTTAATGAACAGAACTTTTAGACCGTATTTAGATTGATTTGTTGTTGTATTCATTGTCGACATATTGATTTATTCGCGTGATGAATCTGAACATGTCGAGTACTTGAGAATTGTGTTACAGACTCTGTGTGATAAGTAGCTATTTGCGAAGTTCAGTACATGTGAATTCTGGTTACGTGAAGTTGGTTTTCTGGGGCATATTGTGTCAGCATCTGGTATTCGAGTTGATCTGAGTAACATTTCAGCAATTCTAGATTGAAAGCCTCCAAGAATTGTGTTAGAAGTCTGCAGTTTTCTAGGACTTGCTAGATATTATAGACGGTTTGTAAAAGGGTTTTCAATGATTGCGACTCTATTGACGAGATTACTATAGGAAGATGTAAAGTTTGAATGGTCTGAAAAGTGTCAGAAAAGTTTTGATCAACTGAAAGCTTTATTGACTGAAGCTCTAGTGTTGGTACAGCCAGAATTAGGTAAAGAGTTTTTGATATATAGTGATGCATCTTTGAATGGCCTGGGCTGTGTTTTGATGCAAGAAAATAAAGTCATAGCTTATGCCTCGTGACAGTTAAAGCTGCATGAAAAGAATTACCCGACACACGACCTTGAGTTAGCTACGATTGTGTTTGTGTTGAAAATTTGGCGCCATTGTCTATTCAGTGAAAAATGTCATGTATATTCAGATCACAAGAGTTTGAAATATTTGATGACTCAGAAAGATTTGAATTTGCAATAGAGAAGGTGGTTTGAATTATTAAAAGATTATGAGCTAGTGATTGATTATCATCCGGGAAAAGCAAATGTCGTTGCTGATGCTTTGAGCTGGAAATCTTTGGTTGCTCTAGGTACAATGAATGTTCAATTGGCTTTAACTGATGATGTTTCGATTATAGTTGAGTTGAAAACGAGACTATTATTTTTACAGTAGATATGTGATTCCTAGAAAGTTGACACTTAAATGTTAATGAAAAGAGCTCAATGTGATTCAAATCCTAATTTTGAATTTCGGGTTGATACCGATCATTGTTGAAGATTCTAAGACCGAATTTATGTTTCGAGAATTTCAGAATTAATTGAGATGATTTTGAATGAAGCACATAGCAGTCGCTTATCTGTTCATCCAAGAAGCACAGAAATGTATAAAGACTTGAAACAGCTTTATTGGTGGCCTGGTATGAAAAGAGATATCTCTAAGTTTTTTTCTAAATGCCTGATTTGTTAGCAAGTCAAAGCTGAGCATCAGATACCGTCTGATTTATTCCTACCAATTATGATTCCTAAGTGGAAATAGGAGAGAATCAAGATGGACTTGTTGTCAGGATTGCCCCTATCTCCGAGAATGAAAGATGCAATCTCGGTGATAGTTGACAGATTGATGAAATTAGCTCATTTTATTTTGATAAGATTAGACTATTCACTTGATAAGTTAGCTGAATTGTATATCTCTGAGGTTGTTAGATTGCACAGGGTGCCTATGTCTATAGTGTCGGATAGAGATCCAATGTTTATATCACGGTTTTGGAAGAAATTGCAAGATGCTCTGGGTACGAAACTACACTTCAGTACAACATTTCATCCGTAAACGGATGGTCAATTCGAGTGGATTATACAAATACTCGAGGATATGTTGAGATGCTGCATTTTGAGTTTGAAGGTATGTGGGAAAAGTACTTACCGTTGATTGAATTTGCGAATCATAATAGCTGTCAATCGAGTATTAAAATGACACCATACGAGGCTCTTTACAGTCATAAATGTAGAAAACCATTGCACTGGATAGAGCTTAATGAGAATAAGATTCACAGGGTTGATTTAGTCAGAGAGTAGAAAGTGAAAGTGATTCAAAATAGTCTAAAAGCAGCGTCAGATTGTTAGAAATCATATGCAGACTTGAAACACAAAGACATTGAGTTTTAGATCGAGGATTGAGTGTTTTTGAAAGTATCTCTGTGGAAGAAAATACTCTGATTCGGTAGAAAAGGCAAGTTGAGCCCGAGATTCATTGGGCTGTATGAAATTATTTAGCGTATCAGGCAAGTTGCTTATAGATTGTTGTTGCCACCTAAGTTAGAGAAGATTCATAATGTTTTTCACATATTGATGCTTCGACAATATAGATCTGACCCATCACATGTGACTGCCCCTACTGAAGTTGAGATTCATTCCGATCTATTATATAGTGAAGAACCGATTCAAATTTTAGCTTGTGAGATCAAAGAGTTGAGAAATAAGAAAATCGCATTAGTGAAAGTGTTGTTGTATCGACACGGGGTTGAAGAGGCTACGTGGGAGCCCGAGGATTCTATTAGAGAGCAATACCTGTACCTATTCACTAGTAAGATTTTTGGGGACGAAAATTCCTAAGGGGAACAACCCGGTTTTAGCTAAATCGAAATAGTAATTTTAGAACCACAAATCTGAGGTTGTAAAAAAATAATAAAATATTTTAATATTATTTTTGATGTTTATGGCATGTGATTATATGTGTGTGAAAGTTTCGTAAGCTAATTTTATTTTTTAAGTGATTAATTTGACAAAAAGGACTAAATCGCATAAGATATAAAAAGTCACATTCTATAGTTTAAATTGCTTATATACTATGATTTATTAAATGGGATGTCCTTATGTTGAAATTGGACCATGGATAGTGGAAATAGACAATAATGGCCATTAAATGGATGATTTTGGTGCTATTTTATTTAGGTTATTTTAGTAATTATTTAATTAATGTTTAATAAATAAAACCAAAATCAATTTTTGGTTCACCTTCTTCATGGTATGACCGAATATCACAAAGAAAATAAGGTTTGAATGCTCAAAATAATTCGGCACTTTGAGAGCTTGATTGGGTAAGCAATTTTGCTTGATTTTTGATGGTTTTTATGTTTTTGTGATCATTGTATTGAGTACTAGCTAGCCCATGCTTTAATTTCTGAATTTATTGATGATTTTGTGAAATTCGATTGTTGAATCCTTGAGTTTTGTGATGGTTGTTGATGAAAAGTGAAAGATAGATGTTGAATTTATATGTTTTGTTAAGTGATTTTGGAAGAAAATACAATTTAGGGATTAAATTGTGAATTGTGCAAATTGAGGGGTTAAATTGTGAAATAAAAGTGAAATATGGGCTGCTAGTGATTCATGAGAAATTTGGCCAAGCTTAGATAAGTTGAAATTTGTGTAAATTTGTGATTTTATGCAAAAAGGACTAAATTGATAAAAATGTGAAAGTGTAAGGGCTAATGTGAAAAATGCCCATTTATGTGTTTTGGATGTAATTGAGTGAATATGTGATTGAATGAGTTAAATTTGATATTATATAGATAAAGAAAAGAGGAACTCGAACTTAGATCGAGGCAAGAATAAAGTACTTGATTGATTGGCTAATTTCGTTGTTTCTACTTCCGAGGTAAGGTCGTAAGTAATACATATTGTTTATAACAATGTATATATGTGATGAAATGAGTGGAAATGTAAATGTGAAGCATAATTATGTTCAAAGATGCTTTGAGGATATGTGGCACTAAGTGTGCTAATATAAAATAGTTACAGCTATATAAATGGCACTAAGTGTGCGATATCTGTAACACCCCTATCCCGTAACCATCGCCGGAACAGGAAAGGAGCGTTACCAGACATGTAATCAGACTGAATCAGTAAAATTTTTTTTAATCTTTAACCATTATGTATTTTCAAACATCAAAGCATGCTTTAAATGATCATAAAATGATGCATATAACTATTGAGGATCAAATTGAAAACATAGTAAAAGATATGAAAATAATCATAAAATTTCAAGTTAGGGACACACGGCCGTGCCCCTTTGCCCGTGTACTCTCGCACGGTCGTGGCTATCCAACATGCCCAAATCACATGACCCGTGTTTGAAACTGACTTACCTCACACGGCCACTAGACACGCTCATGTACATAACAGAGCAGACCATGTGACTATACTGCCAAATTTCACACGGCTACAAGTTACCAGACAAGCCCGTGTGTCTAGGCCGTGTACCAAAACTGACCAAACCATTTAAGGTGCAGGTGACACACGGTCGAAATACATGCCTGTGTTCCCTGGCCGTGTGGCACAATATAGGCTCCGTTTAAGCCAAATTGCCACCCAAAATTTGGGTCATTTCTACTAGCCATAATTATGCAACATCTCATGCCAATTTGTCAACCAAAAACATACCAATTCAAGCATATAATAGACCCAAAATCATCATAAATCTTGCACCAACTAGGCATAATAATTCAATAGCTAAAATAGCCACATTCATGAACTCATCCACACATAAATATACATAATCATTCCTTACCATTTCAGCTCATAAACACATCTTGATCATATAATTTACCAAAATATATCATGTTCATTAACAACTAGCCTATACATGCCATGACCATTTCATTTACAAAAGGTTCAAAAGTACCAAAGCTTGATAGATAGTGTGATGGCAATCTCCGACACGTCCGATTATCGAGCTAGCTTCCGAATCTATAAGACAGTGTAAGAAATAAACGGAGTAAGCTTCAAAGCTTAGTAAACTCGTAAAACTTAGAATTAAACTTACCAATTTATTAAGGTAATCCTTACATATACAAGTAAGGTCAATTCTATTCATATACTCTAATAGCCTATTTCACAAGCTCACACATGTTAGTCCATATGATTCCATATACAATCTTATACAAGAGTTTAACATATAATGCATTCACTATCATATATCTCATGTAACATATAAATCCTATGTATTGGATCATACTTTTCAGGTAGTTCATATATGCATATATCCATTCCATCTTATAATTCTTGTAACTTATATCGGTATTACCCGTTTGAACCTATAAGAATATCGAGGATACCCGGGTGATACGCACAGTGTAAATATACATATAACCTGAAAACCGTCAATACGTCATGTATGCTCTTATGAGCCTGTACAGTAAGCCCAGAGGCTGAACATGTAATCTTGAAGGATGAACGGTAAGCCCGTAGGCTGAACGGTGAGTTCGAAGACTAAACATGTGATCCCAAAGGATGAACGTGTAGCTCATGAGCACGTGGTGAGTCCGCAACAAATGCAGGAGCTCGAACCACCCTGTAGCCCTAGTGAAATGTCACTTGTATCCTTACGACTTCTACGATTCTAACGGGGGCTCGGTATCCGTGTATCACTTGTAACATTTAACATTTCCATTCCAAATCACATGTATATACTCAATAGGCAATCCCATTCAGCAACTTTATACACCCACATGATCATTAAACAACATTTATAAGCATTTATAAGATAAATTCCAAATTCTACGAACTTACCTCGTAATCCCAATATCTACTCGTCTATTTTTCGTTTTCCACGATCAAGTTCCGGGATTCGATCGTCTTTATCTAAATTAATAAAAATTTTAGCTATTTATTAACTCACATGTTCAATTCAATTCCAAAAACATATATTTTGACATATTCGCAATTTAGCCCCTATATTTTTAATACTTTGTAATTTAGTCTTTTATCACAAAAATGACAATTTACATAATTAATCCACAATTTCCCTTAGCCGAATATTCAAGGGACTTATACAAGCATATATCTTTCAATTAATCACAATTTTAACCTCAAAGGCTCTATCTTTTTGCAAATAAATCCTTAAACTCATTTTCATCAAAATTTACTTTAAAATTCTTGTATTTTCTCACATAATATACAATAATTCATCAAAATCTATCAAAATAACATGAATTCATCAATGACATTTTTCAAAGACATGTTCAAAATTAGAAATTGAGGTACGGGTCGACTAGTATACGAAGCAACGATCTCAAAAACGTAAAAATCACTAAAAATCGAAGTCAAAACATACCTCAATTGAAGAATCAAGCTTGCCAAATGAAACAAAGTTTAAAACCCTTATTTTGCTTAAGAAATCGGTGGAGAAGAAGCAAATATGAACGAATTTTCATGTTTTATTAATTAAAACATATAGTATTGATAAAAGACCATTTTAACCTTTAAATTAAACCATTTAAAAACATGTCATTAAGGACATAAATGTCCACTATCTTTAGAAAAGGTAAAATAACCATTTAAGGCCTTCCACTTATAAAGTCATCATCAAATAAGCCATTTATAAAATAGAACTCTAATTTATCGCTTTATGCGATTTAGTCATTTTTCTCAAATTAACCAGACAAACGATAAAATTTCTAAACGAAACTTTCACATTGTAATTCTATCATGCTGTAAAACATATTAAAGTAGTAAAAACAATATTTCAACTCGGTTAAGTGGTCCCAAAACCACCCGTTCTGACTAGGGTATAAAGTGGGTTGTTACAATATCAATATAATGTTGGCTGAATATTTGGCACTTAGTGTGCGATACTGAGATAATTGTGATTTAATGTAATGGTACTAAGTGTGTGATATCATTATAGCTTCAGCTAGATATTTGGCACTAAGTGTGTGAGTTCATTTGTTGTTTAAAAATTTCCAAACGGTTTAATGTATCGAGCAAAGAGGTGGTAAATGTGATAGATAAATACGTGATGGTATAGGTATGTACGAAACCTATGTGGTTGATATAAGAGAATGAACAATGATAAATGAGTTGATTGAGTTGAATTATAAAAGCTTGTTTATGAGCTTAAAGAAATGGTATTAAAGTGAGTAATAGTCATGGATAAGATTGATTATGATATGAGTTGTACAAAGTGTTAGTTAATTGTTTGAATTGCATTTAATTGTTGAGTTAACTATGTGATATTATGAAACTTACTAAGCTTTAAAGCTTACTGTGTGAGATCTTCTCTGTTTTATAGTGTATTAAAGCTAGCTCAGATCTGGGGATCGTCAGCAATTCAATCACACTATCAGACATCTATTTTTGGTACCATTTTGATAGTTGTATATATGGTATATGGCATGTATAGGATAGTATCTTTTAGATATGTTTTGAGTTACGAATATAGCCATGTGAGTTGGCTTGTAAGGAATGGAAATGATGAATGTGACTTGGGTTGATGATATGTGCTTGTAAATGTGAATTTAGCGTATGATATGCTTAATGAAATGGTCATTTTGGTATAGATATGATATTGTTTTGGTGAATGAGTAATGGTTGATGTGGTTATAGTATAAAATGTGCATGAACTAGTAATGTTTTGGCTAAAAATTATATGTCATTTGATGTTGGATGTGAAGTTGTTGGGATTACCTTTTTTGGGTGGCAAAATGGCCTTGCAAATGGCCTATTTTCATCCGCACGACTGAGCACAAGGGCGTGTGACTCGGCTATGTATGACACATGGCCTTGATACATGACCTTGTGTTCCCTAGAGACAATTAAAAAATCAAGACAGTAAGTTACACGGGCTAGACACACGGGCATGTGACTGGCCGTGTGCTTCAGTCAAAGAGTTGCACGAGCTGGACACACAGACGTGTGACTAGACGTGCGAGCAAGTTAGTAACCTCCCTAATTTTCACACGGCCTGGCACATAGGCATGTCCAGTGGTCATGTGATGCAAGTCTGAATGTATGCCTTGTTTTCACATGACCTAAACACACGGGTGCGTCTGAGGACGTGTGAGGCACACTGCCTGTTCACACAGGCATGTGACCTCTGTTACTTAGAAAAATTTTAAAGTTTCAGAAAATTTTGTATGAGATTGATTTAGTCCCAAACCTTGATTAAAGCATGCTTAAGGTCACGTAGACCTATATAAGGGACATTGTGTATGTGATTAAATGATATTTAATGATGAATGAACATTGTGAATGTGAAATAATTGTATAATGATGTGAATTGATCGATAATGCCTCTTAACCCTAGTCCGGCGATGAATGCAGGTTAGGGTTGTTACATTGTATAAGGTCTTATAATGATGACTTTCATGAATGATGTGTTGATGTCTTATTTGTGGATGATTGGTTGTATGTATATGTTTGGATTGGTGCCATGTTATGTTGTCTAGGTGTGTGCATCAAAGTGCTGGCAAAATGGCTTGGTAAATAGCCTTTATTTTGTCCACTGTCTAGGCCGTGTGTGGCACACAGCCTGTCCCATGGGCATGAGTTTAGACTGTGTGTCTCCTACACGTTAGTTTTGGAGAAACAAAATGCTTGGAATTGAGCCCACGGATAGAGACACAGGCATGTGTCTTAGCCGTGTGGACAGCACGGCCTCAAACACGAGTGTGTACCCTGGCCACGTGAAGTCTGCACCTAATTTATGAAAATTAATTTTCCATACAGCCTAGCACATGGGCGTGTGACTTGGCCATGTGATTGGAGTTTGGTCATGGGTTACAAGTCAGAGAGTTACACAAGGTCAGGATATGGGCGTGTGTGACCACACGGCCTGTGCACCGGGCGTGTCCTATATCCACACCGGCATGTGACCCCTGTTTAGTGGAAAATTTTCAAAGTTTTGTAAAATTTTCTAATGTTCTCGGTTTACTCCTGAACCACTTCTAATGTACATTTTGGGCCTAGTAGGCTCCTATTAGGGACTTTGTGATTAAATACAAATGGCTTTAATGTGGATGCAAATTTACGACCCAAAATTGAATGTTTTTTCCTTTGATATGTCCGATAATGCCTCTTACCCTGTTTCGATGTTGAATACGAGTAAGGGGTGTTACATTTATTGGTATTAGAGCTATGGTTTAGTCGATTCTCGAACTATCGTAGCGTGTGTAAGAGTCTAGCTATACATGCCATAAATAAACTGTGATAGTGTGATGACTCCTGACAATTTTAAACTGTGTTTTCATATAATAAATGGATCCCGATCGAGCTGTAGATGATGAGGTAGAAAGTAATGCACCAGCTCCCACTCAAGGGGTAGCGCCATCTAAAAATAGACCTCCCACAATTAGTCAGGGAGGAGGGGCTAGGGAAGCCTTCCTCCACATGATGAACGAGTGGTATTCAGAGTTTGTTCGAACAAATTCGACTGCTCAACATCCTTCACCCGCTCCCTATCCCCAATAGATTCCCTAGCTCCTCAATGTGTGGAATTGGTAAGACTAAATAAGCTCCGGTTGATTAGAGAGCAAGGGGCCGAAGAATTTAGAGTAAATGTAGATGATGATCCCGAGAGAGCCAAGTTCTGGCTAGAGAATACTATTAGGGTGTTTGATGAGTTATCATGCACACCCGACAAATTCTTGAAATGCGCTATATCATTATTGAAGGACACAACATATCACTGGTGGAAGACACTAGTATCTGTGGTATTGAGAGAAAGGGTTACATGGGAATTCTTTCAAGAGGAATTTCAAAAGAAATATATTAGCCAGCGGTTCATTGATCAGAAACGTAAAGAATTTCTTAAGCTGAAATAGGGTCGAATGTCAGTGACAAAGTATGAGTGAGAAATTTTCAGGCTCAGTAAGTTTCCTCTGAAGCTATTATGTGTAAAAGGTTTGACGATGGGCTGAATGAGGATATTAGACTGTTAGTTGGAATCTTGGAACTAAAAGAATTTTTTGTATTGGTTGAGCGAGCTTGCAAAGCCAAAGAACTAAGCAAAGAGAAAAGAAAGGTCGAGAGTGAGGCTAGAGATGCAAGAAAATGGCCGATGAGTAAGTCATTTCAATCTCAGTCAAAGAAATCCAGAGAAATGTATTCTCGTTCGAATTTTTCAGCCGGGTATTCACATAGAGACCAGGAAAAACTATATTCGGGTTCTAAAACTCAAGTTGCTTCAATGGCAAGTGTGGGTAATGTTAGGTGTAACAGACCTGAATGTTAGCATTGTGGTAGATAACATCTTGGTGAGTGTAGGATGAATGACTGAGCTTGTTTCAAGTGTGGTTCTCAAGAGCATTTTATCCGAGATTGCCCTGAGAGGGATGGCGAAGAAAAATTTCAAAGTGCAAGGCCAAGTAATACTACCAATAGAAGTAGGCCACTGAGAAATACTAGGAATAGAACTAGCAGTAAAGGTGTGACGAAGGATTCAACTATGAGATCCGAAGCTAGAACACCTGCTAGAGCTTATGCCATAAGTGCTCGTGAGGATACGTCATCTCCCAATGTGATTAACGGTCATTTTCTCTTTATGATACTAATGTTATTGCATTAATTGATCCTGGATCGACTCATTCTTGTGTTTGTGTGAATTTAGTATCTAGTAAGAATTTGCCTGTTGAATTTACTGAGTTTGTGATTAAAGTGTCAAACCCCTTAGGAAAAATATGTGCTAGTTGATAAAGTTTGCAAGAATTGTGCTTTGATGATTAGAGGTCACTATTTTTCGGCCGACATAATGTTGTTGCCATTTGACGAATTCGATGTTATTTTGGGCATGGACTGGTTGACACTCTATAGTGCCATAGTAAATTGTAGATAGGAAACTATTAAGTTGAAATGTGAAAATTGTGAAGTTCTTTGGGTTGAAACTGATGAATCAAGTGAATTGCTTATTGTGATTTCGTCTATATCTGCTCAGAGGTATGTAAGAAAGGGATGTGAAACATTTCTTGTGTATGTACTGAATACGAAAGTGTCTGAATTGAAGATCAAATTGGTACCAGTAGTTTGTGAATATCCGGATGTGTTCCCAGAAGAGTTGCCAGGATTACCATCGGTTAAAGAGGTGGAGTTTGCTATTGATCTAGTACGGGGGACTACAGCGATATCGATAGCTCCGTATAGAATGTATCCAACCGAGTTAAGAGAATTGAAGTCTCATGTAACACCCCTTACCCATATCTGTCATTGGGATAGGGTACGAAGCATTACCGGACTTAATTTGTAACACCTCTAACCCGTATCTGTCGCCAGAATGGGGTTATGAGGCATTACTGAACCTTATATATATAACTGTCATACTTTCAATTGATCATATAATTAAATCTTTTTAACCAGTTAAAAAGAATAATTATGTAGTCAATTAATCATTTATAACCAAATTGTAACACATAAATAATAAACAAATAATCACTTAACTCATAAATAAAATATCAAACTTGTCACTCATTCATATAAGGTTATGTATATAACAAGTTAAGAAAAGTATTTTATTCCATAATTTATACGTGAACATATTAAACCAAATGAGTCTTATCACAAAATTTTATTCATAAACTTATACAGAAATAAAATAATATACATGATGGTCAAATATATATTTCATTGAATATTAAAAACCTTATGTACATTTCAACATATCGAAGTTCAAGACATTTTCAATCACTAAAGACAAATCATATTATACTCAATTTGCATGCTCATTAACTAAATTTATACCAACCAAAATAATAGATTAAGTACTATTCATTTGATTATTTCCTATAGACTTAACCGAATATAATATACTAAATACATATAGTTCCTTTTTGTTTTTCAACTAACAAGGGTATTTGGCTTATATCCAAACCATGCACTATCCATTATAAGTTAAACCAAATGGCCATTTTATAACCAACGAATAACTAATATTTTATTTCCTTTCTAAACCAAATCTAAACATGTTAACTTCCATTATTGTATTGAACCAATGGCCATACACATGACCAACTCAATACATCCACATTCGGCTAAACACAAATAGATACCTATCAAATCAACACATCATGTTTTTATTTATATATTACACAAATACTGCAAAATTTTGACCCATACTCATTGTACTTATTTTATTATGATTTTATTTTCTCATTTTAATACACATATACTAATCTCACTATAACCGAATGCTATAATCCATATTACCCAAAAATACATATCAAAATCAAATAACTTATATACCACCTATATCCATATAACTTAACTGAATAATCATTCAAGTATATCCATAATAAAATTCAATATAACATCTCTATATTATACATCAAGAACATTATCACAAATTAACCAAAATTCATTTATCAATATATTATACCAATTCATTAGGCATAGCCGAATCATCAACCATTTGCAAATATTAACCACATAGTTTAATCATCAGCTAGATTTAAACTCCTTAGCCAACTAAATCAACTATTAAATATCCCTTCATAGATTCACCCAACAATCATATCAATTTATATACACATACAATCACTTATATAAAAGTCATAATTGAAACACTCATCAAGCCAATCATAAAATTTAGCTTACAAATTGATCTTAACAAAATAATAAGTCATTTTCGCATAGCCTATTATATACACACTTCAAAAGTATTCAAAAGGTAGTATAGCCTATACATGCCATACGTTCGAAATTTAACTTATAAAAGTACCAAAAATATAGACAATAGTGTGATAGACTTTGCTGACGATCCCCGAGCCCGTAACTTAGCTCTCAAAATCTATAAAATAGAGGAAAACATACACATACACAGTAAGCTTTTATAGCTTAGTTAGTCATAAGCAATTAAACAATTTAATGACATAATCAACTCAATTTAATCATATAAACTTATACTGTTATAAACACATTTAATCTCAAGCTTACAATTTCATATATAACATATACTTAATTTTGGTCGAATATACAGGTATCTACTATCAAAGTATCATTCCATACCCAAATTCATATATACTTATATACATATACTCATGAACCAAATCGTTAATATCCCTTTCTATACACATTATGTGTGGTCGAATATACTTCTCATACACACTCATGATTTCTTTTTCACCATATATAATTTGTATCATAATCTATTAGCGAACTTACCTTACTTACAAATAAGTAGGCAACAATCACATACTTGATCACTTTAGGTCAATTTACTTATTCATTCACAACTTATCATTGTCCATTGAACCCTCCGAAATTGAATAAGATACTCAAATAATTACGCTTATCATAAATGCCAATGTCCCACACGTGGTATTACACATAATTATGTAGCGATGCCACTATCCCACATAGGGTCTTATACGCAAATACAAATTGATACCACTGTCCCACACAGGGTTATACTCGAAAACACATCTCGTTGCCACTGTCCCACACAGGATCTTACACAAGAGTATTTATCGAAATTCCTTTTTGGTTCATACAGGACTTTCGAACGTCATATTTCAATCAATCAAAATTGTACATATCGATTCCATATATACATAGATATACATTCGGCTAACTTATACAAATGTTCATAAAATTCAATTCAACATATTAAATTCACATATATTTGAAATTAACAATGTTTATTTGCTTATTGACTTTTGTAACGCCCCAAAAATTGGGCCTGAAAAATAGGCCGTATGGGCCCAATGGGCTTGTGGGCCCACACGGGTGGTTGTCTTTGGATTTGCGGGAATTAATGGACTGGCTGTGTCATACACATGGCTATGGTCAAATTTGGCTTAGCGGGCTATACGAGCACGTGGGCCCCACTTGGGTTGCTAATGGGCCCTGGGCCCATATGCACTGAATGGCATGTTGGTGTGATGGCTAAAAGGTTTGGGTGTGTTTGGGAGTGTTGGAGAAGTCCTGGGTTCAAACTTGGGCCTTAGCAAAAATTTATGTTTTTTCTCTTATAGGAGCCTTGACGTTAGTGTATAGGCTTAAAAAATATTTTTGGTGAAAGCATGACAGAAGGAAGCATGTGGCCTAGTGGTTGTGGCGTTTTTAGGGTTGCAAGGGAGCCTAGGTTCAAGTCTTGGCTCTTGCATTTTGTTTTGGTTTTCTCATAAGTAAACCTGAATGCTAGCATGTATGGCTTATATTAGTTATGACTGTTTTGTGTCACAAGGAGTAGTGTGGCCTGGTGAAAGAGGCGTTACTAGGATGGCAGAAGATCTAAGGTTCGAGTCTTTGAAGGAGCTTTGGGTATTCATTTTTGCTACTATGACGCTAGTGTTTGTGTTGTAGTAAAATTTTGTAACGCCCCAAATTTTAGGATTTTTGAATTTTGCCTAAATTTATTTTTGCATGGCTTGATGTGCTGAAGTAATGATTTGGGTGTGTTTAGTAGGCCTTTGGAAGGCCTGGGCTAAAGCCTAAGTCCTGGTAAAATCTTAATTTTTGCTTTGGGAAAATCTGGGTGTTAGCATATAGGGCTTTTAAATTAATGTTGTGGATTTGTGACACAAGAAAGCTTATGGTAAAGTGGCAGAGTGACGCCACTTAAAATGCAAGGGGGTGGCGTGTTATAGCTTGTGCGGGAGCCCAGGTTCGAATCCCCTTGCTGGCAAAATATTCTAATTTTGCTGCTTGGACAAGGTAAGAGGTGGACTCCAAGTTAAATTATGAGGGAATGTGTTTAAGTTTGCTCATGGGATTGGATTAGGGGAGTGATAAGGGTAGATTTTTAAGGAGAAAATTTAGGGATGAGATGGGAAGGAAGTGATGGCCGATTGTGGGATTGTTTGGAGTGCAAATTCAGCATAGTGGTGAGGGTTTAACATTTCGGCATATGTGGTAAAAGATGTGCCGAATTCTTTTTGGTTCTTTTTTAGGATTTTAGCTTTTTGAGTTTTGGCTTTCGGGTAAGGTAGGTGCCGATTTTCGCTTTAAGTCTTTTGGGATTTTCTTTTTGGTGTGTAGTTTGTGACCATTCGGGGCTTTTAGTGTTTACTTTTATGCCGAATTGCATATAGAAGTCTCTTTTCTTCTCCTATCTTTTTCGTAATAGTCGAACCTACTTTCTCTTCTTCTTCTTCTTCTTCTTCTTCTTTCTCATTTATTTGGAATCGATTCACTTAAAACCCCTCTTGGCCGATTTCTTCAAAGTCGAAACTCATAATCCCTTGTCGTGCCCATGCTGTTATATCTTCCACTTCTCTTGCATTCTCCATTATCTCTTTTATCATTATACCTTACTTAGGCCGAACCTAATCACTCCCTACCCATTTCTTTCATAATCGAATACCACCCTATCTTGTTAAACAAGTCCCTAAACCGATTACCCTTTCTTCAAGTGTTCACCCCTCTTATGTTGTCTACAATAGCTGAATATCTGGATCTCTGCTTCTTCATCAAATTTCGATTAGATCTGCAAGAGTGCTAAGTTTGGGCTAGTGAACGACTGCTTCTAGATTTCAATAAATCGGTCAGGCGAATTGGGTAAGTACTTCTCATTATAGATTTCAGTTATTGTTATTTCATCTTTTTTTTAGTAAAGGTTCAATTTGGGAGGTTAACACTCCTTTAACCCTTATATGTTGGTTGGATCTATCTGCAATCGTAGGTGCTTAGATCTATCGACATTTGATTAGTGCTAAAGGTGCACGGTAATCGCAGGTGATAGTAGATAAGCGGGGTGGTGGTAAGTAATCGTTGAACAAAATTTTGAGTATGGTTGCGCTAAGTATTGGTTGAGTTATTGATGATTGTTGTTATGACAATAGGTTGAGCGCGTGTCGACTGTGGGAATCACAAAATCAGGTGTGTAACGACACCCTCCAATAGCGTAGATCGGTAAAAAGCTAAAAAGTCAGAATGTCGAAATACCGACATTTCGAGGTCTTGCGAGCGTGTGAACACTCATGGGCCGTTCAAAATCACGAATCTTGGGTATTGACTGTAAGGGTCGCTGTGCGCGTTTTTGTGCACTTGGGCTATTCTGGGCCTCGGTGGGTCGAAATTGGCCCAATGGGCCTATGGGTCTATATGGGTAAAGTTATGTGGTAAGTGTTTTTTGGTATGTTAGATGTTAAATCTGTGACAATATTCATAAGCTTAGACTGAGCAGGCCACACAAGCGCGTGGGCCCCTTGGGCCTATTAGGGGTTTTGGGTTTGGTCTCGAATATACTATGTAACTGTGTGGACTCCCTGAGTCGCTCGAAACGATGTTAGACCTACTAGAAGGTTGTATTAGGTGTTGAAACATTGAGACTTAGTGAAATGACCAAAATACCCCTGAAGGGTAAAATTACCATTTTACCCCTAGTTGCCAAAAGACTATTTTACCCCTAAAAGTAGGTTGACTGATATGTGTATGCCTATATCTGTATCTGCTAATCTGTATGCATATGATATGTAGTACTTTAGTCTGCATGGGGTTGGGGTTGGGTTTGGATTTGGAGGAAGTTCTATATAGTGGCACTGCCACATTATTCTGTTTAGTGGCTCTACCACATAATTCTATTCTGGTGGCTTTACCAAGATCTCTGTATTAGCAGCTTTGCTGAGTCTGTGGTGTGTAGGGCTGGGTGGGTTGAGTTATTCCCCACATGGTGTGATGGGCTGGTACGGGTGGTGTGATGGGCTAGACTGGGATTGGGTTTTTGCATATATTCTGTTCTGTATCTGTAAAGGGCCCAAGGCCCACTCTGTTTCTGAATAGGGCCAAGGCCCAGATTGATCTGTATCCGAATATGGCTTCGGCCCAGACTAAACTACATGTCTGATCTCTGTTGTTGGTTAGGCTAAATTACACAGTGAGTTTTCACAAACTCACCCTTCTACTTTCACCTATGCAGGTAACCCCCAACCATAGAGGATTTGGAGCTGCGAGGGACTCGAGGTGGCCACATGGTTTATGCTTCTGGTTTTGCTTTGTTTTAATTCATTTTTTCTTTTAATTTCGGATATATTTTGTAATAAGGCCACTATGTGTTTTTAGTTTTGGGTTACACTATTATTTGCTTTAAAGCAGTAGACTAGGGTATGCGGGTTTTCAAAATTAATAGCAAACATTTTCAAGCAAGCTTTACGTGATGGTTGGATGACTTAATAAAAAGAATGACAACAAATGGGATTTTGGTATAAAAACTTCACGATAATAAAAACAGTTTTAATCTAATTTTGCTAAAAAACTACAAGCTACTAGTCATGGACCTCCAATAAATAACATATCGATTTGTAAAAGTAACTGGTTGTGAATAAATCGTCCATATGACACACCAGATTTGGCCATAATGTTCAGGCCAGGTTTGGGGTGTTACAAATTCTGCCAATGTGGTTGTGGAATTGGTCTTAGGGGAGAGATTCATGGTATATGGATGAAGGTTGGTGGATTTGGAGAAGGAATAGGAGGAGTGATTCCAGGAATTTGAATTTGGGAGGTTCTGTAGCCGAATTTGCTTAGGGAATTAAGATTTCAGTTTTGTGCATTTTTCAGCTTTTGGTCACTTTGTTTTTCTTTTCTTAAAAGTAGGCATTGCCGAATTTCCTTCTTTTTACTCTCGGGTTTGTTACCTTTTCTGTTCCTCTCAAAGGCCAAAATCTAGCACTTGTTTTGCTGTGTTGCGTTTATTTCTTCTCTTCTATTTTCTGCCAAATCTTTTCACTTTTCTCCTTCTTGTACACCTCTCTTTTTACTCTTTACGATTGGTGGTCAAATACTTTCAATCCTCTACTCAAGTAATTGACTTAGCCGATTGTTATTCTTCTTTCTCTCTATTTACTTTTCTTTCTCTCTAAAGCTGAATACAACCCACTTATTTTTCACAAATAATTCTTTTCCTCTCTTCTAGAATTTGGCCGAATATTCATTGTCTGCCTACCTCTCCATCTCTTTCGGTTTTGACCTGTTGTGATCAAATCGTTCTTGTTCTTTCTTCTTTTCCTTTGCCTCTCTATTACAATCTACTCTTTGGTCGGATATTGTTCTTGCACTTGCCGTTGGTGTGCCAACTCCTTTCTGTGTTATTTCTCTGTTGATCTTAGTGGGAGGTGTTTATGCTAGTGCTGTTTTGTTGCGGTATTCTTTTGGGGGAAAACTATGAACCGACTACTTTCCTTCACCCATAGTTCTACATTAAGGTAAGTGGTGCCCTTGGTTTAAGTAGGTTGTATTTGAATTGGTTCTTAACAAAACTAGGTTCTAATGCAGATCTTTGGCAAGGAGCGATTGATCATTAGTTTAAGAGAGGAGTAAACCTTGCTGGCTTAATCAAGGTAAGTGAATGGTATGATTGGGGATTTAAGAGTTAGTAACCCTAGCGATTTAAGAACTAACATTGGATCACACGTGGATCTAGGTTGGGGCGTGTGGTGATTGGTGTGTAACTTTACCTATATTTGATAGCCGGTGAAAGAGCCGAAAGGGAGGGTGTAGCAGTATAACTGTATACCCTATTCTGATGGTTAATCTGCTGAAAGCCCACATTGATTCAATTGTAGATCAACAAAATGCTGAAAAGCCAGAAATATGGCATAGGAAGCCACGCGAGCACGCGATTGCTCGTGTGGTAAACCGAACCCACGGAACGTGGGTGTATGACGGAAAAGGCCACCATGAGCGAACTCATGGGCTTCCACAATGGGCCGAATGGGCCCAATGGGCCGTGAGCCTGTTTGGGTAAATCTCGTGCTAAGTGGGAAGTAGTTGGACTTGTCATGTCGCGCACATGACTTTGGTCGTATTAGGCCTTGATGGGCCGAAATGGGCCGTGTGGGCCCAATGGGCTCACGGGCACCACACGGATAAAATTTGCGGTAAGTGACTATTAATGATCTGGCCTATGGTGTTCGCTTAGCTTTAGCTGAATTTGGGATAAATGTGCCGAATGGGCCTGATGGGCCCGTGGGCCTGCTTGTGTAAATCTAGCTGCTAGGTGGGAAATTGTTAGGCTTGTTATGTCGTAAACATGGCATAGGCCGTTTGGGCCACGTTGGGCCAGACTAGGCCGTGTAGGCCGAATGGGCTTGTAGACCCACACGAATAAAATGTATGTTTTGTGGTAAGTTTTGGATTGGGCTGTGTCGTGCACATAGTTGTGGCTAAATTGGGGCTAATTAGGCCACACGAGTGTGTGGGCCCACTTGGGCCGATAAGGGGCTTCAGGCCTATTTATACTGTTATGACAGTTTGTGTTACTGACGTGATTTGAGGCGACTATAGACCCCCTATAGTGCAAAATTATCAAAATGCCCTTGTAGTGTAAAATTACCGAAATACCCCTATAGTGTAAAATTACCGATTTACCCCTAGAGGATAAAATGAATATTTTACCCCTATAGGTAAAAATGACCATTAAACCCCTAGAGATAGAATGACAGTTTTATTTGGGTTATGTATGACTGTTGGGCTTATAATATATACAAATGACTGAGTTCTGATATGACTTGACTATGATTGTATGACCGATTAGGGGCATGGCATTCTGCATACATGACATGTTACATGGGTTGGGATTTTGTACGGAGGAAGATCTGATCTATTAGGGTCACAAGGTTGCTTGACGATTGTGGATCCACCGAAGGCTTAGAGCCGTTTATCTGTATTGATCTGATAAAGTCGCACGCGTCACCCGAGACGACTGTGGACTGATCGATGGCTGAGTGCCGATTATGTTACCGAAGGCTGTGTGCCATTATTATGCGCTTTGTGCCATTATTGTGGGCTTCGTATCGTTATTATGGGCTTCGTGCCATTATTGTGGGCTTCGTATCATTATTGTGGGCTTCGTGCCGTTATTGTAGGCTTTGTGCCGTAGTTATGGGCTTTGTGCCATACCGAAGGCTTTGTGCCGATATCACAGGCTTTGTGCCGATTATAGACCCATTATCAATGGATTTGTGCCACGCATATTATCATGGCTCTGTGCCATTCTGATTATGGCTCTGTGCCATTCTGTTTACGGCTTTGAGCTGTCCTATTGACCTAGTGCCGCAACCGATGCTAAGCTTGGTGTGTTGGATGGGTGGGTTGATTATATCCCCACAGACTGTGCAAGGTTGGACGGAGTTGTGTGCTGGTTGGATGGGTTTGCATGCATCATGCATCATTCATTAATGTTTTGTTTCTGATATGGGCTAGGCCCAGTTGATTCTATTATGGCTAAGACCCAAATGATTTGTATTGGGCTTAGGCTCACTTATGCTCTAAACTAAACTATACTATTTCTGTTAAAGGGCTCAGGCCCAGACTATTTCTGTTACTGTTTCTTGACTGTTACCTTAGTAAGGGGATTACACACTAAGTTTTCATAACCCACCCCGTTAACTTTTTTAGGTAATCCCTAGCCTTAGACGGATCGTAGCTGCGAGGGACTCGGTGAGGACACACACATTGTTTATGCTTTCTGTTTTGATTATTTTCTTTTAAGCATTTTGATTTGGGTTATAATAAGGCCTTTATAATTTCTGGATTTTAAATTTGGAATTTTATTTATTGTTTTATATTTTCTAGTAGAACACGGTTTTTTCAAAACAATAACTATTTTCAAAATATCACGTTTCTGCAACTATTTTAAATTAAGCTTCTGTAACAAATAGAGTTTTAAAGGTAATAGCGTTTTACAAGAGAATGACTTTTAAAAAACAATATTTTAAAACAAACAAATGTAACTGGGATTTTACTAAGTTTATACATAAAGAAGGGTTTTCAATGAAAACGTGGTTTTTGATAAACACTTCAATGTGACATGCTAGACTTGAGCCTAACTTCTGGGCCGGGTTTGGGGTGTTACAACTTACCTCAGATATCGACAAACGGTATAAAATGACTATTGAACTATTTTTGTCTTTCCTCGATCCAAGTCCGATTTCTTTGGTTCTTGATCTATACATTTTCAAATTAAGCTCATTCAAACTCCGTTTCATTCAATTTAATCCAAAAACACATAAATGGGAAAGTTACCATTTTCCCCTGACATTTTGCACTTTTTACAATTTAGTCCAAATTACACAAAACACAAAACATGCAAAATTTACACATACTATGCTAGAGTCGAATATTACCCACATTCATACTAATCCACACATTTCATTTATTTCACATTTTAGTCCCTCAATTTAAATTTTTTGCAATTTAGCTTTAATTACTCAAATTCATAAAAAATTCCAATACAAAACATATTAATCCAAAACATATCTTTCATAATTCATCATCAAACTTCATAAAACACAATTATTCATCAATGGCATAACTCAAAATATTCATCAAAATCAGAAATGCAAGCATGGGTTTGATAGTATTCGAAGCAACGATCTCAAAAACGTAAAAATTATCAAAAACCGAGCTAGATACTTACCTCAATCAAGCTTGCAAAGGGCCAAATGTCTTAAAGCTTCTTCTTTTTCTTTCTTTTAATTTTCAGTGATAAGAACAAGCATTATGAATACATTTTATTATTTTATGTTTTATTAATCACATTTATATTTGTCATTTACTTAATTAACCTTTATTATTTCATATAAAAACATTATATATTAATGTCATTACCGTCCAATCAATTTAATAATGGCAAAATTTCAACTTAAACACTCCATGTTATAAAGACAATTAAAATTCGGCCCTTGCACATTAAACCACCAAATTTTTATTTTACGCGATTAAGCCCTTTTATTAAATCAGGCATCCAAAACAATAAAATTTTTAAACAAAATTTTAGCACACACAAATTCACACAGTGTAAACACCAAAACTAATATAAAAATAATTTTTTGACTCGAATTCGTAGTCCCAAAACCACCGTTCTGAATAGGGTTAAAATTGGGCTGTTACATAATCACATATAACCGCTCATTTCCGGGCCACAAAATTCCATTCAAATTTAAAACTTTTCACTCATAACCATGTTGTCCCTATTACGGGCCTACGAGGCCCAAAACATATGTTGGGGTTGTTTGGGACTAAATTAAGAACTTTCAAAACTTTTGGGAAACTTAGAAAATTTTCATGTTTTGGTGAGTCACTGCCCATGTGATCAGGCTGTGTGAACTCACACGCCCGTGTGACCCTAGGACATGCCATTGTCCTAAGACCATGTGGTGAATTAAATTCTAAAAATTAGGTGCAGACTTCACACGGCCTGGGCACACACTCATGTCCTGAGGCCATGTCCTTCACACGGCTGAGACACACGACCCTATCTCTGCCCGTGTGTTTACTACTGGGCATTCTGTTTTGCCTAATTAAGGTGTAGGGTACACACGGCTTAGACACACATCCGTGTGTCTACCCGTGTGGACAAATATAAGGCTATTTACCAAGCCATATGCCACCCTGAAACAACAACCCACTTACACCAATTCAAAGGCACATAACACAACTTATTAAGTTATCAAATATCTCAAAACTAAGTCATCCACACATAATTCACATACCACACCTATCAAGCCTATACATCACATACTTAGCAACTTAAACATGCAAGTTATCACTTCGATAAATATCATCATTTGTATATACTATTAACCAATATTGGCCAATTTCATATGACCTTATACAAAATGAATTAAGTATCATCTTAGGCCAACACATTTTGGCAAAACCAACAATGACACATATAACAAAAGACCAAGTCCCTATACATGCCATACTTACAAAAAGATCATAAATATCAAAAACCCAAAATATCAATTCTGATAGTGTGATGCAAGCCTCCTACAAGTCCCGATCCCGAGCTAGGTTGGTGACACTATAAGACAAAGGAAAATAAAGGAGGGGTAAGCTATATAGCTTAGTAAGTTTATATGCAAATAAAAAGCATGTAACACCCCTTACCCGTGTTCGACGCCAGAACAGGGTACAAGGTATTACCGGAATAAAACACATACAATCGAACTAAACTGAGACATAAAAATTACATCCAAATTTAAAACTTTTCAATTTTCATTACACACTCATTCAACACAATCATGCATCTCATAAATTGCGTCATCATAGACATATAACTTGACTAATAATAGCCAACATCGATGGCCTTATACAAAATGAGCTATCAAATATTAAAGACCAACATTTTAGGCTAAATCAATTATGACATATAACAAAATAACCAAGTCCTCTATACATTCCATAATTCTAAATATTGATTTCAAAATACCAAAAGATTGATGATAGTGTGGATGGATCTCCGACGGTCTCCGTATCCTAAGTTAGCTTGGTGACACTATAAAACAAGGTAAAAGAGAGGGGAGTGAGCATATATCTTAGTAATAGGTATGTAAATAATAAAAAAATTATTAACATGCTTTTATAAAACCTCCAAATATATTTTCAAAATAATACAATCATAACCACACATAGATCCACCAATTTCTGAAGTTCAAAACAAGTTATCTATTCAAGTCACAGTCACTAAATTATTTATATCTAGAACTACAGAACTCCAAATTAAGATCTGCTAATTTTCTATGAAACTAGACTCATATATCTTCATACCATAAAATTTTTAGAATTTTTGCCTTAGCCAATATGTACAGTTTATTCTTTAAAGTCTTCCCTGTTCCCCTATCTGAAAGTTCTGACCTCTCCACACTAAAAATTAGTTATCTACTCGTACAAAATTCAAATGATGTTCTTGTTTGTTTCTCTTTAAAATATACTTATCAAGGATTTTATGAATATAACATAGTTATTTTTTTACAATATTTAATGATTTTCCAAATTCAGAATAGGGGATTCTGAAATCAATCTAATACTATTCCACAAAAATTCAAATATCTCATAATATGAAATTCTTTTTCTTAAACTGTTTCTTTTATGTGAAAATAGACTCAATAAGATTTAATTTAATATCTTATTCAACCTCTAATTCAATTTCCACCAATTTTGGTGATTTTTTAAAGTCATATAATTGCTGCTGTCCAAAATTATTTTATTGCTAATTTTACTCTTTCATAAATTTTCTTTGTATTAACTTTCATAGTAACACTTACCCATATGAACCTTACCAAAGTTTGATCACATATCGAGCATATTGCTCATAAGTTTACATACACATACCTGAACTTATTCATCACTTAGTCATATTCGTTTACACTTAGTCATTTTTCATTAAACAAATCGGAGTATTAATGGATACATCGAGATGTTTCACATAGTGCCACACTTGTAGCCAAAGCTACTTCATTTCACAAGTTTCACATAGGCTCATTCTCGAGCTAGTCACATTTAGCACAATGCCATGGACTTATTTCACTTAGATGCCATGGTCTTATTTTACTTATGCAATGCCCTGAATTTTAGGCCTAGGAGAAATGGGCCTCGAGTATCGGAGAAATTTGGATTTTAGTTGGACGAGAAAATTTTGCAATTGTAGGTTGGGGTGATGGTTAAGGGATTTTGAAGTGTTTGGGGATGTCTGAGAAGTTCTGGGTTCAAACCAGGACTTTAGCAAAAATTTTAGTTTTTTCTTTAGGGAACCATGGCGTTAGTTTGAAGACTTTAAAAATATTTCTAGTTAAAGTATGGCACAAGGAAGCACTTTGTCTAGTGGCAAGGAGGCGTTAGGAGTGTGTGTGTGGTTTGGGGTTCAAGTCTTAGCCTTAGCAAAATTTTTATTTTCTCATAAGTTAGCATAGAAGCTAGTGTTTAAGCCTTATAAATAGTTGGGACTGATCTACGTCACAAGAGAGCTGGTGGTGTATTGGTAAGAAGCATGTTAGGACTGCTGAGGAGTGTGGGTTTGAATCCTAGGCTATGCGAAGTTGTGGTTTTTCTTAAAAGGAGATGATTTGCTAGTAGGTAAGCTTTATGTTTAGTTGTGATGGATTCATAACATAAAGAGCTGGACGGCAAAGTGGCAAACAGTGTGTAAGGGGCTTGGAGGGCTGGAGTTCAAGCTACCCCTTGTGCATAGGAGATTCATTTTGCTGCTCACGTGGGGGAGGAATTGGAGTTTGATCGAAAATCTTCAAGGTGGTTGATTGAAGTGGTCAAGCGATGGAGAATTTTGAAATAGGTGGCTGCTGTTCGGTGGGAACAATTTGAATGAAATTCAAATTGTGTTGTTGGCTTAAATCAAGGAGGAAATAAAGGAAATTTGAGTTGGGGATAGTGTTCGGCCGATTGGGGGAACTCTTTGGTGTCGAATTAGTGTGGGTAGGCTAGGCATATTTCGGCTCTGGTTTTTGAGTGGTGATCGGTTTCAGTTTTGGTTTTTTTCTCATTTTTGTTTTCTTGGTTTGTGCCATGACCGAATGTACCACTTCATTACTCAAAACAAAAGCCTCTTGTGCCGATTCATGTTTTTCTCCCCTCTTGGTTCTTTCTATTTCTTTTGACTTTCGATCGAATGTATCCCCTCCCCTTGTGATTGAATCAATCCTACTCTCTCTCATCTTTTGGTTATTCAAAAGCCGTATACCCTCCTACTCATTCTCTCTTGTTTTTGTGTTATCTTCCGTAACCAAGCACACCATTGGTCTTTGTTTTCATCGATTCTTTCTTCTTCTTTCTCTTTTCCCATATTAGCTGAATATTTTTTGTCTATATCCCGGAATCCCTTTCGGTTTTAGCTTATTGAGATCGAATATTGTTCTTGTGTTTTCTTAAGTGTGATGACTTCTTCTTGTGCTTACTTTATCGAGTTAAGTGGTAAGAGGTATTTATCATAAATCTGCCTTCTTTATCTTCTTTTTTTTTGCCGAATCTACAACCCTCCTTTTCTAATCTCCGTTTCTTTTTATTAGTGGCTATCAGGAGTGTGTTCATAGTATCCCGGGCTTTCGTTGTAGGTGGTGTTGTGGTGGGTCGAATATCACTATCCTTCCCTCCTTACTCCATATTTCGGTAAGTGTTCAATTGGGTCAATGGTTAGTCGAATATTCTATGTTCATTGTTGAGACTCTAAGTCACCTTCTCGCGAATGTTGTTGGCTAATAAAATGTATATTGTTTCAGATATACGATTAGAAAGGTGCTACTGATTGTAGGCGATAGATTTGAGAGACTCAAGAATGTTCGTACGCACAAGGTGAGATGATGTGTATTTTGGAGTAAGGGTTAGAAGTGTTTAACCCTAGTGGTAATTGACTAACAAGGCATTATTGGATTTTTAGGTTCTGTACGAGGGAGTTAATTGCACGGCACGAATACAGGTGTGTTAATCACACTACCAAATCATCAAAGGTGAAATGCCGAAATGTTAAATGCCGAAAAGCTGACGAATTGAATGTTGGCCACATGGGTGTGCGAACGTTCATGTGATCAGCTGAGGCCACAGATATTGGCCCTACATCAGAAAACGACTATCACGAGCGGTTTCGTGAGCTGGATCGAAATGGGCCCGATGGGCCCTTGGTCCTAAAATATGTAACATTGATGGATTAGTAAGAAATGACCAGCCGGTCATGGTGGTTACATGGCTTTGGATAGATTTGGGCCTGATGGGCCATATCAGAGCGTGGGCCCGTTTGGGCTACGTAATGTGCTTTTGAACCTTGGTATATTTGTAATTGCTAATAAGGACGTAAACCTAGGTATATACATAATGGAAAATTACCGAAATACCCCTGGGGATAAATTTACGATTATACCCCGAGGGTAGATAACTATTTTTATGCTATGATCTGACTATCTTTTTGAAGCATGCCTTGTGATTTATATATTTATGTGCATTACATACATGTCATACTGCATGGGGTTGGGATTTGTTATGGAGGAAGAAACCGTACTGGTGGCTGTGCCACATATTTAGATAATAGTAGCTTTGCTGTAGATTCTGGTTAGTGCCGCAACCGTTGCTAACACTGTAAGTGTAGGGATGGCGTGGGTGATTTATTCCCCACAGGAAGTGTAGGGTTGGACGGAGGCAAGTGCAGGGCTGGGGGGCTACCATGCATTATTCATATGAGACTAATATTGATGTGGGCAAGGCCCAACTGTACTGATATGGGCCCAGTTGTGTTAATAAGCTGAGACTGAAAAGATTCCGTATTGGGCTACAGCCCAGATTGATACCGTCATGGGCTAGGCTGAATATATTCTGTTTCTGTAAGGGGCTACGGCCCAGATTAGTACTGAAATGGTCTCAGGCCCAGACTAATTCTGTGTAGGGCTTAGGCCCAGTTTGTTCTATTGTATGACTGGGGGTATTACACACTGAGTTTTCATAAACTCACCCCATTTTTATCTTTTCAAGTAACCCTCAGCGTTCGTGGATCAGTGCTGCGATGGACTCGGAGATGGCCACACATTACTTATGCTTTCCATTTGTTTATTTACTTTCAAGTACTTTAATTTTTGGTTGGGTTTGTAATAAGGCCTGTCGTAAGTTTTGGATTTAATTTGGGATGTTTAATTATTACATTTTATATCTGTTTAAGTAGAACTTGGTTTTCCAAAAACATTAATTGCTTTCAAATCAATATGTTTCTGCAAACAACTAATTTTTATAAGCTTTCGCAACTTACTTGGTTTTCACTCATAACAACGATTAAGGTTTTAAAAGTAATTACGTTTTCAAATGGATAACAAATTGTTTAAATATTCTGAGTTTTAACAAAGAGGCTTTAACCTTCAAACGAGCTTGTTTTCACTTAGAAACGTTAGTTTTCGAACGAATTTTTACAGAAAATACGTTATTTTAAAATGCACTCCAATGTGACACGCCGAACTCGGGCCTAACTTTTAGGCCGAGTTTGGGGTGTTACAACTTAACATAATGCCATGGACTTATTTCACTTGGATGCCATGGACTTACTTCACTTAGCACAATGCCATGGACTTATTTCACTTAGGTGCCATGGACTTGTTTCAATTAACACAATACCATGGACTTATTTCACTTAGGTGCCATGGATTTATTTCACTTAGCACAATGCCATGGACTTATTTCACTTAGATGCCATGGACTTGTTTCACTTCGATCCTTAGTGGCATGTCACTTGCATCCATTTATATTCCTAAGGTTCAACCGGGAAATTTCTCACTTATTGCCGCTTTGTCAAATACATCAAATAGTCATTCAATATTCAGCCATACATCATAAAATATATCAAAATATTAAAACATAAATAAAACAATGCATTAGTTACATACAAACTTACCTCGATGCAAAATATAGTAATTTTGCAATTTATTCCACAATCTTTTCCTTTCCCCGATCAAGGTCGATTCCACGTCTTTCTTGATCTATAATAACACATTTGACTTATTCAATGCTCACATTATTCAAATCGGACCAAAAACATCTTATGGCAAAAATTACAATTTCGCCCCTAAAGTTTCACAAAATTATGATTTTTCCCCTAGGCTCGAAAACTAATTTTTATTCAATTTCCTTGCATTTTAGGCCTAGCCGAACCATTTTCATAACTATAGTAGTCCACAATTTGCACTAAATTACACACTTACACACATTTTACAATTTTTTACAAACTAGTCCTTTTATGCAATTTCATCAAATATCACTTAGTAAAAGTTGTTTATAATACTCCAAACATTCATATTCTTCCATAAAACATCAAAATATATGCATTTCATCCATGGGCAAATTTTTAAACAATAACCCTAGCTCAAAATAATGGTGGAAATAGCTAAACTGAGCTACGAGGATCTCAAAAATGTAAAGAACATTAAAAACGGGGCTAGGATGTACTTACTATTGAGCTTGAATGATGAAAAACCCTAGCTATGTTGTTCTCTCAAAGGTTCAGCCAAGGTTGAAGAAAGATGAACACAATTTTGGCTTATTTTTCCTATTTTATTCTTTTAACCAAATGACCAAAATGCCCTTCATTAAAAACCTTTGGTATTTTATTCCACCATGGATATTTTTGTCCAAACTAGTATAATAGTCTAATTACTATCTAAGGACCTCCACTTTAAAAACCCATTACTCACAAGTACCTTTATGAACTAGAACACACATTTTTCACCTATTTCAATTTAGTCCTAAATACCAAATTGGGCACCTAAACAATAAAATTTCGTAACAAAAATTTCACACAGTCATTCAATCTCATAGTAAATATTAAAACTTAATTGCAATAAATTTTTCTACTTCGAATTTGTGGTTTCGAAACTACTATTCCATTTAGGCCCTAAATTGGGCAGTTGTATAGCATCTTAACCATGCAAATTCGTATAAGGGGAGTTTTTTACCATTGAACTCACATATGATCAACTAAATCAAGCACAACTTACCACAATATCCTCACTTATAACGTTTGTACTTACGAATTTCTCATACACACCTGTATCACATTGATGCGAGCGCGCCCAGCAAACCCCATCGGTCAAGTCTCCTGAGTCGAGCATTGCTTTGTTTGCAAGCTGATCCCAGCTCCTTTCCAGCTCCCCGAGCTCCGTCCAGCTTAAATCTAGCTCATTCGAGCTCGATCCAGCTTGCCTAAGCTAAACTGAGCTCACTCCTAGCTCTTTTCCAGCTCACGAGCTAAACCTTAGCTCAACTTCAGCTTAGGAGTTCAACCCCAGCTCAACTTTAGCTCACGAGCTAAAACTTAGCTCATTTTAGTTTAAACTTGATTTTGACTTTAATGCATTAAATAAAAGCCGAACATATTTATTTAAGCATCAAATTTGTCTTATATTAATATCTGTTTTTAATATGTCATAGTTATTACATATTTTAATTATGATCACATTTTAACTGATTTAATGCATGTCATTAATATGTTCACATTGTGCCGAATTTATGTGTGTTCACATGATATCTTATAATTTTATTTTATTTTATGTAGGTCCATGTACATGGACGGCCTGTATACATGCACATGGATTAATGCTTGGATACATTCTCTTTGGGTGACACATACATACATGAATGGACAACATTTAATTGGTTTATGAATGTCTAGATGCAAGGTTTCTTAAAAGTTCATGTATGAGCCAAATACATGAATGCTTGGATTCATCGTATGTATGGATTCATGAATGCCTGGATTCAAATGTACCTACGGTTACATGAATGAAGAAGATTCATACATGAATGAACCTAGTAGATTCACTCCCTTTGGACGGCACACATTCATGCATGGAGGACTTTAAATGCTGGTTCATGCATAACCAGATTCAAGGTGTCTATAAGTTCATGTATGCGTCAAATACATGAATTCTAAAAATCCATGGATGAATGTTCGGTTCAATGCACCTTAAAGATTCATGGATTCACAAGTGACCATTCGATCAAGAGTTGTCTTTATTCACAAGACCATTCGGTTTATTCATGCACATTCACTTCTTGGCCGAACCTAGTCTATACATTAAGGATGTGCATTCATTCCTCTATTCCAAGATGCATGGAGACTTCATCACTTACATACATTCAGCCGAATATGGACATGGACATTAATGGTTTTTCTTCTAGATTATTCAAGGACTTTCTAGCTAAATTTTGCTTAGTCTTTAAGTATTTTCTTTTGTCCATTTGGCTACCTTTACATAGCCTATAAATAGTTGTTATGTCATTTGTAAAAAGGTAGAACTTTGTTATTGTTACTTTGTTAATTAAACTATTTGGTGAGGATCTTTCTCCCATATTTCGTTTAAGACTTGTTGGCCTATCTAGTTCTTAGTTGGTGTCAAACTTGTTCTTCCTTTTTGAACTTATCACTCAACCGAGTGTGGCGTTCCCCGATATACCGAGGTTCCTACTTTGCTAAGTAGCGGGTCAAGGTTTGTTCTATCATTTTTATTTCCACCTTAAGTGATATAAGTATCGGGGCGATACTCTCTATAGTGTCGAATCATACTTGAAACTTAAGTCCTATTTCACCATACCCACCTTTCTATCCAATTTCCTTTTTTTCATCACATCACTTATCCAAACCATTTCCTATCTTCTCATCTTTTTACTTGTTAATCATAACCAAACCTATACATATTCTTACCCATAACCTATCTTTGAACCCTTTAACCTAGCTTCCTCCTTATTTTCCCATCAACTTTACTTCATAAGCAAATTGAATGATACTTTCTCGTAGACGATCGGGCAAACTCACATACGACTCGACTCACCCTGAGGCGGATCGCATCATTTGGTATCAGAGCTATTAAAATGGGAAGTACCGACGTTCGTCGCATCACCAAAATAGGTTCGTGAAAAGAAAAAATAAAAAATTTATTATTTCTTTTGTTTCTTTTGTATTTGAAGTTATAAAAAAATGAAGTAAAAAAAAGGAAAATTCGGAAAAAAATTGAAGTGAAAAAAAAAAGTAAAAAAATGAAGTGAAAAAAAAGTGAAAAAAATTCGAAGTATTAAAAAAAAAGTGTGAAAGATTTTGTTCTTTTGTTGACCATTTTGTACTCCCGATCAGGTTCGTTCATTTCTACCATTCACTTCCTACCCCATCGCCACACTTAGACCCGAGAAAATTTTTTTTTTCTTTCAGCCAACCCTGAACCCCTCATATTTATCCTTTGTTAAACAATTTTGAAACCGACCCCTAAGCCTACGATAAGGCCTTGGCGAGTTTGAATACGAAATTGCGAGAGAAAGTTTGAGAGGTAAAAGGCACGAGTAAGTGAGCGCATTCGAGTGGAGGTAAAAGCCAAACGAGTGTAAACACGAGTGTGAGTGCTACCAATTTTTCTTTCTTTCCGAGTGAAATCGTGAGGTTTGAGGTGAGGTACTTAATTTTTGTTTTATGATCTAACGTATTTCTTTCAGCAACAAAAGTCATGTCACGCGACGAATTTACCGAGTCGGAGTTTCAATACTTGGTTCGAGAAATGCAACGAATGGTGAATTCCAAGTTTGACAAACTATACGAAAGATTAGATCGTGTGGAACAAAGAGATCCACGAGAACGAGTTTCATCAAGTCGAAAAGTAAAATCAAGAACTACACAAAGATACATCTCTAATGATTACTCGAGACAAGATTTCATTCGAGATTCTTATTCAAGAAGTTCAACACGACGAGCGACCGATTTTGATTTTGAATTCGTTCGAGAAGATGTGCGAGATGATAGACATACTCCTTCTAGATCTTTAAAGAAATCTTACTCGGAGTATTCTTCACGAAATTTTGAACGTGACCCATATAGTTCTTCATATTTCGAGCAAGATTTGTATTCACATGATTCTTTTGTATTATCTGGCAAAAGAAAAGAAAAAGCAAAAGAAGAAAAAGAAAAAGAAATAAAAAGAAAAGAGAGAAAAGAGGCTAGTAAGAGAGAAAATGAGCGAGTTTTGAGAGAGTTCAAAAAAGCCTTTGAAAAAGCCTTTGAAAAAGAAAAAGAACAAAAAGAGAAGGAAAAGGAAAAAGAGTTTGAAAGAGATTATGATCAAGAAAAAAGAGTGGAAAAAGAAATTAAGATAAAAGAATCAAGTGATCTCGAGAAAAAAGAATCGAGTGAAAAGGAAAGTGAGCAAGCGAGGATTATTTCCACTAACCCTTCTGTTAATTCTTTTTGTGATTACACTTTTCAGGTTCCTAGAAGTTTGTGCGACCAATTCCAGCTTCACTACCTTCCAAACGAGAGACGTTTTCAGTTGTTCGAGAAAGGTAAGTTTGCAAATGATAACCACCCACTTGCGATCGAAGGTAAGGAAGGTAAGGATTCCTTGTTTATCGAATCGAGGCCATTTGATTTAAAATTTGCTCGTAAAGGTTTTGATGGCATCATTTCTGAAAGATTATCATATTTTGATTTGGTTAGTCCTTGTTCATTCCTTGTTGATAATGACTTTGCTTCAAAAGATACCATGAAAGCCTCGTCTTATGACATGTCTAATTATTCTCCTGGATTGGTTCAATCTTTTCAAATTATGAATGTGTTTGCTAAAGGTTTTTCACGTTTGGATGTGATCACCTTCGAAAATTTTTTGAATTCATGTGCTAAATCTTTCTGTTTAAACATGCCTGTTCAAATGATCTGTGTTGGATTTGCACGTTTGAAAAGTTGCATGATCTCAAAAATTTCTTTGTTTAACATCCATGTTAAAAGATGTTCACATAAAATGCTTGATTTGTTTGATTGTGTTCTTCATGAACAACCTTTAAATTTTTGTGCGACATCTCCATGTTTTAATCTATCTGTTCAAATGAAATTTGCGATGAAAGAATGCTTGAGTATTTCCATGACTAAGTTTCCTTGGTTGCACTTACGTGATAACTTATTGACATGTAGAATGCCTGTTTCATTTATTTGTTTGCCTAGTTTTGTCAATTCTGCATGCCTGTTTGATCAAGTGAGGTTTGGGTCATGTGATGAGTTGGTACCATTTTCTTCTTTTAATTTGATGTGGACATTGGGAATCAATCAATACATCCTGCCTGTTGGATCGAGTGACCAAATTTTTGTGTTCAAACCTGGCATTTGTGACTTTGATACATTAAATGAAAACATTAAGCATCTTGTATGTTACGTATCCCATATATGTTTGCTCGATGCTCGATCTTTATTAAAGAATTTTGGTTTCAATTCTGATTCATTCCTTAATTACTTTCCATGGCCCCATGTGGAATTTTTGTTACCTTTTGTTAAGGTAAGGCCGACTTATGCCCTTGGTTTGAAACGAATCATGATTTGGTTTTCCCTCTTACTTCATTCATTTCTGATACTAACATTTTTCATTATTGTGAACGTACCCCTTTGGTAAGCATGAGCTGTTATAGAGCTTCATCACCCATGCAAATCAACCGAAGTAAAAAGTTGGTTTTACATTATCTTCCCGAAGAGAGAAGATTTGTTTTGATTGAAAAAGGTAAAACAGGTTATAAATTTTCTTCTCATCAAGGATGTCAAGGTAAGATTTCTGAAAATCTTTGAACATCTTTGCTTAATTCGAATGATATTGAAAATCATTTTGATTGTTTGATGTTTGAACATTATTCGAATCCTGATGTGGTTGATTGTTGTCTTTGGCCTTGTATTGATCTATTTGTGTTGGAATATGAATACACAAAAATGTTAATAAGCGGAAGAAAGAGTTAGCATACTTATGGCCATGGCATACTTTGCATAAGCAAGATGAGGGACCAATTAAGTTACTATTTTCGTATGATCATTTTGATATTATTTGGTCAAGGAATAATGTTGCTACTTGCTTGCAAACATTTGTGACCAACTACCCTTTGCTTCAATTAAATTCACATGTTCGCAATGATGGCATATCGAAACTTTTTAATAACTTTACGTATGCTTGTTTTTCACAGCTTAGATTTTTGGCATATGTTCGATTAAATGAGTTTTTCTTGAATTTTGAATATCATATGAATCTGACTTGTTTGAATTTCTTCTTGCCAAAAGTGGTGAGACTTTTTCAGGTTTATTTGATATCTTCTATTCCATTTGACCGAGGAAAGCCATGTGCGAGAAAAGTTTTTAAAGCGAACAAATGGCTCGACTTGAGGACAAGTCGCCTAAAAGAAAGGGGGAATGATGCGAGCGCGCCCAGCAAACCCCATCGGTCAAGTCTCCCGAGTCGAGCATTGCTTTGTTGGCAAGCTGATCCCAGCTCCTTTCCAGCTCCCCGAGCTCCGTCCAGCTTAAATCTAGCTCATTTGAGCTCGATCCAGCTTGTCTAAGCTAAACCGAGCTCACTCCTAGCTCTTTTCTAGCTCACGGGCTAACCCTTAGCTCAACTTCAGCTTAGGAGTTCAACCCCAGCTCAACTTTAGCTCACGAGCTAAAACTTAGCTCATTTTAGTTTAAACTTGATTTTGACTTTAATGCATTAAATAAAAGCCGAACATATTTATTTAAGCATCAAATTTGTCTTATATTAATATCTGTTTTTAATATGTCATAGTTATTACATATTTTAATTATGATCACATTTTAGCTGATTTAATGCATGTCATTAATATGTTCACATTGTGCCGAATTTATGTGTGTTCACATGATATCTTATAATTTTATTTTATTTTATGTAGGTACATGTACATGGACGGCCTGTATACATGCACATGGATTAATGCTTGGATACATTCTCTTTGGGTGACACATACATACATGAATGGACAGCATTTAATTGGTTTATGAATGTCTAGATGCAAGGTTTCTTAAAAGTTCATGTATGAGCCAAATACATGAATGCTTGGATTCATCGTATGTATGGATTCATGAATGCCTGGATTCAAATGTACCTACGGTTACATGAATGAAGAAGATTCATGCATGAATGAACCTAGTAGATTCACTCCCTTTGGACGACACACATTCATGCATGGAGGACTTTAAATGCTGGTTCATGCATAACCAGATTCAAGGTGTCTATAAGTTCATGTATGCGTCAAATACATGAATTCTAAAAATCCATGGATGAATGTTCGGTTCAATGCACCTTAAAGATTCATGGATTCACAAGTGACCATTCGATCAAGAGTTGTCTTTATTCACAAGACCATTCGGTTTATTCATGCACATTCACTTCTTGGCCGAACCTAGTCTATACATTAAGGATGTGCATTCATTCCTCTATTCCAAGATGCATGGAGACTTCATCACTTACATACATTCAGCCGAATATGGACATGGACATTAATGGTTTTTCTTCTAGATTATTCAAGGACTTTCTAGCTAAATTTTGCTTAGTCTTTAAGTATTTTCTTTTGTCCATTCGGCTACCTTTACATAGCCTATAAATAGTTGTTATGTCATTTGTAAAAAGGTAGAACTTTGTTATTGTTACTTTGTTAATTAAACTATTTGGTGAGGATCTTTCTCCCATATTTCGTTGAAGACTTGTTGGCCTATCTAGTTCTTAGTTGGTGTCAACCTTATTCTTCCTTTTTGAACTTATCACTCAACTGAGTGTGGCGTTCCCCGATATACCGAGGTTCCTACTTTGCTAAGTAGCGGGTCAAGGTTTGTTCTATCATTTTTATTTCCACCTTAAGTGATATAAGTATCGGGGTGATACTCTCTATAGTGTCGAATCATACTTGAAACTTAAGTCCTATTTCACCATATCCAGCTTTCTATCCAATTTCCTTTTTTTTCATCCCATCACTTATCCAAACCATTTCCTATCTTCTCATCTTTTTACTTGTTAATCATAACCAAACCTATACATATTCTTACCCATAACCTATCTTTGAACCCTTTAACCTAGCTTCCGCCTTATTTTCCCATCAACTTTAATTCACAAGCAAATTGAACGATACTTTCTCGTAGACGATCGGGCAAACTCACATACGACTCGATTCACCCCGAGGCGGATCGTATCACACATCTTCATTCAAAACACAGTTTCACATTTATTGTTATTCCCATTGCACACAATGGAATACTATTGGATACTTGGAAACTTCCACATAAGTGCCACATATATGTAGCCGAAGCTACCACTTATCACATATACGCTCGTTCTTGAGCTAGTCACGGGTCTGCTCACACAAGCTGACGGTTGAGACACAATTACTCAGTGTTGCTCACACAAGCTGACAGGTATCCACAACATATGTAGGATTACCTAGCCATTGGTAAACTTACAAGACTAGCACTCGGACATCACATAATCACACAATTATACACTTGGGTTCCTAGTGACATGTCACTTGTATCCAACTTTATTCTTAAGGTTCAACTAGGATTTTCCATTCACATTTATTGTAACACCCCAAACCTGGCCTAGACGTAATGGCCAGTGTGCTACATCACCTAAACTAAATCGTGTTGCCTAGTTACTAAGTCTGATGGTGAGTTTTGTAAAGCAGTGCTTTGGGTTAATAGAAATTCCCGGTTTATTTGATAACTAGCCTACTCTCTATCCGTTTGTTACACGCTTCATTTTAGAACTATTATCTAGTTTAACCAGTTGTATTGCAAGGTTGGTTTTGAAAACTTAAGTTTAATTTTGAAAACGTGTGTCGTTGTAGATGAAATACGTCATGCATAAGTAAAGTAATAAACCCCAACTAAAATAGTTAAAGCGGCCTTATTACAAACCCCAAAAATAAAAGTAAAACGAGTAATTAAAAATGTGATGTAAAGCAAGTTTTAAACTAAGTTCAGTCCTCGTGGCCACTCTGAATCCCTCCCAGCTCCAAGTCTCGAACTAGGGCTTGCCTGCAAGGATGGAAGGAAAAAGGGTGAGTTTGGAAAACTCAGTGTGTGCAGAAGCCCATCCAAAGCCCAAATTGGCTCGAGCCCACTGGGCCTAAGCCCTATCCAGTTCAATCAGAAACTGGGTTGAAGCCCCATTCAGATAACAGTAAACTGGGCTGAAGCCCTATTCAGAAAACAGTATGGCCCTTAGGCCCAGAACAGAACAGTACAAAATAACAGTATAAATGTAAGCCCATAACATGTGGGGAGACTACTCGACCCACCCAACCGCTACACACCACCCGTACCAGCCAACACACCATGTGGGGAATAACTCAACCCACCCAACCCACACACCACAGTCGCAGCATAGCTACTCAGATAAACAGAAAAATGAGGCAAAGCCCCTTTTAGAAATTAGTACGAGGCATAGCCCCTTTTAGAAAATGTGGCAGTGCCACTCACACTTCCTCCAATATCAACCCAACCCATGCAACAGATATACATATGACATGGCATACAGTAACAGTGACAATTAGATTAAGCAGTATAGTCAATTTTAGCACTAGGGGTTTAATAGTCATTTCACACCTAGGGGTAAAATAGTAATTTCTCACCCTAAGGAGTATTTCAGTCATTTACACTATTATTATCAGTCTTAAGCATGTTACAGTCGCTAACAGTCTTTACTACCATTTGAACGGTCAATTTAACAGTTTTAAGTAGTTTCAGTTACTGGGCCCTAAAACCCTAATGGGCCCTACAAAGCCTATTGATCACTTAAGCCCATTTAGTCCAATTTTAGTATTCAGTTACCGGTTTTAGCTATTTTAACTTTACAGTCTATCAACATACCCTTTAAGCCCATTTTCACCCAAATGGACCCAAAAGCCCATTGGGCCCACATTCGGCCCCCGAGGCCTAACTCATCGAAGTGCTCGAAATAACGCGTTCAACTCGCCTACCAGTACCGTTTTTAGATCCATCTTTCTCCTATTGACTTGAGATTGTTCGCACGCTCACAAGCCCACGAAATGCCAGAACTTCAACATTTCGGCTTTTCGGCTTTTGCCGATTTGAACATTGAAAGGGCGTTTGATACACACACCTGTTGGCAATTCCACTGACGAAATCCTCTATGCGTTAACTCCTACAATCCATCACTTAATCAATTAGATCATGATAATACTAAATCTGAATCGACAACTCACCAATAACCCAACTTACACATTCGGCCATCACCCTTAATGGCCATATAGTTCTTACCTTATCGACTTAGATCCCCTTAGATCTAGATCTAGTTGTATCGTTGCCTTCAATTCCTTGCTTGATCGCCTTCTTCACTATTTAACGCTCATAAGAACCAAAATACAACATCAAACGCTAATAGGCCATGTCGACAACCTCCCTAAGCATATAGAGGTTTCGACCTCTCCCTAAGTGTCAAGAAAACGAATGTACTCAGGGTTTAAACCACTTACCAATGTTTCTACTCGAAGAATATTGCTTCCACGCTTCCACCAACTAGATCTATACTAGATCTACCCCCCAAACATTATCAAGGAAAATGGACTAAGAGGTTTAGCTTTAGGATCTATTTAGATGCTATTGTCAACTTTACCAAGGGTTAAAGGGGACCAAACGATAGAATAAAGAGATAGAGGAGTAGTGTTTTGGTTTGGTGATAGTTTGATAACAAAGAAGGGTTGTGTCTTGGTCAAAAGAACATTGGCAGTGGTGTGTTTTTGGTCAAAGGGTATTTGGCTATCGTAGGAGTTTCGGTCAAGTGGTTGTCGACAGAGGCTTGAGAAGAGAAGGAGAAGAGCAGGTTGATTCGGCTTTCAAGAGTAGTGATGGTTTGCAATCGGTTTGAGGTGTAAGGAGGAAAGAAGAAGAATGAGAGAAGAAGAAGAAGAATAGAGAAGTGGTTTTGGTCAATAGAGAAATCAGCAATAGGGGTCTTTTTATGGTATATGGTTCGGCTATAGGTCAGAAAAGAAGAAAGAATATGGCAAAAGGATGACAAAAAAGAAAACCCAAGATGCTATACCCCAAACGGCACAAGAATGTTCAAAAAGAACCATAGAGAAATCGGCACAACTATCGCGCAAATTGCCAAAATACTAACCTAAGTTGTTTGCCGAAATTGCACTATCACAAAGTCCTATGGCCGACCACTACTCTTTCAAATTTAAACATCCTAAAAACTCTCCTCAATTCACTCTCCTGAGCAGTTCAAATTCTCTAAGACAGAGTTTCACTGGAGTGCCAACACTTAACCAAACATGCACATAAAAATAAAAGTCATTTAAGCTTACCTTGCAGCTCGTACCATGGACCTCACTTACCTCCTAGGCGCCACTTTTTTAGGAGCTTAGTGGCGCCACCTCGCCACTTTGCCAAGGCTCCTTTTGTGACAAATCTCCCCAAGTTTCCTTAAGAGCCCTCTTGACCAAGTTCCTCCTTTCACTTAAAACATACTTTTGCTATTTTTATCGGGTTTCCACCGGAGTTTGGGCCTCCTAAAGGCCCACTAACATCTTTAGACACAAATTTAGCAATCAGAACACAAAATTTTCACAACTTCACCAAAATCACACTAAACCCGAGAAATCCTGAAAATCCCTAAAATCAGGGCGTTACATTTATCACTTATCGAAACTTGTCGATTATGTCACATAATAAATTCACACATTTCATACAACATTAAGGCATTAAAGTAAAATAAAATGATGCATTATTTACATACAAACTTACCTTGGTACAAAAATGGCAAATTTTACGATTTAATCCACGACCTTTTCTTTCCCTCAATCAAGGTCGATCCCACGTCTTTCTTGCTCTATAATAACACATTTATCTTGTTTATTTCTCACATTATTTAATTTGACCCAAAATTCATATTAAGGCAAATTTACATTTTTGCCCCTAACTTTTCACTTATTTACACTTTAGTCCCTAGGCTCGTAAAATGAAATGTATTCATTTTTCTCAAAACCCAAGCCTAGCCAAACCTATCTTATACTTATAACAACCCACATTTTCTTTCAATTTAGATTTTTACCACCAATTTTATAACTTTTATAAATAAGTCCTTTTGGACGTTTTCACCAAAAATCACTTAGTGAAAGTCGTTTATTACATAACTAAAATTCATTTTCTACCATTAGACATCAAAATACATGCATGTCATCCATGGGTAAATTTTTAAACATGAACCCTAGCTCAAATTAGTGGTAGAAATAGGTAAATTGGGCTACGAGGACTCAAAAAATGTAAAGAGCATTAAAAACGGGGCTAGGAGGTACTTACTATTAAGCTTGAAAATGAAAGAAACCCTAGCTATGGATTCTTGAAAATTTGACCAAGCATGGAGAAGATTGACGTAATTTTGGCCTTATTTTCCATTTTATTTCTTTTATTAACCAAAAGACTAAAATGCCCTTCATTTAACACTTTGACGTTTTGTCCTTTCCATGTCCATTTTTGTCCATCATGACATTTAATGGTCTAATTACTAAATAAGGACTTCCAATCTAAAAATACATTTCAATTAAGCACTAAAAGCTTCTAGAACACCTATTTTGCAACTTTTGCAATTTAGTCCTAATATTCAAATTAGACACTCTATCGCTAAAATTTCTTTACGATATTTTCACACATGCATTCAATCACATTATAAACCTTAAAACTCTATTACAATAAATTTTTCTACTTCAGATTCGTGGTTCTAAAACCACTATTCCGTTTAGGCCCTAATTCAGGCTGTTACATCTCAGTTACAAGAGTTGACGGCTAAGGGTTTTGCGAGACCGAGTTTTTCACCATGGGGTGCACTGGTGTTATTCGTCAAGAAGAAAGATAGATCCATGAGACTTTGTATCAATTATCGATAGCTCAACAAGGTGACTACAAAGAACAAGTATCCTTTGTCGAGGATTGATGACTTGTTTGATCAGTTAAAAGGAGAAACGGTATTCTCGAAGATTGATTTGAGATCTGGCTACAATTGGTTGAGAGTTAAAGAGTCAGATGTGCCGAAAATCACTTTCAGGACAATGTATGGGCATTATGAATTTCTTATTATGCCTTTCGGACTAACTAATGCTCCTGCTATTTTTATAGACTTGATGAATCAGATCTTCTGACCATATTTAGATAAGTTTGTGGTTGTGTTTATTGATGACATTTTGATTTATTCTCAGGATGAGATTGAGCACGCCGAGCATTTAGGAATTGTATTGTAGACTTTGAGAGATAAGAAATTATTTGCTAAGTTTAGTAAAAGTGAGTTTTGGCTCTGAGAAGTAGGATTTTTGGGGCATATTGTCTCGGTAGAAGGTATAAGGGTTGATCCGAGTAAGATTTCAGCAATTGTTGATTGGAAACCACCGAGGAATGTATCCAAGGTTAGAAGTTTTTTGGGCTTGCTCGGGTATTACCGACGTTTTGTCAAGGGATTTTCGATGATCGCTATACCTATGACAAGATTGTTATAGAAAGATGTTAAGTTTGAATGGTCTGAGAAATGTCAAAAGAGCTTTGAACAATTGAAAGCATTGTTGATTGAGGCACCGGTATTAGTGCAACCTGATTTGGGAAAAAAGTTTGTGATTTTTAGTGATGCGTCATTGAATGGTCTTGGATGTGTGCTGATGCAACTAGGCAAAGTGATAGCTTATGCCTCGCTACAGTTGAAGCCTCGCTATAGTTAAAGCCGCATGAGAATAACTACCTGACACATGATTCGGAGTTGGCTGACACTGTGTTTGCCTTAAAGATTTGGCGACACCATTTATTCAATGAAAGGTGCCACATCTATACCGGTCACAAGAGTTTAAAGTATTTGATGACTCAGAAAGATCTGAACTTGCAACAACGGAGATGGCTAGAGTTATTAAAAGATTATGAACTAGTGATTGACTGTCGTCTGGGAAAGGCGAATGTAATCGCAGATGCTTTGAACAAAAAGTCCTTGTTTGCTTTGAGAGCTATGAATACGAAATTGACTTTGTCTAATGATGGTTCAATCTTGGCTGAGATGAGAGCTAGACCGATATTTCTTCGGGAAATTTTTAAAGCTTAGAAAAATGATTGTGAATTACAAACCAAAAGAGCTCAGTGTGAATTGAGTAGTGATTTAGATTATCGGATCGGTTTTGATGATTGTTTGATGTTTTGAGATAGAGTATGTGTACCGAAAAATGATGAACTTATTCAAAAAAGTTTACACAAAGCACACAGTGGTTGTTTATCAGTTCATCTGGGTAGTATAGAAATGTATAATGATTTGAAGAAATTGTATTGGTGGTCAGGTATGAAACGAGATATCTCTAAATTTGTATCTAAATGTTTGATTTGTCAACAAGTAAAGGCCGAACATCAAGTAACTTCAGGTTTCCTTCAACCTGTGATGATTCCCGAGTGGAAATGGGATAGAATTACGATGAATTTCGTAACTGGACTACCTCTAACTTTGAAGAAAAAAGATGCTATTTGGGTCATTGTTGATAGATTGAAGAAATCTGCTCATTTTATTCCTGTATGTGCCGACTATTCACTTGAAAGCTAGCTGAATTTTACATTGTTAAAATTGTTAGATTGCAAGGAGTGCCTATTTCTATTATTTTGGATAGAGATCCGAGGTTTACGTCATGATTTTGGAAAAAGTTGCAAGAGGTTTCTGGCAAAAAATTAAACTTTAGTACCTCATTTCATCCACAAACCAACAATCAATCCAAAAGAATGATTCAGGTTCTTGAAGATATGTTTCACTGCTGTGTTTTAGAGTTCGAAGGTAGTTGGGAAAAATATCTACTTTTAGTCGAATTTTCTTATAATAACAATTTTCAATCAAGTATAAAGATGGCACCATATGAGGCACTGTATGGCCGTAAGTTTTGAACTTTGTTATACTGGATCGAGCTCAGTGAGAGACAGATTCACGAGGTTGATGTGGTTAGAGAAACCAAAGAAAAAGTAAAAGTGATTCTTGATTATTTGAAAGCAGCATCAGATAGACATAAATCGTATGCGAATTTGAAGCGAAAGGAAATTGAATTTCAAGTCGGTGATAAGGTATTCTTGAAAGTGTCTCTATGGAAGAAAATCCTTAGATTCAGTCGTAAGGGTAAGTGAGACCGCGCTTTATTGGTCCGTATGAGGGTATTAAAAGAATAAGGCCAGTGGCATATCGGCTAGCTTTGCCAACAGAGTTAGAAAGGATCCACAATTTTTTCCAAGTGTCTATGTTGCACCGTTATCGATCAAATCCTTAGCACATAATTTCACCGACAAAGGTAGGGATTTGACCTGATATGATTTATGGTGAGAATCAATTAAGATTTTAGCTCTAAAGGTTAAACAGTTAGGAAGTAAACGCATAGCCCTAGTGAAAGTTTTATGGCAAAGTCATGGGATTGAAGAGGCTACGTGGGAACTCGAGGAAGCTATGAGAAAAAAATACCCAAACCTCTTTTCAGGTAAAATTTTTGGGACGAAAACCTCTAAAGGGGGAGAGTTGTAATAGCCTATTTTTGGGTCAATGAAGTAGTAGTTTTGGGACCACAAATCCAAAGTAGAAATATTTATTGTGATATCATTTTAAGGACTACAATATGATTGAATTATTGTGTGAAAATTTCGTTAAGAAATTTTATCGATAGAGTGCCCAATTTGACTAGTAGGACTAAATTGCAATAGGTGAAAAATGTGTGTTCTAGAAGCTATGGGTGTTTAATTGAAATAAAATTTTAAATTGGAGGTCCTTACATGGTAATTAGACCATTATGCTTAAGATGGACAAAAATGGACATGGTTAGGTGAAATTTTAAAGTTGGGCATTAAGGGCATTTTGGTCATTTGGTAAATGAAGGAAAAATTAACTAATAAAAAGATGTCATCTTCCCAATTTCATCCTCCCATAGTTGAATTTCACAAGGGAGTCCATAGCTAGGGTTTTCACCACTTTCGAGCTCGATTGTAAGTCTATATTTGGCCTGTTTTTAATGATTTTTATGTTTTTGTGAACTTGGTAACTTGATTTAGCTATTTCAAGGACTAATTTGAAAGAAAATCAAAGTCTAAAATTTTAACCATGTCAGATATTTATGTATTTTGATGTTTAATGGTAGAAAATGTATATTTGGTGTTAGATAAACAACATTTACCAACTGATTTTTGATGAAAATGTCAAATAGGGACCTATGTGTAAAAGGTTGTAAAATGTGTGTAACAATGTGAATAAATGAAAAATATGGGCTGTTGCGAGTATGAATAGGTTTGGCTAGGCTTGGGTAGTGAAGAAATCAAATGAAAATCATTTTACGAGCCTAGGGACTCAAGTGTACAAAGTTAAAATGTTGAAAACTTAGGGGAAAAATGTAATTTATCCATAATATGATTCTTGGGCTTAATTGAATAATGTGAATATTAAATGAGTTAAATTTGTTATTATAGAGCAAGAAAAATGAGGTTCAGACCTAGATCAGGGGAAAAACAAAGTATTTGACAATTAGGTCCATTTCGCTATTTTTGTACCGAGGCAAGTTCGTATGTTAAAAATAAGCTTTAAAATAATTGAATTTAAATGCCTTAATATTGTATGAACTATATGTTTGATTATGTGAATGGGTTTAACTCTATGAACGAGTCCGATGACGATTCGACAAGTAAGAAATCCCGTTTGAACCTTAGGAATAGATTAGGATACAAGTGACATGTCACTAGGGTTTACCATGTGCTATGTGATTATGTGATCCGGGTGCTGGTGTCGTATGTCCTTCCAGTGGCTGAGTATACTGACATATGTTGCGGATACTTGACAGCTTGTGTGAGCAGCACCGTGTAGCTATGGCTTGACTGACAGCTTGTGTAAGCAAGCCCGTTGATAGCTCGAGAGCGAGAAATTATTTGATATGAGACTTAGATAGCTTTCGCTACATATGTGGCACTTAGTGTGCAAAATTTCTCGAGTATCTGACATTGTTATTCTGAGTGGTTCACGGGTATGTCAAAGATGACATTATGTGTAAAATCATTACGAGATGGTACAACTATGAGCTTACAACTTATGATAAGTCTGATTGGTTTCATACACTCAAAGCTCATTATGGTGGTTGTTTAATGGACCAAAAGAGACTCTTCAAAGTCTGAATGTTTTTAGGGTCTTAAGTCTTCATCATGGAGCCATTTAAGAGGATGTTACACAAGCTTTTATCATAAGGTTACTAGGGAGCTGAAGGGACATCATCAAACACATTAAGGATACTTTAAGTCTTCATCAAGGACAATTAACATGCCTTTTCAACTACGTCAGGTTCCAATGAAGAGACATGACTCATTGGCTTCCTTACATGAGTTTAATTTGAAATTAAAGCTTGTAATAATTTTATTTAATTGTTGAAGGTGAAAGGTCACAAATAGGCATTTGAATAGTCATAACAATGCCTATAAATAGTTTGTAAGAAGGCATTGTTTGGTTAGACTTTTTGCTCATTTGAATGAAACTATTTTCTTATTTTGTGAGAACTTTTTCTCTCATATTTCATTGAAGACTTTGTTGGCTTATCTAGTTTTAGTAGCGTCAACCTTGTTCTTTTTTTTTTGAACTTATCACTCCAATGAGTATGGCGTTCATCCAATATACCGAGGTTCCTACTTTGTTAAGTAACGGGTCGAGGTTTAATCTATTTTCCATCTACCACCTTAAGTGATATAAGTGCTGGGGCGATACTCTATATAGTATCGAATCTTACTTGAAACTTAAGTCATATATTCCATATCCATCACCTACCAAACTACCTTCATTCCATCTTTTCAATTCTTCATAAACAAACCATCCATTCCCTTTCTTTCCATTCTTTGTTATCCAATTTTTGTTTTTTTTTATTTCCAAAATTATATTCTCCAAAATTGAACCTATACATACTGTTCACATCTATAAACCCCTTTTTGAACCCATAAACATAGCTTCCGCCATCATTTTGCCCAAAGACATCCTTTTTAAAAGAGCCAAATGATACTTCTTCGTAGACGATTGGGCAAACCCGTATACGACTTGACTCACCCCGAGGCAAATCGTATCATTTGGTATCAGAGCTATTAAAATGAGGAGTACCGATGTTCGTAGCGTTCCCGGAAGTTAGTTCGTAAGTAAAAAAATTAAAAAAATTTGCAAGTTGTATTTCATTTTTTTTCTTGCCGTTGTATTTCATTTAGTGAAAAAAATCGAAAAAATGTGAAAAAAAATTCGAAATTATAAAAAAAAGTAGAAAAAAGAAAAAAATGTGAAAGAGGGTGTTCTATTGTTGATCTTTTTGTATTCCCAATCAGGTTCATTTGGTTTTCTATCAATCTCTTCCTACCCTAATGCCACACCTTAAACCGACTTTAAATTTTCTTTCAACCATCCTTTAACCCCTCATCATTGTCCTTTGTTAAACGATTTTGAAACCGACCCCTAGCCTACGATAAGACCTTGGCAAGTCTGACTACAAAATTACGAGAGAAAGTTGAGAGGTAAAAGGCACGAGTGTGTGGGACTATTCGAGTGGAGGTAAAAGCCAATCAAGTATAAACGCAAACGTGAGTGCAAACTATCAATTTTTCTTTCTGAGTGAAAATTGTGAGTTTTGAGGTGAGGTACCTAATTTTTGTTTTGTTTATATTCTAACATATTTATTTTCAGCAATAAAAACCCATGTCTCACGAAGAATTTACCTAATTGGAGTACCAATATTTGGTGCAAGAAATGCAAAGAATGGTGAATTCTAGTTTTGACAAATTGCACAAAAGATTAGACCGTGTGGAGAAAAGAGACCAACGGGAACGAGTGACATCAAGTCAGAAAACGGAGTCGAGAACCCCATGGAGATATACACCAGAATACTGCTCAAGAAAAGATTCCCATCATGATTCCTATTTGCCATTGAATTCGAGACAAAGAGATTCATACTATGACTCCTACTCATCAAAGAGTTCAAGAAGAGACTTTGATCGAGAGTATTTTTCAAGGAGTTCAAGACAACAAGAAGCCGATCTTGATTTTGAATCTTGTCGATACAACATGCGAGACGATAGATATACTCCTTCTAGAACTTTAAAGAAATCCTGCACGGAGTGTTCTCCACAAAGCATTGATAAAGATTCTTACGTAAATACTTTTCCTTCTTTTGAACAAAATTGTTATTATCATGATTCTTTTGTGACATCATGTAATAGAAAAGAAAAAGAAGAAAAGGCAAAAGAAATAAAAAGAAAAGAGAGACAAGAGACGAGTGAGAGAGAAAATGAGAGATTCTTGAAAGAGCTCAAAAAAGCCATTGAAAAAGCCATTGACAAAGAAAAAGAACAAAAAGTGAGTGAAAATGAGATTGAAAAAGAAATTGAAAAAGAGTTTGAAAAAGATTATGATCAAGAAAAAAGAGTAAAAAAAGAAATTGAGATAAAAGAATCGAGTGATCTCGAGAAAAAAGATTTGAGTGAGAAAGATAGTGAGCAAGTGAGGATTATTTCCACTAACCCTTCTATTCTTTCTTCTTGTGATGTAACTTTTCAGGGTTTGGAAAATCCATGCGACCAATTCTAGCTTTACTACCTTCCAAATGAGAGACATTTTCAGTTGTTCGAGAAATGTAAGTTCGCGAATGACAACCACCCACTTGCGATTGAAGGTAAGAAAGGTAAAGATTCCATGACTATCGAATTGCGACCGTTTGAATTAAAGGTTGCTAACAAAACATTTGATAGTCTCAATTCTGAAAGATTATCAAATTATGATTTGATTAGTTCTTGTTCATCTATTGTCGTTATTGACCCTGTTTCGAAAAGTGCCATGAAAGCTTTGTCCAATGACACGTTTGATCCTTCTGTAGTAATGGTTCATCCTTTGCAAATTAAGGTTTGTACGATGACCTCTGTTCCATTTGACCGAGGAAAGCCGAGCGAGAGGAAATATTTTCCAATAGACAAATGGCTCGACTTGAGGACAAGTCGCCTAAAAGAGGGGGGAATGATGCGAGCACACCCTGCAACTATCCTAGAATAAAGACTTTGATTTATTTATTTTAGTTACTTCAAGATGAATCTTTATCTTGTTTATTAAATGCATCTTTAAGTAATGTCTTGCATTATTAATCTACATCTTTTAATTGTGACATGCATTATGTGTTCTGCATTTAATAATGCCATGTATTATATAACTCTCATGTTAGTTAAGTTTGCATCATAAATTATGACATGCATTATGTAACTCCCATGTTAGTTAAAGTTTGCATCATAAATTATGACATGCATTATGTAACTCCCATGTTAATTAAAGTGTGCATCTTTAAATGAAGTCATGTATTAAGTAACTCATTGTGCATTTAGTTTACATCTTAATTAAATCATGCATTTAAACATCTTAGTTGTTTGAGTTAGTGTGATATTTATTTGGCTATTTTTTTTAAATGCTTAAGTTATAGTGTGTTTAATTTTTCTTAAATAAATTGATTGTGTACTTGTTGTAGGAAAGTCCAAAAGGTTGGTCACATATTTAAAGCTACAATAGGGCTGTTCATTTGCCAAGAAGAACCAAATGCTGTCACATTCAATTGGCTGTTCAGTTTTGGCATAAAAGAGTGTGCATTTTGGTCACTTAATTGTTGGTGCATATTTGGAGCGTTTTTGTTGGATATTGAAGCACTCAAAGCTCATTATGGTGACTTTTCAAATGGACCAAGAGTGACTCTTCAAGTCTGATTGGTTTCATGCACTCAAAGCTTATTATGGTGGTTGTTTAATGGACCAAAAGAGACTCTTCAAAGTCTGAACGTTTTTAGGGTCTTAAGTCTTCATCATGGAGCCATTTAAGAGGATGTTACACAAGCTTTTATCATATGGTTACAAGGGAGCTGAAGGGACATCATCAAACACATTAAGGATACTTTAAGTCTTCATCAAGGACAATTAACATGCCTTTTCAACTACATCAGGTTCCAATGAAGAGACATGACTCATTGGCTTCCTTACATGAGTTTAATTTGAAATTAAAGCTTGTAATAATTTTATTTAATTGTTGAAGGTGAAAGGTCACAAATAGGCATTTGATAGTCATAACAATGCCTATAAATAGTTTGTAAGAAGGCATTGTTTGGTTAGACTTTTTGCTCATTTGAATAAAACTATTTTCTTATTTTGTGAGAACTTTTTCTCTCATATTTCATTGAAGACTTTGTTGGCTTATCTAGTTTTAGTGGCGTCAACCTTGTTCTTTTTTTTTTTTGAACTTATCACTCTAATGAGTGTGGCACTCATCCAATATACCGAGGTTCCTACTTTGTTAAGTAACGGGTCAAGGTTTAATCTATTTTCCATCTACCACCTTAAGTGATATAAGTGCTAAGGCGATACTCTATATAGTATCGAATCTTACTTGAAACTTAAGTCCTATATTCCATATCCATCACCTACCAAACTACCTTCATTCCATCTTTTCAATTCTTCATAAACGAACCATCCATTCCCTTTCTTTCCATTCTTTGTTATCCAATTTCCATTTTTTTTATTTCCATAATTATATTCTCCAAAATTGAACCTATACATATTGTTCACATCTATAAACCCCTTTTTGAACCCATAAACATAGCTTCCGCCATCATTTTGCCTAAAGACATCCTTTTTAAAAGAGTCGAACGATACTTCTTCGTAGACGATCGGGCAAACCCGCATACGACTTGACTCACCCCGAGGCAGATCATATCACCAAGTGACCCGCTCAGCTGGGGTACTATCCCTCATAGTGATCCACCACTGATAGGCCTCAGCAGAGATACTACTCCCTTCAGTTTCTGCTCTACTGAGCAATCTAAGTCGTCCATGATTCACTCCGTGGCCTCCAACTAGTATTTGGCCACATTTGGGGCTACACCAGATATGCCTCTGAAAATCTCAGCGTCGTTAGCTTGGAGTCACTCAGAAATAGACCCTCGATTCACAGTCCCTATACTTGCTCCAGTGACCCTTTCTAGAACCTTAACATTGCCTGGGACAAAGCATCGTCCCCTGCAGCTCGATCATACGACTCAGTCTCAGTCGCTGGCGGCGCCCGTGCCTCCACAGCTGGCATATGTCCCGAAGATGAATACCCAACTTGTACGCTACCTCGGCCACGTCCACGGCCTCGTCCACGAGTTGCCCTCGTACTCATGTCGTATTATCTGATTACAAATTTTATGAATTAGTTCAATATTTCAGTGTTTGTTACAGATGTCTTATGTACAGATAGTATTTTTTAGAGTTTTGTTTTTGCAGAATCGTAGCCTAGCTACAGTCTCAATCTTCTAGGGTTTTTAGTTTTTCCAACTGTCTCAGTCTCTACAGTTTTAGTATTACCCTAACTATAGAATCTTAGTAGGGTCTTAGTACTATCTACAGTAATATAATAGTATTTTAGTATAGTACAGTATAGTAAAAATACTTATAGACTTGATGCCGGAGATTCGATGTGCCGCTCTTCAAAATCCAGATTTCAAAAATTCTTTTTTTTGTAAAATAAGTTTTGTTCCCAAAAGAAAACTTTTAGTAAAAAAAATACAAATATCTTTGAAGGAAATCAATTTGAAAAGGGTTTCCTTACGAAATTTCAAAACCGTTTTCTTCAAAATACCTTTTTGGGACTTTGTTTAAATTTTATGAAAATTTTTGGACCCGATACACAGCCGAGTTGTTGCAATCAGACTCTGATACCACTAAATGTAACACCCCAAACCTGGCCCAGACATTATGGCCAGATCTGGTGTGTCACATGGACGATGAATGATTGTTCGTTCCTTTATTAATAAGTTTGGCAAAATCATTTTAAGAGTTTTGAGAAAATAAACAGGTTATTTAATGAAAGTCCTATCCACTATCAGTTGGAGTCTATTTCTTTAAAAGATCTTATCTTGTCATTAGGTTATCCAGTTGTTGTGTACGATATGTTTTGAAAATGTTGATTAGTTTTGGAAGAAAAATACGTGCACCCTTAGTCTACCAAGTTTAAACAAGCAATAATTAAATAAATAAAATCAAAATAATTAATGAGCGGCCTTATTACAGATTTAAACCCAAAAATTAAAGAATACTAGAATAAAGAAAACTTTAGGAAAATTTAAACCGGAATTAAAACAGTTCACATGGTCACTCCGAATCCCTCGCAGCTCCAAGTCCTCTAAGGTTGGGACTCACCTGCATAAATGAAAAGGAAGCCGTGAGTTTGTGAAAACTCAGTGTGTAAGCTAACCCAACCAGAGTCCAGATCAGTACAAGCCTAACTAGGCTGAAGCCCTAAATAGGAAACAGTGTTAATTGGGCCTTAGCCCTATTTAGAAATAGTAGTTACTAAGCCTTAGCCATATTCTAAAAACAGTGTTGCCTTAGGCCCAATACAGTAACAGAATAGTATTTATGCATGAATGCAAAGCCCAACCCAATCCAGCCCTACACACCACCCGTACCAGCCCTACACACCATGTGGGGAATAACTCGACCCACCCAGCCCTACACACCACAGTCACAGCTTAGCTGCTTAATCAGATAACGTGGCCAAGCCACTAAAACAATGAAACAAGGCAAGGCCTCTAACAGTATACGTGGCATTGCCACTTAGTACTTCCTCCATCAAAACCCAATCCCATGCAACAGTAAATATTATGGCATGGCATACATAGAACAGATACATTTTAGCATGCAAATCAGTCAACTTAACCCTAGGGGTAAAATGGTCTTTTAGCACCTAGGGATAAAATAGTAATTTTCCACCCTTAAGGGGTATTTCAATAAATTTACCAAATTTTAGGGTTTCATGCTCATTACAGTTTGCTAATATCCCTACGTCATCTAAGTAACTTATTTTGCCCATTTTATCAAAACAGAGTTATCGGGCCCTAAAACCACTAATGGGCCCAATGATGTCCACTAGCTATTACGGCCCACTAAGCCCAAATTTTACATCTGTTTTAGCAAATTTAACAGTCAAACTACCGGAATATGCTTACCACTCATTTCCACCCATATGGGCTCGTAAGCCCATTAGGCCCAAATTCGGCCCTTCGAGGCCCAACACCACCAACGTGCACGAAAATGTGCACACATCATTCTTACCATTTGTGATTATTGATTTTACTGGTTCAACTGACCCACAAGTAGTCGCATGCTCACAGGCCCACAAAATGCTAGAATTTCAGCATTTCGGCTTTTCAGCTTTTGCCGATCTAGTCTACTAGAGGGTGTCGATTACACACCTATTTGCATACTACGCCGAGATCTGCATCGAATTAACCTACAATTATTTTAATCACACTATTAAATAAAACCCAATGAATCCAATGAAATCAACATTTACCCTATTCGGTCAACTTCATCTAAAACCCTTAATCACTTACCTCTGCCGATTCTTCAACTAGATCTATATCTAGTTTGCTCCAATGGTCCTAGCCTTCAGTAGTCCCCGATAGATAGCCTCTATTCCACACTAGCACATAAGAAATTGAAAAAGAAGACTAATATAAGTCATAACCAAAATTGACAGCTACCCTAAGGAATTAAGGGTTTCTGGCTTTTCTTGAATCGAAAGTTTACGGAAGAAAGGGGTTTCAAATACTTACCAATGCTTATTCTGCCAAAGAAAAGTCCCCAAATACCAACCTAGTCCAGATCTTTTGTAGAATAACCAAAACACGAGTAGAGAATAGGTCTAAGTGATTCGGCTTTTAGAACCTACTCTAGAGTATGTTTATTTCGATTTTGAGAGAAAGATAAAAGAAGAAAAGTTTACAAAATAAAAGAGATGATCGATAGAGAGATGAAAAGTTTGAGATTCGGCTCTTGAAAGATTAGCAATGGGAAGAAAAAAAGTTTGGACAAAGAGGAAATCAGCAACAGTGGATTCGGTATCGGCAACCGTGGATTCATTTTCGCTTTTGAGAGTATTCGGCTACCAAAGCTTGAAAAGTGGGTTACTTTAATCGATGATGTAAAGAAGAGGAAGAAGAGAGTGGAGAAAGAAAATGAGAGTACTTGGTTCTACTTTAGAAGAAAAGAGATGAGAGGGTTTGCTTTTAGGGTAATTTGACAGAAGAAGAGCTAACACTTTCGGGATTTTGGCTTTTTATAAAACTGAGAAGAGAAGAAAAGAAAGAACTAGGATCTCTCTCAAAAGAACTAACCCAATCAGCCACCAAGAAAATGATCACATTTGCCAAAAGAAATCGGCACACAATAGCAAATGCCAAAAATGTTACCTAAGCCCCCATTGCCGAATATGCTCTCTAACAGTCCCTCATTTGGCCAACTCTAGCTTCCCTTTCAAAATTCTAAGATTTTCTCATAGATAACCTCCTCTTATCATTCCACACCTAATTCCATGAGCACTTCAAACTCCTCCCCTCAGAGTTTCACTTAAAATCTACCACATGCCTTGCACATGCATAAAAATAAATGACACCTTGCTACACCATGGATTCGAACCTTAACTCTTGCACAGCTTCCACACGCCACCCCCTTGTCTCTTAAGTGATGCTACATTGCCACCTTACCACAGGTTATCTTGTGTCTTAGATTCCCAATTTTTGTTTAAAAGCCCACTTAATCAAGGCCCCTTCTCTTTAAGTATAAAATTTTAAAAAAATTCTACCGGGTTTTAACTGAAGCTTAGGCCTTCTAAAGGCCCACTAACATACTCAAAGAAAAAATTAACACATCTAGACAAGCAAAGGTTAAATTCAAGCAAAAACCCAAAAATCCCGAAAATTAGAGCGTTACACCATTACAACTTGACTTAAGTGATAACAATAGCCAAAATATTTGGCTACTCAAAATAACATATATCAAAATAACCAAACTTCATATACATGCCATACATCAAAATAACTTACTTTACTATACCAAAATGAATGGCTTGACAGTGTGACTTCAAGCTCCGACTCTGGTCGATCCCTAAGCTAATTCAGTAATTCTACAAGGAAGAAAGGAAATTAAAGGGGTAAGCATTAAAATGCTTAGTAAGTTGCATGGAATAAAATAACAACATAGATCATGAAGTTCATAAATAGTCATATGCTTTCTTACTCATTTTCGTAACTTACTCATTCTCATGACTTACTCATTTTCTCGTAACTTACTCAAATGCACCTGTAACACTCATCATGAAAGTTTAGTCCTTCTTATTAACCAATCAGCTTGAATACTTTCTCTATTAATGTACTTTTGAACATTGAAGGATACCCATAATGTCGTTCTCATGGAAAGATACCAAAGCCATATCCTAGATATGATATTACATGGGATCTTATGTTGATGTCGAAGCCATATCCCAGATATGGTCTTACACGGGATCTCATACTGATGTCGATGCCATGTCCTAGACATGGTCTTACATGATATCATAAACTGGTGCCGATGCCATGTCCCAGATATGGTCTTACGGGGAATCTATATCTCATCTCGGTGCTGACGCCATGTCCAAGACATAGTCTTACACGGGACCTCATGTCGATGCCAATGCCATGTCCCAGACATGGTCTTACATGGGATCTTAGTTCGGTGTCGATGCCATGTCCCAGACATGATCTTACATGGGACTACATATCTCATGACATGAGTACGGTAACCTTTGTATTCCTTAACTTTTAACCGAGCTTTCTCATTTATTTCATCATCATTTCTTTGTAAATTTTTATAACAATAAATTTCATAGAAATACATAGAATTCATGAAATCTCATCATAATCATTTTCATCATGCAAAACACTAAATTATTACATACAACTTACCTCGGATCCAAAATGCAAGTGAATGTGTGATTTAGTCCACCACCATACTTTTTCTCTGGTTTCAATCCGGGCTTTGTGTTTCTCGATCTAAAATGACAAATTAAGCTCATTTAGTAATCACATAGGCTAACTAGCCCATAATTAACATTTTGGCAAAATTTATAATTTTGTCCCTAAACTTTTACATATTTACAAAATGGTCCCTAGGCTCGTAAAATGGAATGCACTTACTTTCTTGATTACCCAAGCCTAGTCGAACCTTTCATGTACCCATAACAACCCATATTTCTCATCAATTTAAACTTTACTACACGTTTTAACACTTTTTCAATTTGGTCCCTATTAGGGATTTTCATGAAAAATCACTTAGAGAAAGATGTTTACTACACTTCAAACTCTCATATTCTACCACTAAATGTTAAAATACTTGCATGTCATGCATAGGTATATTTTTTAATATAAACCCTAGCTCAAATTAGTGGTAGAAATAGCTAGATTAAGCCAAAAATACGAAGAGAATTAAAAACGGGGCTAAATTGCACTTATGAGTTTGAAAATATCAAAACCCTAGCTATGGAGTCCCTTAAAATTTTGGCACCCTTAGGGAAGAAGATGATAACATTTTTTATTCTTTTTCCCTTTTTATTACTTAATTTTACCAAATGACCAACATGCACTTGCACCATTTCCTTGAGATTTTTCCCTTCCTTGGGCATTTTTGTCCATCATGCTAATAATTGGTCTATTTGCCAAGTAAGGACCTCTAATAATTTTTATAATGCTATTTCATACTTAAACCTTTTAGAAACTCATATTTTGCAACTTTTGCAATTTAGTCCGAAAGGACAAATTAGTCACTTTTTCATAAAAATTCTTCATGGCATTTTATCACTATTATGAAATCATGTCATAAAATTAAAAATAATCATAAATCATACTTTTCTACTTCAGATTTGTGGTCTCAAAACCACTATTCTGACTAGGCCCTAATTCAGGCTGTTATAGTATCTATCACCGAAATAGGATTACGGAGCATTACCGACTTATATCATAATCAAACATAATTTTGTAAACTATGGAATATACTAGGTTTTTCCTATTTAAATCATCACCTTTTTACTTAAATTTGTTGCTAAAACTAAGTAATTGTTTAATAAATTAATGAAATATCTGAAAATATGAAAATAGGACATAGAAATTATTAAAATGTGATTTTGTGCTTTATTATATAGTTTTCATGCATAAATGACTTATTTTATATTTATTTTGAGCATAATATAATTTTAAGATATAAAGTGGGCCATACACAATTAAATTAAATAATAAATTGTAAGATTATATTTAATAATTCATTTGTAAATATTTCATTAATAAATTGGGTTTTAATTAATTAATTAAATTAGATAAATTTTATTCTTTGGTCCTCTAATTTGTTGATTTATTTTGGACAGCTCTAGTAGCTTTACTGGTTTACAAAACTGTCCAAATTGGGGACCAAGTCAACCCAAAATTTAGCTCCACATGGCTGTCCATAAACCACTTTTTGGTTTAATTGCACAAGGTCTTTGCAATGTTGAAGAATTTAGTGATTTACCTAAAGATTTGCACTTGATCGAGTCTTAGTCTAGAGTTGTTGTGGCACTTAAATTGAGTAAAAATCCAGCAAAAATCAGCTCAACTTCCTCAATTTATTGTCGACCACATAGTGAAGATACTTGAAGAGATGAAAACTCCTTTTTGTAGTAAACTATCCTCCTCCCCTCACCTATAAATAAGACCTCATTCCCACATTTCTACTCATCCCTAATCCCTCGCCATTCATCATTTTATCAATCATCTTTCATTCTCATCTTTCTCTCTTCTCTCAATTCTTCCATCTTCCCACGCCTAGCATCATCTCTTCATAGAGATTTTAGCAATTAAGCCTCTTAAAGAGAAATTGGTCGGCCACCTTGGAGAGCCATCAGCATAGGAGTAAAGTGAAGGAATGAAGAGCCCTCATTGTTCATAGTCTTGGGTGACAGCCACTTTGAATTGGGTTTAATCTTTCTTTTCTTTAATTTAATCTAAAAATGTTTGCTGTAATTTCCCTAATTTTGGGCCTAGAAGTTTTGAGGTTTAGCGGTTAGGGATAGTGAGAAGCATGCACATAAGTGATTAGTTGTGCATTTTAGTGTCAGAATGGGCCTGCTAGTCTAATGGTAGAGTGATGCTTAGTGAGCCTCAAGGTTGTGGGTTCAAGACTTTATGGTTCAAGACTTTATGTTAGCATTTTTGGAAAAAGGTATTTTAGATTTGTTTTGTTTTTTTAGTTAATAATTATAATTATTTATAATTATTAAATAAATTGTTTTTTTTTTACATTTTACTTTAAGTTTTATTTCACGTTTCTTCCTCTCCCCCTCTTCTCATTTTTTTTATTTTTGGTACTTTTACTTCTTATTTTGAATGTTGTAGACTCGTAAATTGGGGAAGTTCACTCCTCTGTCATCATTGCCATTCACGAATCAGATGTGGGATTCAAACCTTCTTCTATTTTATTTGTGAATTTGTATTCAATTCTCTAAAAAGTCGACGATGTTGATTAGGTGTTCACAAACTCGCTATTTTCGATGTGTTTTAACTGTATTGTGCTTAGAATTCGTAAGTTTTGGTGTATTATCAAACCATCAAGGATCAGAGGTGGTTTTAGTGGATAAAATGGTGTTTCTAAGGCTATTTTAAGGAGGTTTCGTGACCTCCTCAACGGCCACACGGGCATGTGTTAACTCACACGGCTGTGTCCATTTGAAATTTAGGGTTTTCGAGCGAAACTTAGTACCACACGGCCTGGCCACACGATCGTGTGGTAGATTTAGGGATTTTGTCGATACTTACACCATCGTGTCCCCTGGTCACACGGGCGTGTGAGTTTGGAAATTAGTGATTCAGTGGTTTGGTGTCACACGGCTTGGCCACACAGCCATGTGACTAATTTAGGAATCTAGGGATTCCACACGGGTGTGTGTTTTGGGACATAAGGCTGTGTCTGGTGGGCACATGGGTGTGTGAGACCCTCACACGGCCGTGTCCACTCTGCACCTGATTTTAGCAAAATTGGACAGTGAGTTACACGGCCTGACAACATGGCCATGTCCCTATCTCTAACGGATGTGTGCCTTTTCCACATGGCCATATGCCACCATCCACATGGGCGTTTGGACCCCCACATGGCCTAGATTGTTCCACACGGCCAAAGCACACGAGTGTGTGGCCCTATTTCGCCAGTTTTTGTTTTAGGTCGAATTAGAGCTTAATTGTGACTTTGTGTGTTCCAACCAATACCTAGGCTTTAGTGAAAGTGACTAGACCTTAGTAACTGTACCTATGCGATCCGTGTGTGCATGAATTGTGATTGGTTTGTGATTGATCATGTGATGTGTGCAACTTCTGACTGTGCGAGAAATTCTGTAACTAACTGACTGGATGTGAATGCTTGACTCTGAATGACTGTCTGTAATGATTGTTTGTGATACGATCCGCCTCGAGGTGAGTCGAGTCATATGTGAGTCTGCCCGATCGTCTACGAGAAAGCTTCGTTCGATTTACTTGTGAAGTAAAGTTGATGGGAAAATAAGGCGGAAGCTAGGTTAAAGGGTTCAAAGATGGGTTATGGATAAGAATATGTATAGGTTCGGTTATGATTAACAAATAAAAAGATGAGAAGATAGGAAATGGTTTGGATAAGTGATGTGATGAAAAAAAAGGAAATTGGATAGAAAGGTGGCTATGGTGAAATAGGACTTAAGTTTCAAGTATGATTCGACACTATAGAGAGTATCGCCCCGATACTTATATCACTTAAGGTGGAAATAAAAATGATAGAACAAACCTTGACCCGCTACTTAGCAAAGTAGGAACCTCGGTATATCGGGGAACGCCACACTCGGTTGAGTGATAAGTTCAAAAAGGAAGAACAAGGTTGACACCAACTAAGAACTAGATAGGCCAACAAGTCTTCAACAAAATATGGGAGAAAGATCCTCACCAAATAGTTTAATTAACAAAGTAACAATAACAAAGTTCTACCTTTTTACAAATGACATAACAACTATTTATAGGCTATGTAAAGGTAGCCGAATGGACAAAAGAAAATACTTAAAGACTAAGCAAAATTTAGCTAGAAAGTCCTTGAATAATCTAGAAGAAAAACCATTAATGTCCATGTCCATATTCGGCTGAATGTATGTAAGTGATGAAGTCTCCATGCATCTTGGAATAGAGGAATGAATGCACATCCTTAATGTATAGACTAGGTTCGGCTAAGAAGTGAATGTGCATGAATAAACCGAATGGTCTTGTGAATAAAGACAACTCTTGATCGAATGGTCACTTGTGAATCCATGAATCTTTAAGGTGCATTGAACCGTTCATTCATCCATGGATTTTTAGCATTCATGTATTTGACGCATACATGAACTTATAGACACCTTGAATCTGGTCATGCATGAACCAGCATTTAAAGTCCTCCATGCATGAATGTGTGCCGTCCAAAGGGAGTGAATCTACTAGGTTCATTCATGCATGAATCTTCTTCATTCATGTAACCGTAGGTACATTTGAATCCAGGCATTCATGAATCCATACATATGATGAATCCAAGCATTCATGTATTTGGCTCATACATGAACTTTTAAGAAACCTTGCATCTAGACATTCATGAACCAATTAAATGCTGTCCATTCATGTATGTATGTGTCACCCAAAGAGAATGTATCCAAGCATTAATCCATGTGCATGTATACAGGCCGTCCATGTACATGTACCTACATAAAATAAAATAAAATTATAAGATATCATGTGAACACACATAAATTCGGCACAATGTGAACATATTAATGACATGCATTAAATCAGCTAAAATGTGATCATAATTAAAATATGTAATAACTATGACATATTAAAAACAGATATTAATATAAGACAAATTTGATGCTTAAATAAATATGTTCGGCTTTTATTTAATGCATTAAAGTCAAAATCAAGTTTAAACTAAAATGAGCTAAGTTTTAGCTCGTGAGCTAAAGTTGAGCTGGGGTTGAACTCCTAAGCTGAAGTTGAGCTAAGGGTTAGCTCGTGAGCTGGAAAAGAGCTAGGAGTGAGCTCGGTTTAGCTTAGGCAAGCTGGATAGAGCTCAAATGAGCTAGATTTGAGCTGGACGGAGCTCGGGGAGCTGGAAAGGAGCTGGGATCAGCTTGCCAACAAAGTAATGCTCGACTCGGGAGACTTGACCGATGGGGTTTGCTGGGCGCGCTCGCATCAGTTTGTCTGCACGCATACATATGCATAAAGTAATTTTTGGGTGGGATTTTGAAGAGAATGAAAACTGTGACTGAACTGATAGGCAGTATTACTACAACTAAACTGTATAGCAGTTTACTGCATTACACCATACAACATGTACGTTAGCTATGCTACATACCATTGACTGATCTGCAGCTCAGTTGCAACTTACCCGTATAGCGGTTTATTGTATTACACTTTACCGCATGTATATTAGGTACGCTACGTACCCTTACCTGATCTAGCAGTTCAACTGTACGTCTATACTGCAGTTTACTACATGGCACTGTACAACTTATATGCTAGCTCTGCTACATAATATATGATTTGTCAGTTTATCTGCTCACTGATAGCCCCAATACCCAGAGGGCCGAGTGCAGTCCCAATACATTGAGGGTCGTGGACAACACTGATAGCCATCATTGTCGGGCAACTTGGGATGACATTGTATGGAGTGTAGGGTTGGATGGGCTCTTCGAGGTCTTATATGGAGTGATTGGTTGGATGAGCTAGATAGCTCTTATGTGGTGTAATTGGGGGACGGAGAGGTGTGTTGGCTGGATGGGTGGGTTATTTTGTAATTTAACTACATTCATACACATCTGTTGAATGTTCTATTTGATTAACTATCTGTTTGTACTATCGACTGAAAAGCACTTGTGTCTTCGTGAGTTTTGTGGACCTCAATTGTACCTGTCTGATTAAATAGTTATTAAGATTGTGTAACTAATTGAGTATTACTGTTACCGACTAAATGGTACTTGTGACTATGTGTCGGAGTGTGCTTTAATATGTTCTAAATATTGTTACTTGCCAGTACGTTCATTTCAAATGTACCAACTAGTTCTGTATAGCCTATAAGTATGTTCTGTTTTCGAACTACTGTTTGGCATATTATTTTCTGACCCTGTAGTTATTTGGTTTTGATCTCACACTGAGCTGGTATAGCTCACTTCCTCTTCTGTTTCCCCTTTTAGGTACATCTCTGAATTTTGAAGCTAGACTTGGTATGTGAAGGTCTCAGACAATCTTGATGGAAGTAAATCATTAGTTTCTATTTTCAGTTTTATTCACTAGACCGGAACTTAAAGGCTTTGAAAAATTGTGGTACAATTTCTGTTTTAAATTTTCATTCGTTCATTTATTCTGGACACTTATCAAACTTAATTGTAGCTTTAATAAATGAGTTTAATACAATTGAATGTTCTAGTTCGATAAGAAATAAATATTTTTCAGAATTGGTAATTAGAATGACCTGCTTTGTAAAATCTTCTGATGATCACTTTGGTGATCAATGTAGCATTATGGATTCAGTCTAAACTTCTAGGCCGATTTTAGGATATTACATTTGATAGTATTAGAGCCAGGTTTGCAAATACTCAGTCTGTGCTTCCACGTAAACGTGCGTACAAGTTACTATTTTTGAAAATATTTGAAGAACTGTACCATAAAAAGTTGAAATGGTTTGTGTTTTGAAAATGGTTTACGAAAATGAACAATCAGAGACACCGATGCTGGTCCATGTAAAATTCAGAAATGTATGATTAGAAATGTAGTGATTGTATGTGTAATATGTGTCTGCTTTAATGGTTAAGTGTTTTAGGTGTGTGTGAGAGGCCATGAGTTCAAGTTAAGTGTGATAGTGTTTTGAGATTAGAGTGTGCAGTAGGAGCGTAATGGACTAGTCTGTGTTATACGTCTATTTTGTTAGTTGGAAATTTTGGGGACAAAAATTCTTTATGGAGGGGTGAATTATAACGCCCTAAAATTTGGGCCTAGAAGGTTTGAGGTTTAGTGGTTAGGGATAGTGAGGAGGATGCATATATGTGATTAGTTGTGTATTTTAGTGTCAAAATGGGCTTACTGGTCTAGTGGTAGAGTGACGGTTAGTGAGCCTCAAGGTTGTGGGTTCGAGTCCTTATGTTAGCATTTTTGGAAAAAGGTGTTTTAGATTTGTTTTGTTTTGTTTGAGTTAATAATTATAATTATTTATAATTATTAAATAAATTATTTTTTGACATTTTACTTTATTTTTATTTCACGTTTCTTCCTCTCCCTCTCTTGTCATTTTCTTTTTTATTTTCGGTACTTTTACTTTTTATTTTGGGCGCTATAGACTCATAAATTGGGGAAGTTCACTCTTCTATGATCATCACCATTCACAAATCAGGTGTGGGATTTAAACCTTCTTCTATTTTATTTGCGAATTTGTATTCAATTCTCTAAAAAGCCAACGATGTTGATTAGGTGTTCGCAAACTCATTATTTTCAATGTGTTTTGACTATATTATGCTTAGAAATCGTAAGTTTTGGTGTATTATCGAACCATCAAGGATTGGGGTGGTTTTGGTGGCTAAAATGGTGTTTTAGGCGCTATTTTAGGGAGGTTTTGTGACTCCCCAATAACCACACGGGCGTGTGTTGACTCACACGGCCGTGTGTTTTTAGGATTTAGGGTTTTTATGCAAAACTTAGCGCCACACGGTCATGTGCCTGATTTGGGGATTTTGTCGATATTCACACGGTCGTGTCCCCTAGTCACACGGGCGTGTGAGTTTGGACATTAGGGATTTGGCGATTTTGTGTCACACGTCTTGGCCACACAGCTGTGTGACTGATTTGGCAATCTTGGGATTCCACATGGGTGTGTGTTTTAGGAGACACGGCTGTGTCTGGTGCGCACACGGGCGTGTGAGACCCTCACACGGTCGTGTCCACCCTGCACCTAATTTTAGTGAAATTGGACAGTGAGCTACACGGCCTAAGAACACGGCTGTTTCCCTGTCTCCCACGGGCATGTACCTGTGTCGTACGGTCGTGGGCCACACTCCACACAGGCATTTGGACCCCTACACGACCTACATTGTGCCACACAGTTGGAGCACACGGGTGTGTGGCCCTATTTCGCCAGTTTTTATTTTAGGTCGAATTAGAGCCCAATTGTGACTTTGTGTGTTCCAACCCTTAGATAGGCTTTAGTGAGAGTGACTAGACCTCAGTAACTGTACCTATGTGATCCATGTGTGCATGAACTGTGATTGGTTTGTGATTGATCGTGTAACAGCTCAATTTTGGTCCTAGTTAGAACAATGGTTTTGGAACCACTACTCCGAGGTCGGAGAAATTATTTTTAATATCATCCTCTATGTTATAGCATGATTATAAGAGTGCATGAAAATCTTGCTGAATTAATTTTAGCGATTGCATGCTTAATTTTGAAAAAGTACTAAATCGCATAAAGGGCAAAAGTTTTGTTTTACTAGCTAAAAGTGTTAAATGGCTATGGATCATAAAATTAGAGGTCTTTATTGATTAAATAGACAACAAATTAGTTAATGGCTAAACGTGGAGACAAAGAAATTGAAAAGTCAAAGGTTGGTGGCATTAAGTGACTTATTTGATAAATAAAATAAAACAAAAAGAAAAGGCTATCGTCTTTCTTCTTTGCACCGATTTTTCACCAAGAAAATAGCCATGAAAGCTTGAAAATTTTTAGCAACTTACAACCCTTGCAAATAAAGAAATATGAAATTCAGACCTAGACCGGGGAAAAGTCAAGCTAAAGGACTAAATCGAATAGTCACCCACATTTTGTATACTGAGGTAAGTTGTTTGTAAATAATGCAACAATATTGATGTTTTGTATTGATTAATTGATATAGCATAAAATGTTTGTATGTGGATTATGAATATGCATGATGAGATTGATGTGGTAAAAATATGAGTGAACCATAGGAATTGATCGGATATTCATGCCATGACATTAGAATGTTGTGTGAGCCAGTGTAAGACTGTGTCTGGGACATGGCATCGGCATTGACGTGAGTGCTAGTGTAAGACCATGTCTAGGACATGGCATCAACCTCGACATGTGAGCTAGTGTAAGACCATGTCGGGACATGGCATCAGCCTTGGTATGTGTTAGTGTAAGACCATGTCTGGGACATGGCATCGGCACCTTACCCTATGTTTGAGGCTTATCGAATATCCTTTCGAATTCTAAATGGTTCAACAGGAAATTAAAAGTTTATGTAAAAAATTTAGATTGATTATGACTATGTTGTAAGTGTTATAGGTACCTATACGAAACTCATGTGAAATGAGCTCAGTTTATGTTATATGATTTGAATGGATGAAAGTGAGTAAGGTATGCCTATGATCATTATGGATTATGAGCAAATTATTATATGTTGTTAGTATGTTAGTGCATGGTAAATTTTGTTGTTAATTATTTACATGCAACTTACTAAGCTTTATGCTTACCCCCTTTTCTTTTCATTTCCTTATAGTGCTGCTTAATTAGCTCATGGATCCATGGACGTCGGAGGCATCAATCACACTATCAATAGAAGCACTTCGTATAACTAGTTTTATCATTTGAGTAATGGCATGTATAGAGACTTAGTCTTTTTGTGTTTTGTGTCATTGTTAAATTTGGCCAAATGTGTTGGCTTGAGATGAAACTAGTCATTTTGTATAAGGCTATGAATGATTGCTAATATTGAAATATTGATATATGCATATGAGAAGGTCCTTCGTGAATGTGCAAATTTTGGAATGTGAGACATGTAGTGTGTAATGTATGAATGGATAAGTGTTGCTTGTGCATGAAGTGAATTGGTCATGTGATTATGTGTAAATTGGTTTCACTTGGTGAGGTTTAGGATGGTACAAGTAAAGCTGGCAAAAAGGCTTGGCAAATAGCCTTATATGGTCCACACGAGTAGACACACGGACATGTGTCTAGGCCGTGTGTGACACATGGTCCGCCCCATGGGCATGTGGTCAAGCCGTGTGTCTCCTGCACCTTAAGTTGGCTAAGTGAGAATGCCCAGTAGTAACCACACGGGCTGAGACACAGCCGTGTGTCTCAACCATGTAGAAGACACGGCCATAGGACATGGGCATGTGCCTAGGCCGTGTGAAGTTTGCACCTTGCATGTGGAATTTAAAATCATCACATGGGCAAGTACACGGGCATGTGTCTTGGCTGTGTGACCATTAAGAGTTGATGGAGTCTGAAATAGAATACCAAGATTTTTGCACATGGGCTGAGACATAGGCCTGTCATGGCCGTGTGAGTGACACGGGCCATGGACACGGGTGTGTGCCAGGCTGTGTGAGGGACACGGTCGTCTGCCAGGCTGTGTGAGGGACACGGGCGTGTGCCAGGCTGTGTGAAAACCTCTGTAGGTTCGATATGAATAATAAATCCATATGGGCAAGGGGCATGGGTGTGTTCCTATTTTCTTAGGCCGTGTGAGCTACAAAGGCCTTCAACATGACCTTGTTAGGAGATCACACGAGCGTGTTGCCCTTCAACACAGGCGTGTGCCCTATTTTCAATAGAATTTTCTAGTGTTTACTTTAGTTCTTGATTTAGTCTTGTATTGTTTTTAAAGTGTGTTTTGGGCCCCGTAGGCTCATATTACGGATTTTAAGACAAAGTTCGAAAAGTTTTAAATTGGAACAAAAATTGTTGACTCAAAAATGTATGTTTGTATGAGTTTTAGTAAGGTAACGCCTCGTACCCTATTCTTGCATTGAACATGGGTAAGGAGTGTTACATTTAGTGGTATCAGAGGTATGGTTTAGTCGAATCTAGGACTAACCTAGCATGTGTACGAGTCTAGCTATACGTGCCATATATGTAATATGATAGTATGATGACTCCTGACGAATTTAAATTGTATATAGTAAATGGATCCTAATAGAGTAATGGCGGATGATGTGGAAAGTAATGCACTGACTCCCACTGAAGGGCGGATGATCGCGCTAGTTAAGAGTGGGTCCATGACAATAAGTCAGGGCGAAGAGGCTAGAGAAGCCTACCTTCGTATGATGGATGCTTGGTACTTGGAGTTTGTTCGTGCAAATCCGAACACTCCACCTCCCTCACCTCCTCCAATCCCTCAACCTGCCTCTTTAGCTCCGCAAGGAGTAGAAATGATTAGGAGAGAGAAACCTCCGATAGACAAAATTCGAAAGCAAAGGGTCGAGGAATTTCGAGCAAATATTGATGATGATCCAGAGAGAGCAGAGTTTTGGATGAAAAATACCATTAGGGTATTTGATGAACTGTCGTGCACACTTGAGGAGTGCATGAAATTTGTAGTGTCACTTCTGCAAGATTCTACCTACTAGTGGTGGAATACCCTCGTGTCAGCTGTACTGAGAGAGGGTAACTTAGGAATTCTTCCAAGAGGAGTTTCGTAAGAAGTATATTAGCCAAAGATTCATAGACTGGAAGAGAAAGAAATTTCTCGAGCTGAAGCAAGGCCAAGTGACGATGACGGAGTATGAGTGTGAGTTTGTGAGGCTCAGCAAATATGTGCGGGAGTGCATATCCACCAAAGCCATTATGTGTAAGGGGTTTGAAGATAGTTTGAACGAAGACATCCTTTTGTTGGTTGGCATTCTAGAGATAAGGGAATTTGTGGTGCTCATTGAGATAGTGTGTAAGGTCAAAGAATTGGCCAAAGAGAAGAGAAGTGCTGATATTGAGTCTCGTGACTCAAAGAAAAGATAGTTGGGGAAATCACATCAGTCCTCATCCAAGAGATCGAGAGAGTTCACTACCCGATCAAATGCGTCAGTAGGATTCTTGAGTAGAAATAAGAATAAGTAGCACCCGACGTCTAAAACTCAAACCACTTCTATCGCGAGCGTTGGTAGTGCTCGACCGAATAGACCAGAGTGTTTGTAGTGTGGTAGACGACATTTTAGTGAGTGCCGAAGGAATGAAAAAGGTTGTTTCAAGTGTGGTTCACTAAACCACTTCATTCGAAACTATCATGAATTGGATGAGAAAGATAAAAAAGCAAGATGTGAGAGTGGGTAATGCTCCTTTAAGGGGTAGGCCATAGAAGAACCCAGGTAGTGGGGCTAGCAGCAGAGGTGTGACTAGAGACTCCACCGTGAGGTCCGAGGGCAGAGCATCTGCAAGGACTTACACTATTCGTGCCCGCAAAGAGGCTTCATCCCCAGATGTGATTACGAGTACCATTTCTATCAATGATATACCTATTGTTGGTTTGATTGATCCGAGATCAACCCATTCCTATGTTTGCATGAAATTGGTACCTAGTATGAATATGCTAGTTGAGTCTACTAAATTTGTAGTAAAAGTGTCAAACCCATTAGGCAAACATGTGTTAGTTGACCAAGTGTGTAGAAATTGTCCCTTGACAATTAGAGGTTATTGTTTTTTGGCTAACCTCATATTATTGTCGTTTGATGAATTTGACATAATCCTCAGTATGGATTGGTTGACTGCACATGATGTAGTAGTAAATTGTGGGAGGAAATTCATTGAACTGAAATGTGAAAATGGGGATGTTCTTCGGGTCAAATCAGGTGAACCGAATAGCTTGCCTGTAGTGATATCGTCTATGACTACGGAGAAATGTATGAGAAAAGGGTATGAAGCTTATCTCGCTTTTGTGTTGAATACTCAAGTGTTTGAATTAAAAATTGAGTCAGTGCCAGTGGTATGTGAGTACCCGGATGTGTTTTTGGAAGAGTTGCCCGGATTGCCTCCGACTAAGGAAGTGGAGTTTGGTATTGAGTTAATCCGTGGTACGGCACCTATTTCGATTGCCCCATATAGGATGGCTCCGACGGAATTAAAGGAGTTGAAAGTTCAGTTGTAAGAGTTAACGGATAAAGGTTTTGTGAGACCTAGTTATTCCCCATGGGATGCACCAATACTATTTGTGAAGAAAAAAGATGGTTTGATGAGATTATGTATAGACTACCGATAGCTCAACAAGGTTACAGTTAAGAATAAGTATCCTTTGCCAAGGATCGATGATTTATTCGATCAATTAAAGGGAGCTGCCATGTTTTCTAAGATAGACCTGAGGTCCGGTTATTACCAGTTGAGAGTCATGGAGCAAGATGTACCAAAAATTGCATTTCGGACAAGCTATGGCAATTATGAGTTCCTCGTCATGCCCTTTGGCTTAATGAATGCTTCTGTGGTATTTATGGACTTAATGAACCATATTTTCCAATCGTATTTGGATAAGTTCGTCATTTTTATTGACGATATATTAATTTATTCTCGTGATGAGAGTGAGCATGTGAAGCATTTAAGGACTGTCTTGCAAACTTTGAGAGATAAGTAGTTGTACGTTAAGTTTAGCAAAAGCTAATTTTGGCTTCGAGAGGTCAGATTCTTGGTACACGTTGTGTCGGGAGATGGAATTAGAGTTGTCTCGAGTAAGATCGGCTATTGTTCAGTGGAAACCATCGAGGAATGTATCGAAGATTAGAAGCTTTTTGGGCTTACCGAGTTACTACAGACGGTTTGTTAAAAGGTTCTCTATGTTGCTACTCTGATGACGAGGTTGCTACAAAAAGATGTCAAGTTTGAATGGATGAAAAAGTGCCAACAGAGTTTTGAAAAACTAAAGGCTTTGTTGACCGAAGCCCCAATCTTAGTGCAACCAAAACTGGGAAAGGAATTCGTGGTGTATAATGATGCATCCTTGAATGGATTGGGATGCGTGCTTATGCAAGAAGGCAAGGTATGCCTCGAGATAGCTAAAGCCACATGAGAAAAACTACCCGATACACGATTTAGAGTTGGCTACCATTGTGTTCGCACTGAAGATATAGAGACATGACTTATACGGTGAGAAATATCGGGTATTCACGGATCACAAAAGCTTAAAGTACTTGATGACTCAAAAGGAGTTGAACCTACGACAGCGGAGATGGCTAGAGCTAATAAAAGATTATGAGTTGGTGATTGACTATCAGTCAGGAAAGGTGAATGTAGTCACCGATGCTTTAAGTAGGACGTCATTGTTCGCCTTAAGGGCTATGAATACTCAATTGTCTGTAACCAATGATGGTTCAATCCTAGCAGAGTTGAGAGCTAGACCGATGTTCTTGCAAGAGATTGGTGAAGCTCAGAAGAATGATAAAGATTTGCAAGCCAAGATGGCTCAGTGCGAGACAGGTAATGAATTAGATTTTTGGATTGGTACCGATGGTTACTTGATGTTCCGGGATAGGATCTGTGTACTGAAAGACAACAAACTTATTCAGAGGATTTTGCAAGAGGCACATAGTGGTTGCTTGTCTATCCACCTAGGTAGTGTGAAAATGTTTAATGACTTGAAGAAAATGTATTGGTGGTCGGGAATGAAAAGCAACATTTCAGAATTTGTTTCTAACTGTCTAATCTATCAGTAAGTGAAAGCTAAACACCAAGTACTTTCGGGTTTACTTCAGCCTGTGATTGTCCCCGAGTGGAAATGGGACTGCATTACCATTGATTTTGTGTCAGGGTTACCTTTGACGCCAAGGAAAAAGGATGCCGTATGGGTTGTTGTGGATAGGCTAACAAAGTCGGTTCATTTTATACCGATGTGCACAGACTATCCACTTGAGAAATTGGTCGATTTGTACGTTTCTGAAATTGTGAGAGTCCACGGATTGCCCTTATCGATTATTTCTGGTAGAGATCCGAGGTTTACATTGCGATTTTCGAAAAAGTTACAAGAAGTGTTGGGGATGAAATTGAATTTTAACACTGCATTCCATCCGCAAACCGACGGCCCACCAGAGAGGGTAATTTAGATACTTGAAGACATGCTGTGGTGTTGTGTCCTTGAGTTTAAAAATGGTGCCTTATGAGGCTTTGTATGAGCGTAAGTGCCGAAAGCCCTTATATTGGACCGAACTTAGAGAGAATTAGATTCATAGAATTGACTTAGTGAAAAAGACCAAAGAGAAAGTAAAGGTAATTCATGAGTGTTTGAAGGTCACCTCGGATAGACAAAAATCCTATGTGGATTTGAAATGGAAAGAGATTGAGTTTCAAGTAGGGAATAAGGTGTTTTTGAAGGTATCCCCGTGGAAGAATGTACATTGATTCGGTAGGAATGGAAAATTAAGTCCACAGTTTATTGGACTTTATGAGGTGACCGAGAGAATCAGACTGATAGCATACCGATTAGGATTGCCATCGAAGTTAGAAAAGATCCATGATGTGTTCCTCGTGCCTATGTTATGCCGTTATCGTTCTGACCCTTCATACTTGATTTCACCAACAGAGGTTGAGGTTCGCTCAGATATGACTTATGGTGAAGAGTTAGTTAAGATTTTGGTTCGGGAGGTTAAGCAATTGAGAAATAAGAGTATATCACTGGTGAAGGTATTGTGGCATAGACATGGAGTTGAAGAGACTAATTGGGAGCCAGAGGAGACTACGAGAGACCAATACCCAAATTATTTCACTGGTAAGATTTTCGGGAAACGAAAGTCCCTAAGGGGGAGAATTGTAACAGCCCGATTTTGGGCCTAGTCAGAATAGTGGTTTCAGAACCACTACTCTGAGGTCAGAAAAATTATTTTTAATATTGCCATATGTGTTATAGCATGACTATAAGAGTGCACGAAAATTTTGGTGAATTAATTTTAGCGATTGCATGCTTAATTTTGAAAGAGGACTAAATTACATAGAGAGCAAAAGTTTTGTTTTACTAGCTAAAAGTGTTAAATGACTATGGATTATAAAATTAGAGGTCTTTATTGAGTAAATAGACCACAAATTAGTTAATGGCTGAACATGGAGACAAAGAAATTGAAAAGTCAAAGGTTAGTGGCATTAGGTGACTTATTTGATAAATAAAATAAAACAAAAAGAAAAGGCTATCATATTTCTTCTCTCCACCAAATTTTCTCCAAGAAAACAGCCATGGAAGCTTGAAAATTTTTAGCAACTTACAACCCTTACAAAACAAGAAATACGAAATCTGTACCAAGACCGGGGAAAAGCCAAGCTAAAGGACTCAATTGAATAGTCGCCCACATTTTGTATACCGAGGTAAGTCATATGTAAATAATGCAACTATATTGTTATTGTGTATTGATTAATTGATATAGCATAAAATGTTTGAATGTGGATTATGAGTATGCATGATGAGATTGATGTGGTAAAAATCCGGGTGAACCTTAGGACTAGATTGGATATTCATGCCATGACATTAGAATGTTGTGTGAGCCAGTGTAAGATCATGTTTGGGACATGCCATCGGCATTGATGTGAGTGCTAGTGTAAGACCATGTCTAGGACATGGCATCGGCCTCGACGTGTGAGCCAGTGTAAGACCATGTCAGGACATGGCATCGGCCTTGGTTTATGTTAGTGTAAGACCATGTCTGGGACATGGCATCAGCATCGATAGATGAAAGCCAGTGTAAGACCATGTTTGGGACATGGCATCGGCACCTTACCCTATGTTTGAGGCTTATCAAATATCCTTTCGAATTCTCAATGGTTCAACGAGAAATTCAAAGTTTATGTCAGAAAAATGAGATTAATTATAACTATGTTGTAAGTGGTACAAGTACCTATATGAAACTCACGTGAAATGAGCTTGGTTTATGTTATATGATTTGAATGGATGAAAGTGAGTAAGTTATGCCTATGATCATTATGGATTATTTGCAAATTATTATATATTGTTAGTATGTTAGTGCATGGTAAATTTTGTTGTTAATTATTTACATGCAACTTACTACGCTTTATGTTTACCCCCTTTTCTCTTCATTTTCTTACAATGCTGCCTAATTAGCTTGTGGATCCATGGATGTCAGAGGCATCGATCACACTATCAAGAGAAGCACTTGGTATATCTAGTTTTATCATTTTAGTAATGGCATGTATAAAGACTTAGTCTTTTTGTGTTTTGTTCATTGTTAAATTTGGCCAAATGTATTGGTCTGGGATGAAACTAGTCATTTTGTATAAGGTCATGAATGATGACTAATATTGAAATGTTGATATATGCATATGAGAAGGTCCTTCATCAACGTACAATTTTGGTATGGTGAGACATGTAGTGTGTAATGTATGAATGGATAAGTGTTGCTTGTGCATGAAGTGAATTGGTCATGTGATTGTGTTTAAATTGGTTTTACTTGGTGAGGTTTAGGTTGGTACAAGTAAAGCTGGCAAAAAGGCTTGGTGAATAGCTTTATATGGTACAAATGGGTAGATACACGGATGTGTGTCTAGGCCGTGTGTGACACATGGTCTGCCCTATGGGCATCTTGTTAAGCTATGTGTCCCCTGCACCTTAAGTTGGCTAAGTGAGAATGCCTAGTAGTAACCACACAGGTTGAGACACGACCGTGTGTCTCAATCGTGTGGAAGACACGGCCATAGGACATGGGAATGTGCCTAGGCTGTGTGAAGTCTGCATCTTGTATGTGGAATTTAAAATCACCACACGGCCTAGTACACGGGTGTGTGCCTTGGCCGTGTGACCATTAAGAGTTGATGACGTCAGAAACAAAATACCAAGTTTTTGTACACAGGCTGAGACACGAGCATGACATGGTCGTGTGAGGGACACGGGCCATGGACACGGGCGTGTCAGGCCATGTGATAACCCCTATAGGTTTGGTGTGAATAATAAATCCACACGGGCGAGGGGCAAGGACGTGTCCCTATATGCTTAGGCTGTGTGAGCTACACGGGCCTTCAACATGGCTATGTTAGGAGAGCACACGGGAGTGTCGCCCTTCCACACAGGCGTGTGCCATGTTTTCAATAGAATTTTTTAGTGTTTACTTTAGTGCTCGATTTAGTCCTGGATTGTTTCTAAAGTCTGTTTTGGGCCCTATAGGCTCATATTAGGGACTTTAAGACAAAATTTGAAAAGTTTTACATTGGAACGAAATTTGTTGACTCGAAAATGTATGTTTGTATGTGTTTTAGTAAGGTAACGCCTCGTACCCTGTTCTAGCATCGAACATGGGTAAGGCGTGTTACAAGTCGTGTGATGTGTGAAACTTATGATTGTGTGAGAAATTCTTTAACTAACTGACTGGATATGAATGCTTGACTCTGAATGACTGTCTATAATGATTGTTTGTCTGCACGCATACATATGCATAAAGTAATTTTTTGGTGGGATTTTGAAGAGAAGGAAACTATGACTGAACTGATTGGCAGTATTACTGCAACTGGACTATACAGCGGTTTACTGCACTGCACCGTACAACATGTATGTTAGGTATGCTACGTACCATTGACTGATCTGGTAGCTCAGCTACAACTTACTGGTATAGCGGTTTACCACATTGCACTGTACCACATGTACGTTAGCTATGCTACTTACCCTTCTCTGATCTGGCAGTTCAACTACACGTCTGTACTGCAGTTTAATGCATGGCACTATATAGCTTATACGCTAGCTATACTGTGTAATATATGATTTGCCAGTTTATCTGCTCACTAATAGTCCCAATACCCAGAGGGTTGAGGGCAGTCCCTATACCCTAAGGGTTGTGGACAATGTTGATAGCCATCATTGATGGGCAACCCGGGATGACATCATATGGAGTGTAGTGTTGGATGGGCTCTTCGAGGTCCTATATGGTGTGATTGGTTGGATGAGCTAGATAGCTCTTATGTGGTGTGATTGGGGGACGAAGTGGTGTGTTGGCTGGTTGGGTGGGTTATTTTGTAATTTAACTGCATTCATACGCATTCCTTGATTGTTCTATGTGATTGACTGTCTGTTTGTACTAATTGACTGAAAAGCACTTGTGTCTACGTGAGTTTTATGGACCCCGATTGTACCTATCTGACTAAATAGTTATTGAGATTGTGTGACTAATTGAGATTACTATTACTGCGACTGAATAGTACTTGCGACTGTGTGTCGGAGTGTACTTTAATATGTTCTAAATATTACTAGCTGTCAGTACATTCATCTTGAATGTATTAACGGGTTCTGTATAACCCTATAAGTATGTTCTATTTTTGAACTACTGTTTGGCATACTATTTTCTGACCATGTAGTTAATTGGTTTTGATCTCACATTAAGCTCGTATAGCTCACCCCCTCTTCTGTTTTCCCTTTCAAGTACATCTCTGAATTTTGATGCTAGACTTTGTATGCGGAGGTCTCCGACAGTCTCAGTGGAAGTAAATCATTATTTTGTATTTTCAGTTTTATTCACTAGACGATATTTGGAACTAAAAGGCTTTGAAAAACTGTGGTACAGTTTCCATTTTAAATTGTCATTCGTTCATTTATTCTGGACACTTACCAAACATAACTGTAACTTTAATAAATGGGTTTAATACGATTGAATGTTCTAGGTTGATAAGAAATAAATATTTTCAGAATTGGTAATTAGAATGACCTACTTTGTAAAATCTTCTCACGATTACTTTGGTGATCAATGTAGCATTTTGAATTCGGTCTAAACTTTTTGGCCGAGTTTAGGGTGTTACATTTGCTATGTTCTTTATTCTTGTTCACAACAACGATAGCTTAATTTTATTTATGCTAGGATGATTGCTTTGATTAAATAATATTTATTAGATTCATGCTTATAATGTTTGTGCCTCAATCGATCATGTTTTCAATTAAAATCAAGTCTGTATTTTGTTCATACGCGATTAAGATGCACCTGAATTAGCTGAGTGATCCTAACCAGACGACTAATGGACACATAATTGAAATGTACATGCTCAATTTAGATCCTGACCCGATTAAATTGTAGGCTGCATAACAACTCTGACCAAGCTTTGTTATCTTCATTTTTTTTATTTGTCTGATTAAACTATTTCAAACCTGAAATGTCCTTGTTACCTCACACGAATGCTAAGAAAACCTTAGTAAATAAGGATAAGTAAAATGCATATTTACTAAGTAAAGGATTCCGAAAGGACCTAGCGTGGTTTCCAAACTCATGAAAGATCAAGTTGCCATGGAATGTTTTTCTGAATATTATTAAGCATGTTGATGATAAATTGAGTTTAATTAAAGTAATTGTCCTAGTTTATTTATGATATAATTGTTGCAAATTGTGTTTAATTTTGCTAAAATCTATTTCATTCATATAGTTGAATATTTAGGATAAATTGCATTAGGGATCATTGCATTTAGTTGATATACTTAATTTCAATCAACACTTCCAAATCATATTGTGTTTTCATTTACCAAGTTGTTATTATAATTTTGCAATTAAGTGACTTAACACAAATACAATCTCTATGGAGACGATAACTCGATACTTTCTTATTACTTGATAATGACTGTGTACACTTGCACAAACCCTAGCGTTACAAGTTTTTTGCGCCGTTGCCAAGATGTTAACCGTTGCCATAGTCATTATTTTTTTGTGAAATTATTTACTTTTAATTTGGTTTATTTCTAACATTACTAACTTATTCTTTTCAATTTTGTGATTTTCTTTTGAGGTGTTTATGAGCATAGATCGGATTATCGACTTACTCCCTGTAGACCCTAAAATTGAGTGAACTTTCAGATAAAGAAGACGTGAACAAGTAGCTCAAAGACAAGTCGAGATAGACCTTGGAAATCAAAATCAAGACCAAGGTAATTGATACGAGCGCGACCAGTGAACCCCAACGGTCAAGTCTTTTGAGTCGAGCATTACTATGTTGGCAAGCTGATCCCAGCTCCTTTCCAGCTCCCCGAGCTCCGTCTAGCTTAAATCTAGATCATTCAAGCTCAATTCAGCTTGCTTGAGCTAAACCGAGCTCACTTCTAGCTCATTTTTAGCTCACGAGCTAAACCTTAGCTCAACTTCAGTTTAGGAGTTTAACCTCAGCTCAACTTTAGCTCACGAGCTAAAGCTTAGCTCATTTTTAGTTTAAACTCAGTTTTGACTTTAATGCATTAAATAAAATCCGAACATATTTATTTAAGCATTAAATCTATCTTATATTAATATTTGTTTTTAGTATGTCATAGTCATTACCTATTTTAATTATGTTCACATTCTAACCGATGTAATGCATGCCATTAATATGTTCACATTAGTGCTGAATTTATGTGTGTTCACATGATGTCTTATGAATTGTTTTATTTCTTATAGGTGCAATGCTCATGGACGGCACAATGAATGCTTGAAGATTCAACCTATTTGGACGGCACACATGCATGAATGAAGAAGTATTAAATGCTAGTGCATGTATGGCTAGATGCAAGGTTTCTACAAATTCATACATGTGCCGAATGCATGTATGGACATTAAAGGATAGTCCATAAATGGATCAAATGCATGGGATGATAGAATGCATGAATGGCTTAAGTGCATGTACGGTGGCTATCTCTTAACTTTCCAAGGCACGTATTCGGCCAAGAAGTAGCTGCCAACTAATTCTATGTTGATCGTTGAGCTCCTTGAACATGTTCACACTTTAAATTGACCTATAAGCTACTACACATGCATGGATGTATTCAAGAACGTCCAAGGAGAAGGATTAACTCATAAATTTAGCATATTGATTAAATAATATGCATGCACAAAGGGGAGAACGAATTTGCAAGGTTCATGCCCCCCATTTATGAACCTACATGCCATTAAAGTGCTTATTTATGATGGTGAATGTTCCATGCAAGTGCAAGAATGTCCCAATGAGATGAAAGCAATCTTTGGTGTTCATACAAGGCACTTGAAGCCTTCTTCATGGCTAAGTATTCATGTACATTATTTCATTGGCCGAATCTAGACTAGCACCAAGAAGGATTCATGCATCCATGTACACCCATGCTTGAAGACATTCATTCATCAACTTTATGAAGAGTTTCCTTAACTTTGAAGTTGCCCATTGAGCTCCTTTTCAGTCGAATTTGGACATCCAAATTGAAGGGTTTTTCTTCTAGATTTTTCCAGGATTTTCTAGCTCAAATTCTTAGCTTTTAAGTTGTCCATTCGGCTACTCCAAATTAGCCTATAAATAGTCCTTATTTCATTTGTAAAGGGCTAGACCTTTTGATAGACCTCTTGTTTGTTTAAACTTTGTTAAATTTAAATGGAATTTGTGAGATTTCTTTCTCTCATATTTCGTCGAGGACTTTCTTGGCTTATCTAGTTTTAGTGGCGTCAACTCTGTCTTCTTTTCAAACTTATCACCCCAACGAGTGTGGCATTCACCCTTATACCAAGGTTCCTACTTCTCTAAGTAGCAGGTCGAGGTTTATTCACTATCATTCTTCCACCTCAAAAGCTTATAGGTATTTGGGTCAATACTCTTTAGTATTGGTTCTTACTTACTTTTGAGTTTGTTTATTTCCATATCCATCACTCACCATACCTTTCGATCAATCCTTTCACTTCTCTATAATCGAACCATCAATTCATCTTTCCTTCAGTTGTTTGTTATCCAACTTTCATACTTATATCCTTCTTTTATTTTTCTATAACTGAAAGTTATATCCCTATTTATAAACCTCTCTTAGAACCCTTCTTCTTAGCTTTCGCATTATTTTTTTCAAGAAACTGCTCCTTTCAAAAGAATCAAATGATACTATCTTGTAGACGATCGGGCAAATTAGCATATGACTCGACTCACCTCGAGGTGGATCGTATCAGTAATGATGCCGATCATGTACGAAATCCCATCCTTATTGTCAATGATAAGGATTGATGCATCAAACAATATGCTGTGCCACTCTTCAGTGAGTTAAATCCAGGAATTAAAAGGCCATATATTGAGGTAACTCAATTTGAATTGAAACCAGTGATGTTTTGTTATTTTATTTCTTCTGAGATGTTTTTCTTCCATAATTATGAACTAAATCCCCCAAATACTTGAGGAGGATGAAACCTAAGATAGATCTTGCTATTATTTTCTCTTGAATTATATGATAGATATTTGATTTGTTCTTAATTGTGTTTTTAACTCTTAAATTGATATTTCTGGGATATTGATTTAAGTCGAATGTGCTTATGTAGAGGAGCAAAAGTCCCTGCATAGGAGTAGATCCAACCCAATTACGCAGAGTTACATGCAACCCTAGACATAGGATGACATAAATCTGCCGAATTAGGGTCAAACCTAATAAGAGAATCCATAAATTGAGTTAATGCAAGACTAGGGGTTTTAACTAGAAAGAGATTTCAGTTAATCAACCTAGGATTAGTTGCTCTTATCCTCGACGGAGGTATTAACATAAATTAGAGATTTCTACAGATCAAGTCAAGTGAATAAATCATCTAGTTCAAGAGTTGATAACAAGTAAAGTCTAGGTGGATTCTCTCTTGAGTATTCCAAATCAATCAGTTTTTCCTAAGAGTTTTTCCCCAATTCACTTTTTGTGCATTCTTAGTTTAGTTTTAGAATTAGTTTAGTTTCATAAAAATCCCCCTTTTATTTCTAGGTTAAATAATAGAAAGAAAGTTAGTACTAGTACTTTTGGTTCCCTTGGGTACGATATCTCGGTCTTGCCACTAAGCTATAGTACTGTTTGATAGGTGCACTTGCCTTAAAATCGTGATAATTGTTAGTTTTTGGTGTGATCATTTATTATAAATCTTATTACTTCATATCACGTATATCACTCTCTCTCGTCAAGAGAATAAACGAGAATGTCATCGATAAAAACCATGACAAATTTGTCCAAATAGGGTCGAAAAATGAGGTTCATCAAATCCATGAATACCGCCGGGGCATTTGTCAAGCCAAAGGGCATGACTAGAAATTCATAGTGGCCGTACCTCGTCCGAAAGGCCATTTTTGGCACATCTTGCTCCTTGACCCTTAACTAGTAATACCCCGACCTTAGATTAATTTTTGAAAACACGGTTTCTCCTCTTAACTGATCAAACAAATCGTCGATCCTCGGCAATGAGTACTTATTCTTCACTGTAACCTTATTGAGCTGACGGTAATCTATGCATAATCTCATCGAACCATCCTTTTTCTTAACGAACAAAATTAGCGGTCCCTACAGTGAAAAGCTCAGTCTAGCGAATCCCTTATCTGTTAAGTCTTGCAACTGGGTCTTTAATTCCTTAAGTTCCGTCGGAGCCATCCTATAAGGAGCGATTGAGATAGGTGTCGTGTCTAGAACTAACTTGATACCAAACTCTACTCTCTCTCCGAAGGTAATACTGGTAACTCCTCTGGAAACACATCCGAGTACTCGCATACCACTAGTACTGAATCGATCTTTGCCTCTGACACTTGAGTGTTCAACACAAAAGCAAGGTACGATTTGTACCCTTTTCTCAAATATCTCTAAGCCGTCAGAGAAGATACCATTATAGGTGGACCATCTGATTCACCCGATTCAATCCGTAGAACATCCCCACTTTTACACCTTAGTTCAATAAATTTCCTTCCGCAATTTACAACTACACCATGGACAGTCAACCAATCCATCCCCAAGATTACATCGAATTCGTGGAACGGCAATAGCATCAAGTTAGTTGGGAAGTAATAACCACTAACTGTCAAAGGACAATCCCGACACACTTGGTCAACTAGCACATGCTTGCCTAGTGGATTTGACACTTTCACTACAAACTCGGTCGACTCAACTAACAACTTCACTTTAGACGCTAATTTCATGCAGATATAAGAATGGGTAGAACCCGAATCAATCAAAGCTACCACAGATATGTCATAAATAGAGAAGGTACCCGTAATCACGTCGAGGGATGAAGCCTCTTCATGGGCACGAATAGCATAGGTCCTTGCAGGTGCTCTGCCCTCAGACCTCACCACAGCATCTCTAAAGGCACCTCGACTACTAGTCCCACTGCCCTGGTTCTTCTGTGGTCGACCCTTTGTAGGAGCACTACTCGCTCTCACTTCTTACTTTTTAATACTCTCATCTGTCTCAGGACAGTCTCGGATGAAGTAATCAAGTGAGCCACATCAGAAACAACCTCTTTCGTTCCCACGGCACTCGCCAAAATGTCGTCTACCGCACTGTGAGCATTGTGGTCTACCTGGTTGGGCGCTACCTACACTTGCCACTGAGGCAGTCTAAGCCTTGGATGTAGCATGTTGCTTGCTCTTGTTCTTACCTGAGAATCCGTCGAAAGCATTGGATCGGGTAGTAAACTCCCTTGATCTCTTAGACAAGGATTGATGCGATTTCCCCATCTGTCTCTTCCTCGAGTCCCGAGACTCCATACCAACTCTCCTCTTTTTCTTAGCCAACTCTTCGGCCTTGCACGCCCTCTCAACTAGCACAACAAATTCTCGAATCTCTAGAATTCCCAGCAATAGTCTGATGTCCTCGTTCAAACTGTCTTCAAGCCGTTTACACATAATGGCTTCGGAAGACACACACTCCCGAGCATACTTGCTAAGCCTCACGAACTCTCGTTCATACTCAGTGACTGTCATGCGACCTTAAAGAAACTCTTTTCTCCTTTGGTCGATGAACTTCTGACTAATGTACTTTTTTTGAAATTCCTCTTGAAAGAACTCCCAGGTTACTCTTTCTCTTGGTAACACTGACACGAGAGTGTTCCACCACTGGTAGGCTACATCTCGCAAGAGTGATACTACACACACTTCATGCACTCTTTAGGGGTGCATGACAACTCATCGAATACCCTGATGGTAATCTCTAACTAGAATTCTACTGTCTCTAGGTCATCATCTTTGTTCGCTCGAAATTTTTCTGCCCCATGTTTCCTAATTCGATCCACTGGAGGTTTGTTTCTACTACCTATTTCTACTCCTTGAGGAGCTACCAGGGCATGGTGATAAATTGGAGGAGGTAGGAGAGGTGGAGTGTTCGAGTTCACTCGAACGTACTCCGTGTGCCAAGCGTCCATCATTTGGACGTAAGCCTCTCTAGCCCCACCGCCCTGACTCATCATCATGGGCCTGGTTTCTACTACGCAGTCCCTTCAACTGGAGCTAGAGCGTTACTCTCCATATCATCCGCCAAAAACTGATCGGGATCCATTTCTATACAAAAAACACAATCTATAAACATCAGGAGTTGTCACACTATCATCAAGTAATAATGGCATGTATAGCTAGACTTGTACATGAGCTAGGTTAGTCCTAGAATCGACTAAACCATAGCTCTATAACCACTAAATGTAACACCCTTACCCATATCCAACGCCGGAACAGGGTATGAGTCGTTACCCTTCTAAAACACATGCAAATAATCAATCTCGAAACTTCAAACATATGTCCCAATCTATGAACCTTTTTATGGCCTATAAGGCCTAAATCATGGATTGGAGATGTTCTGGAACCATTTCATGCACTTGGGAAAATTTCTTCAAAAACTAGCATAAATAGGGCACACGCCCGTGTGGAATAGCAACACTCCCATGTGGCCTATAGACACGGCCGTGTTAAGGGCCCGTGCCCTTCACACGGCCCAAGTGACCTAGGGATACACATGTGTCCCTCATCCATGCGAAATTAATTTCCAACATTCAACCTACAAGGGTTTTCACACGGTCGAGCACACGCCCATGTGCCTAGCACGTGTCCCCTCACATGGCCATGACACTCCCGTGTCGCAGCCCATGTGTAACAACCTTGACATTCTATTTCTGACATCAGCAGTCACCCGGCTGTGGCACACGCTCGTGGGCTCAGCCCATGTCTGTCACACGGCTAGGACACACCCGTGTCTCAACCCCGTATGAGAGAACCTAGGTATTCTATTTTTGACGTCTACAACCACACGGCCATGAACACGCTCGTAGGCTAGCCATTTGTCACACACAGCCTAGGCACACACCTGTGTGCCTACCCATGTGGGCAAAAATAAGCTATCTACCAAGCCTTTTTTTCCCACCCTGAAACAAACCAACACAAGTCCAGTTATACTAGGACTACTATGCTGAGCCAATAGCCATAAAATGGCATCCAAAACATTGATGAGTATCATCAACCTATCCTTGAACTAATACTCATTTCATTAATAATAACTAAAACCATGTTAGCCAATTCCAATGGCCGTTTACAAAATGATCTTAATGCCATAAATGGCCAACACAATTGGCTCACTAATGTACCTTACAACAAAATGACCCTTTAACCTATACATGCCATTACTCAAAACACAAAATACGACCATACCAAGTATTTCAGTTGATAGTGTGTACACTACCTCTGACGTCCTAGGATCCTCGAATTAATTAGGCTGCTCTAAAAGAAAATGGAAAGGAGAGGGGTAAGCATGAAGCTTAGTAAGTCATAAGTAAATAAATAACAACAATATACCGAGTCATGATAAGTTGGCATTTGTGTCACAATCATACATATTTTAAGGAAAGTTACAACATAACTTACTTGATTCCATCTTTTACTAATTATACAACATGTTAATGAGCTCATAATGCATACAAATCATTTGGGCACCTGCACCACTCATAAAACCATCATGTCATCTATCAATTTAATAATGATTGAAATTTTCTTTTTGAACTATTTAGAATACGAAAGGATATCCAATGGGCCTTTACGTAAGGTATCGAGCCAATGCAATGTCCCAGACAGGTCTTACACTAACTCGCAACAAGCTGACGCCATGTCCCAGACAGGTCTTACACTATCTTGTATAACCTGAGGCTAATGCATGTCCTAGGCATGTCTTACACTAGCACTCGTCTCAATCCAATACACGTCCCAGACGTGTCTTACATTAGCTTATAAATCTCGAGGCCGATGCATGTCCCAGACATGTCTTACACTAGCTCTCGTATTGTGGCTGATGCATGTCCCAAACATGTCTTACACTAGCCCACCCGTCACCCAATGTCTCGGCATGAATATCCAATTCTATCCCAAGTGTTCAAACGGGCTCCATTACACAAGTTCTCAATACTTTATAAATACAAGTCAACAATTTCACAATTTATGCTCGATTATCTATTGTACCCTTGGCTCATATCACATCTCTAGATTTCTCTAGAATGTATTGATTTCAAGTATAAGGATTAGAAATATTGTATTATTTACCTACAACTTACCTCGGTATACAAAATGAAGGTGACGATTTGGTTTACTCGACTTGCTTGGCTTTCCCCCGGTCTAGGATCAGATTTGGCAACTCTTGATCTATAACAATAACGAATTTGCAAATTTCAGCAACTAATTTAATACAAACAAACTACAATTCACAAATTTGCAAAATGACCATTTTGCCCCTAGACTATGGCAAATTGACCATTTTACCGCTAGGCCCGAAAGTTGATTTTTATCAAATTTCTTCAACTCTCATGCCTAAACAACTCTTTTTATTCCCATTACTACCCCAATTTCTCATTATTTCCTACACTTGCCTCTTTATTTTGCAACTTCTACAACTAAGTTCTTCTTAGGTGTTTTCATACAATTTCCTTCACTTAGTTGTTTATTTAACAACAATAGCTCATTTTCTTCCCAAAAATTCTAGCTAACATCATTTATACACTCATGGAAAATTTTTAAACTTTCAACCAAATTGTAAGATATGCCTCTCAATAGAAAGCTTATGTCATGACAATTTCAAAAATGTAAATATATGCAAGAAAGGGCAAGAAAATCACTTACAAATGAGTGATTAAAGTAGCTGAGAATTTGAAGCTCTAAAACCCCCTTTTTAAGCTGATAAAGAAGAAATGAGGAAGAAGAAATGAAGGCTAGGCTAATAGACATTATTTTATCAATTTTTGGCTACCTAAAATACCTAACCTTTGACTTTTCTTTCCTTTTCTCCACCTTGGCCGGCCATGCTAGTACTAGTGGGCTTATTTGCCCCTTTAAACCGTCAAATTTTTTTATCCTTTAGCTAAATAACTCAAATTGTAACACCCCTATCTCGTAACCATCGCTAGAATAGGACGAGACATTACCGATAATTTGGAAACAAATCAGAACAGTAAAATTTTGAACATTTTCTTGAATAAAGATCATTCATTTACAAAATTTCTAGACACACACAAAGATCGAATTTATAACTTATAAAAGTAAACTTCCTAAGGATGCCATATTCGCATGGTTTAAAAACGATAGTCAAGATATCCTTCTACTATAGTCTATTCTATACATGCCATAAGCTAAGTCTAAATCATTTGATTACCACAATAGTAGATAGTGTGATGAACTGCTGACGATCCCCGAGCTGGCAGTAGGAGTCCACGATCTATAAAATAGAAACACGAAACAAACGGAGTAAGCTTTCATAAGCTTAGTAAGTCTTAAGAAAAACAGTAACTTTGCTGAATCAAAAACAATTATCTTTTATACAAAAGATCTAAGTAAAGTCTCATTTGGCGAATATACCTAACCATAATTGCACATAGTTTAATTGACATTTTCTTTGGCCTTGAGTTTAACGTCATAAAATGTTTTCATCCAACATCATTTATCATTCATTTCCTTTATTCGATGAGGTCAATTTAGAGCTTCATAACGAACTATAATTTCAATAAACACTTCGCTTAACTAATACACATATATTGTCATGATAATAACCAAAATGGTCGAATATTCGCAAGCACACAAGACATCATTAACATATAATTTCACCTAAATCTAAATCCCTCTATCATAGTTTAATCAAATATGTTCTCATGACATCACATATTGGCCAAATGTATCATAGTCACATGTACTGTGGTCACATTTATATTCGTACACTTATTCGCATATACATTACTTTATATACTTTTTGATTCAACCCAAATTAAGGTCACATACGAGTACATGATACATACCTGGCCAACTTAGTGTACAGAACATCTTTAATTGTTGTTTCATTACCAAATCTCATAGTCTCAGACCTTGCACAAATCACATTTAATAATATCAAGGGATATCGCCATTCGGTCAAATAGTTCAAACCCTATGTATGCACATATAGTTTATTTATCTCATCCAAATTTGAGATCATAAATTCTTTTATATCTAAAAGCTTTATTGCTACTTCTAATTCAATCAATCGAACTAAATCATAATTCTATAACCACATTCAATTTCCATATTTGGAATCACATATTCATGTCATAATATTTCATGAATAATTTCATAGAATCAATACTCATTTAGTATAACACATAACCATTTCATAATTGACTCCCAAAGCACATTCATAAATCACCCGAAGTCAAATTCACATAGTAAGTAAGCATCATGTACATAATACTTAGCCTTTATACGCCTACAATTGCTAACCATTGTTCATATGCACTCACTTCGTGCACATACCCGTATGTATATACATACCACACATATTCCTTATCACATATACGTAAAATGACTGAATACAATTCGTACCTTGTATTTGCACATCTAGCCGAATACAATTCAACTTGATAGATTTTCATGTAACAAATTTTATCATTTACCTTATAGGTATGCAAATAATCTTTAGTTTGAAATAATTCGACGGCACTTAACCTGCTAGGTTCAAGAACCTGTATTCATTACTGGCTCGAAAACCAACAGGACTTTAAAACACGAACATATCACTAGCATGTAGTCTGTAGGACTCTAGCCCGGATATATTACCAGCACGAAGCCTGCGGGACTTTAGCCCGGATATATTACCAGCACGAAGCCTGCGGGACTTTAGCCCGGATATATTACCAGCACGAAGCCTGTGGGACTTTAGCCCGGATATATTACCAGCACAAAGCCTGTGGGACTTTAGCCCAGATATATTACCACATATACTTTTAGTATTCACATAACACAAACACATTAACAACGTGATGCCTTCATTTGAACCTATTCGTAAATCACATAATTTGCTTTCATTTTGTATTAACCATAGGGCCTCACTATGTACATCTATATATAACTTGCACACATTTAACATTAGCCATTTCAGCTTCATCACATATACATATCCCATACATATTTCACATTAGCTATTCGGCTTTACCACATATACTTTTCATACAATTCACATTGATCATTCGACATATCAATATAGTAAATTTCATTTCACAAGAGCCATTCAGCCATATCACACTTACATATAAATACCATTTCAATTTCATCTTTATCTCATAGTAGCCATTAGCAATGTCACATATATACTCAACTTATCTAAAATCCATAATAGCCATTCTGCTTTATACATTTAAACACAATAAAGTCATGATTCTTTTAATATGTACTTAACATATCATACTCAATCATATCACAGACTTAAATACTCAAAACTTACTAAGATCTCAATTTCCCTTCTTCAATTTCCTAATCACATTAGTAATTTCACTCACTTTGTACCATTAAACCACAATTCATCTCATAATACATTCGATAATTCCATCGCATAATTTATTAAAATACCATTTCCTTATATTGATTTCCAAATACATTCGACTATCACATTTAGCCATTTCTAAAAATAATACCCATTCCTTATGTATGTAAAATTCGTCAATACACTTACATAGTACCAAATATTTATTTATCAAGATTTAGCATATCACTTTCACAACATATGTTTTAACTTCACATATATCCGAACATACACATTTGTACAAAGGCATTACAGTCAATTTCCATACCTCACTTTCGTTCAGCAATCACACATAAATAATAATAATAATATCATTCTCTTAACTATTTTCATTTAATCGTTAAGTATATAAAATCAAGTTTAATACTTGAGAACTTACCTTGAATGTTATCGACTTAGGACGAATCGGCTATTCAACTACTTTCTCTTTTCCCCTATCTGAAGTTTGGCTCTCTTTGTTCTTGAGCTAAATTAAGCAAATCGATTTGTTCAATCACTTAACCAAATTTATTTATTTATGCATCACATTAAACTACTTACTATTATTAATCACATTCGACACTTACTACAACCACATTAACCTTTAAACATTATCTTATACCATCTAACACAAGGTTTCACAATTTAATCTCATTAGCCGAATATAATTTACCTGTAGAGACCTCATTCGTCAAACTTTAATAAGTTCAAAATTCATCTTACAATCAAACTAAAACATGTATTGACATTAAGTTCATTTGGCCATATAATATATATATAACTCACAAATCAAGTCATACACATCATAAGCCTCAATCGGCCATTCCAATATACAGCAAATAAATTCATTCTTTATTTTAAAACACCTACTTCATAACCTTCTAACCATAGCCGTACCCTTTAAGGCTTCCCAAAGGCATCATATTAATCATAAGCACGAGTACACACCTCAATTTCCTTATCACTAATTCAAAACACAAACATCACTCAAATTACTATTATTTGAGTTCACATTCGGCAATTTTATACTTACTTAAACCTACTAGCCGATTACCACTTATCATCAATTCACACTTTCAATCATCTCAAATTATAAACAGTTACACAATTCATTGACTAAAGAGGGGACATTTGACAATCATATTAGCATAGGTTAACAATTAGGCATTATTTTCTAATCTTTTTAACAAAACCTCTTAATACACCATATTAGCCGAATGTAAGCACTCAATTAAACCACAAAATCTAAATTTTACTAGCTCAACAACCAATTTGCCACCTTTACAAATTTAAAACATCAAAACATTCCAAATCTAATACATTGAGCTCATAACCAAATGCAACCAGAACCAAGATTTTATTATTTTATTTTATTTTATTTTATTTTTTTTCCTAAGCCGAATGCCATATAAACTTATTAAAAACATATCAATTGACATTCTCACATTTTCACACCTCAAAACACCACAAATGGTCTAAGTCATTAAATTTAGAGTACATTCGGCATTCATGAACAAGAATTAACAATTAGGCATGTTTTTCAAACACATAGTACAAACTTAACAATTTACTCACTAGCCAATTTTCCCATGGGTTCTCACATAGTCTAGACTTTGTTATAAACATACATATGACCAAATTATGCTTCCATTATCCAAAAGATGAAATACGAAACATCAAACACTCAATTCTAACATTTTACTAACATACCCGAACCTAATGTGCCACTTTAACCAAAATTAACAAGTGGGTTTCGGTTAAAATAAGATAAGAAGCTCACATCCATAAAAAAAGATAGCAAAATGTCAAAGAATTATCATCAATTCACCTTTGATCCAATCCACTCTCATGGCCGAACCCCCTTGTCTTTCTTTCTTTTTCTTTTACTAAAGTTTTGGCAAAAAGAATGAAGTGAAGCATAAATTTTTATGTTTTATTTAATAACACATATAATGAATATTTAATTACTAAATTAGCCCTTGTAATATCATTGCTTCTCCACTAACACATGACCGATTATGTCCATGCAATTTATGCATGGTCTAATTGCATATTAAGTCCTCTATATTGAAAGAACATCTTCAATTCGGCACTTGCATAAAGACCCACTTATTTTTCTTTTATGCAATTGAGTCATTAACTAAGAATTCATCATTCAAATGACAAAATTAAAACATGAAATTTTCACATATGACAATTCACGAAATAAAAACACAAAAAATAATATTTTAAAAATTTTCTGACTCGATTTCGTGGTTCCAAAACCACAATTCGACTAGGGTCAAATTTGGGCTGTCACAATTCTCCCCCTTAAGGATTTTCGTCCCCAAAAATCTTACCAGTGAATAGGTTAGGGTATCGTTCTCTCATTGCGTTCTCAAGTTCCCAAAAGCTAACCCACTAAACCAGAACTCACATTTATTGAACTTCGCGTACAGCTACTTATCACGCAGGATCTGTAGCACAAATCTCAAGTGTTCTTTCTGCTAATTTATTATTTGGTACATACGCAAGGTAAGTTTTACAGCTCTTTTTCACATATTTACGTGCCCATATCGAAGATATCATTGCTGGTACCCGTTCAGATCAGTAGACTTAACTCAATATATCACATCTCTCAAACATCGCAAATTAATTGTCCTTTGCTTGCAATTTACTACAGCATCATGCACAGCTAACCAATTCATCCCGAGAATGATATCAAACTCATCAAATGGTAAAAGCATTAAATCGACCGAAAAACAAGAATCTCGAATCATCATGGAACACTTCTTGTACACTTTATCTACTAACACACCGACCCAAAGGGTTTGACACCCGAATTACAAACTCAATAGACTCAACAAGTAGAGTGTTACTGGATGCCACATTTTCACATACATATGAATGAGTTGAACCGGAATCAATCAAAGTAATATCATCAGTATCGAAAAGAGTAAAAATACCGGTAATAACATCTTAAGAAGTAGTCTCTTCACTAGCACGGATGGCATAGGCTCTAGCAGGTGTACGAGCCTCAGATTGAACAGCTGTGTCTTTAATCCCTCTCTCACTGCCACTAACATTTCCTGTTTGCCTGAGTGGTCTACCTCGCGTCGCAGTATTACTAGGCCTCCCGCTCGAATTAGTATTATGCTCCACTAATCTAGGACAATCTTTGATGAAATGATCAGCTGATCCGCATTTAAAATAGGAGTGGTCAAGCAATCTACAGCTCCCTGAATGCCATTTACCACAGTGCTTACATTCATTTCTTTGTGGTTGAATATTACTCATAATAGCAACTGATGCAACTTGTGACTTTACGGAAGGTCGGTCTCGATCTCGTCTCGAATAACCCACACCAGCCTTAGATTAATTGTTATCTTCTCTGAACTTCTTTGAGGACGATTGAAAAGTCTTACACATTGATTGTTTACGGGAATCTCTAGCCTCGTAATTGACTTTTCTCTTTCCCTTTTCTTTTTTTTCTTTTCATCTCCGTATTTTCTAATTTTGTCAACAGGAGGCTTACTCGACCTCAACGGATCGGTCACAGAAGGCACAACAGATATCGGAAGGGGGTTATTCGGGGGTGGAGGAGGTTGTGTAGCCGGGTTATTTCTCACAAATTCAGAGAACCATTCATTTATCATAGCACAAAAGGCTTGTTTCATCTCATCATCTTTATTAATCTAATTCGGCTGAGAGCCAATCATCGTTGTCCCTTGCGAGGGAGCAGGCGCTACACTCTTAACATCATCTACTACGACTCGATCGGGATCAGGATTCATTACTATACGAAAAACACATTTTTAACTGTCAAAAATCACACACTATCATTTTATCACTTTACGGCATGTATAGCTAGACTCACATGTGTTAGATTAGTCCTAGAATCGACAAAACTGTAGCTCTGATACCAATAAAATGTAACACCCCTATCTCGTAACCATCGCCGGAATAGGACAAGACATTACCGGTAATTTGGAAACAAATCAGAACAGTAAAATTTTGAACATTTTCTTGAGTAAATATCATTCAATTACAAAATTTCTAGACACACACAAAGATTGAATTTATAACTTATAAAAGTAAACTTCCTAAGGATGCCATATTCGCATGGTTTAAAAACGATAGTCAAGATATCCTTCTACTATAGTCTATTCTATACATGCCATAAGCTAAGTCTAAATCATTTGATTACCACAATAGTAGATAGTGTGATGAACTGCTGACGATCCCCAAGCTGTTAGTAGGAGTCCACGATCTATAAAATAGAAACATGAAACAAACGGAGTAAGCTTTCATAAGCTTAGTAAGTCTTAAGCAAAACAGTAACTTTGCTGAATCAAAAACAATTATCTTTTATACAAAAGATCTAAGTAAAGTCTCATTTGGCCGAATATACCTAACCATAATTGCACATAGTTTAATTGACATTTTCTTTGGCCTTGAGTTTAACGTCATAAAATGTTTTCATCCAACATCATTTATCATTCATTTCCTCTATTCGATGAGGTCAATTTAGAGCTTCATAACGAACTATAATTTCAATAAACACTTCGCTTAACTAATACACATACATTTTTATGATAATAACCAAGATGGTCGAATATTCGCAAGCACACAAGACATCATTAACATATAATTTCACTTAAATCTAAATCCCTCTATCATAGTTTAATCAAATATGTTCTCATGACATCACATATTGGCCAAATGTATCATAGTCACATGTACTGTGGTCACATTTATATTCGTACACTTATTCGCATATACATTACTTTATATACTTTTTGATTCAATCCAAATTAAGGTCACATACGAGTACATGATACATACCTGGCCAACTTAGTGTACAGAACATCTTTAATTGTTGTTTCATTACTAAATCTCATAGCCTCAGACCTTGCACAAATCACATTTAATAATATCAAGGGATATCACCATTCGGTCAAATAGTTCAAACCCTATGTATGCACATATAGTTTATTTATCTCATCCAAATTTGAGATCATAAATTCTTTTATATCTAAAAGCTTCATTGCTTCTTCTAATTCAATCAATTGAACTAAATCATAATTCTATAACCACATTCAATTTCCATATTTGGAATCACATATTCATGTCATAATATTTCATGAATAATTTCATAGAATCAATACTCATTTAGTATAACACATAACCATTTCATAATTGACTCCCAAAGCACATTCATAAATCACCCAAAGTCAAATTCACATAGTAAGTAAGCATCATGTACATAATACTTAGTCTTTATACGCCTACAATTGCTAACCATTGTTCATATGCACTCACTTCGTGCACATACCCGTATGTATATACATATATACAAATTAAATTCTCTAGTTCATAATCACATCAATATCTTTGAATAATTCAACATGACAAATATTAAATTTCCGTATAGGTACCTAAAGGACCACACATATTCCTTATCACATATACGTAAAATGACTGAATACAATTCGTACCTTGTATTTGCACATCTATCCGAATACAATTCAACTTGATAGATTTTCATGTAACAAATTTTATCATTTATCTTATAGGTATGCAAATAATCTTTAGTTTGAAATAATTCGACGGCACTTAGCCTGCTAGGTTTAAGAACCTGTATTCATTACCGACTCGAAAACCGACAGGACTTTAAAACACGAACATATCACTAACATGTAGTCTATGGGACTCTAGCCCGGATATATTACCAGCACGAAGCCTGCGGGACTTTAGCCCAGATATATTACCAGCACGAAGCCTGCAGGACTTTAGCCCGGATATATTACCAGCACGAAGCCTGCGGGACTTTAGCCTGGATATATTACTAGCACGAAGCCTGCGGGACTTTAGCCTGGATATATTACCCCCATATACTTTTAGTATTCACATAACACAAACACATTAACAAGGTGATGCCTTCATTTGAACCTATTCGTAAATCACATAATTTGCTTTCATTTTGTATTAACCATAGGGCCTCACTATGTACATCTATATATAACTTGCACACATTTAACATTAGCCATTTCGGCTTCATCACATATACATATCCCATACATATTTCACATTAGCCATTCGGCTTTACCACATATACTTTTCACACAATTCACATTGATCATTCGACATATCAATATAGTAAATTTCATTTCACAAGAGCCATTCGACCATATCACACTTACATATAAATACCATTTCAATTTCATCTTTATCTCATAGTAGCCATTAGCAATGTCACATATATACTCAACTTATCTAAAATCCATAATAGACATTCGGTTTTATACATTTAAACACAACAAACTCATGATTCTTTTAATATGTACTTAACATATCATACTTAATCATATCACAAACTTAAATACTCAAAACTTACTAAGATCTCAATTTCCCTTCTTCAATTTCCTAATCACATTAGTAATTTCACTCACTTTGTAACATTAAACCACAATTCATCTCATAATACATTCGGTAATTCCATCGCATAATTTATTAAAATACCATTTCCTTATATTGATTTCCAAATACATTCGACTATCACATTTAGCCATTTCTAAAAATAATACCCATTCCTTATGTATGTTGTAACACCCCAAACCCGGCCCAAACGTTATGGCCAAATCTGACGTGTCACATTGAAACAAAAACACAAGTTCTGATCTTAAACCTTCCTTAAAGAAATTCAATGATAATTTTTAAGAAACTAAAGTGAATGGAAGCTGTGCACTAGGTAGCTATCCGAAACAGAGGAGGTGAGCCATGAAGGCTGCTTAAGTACCAAGCTCTTAATTGGATCCAATCCTCGACATGCCCACAACCATTGCCACACTTTAGGTTGTTGATACTTTTGAAAATATCTCAAGATGGAGTTTGTTCAAGGTGATGTCTTAGTTGAAATGTTGTATTTATCTCTGTATGATTTGAAAACCGAGAGTTGTTTAAAAACGTAACCTAGATCTAGCCCATTTTAAGATATAAATAATAACGCAGATTTCAAAGTTCAAAACCAACCAAATCCAGAAAGAAATTAGTTAAAATGGCCTTATTACAATCCCAAAAAATAGATAATAATATTTAAATAAAACTTTTAAAAGAAAGTCCAACTGAACATCATGGCCACTCTGAATTCCCACCAGCTCCAAGTCTCCACATTAAGGTTCACCTGCAAGGTTGAAGAAGGGGGGTGAGTCTGGAACTCAGTGTATAACAAGCCCTTTCAGAGCCCAAATCCATACATGTACAAGCTCAATTTTCAACATACACTGGGCCGAAGCCTTTCGGTTAACTGTTACTGGGCCGAAGCCTTTATATTACTCATATCGCTAGGCCAAAGCCTTTCTGTAAACGGTACGGCCCATAGGCCCATTCCAATATTACATAACTCAAACCATACATGTATGCAAAAACCCATTTGGGGAGACTACTCAACCCTCCATCCGCTACTCTCCACCCGTACCAACCAAACTCTCCATGTGGGGAATAACTCAACCCACCCAACCAAACTCTCCACTGGCAGCATAGCTGCTTAATCATATAACTGGAGGCCAAGCCTCTTTTAATAACTGGGGCAAAAGCCCTTTTCGGTAAACTGGGGCAAAGCCCTTTATCACTTCCTCCATCATATAAAACCCAACCCATGCATATAATGAATCAAATAGTGCATATCATGTTCATGTCATAGCATATCATGTGCATATCATGTCATAGCATGTAAAACAACAGTATCAAAGTCATCATAAACATATTACAACCCTAGGGGTATAATAGTCATTTTTACCTAGGGGTAAAATAGTCATTTTCATGTTTTAAGGGGTAATTACGTAATTTTATCCATTATTAGGATTTTCCATGCTTATTCATCAATTCCAAGTGTTTAAACAGCAGTTTTTAGCCTATTATAGAGCATTCAAGTTATTGGGCCCAAAACCCCTAATGGGCCCTTCGTAGCCGATTTAGTCATTTAGGTCCTTTTTAGCCTAAGTTACGCAACGGTACTAAAAATTTAACATGCAATTCAATCAGATTCCATTTTTACCAATTTTTTACCCAAATGGGCCCACAAGCCCATTGGGCCCTATTTTAGCCCATCGAGGCCCAACGTACCAAACTGCACGAAACCGTGCTCTTACCTGTTCCATCACTCTTGTTTACTGTGTTCATCGCAATTGAACTCATCCACACTTCATCTCGTATTTACAGGTTACATCAACAACATAATCCGATGTTTCGGCTTTTATGCATTATGAACCTAGGCTATTACGGGGTATGTTACACACCTGTTAAAAGACGATCGATTCCTCCAAGTCCTCCACGCACTCGTCCTATGTTCATTTAATTGATGTATTAAATCCAAATCTAAAAGAATAATCACTATAGTCTTATTAATACTATTCGGCCCCTATGCCTAAAACCGTAGATAGCTTACCTTCGCAATGTCGATTATTGATCCAAACTTATCCAACACTGCTTCACCAACCTATTGCTCCTTCAAGGTTTGTTTGCTTCGCTACAAGAGACCATAAAACGAATGAAGAAGGCTTAATATAGCCTAGACCACAAATCGGCAATCTCCCTAAACCTTAGGAGATTTCGGCTTTTCTTACATTCATAACACGGAATAGATTAATGATACGAGAACTTCCCACAATCACCTTTTCATACCACGCTCAATCTGAAGTAGACCGAGCTCTCAAAGGCTATCAGAAATCACACCACAAGCTCCTAAGATTCGGCCACCAAGTCCCCAATAGGTGTTTTGCTTCGGCTTTTGAATCCAAGAAATAATAGATGGTTATGGCTAGAAAGGAGTGTTGGTAGAAGAGTTTAAGGGCTTTTAGGAAAGAATAGAAATCGGCCAAAAGAAAAGAATAGGAATTTACCTTTACATAGAAATCGACTGCCCCCTTTGAATCCTTCGGGATTTAGCTTGTGTACTATTCGGCTAACAAGAGAAAGGAGAGGATGATAGGTTCTATTTTTTTACAAGAAATTAATGGGAGAAAGAGATGAGAAAAGAAAGTTTGTGGAGGAACAAAATAAAAGAAAAAGAGAGTGTTTTGGCTTATGGTCAATCGGCACAAGTGAGAAAAAGGAGAAAAATATGCTAAACTAAACCTAGTAGCCGAATTAGCACTACAACACCCCCTTGGCCGGCCACATTTCTTCCCATTTCAAAAACTCCTAAAATCCCTCCTAGATATGCTCCCCCTTATCTCTCCATTATCCATGCACTTGACCAATTCAAACTCTTGTGAACAGAGTTCCACTCAACCTCAAATTCTTGCCTACTCAAGACACAAAAATAAACATCACAAATACCTGCATAGAGAGTCGAACCTTGGCCTTCTCCCTTCCACTTACACACCACATTCTTAGGAGACTAGTGGCGCCACTTAGCCACTCTGCCAAGGCTCCTTTTGTGATACATTTTACCCACATATTTTGATAAGACCTCCTAACCAGAGCCCCTAATTCTTTAAGTCCAAAATTTCAAAAATTCCTCCGGGTTTTGGCCAACTCATGGGTCTTCCATAGGCCCATTTACACACTCTAAACGTGAATTTCACAACCAAATACCAACATTTAAAATTCCACCAAACATCTCACAAAATTACTAAGCCCCAAAAATTAGGATGTTACATATGTAACATTCGTCAATACACAAACATAATACCAAATATTTATTTATCAAGATTTAGCATGTCACTTTCACAACATATGTTTTAACTTCACATATATCCGAACATACACATTTGTACAAAGGCATTACATTCAATTTCCATACCTCAATTTTGTTCAGCAATCACACATAAATAATAATAATATCATTCTCTTAACTATTTTCATTTAATCGTTAAGCATATAAAATCAAGTTTAATACTTGAGAACTTACCTTGAATGTTATCGACTTAGGACGAATCGGCTATTCAACTATTTTCTCTTTTCCCCTATCCGAAGTTTGGCTCTCTTTGCTCTTGAGCTAAATTAAACAAATCGATTTGTTCAACCACTTAACCAAATTTATTTATTTATGCATCACATTAAACTACTTACTATTATTAATCACATTCGACACTTACTACAACCACATTAACCTTTAAACATTATCTTATACCATCTAACACAAGGTTTCACAATTTAATCTCATTAGCCGAATATAATTTACCTGTAGAGACCTCATTCGTCAAACTTTAATAAGTTCAAAATTCATCTTACAATCAAACTAAAACATGTATTGACATTAAGTTCATTTGGCCATATAATATATATATAACTCACAAATCAAGTCATACACATCATAAGCCTCAATCGGCCATTCCAATATACAACAAATAAATTCATTCTTTATTTTAAAACACCTACTTCATAACCTTCTAACCATAGCCGTACCCTTTAAGGCTTCCCAAAGGCATCATATTAATCATAAGCACGAGTACACACCTCAATTTCCTTATCACTAATTCAAAACACAAACATCACTCAAATTACTATTATTTGAGTTCACATTCGGCAATTTTATACTTACTTAAACCTACTAGCCGATTACCACTTATCATCAATTCACACTTTCAATCATCTCAAATTATAAACAGTTACACAATTCATTGACTAAAGAGGGGACATTCGACAATCATATTAGCATAGGTTAACAATTAGGCATTGTTTTCTAATCTTTTTAACAAAACCTCTTAATACACCATATTAGCCGAATGTAAGCACTCAATTAAACCACAAAATCTAAATTTTACTAGCTCAACAACCAATTTGCCACCTTTACAAATTTAAAACATCAAAACATTCCAAATCTAATACATTGAGCTCATAACCGAATGCAACCAGAACCAAGATTTTATTATTTTATTTTATTTTATTTTATTTTTTTCCCTAAGCCGAATGCCATATAAACTTATTAAAAACATATAAATTGACATACTCACATTTTCACACCTCAAAACACCACAAATGGTCTAAGTCATTAAATTTAGTGTACATTCGGCATTCATGAACAAGAATTAACAATTAGGCATGTTTTTCAAACACATAGTACAAACTTAACAATTTACTCACTAGCCGATTTTCCCATGGGTTCTCACATAGTCTAGACTTTGTTATAAACATACATATGACCAAATTATGCTTCCATTATCCAAAAGATGAAATACGAAACATCCAACACTCAATTCTAACATTTTACTAACATACCCGAACCTAATGTTCCACTTTAACCAAAATTAACAAGTGGGTTTCGGTTAAAATAAGATAAGAAGCTCACATCCATAAAAAAAAGATAGCAAAATTTCAAAGAATTATCATCAACTCACCTTTGATTCAATCCACTCCCATGGCCGAACCCCCTTGTCTTTCTTTCTTTTTCTTTTACTAAAGTTTCGGCAAAAACAATGAAGTGAAGCATAAACTTTTATGTTTTATTTAATAACACATATAATGAATATTTAATTACTAAATTAGCCCTTGTAATATCATTGCTTCTCCACTAACACATGACCGATTATGTCCATGCAATTTATGCATGGTCTAATTGCATATTAAGTCCTCTATATTGAAAGAACATCTTCAATTCGGCACTTGCATAAAGACCTACTTATTTTTCTTTTATGCAATTAAGTCATTAACTAAGAATTCATCATTCAAATGACAAAATTAAAACATGAAATTTTCACATATGACAATTCACAAAATAAAAACAAAGAAATTAATATTTTAAAAATTTTCTGACTCGATTTCGTGGTTCCGAAACCACAGTCCGACTAGGGTCAAATTTGGGCTGTCACACAAATTACTAGAAATTCTCAACTTTTGCCCCTTATGCAATTTAGTCCTTTTTCGCAATTAAGTCTTCAATCGCGTAAATTTACTCACCAAAATTTTCATGCATACTTATAAAAATTACTATAACACGTAATTTAACACTAGAATAATTTTCTTAAACCTCGAGAAGTGATTTCAAAATCACTATTTTGACTAGGCCCGATTTTTGGCAATTACATTACCGATGTCGATGCCATGTCCTAGACATGGTCTTACACAGGATCTCTCTTAGATGCCCATGCCATGTCCCAGACATGGTTTTACAGGGGATCTATACCTCATCTCGGTGCCGACGCCATGTCCCAGACATGGTCTTATACGGGACCTCATATCGATGCCAACGCCATGTCCCAGACATGGTCTTACATGAGATTGTATCTAGATGCCAATGCCATGTCCCAGACATGGTCTTACATAAGATCTCAGTTCGGTGCTGATGCCATGTCCCAGACATGGTCTTACACGGGACTTACATAACTCATGGCATGACTTCGATATCCCTCGTATTACTTAATATTTTAATCGAGATTTCTCATCTATAATTCATCTTTTCTTGATGAAAATCATGATAATTAATTTCATGGAATTTACATAATCACATAGAATATCATCATTATCAATTTAAATAATGCATAGAGCTAAATTATTACATCCAACTTACCTCGGATACGAAATGAGGGTAAACGCTCGGTTTAGTCCACCACCTTACTTTTTCCTCGATTTCGGTCCGGGCTTCGTGTTTCTTAATCTAAAATGATAAATTAAGCTAGTTTAATACACACATTAGCTAAATAGCCCATAATTAACTCATTGGTAAAATTTATAATTTTCCCCTAAACTTTTACATATTTGCAAAATGGTCCCTAGGCTCGTAAAATAAAATGTACTTATTTTCTAGGTTACTCAAGCCTAGCTGAACCTTTCATGTGCTCATAGCAGCCCACACTTCTCACCAATTTGTACAATTACTACACATTTTACTAACTTTGCAATTTAGTCCCTATTAGGGACTTTCATGAAAAATCACCTAGAGAAAGGTGTTTACTACACTTTAAACTTTCACATTCTACCACTAGTCATCAAAATAGTTGCATGTTATGTATGGGTATATTTTTGAATATAAACCCTAGCTCAAATTAGTGGTAGAAATAGCTAGATTAAGCTACGAGGATTTCAAAAATACGAAGAACATGAAAAACGGGGCTTGGAGTCACTTACTTGGAGCTTGGAAATGAAGAAAACCCTAGCTATGGAGGGCTCATGATTTTCGACACTCAAGGGGAAGAAGATGGACACTTTTTGCTTTCTTTTTCCTTTTTTATTTCATTTATTTACCAAATGACCAAAATGCCCTTGCACCCTTTTCTTGAAAATTTACCCTTCCATGGACATTTTTGTCCATAGTGCCAAAAATTGGTCTAATTGCTAAATAAGGACTCCTAATAGTTTTTCAAATGCTAATTCATCCTTAAAGCTTCTAGAAACTTAATTGTGCACCTTTTGCAATTTAGTTCTTAAGGACAAATTAATCACATTTTCTCAAAATTTCCTTCATGAAATTTCATCACTATCATGTAATCATGTTATGAACTTTATAATAATCATAAAATATTACTTTTTTTACTTCAGATTTGTGGTCTCGAAACCACTATTCTGACTAGGCCCTAATTCGGGCTGTTACATGTGTAGCATCATTGGGACATGTACAGGGGTATGTGGTGTAAATATAACAAAGATATTATTTAAATAACTCTTTAAAAAATATATTATTTCAATAACAAAAACTAATTAATCAAATTTTAAATTTACTTTCACAATTTTATCAAAATTTATAGAAAAATTATTTTATAGGCCTTCTTACCACATTACCTATGGACCTAATCAATTAAAATTTTCAATGCTAGATGTTTTTCATATCACCTTTATAGTTGGACATACACTTTAAAATTGCTGATTTATGTTTCTCCAAATCAATTAAATTATTTTATTTGCTTCCCTGCACTGGACTGGCTGAAGCTTGCCGAGAATCCAGATTTTCGAGCTAAAACTTAAACTAATGCTTGATGGAAATACAAACATTATTTGACTGTTTAATAAACTGATGCTTGATTGAAGCAGTAAATTGAGAGATTCTTGAAATAATGAATAGAGTTATGTTTTGTTAAGTTTGATATTATATAAATTCTCTAATTTTTTGGATCTGCCTTTGAAACTCCATTTGACTCAGCCCAAAAAAATCCAAGTACATATAAAATAGTCAAATCAACATGCTTCTTTATGTATTTATGTGAATCGCCTTAAGTGCTGAAAGTAAGAAGAGCAATATCGAGAAGAGTCCATTAATCCCCCCTGATTCTTTCGAGGTTCTCAGTCTCATTCAAAGGTGGTGATTTTCTTTAAAATCGATGCCATTGATGAAACTGCCTGAAATAATGGATACTTGGCAAGCCTCGCATGTCCAATGCCGGCAAGAAAATTAAGGTTATTAGTTTTTTAATTGATTTTCTCTCTAAAAAAGTTAGGTTTTTTTAATTGATTTAGGTAGGAATTATGTGATTTAATATTTTGTCCAACTACAAGTGACATGGAAAATATTCTGACATGAAAAATTTTAATTGGTTAAGCCTGGGGAAGGGAAGGGGTATAAAATAATTTCTCTATAGGTAATGTCGAATGTCATTAATGTATCAACATGTTTGCTGATTGAACATTAGGACTTTGCAAGTCTGCCAGAAAATGAGGCAAATTAATATGTTGATAATGAGTTTAAAAGAAGGCAGGCCTGCCCTCACCTGCCAATCTACCAAACCGACATGACTATAAATGAACCCAAACACCAAAAATCTCCCAATTAATTCTTCACCAACTATTTCTTGAATTGCAGCAATGAAGGGCAAGATAATGGGGCCTGATCGTCGCCCTCGCTAGGCGCGTGCTTCTTCCTTTTGATAATTGTGTTGGGCAGTTGAAGCAGTACCCAAGAAATTCAATGCCCTTATCTTCTACTACAATATAAACATGTCGATGCTACTACACTGTAGGTCAAGAATTAAACCTTCTCTTCTACTTTTCTAATCAAACTAAATAATTTTGTTTAATTTTTTCAATTAATACAAATTCCATAGGAATGGCTTGCAGTGGACAGCTTCATGTGGTGGTTGAGCTCAAGTCTCTTGCAGAAAAGGTCTGGGAAACCATTAGGGACTCTACCAAAATATTTCCTCAGGCCTTGTCCCATGATTACAAGAGCATTGAAGTGCTCGAGGGCGATGGCAAGGCCCCTGGATCCATCCGCCACATCAATTATGCTGAAGGTAATTTAAATACATCTAACTAATTTGCAAGCAGTTGATGAATCTTCTATGCATGTGTAAAATTATTTTATATCAATATCTTTGGAAATTTAACAAAGTTTTTGCCTCAACGAAGAGCGCAAAGCCCACTCCAATATAAGTGTCATTTTTAAATGCAAATATATTGTACCTAAAGGTTGAAGGTAAATTAATGAGGATGAAATTGAAATTTTTGCGATAGGTTCCCCAATCGTTAAGGTTTCAAAGGAGAGAATTGAATCAGTGGATGAAGCTGAGAAGATATATGTTTACAGCATCTTTGATGGGGATCTCATGAAATACTACAAGACTTTCATTGCTAAGATCAATGTGATTCCCAAAGGAGAGTCGAGCTTGGTTAAATGGTCTTGTGAATTTGAGAAGGCAAGTGAAGAGATCCCTGACCCAAGCGTCATTAAGGAATTTGCGGTGAAAAATTTTGTGGAGATCGATGACTATCTTCACACCAAGGCTTAGAGGCCAGCTCTCCTATTAGCTTGTCATATATATATTTTATTAATGAATAATATGCGGGGTTTCTACTCCTGAATATTAGTGTCTTTTATTCTAGACGTTTCAATGCTACCGTGATAGAATAAATTACTGATATTGCCATACGGGACATCTTTTACTCTTTTTCTCAAGAATAAAATTTGTAACTTATGTTATCTGGAATTGAGGGGTTGGATTTTCGTTTTCTTTGCTTTTTCGTTCAAACATTACATTACTAGAACCTTCAACTTTATATTTTGGGTAATTGAAATTAAGTTAGTTAATATCGTATTGGTAAGTGTATCGTTTATCTTAGGATTGATATCTATTAATATAGGTATGTTTTGATATATTATTTTAAGTTTATCAATGACTTTACATATTTATTTGCATATATATATTTATAGTTTAATTTTGAGTTCCTTGATAAATAATGTATACTTAAATATTTTTCTCATATATATTTATAATTTAAGTTTTAGTTTCCTTATACATTATATGTTATTTTAATAAAAAAATCTATATTCTTATACATTATATGTTATTTTAATAAAAAATCTATATTCTTATACATTATATGTTATTTTAATAAAAAATCTATATTATATATACAAGCAAATATTTCTTAATTATAACTAAGTAAATATATTTATATCTAAATATAAATTTTATAATTATATACAAATCCACGTGTAAATCAAGCCCTTAAATATCTCATTTTAAAATTTTATATTTTAAATTTTTTTAGATAATTTACGCGGATGTTAAATCAATTAGCAAATCAACATGTGGACCAACCATTTAAAAGCACAATCAACTAGCAAATCAACATGTGGACCAACCATTTAAAAGTACAGTTTAAAAATAAAATAAAAATATATAATTAAAAATATTCTCCAAATTGAACGACTATGAAAAATTATTTAATTATTTTAAAATATGTTGTAAATCCATTGATAAATGGATGTCCATACCTCCTTACTACTTTGTAATTTATGACACCTAAAGCCCTATATAGAGGGTTTGTGCAAAACTTATTGTTTCTTAAGTGAAAGATGAATCATCATTTAATTTCTTTCTCTTTCTTTGTCTCTTAATCTTTGTATTCTTTTAGTTTTATTATAAGTTATCAGCACGATCTTGTTCAAAGTGATAGTTCTTTTTATCGAATACTAAAATTACTCTCAATGATTTCCAAGATCTTAGACAACAAGATGCTAAGTTTTTACAGGAAGTTTCTTTTATTTGTTGTTTCATATCTGATTAATTTTTTTAACTAATTCATGATCAATTATAATTGTTTTGATTAACTTATTTTATTTTTATATTTTTAAGGATGGTGAAAGATTTGATATCACTATCTATATGATATTAGGAAATACGATTCACTCTGAAAGTTTGCTATTGATAAATTTTGAATATATTCAAAGTCTACTCTAGAATTTAATTTGTTTACTTATTTATAAAATGGTCAAGACTTAATGTTGAACAAAAAAAGGTACATCAAGTTAATTAGATTTCTATATTTACGCTTGTTCTCAACAATAGCATCTTTAAATATTAAATGAGCTTGATATATGGTTTACATATTTGTGATGGTCTTATTTATAAATTTTATATCCATGCGTTACTTATTATTTTTAAGCATTTTATTTGTTCATGAAAATGAATATTGATTAACTTATTGTTATAGTAGGTTCTATAATTAAATAATATATTTGACTAAAACATATTTAGTATGCAAATTTGTGTTGATAAACCAATGAATTTTATGATTATTCGCATTTGATTTAGTTCAAATATAGATTATGTTCCTCTAATATATCTTCTTAATTTGGTTATACAATTAAAAAATTTTCAATACTTATACATGTTTAGTTCTAAAGATAACTTTTGAGGAATGTCTAAATTAATTTTTGGGTTGATTCTAATATAGAATTTCAAGTTTAATTTGTCATCTTTAATTCTTGAATTATTTTGGCTGAAAACATTTTTGTAGACTTAAAACTAAGAATTACTATATTAATTTGGTCATTGGCATTTTCATGGATCTTGTTTGTCTTAATCGATTGTTGTTTGATAAGAAGCATAAAAAAAAAACTCTTGTGGTTTGATTTTATAAATCCCTTATATTTTTCCTAATATATAGCCATGAGAAACTTGTTACTTTTTTACAGCTGTTACAGTAGTTCATACGTTTTATATTATTTCATTTGTTAATTATTTAGAGAAATGATATGAGCAATTATAAATAGAAATGTTTTAGTGACCATGAAGTGTTGATACGATCCGTCTTGGGGTGAGTCGAGTCGTATTTGTAGTTGCCCGATCGTCTACGAGAAATATTGTTCAAACTAAGTAGATAACGGAGATGGTTATAGTTTCAATAGGAGAAGGTTCGTTAAGTTGTTTTAGAAGAGAAAGAAAGATAGGGTTTGAATGAAAAAGTGCAAACAAGAACCAATATCAAGAAGATATCGACCCTTTGTCTATACGCTCTTTTGGGTTCGGTTTGGATTTGATAAAGGGACCTCGACCCACTATCTAAAGAGATAGGAACCTCGGTATAATTGAACGCCACACTACGGGTAGTGATAAGTTCGAGTTTTCGACAAAGAAAAACGGTTGACACAACTAGGACACTAGGCAAGCCAATCGAAATCTTTGAACGAAATTAGAGAAAAGAATTCCTCACAAATTCGTAAATAAAATTTTCAAAGTTCCAAAAAAGTGCCTTACAAAGAAAAAATGACAACTATTTATAGGCCTAAGACTAGGTAGCCGAATGGCCTTTGCATGCACTACTAATTAAGTAAGAAAATTCTAGAAGTTGATCCTTTAATCTTCATGGATAAATTCGGCCATGGGAAATGTATGGATGAGTCCTTCATAAATGTCATTTGAAGATTCTAGAAGGAAGTCCCTTGGTTGATATGTCCACATTCGGCCATTGGAGGAGGTGAATGAATCATCAATTGGTCAATGCATGTATCTTGGCTGAACATGCATATTGGAGATTAATGCACCTTAACCATTCATGTACCCACGAAAAATGATGTTTCTTCATGATCCATGCATCCATTAAAATACCATTCATGCTCCCTAGCCGTTCATGCATTAGTTGAAACAATGCATCAGGCCATGCATGTATTTGGCCAAACATGCACCTAGGGAATTCATGGCCCTTAGTCGTCCATGCACCTTCAAAAAGTCATGATGCTTCATGCTTCATGTGTCCAATGGTGTTCCTACAAGAGATGTGAACAAAATTAATTCCATCAATGTGAACATTTTAATTTCGGCTAATGTGAACAAAAATAGAAGCATTAAATTCGGTTAAAATTAAATTTAATTAATAGCATTAAAGTAATTTAAAACATATTTAATAAAACTAATGTGAACCTAATTTAATATGTAGCATATTAAATAACTTTTATTAGACTTAATAAATTAAAGTCAACAGAAAATGAATGCAGTCAAAGTTTGGACTTCATGAGCTAAAGTTTAGCTCATGAGCTAAAACCGAGCTGGGCTTGGACTCGAGAGCTGGAAATGAGCTGGACTCAAGCTGGGAAACTGAAGGTGAGCTGAATCCAAGCTAATGAGCTGGTTTTGAGCTGGTGGTGAACTCGATGAGCTGGGCTGGACTTGCAGGTAGTTACATGGTGAGTTCAAGGAGCTAATGTTAGCTCCCTCGATACGTCCCAACAGTGTCTCATCCCAAAGTTAGCCACAAATGCTGTGATCGATTCTTTGAACAACTTGGCTCGAGCTCGAGTGATAGGACCTTGAGGTAGAACCATGGAGTCCTTAGCTGAGCCATGGGGTGCGATCGCATCAAGTGTATTGTTTTGAAGTAAATTTCATGCACGTCTACAATGGTTTATGAAATTTTTGCTAGCACTAGCATTATATTAGGTGTGATATTTTATATATTAGTTTTGTCCATACATTTTGTTTACAATAAACTCCATACATGACTTGACTATTTCTTTCTAGTTAATTGATGATGCAAAACTCTTGTTAAAAGGGTTTTAAAAGTATTCTGAATTGATCCTAAGCCTTCTTATAGCTAAATAAAATAATATTTATTCATAACACTAGTTCTGCTACATTTCCCAAAGTAAATGTAGAAATACATAACAATTATGAAAATGGAACCTGTTGTCATTATCGACAAATATATAAGAAGAAGATGGATGATTTGAAATATTGCTAAATGTTCATTTTTAGAACATAATGACCAATGGTTTATACTAATTAATCATTTCTTGAAGCAGATGATATCTATATAGTCTTATTGGTAAGGAATAAGATATATGCTTACAATATTGTCTAAATTATTCTTTGTTTTGCACATTCCTTGAACTGAATGTTTGCAATAAATATAATAAATTTTATAATCCCTTTTGATCATTAAATTTAATTTGGACATTTGAAGATTTTGGCATATTCACTGAAGTGAATAATGCATATAATTGTTTGCAAATTATATTTATTTTATTAAGTTAATGACATTATGAACTTCACATTGATTTAAACATTTCTAGAAGTAAACGTCGCAATACTGCTTATATAAAAATACAAAGTAAAAAGAATGACAATAAAATTATCAATTGTCACAATTTATATTGACATTAATAGTACAATTGAAAAACATGTTAAAATAAACTAAAAGTTTACTAATGCAAATACATTTACTAATTGTTGTGGCTAGTTAGACCATCCTAGATCATATATGATGTGAAAATTAATTGAGAATTCATATGGACATTCATTAAAGAACTAGATGATTCTTTAATTTAAAAGAAGTCTCATGTTTTGCTTGTTTTCAATGAAAATTGATTATTAGAAACTCACTAGCTAAAGTTGAGATTTAATGTCTTACATTTCTAAAATGAATATGAGCTCATTCATCCACCATGCAGATGTTTTTGATACAAAATAATCACATATGTGATATCAACTCGCAAGTTGTCATTTCCAAGATTGCTTGTTTAAATAATTAATTTCAAATTATGGAAGTAAGACAATTCATCTTGCTAATGCTATTGAGTTCATATCTCAGGCTTTTATTGATTGTTGTATATAAGTTGAATTTTTTGTAAAGCCTATTATTTATACCCATAATGATTTAGAGAAATTATTAATTGACTGCCTCTGATGAATAACTATACCGTTAATTATAAGAACAAAGCTTCATATTTCAACATGAGATTATGTTGAGTTACATGCTACAACACTTGTACGCTTCAGGTCAATAAATTATAAATACTCCTCACTACAATTTACTTTGATCAGGAATTAAATATTTCCCGCCTTTGAATTTTTGTATGTGTATATGTTTCAATTGTTTAACCACAATGCACAAAGATGGGTCCTAATTGGAGGTTGGGAATGTACATTATGAGTCTCTTTATATAAATATTTTTGAGCTATTAATTGGAGGTTTAGTTATGACATAAGTTGTCAATTATTATATGATAGTTTTCCCAACATTAGGGGGAGAAAATAAAAAGTTAGATGAATAAAATACTTGGAATTAATTATCAGTATCTAAGATCCCCGTAAAAAGCAATGTGAACTAGAAGTTCAACAAATAATTCTGTTTAAAAATAAACTGCCAAATGTATTTACTACCTTATTAGAACAACCAAACCTTATATACTAGCTAATGTCTTAATTTGAATTGAAGTCCTAGTAGGACAATTTATTAAAGTAAACGAAATTAATGCATGCCTGAAGCATAAGATTGGTTGGTTCCAAAGATAAATACCATTGTAAAAAGAGAGGAGAAAACATTCTAGATGGTCATATAGTGGGGGGGTTTCCTGAAGAGACTCATGACATAGCTAATTATAAAACTCAAAAAGGGATTCAAGTCACACCCCTTACCCAAGTCCGACGTTAGGACGGGGTATGAGGCGTTACTGTACATAATCATGCTTGAACATGTAATTTTGGGATATAAAATTTCTTTCCTTATTAAAACTTTTCATTCATTCTCTTAATAACCTTATCATGGGCTTACGAGGCCCAAAACATACACTGAGTGTGTTCCGGAACTAGTCCGAGAACTTTCGAGCACTTAGAAAAATTTTGCCTAAAACAGGGCCACACGCCCATGTGAGATGGAACACGCCCGTGTAGGCAGGCCGTGTGGTTACACACGCCCCTGTTCCTAGCCCATGCTGAATTTATTTTTATTTTGAACCTACAGGGGTTTTGACACGGCTTAGGCACACACCCGTGTCTATGGCTCGTGTCCCTCACACGGCCTAGACACGCCCGTGTCATTATCCCGTAGAGGACTCTGACTTAGAACACTATAACATCTTGGGTTCACACAACCAAGAGGCATATGCCTGTGTGCAATACTAACTTAACCTGAAAAACAACTTGGGTTTAACATGGCCAAAGCATATGCCCATGTGCTCTGCCCGTGCTCAATACTGACTTAACTAAATTGGATGCAGGGGGCACACGGTCTATTAACACGCCCTTGAGGCTGACGTGCATCACACACGGCCTAGGCACACGCCCCATGTTCCCAATTATTTGGACAACTATAGGCTATTTTCCAAGCCTTTTGCCACCCTGAAACTGAACCAAACACCAAGCCAATCCAAAATCACAACTCGGGCACAATAGAACATCCAAACATTCACAAATATGACATTCAAACTATAACCTCATAATACAATTATCAACATTCATCTTTCCCATTAATTTATGCAATTTCATGCTAATACCATTGACATTCACTTAGCAATTAAACTTGATTAATATTAGCCTCATTTCAAAGGCCATTACAAAATGTCTTGGGTAATACTAGTAGCCAACATATTAGGCTAACAAAATGACACATCTCAAAGTGACAAAGTTTCCTATACATGTCATACACAAAATAACTAACTATACAATACCTAAAATGAACAACTTGATAGTGTGACTTCGAGCTCCGACTTTGATTGATCCCCGAGCTGATTCGACAATCTACAAGGAAAGTGGGAAAGGAAAAGGAGTAAGCATATACATGCTTAGTAAGTTGCATGAATAAAATAGCTACAAAAATTATGAAACACCATCTAAATAAAATATCATGGAGTTCATATAGTTTCTTATTCATTTTTGTGACTTACTCAATCATATAACTTACTCCTCATTATTTACTCATTCTCATGACTTGCCCTTTTCATGACTTACTCATTCACATACCTTGCTCAATCTCATGGTTTATACTATCTTGTAACTTACTCGTGCTTTTCATGTTGTATTACTCATAACAATGTACTTTCAACTTCTCATAACCTACTCATGTATACTTGTAACACTCATCATCAATCTTTAGTCTTTTTCAATAAACTCATTAACTTGCATACTTTTCTCGTGTAATTTACTCTTAATACCAAAGGATACCCGAATGTCACTAGCATGAAAAGATGCCAAAGCCATATCCCAGATATGGTCTTACATGGAATCTCATACCGATGTCGATACCATGTCCTAGACATGGTCTTACACGAGATCGTAAACAAATGCCAATGCCATGTCCCAGACATGGTCTTACAGTGGATCTATATCTCGTCTCGGAGTTGATGCCATGTCCCAGACATGGTCTTATATGGGACCTCGTATCGATGCCAATGCCATGTCCCAGACATGGTCTTACATTGGATCGTATCTAAATACCAATGCCATGTCCCGGACATGGTCTTACATGGGATCTCAGTTTGGTGCCGATGCCATGTCTCAGACATGGTCTTATACGGGACCTACATAACTCATGTCATGATTCGGTATCCCTCGTATTATTTAACATTTTTAACCGAGATTTCTCATATATAATTCATCTTCTCTTGATGAAAATTATGATAATTAATTTCATAGAATTTACACAATCACATAGAATATCATCATCATAAATTTAAATAACGCATAGGGCTAAATTATTGCATACAACTTTCCTCGGATACGAAATGAGGGTGAACACTCGATTTAGTCCACCACCTTACTATTTCCCCAGTTTCGGTCCGGGCTTCGTGTTTCTTAATCTAAAATGAAAAATTAAGCTAATTTAATACACATATTGGCTAAATAGCCCATAATTAAATCTTTGTCAAAATTTATAATTTTTCTCCTAAATTTTTGCATATTTGCAAAATGGTCCCTAGGCTCGGAAAATGAAATGCACTTGATTTCTTGACTTTCCAAGCCTAGCTGAACCTTTTTTATTCTCATAACAGCCCCTATTTTTCATAATTTCACACTTTTACAACACATTTTCATACTTTTATAATTTAGTCCCTTTTAGGGATTTTCATGAAAATTCACTTGAAGAAAGATGTTTGCTACACTTTAAACTTTCATATTCTACCACTAGTCATCAAAATACTTGTATGTCATGCATGAGTATATTTTTTTAATATAAACCCTAGCTCAAATTAGTGGTAGAAATAGCTAGATTAAGCTACGAGGATTTCAAAAAGACGAAAAACATCAAAAATAGGGCTTGGAGTCACTTACTTGGAGCTTGGAAATGAAAGAAACCCTAGCTATGGAAGGCTTGTGATTTTTGGCACTCAAAGGGAAGAAGATGGACACTTTTTGCTTTCTTTTTCCCTTTTTATTTCATTTATTTACCAGATAACCAAAATGCCCTTGCACCATTTCTTTAAAAATTTACCCTTCCATAGGCATTTTTGTCCATAGTGCCAAAAATTGGTCTAATTACTAAATAAGGACTCCTAATAAATTTTCAAATGCTAATTCATCCTTAAAGCTTTTAGAAACTTAATTTTGCAACTTTTGCAATTTAGTTCTAAAGGACAAATTAGTCATATTTTATCAAAATTTCCTTCATGAATTTTTATCACTATTATGCAATCATGTCATAAACCTAAAAATAATCATAAATCATACTTTTCTACTTCAGATTTGTGGTCTCGAAACCACTATTTCGACTAGACCTTAATTCGGGTTGTTATAATTCTCCCCCTTAGGGATTTTCGTCCTTGAAAATCTTACCAGTGAACAAGTTGGAATATTGGTTTCTCATGTTTTCCTCAAGTTCCCATGTTGCCTTTTCTACCCCATGTCTTTGACATAACACTTTCACAAGGGCTATACTCTTATTTCTCAACTATTTGACTTTCCGAGTCAAAATCTTAACCGGATCTTCACCATAAGTCATGTCTGGTTGAATCTCAATCTCTACTGGGGTAAACACATGTGAACGATCCGATCGGTAGTTTCACAGCATGGACACATGGAATACATTATGAATCTTTTCCAATTCTGACAGTAAAGCTAGCCGATAAGCTACCGGCTCTATCCTCTCGATGGTCTCATATTGTCCGATAAATCGCAGACTTAACTTGCCTTTTCGTCCAAATCTAAGAACTTTTCTCCACGGAGATACTTTCAAGAACACTTTATCCCTAACTTGGAACTCTATTTCCTTCCTTTTTAAATCGACATACGACTTTTGTCTATTGGAAGCAGCTTTCAAGCAATCTCGAATCACTTTTACTTTCTCTTCTATTTCCTTGACTAGATCAATCCCATGAATTTGATTTTCTTTTAACTCTATCCAATACAAAGACATTCGACACTTACGCCCATATAAAGCCTCATAAGGCACCATTTTTAGACTCAACTAAAAACTGTTATTGTACACAAACTCGACCAAAGGTAGGTACTTTTCCTAACTACCATGGAATTCTAGTACGCAACATCTAAGCATATCCTCAAGCACTTGGATTACTCTATTGGACTAACCGTCAGTCTGTGGGTGGAAAGCAGTATTAAAGTTTAGCTTTGTACCCAAAGCTTCCTGTAACTTCTTTCAAAATCACGACGTGAATCTCGGATCACTATGATTGATAATGGAATTCTGTGAGGTCGCACAATCTTAGAAATGTACAAGTCTGCCAATTTGTCTAATGAATAATCCGTGCATACTGGTATAAAATGGGCCGACTTACTAAGCTTGTCGACCACAACCCAAACAACATGTTTCTTTTTCGGTGTCATCAGTAAACCTGTCACAAAATCCATGGTAATACAGTCCCACTTCCACTCGGGAACCATGATAGGCTGTAATAAACTAGAGGGTACTTGATGTTCCGCTTTTACTTGCTGACAAATCAAGCACTTCGCTACATATTAGGAGATATCTCTTTTCATGTTCGGCCACCAATACCATCTCTTTAAATCTTTGTACATCTTGGTACTACGGGGGTGGATTGACATACGACTATTATGCGCCTCATGTAGAATCCTCCCAATAAGCTCATCATCCTTTGGTACACAAATTCAGTCTCGAAACCTTATGACACCATCTAAATCAATCTGAAAGTCTGAATCGATACTTGACTCGCACTAAGTTTTCTTAGCTTGTAATTCTCTATCGCTTAACTGTGCCTCTCGAATCTCTAGGATGAACATCGGTCTAGCTCTCATTTCTACTAAAATCGAACCATCATCGGTTAGAGACAATCATGTGTTCATGGCTATCAAAGCAAATAGAGACTTTTGACTTAAAGCATCTACAACAACATTTGCTTTCCCCAGGTGGTAGTCGATAATCAACTCATAATCCTTTAATAACTTGAGCCACCTCCTCTGTCGTAGATTCAAGTCTTTCTGTGTCATCAAGTACTTAAGACTCTTATGATCAGTGAACACTCGGCATTGCTCGCCATATAAATGGTGCCTCTAAATCTTTAGCGCAAATACTATTGCAGCCAACTCCAAGTTGTGAGTCGGGTAATTCTTTCATGAGGTTTCAATTGTCTCGAGGAATATGCAATCACCTTGCCTTCTTGTATAAGTACGCAACCCAAACCATTTAAGGATGCACCACTATAAATTACAAGCTCTTTCCCGGGTTCTGGTTGCACTAAAATAGGAGCTTCGGTTAACAATGTCTTTAACTTTTTGAAACTTTGTTGGCATTTTTCATTCCACTCGAACTTAACATCTTTTTGCAACAATCTCGTCATTGGAGTGGAGATCATGGAAAATCCTTTAACAAATCTTCGGTAGTAGCTGGCCAAACCTATGAAGCTTCTGACCTTGGATACGTTCCTTGGCGATTTCCATTCAACAATTGCCGAGATCTTATTTAGATCAACTCTAATGCCATCACCTGAAATGATGTGGCCCAAAAATCCCATTTCTTTAAGCTAAAATTCACTTTTGCTGAACTTGGCATAAAGTTGCTTATCTCGTAGGGTTTATAAAACTTTCCTTAAATGCTCAACATGTTCTCCCTCATCACGAGAATAAATTAGGATGTCGTCAATAAAAACCACAATGAACTTATCTAGGTATGGCTGAAAGATGTGGTTCATTAGATCCTTGAAGACTACAGGAGCATTTGTTAAATTGAATGGCATAACAAGAAATTTGTAGTGGCCATATCTTGTCCAAAATGCGGTCTTTGGCGCATCAGACTCATTAACTCTTAATTGATAGTACCCAGATCTCCAATCTATATTGGAGAGCACTATGGCTCCTCTCAACTGGTCGAATAGATTGTCGATCCTTGGCAAAGGGTACTTATTCTTTATGGTCACCTTGTTAAGTTGCCGATAATCTATGCACAACCTCATAGAACCATCTTCCTTTTTCACGAATAACACGGGAGCACCCCTTGGAGAATGACTCGGTCTTGCAAAATCTTTATCTGTTAATTCCTATAGCTGAGCTTTCAACTCTTTTAGCTTGGTCAGAGCCACTCCATAAGGGACAATAGAAATAGGCGTAGTGCTGGGAGCCAACTCTATACCAAACTCTACCTCTCTAACTGGAGGTAATCTAGGCAACTCTTCCAGAAAGACGTTTTGATATTCGTAAACTAATGGCACTAACTCAATTTTCAACTCCGACTCCTTTATATTCATCATAAAAGCAAGATAAGCTTCATATCCTTTTCTAATACATTTCTGAGCAACCATGGAAGAAATCACTTTAGGCAAACTCTCAAATTCATCTGATTCAACTCGAATAGTATTACCATTCTCACATTTCAGTTCAAAAAACTTTCTACCACAATTTACTATCACATCATGAGTGGTTATCCAATCCATACCAAGGATCACATCAAACTCATCGAAAGGCAAAAGCATGAGGTTAGCTGGGAAATGATGACCCCTAATCATCAAAGGATAATCTCGACATACTTTGTCTAATAACACACATTTGCCTAGGGGATTGGATACTTGTATCACAGATTCTATAGATTCTATGGGTATGTTCATACTAGAGAGTAATTTCATGCAAATATAAGAGTGGGTAGATCCTAGGTCTATCAAAGCAATAACAAAAATTTTTTGAAGAGAAAATGTACCCGTTATCACATAGGGTGAAGATGCCTCTTTGCGAGCGCGAATGGCGTACGTCCTTGCTAGCGCACTACCCTCGGGTCTCGTAATCTGTTCTTTTAGTTCACTTTTACTACTCGCTCCTGTTCTCGGGTTCCTTTGTGGTCTACCTCTGGTGGGAACATTACCCGACCTTGCACTCAGATCTTTATCTTTTTCAATCATCTCAGGGTACTCTCTAGTGAAGTGGTCTTATGAGCCACACTTGAAACAGGCCTTCTCATGAGCCCAGCATTCACCAAGGTGGCGTCTGCCATACTGAGGGCATTCAGGTCTACTGGATCGAGTGTTTCCCATACTTGCAACAGAGGTGGTCTGAGCTTTGGAGGCTAAATACTGTTTACCTTTGTTCTTACTTGAGAACCCCGCTGAAGTCACGGATTGTGTAGTAAATTCCTTTGATTTCTTGGAGAAGGATTGGAATGACTTGCCCAATTGTCTCTTTCTTGAGTCACAAGACTCCATCTCAGCTTTCTGCTTCTCTTTGGCCAATTCCTCGGCCTTACAAGCTCTATCCACAAGTAACATAGACTCTTTTATCTCAAGGATACCAACGAACATTTTAATATCCTCATCTAAATGATCTTCGAATCATTTACACATGAGGACTTCGGTAGATACACATTCTCAAGCATATTTGCTGAGCCTTACGAACTCACGCTCGTATTCTGTCATTGTCATCCTACCTTGTTTCAACTCCAAGAATTCCTTGTGTTTTTGATTGATAAACCTTGGGCTGATGTACTTCTTGCGAAACTCCTCTTGGAAAAACTCCCAATTAACTCCTTCCCTTGGTACCACCGACACAAGGGTGTTCTATCACTGATAGGCAAAATCTCGTAGGAGAGATACTACACACTTCATGCACTCTTCAGGTGTGCAAGACAACTAGTCGAATACCCTAATGGTATTCTCTAGCCAAAATTTTGCTCTTTTCGGATCATCATCTTTAGTAGCCTAAAACTCTTTGGCCCCTTGTTTCTGGATTCTATCAACCGAGGGCTTTTCTCGTCTTACAACCTCTATAATTTGGGGAGCTACTAGGGTAAATTGAGGGACTTAAGGGGGTGGAGCTTGGTGTTGAGTGGCCGGGTTTGTTCGGATGAACTCAGTGAACCACTCGTTCATCATTTGGAAGAAGGCCTCTTAGGCCTCTCCTCTCTAACATACAATAGCTGGCCTATTTTCGATTTCAGCTGGCACCGTCCCTTTAATGGGAGCTGGTGCATTACTTTCTACATCATCTGTCGTAGCTCGTTCGGGATCCATTTGCTATAATAAAACATATTCAAATTGTTAGGAGTCGTCACGCTAACATATCACATATTTACATAAGTATGGAATGTATAGCTAGACCCGTACATGTGCTAGGTTAGTCCTAGAATCGACTAAACACTAGCTCTGATCCACTAAATGTATCACCCCTTACTCGAGTCTGATGCAGGGACGGGGTACGAGGTGTTCCATACTTAATCATGCTTGAACATGTAATTTCAGGCTATAAAATTTATTTCCTTATTAGAAATTTTCATTCATTCTCTTAATAACCTTATCATGGGCTTACGAGGCCCAAAACATACCCAAGTGTGTTTCGAAACCAGTCTGAGAACCTTTGGGCACTTAAAAATATTTTCCCAAAAATAGGGCCACACATCCTTGTGAGATGGAACACGCCTATGTGGGCAGGCCATGTGGTCACACACACCTATGTTCCTAGCCTGTGCTGAATTTATTTTTATTTTTAACCTATAGGGGTTTCGACACGGCTTAGGAACACGCCCGTGTCTTGGCTCATGTCCCTCACACGGCCTATACACGCCCATGTCGTTATCCCGTAGAGGACTCTGACTTAGAACACTATAACATCTTTGGTTCACACGACCAAAGCACACGCCTGTGTGCTTACGCCGTGTGCAATACTGACTTAACCCTAAAAACAACTTGGGTTTAACATGGCGAAAGCACACACCCATATGCTCTGCCCGTGCGCAACACTGACTTAACTAAATTGGATGCAGGGGACACACGGTCTATTAACACGCCTTTGAGGCTGACTGTGCGTCACACATGGCCTAGGCACATGCCCATGTGCCCAATCGTGTGGACAACTATAGGCTATTTTCCAAGCCTTTTGCCACCCTGAATCTGAACCAAACACCATGCCAATCCAAAATCACAACTCGTGGCATAATAGAACATTCAAACATTCACAAACATGACATTCAAACTATAACCTCATTATAAAATTATCAACATTCATCTTTCCTGTTAATTTATGCAATTTCATGCTAATACCATTGACATTCACTTAGCAATTAAACTTGATCAATATTAGCCTCCTTTCAAAGGCCATTACAAAATGTCTTCAGCAATCTAGTAGCCAACACATTAGCTAACAAAATGACACATCTCAAAGTGACAAAGTTTCTTATACGTGCCATACACAAAAATAACTAACTATACAATACCCAAAATGAACAACTTGATAGTGTGACTTCGAGCTCCAACTTTGATCGATCCCCGAGCTGATTCGACAATCTACAAGGAAAGTGGGAAAGGAAAAGGAGTAAGCATATACATGCTTAGTAAGTTGCATGAATAAAATAGCCACAAAAATCATGAAACATTATCTAAATAAAATATCATGGAGTTCATATAGTTTCTTATTCATTTTTGTGACTTACTCAATCATATAACTTACTCCTTCTCATCATTTACTCATTCTCATGACTTGCCCTTTTCATGACTTACTCATTCACATACCTTGCTCAATCTTATGGTTTATACTATCTTGTAACTTACTCGTGCTTTTCATATTGTGTTACTCATAACAATGTACTTTCAACTTCTCATAACCTACTCATGTATACCTGTAACACTCATCATCAATCTTTAGTCTTTCTCAATAAACTCATTAACTTGCATACTTTTCTTGTGTAATTTACTCATAATACTGAAGGATACTCGGATGTCACTCTCATGAAAAGATGCCAAAGCCATATCCCAGATATGGTCTTACATGGAATCTCATACCGATGTCGATGCCATGTCGCAGATATCGTATTACACGAGATCGTAAACGAATGTTGATGCCATGTCCCAGACATGGTCTTACACGGGATCTTTCTTAGATGCCAATGCCATGTCCCAAACATAGTCGTACAGGGAATCTATATCTCATCTCGGTGCTGACGCCATGTCCCAGACATGGTCTTATAAGGGACCTCGTATCGATGCCAACGCCATGTCCTAGGCATGGTCTTACATGCGATCGTATCTAGATGCCAATGCCATGTCCAGACATGGTCATACATGGGATCTCAATTCGGTGCCGATGCCATGTCCCAAACATGGTCTTATATGGGACCTACATAACTCATGTCATGACTTCGGTATCCCTCATATTACTTAACATTTTTAACCGAGATTTCTCATCTATAATTCATCTTTTCTTGATGAAAATCATGATAATTAATTCCATGGAATTTACACAATCACATAGAATATCATCATTATAAATTTAAATAATGCATAGGGCTAAATTATTACATACAAATTACCTCGTGTGACAACCCAATTTTAGCCATAGTCGGGAAGCGGTTTTGGGACCGCTAAACCAAGTCATTTAGATGTTTGAATATATTATTTTATGACCTAAAGTATGTGATCATGCATGGATAAATTCAAATGCTTTGATGCTTGACAAATTGAATGTGTTTATTGAATAAGGGATTTAGGTGAGAAATTTTGAAAATGTGTAAGGCTAATTAAAGAGGCCAAATAATTCATGGATTAAAATATGGGGATTTGCATGTCAAATTCCCCATTTTTAATCTTGGTGTCGGCCATGATGATATTAGGTGCATAAAATATACATTTTATGTTAGAATGATGTCATAAAGCTTTATTTTATGAATTAAAGTTAAATAAAATGAAAATAGGGTGACAAAAACAAAGATAGTTCATCTTTGTTTCATCTTTTAGCCAAAACTTAGTAAAGGAAGAGAGAAAATGAGCTTAAAGCATTCGGCACCTCCTCATGCTAGATTAAGGTATGAGATCATGTTATTTTGTTGAAAAATTTGTGATTTTGAGCTTCTTGCTTAATTCTATCTATTGCCCATGAGTCTATTCTTTGAAATAGTCATGTTATACATTCGGTCATGGTTTGGGAGTATGAATTTAGGTAATGCTTGATGAAATTTGATTAATGAAGACTTAGTGATTAAAATGTTGTTTTAAGAGTTGTTAGTATATATTCATGGTCGAATGTAGAAAGTGATTATGGGTTGAATAATTGATCGAATAAGTTGAGGATAGAAATGGATTTTTGTTTAGTTGAGTGCTTTGGTGGTTTATTTGATGTTAGATGGAAGATGACCATGAAATTAGTAACAAATTTGAGTTTTGTTGACTTAATAGACTCATGCATTCGGCTAATGTTGTGCTTTATAAAGGTTTAGTTAAAATGATTAAGTTATAATGCCCCAACTTTCAATCTATGCTTATACGATCGTTTAACGACCCTTTAATAAAATGTATGAGGGAATATCAAGTTAAGGTCAATGGTTTATAAAGTTGTTAATGATTTTCGAATGACCCTTAATTGAAGAACCGATTATTACTTGTAAAATTTTGGGAGATGAGCTAAATGATTTTCATGTTATTTATTTATATTTGGATAATGGTTTATGGTCAGTGTTTAAGTGACCGAGTGTGCTAAAGATCTATTTCACATTTTAGTTAATATTTTACCTAGTGACCGAATGTAATTAGATGTTGGGGGAGATAAATATTTAATTGTTTGGTATTCGGAAAAGTAGAATTTAGAATGTGATCGATATTCATTAGAAATATATGTACTTTAGTATAGAAAATATGCATTTGGAAGTATGATAAGCTAGGTGAGTTTTGTGTAAGTATGTGAGCTAGACATAAAACGAATATGTGGCCTTAGGATTATGTATAATTGTATATTATTCGGCTATTTGATTTCTTTATTTATATAAATGGTACTTGAGTAATGCTTGAGTCTAGAAAATTTTATTTAGTAAACCAATTTTCTTAATTCTAGCTCAAGAGCATAAAGAGACAATCTCGAATAAAGGGAAAGCGAAAGTGGCGGAATAGTCGATTCACAATTACTCAGAAAAGTTTGAGGTAAGTTCTTGAGTAACAAATTTTAGCTCATGATATGATGAAATCTTAATACATATGTGTAATATGTAAATTTAGACTTAAGAGCTATATTTGAATATGGTTGTGGCAAAGGTAATCTACGAAATTGTTGGTAGTGGTATGTGAATTTCAAATTTTGTTATATTTTGGAATGGAATTGTGCCCATTGTTTACGATTAGTGATTCAAATGTGATAAGGTACATATACTTATAAATGTATGAATAATAATTGGGGGATTAGATTCGAGCTTATACTCGAAGGGCTTTTGAGCCAGTGATGCAATCCGAGCTTATACTCGAAGGGCTTTTGAGCCAGTGATGCAATCCGAGCTTAGACTCGAAGGGCTTTTGAGCTAGTGATGCAATCCGAGCTTAGTCTCGAAGGGCTTTCATGCCAAGGGTATAACCGGACTAGTTCCGAAGGGCTTTGTGCTAGTATTAAAATCGGGTTTGGTCCCGAAGGGCACCCGTGCCAGCGTTATAAAATTTAATGTCAAACAACCCTGACAAATGTGTTATCTATCGTAAGATAGCCAGGTATGCATCTTATTTTTGTTCAGAAATTTTATTACCTATGAATTATGATTTTTAAATTCAATGGGAATACTCCGATTATTGTTAAAAGTTACTCGAATATCTATGACTCGATCATGGTGTATGCGTTCCGATTAGAAGGGTTAAACCATTTGAGCATAGAACGTATGTTTATAAGCATGAGTATAATCTGATACTTGAAATGAGCCTATTCGATTACAAGTTGAATTTAGTCGGATACATTGAGTATACCATTGTGACATGAATGAGAGAAGTGTTATCATAGTATGTTTCTATTCGGCCAAAAGAGGAAATAACCAAGCTTAGATATTCTATGTTATTTTCTTTAAATGATTTTGCCACTCAAAAACTTACTAAGCATATAATCGCTTACTCTGTTACCTGTGATTTTCTATTTTATAGATCTCTTTGGTCAGTTGTGGTTTCGGGAATCTTAGGGTCGAAGTCGTCTACACTATCTACTCTCACTTCGGTATCTTAAGTTTCTAAACTACGATAATGGCATGTATAGGCTTGACATTTTGTTGTTGTTAAACAAATATCTTTTGATGTTGTAAATAAGTTTGGCCATACGAAATTGGCTTACATATATATTTTGCTTATATATATATATATACAGTTTAAATCTTGATTATGATGTATGTGAATGGAAGTTTAAGTATGCATTGTGAGAACTAATTTCTACGGATGTCATATTTTGAAAATATATGCTGTATGAAACATATGTGTGATTGGAATGTGAACATTGATGATAATGAATGTAACCATTTGATATGTGCATAAGGATGAAATGGAGTTTGTGTGCAGATTAGTTAAAATGGTTTTGTAGCCTGAGTTTTAGAAGTAGAAGTTAAGTTGTTCTGATGCTTTAAATTTGCATAAGAAGTTAATGTTTCATGAAATCATACTAATTAAGTTAACATTAAGCACCTTTGGTGTGAGGTTCGGCTTTATGGTTTGCCTTGTAGTGTATTGTTTCAGCTTTGTTAAACCTTGACACTCCTTTACCATATGAATAATAAAAGTCTTATATTATGCAAAGGTGGTCGTAAATGTAGTGATTAGATGTGTTCTTCAATTCGATGCTTGAGATCCAAATTATGATTTAACAAATGACATAAAATTTTGCGAGTGAAATTTTGATTTAGTTATATGAAGGTCAGCTAATGCCTCTTGACTCTCCTGCGCCAGGTACGGGTCAAGGGGTGTTACACCTCGAATATGAAATGAGGGTGACACTCGATTTAGTCCACCACCTTACTTTTTCTCGAATTTCGGTCCAGGGTTCGTGTTTCTTGATCTAAAATGACAAGTTAAGCTAATTTAATACACACACTGGCTAAATAGCCCATAATTAACTCTTTGGCAAAATTTATAATTTTACCCCTAAACTTTTGCATATTTGCAAAATGGTCCCTAGGCTCATAAAATAAAATGCACTTAATTTCTTGACTTCCCAAGCCTAGCCGAACCTTTCTTATTCTAATAATAGCCCCTATTTTTTATAATCTCACACTTTTACTACATATTTTTGTACTTTTATAATTTAGTCCCTATTAGGGATTTTCATGAAAAATCACTTGAAGAAAGATGTTTACTACACTTTAAACTTTCATATTCTACCACTAGTCATCAAAATACTTGCATGTCATGCATGGGTATAGTTTTTAATATAAACCCTAGCTCAAATTAGTGGTAGAAATAGCTAGATTAATCTACGAGGATTTCAAAGATATGAACATGAAAAACGTGGCTTAGAGTCACTTACATGGAGCTTGGAAATGAAGAAAACCCTAGCTATGGAGGGCTTGTGATTTTTGGCACTCAAGGGGAAGAGGATGGACACTTTTTTCTTTCTTTTTCCCTTTTTATTTCGTTTATTTACCAAATGACCAAAATGCCCTTGCACCTTTTTTTTAAATTTTACCCTTCCATGGGCATTTTTGTCCATAGTGCCAAAAATTGGTCTAATTACTAAATATGGACTCCTAATAATTTTTCAAATGCTAATTCATCATTAAAGCTTCTAGAAACTTAATTTTGCAACTTTTACAATTTAGTCCTAAAGGACAAATTAGTCACATTTTCTCCGAATTTCCTTTATGAATTTTTATCACTATTACGTAATCATGTCATAAACCTAAAAATAATCATAAATCATACTTTTCTACTTTGAATTTGTGGTCTCAAAACCACTATTCTGACTAGGCCCTAATTCGGGCTGTTATAATTCAAGTACCTTAAAGTGAAAATAAAAATGATTGAAATAAAGAGATCTCGATAAGTTATGTCAATTCGAGAAATTATGGAACCAAAATAAAAAAATAGTTGTTGACGACATTTTTGGTTTTAATTTTTCTATTGGAATAACAAAAGAAATGAGTATCTTAAGCCCAAATCTATTCAGGAACATTAAAATAAAAAAGATTGGTCAAAATGGAAAGATGCAATTCAAGAAGATTTGAATTCACTTTCTAAACATGAGGGTTTTGAACTTATAATCCAAACACCTAAAGATGTAAAACCAATAGATATAAATGAGTATTTGTGCAAAAATGAAATGAGAAAAATGAAGTCATAAGATATAAAGCATAGCTTGTAGCCTCACTGAGTATTCAATGTTCAATGCATAATTGTGTTTCTTTTCGTGTACAAGAGTTGAGTAGACTTCCTGTGGCATGTGAGACTTTTCACCATCCAAAGGCCCATTCCTCAACTCAACTAAATAAATGTAATGTTTCGTTTCTAATAGAATTAAAGAAAGGTAGGTACCTAATTCTAGGAAGAGTTGAAATCTTACTTGTTAGTTTTGGTTATTTGGTTTGGCATGGTTTGGTTCATTTTGTGAATTTGGTCACTAGATTTGTATTGATGCATATATGTTTTAGTGCTTCTTACTAGTCATTTAGTTAGGTCATTTTATGATGCATTGGGTTCTATGATTCAAAAGTTTTAATTGTGTATTCATATGTTAAATTGGTTCATTATGATTTAGTGATAAGTTAGTCTATGTTAGGTACTATTTGGAGGTCATTTGTATGCTTATATAAGTTTAATCTAGGCAATTTTGCATGTAAGCCTTGAGACATCAGGAGCATGTCTTGAGACATCAAGAAAAAACATGACCAAATTGTTCATTTTTTGGTATTGGTCTCGAGTCATATTGAACATGTCTCAAGACATTGTTTGCCTAGTCTTGAGACCCGAGGTTCATTGTCTCGTGATAGGAAACATCGAAGCTAAGGGTCCAAATTAGTGGGAGCTAAGTCTCAAGACCTGTCTTGAGACACAAGGGTCATTGTCTCGAGAAATGATCCCTAATGTCTTGAGACAACTAACTTTGAAGCTAAAGGTTGAAAATAGGGGAAGCATGTCTTGAGACACAACTTCATTGTCTCAAGACACACTATTGAATTTTAATAATATGGGTTTGGATTTGAATCCTAACTTTTGTTTTATTCATACAACCCTAGGTCATTATGTGTGGCCCTATTGATCATAATTAAATGAATGGAAATGTTACAAAAACTACTTAGATAAGTGAAAATAGGGTTTTAAATTTCTATTATGTAATACCTACAATTTTTAAATGGCTTTTAATTTAAAAACGTAAAAAATTTGTGGTTTATTAGCCCTTTTTTTTCAAACCTAACTTTAGAAAAGAAAAAAGAAAGCTATAATCACTTTCTGATATTTTTTTTAGTTTGTGGTTTTGGCAATTTCGGAGAAGCTAACCTTAAAGAAGGGGAAGTACAAATTGATCATAAATTTTAGCAATTAAGGTGAGTTTTTGTTTAAATTTATTTAAATTTTTGTGTTTTAAACTATTTCTTCATAAAATCCTTGTATTTATTTGTGTCAATTTTAAAAGCTTGTGAAATCTCGGTGACTTTCTAGTGAGATTTTGGCAACATTATTGGTGCCAAATGAAAGTTTTCCTAAATATCTTTCAAACGATATGTGTAGCAACCATTTCGATCGAATAAAGTTTAGAGAAAACAGTTTTCTAAGTTTCTGACATGTGGATTTTTGACAATTTTGAAAAGCCAACTTTCACACGCTAGAAATAAATCTATATGTGTTCATATGTTTCAAAATTTAGATTTTTTCAAAATAGAAAGTTTTTAATTCCATTTGGTTTTGATATCTTGGTGGTATGAGTTTTGAGTTAAAATCTAGGTAAATTGTAACACCCCACCCTAACCCGATTGCTAGATTTGAGATGTGAAATAACACATTCATCACTGAAGCAACTATAGTCTACAAACTCAATTCAATATCCAATAGATGAATCATGAGAGTAATTGAGTTTAATAATGCATTCATAGAATAAATAAATTTTACCACTTCTAAAAGAATTATTAATTCAAATTTGGGTTCTAAGTAAGCTTACGAATCATTGGTAACAAATGAGGGACCAAGTTGCAAATACATCTAAAATAGGAATTTTATCGTGACACTTAGGATTGTATGATGCGACATTGAGGATAGTTAACTCTAGGTGTCACAACTCCACCAACGTACATTGCAACTTTAAAAGTAGGAACACAATGTTGCGACTTCAATAGGGGAATGTCACGACCTTGAAGACAAGGGCTTAATGTTGAGACTATAAAGATAGTTTTCTAAATTTTGCAACATTTCATACAAGCCTACTAAACATCAACTCCATTTGGTCTAAAATAACCCAAAAACTTATCTCATCACATTATAGGCATTAACACAAATATCAAATTACCATCCATTGTATATCAAAGAACTATAAATACATGATCAATATATACATATTCATTTATTTGAAAAAAAAAGAAATAAAACAATCACAAGAATGATATAGCAAATGGACAAGCAACCTATTAACTCACTAGATAAATACTAATACTATTGGAAAAAAATTGGTTTGAAATAATTTTCTTGCACAACGAAAAATTAAAATTTTGAAAACCGACTCAGTTTATGATATTTATAGCAGTAAAATTTAGACTAAAATCGTACCTATGTTTACAAATGAGCAGATCCTTGATGTTTTTCAGCTCTCATCCAAATGATCTTTTCTACTATTCTCGTACAACAAACTCCTCTGAGTGTGGGCTCGAACCTATTCAATCAAAATACAGAACTAGCAAAAGTTTTCTTTTCCTATTTGGGTGAAAACGAAAATTCTCTCTTCTTTAAAACTTATGAAATTGCTATTCTGGAAAAATATAATTAATAGTTGAGAATAAATTCTCTCTATTTTTCAAAAGAGTAACTGGAAACATGAAAATAAACACACTTTTTTATGCCCTTTTTAACTCAAATTCATGCAAATTCGTAGTAATTCTTGTCAAAAAATATATAATAATTATAAAATAATTAAATTGTACTTAAATTATTAACATGTTGAATTTTAATTAATTTTATAATAAATTTTTATTTATTTTCGATAGATTCGCACAAAGGGCAAAAAATGCTCAGCAGTTACTACTAGAAGCACAAAATCGAGAAGCGATTGTGAAGCATCGAGGCAAATGAATTTTTCAGCCTAAGAAGGTCCAAATTATGAAAATTAATTCATAATATAATTAATTTTAATTTTAATCCAATTTATTTTAGGTTAAATAATTATTTTAATTAAATTATGAAAAGAGGCCCAGTTCTGCTAAACCGAAAGACTGATCCAATTGAGCAACTAGGCTACCCAAAACTGTGCAATCTAACGATCTCAGCAACATACAACTCTACCAATCTTTCGAGTGAGAAATCCGTACGCACTAGAATGAAATGCACGGACTTCGTCAAACAATCAACAATTACCCACACAATGTCTTTCTTTCTCGGTGATAGAGGCAATCCCGATACAAAATCCATCGTGACACACTCCCATTTCACTCTGGAATCATCACTGGCTATAATAAACCTAAAGGTATTTAATGCTCGGCTTTAACTTGCTGTCAAACCAAACATCTCAATACGAACTCTGAGATCTCTCGTTTCATACCTGGCCACCAATACATTTATTTCAAATCACCATACATTTTATTGCTACTAGGATGAATCGACAAACTATTATTGTGAGTTTCCTGTAAAATCTTCTGAATGAGACCAGGATTTCTTGGAACACAAATTCTTCCTTTGAAGTACAAGCTATCAAAACATCATCACATTTCTGAGCTTCACAAATTTATTGCAGAAGCATCAGTCTCTCTTTTAATTAAGCTAAAATCGAACCATCATCAATCAACGTTAGCCGCGTGTTCAAAGCTCACAAAGCAAATAAAAATTTTCTACTCAATGCATCAGCAATGACATTAGCCTTTCCCAGATGATAGTCGATAATCAAGTCATAATCTTTCAATAACTCAAGCCATCTACATTATCTCAAATTCAAATCTTTTTGCAACATCAAATACTTCAAGCTTTAATGATCCATGAAGATATGAAGTTTTTTTCGGTAAAAATGGTGTCGCCAAATCTTCAAAGCAAACACAATAGCTACAAGCTTTAAATCATGAGTCAGATAAATCCTTTCATGCAGTTACAACTGTCTAGAAGCATACGCTATTACTTTGCCCTCTTGTATCAAAACACAACCCAAACCATTAAATGAAGCATCACTATAAAACACAAATCCTTTACAGACTCTGGCTGAACTAACACAGGTGTGACGGTTAACAAAGCTTTCAACTTATTAAAACTTTGCTACATTTCTTGAGCCATTCAAATTTAACATCTTTTTGCAACAATCTCGTCAACGGTGTAGCAATCATCGAGAATCCCTTGACAAATCTTCTGTAATATCCAGCTAAACCTAGAAAACTTCTGACTTCAGATATATTTCTCAGAGGTTTCTAGTCCACCACAACTGAAATTTTTTTAGGGTCAACTCTAATGCCATCAGCTGATACAACATGTCCCAAAAATCTGACTCATCGAAGCTAGAACTCACATTTGCTGAACATAGCGAACAATTATTTTTCGCGTAAGGTTTGCAAAACAATTCTTAAATGATTGGCATTCTTTGTCTCATCTCGTGAATAGATCAAAATGTCATCAATGAATAAAACAACAAATCTTTCTAAAAACAGTTTGAATATTCTGTTCATTAGGTCCATAAACACAGTAGGTGCATTAGCCAAACCAAATGGCATCACAAGAAAATCATAATGTCTGTACCTGGTTCTGAACGCAATTTTTGGAACATCTGAGTCTTTAACCTGTAACTGATAATAACCAGAAGAAGATCAATCTTTGAGAATACTATCGTACCTTTAAACTGGTCAAACAAATCATCAATATGTGGCAAAGGATACTTATTCTTGATTGTTACTTTGTTGAGCTATTGATAATCTATACATAATCGCATTAATCCATCCTTTTTCTTAACAAATAACACATGAGCACCCCAAGGAGAAAAATTAAGCCGAGCAAAACCCCTGTCTGTCAACTCTTACAATTGAGCTTTTAACTCTTTCAATTAAGTAGGTACCATTCTATATAGAGATATCAATATTGGAGATGTTCCCAGCATTAACTCAATAACAAACTAAACCTCTCTAATCGGTAGCAACCTGGGTAATTCTTTTGGAATGTAATGCCCTGATTTTTGGGTTTTCGTGATTTTGGTGAAATTTTGAAATTTTGGTGTTCTGATTGCTGAAAATATGTTTAAGAGTGTTAGTGGGCCTTTAGAAGGCCCAAGCCTAAGCTAAAACCCGGTAAAATATTAAGTTTGGATTTTGAGTGAAAGGGGACTTGGTTAAGTGGGCCTTTAAGAAAAACTTCGTAAATTAAAGCATAAATAAGCCCTTGGTTAAGTGGCAAGGTGGCGCCACTTAGGTGCCTAAAAAAGTGGTGTGTGAAGCTGTGTACAAGGGCCAGTGTTCAAGTCATAAGGTAAGCGAAGTGTTACTTTTAATTTTTAGGCATGTGCTGGGCATGTGATTAACTTGTGTAGAATCGGCTAGGGCCTTGGGGAGGTTGGGCCGATTGCTCTATTGGTAATTAGGGCTAGTATATTTTCTTTTTCTGTCAAGACAAATTAGGGTTAGCCACCAGAGTGACCAAAAACACAGATTTCCTTTTGTCTGTGCCGATTTCTTCTTCCTCTCCTCCTCTTCTGTATTCTTTTCTTTTTCGATTCTTCTCTTTTCTTTTCTCCTTCTATTTTCATTCTTCTTCTTGTGTTCTCTAGCTGAAACCTCCCTATCACTCTGTTCATTCTCTCTTTCAATTCCAACCTTCTAAAAACCACCATAGCCGATTGCCATAAAAGCTGAAATCCCGAAAACTTACTTCTTGTGCCAATTTCTCCAAGCCAAAATCCCTCAATTCCTTCTACCTCTTTTGACCAATTTTCATCTTCTTTAAGCCCTTAGTGCTTGTCGACAACATCACTCCAAACCTATAACCCCAAATCATCATCTTCTTCAATAGTCAAAAGCCAAAAACGTCACACTCTTAGGAGCTCATAGCTGAATCTTTAGATCTCTAAGATTCGAGTTCTACTAGCATTTAGGGGTTAGATCTATATTAGATCTGAGTAAAAACAAAAGGGAAATCAATGGTAAGTGCCCGTTAACCCAGATCTATAAGTTATTTTGCAATTTAGAAAAAGCCGAAGTCCCTAAAATTTAGGGAGGCTGTCGATTGGGGCTAAGACCCTAATGGGTTGTAGTAATCAATTTCTTTTGGTGTTAGTGTGATTCAGAGACTGCTGATGAGGGCTTGGATCTTCGGAACAACTAGATCTAGATCTAGTCATCAGTTTTCGGTAAAGGTAAGATTCTGAGGGCCTTAGGTGCTTATGGCCGAATATGGTAAGTGAATATTGAGTTTGGCTGCATGAATTTGTAAACTATAAGTTGTGGTAATCGATTGTAGGATATCGTGGGGGATCTTATTAGCAGTCGTCATGAAACAGGTATGTATCGACCCCTTTCTTTAGTCTAAATCGGTAAAGGCCAGAGTGACCGAAAAGTGACTGAAAGGTTGACCAAAAATTTGGTATTCCTTGGGCTTGTGAGCGTGTGAATGCTCACAAGATGTTATAAATCATTGGATCTGAGATCGCAAGTGGTAAGATAGTCGCATGTGTAATTTTGTGCACTTCAGTAGTTGGGCCTCGATGGGCTAAAAATGGGCCCAATGGGCCTACAGGCCCATATGGGCAAAATTTGGGTAACAAATGTGTACTGATAGTTTGTAGGATCAAAACTGTTTAAGCTGATAAATCGATCGAAAAATTTGACCTAAATGGGCTTAAATAGCTAATAGACACTGTAGGGCCTATTAGGGGTTTTAAGGCCTAATGACTGTAAACTGCCAAAATGAGCTAAGTAACGTACTGAGATAAAAGTTAGATGATAAATAACTATTTAGTGCATAAAACCCTAAAAGGTGGAATAAATACTGAAATATCCTCATAGGTGAGAAATTACAGTTTTACCCCTAGGTGCAAAACGACTGTTATACCCCTAGGGTTATGTTTGACCAAGATTGCATGTTTTATTATTTCTATACATTATATGCCATAACATGATCATTTGATGCATAGGGTTGGGTTATATGATTGGAGGAAGTGCTAAGTGGCAAATGCCACGAATACCGAAAAGGGGCTTTGCCCTAGTTTACCGAAAGAGGCAATGCCTCGTAATATCGTTCTGGTGGCTTGACCACACTATATGATTATGCAGCTATGCTGCCACCGTGGAGAGTAACGGCTGGGTGGTTTGAGTAGTTCTCCCCACATGGAGAGATTGGCTGGTACGGGTGGAGAGTAGCAGTTGGGTGGGTTGAGTAGCTTCTCCACATGTTGATATGGGTTTTGCATGCATAACTGTTTTGATGTTGAATTGGGCCTATGGGCCATACCGTTTACCGTAAAATGCTTCGGCCCAATGATATTGTATATGAAAAGGGCTAAGGCCCAGTAACCTATATTTGAAGGGCTTCGGCCCAGTTGTGGATAAGATTGGATTGGGCTTAGGCTAGTGGGCCTAAGCTGATTTGGGCTCTGGATGGGATTCTTTGCACACTGACTTTACCAAACTCACCCCTCTTCTTTCCACCCTTCAGGTGAGCCCTAGGCAGTGGACTTGGAGTTGGGAGGGATTCAGAATGGCCACGGAAACCGAAACACTAGTTTAATTAGATTATTTACTTTATTAAAATTTATTTCATTCATTATTTATTTTAATTTGGGTTTGTAATAAGGCCGCTTTATTTATTTTTATTATGGGTTTTAATTATTTATTTTTACTTTATTTAAATTATTTTTTTGAAAATAGATGTACGAGCTTCCCTTAAAATTAATCCAACTTTTTAAAATCCTATCACACGAGGCAAATGAGCAACAAAGTAAGTCGTTATAAAATAAACATCTATATAATTAACCAGGAATTTCTCTTAAAACTCCAATATCAGTTTTGCCAAATTCACCCTAATGTTAGTAACTAGGTAACGTGGTTAGGTATAGGTGATGTGACACACCAGATTTGGCCGTAACGTTTGGGCCGGGTTTAGGGTGTTACATGGAAACACATCCGTATACTCACATACCACTAGAACCGATTCAAGCTTTAATTCAAAAACTCTAGAATCAAATATAAAAGCAAGATACGCTTCATAGCCTTTTCTAACATATTTTTGTGCTGGCATAGCCAAAATAAAATTAGATACACTATCCAGTCTATCTGACTCAATTTGAAGTTTTTCATCGTTCTGACATTTGAACAGAATATGCTTTCATCTACAATTCACAACAGCATCATGCAGAGTTAACCAGTCCATACTCAGAATCACATCAAACTCATCAAAGGGTAGTAACATCAAATCAACTAGAAAGTTGCAACCTCAAATTATCAAAGGACAGTTTTTACAGACTTTATCAACTAACACATACTGGCCTAAGGGGTTCATTACATTAACCAAAAACATAGTAGACTAGAAAGGCAATTTCTTATTTGACACTAATGTCATGCATACATATGAATGTGTTGACCCTTAGTTAATCAAAGAAGTAACATTAGTATCAAAGATATAAAATGTATGAGTGATAACATCTGGTGCTAAAGCTTCCTCTCGAGCATGGATTGCATAAGCTCTTGTAATGCCCCTAACCCGTATCTGTTACCGGAACAGGGTTGCGAAGCATTACCAGAGTTTACCGAACAAATACAGATAATTCATGTTATTTACAATTCATATCGGAAAATAATTATATTATCCCTTAATTGGACAGTTGAGACCCCGATTTAAACATTAGAAACAAATTGGGACAAAATCAGAATCTCAAAAAATTTTTTGCAAAATTTTAAAATTTTTACTAGGTGCAGGGGTCACACACCCGTGTAGTCAGGCTGTTTGGCTCACACGGCTAGATGACATGCCCATGTCTCAGGCCGTGTGGCATATAAGGTAGGGCACACGCCCGTGTCCCTAACCCGTGTTACTCTCTAACTTGCAATTTAATTAAGTGCATAGGTCACAGACCAAGTCACACGCCCGTGTGCTAGGTCGTGTGGACAATTTAATTTTTTAAAATTAGGTGCAGGTTTCACACGGCCAAGATACATGCCTGTGTCTCTACCTGTGTGCCTAATTCTGAGCATTCTGTTTCTCAATTTTAAGATGCAAGAGACACACAGCCAAACCACCTGCCCATGTGCCAGGCCTGTGTGTCCACACGGTCAAGACACAAGCTCGTGTGTCTACCCGTGTGGACAAAATAAGGCCATTTCCTAGCCTTATTTCTCACCCAAATTTGGCAAAAACCTACACCAATACTTGCAATCATATACCAACCATTTCAAGCATTATAACCAAGCCAACTCTATCATCTATCATGATGTATCATCATATGCATTCACGTATTTCCAATACTTACTTCTATCAACCATTTCCAACCCATATCAAACATGTTAATCTCTTATATAAATACATCAAAGTATATTAAACAATAACCATTCCAATGGCTAATTACAACCAAAATATTTTAACGTATGAACTATTTAACCTATACATGCCATTATACCAAAATAAGTTTACTATTTATACCAAAACGAGCTGGTGGATAGTGTGAAGATGCTTTGACCAATCTCTAACCCTTGTGAGCTTCCAAGCACTATAAAATAGAGAAAGGAAAACCTAATAAGCATTCAATGCTTAGTAAATTTGTATAACAGGAATTAAACTTACCAAGTTATATTCATTTAGACAAGCATATCAATAACATGCTTTCCAACAATTTGGCAAAATTTGCCTAATCATAAACATTCAAATAAGCAAGTTAGTCACATATTTCTCATGTACAACATTTAAACATGGATGAGCTCATCATACTATAAACTGTCAGGTATTTTAGAAGCATTTCATATCATTATTCCATATTAGATGTACATTTCCATGACATTTTGTTTGAAATTCAATTTAATCACGTTAGAAATTTCTCGTTGAATTTATTTGAAATATCGATGGATACACTTGTATGGTACACTTAAAGTGTACAAAATTAAAATCGGTCAATTCATACCTAGGGGCACCCAATTAGGGCACATAATCGAAAGCACACTTCAAGCCTTGTAATGGAAAGCTCTCACAGAGCCATTTCGAGAAGCTCATATAGAGCTTATTGAAAAGCTTATCTAGGCTATATACGGGAAGCTCATAGGAGCCATAATTGGGAAGTTCACAAAGAACCATATATCAGGAAGCTCCAGATAGCCATATATCGGGAAGATCAAGCGAGCACTATCGTTAAGTTCAAGCGAGCACTATCGGGAAGTTCACAAAGAGCCAATTTAATGGGAAGCTCATGAAGAGTCTATAATCAGGATGCTCATAAGAGCTAAGGTGTGTCCACAACAAATGTAGGATCACAACCTATTGGGACGCTCCAAAGAGCTATAACGGGAAGCTCGCAAGAACACTATAACGAGAAGCTTAAGAGGGCTAAAACGGGATGCTTTCTTTGAGCTATAGTGTGTCTACAACATACGCAAGACTACAACCAATACGGGAAACTTGTATCCATCATTTTCATTTATTCAAACGGTACTTAACATTTATCGAGTATTATCGGATATGTGATCAATTTCTTATATATATAGCATTTACAAAATTCACATATACAATATCTAATTCAAACTATTCAAACATATAAATCATTCAATTCAAGCATATAATTACACAATTAAGTTACACAAACTTACCTCGACACTTGTTCGAATACGAAATTTACTAATCTGACACTTTTTGTTTCCCTTGATCCAACTTGGTGCTAGGTCTTTTAGGATCCATATAAATCAATTTAATCATCAATTTAATACAATTCACACTCAATTAGATTCAATTTACACCCTAAGCAAAATTACCATTTTGCCCCTATAATTTTCTTAAATTTTAATTTCGTCCCTAGGCTCGAAAAATGAAATTGATGCAATTATCCCTTATTCCAAGCCTAGCCGATTGTCATATATAACAATAACAATTCATAAATTTCACAAAAATCAATATTTTTTCATAAATTTTGCAACTTTATAATTTAGTCCCTAAATCACAATTTTATTGAAAATCATTTTGTAAAAGTTATTTATCTATCAACATCCTTTCATTTTCTACCATAAATTTCAAATTTTCAACATATTCATCCATGGAAAAACTTCTATACTTTGATAACTTTTCAAATTAATCCCCAAAATAGATAGATTAAGCTATCTCGATCTCAAAAATATAAAATTTACTAAAAATAGGACAAAAATACTTACCCAATTAAGCTAAGAAAGTTTGTTTTCTCTTTCCTAGGGTTTCCATGAAATTTGGGGATGAAGATGATATAAAATGATGATATTAAACCTTTATTTTATTTATCATCTTTTAATTATTCTCTTTTCCAATTTAGTCTTTATCCTTTTTTAGTTTTTCCATGGATGAATCACCAAAAATATCTACTAACTTTTCTTTAATGGTCTAATTACCGTATAAGGATCTCAAGTTTTGAATTCCATAGCTATTAATACTTTTGTATTTTATACAATTTGGTCCTTTCCTTAATTAAACACATAATTGGTAAAATTTTCTTATCAGAATTTTCATACGTCTTTCCTATCATAATGTAGACCATACAATAGTATTAAAATAAATTTTCTTTTTGGTTCAAATTTATGGTCTTGAAACCACTATTTTAATTTCACTGAAAATGGGCTATTATAGCTCTAGTCGGCGCTTGTACTTTAGATCTCACAGTAGAGTCTTTTGTCCCACTACGGCTATTTCCCACATTACCAATGTTCCAGGGTTGTCTACCTCTCGCAGTAGTATTACTCAATCGAGTAGTTTAAGCCTTTTCTTGTCAGACCTTTCTGGGCAATCTCTGAGATAATGTTCATGCGAACCACATTCGAAACATGACTTGTCCTTCAATCTACATTCACCAAAGTGTCGTATATTACATTTCTGACATTTGGGCTTGTTATTTCAGACACTACCCTCACTCGCTATAGACATAGCCTGAGGTTTTGAGCACGAACGTTGTTTTCCTCATTCTTTACTGGAGTAACCCACTGAAGCTAATGAACGACCATGATATTCTTTTGACTTCTTTGACAGTGATTGGTATGACTTTCCTATAGATCTCTTTCCTAAATCACAAGCCTCAGAATTAACTTTTCTTTTTGCTTTACTCAATTCCTCAATTTTATGCGCTCTGTTAACTAGAACTACAAATTCTTTCAACCCAAGGATCCTGACTAATAGCTTGATGTCTTCATTTAATTCATCTTCAAACCGTGTGCATTCTCGAGCATATTTACTAAGTCAAATGAGTTCTCTCTTATATTCAGATATAGACATACGACCTTGTTTGTAATAGCCCAATTTCAAGTCTAATTGGAATAGGTGGTTTCAGGACCACTTAACCGAGTCAAAATATTTATTTTATTATTTTATTAATGTCTATAGCATGGTAGAATTATTGTGTGAAAATTTTCGTAAAGAAATTTTATTGTTTGAATAGTTAATTCGGTAAAAAGGACTAAATCGCATAAAGCGAAAAATAGGTGTTTTATATGTTAAATGGCTTAAATGACTTTGGAATCATTAGTGGAATTCCTCAAGTTGATAATATACCTTAGTCTAAGTTAGTGGACATGTAACGCCCCCACGCCCGAGACCGTCGCCGGAGTCGAGCTTAAGGTGTTACTGAACATAATTTTCCATTTTAAGAACTTTGAAACATTTAATTCTACATTCACAGCATACTACAAAAAAAATCATATCTCGAGTTACGAAGCTCGAAATCAAGATCCGTAAATTTTCCCTAAAACTAGACTCATATATCTATATAATAATTTTTTTCTAGAATTTTTGGTAGGGCCAATTAGTACAGTTTATTAGTTAAAGTTACCCCTATTTTAGGACTCGACTGCACTGACCTCTGCTTACTACGAACCACTTTTCTCTCTCTACAGAATTCATATGACTATGACGTTTGATTCTATTAAAACTAGACTCAATAAGGATTTTTAAAATATAAAGAATACCTCCTAATTATTTTTGTACAATTTATGGTGAATTCCCAAAGTTGGAACAGGGGATCCAGAAAGCGCTCTGGCCCTGTCTCACTAAAACCCAAATATCTCATCACATATAACTCCTTTACCTATTTTGCTTCTTCCATATGAAAGAAGACACAATAAGATTTAATTCCATATTTAATTCATCACCTAATTCGGTTTCTACTATTTTTAGTGATTTTTCAAACTCACGTCACTGTTACTGTAATGTTCTGTTTTATGGCAAATTTCATCTTTTTATGAATTTTCATGAACTACAGAACATATTAGTCTCACATAACATCCAACATTATCTAGGCTAGCCATTCCAATGACTAATCATTACCAAGCATTTTCTTAACCAAACCACAACCATATCATAAGATTATTTACACAAAATAAGAACATTGCTATACATGCCATACTTAAGTTATACAAGCCATTTTACGAAAAAGTCCTTCGGATAGTGTGATCGAGCCTTCGACCTATCCCGATTCCTGAGCCGGCTTGTCCAAAACTATAATGAATGAAAAGGAGGGAGTAAGCATAAATGCTTAGTAAGTCCATATGCAAATAACGAGTAACATAACAAAGCAATTATACCAAACAGCCATAGCATGTTATCACCAAGACATATTCCACATTTCTAGCCATTGTGTATCAAGTTTCAACCCGAGGGTTAAGAACATACCTGTCCAAAGTGTGCATTTCGCGACACTTACCAAAATATCATTTGCATCTCAAGCATTCTTCCATTTCGCTAAAAATTTACCCGTTGAACACATCGGAATATAACCCGGATACATGGATAATTTGCACATAAGTGCCACATATGTAATCAAGCGACCATGTAACCCGCCCATAAGCAAACTCGGACTCAACTCAACGAGCTCGGGCGTTCGCACCCATAAGTGAACTCGGACTCAACTCAACGAGTTCGGATGCCTAGTTACATCTCACGAACTCGGATTCAACTCAACGAGTTCGAACATTTGCATCCATAAGTGAACTCGGACTCAACTCAACGAGCTCGGATGCCCAACCATCCTAGTTACATGTCACTTGTATCCTAATCTATTCCCAAGGTTCAAATGGGATTTTCCTCAATCACACATTTCCCCGTCGTTCTCCTCAAAATATCGAAACCAATACGTTGCTTGCATCTCATACTTATCAATTTAATCACATACTTTTTATACCAATACATAATATTTCACAAAGCATAATATTCATAATAACAAGTATCATATCATATAAATAGCATTAAATCACTTAAAATAGCAATTATGTTACATTACTTACACATGAACTTACCTCGGTACAAAATATAGCAATTTTGCAATTTAGTCCACAATCTTTTCTTTTCCTCGATCAAGGTTGATTCCACGTCTTTCTTGATTATGGAGCTTGGAAGCTTGAAACAAACCCTAACTATGGAGAACCCTTGAAATTTCGTGGTAATGAAGAAGATGATCAATTTTGTGTTATTTTTCCCTTTTTATTTCATGTTAATATCCAAATGACCAAAATGCCCCTCCTTACTAAACTTTCAAAAATTCCATCCATGTCCAAATTTTGTCCATGAACTTAAAATTGGCCAAATTACTATTTAAGACCTCCTAATTAATATTCCAAAGCAATTTCATACTAAAAACTTCTAGAATGCAAATTTTGCAACTTATTCGATTTAGTTCTTAATTTCAAATTAAGCACTTTACGCTTGGAATTTCTTCACGAAATTTTCACACAATCATGCAATCATATCATAAACCTCAAAATAATTATAAAATAATTATTTCTACCTCAGATTTGTGGTCACGAAACCACTATTCCGATTAGGCCCTAATTTGGGATATTACAACTCTTCCCCCTTTAAGGATTTTCGTCCTTGAAAATCTTACCGGTAAACAGGTGTGGGTATTGATTTCTCATAGTTTCCTCAAGCTCCCATGTAGCCTCTTCTACTCCATGCTTTTGCCACAACACTTTCACAAGAGCAATACTTTTATTCCTTAGTTGTTTAACTTCTCGAGCTAAAATCTTTATCGGTTCTTCTTCATAGGTCATGTCTGGTTGTAGTTCAATTTCTGTCGGTGAAACCACATGTGAAGGGTCTGAACGATACCGACGTAACATAGACACATGGAACACATCATGAATCTTCTTTAATTCAGATGGCAATTCTAACCGATAAGCTACCGGTCCAACTCTTTCAATTATTTCATATAGCCCGATAAAACGCGGACTTAATTTGCCCTTTCGTCCAAATCTAAGATCTTTCTTCCACGGAGACACCTTTAAAAATACTTTATCACCAACTTGAAACTCAATTTCTTTTCGTTTCAAATCTGCATACGATTTCTGTCTATCTGAAGCAGCTTTCAAACAATCTTGAATTACCTTCACTTTTTCTTCGGTTTCTTTTATTAGATCAACTCCATAGATCCGATTTTCCTTGAGTTCAGTCCAATACAAAGGCGTTCGACACCTACGACCATACAATGCTTCATAAGGTGCCATCTTCAAGCTCATCTGATAACTGTTATTGTAAGCAAATTCCACCAATGGTAGATATCTTTCCCAACTTCCTTGAATTCTAATACACAACATCTGAGCATGTCTTCAAGAATCTGAATTACTCTCATCAGTTTGTGGATGAAAAGCAGTACTGAAATTTAACTTTGTACCTAACGCGTCTTGCAACTTTTGCCAAAACCGTGAGGTAAACCTCGGATCTCTATCCGAAATGATCGAAAATGGTATTCTGTGTAGTCTAACAATTTCTCTGACATACAGTTCAGCCAACTTGTTAAGAGAATAATCTATACGTACCGGAATAAAATGAGCCGACTTAGTTAATCTGTCAACTATTACCCAGATGGCATATTTCTTTCCTGGAGTCAATGGCAACCCTGAGACAAAATCCATAGTAATCTGATCCCATTTCCATTCAGGAACCATAATAGGCTGAAGTAATCCCGAAGGCACTTGGTGTTCAGCTTTCACCTGTTGACAAATTAAGCATTTGGACACAAACTCCGATATATCCCTTTTCATTCCATTCCACCAATACATTTTCTTCAAGTCATTATACATTTTCGTACTGCCCGGATGAATCGAGAGACAACCACTATGTGCTTCTTACAGGATCTTTTGAATCAATTCCTTGTTCTTTGGTACACAAATCCGATCTTTAAACATCAAACACCCATCAGAACCAATTCTGAAATCTGACTCTGTATCAACCTCACATCGCTTTCTTTTGGCTTGCAAGTCTTCATCGCTTTTCTGAGCATCACAAATCTCTTGTAAAAACATCGGTCTTGCTTTCAATTCGGCTAGAATCGAACCATCATCTGACATTTCCAACTGAGTGTTCATAGCTCTCAAAGCAAACAACAACTTTCTGCTCAAAGCATCAGCAACTACATTTGCTTTTCCTGGATGGTAGTCAATCACAAGCTCGTAATCTTTCAATAACTCCAACCATCTTCGCTGTCTCAAGTTCAAGTCTTTTTGTGACATCAAATATTTAAGACTTTTGTGGTCGGTATATACTCGACACTTTTCTCTATATAGATAATGTCGCTAAATCTTCAAAGCAAACACCACCGCAGCCAATTCCAAATCATGAGTCGGATAATTCCTCTCGTGAGGTTTTAACTACCTCGAAGCATAAGCCACAACTTTTTCTTCTTGCATCAATACACATCCCAAACCATTTAGAGAAGCATCACTATATACCACAAATTCTTTACCTGACTCGGGCTGCACTAACACTAGTGCCTCTGTTAATAACTTTTTCAATTCTTCGAAACTCTGTTGACATCCTTCCGTCCACTCAAATTTAACATCCTTGCGGAGTAATCTAGTCATAGGAGTAGCAATTATAGAAAATCCATTCACAAACTGTCGATAATATCCAGCTAGCCCCAAGAAACTTCTAACTTCGGTTACATTCTTCGGTGGTTTCCAATCAACAATAGCTGAAATTTTACTGGGATCAACCCGTATACCATCACCTGAAACAATATGACCCAAAAATCCAACTTCCTGAAGCCAAAATTCACTTTTACTAAACTTGGCATATAACTGCTTATCTCTTAAAGTCTGCAAAACTATTTTCAAATGCTCGGCATGCTCGGTCTCATCTTTTGAATAGATTAAAATATCATCTATAAATACCACAACAAACTTGTCCAAGTATGGTCGAAATATGCGATTCATCAAATCCAAAAATACAGCAGGAGCATTTGTCAACCCAAATGGCATAACTAAAAATTCATAAGGACCATACCTTGTTCTAAAAGCAGTTTTAGGCATATCTGACTCTTTTACCCGCAGCTAGTAGTACCCAGATCTCAAGTCAATCTTTGAAAACCACGTCGCTCCTTTCAGCTGATCAAACAAATCATCAATTCTCGGCAACGGATACTTGTTCTTGATTGTCACTTTGTTCAGCTGCTGATAGTCGACACATAGTCTCATTGAACCATCCTTCTTTTTCACAAACAATACAAGAGCACCCCAAGGCGAAAAACTCGGTCTCACGAAGCCTTTGTCTATCAACTCTTGCAACTGTGACTTTAATTCCTTCAATTCTGTTGGTGCCATTCTATACGAAGCAATCGAGATCGGAGCTGTTCCCGACATCAACTCTATACCAAATTCTACTTCCCTGACTGGAGGCAAACCCGGCAATTCTTCTGGAAATACATCCGCGAATTCACATACAATCGGCACTGGTTCTACTTTCTTTTCAATTTCTTTTGTATTCAACACATATGCTAAATAAGCTTCATAACCTTTTCTCAAATATCTCTGAGCCGACATTGAAGAAAATACACTAGACAATGCCTCTGATTTATCTGATTCAACCCGCAGAGTTTCGCCATTTTCACACTTTAATTCAATAACTTTCTGTTTACAATTTACTATAGCATCATGCAATGTCAACCAATCCATGCCCAAAATAACATCAAATTCATCAAACGGCAACAACATCAAGTCGGCTGAAAAGTAATAACCCCGAATTATTAAAGGACATTTCTTGCATACTTTATCAACTATAACACATTTGCCTAACGGGTTTGATACTTTAATCATAAATTTTGTATTCTCAATAGGTATATTCATACTAGACACCAATTTCATGCACACATATGAATGAGTAGAACTGGGATCAATTAAAGCAGTGACATTAACATCATAGAGAGAAAATATACCGGTGATCACATCGGGTGAGGAAGCATCTTCACGCGCTTTAATAGCATAAGTTCTAGCCGGAGCCCTTCCTTCAGATCTAACTGTTGCATCTCTGGCTACATTCTTGCTGCTTGCTTCACTCCCAGCTTTTCTTGGATACCTTCCCCTCGAATCCGCACCACCTGCTTTTATACTCTGAAATTTTTCTTTTTCACTCCTCTCTGGGCAGTCTCTAATAAAATGATCCGGAGAACCACATCGAAAAAATTCATTTGCTCTGCACGGACCAAAATGATTTCTGCCACACTGCTGACACTCGGGCTTAACAAATCTCGAGTTCCCTACACTGGCTGACGAAGTAGTCTGGGACTTAAGACCCACATTTTGCTTCTTAAAATTCCCATATGACTGTCCAACTGAAACTTGGGAATGAGGATTCATATTTCTTGGTTTTCCGGGTTGCTGTGAGGGTGCACCGCCCATCGGTCTTTTCTTCCAATTTCGTGTCTCAGATTCTATTTTTTTCTTCTCTTTAAGTAGTTCTTCAGCCTTGCAAGCTCGATCGACAAGTACCACCATTTCTTTTAATTCAAGAATCCTAACAAATACCTTAATTTCTTCATTGAGCCCATCTTCAAATCGCCTACACATTTTGGCCTCTGTAGGAACATATTCTCTGGCATACTTGCTCAATCTGATAAACTCTCTTTCGTATTCAGTGACTGTCCTATTACCTTGCTTTAGCTCAAGAAACTCTTTATGCTTCTGGTCAATAAATCTTTCACTGATGTATTTCTTCCGAAACTCTTCTTGAAAGAATTCCCAGGTTACTCTCTCTTTCGTTACCACCAAAATCAATGTCTTCCACCAATTGTAGGCTGAATCCCTCAACAAAGATATAGCACATTTCAAGCATTCTTCAGGTGTACAAGACAGTTCATCAAATACCCAGATAGAATTCTCAAGCCAGAACTCTGCTTTCCCGGTATCATCATCTACATTAGCTCTCAATTCTTCAGCCCCTAGCTTCCAGTTTTTATCAACTGGAGTTCTTTGGAATTTCATCATATCCACACCCTGAGGCATCGGGGATACAGGTTGAGGAATTGGGGGAGGTGGGGGAGGCTGTACATTCGGGTTCGTACGAATGAACTCAGTATACTAAGCACTCATCATCTGGAGAAAGGCTTCTCGACCCCTTTCTCCTCCTCCTTGACCAATAGTGGGAGGTGGATTTTCAGTCGGCACCGCCCCTTCAGCCGGAGCTGGTGCATTACTTTCTACATCATCGGCCACAGTTGGATCGGGATCCATTTACTATATAAAAAAATCATTTAAAAGGTCAGAAGTCGTCACACTATCACAATATACACATATGGCATTTATAGCGAAATCCGTACATAAAACACGTTAGTCCGAGAACCGACTAAACCTGCTCTGATACCACCAAATGTAACTCCCCCACGCCCGAGACCGTCACCAGAGTCGAGCTTGAGGTGTTACTGAACATAATTTTCCATTTTAAGAACTCTGAAACATTTAATTCTACATTCACAGCATACTGTCTACCTGCGTTACGGTTACAAAAAAAATCATATCTCGAGTTACGAAACTCAAAATCAAGATCCGTAAATTTTTCCTGAAACTAGACTCATATATCTAATAATAATTTTTTTCTATAATTTTTGGTAGGGCCAATTAGTACAGTTTATTAGTTAAAATTACCCATATTTTAGGACTTGACTGCACTGACCTCTGCTTACTACGAACCACTTTTCTCTCTCTACAGAATTCATATGACTATGTCGTTTGTTTCTATTAAAACTAGACTCAATAAGGATTTTTAACATATAAAGAATACCTCCTAATTATTTTTGTACAATTTATGGTGAATTCCCAAAGTTGGAACAGGGGATCCAGAAATTGCTCCGGTCTTGTCTCACTAAAACCCAAATATCTCATCACATATAACTCCTTTACCTTTCGCTTCTTCCATATAAAAGTAGACACAATAAGCTTTAATCCCATATTTAATTCATCACCTAATTCGGTTTCTACAATTTTTAGTGATTTTTCAAACTCATGTCATTGTTACTGTAATGTTCTGTTTTATGGAAAATTTCATCTTTTTATGAATTTTCATGAACTACAGAACATATTAGTCTCACATAACATCCAACATTATCTAGGCTAGCCATTCCAATGGCTAATCATTACCAAGCATTTTCTTAACCAAACCACAACCATATCATAAGATTATTTACACAAAACAAGAACATTGCTATACATGCCATACTTAAGTTATACAAGCCATTTTACCAAAAAGTCCTTCGGATAGTGTGATCGAGCCTTCGACCTATCCCGATTCCTGAGTCGACTTGTCCAAAACTACAATGAATGAAAAGGAGGGAGTAAGCATAAATGCTTAGTAAGTCCATATGCAAATAACGAGTAATATAACAAAGCAATTATACCAAACAGCCATAGCATGTTATCACCAAGACATATTCCACATTTGTAGCCATCGTGTATCAAGTTTCAACCCGAGGGTTAAGAACATACCTGTCCAAAGTGTGCATTTCATGACACTTACCAAAATATCATTTGCATCTCAAGCATTCTTCCATTTCGATAAAAATTTACCCGTTGAACACATCAGAATATAACTCGGATACATGGATAATTTACACATAAGTGCCACATAGGTAATCAAGCGACCATGTAACCCGCCCATAAGCGAACTCGGACTCAACTCAACGAGCTCAGGCATTCGCACCCATAAGTGAACTCAGACTCAACTCAACGAGTTCGGATGCCTAGTTACATCTCACGAACTTAGACTCAACTCAACGAGTTCGAACATTTGCATCCATAAGTGAACTCGGACTCAACTCAACGAGCTCGGATGCCCAACCATCCTAGTGACATGTCACTTGTATCGTAATCTATTCCCAAGGTTCAAACGGGATTTTCCTCAATCACACATTTCCCCGTCGTTCTCCTCAAAATATCGAAACCAATACGTTGCTTGCATCTCATACTTATCAATTTAATCACATACTTTTCATACCAATACATAATATTTCACAAAGCATAATATTCATAATAACAAGTATCATATCATATAAATAGCATTAAATCACTTAAAATAGCAATTATGTTACATTACTTACACATGAACTTACCTCGGTACAAAATATAGCAATTTTGCAATTTAGTCCACAATCTTTTCTTTTCCTCGATCAAGGTTGATTCCACGTCTTTCTTGATTATGGAGCTTGGAAGCTTGAAACAAACCCTAACTATGGAGAACCCTTGAAATTTCGTGGTAATGAAGAAGATGATCAATTTTGTGTTATTTTCCCTTTTTATTTCATGTTAATATCCAAATGACCAAAATGCCCCTCCTTACTAAACTTTCAAAAATTCCATCCATGTCCAAATTTTGTCCATGAACTTAAAATTGGCCAAATTACTATTTAAGACCTCCTAATTAATATTCCAAAGAAATTTCATACTAAAAACTTCTAGAATGCAAATTTTGCAACTTATTCGATTTAGTCCTTAATTTCAAATTAAGCACTTTACGCATGGAATTTCTTCACGAAATTTTCACACAATCATGCAATCATATCATAAACCTCAAAATAATTATAAAATAATTATTTCTACCTTGGATTTGTGTCACGAAACCACTATTCTGATTAGGCCCTAATTCGGGATATTATAGGACATTTATGTCCATATTCTACATGATTTTTATATGGTTTTATAAAGGTCAAAATTGTAAAATGATTTATATGTTATAATTAATTAAAAACAAAACCATATTATGTTTTACTCATTTTCTTTAGTCAAAAATAGGAAGAAAGAAAAGCCATTTTCATTAGGGTTCATTCGGCCAAGCTTAGGTCATCAATTAAGGTGCGATTTGTATTCAGTTTTTAATGATTTCTATGTTTTTGAGCTCGTTGCAGCTCGATATAGCTAGCCTGTATCTCAATTTCTAAAATTATTAATGATTTTGAAATGTGCCGTTGTTGATAATATGAGTTTTTATGAAGTTTGATGATAGAAAATAAAAGATATATGTTAAATTAATATGTTTTGTATTTGGATTTTTGATGAATTTGAGTATATTAGGCTAAATTGTGAAAATGAAAAATTGAGGGGCTAAAATAGGAAGAAATGGAAATATAGAATACATGAGTATTCGGCTAAGTATATGTATAGGAAAATTTTATGTATTTTGTGTAATTATGAAATAGGGACTAAAATGTTAAACTGTTAAAATGTCAAAATATGAGGGCTAAAGTGCAAAAAGGTCAAAATATATGTTTATGTAATGAATTGCATGATTTGGTGAATAAATAGGTTAAATTTGAATTTATATAGATCAAGATAAACAGATACCAAAAGTTGATCGGGGGAAATGAAAGGTAGATGAGTAGACATTGGATATATGAGCGAATGATATATGAGCTAATACAAGATAAGTTGTATAATTAGAATCGATTTATATTTATAATTAAAATTGTTATTTTGAATATTGTATGAATGTATAAATGAATTATTGAATTGAAATGCCTATTGGTTATATGCTCAAATTGATTAACAAGTCCCGTTTGAACCGTAGAAAGTCATAGAATACGAGTGGCATGTCACTAGGGTTACCATTTGGTCAAGCTCCAACATTTGTTACAGACTCACCACAGCTCGTTTGAGCTTACAATTTTAATCCTTCGGGGCTTACCGTTTTAGCTCTACAGAGCTTACTGTTAGCTCGTTTAAGCTTACAATTTACTAGCGCAAGAGGAGCATATCGGTTATGGCTCGAAAGAGTGTATATGATGATGAATTGATGGATTACTAATTTATACACTTAGTGTGCATCACCTGAGTATCCCTTGATGTTTTCGAAGGTTCAACGGGCATTATACCAATATGAATTATAAAGATTACATGCTACAAGAGTTACATGATTTACATGAATTATATGGTACATGGTTCATATGAATTATAGAAGGAAAAAATAATATATGTATGGTATATGTGAAAGTTAAGTGAAGTGATATATGTATTGAAATGTTACATGAGAAATATGTTTGAGTTCATCCTTGTAAATGGATGGATATGTTATTGATAAAGAACTAACTTGTGCGTGAATGATGTAAATAGGCATTATGGACAAATGAGTTGGTTGTATATTGCTTTAATGCTTAATATCACATTGGTAAGTTTAATTCTATATTATATAGGCCTACTAAGCTTTTAAGCTTACTCCATTAATTTTCTTGTGTTTTATAGATTTTGGAAGCTAGCTCGATTTGGACGAGGTCAGAGATTGCTATCACACTATCCAGATGATCTTTTGGTACTTTTGGAACTAATGTAAATTATGTAAATATGGCATGTATAGGCTAGTTTATAGGTTGAATCATATGGTCACTTATATGCTAATGAATGTGGTATGATTTTTGGTACCTAAACAAGCTATGTGATATGGCTTGAAATAATAATAGTTGGTTTCATATGAAAGCCTTATATGATATGCTTATAATGTGATGAATGATGCTTGAGTATTGATAAGTACTGGCATGAATGATGTTAAGTTGATTAATGAAATGGTAGCATGATTGGTACATGCTTTGGTAACATTTTTGGTTGAGTAAATGATATATGAATTGGTTGGTTATGAAATGGTTTAAATGTGCATTGTATTGGTTGAATTGGTTGCTTATTTTGTATATGAATTTGGTGCAAGTTGATGCTTGTAGGTACAAGAGGATTGTGTGGGAAAAATGGCTTAAACCAAGCCTATTTTTACACCACACGGTCTGAGCACATGGGCGTGTAACTCGACCGTGTGACCCCTATACCTTAGATAATTAAGTCAATATACCCTATAGGATTGGCATGGCCTAGATACACAGGCTTGTCTACTGGCCGTGTATGGCACACGAACTGTCACATGGGCATGTGGTCGGTCGTGTGACCCAAGTCAGTAGCCTCCCCAATTTTCACACGGCCTTGCACACGGGCATGTCCATGGCCATCTGATGCAAGTTAGTAGGTATGCTGATGCGAGCACGCCTCGCGAACTACTTTGGACAAATCTTTCGAGTCGAGTACCGACTTGTTGGCAAGCTGATCCTAACTCGTTTCCAGCTCCACGAGCTCCATCCAGCTCAAATTCAGCTCATTTAAGCTTGATTCAGCTTGCCCGAGCTAAACCAAGCTCACTTCTAGCTTCTCTTCAGCTCACGAGCTAAACTCTAGCTCACTTCCAGCTCACGAGTTTGGGCTCAGCTCCATATTAGTTCACTAGCTTGATAGTAGCTCATATTTAGCTCGTTGACTTTTTACTTAAATAAAATTTGAACTTATTTAATTAAGCATTAAACATGTCTTACATTTATGTTTGTTATTAATATGTCTTAGATATTGCATGTTTTAAATTTGTCTTAAACATAGCCGATTTAATGCATGACATGTGTTCACATTATGCCAAAATTTATGAGTGTTCATGAAATGTCTTAAATGACTTGTTTATTTTATGCAGGTACATTCATTTGGACGGTACAAAGAACCATGGAAGAAACATCTCTTTTGGACATCTCACATACATGAATGAACAACATTTAATTAGGTGCATGCATGACCAGATTCAAGGTGTTTACAAGTTCATGTATTTGTCAAATACATGAATGCCCAAAATACATGAATGATTGGGCTCAAATGCACATTCGGTTAGATGGATGATGACGATTCATGCATGAATGTATCTAGAAGATCCATTCCCTTTGGACGGAACACATTCATGCATGGAAGGAAATTAATGCAAGTTCATGTACGGCTTGGTGCAATGTATAAAGAGGTGCATGTAGAATTGAGGTTCAATGGACGGCATTTAAGGGAGTACATGTATTAGGGACGTTCATGCAAGTGGGGGCTATCTTAATGTTCATGTTTTTGAAGGTTCATGGACCGAATTTATGGAGGAACATACATTGGGACGTTTTATGCATGATCCATGCATTTTCAAGTTAACCATTCAAGTATTTAAGGTGCATTAAAGCTTCATTCGGCCAAGGGGGATGATAGAACATTAAAGGGCTGCACATTCATGGAATTAAGGCCTTTCTTCAAAGCTAAGTATGCATGAATACATAAAGTGAAGCAACATGATGATTCGGCCAATTCATGCACCATCTTCAAGTATGCACCAAATTTTAATGCTTTTGTGTGAACATATTAAATACAAGTGTGAACAGAATTTAAGTTAGTATGAACACATTTAGATGCTGAAATTCAATAGGCATTTTAGGGCTATAAATAGAGATTTGTAAACTTTGTAAAGGGGACTTTTGCCATTTGATTAAAAACCTGTTTTTGTGAGGTTACTTCCTCTCATATCTCGTACAAGTTTCGAAAGACTTATCTAGCGTGCTAGTGGCGTCTACCGATCTTGTTTTTGAACTTATCACCATCCTTGGTGTGGCGTTCACCTATCCTTTGATTCCATCTATCCACCTTAACAATATAGGAACCGGGGTGACACTTTTTAGTGTTGAATCATTCCTGACGTTAAGTTCATTTTCCATTCCCATCCTTTGAGTTTCTTTCTTGTCTTCATCAAACCGAGCCAACTATTCAATATCTACCTTTGTTATTCCATAACCGAACCTAGCTACACTTATTTCCCATTTTGAAAACCTTCCGCTTAATTAAACTATCCATTTCACTTTTATTTCCAAGACACCGAGGCACGAACGATCTTTCTCGACTACGATCGGGAAACTACGTGAATTCAACTCGATCACCCGAGCCGGATCACATCATTTGGTATCAAAGCTTTTAAAACGAGGAGTACCGAAGTTCGAAGCATCATCAAAATAGGTTGTAAAAAAAATTTCAAATTTTTTTTATTTTTTTGTTATTTATCATTTTGTACTAAAAAAAAAAGAGTGGTATAAAAAAAAGTTTGAAAAAAAAGAAACTCGAAAAAAAAGTGTGAAAAAAATTCGAAAAAAAAGAAGAAAAAAATTGAAGTGAAAAAAAAAGTGAAAAAAAAGTCAAAATTAAAAAAAAAGGTGAAGTTTTGAAAGTTTCTGACATACATCATTGGTATCTGTGAATCCTGATTTTCAAATTTTCACTCAATTTTTCTTTACCCTTCTACCCAACGCCACACTCACAAACCCAAAAAAATTTCTTTTAGCCTACCCGTACACCTACATATCTTATCCCTTGTAACCATTTGAAGCCGACTCCCAAAAGCACCAAGACGAGTCAATACGAGATAAAATACGAGGTTACGAGAGTAAGTTTGAGTGGAAAAAGGCTAGAGAGTGTGAGAATATTTGAATGTTGAAAAAGCCTAAGACGAGTGCAAACACGAGTGGAGTGTTCATCAAATATTTCTTTGCGAGTGAAATAGTGAGATTTGTGGTGAGGTACTCAATTTTTTTTTTGTAATCTAACATATTTGTTTTCAGCAACAAAAGTCATGTCACGCGAAGAATTTACCGAGTCAGAGTTTCAATACTTGGTTCGAGAAATGCAACGAATTGTAAATTCCAAGTTTGACAAACCACACGAAAAATTAGATCGTGTGGAACAGAGAGATCCACGAGAACAAGTTTCATCGAGTCGAAAAGCGGAATCGAGAACTTCGCGAAGATACACTTCTAATGATTACTCGAGACGAGATTTCGATCAAGATTCTTATTTCCCCAAGGATTTGAGACAAAGAGATTCATACTATGACTCATATTCATCGATGAATTTGAGAAGTGATTTAGATCGAAAGTCCTTTTCATCAAGAAATTCAAGAAGACGAGAAGCCGACTACGATATTGACTCCTTCCAAGATGATATCCGAAGAGATAAATATATCTTTTCCCGAACTTCAAAAAAATCATCCAAGGAGTATTTTTCTCGAAGCCTTGATCGTGATTCATATGAAAATAGTTTTTCTTCTTTCAAACACAACTTATATTCTCATAGTTCTTTTTGTAAAGAGAAAGCGAGAAAAGAAAAAGAAGAAAAGGCAAAAGAAATAAAAAGAAAAGAGAGACAAAAGGCAAGCAAAAGAGAAAATGAGCGAGTCTTGAGAGAACTTGAAAAATCCTTTGAAAAAATCTTTGAAAAAGAAAAAGAAAATGAAAAAGAAATTGAGATAAAAGAATCGAGTGTTCTTGAGAAAAAAGAATCGAGTGAAAAAGAAAATAGTGAGCAAGTGAGGATTCTTTTAACCCTTCTGTTTGTCTTCCTTGTGAATTTTCTTTTCAGGTTCCTAAAAGTTCGTGTGACCAATTCCAACTTCGATACCTTCCAAACGAGAGGCGATTTCAGTTGTTCGAAAAAGGTAAGTTCGTGAATGACAACCACCCACTTGCGATCGAAGGTAAGGAAGGTAAGGATTCTTTGATTATCGAATCAAAGTCACTTGATTTGGCTAATTCTTGGTCACTTATTGTTGTTAACGATTTTGTTTTAAAAGGTGCCATATACAACTTTTCTTATGACAATGACTACATTGGCAAATCTGTTGACAACACTGGAGTGGTTTTCTTTAAGTGAATTTTGAATATGTTTGATCAAAGTCTGTCAATTAAAAATTCTGATGTGTTTGACCATGCAAACTTTTTGAATTCATGTGTTAAATCTTTAAATATGCCTGCTCAATTGATTTGTGACAAATTTGCATGTTTGAAAAGTTGCATGTTCTCTAAAAATTCTTTGTTTGGCATCCATGTTAAAAGATCTTCACATGATATGTGCAATTGTGCTCTTCATGAACAATCTTTGAATTTTTATGCGAAATTTCCATGTAATGATTTGCATTCCCGATTGATACTCTTGAAGCATGAATCTTCGCATATTGGTATGCCCAGTTTTGTCAATTCAACATGCATGTTTAAACTAGTGAAATATAATTCGTGTGGTGAGTTGATTATATCTTCTTCTAATATGTTGCTTGTTGGAATTCCTGATCAAGTTCGTGTGTTCAAGCCTGGTATTTGCTACTGGATTCATTTTATGGAAACATTAAGCACTTTGCATCATTTGCATTCAAATTATGTTTGCTTGATGTTCGAACTTTTGATAAGAAAGTGAAATTCAATGATTTGGGTTTCAATTTTGATTCGACTACTAATCACCTTGCTTGGCCACATCTGAAATTTTCGTTTCATTTCGAGGAGGTAAGACTGACCTACATTTTTGGAATTGAAACAAATTTCTATGGCAACTTTCCTTTTCCATTTAAGTCCATAGTTTTCGTTAATACTAACCATTCTCATTTGTGTGGATTCCACCCCTCGAGGAGCATGAGTTGTCATGGTGCGTCACCACCTATCCAAATTGATCAAAGCAATAGGTTTGTTTTACATTATCTTTTCGAAAAGAGAAGGTTCATTTTGACTGAAAAAGGTAAACCTAACCTTCGAATTTCTTCTCTTCAAATTCCTCAAGGTAAGTTTTCTGAAAATGTTCAAATATCTTTGATTAATTTGAGTGAAGGTGAAAATCTTATTGATTTAATGCGTGGAAATCCTTGTGATGCCTTGATGTTAGAACATTGTTTGAATCTTTTTGTGGTTGATTGCTGTTCTTGGCCTCGTACTGATCTGTTTGTGTTGAAATGTGATGACTCAAATCATGTTGTTGATAAACATACGGGTAAGATAGCAATTAATCAGCCATGGAGCACTTTGCGTGTGCAAGACGACGAATTGAATGAGTTTCTATTTTGGGCTAATCATTCTGGAAAGTTTTGGATGAGGTTTAATGAGTTTAATTGTCTACAAACATTTGTGACAAATTATCCCTTGATCCAATTTAGTTCTCATGTTTGCAACATTAGTTTAACAAAACTCTTCGATAAATTTACGTATGCATGTCTTGTACAACTAAGATTTTTGGCGTATGATCGTTTGAGTGAACATTTTCTGATTTTTCAAATCCACTTGAATCTGACTTCTTTGATTTTATTCTTGCCGAAAGTGGAAAGATTATTTCAGATTTCTATGATGTCCTCTGTCCCATTCGATCGAGGAAAGCCGCATGAGAGAAAAACTTTAAAAGTGGATAAACAGCTCGACTTGAGGACAGGTCGCTTAAAAGAGGAGGGAATGATGCGAGCACGCCTCGCAAACTACTTTGGACAAATCTTTCGAGTCGAGTACTGACTTGTTGGCAAGCTGATCCTAACTCGTTTCCAGCTCCACGAGCTCCATCCAGCTCAAATTCAGCTCATTTAAGCTCGATTCAGCTTGCCCGAGCTAAACCAAGCTCACTTCTAGCTTCTCTTCAGCTCACGAGCTAAACTCTAGCTCACTTCCAGCTCACGAGTTTGGGCTCAGCTCCATATTAGTTCACTAGCTTGATAGTAGCTCATATTTAGCTCGTTGACTTTTTACTTAAATAAATTTTGAACTTATTTAATTAAGCATTAAACATGTCTTACATTTATGTTTGTTATTAATATGTCTTAGATATTGCATGTTTTAAATTTGTCTTAAACATAGCCGATTTAATGCATGACATGTGTTCACATTATTCCAAAATTTATGAGTGTTCATGAAATGTCTTAAATGACTTGTTTATTTTATGTAGGTACATTCATTTGGACGGTACAAAGAACCATGGAAGAAACATCTCTTTTGGACATCCCACATACATGAATGAACAACATTTAATTAGGTGCATGCATGACCAGATTCAAGGTGTTTACAAGTTCATGTATTTGTCAAATACATGAATGCCCAAAATACATGAATGATTGGGCTCAAATGCACATTCGGTTAGATGGATGATGAAGATTCATGCATGAATGTATCTAGAAGATCCATTCCCTTTGGACGGCACACATTCATGCATGGAAGGAAATTAATGCAAGTTCATGTACGGCTTGGTGCAATGTAGGGACGTTCATGCAAGTGGGGGCTATCTTAATGTTCATGTTTTTGAAGGTTCATGGACCGAATTTATGGAGGAACATACATTGGGACGTTTTATGCATGATCCATGCATTTTCAAGTAAACCATTCAAGTATTTAAGGTGCATTAAAGCTTCATTCGGCCAAGGGGGATGATAGAACATTAAAGGGCTGCACATTCATGGAATTAAGGCCTTTCTTCAAAGCTAAGTATGCATGAATACATAAAGTGAAGCAACATGATGATTCGGCCAATTCATGCACCATCTTCAAGTATGAACCAAATTTTAATGCTTTTGTGTGAACATATTAAATACAAGTGTGAACAGAATTTAAGTTAGTATGAACACATTTAGATGCTAAAATTCAATAGGCATTTTAGGCCTATAAATAGAGATTTGTAAACTTTGTAAAGGAGACTTTTGCCATTTGATTAAAAACCTATTTTTGTGAGGTTACTTCCTCTCATATCTCGTACAAGTTTCGAAAGACTTATCTAGCGTGCTAGTGGCGTCTACCGATCTTGTTTTTGAACTTATCACCATCCTTGGTGTGGCGTTCACCTATCCTTTGATTCCATCTATCCACCTTAACAATATAGGAACCGGGGTGACACTTTTTAGTGTTGAATCATTCCTGACGTTAAGTTCGTTTTCCATTCCCATCCTTTGAGTTTCTTTCTTGTCTTCATCAAACCGAGCCAACTTCCAATATCTACCTTTGTTATTCCATAACCGAACCTAGCTACACTTATTTCCCATTTTGAAAACCTTCCGCTTAATTAAACTATCCATTTCACTTTTATTTCCAAGACACCGAGGCACGAACGATCCTTCTCGACTACGATCGGGCAACTACGTGAATTCGACTCGATCACCCGAGCCGGATCACATCATATGCCCTATTCTCACACGGCCTGGACACATGGGCATGTCTGGTGACCATGTGAGGCACACGGCCTGTTTATACGGGCGTATGACCCTTATACGAAAAGTTTTTCAAAGTTTTCCTAACTTTTTCGTTTGTTATATAATCAGTCCTTAATACATGTAATAGACATTGTATGCTTGAATTAAGCATGTTATGAGTGTGAATGAATGGAAATTACTATAATGAGATGATTTTTGTTAAATGTTTGATGATTTACTGTTTCAATTGAGTTATATGTCCGGTTATGCCCCTTTACCTATTCCAGCGTCGACAACAGTTACGGGATAGGGGTGTTACATTTTATTGGTATCAGAGTTACAGTTTAGTCGATTCTTAGACTACTGTAGTGTATATGAGTCTAGTTATACATCCATATATAAACTGTCATAGCGTGATATCTCCTGGCAGCTTCTGAATTATGTTTTATATAGTAAATGGATCCAAATCGAGCAATAGCTGATGATGTAGAGAGTAACGCGCAGACTCCCACTCAAAGGACTGCGCCCTTTGAATCGAGTCCTGCTACGGGCAGTTAGGGAGAAGCTAAACAAGCTTTCTTCCAAATGATGTTTGAATGGTTTTTTGAATTTGTGCGAGCAAACCTTGCTGCTCCACAACCTCCACCCACTCCAGTTCCCCAATCAATCCTTGAAAATATACGAGGTACGAATCCTTTGAGATTAAATAGACCTCCTATTGATAAGATACGTAAATATGGCACTGAAGAATTTAGAGCTACAGCTAGTGATGGTGCTGAGAGGGCTGAATTCTGCCTCAAAAATACGATTAGGGTTTTTGATGAATTAGCCTACACACCCAAACAATGTTTAAAATGTGCTATTTCACTATTAAAAGACGCAGCCTATCAGTGGTGGAATACTTTAATATCGATTGTTCCACGAGAAAGAGTTACATGGGATTTCTTTCAGACTGAATTTCAAAAGAAATACATTAGCCAGCCGTTCGTCGACCAAAAACGAAAGGAATTCCTTGATTTGAAACAAGGCCATATGATGGTAACTGAATATGAAATAGAATTCGTTCGACTCAGTAAATATGCTCGTGAATGCTTCTCCATTGAAGCTATAATGTGTAAGAGGTACGAGGACTGACTAAATGAAGATATCTGATTGTTAGTCAGAATTCTTGACCTGAAAGAGTTCATTGTTTTAGATGATAGGGCTTGTAAAGTCGAAGAACTTGCTAAAGAGAAAAGAAAGGCTGATTTTGAAATGAGAGAGTCTAGAAAGAGATTTGCAAGTAAATCGCATCAGTCTGGATCAAAGAAATCTAAAGATTTCCATCCCTATTCCACTACTTCTGTGGGTATAACAATCAGAGAAAGAGATGTTAGATCATTCAATCCGAAGCCCCAAATGACATCTGTTGCCAATGTGGGTAGTGTGAGAAATATGGGACCCGAATGTAAACATTGTAACAGAAAGCACTATGGTGAATGCCGATTGAAAAGTGGGGCATGTTTCAGATGCGAATCATTAGATCATTACTTACGAGATTGTCTAGAGAGATCTACAACTAATAGAGAGCAATCAGCTAAAGTGAGTAATACTGTTACCAAAGGTAGACCACCCTGAAATGTTGGGAATCAGAGTGGAAATAAGAGTGCTACACAAGATTCAAATGTGAGATCAGAGACAGAGCACCTACTCTGTAACACCCCTAAACCCGTACCCATCGCCAAAGGGTTAAGAGGCATTACATGACGTCTATACATACCAAATCTCAAAACAATTCATTCGCTTACAACTCATTCTTCAATGTATCGCATACATTTATAAATTTGTCTTAGCCGAATGACCATGCTCAAAACAATGTGCAACATATAATGCCATCATAGCAAACCTTAAAACAAGGGGTGCCGAATGTCATCAATTGAATATCATATGCTTCCATGGGTAATGACCACCTATGCAAGTCAAAGCTCAAAATGACTCTACTCATGCTTCTAAGTTCATATTACCCATTTCCAATCTAGCAAATTTCAAATAGACTCCATTCAATCCATATGTACATACCAAATGGTCACATTCAATCCCAAAATTTCCGCATTTGATTATCTTGTTCACATTCAAGCCCTACATGCTTTTCAAACAATAAATCTCGAGACGCATACCACCTCAAACATTAGTTACCATTAGCATATAGTTTTCACATTCATTCATAATCACCATTACCAAACTTAATTTCACATATAGATATAAAGCATCTTGGAAAGCCATTTTCGCATGGCTATGGTTAACTACATCATTAAAACGATATTTATTTAACATTAAAGTCAAGTCTATACATGCCATTATCAAGTTTAGATACTAAGAGTACCAAAATAGGCTTAGATAGTTCGGACAACTTCGACTTGAGGTTCCCAAGACCGTAGCTAACGAACGAGATCTATAAAACAAATAAACAAAGGCCACGGAGTAAGCATTTACATGCTTAGTAAGTTTCAAATAATAAAATCTGTTGAATTCAATGCTTAGAAATCAATATGCTTAACTTCTTCTCTTGACCGAATCTAATAATTTAAGTATATATTATTATTATTTCCCATGCGCGGCATTTAAGCTTTGCTAAACCCTAGTTTCATTTCATGTAAGTAACTTCATTTCATCCATCAAATATCAACCCTTGACTGTATGCATACATTTATGCTTATACACATACTTACATATTCATATAACTTCACATTTTTGACCCAATATGCTCATATACTCAAATAAGTCCTAACATATTTCCATGGAAATCACCATTCATACATATTAATTAGGTCATAAACCTTCACGTCACCTTAAATAATTTCTCGAGCATTAATCTACATATAAATGATCTCTCAATTTAAAACGAATCTAATTCCCAAGCCAGCATGTGGTACATACCTGAATATCTTAGGATAGCCAGCGCATTTGTTTAGATTACTACAGCCGATCAAACTATATAATTCCCAGCATGAATGCCCGCAGGTCTTTGCCCGGTTATAATTCTAGCTTACAGCCTGCGGACCTCAGTCCGGTATGAATCCCGCATATAGCCTGCGGACCTTAGGTCTGGATACAATTCCAGCATTTAGCCTACGGACCTTGAGTCCGGACACAACTCTCACGGAACATCAAGCATACTTATTCACAAGAAGTTTCATTCACATATCATGAGCATCATTCAACTTTCGATTTCATAGCCATATTCTAAGAACACATATCCAACTAAATTTTTCCATATCCATTCGGCTATAAAGCATAAACACATTTTTATTTGTCCCCCAACTTAATTTAAATAAAATCAATAGGTCATAATTTATCAATTATACTTTTGCATCATGATTTTAGCAACTCATATGCTAAGTTTCATTACTCAAAAACTTACCTCACTTATATTTGAACGGTTGCGAAACAGCTACTCAATCACTTTCTCCTTCCCTCTATCCGACTTTGAACCTCTTTGCTTTTGAGCTTAAATAACACATTATGTTTGTTTAATTAATAGCTTATATTAACCGAATTTCAAACAGCACATTGGCATATAACATATAATCACTATGTCCTTCATTTAACCAAAAAGATTTCTATATACACAAGTCAACATTAAAGTTTTCATATAAATATGACTCGACTCATTTTCACACTTATTTACTCCACCTATAGTTCGCATACACAAGCAAAGATCCACATAATTTATCAGGTTTTCATATACATAATTTACTATGTAACCGAATGTCTCTATAGCATGAGTTACGCACATAAGGCATGTGTATATATATATGCTTATATGAATAATGCATATTTTATTATCATATACTTCCATTTATACCATAGCTTTAAGACATATATCTAAGTCAAATTATCCAAGTATTTAACATTTACCCTATTGCAAATGGTCATTAATCACTAATGCCGCATATACAATTCCATACATCCACTTATGCTTATTCTATGAACATTCGGCTTTAACCACCCAATTATGTCTTTTTAACACCGATTCTTTCAATAAAATTTCAAGCCATTCAAAAGGAAATTTAAACTAGCTCACACTAAATCCTTAGGCTCAATTCCCTAGCTCCATTCGGCACACTAGGACTAACTCAACCAATAACTCATCTTGCCAACATAATCACGGCAAAACTAAATCCCATGAACACTCACTACCAATTCATTCTTTCTCTAAGAACATGGCCGAATATTTCAACAAGTAATTTAAGTCGCAAGGAGTACAATTTGCATTGTTCAAGCATTTCACCATATAATCACATGAATTTGATTTCAATATATCCCTCAAACTCTCCATAAACATTTCTAATACTTTCAATTCAAAAATCTTCATTCTATAACCATGGCCGAATGAAATACCCACTATAATTTCAAAAACCAACACATGGGCTATGCCATAAGCCTAACCATTAACTAAGATTCACAAAACTCAAACAAAATAACATGAACACTTACCTTAATTTGGGACTACTATGGCCGAATACTCCTTAAATCTCCAACCTCTTCTTCACTTACACATTCAGCAATGAAAGGTAAAATAAAATGAATTTTATTTCTTTTCTTTACTTTTGTTATTTTCTCTTTTATTTTATAATATCATTAATATAAAACATATATTTTTATGCCATGAAATCATCATGGCCGGCCACTAAGTTAAAAATTGGGAGAATTGACATGCAACTCCTAACTTTTAAGCCATGCACCAATTCGGTCCTCTTTTAATTTACCACACACCTTTTCACTACTTTACACATAAGTCCAAATCAATAAATTCCACATTCAATGGCACTAAATTATAAATCAATTATTCACACGATCAATTTCACATAGATTAATCATGGAATTTAGCATTTATTTAATATAGTGACTCGTTTTTGTGGTTCTGAAACCACTTTTCGACTAGTGTCAAAATAGGGCTGTCACATACTCGAGCATATGCTATAGTGCATGCGAGGAAGCATCATCGCCTAATGTTATTACTGGTACTTTTTCTCTTTTTAACACTAATATAGTTGCGTTGATAGATCCTGGATTAACTCATTCATATATCTATATGTGATGTGATTCAGCTCGGGTGAATGAGACGAGTTCACTTGTATTACGTGATCGTTATCGAGAAGATTGTTTGAACTAAAAGAAAATGGAAGTTCAAGTTTAAATTGGAGCGGAAGGCTTGGATTAGGGTTCAAAAGGAGTTTCGTTTGTAGGGGATGTATAGGCTCGGTTTTAAGAAAGAAAGATGGATAATCAAAAAATGGTTCGATTGAGGATGTTAGGAAGAAATGGGAAAAAGGTTGCAATTAGAATATAGGTCTAGGTTTGATAAGTAAGAAAGATAGGTAAAGGTTATGATGATTGGTTTGGTAACAAAGGAAATGAGTTTGGTGGCAAATGGGAAAATGAACTTAAACGGAGGAATGATTCAACACTATAGTGAGTGTCACCCCGATTCCTATGTGTTTAAGGTGGTCGGTGAAATAGAAGGATAATCGAATGCCACACCACTTAGTTGGTGATAAGTTCGTAAAGGAGAACGCTTGACGCCACTAGCACGAGCTAGATAAGTTGCACAAAACTCACTTGAGATATGAGAGAAATATTCTCACAAAGAACAAAGTTTATATATAATTTTGCCAAAAGTTCCAAAGTCCCCACAAAATGGCTAGTTACACTTACTTATAGGTGTAGGAAAGCTAGCTGAAAAGTCACATCTTAATGTGCTAATTAAAACTAAAATTAAACTCAAGACTTTTGACATTCTTGTCACTTGTAACTCCTTGCTTCAATTCACTTTAATTCAGCTGAATGAATATCCATGAATGCTTGTAAAATGTCTCTTGAGTTGCCCCTTGGCTAGCCAAAAATACAACATCAATTAAATGGTGTTTTGAATGCTTGTTCTCATCTTTGAATGAGCAAAAACTACTGGTAGTGAAAGGGGTTGCTGCCGAATTTAGAAGGGGGTTAAAATGCTCCTTAAAACTCCTTAATTGATGTATAAAACCTCCCTTGTAATAGCCTCTTAATTTGTAATTGAAAATCACCTAAAATGTCACTTCAATTAAGTTGTAACAGCCTTGAAATGTAATGGTTGTGAGCTGAAAAGACTCCTGCAATAAACACATTAAAATGAACTTATTAAACAAAATTAAACACTAACTAAACTCAAACAAATTAAGTACTTGACTTCAATAAATGTGTAACACCCCTAACCCGTATCTGTCACCAGACTAGGGTTACGAGGCATTACCGTTCAGAAGATAGTTCAAAATAGTCATTCAATATCATTCATGCACAAATAATATAACCTTATTTACTAAACTTTTCTAATCATGCTTTTCTAATCATTTCACAAATACAAATCATGCTTCAATAGGTTACCAAGCCATTTTCATATATCTAATTCAATAATGAACCAACTGAAAAATCATCAAAATCATATTGCGAGTGGTTCATAGTTATAAAGATGATACATGAGACTATAAATTTTATGATAGTTGAATACCTAATTCGACATCAAACATCAACATGTCACTACATTAACATTACACAAACCGAATCATATCCATCTCCAAATACAAACTATGCCATCAAACAAACTTTCAAATTGAGCTAATTAACAAGGCTAATTATTCACAACTTTACCGAAATATCAAACACATAATTATCATAAGACATAAACTCATAGTTAATTAAAGAGCAAGCCATTTTCGCACGGCTTGAATAGATATACAAATCCAAAACAAAATAACTTATTTTCAAAAGAGTTAGCCTATACATGCCATAAGTTTGGAATTATAAACTTTTTAATAATACCGCAGAAAGACGATAGTGTGGATGACTTTGAACTTGAATTCCCCAAGCTTGTAACTTTCAAACGAGATCTATAAAATGGAACAAAACAAAAATATTCACAGTAAGCAATTTAGCTTAGTAAGTCTTAAGTAATTTAAATAACTAACTCACTTATGCACATTATTTACATATGTATTCAATTCGTTATACCAGCTCACAAATTGAAATTTCACTTTAGAAATAATTCTCATTTATAAAACCAAATATCCCAAAATCACATATAACACTATCTAAGTATAACACCCTTTGGCCGAATATGCATAGTCACATATATGCACATATAACATATTATTTCATTTAAATTCGAATTCATATAGTCATAACATCTAAATACTTCAATGCCAACTTTAATTCAATCGAATCGAACTAGTTTACAACACCATATCCACATTTAATTTCAATGTTCATAACCACATATATAACATAAACTTTCATATCCAATTCCACAATGACCGAATATATATATATATATAAATATATCTATGCACAACCACTTCAAATATACTTTTCATTTCACATCAATAATTCAATCCACTTTATTCTCATATGCATAAATAAATTATACGTACCTGGACAACTTAATTTATTGAACGAATTCAAATGTTGTAATAGCACAAGTCCCATTGTCTTAGACTTTTATTAATTCACCGGCAAATAGCCTGCTAGGTATAAACCCAAACTTATCACCGGCACGAGGCCTGCTGGACTTTAGGTCTGATACTCATTCACCGGCATTACGCCTGCTAGGTTCGTGGCCCGAAAAAATATTCACCAGCTAAAAGCTTACTGAGCCAAAGGCCCGAATAACAATTCGAAGATAATTTTACAAAATCATAATCGTATCAAAATCATGTACTTATGCATTTCACACAAGGCAACCATATTAATCAACTTTGACTTCATTCAAATATGAACACATACTAATGATTTTTCTTTCACATTCACTTCACACTTATTATTCAATCCGAAAACATATCACAAGTTTACCTCATATCATATTTGCTATTCGGCCATATAAGCATAAGGCCACATAACAACATTTCATCCTACATTCAACTAAATCCATACATTAAAAAAAATGCTTATTTCTCATGATTTATATCGTGTCATAATCGAATGTAATTTACGTTTAATTACTTAAAACTTACCTCGAATGTTGTTGAACAACTACTAATTGGCTATTCAACTACTTTCGCCTTCCCCCTATCCGAATTTGGCTCTCTTTGTTCTTGAGCTAAATTTAAACAAACAAACAAAGTTTACTTACTTCAATTCACCTCATGACCGAATATCATTTAACTTAATATTTGAAATCCTTTAACAAATTAACACTCGACCAAAATTTAGGTATATCAACCATATAACCGAAAGCATTAACCAAATAATAAGCCATAATCGAAATTACTCAAACATATTCATGGTCAAACACAACATCTTCAATGATTCCATTTCTTACTATTTCCCATTAAAGCCGAATACTATATAAAATTACCAAAGGCATATCATTTGTCATACTCTCACATACACATTTCAAACCTCCCATTCATCATCCAATTTCATTTATTCAAAGCTCAATTTAGAAATGACATGATTAATTCAAACAAAGACAAATTCCCTTCCTAATAACACACTTACGGCAAATTTTCACTCTTTATCAACTTAATACACAACAATTACTCCAATCCTTATTTAGGTTCACATTAGGCAAACATACATACAAACAATTAAGCATTCATTTCTAATATCAAGCATTAATCTCACATTTCACCATAATAGCCGATTGTCAATAATCTTTTAAGCAACAATATCAAAGTTTACCAAGCTCATAGCCATCTATAATCATTCCTCATTACAAAACATCAAAACACCAACAATGTAACACAAAGCATCCATGGCCAAATGTATCATTTGCACCAACACCAAAATTAATACATGGGCTATGTCAAGAGCTTAACAACCAACTTAAATTCATAAAATTTAAAAGAAATAACATGAAAATCATACCTTAATCAAGCTACTATAATGGCCGAATGTCCTTGGCTTTTTTTTTCTATTTTTCTTTTCTTTAGCCTTTCGGCAAAAACAAGGATAATATACAACCATTTCTTGTTTTTATTAGTTAATACATATAAGATTTATTAGATTACCAAATTATCCATTCTAATTTTATTCATTTCCCACTAAGTGGTGGCCGAATATGCCCATAGAAATATCCTTGGGTTTAATTTCATTTTAAGCCCTCAAACAAAGAATATCAATCACAATTAGGCACTTACACATTTCCTATCAAATTTTGCTTCTATGCAATTAAGCCCCTAATTTAAAATTCAACATCCAATCAACAAAATTAAAACATGAAACTTTCACATATGACAATTCGCATAATATAAACACAGAAAATAATATTTTAATATTATTCTACCTTGGTTTTGTGGTTCCAAAACCACTATTCCGATTAGGGCCAAAATAGGGCTATCACAACTCTCCCCCTAGGGATTTTCTTCCCCGAAAATCTTACCGGTGAATAGGTTAGGGTAATGTTCTTTCATTGAGTCCTCTAGTTCCCAAATTGCTTCCTCAACCCCGTGTTTGAGCCACAATACTTTTACTAACGAGATTTTCTTATTCCGCAGTTCTTTCACCTCGCGAGACATACTTCAAACCGGTTCTTCCTCATAACTCAAATTAGGCTGAATTTCAATCTCTGACAGATTAATCACATGTGAGGGATCAGATCTATATCGTCTAAGCATCGAAACATGAAAAACATTGTGAATCTTTTCAAGTTCAGGTGGCAATATTAATCTATACGCCACCGGCCCAATTCATTCTGAAATCTCATACGGTTCGATAAATCTCGGGCTCAATTTGCCTTTACGGCCGAATCTGAGTACCTTTTTCCACGGTGAGACTTTTAGAAACGCTTTATCTCCAATCTGATACTCTATATCTTTACATTTCTAGTCTGCATACGATTCCTGACGATCTGATGCCGCTTTCAAACTTTCACGGATCACTTTTACTTTCTGTTCAGCCTCTTTAATCAAATCAATCCCGTAAATCTTATTCTCACTGAGCTTAGTCCAAAACAACGGTGTACGACATTTACGACTGTACAAAGCCTCGTAAGGTGCCATCTTGATACTCGATTGAAAACTATTATTGTATGTGAATTCAATCAAAGGCAAGTATCGTTCCCACGAACCACTAAACTCAAGGATGCAACATCTCAACATATCCTCAAGTATCTAAATAACTCGCTTAGATTGACCATCTATCTAGGGATGGAAAGCGGTGCTAAAATGTAACTTGGTACCCAACGCATCTTGCAATTTCTTCTAAAATCGCGATGTAAATCTGGGATCTCTATCTGAAACAATAGAAGTAGGCACCCCGTGTAATCTCACAATTTGAGAAACATACAATTCAGCTAGCTTATTGAGTGAATAATCAGTACGAACTAGAGTAAAATGAGCCGACTTTGTCAATCTATCAACAATAACCCAGATTGTATCTTTCTTGCTCGACGTCAACGGTAAACCAGATACGAAATCCATCGTAACACGATCCCATTTCCACTCAGGTATCATAATCAGCTGAAGCAATCCCGAAGGTACCTGATGTTCAGCTTTCACTTGTTGACATATCAAACATTTCGAAACAAAGTTAGAAATGTCTCGTTTCATACCGTGCCACCAGTACTGTTATTTCAGATCGTTGTACATTTTTATGCTACCCAGATGAACTGACATTCGGCTGCTATGAGCTTCGATCAAAATCATCGGAATAAGCTCTGAATTTCTCAAAACACACAATCGATTTCTGAATCTTAAACAATCACTGTCATCAATTAGAAACTCTGAATCTTCTTTCGAATCACATTGAGTTTGTTTTGCAATCATATCATCATCAACTATCTGGGCCTCCTGGATTTGTTGCATCAATATTGGTTTTGCTTTTAATTCTGCTACTAACACATCATCAATGGAAAAAGACAAATGTACATTCATCACTCGCAGAGCAAATAGTGATTTTTGACTTAGAGCATCCGCAACCACATTAGCCTTTCTCGGATGATAATCAATGACGAGCTCGTAATCTTTCAGTAATTCTAGCCACCATCGTTGTCTTAAATTCAAGTCTTTCTGAGTCATCAAGTATTTGAGGCTTTTATGATTAGAATAAACGTGACATTTTTCTCCGAATAAGTAGTGATGCCAAATTTTCAAGGCAAATACAATAGCAGCTAATTCGAGATCATGAGTTAGATAGTTTTTCTCGTGAGGTTTTAACTGTCTCGAAGCGTACGCAACAACTCTACCCCATTGCATCAAAACACAGCCTAAACCGTTCAAAGAGGCGTCACTAAAAACCACAAGTTCTTTACTGGATTCTGGCTGACTAGAACTGGGGCTTCTGTCAGAAGTGCCTTCAATTGATCAAAGCTTTCCTGACATCTTTCTGACCATTCAAATTTGACATCTTTCTGAAGTAACTTTGTTAACGGTGTTGCTATCATCGAGAAACCTTTCACAAACCGTCTGTAATACCCAGCAAGTCCCAAAAAGCTCCGAACTTTCGAAACATTCCTCGGAGGCTTCCAATCAAGTATAGCTGAAATTTTGCTCGGATCAACCCGGATACTTGAGGCGGATACAACATGTCCCAAAAAGCTAACCTCACGTAACCAAAACTCACATTTACTGAACTTTGCGTACAGCTACTTGTCTCGTAAAATCTGCAACACAAATCTCAAGTGTTCGGCATGTTCAGTTTCATCGCGTGAATAGATCAAAATGTCATCTATAAACACGACTACAAACTGATCCAAATACTATTTGAAAATCTGGTTCATTAAATCCATGAAAATAGTAGGGGCATTAGTGAGCCCAAACGGCATCACTAAGAACTCGTAATGCCCATACCTCATTCTGAAAGCAGTTTTAGGCACGTCAGAGTCTCTAACTCGCAACTAATAATAGCCCGATCTCAAGTCTATCTTTGAAAATACTGAAGCTCCCTTTAGCTGGTTAAATAAATCATCAATATATTTATTCCTTCTCGTTACTTTATTAAGCTGACGATAATCGATGCACATTCTCATTGTTCCATCTTTCTTTTTCACAAATAGCACTGGTGCACCCCAGGGTGAGAAACTCAGTCGAGCAAAACCTCTATCTGTCAACTCTTGTAACTGAGATTTCAATTCTTTTAATTCGGTTGGTGCCATACGATACGGAGCTATCAAAATCGAAGTTGTTCCTGGTACTAGCTCTATGCCAAACTCTACTTCTCAAACAAGTGGCAACCCAGGTAATTCCTCGGCAAATACATCTGGATATTCACAAACTACAGGTACAGTTTCAAGTTTTCTTTCTGATACTTTGCTATCCAGAACATATGCAAAATAAGCTTCACAACCCTTTTTCACATACTTTTGAGCCAACATCGAAGATATTACTGTCGATAACCCGTTCAGATCAGTAGACTCAACCCGCATTATTTCATTATTCGAACATCGCAAGCCAATTGTCTTTCGTTTGCAATTCACTACAGCATCGTGTACGCTTAACCAATCCATACCAAGAATGATATCAAATTCATCAAAGGGTAATAGCATCAAATCAGCCGAGAAACAAAAATCTCGAATCATCAGGGGACATTTCTTGCATACTTTATCGGCTAACACATAACAAACCAAAGGATTTGATACCCGAATCACAAACTCAGTAGACTCAGAAGGTAGAGTCTTACTGGATGCCAAAGTTTCACACACATAGGAATGAGTTGAACCGAGGTCAATCAAAGCAATAACATCAGTATCGAAAAGAGTGAAAGTACTAGTAATAACATCTGGAGAAGAAGCCTCCTCGCGAGCTCGTATGGCATAAGCTCTAGCAGGTGCACGAGCCTCAGATCTAACCGCCGTATCTTTAGTCCCTCTCTGACTACCACTAACATTACCCAAATGTCTAGGTGGTCTACCTCGTGCTGTAGTAGTACCAGGTCTCCCACTCGGATTGGTATTCTGCTATGCTATTCTTGGACAATCTTTGATAAAATAATCAGCTGATCCATAATTAAAACAGGAGCGATCATGCAATCTACAGCTCCCAGAATGCCATTTACCACAATGCTTGCATTCAGATCTATCCTGACGGTCATTGCAACACTAGCAATAGAGGTAGCTCGTGTACTTACAGGAGGTTGATCATGATCTCATCTAGAAAAGCCCGAAGTATTCTTGGATCAGCCTGATTCATCTCAAAATTTCTTCGATGACTGTTGGAATGTTTTTCCCGAAGATCTTTTACGAAACTCTCTAGCTCCAGCATCAGCTTTTCTTTTCTCAATTCTGAGCTCTTCGGCTTTACAAGCTCGCTCAACAAGTACTACGAACTCTTTAATTTCCAGAATGCCTACCAACAGTTTGATATCTTCATTCAACCCATCCTCGAAGCGTTTACACATGATAGCTTTGGATGAAATACACTCACGGGCATATCTGCTGAGCCTTACAAATTCTCGTTCATATTCTATAATTGTCATTCGGCCCTGTTTAAGCTCAAGAAATTCTTTACGTTTTTGATCGATGAACCTTTGGCTGATATACTTTTTACGGGATTCTGTTAGAAAGAATTCCCAAGTGACCGGCTCTCTCGGTACAACCAAAACCAAGGTATTCCACCAATGATAGGCAGCATCACGTAATAAAGACACATCGCATTTCAAACACTCGTCAGGAGTACATGATAGCCCATTGAATACTTAGATAGTATTATCGAGCCAAAACTCAGCCCACTCAGCGTCGTCACTAACAGTGGCTTGGAACTCTTCAGCCCCATATTTTTTAATTTTATCCACCAGGGGCTTACTCGATCTCAACGGATCAATCATAGGAGGCACCACAGGTATCGAAAGTGGATTATTCGGGGGTGGGGGTTGTGGAACAGCCGGATTAGTTTGAACATATTGAGTGAACCAATCATTCATCATAGCATAAAAGGCTTGTTTCATCTCATCATATCGATTACTTGTATTTGGCTGAGAGTCAATCGGCGCTGTCCCTTGCGTGGGAGCAGGCGCTACGCTCTCAACATCGTCTGCTACGGCTCGATCGGGATCAGGATTCATTTACTATACGAAAAACACATTTTAACTGTCAGAAGTCATCACACTATCGTATTATCACATTATGGCATGTATAGATAGACTCACACACGCTACGTTAGTTCTAGAATCGACTAAACTGTAGCTTTGATACCAATAAAATATAATACCCCTAACCTGTATCCGTCGCCAGATTAGGGTTACGAGGCATTAGTGATCAGAAGACAGTTCAGAACAGTCATTCAATATCATTCATGCACAAATAATATAACCTCATTTACTAAACTTTTCTGATCATGCTTTTCTAATCATTTCACAAATACAAATCATGCTTCAATAGTTTACCAAGCCATTTTCATATATCTAATTCAATAATGAACCAACTGAAAAATCATCAAAATCATATTGCGAGTGGTTCATAGTTATAAAGATGATACATAAGACTATAAATTTTATGATGGTTGAATACCTAATTCGATATCAAACATCAACATGTCACTACATTAACATTACCAAACCGAATCATATCCATCTCCAAATACAAACTATGCCATCAAACAAACTTTCCAATTGAGCTAATTAACAAGGCTAATTATTCACAACTTTAACGAAATATCAAACACATAATTATCATAAGACATAAACTCATAGTTAATTAAAGAGCAAGCCATTTTCACATGGCTTGGATATATATACAAATCAAAAACAAAATAACTTGTTTTCAAAAGAGTTAGCCTATACATGCCATAAGTTTGAAATTATAAACTTTTTAATAGTACCGTAGAAAGAAGATAGTGTGGATGACTTTGAACTTGAATTCCCCGAGCTTGTAACTTTCAAACGAGATTTATAAAATGGAACAAAACACAAATATTCACAGTAAGCGATTTAGCTTAGTAAGTCATAAGTAATTTAAACAACTAACTCACTTATGCACATTATTCACATATGTATTCAATTTGTTATACCAGCTCACAAATTGAAATTTCACTTTAGAAATAATTCCCATTTATAAAACCAAATATCCCAAAATCACATATAACACTATCTAAGTATACCACCCTTTATAAGTGTGTTATGTAAAATTGGTTGATGTGCATGTTAAGGCATAGATCTATGATTTGGTTTTAAGTGAATTCAGTATCGGTATATAGGAGAAAATATGATAAATTTAAGTTATATGTATTCTTATGTATTTAGCTGAATATGTGAACATGGAATTAGTCTTGATTAAGATCTTTGTTACATTGCACGATGAGAAAATAAAACATGTTTAGATTCATTTTGATATGCTAAAGTGATAAATGGTTGCTATGTATTATGTTTATATATATATTTATGGTATTAATGTGAAAGGCAAATTATGATTGATGTTTTGATTTGGTTCGTTAAAATGTTTGTACGTATGGAATGATTGAATAAAGTTGAAAGTGAACATTGGTTAAGCATAAGTATTAAGCATTAATTGTATTCGGCTAAGCTTAAGAAATTGACCAAATGAATAGTAACTTTTGCTATATGTTGACAAAATGTTTATATGCGAATTTGATAAATTGTTGAGTATTTATGTATTAATGAGTAAGTATACTAAAAAGGTACATTAATGCTCATGACATATTCGGTCTAAAATATGTAATTATTTGTTTTCATAAAAGGTTTTATACGAGCATGTGTTATTATATGATGGTCATTAACTTAGGCTTAAGTCAACTTGGTTAAGATATATATATATTGAGGTGCTGATTATAATGTGGTCATATGATGAGTGCCAATTATAATGATTAAGTCATTATGTAACGCCCTGAATTTGGGCCTAGAAGTATTGGGCCTTGAGCAATGGAACAGTTAGGAGACGGAACATAAGTAATTAGTTGTACAAGAAAATGACACAATTGATTGTCTGCTCTAATGGTTAAGTGTTTTAGGAGTGTTTGGGAGTGTTGGAGAAGTCTTGGTTCAATACTGGGCTTCAACAAAAATTTTATTTTTAGTGAATGAAATCCTTGGTTCTAGATAGTAGGATTTTTAAATTAAATTGGTTAAAATATGACACAAAAGGAGCCTGTGGTTGAGTGGTAGGTGGCGTGTTAGTGTTTCCAAGGGGGCTTGTGTTCGAGTCATGCTTTTCTCAAAGAGGTATTTATTTTGCTATTCCTGCCAGGTCAAAATTAGAAATCAACTGAAACTCTGCAAGAGGGAATTTGAATGAGTCATGGAGTAATTCAAGGAGGAAAAAGGGGGATTTGGATAGGTGGTTGGTGAGTGATTTGAGGAGTAAGGTGGGGCGAAAAACTAAGATGATGGTGGTGGATTTGGATCGGTGGGTTATGGAGAGATTTGGAGAGTTGGTGGCCATTTGGAACTCTAAAGTTTCCCTTGAGAATTCGGCTAGGGGAAACTATTGAGCACTTTCGATTTTAGTGGTGTTCTCTCGACATTTCTTTTCGGTTTTGCCAAGTGAGTGTTCTTTTCGGGTTGTAACATTTTCTTTTGGTTCTATAGAAGTCGATTGGTGCAAAAAGGAGTTTCCAATAGTGCCTTTCACTTTTGCTAGTTTCAGTTTACACATATCTTCAAATTTCTCGACTCCCATCTTTATGTCTTTTCTACTCTCCTCCTTCTAAAACTATTTCTTTTTCCTTCTTTGTAAATCGAAAACATACTTCCTCCCTTACTTAGACGTTATCTCGATTGTTTTGACCTTTTCTTCCCATCTTAACATTTCTGATTTTGACAAGTTTTCTCTTGGCCGAATATTGTTGGTGCCTCTATGGAAGTCCTTTTCCTTTTATTTCAATTCTTTTCCCTTTACATTGATACATTGACTGAACTTTTATTTTCTCTCCCTCTTTACTCGAAGGACCTTCTTCAAGTTCTTCATCTATTGTGCTAGAGCCGAATACTCTTTTCGGCATTCAATCAAGGTAAGTCGTCTTTTCTGTGGTGTTCATAGTTGGTTTCTTCATTTTCTGTCAAAATAATCTTCCTTTAACAGCCTTTAACTTTGACGACTCTATTAGGGGTGTTCATATCTCTCTTGTCTAGAGTAGCCTTTATGGGCCAATTACTACTATCCATTAGTCAAAGGACTACATCCGGTAAGTTATCTTTCATTTGGTTTAGGTGATTCACGTTTGATTATGTTTAACAAGAATGGATGGTAATGCAGATTTCTGCCAAGAATTGTGAAGTTATCCTTGACCAACTATTTAGGTGGGCTTAAACACATTCATTTTGTAAGGGTAAGTGTTGGTGAATATTATGGAATAAGTGCAAGAGAGGACTTCAACCCTGTGGTCAAGATACTAATGGAAATCTTGCGTGAATGTAGGTTTTTGCACTTGTGGATCTTAGCACGGTTTCACAAACAGGTGTGTAACAGTACCCTCTATTCAATAGTCGATGAAAAGCCAAAAAGTGTGTAACAGTACCCTCTATTCATTTTACCACGTGTGGAAAATCATGACCACGAAACATGGGCGTATGACCAAAATACCCTCGTAGGGTAAAATGACCGAAATACCCTCGTAGGGTAAAATGACCGAAATACCCTCGTAGGGTAAAATGACTAAAATACCCCTGTAGGGTAAAATGACCGAAATACACCCATAGGGTAAAATGACCGAAATGCCCCCGTAGGGTAAAATGACTGAAATACCCCCGTAAGGTAAAATGACCAAAATACCCATGTAGGGTAAAATGACCGAAATACCCCCATAGGGTAACTCTCACGGACATGTGGGAATATTGGACCTGACTGTGTCACACATATGGCTACAGTCGTTTCTGCACTTAGTGGGCCATACGGGCGTGTGGGCCCACATGGGTCGCATAATGGGTTTTGCCAATTCACACTGTTATGTATGTTGAGGTTACATAAGTCGCCCGAGATGACGGTGGATCCTCTGATGGGTTTGTAAGTGTGCATAGACCCATTCTGATAAAAATGACCATTTTGTCCCTATGGGGTAAAAATGACTACTATGCCCCTATAGGTAAAATGATTGATTTGCTTATGTTATGTGTGACTATGATTGAGCATGACATGTTGTATTCACGTATGTTATTATGACATGACATTCTGCATGGGGTTGGGATACTATTACGGAGGAAGTATACTGTACTGGTGGCTTTGCCACATATACTAGTGGCTTTGCCCATATACTGTTACTGGCAGCTTTACTACGATACTATTACTGGCAGCTATGCTACAATACTATTATTGGCAGCTCGGCTGTGATATTGGTGTGTTGGCTGGGTGGGTCGATTTTATCCCCACATGGTGTGTTAGTGGTACGAAGTGGTGTGTCTAGCTGGATTGGGGTGGGTTGCACTATTGCATTACTGCACTGAACTGATACTATTTTAGGATAATGTGACAGCCTTAATTTGGCCCTAGACGGGAAGTGGTTTCGTAACCATTAGACCGGGTCACAATGTTTAATAAATGCTAGTTTTCATATTAAATTTATGTGAAGTTATAGGGTGAATAATTGATGATGCGAGCGCGCCCAGCAAACCCCATCGGTCAAGTCTCCCGAGTCCAGCATTGCTTTGTTGGCAAGCTGATCCCAGCTCCTTTCCAGCTCCCCGAGCTCCGTCCAGCTCAAATCTAGCTCATTCGAGCTCTATCCAGCTTGCCTAAGCTAAACCGAGCTCACTCCTAGCTCTTTCCCAGCTCACGAGCTAACCCTTAACTCAACTTCAGCTTAGGAGTTCAACCCCAGCTCAACTTTAGCTCACGCGCTAAAACTTAGCTCATTTTAGTTTAAACTCAATTTTGTCATTAATGCTTTAAATAAAATTTGTATATATTTATTTAAGCATTAAACTTGATTTATATTAATATTTATTATTAATATGCCATAGTTATCACATATTTTAATTATGTTCACATTCTAACCGATTTAATGCATGCCATTAATTTGTTCACATTAGTGCTGAATTTATGTGTGTTCACATGATGTCTTATGAATTGTTTTTTTTTATAGGTGTAATGCTCATGGACGGTACAATGAATGCTTGAAGATTCAACTATTTGGACGGTACACATGCATGAATGAAGAAGTATTAAATGCTGGTGCATGTATGGCTAGATGCATGGTTTCTACAAATTCATGCATGTGCCGAATGCATGTATGGACATTAAAGGCTAGTCCATGAATGGATAAAATGCATGGGATGATAGAATGCATGAATGGCTTAAGTGCATGTATGGTGGCTGTCTCCTAACTTTCCAAGGCACTTATTCAACTAAGAAGTAGCTGCCAATTAATTCTAAGTTGACTGGTGAGCTCTTTGAGCATGTTCACACCTTGAATTGACCTATAAGCTTCTACACATGCATGGATGTATTCAAGAACGTCCAAAGGGAAGGATTAACTCATAAATTAAGCCTAGTGATTAAATAATATGCATGCACAAAGGGGAGAACGAATTTGCAAGGTTCATGCCCCCCATTCATGAGCCCACATGCCATTAAAGTGCTTAATTATGAGGATACATGTTCCATACAAGTGCATGAACGTCCCAAGGAGATGAATGCAACCTTTGGAGCTCATACAAGGCACTTGAAGCCTTACTTCATGGCTAAGAATTCATGTACAAACCAAGGGGGAAGAAAGTGTCCATTCGGCTAGTGCATGAATCTACCGAATTCATGAACAATTTTAATGAATAAGTGTGAACGTTTTTATTGTTGTGTGAACACATTAGATGCTGAATTCCAATAGACATTTTAGGCACTATATATATAGTTGTCATTTTCATTTGTAAGGGAGACCTTTTGTTTATTAAGAACTTTGTTATTGTTACTTTGTTAATTAAACTATTTGGTGAGGATCTTTCTCCCATATTTCGTTGAAGACTTGTTGGCCTATCTAGTTCTTAGTTGGTGTCAACCTTGTTCTTCCTTTTTGAACTTATCACTCAACCGAGTGTGGCGTTCCCCGATATACCGAGGTTCCTACTTTGCTAAGTAGCGGGTCAAGGTTTGTAATATCATTTTTATTTCCACCTTAAGTGATATAAGTATCGGGGCGATACTCTCTATAGTGTCGAATCAAACTTGAAACTTAAGTCCTATTTCACCATATCCACCTTTCTATCCAATTTCCTTTTTTTTCATCACATCACTTATCCAAACCATTTCCTATCTTCTCATCTTTTTACTTGTTAATCATAACCAAACCTATACATATTCTTACCCATAACCTATCTTTGAACCCTTTAACCTAGCTTCCGCCTTATTTTCCCATCAACTTTACTTCACAAGCAAATTGAACGATACTTTCTCGTAGACGATCGGGCAAACTCACATACGACTCGACTCACCCCGAGGCGGATCGTATCAATTGATTTACTTTTGGTGCCATTTGGATGTGTGATTTTTGGATATGGACTTATGTGTCAAGAAGTAAAAAGTGTGTGATAAATTGAAAAGGGGGCCGAAATAGTGCATGGCTAAAATGTTGTACTTGCATGTCAAATTTCCACTTTTTGAGATAATGGCCGGCCATGGAGCATAATGATTGAAATTTGCATGTGTTTTATATGTATTATTTTTATGTACAAATGTTTTTATTTAGTGAAAAATAATAAATGTTATGAATAAAATATTTGGTAATATGGGTGATAAAAACAAGGGGGCATTTTGTTTTTCTTTCCTTTGTCTTCTTCAATAGCCGAAACAAAAAGGGAATGGGGAAAGAAACACAAGCATTCGGCCTATAGCTAGCTTGCATTCAAGGTAAATTTCATGTGTTTATCTTATGTTTTTAGTGAAATTGGTACGACTAGAGTATGGTCTTGATGGCCCACGTTTAAAATTTTGAATGTGTTTTGGCGTGAGTATTCGGTCATGAGAGGAATTTGAGAAATGGTTGTAATTTCCATGTTTAGAAATAGAAATGATGGTAATGGATATGAAAAGATTGTTATTTGTTTTTATATGTGATATCAAGCCATTGGGTTGTACGGTTCTCATAGAAAATGAGAGAAATTTTGAGTGATAGCCAAATATGATGAGTTAAATGTTTAATGTTCTTAGTAAGATAATCGGCAATTGGAACCTTGGGAATTTTTTTTTAGTTCATTACTAAATTATGTATTTGAATGAGTAGTTACCGATTTTAAACTTGAGAATGAGTGAAGTCTATGTGTTCTATATTTGTGTTATGTAGTATATTGTTAAAGTCTTGGATGTTAAGCTTAATTACTTTTAAATAGTTGTTTGAGCCTACAAAATTGAATATAATTTAGCTAGTAGACAAAAAGGTTAAAGTGATTTTACCTTGAGCTTTTATAATCTTGTTTTACAAAGTATATTCGTATTTATAAACCACCTAGTGAATTCGGCCATTGAGGAAATTGTAAGATGAGTAAATGAGTTTAGATAGATGTAAGACATTCGGTCATGTTAGAGAATGGAGAGTATGTGTTATTTTTAGATGTGCAAATGGTCTAGTAAGTACTACTTAATAATGTGGCCTAGAGATTATTAAAGTAATGTGCGATTGATGAATTTTGGGTTTCACTTGTAAAATTTCCGAATGTATTAAAGGCCAATGCTCGAACTAGAGGATTAATAGGTGTAAATAAAAGGTGTTTAAATATCTATAAATTTGACATACGGTTGTAGCTATTTTTGTAAAGTTTATAATTCAAAATGTGAAACGAGTAATACGTGATTACATGCATTCGGTTAAGGTAGTTGTTAGTAAATCTTATAGGTCTGAGAAGTCAAGACCGAAAAGGGGAATAGGTTAAGCATAAATGGATTTTAGGCTTATGAGCATGTATGAACTTATGTGTATACGGCATTAGTGATAAGTTATATGAATCTTTGCTTGTGTATGCGAATTTGACATAGTTTTTAAATATGAAATCGAGTCATGGCCTATGGTTTCTTTTAATATAGGATACATACTGAATTATGGGTGATTGTCTATTATGACTATTAAGAAAATGATATTGAATGAGAAATTGAAAAACTTACTTGTTTTAATTAAGCTCAAGAGCATAAAGGATCGAAGTCGGATAAGGGAAAGGATAAAGTAATAGAGTAGCCGGTCAGCAACCGTTCAATTATATCGAGGTAAGTTTTGAGTGTATCATCCTTATATATATATATGAATATGGTATGAAACATTTAAGTTGCATGCCTCGTAAATAAATGACCTTATTTTGATAAAACAAATCAATTATGAACATGATGATGTGAGTGAAGTAGCCATATGCATATTGAAATTTAAGAAAAGACATGACTAGTTTACACATGTGAGATTTTATGATAATCTCCACCAAAACGAATGGGAATGGAATAGAATTTGTTAAGTGTTCAGCAAATTAGTTTTTAAGAAATGTTATAATGTGTATTTGTATGTGATGCTCATGATAGAAGAAAACATGAGCTTCGAAATTTGGTAGGTTCTGTACAATGGATTGAATGTGAATGAATTATCATCGAGGGTTTCAACGGTGATACTTTCAGGCCTTCGTGCCTAGCAGGCTTTGTGCCGGTGGTACTTTCAGGCCTTCGTGCCTAGCAGGCTTTGTGCCAGTGGTACTTTCAGGCCTTCGTGCCTAGCAGGCTTTGTGCCGGTGATACTTTCAGGCCTTTGAGCCTAGCAGGCTTTGTGCCGGTGATTCTTTTATATGTGAGATTATGAGGAATTTCGTTATATCTGCGGTGAATTATGAAAGTCGTAATAAGAATGTCAGGTATGTACTTTATACCTAAGTAAGAGATTAAATAGATATATGTCTGAATATGTAGCATGATGGTATGTTCCACCTATATTTGTTAAGGTATACATACTGATGCGAGCGTGCCCAGCAAACCCCATCGGTCAAGTCTTCCGAGTCGAGCATTGCTTTGTTGGCAAGCTGATCCTAGCTCCTTTCTAGCTCCCCGAGCTCCGTCCAGCTCAAATCCAGCTCATTTGAGCTCGATCCAGCTTGCCTGAGCTAAACCGAGCTCACTCCTAGCTCTTTTCCAGCTCACAAGCTAACCCTTAGCTCAACTTCAGTTAGGAGTTCAACCCCAGCTCAACTTTAGCTCACGAGCCAACACTCAGCTCATTTTAGTTTAAACTCAGTTTTGTCATTAATGCCTTAAATAAAATTTGTACATATTTATTTACGCATTAAACTTGTTTTATATTAATATTAATTATTAATATGTCATAGTTATCACATGTTTTAATTATGTTCAGATTCTAGCCGATTTAATGCATGCCATTAATATGTTCACATTAGTGCTGAATTTATGTGTGTTCACATGATGTCTTATGAATTGTTTTATTTTTTATAGGTGCAATGCTCATGGACGGTACAATGAATGCTTGAAGATTCAACCTATTTGGACGACACACATGCATGAATGAAGAAGTATTAAATGCTGGTGCATGTATGGCTAGATGCAAGGTTTCTACAAATTCATGCATGTGCCGAATGCATGTATGGACATTAAAGGCTAATCCATGAATGGATCAAATGCATGGGATGATAGAATGCATGAATGGCTTAAGTGCATGTACGGTGGCTGTCTCCTAACTTTCCAAGGCACTTATTCGGCCAAGAAGTAGCTGTCAACTAATTCTATGTTGACCGTTGAGCTCCTTGAACATGTTCACACTTTGAATTGACCTATAAGCTACTACACATGCATGGATGGGTTCAAGAACGTCCAAGGGAAGGAATTAACTCAATAATTCAGCATATTGATTAACTAATATGCATGCACAAAGGGGAGAACGAATTTGCAAGGTTCATGCCCCCATTCATGAACCTACATGCCATAAAAGTGCTTATTTATGATGGTGAATGATCCATGCAAGTGCATGAACGTCCCAAGGAGATGAAAGCAACCTTTGGTGTTCATACAAGGTACTTGAAGTCTTCTTCATGGCTAAGTATTCATGCACACTCAAGGGGGAATTATTCTTAACCATGAAGCTAACCCATGAGCTTCCATTTGGCCGAATCTAGACAAGTACCAAAGGAGATTCATTCATCCATTTATTTCAACTCATGCATGAAGGCTTCCATCCATTCTCTCCTTAGCCGAATTTAGACATGCTGAATTGATGTTTAAATTCTAGAAATTACAAGAACATTCATGGGTTAAGTTTCCTTAATTTTTAAGTTTATGAATGTGCCTATTCAGTTACCTAGAGCTATGCCTATATATAGTTGTCATTTTCATTTGTAAGGGCAGACTTTTCTCTTAATGAAATTTTGTTAAATTTATATGAAATTTGTGAGATTTCTTTCTCTCATATTTCGTTGAGGACTTTGTTGGCTTATCTAGTTCTTAGTTGGTGTCAACCTTGTTCTTCTTTTGAACTTATCACTATCGAATAGTGTGGCGTTCACCCTTATACCAAGGTTCCTACTTCTCTAAGTAGCGGGTCAAGGTTTTATCACTTCCGTCCTCCATCTTGAAAGCCGATAAGCATTTGGGTCGATATTTTCTAATATTGGTTCGTGCTTGCTTTTAAGCATCATTCCTTCCGTATCCATCATCTACCATATTCTTTCTTTCCAATCTTTCACTTCATCATTATCTGAACCACTTCTTACCCTTCCATCCTTTTTGTTGTTATTCGAATTTCATACCTATCACTATCCTTTAATTTCTATACTTGAACCTATATATTCTATTTATATCTATAACCCATTTTGAAACCCCTTTCCAAAAGCTTCCGCATTATTTAACCTAAAAACATCTTTCTTAAAAGAGCCGAACGATATTTTCTCGTAGACGATCGGGCAAACTCACATACTACTCGACTCACCTCGAGGCGGATCGTATCATTTGGTATCAGAGCTATTAAAACGGGAAGCACCGACGTTTGTCGCATCACCAAAATAGGTTCGTGAAAAGAAAAAATAAAAAATTTATTATTTCTTTTGTTTCTTTTGTATTTGAAGTTATAAAAAAAATGAAGTAAAAAAAAAGGAGTGAAAAAAAAAAGAAAATTCGAAAAAAATTGAAGTGAAAAAAAAGTAAAAAAATGAAGTGAAAAAAAAGTGAAAAAAAATTCGAAGTATTAAAAAAAAAAGTGTGAAAGATTTTGTTCTTTTGTTGACCATTTTGTACTCCCGATCAGGTTCGTTCATTTCTACCATTCACTTCCTACCCCATCGCCACACTTAGACCTGAGAAAATTTTTTTCTTTCAGCCAACCCTGAACCCCTCATATTTATCCTTTGTTAAACAATTTTGAAACCGACCCCTAAGCCTACGATAAGGCCTTGGCGAGTCTGAATACGAAATTGCAAGAGAATGTTTGAGAGGTAAAAGGCACGAGTGAGTGAGTACATTCAAGTGGAGGTAAAAGCCAAACGAGTGTAAACACGAGTGTGAGTACCAATTTTTCTTTCTTTCCGAGTGAAATCGTGAGGTTTGTGGTGAGGTACTTAATTTTTTTTTGTTTTATGATCTAACGTATTTCTTTCAGCAACAAAAGTCATGTCACGCGATGAATTTACCGAGTCGGAGTTTCAATACTTGGTTCGAGAAATGCAACGAATGGTGAATTCCAAGTTTGACAAACTACACAAAAGATTAGATCGTGTGGAACAAAGAGATCCACGAGAGTGAGTTTCATCAAGTCGAAAAGCAAAATCGAGAACTTCACAAAGATACATCTCTAATGATTACTCGAGACAAGATTTCATTCAAGATTCTTATTCAAGAAGTTCGAGACGACGAGCGACCGATTTTGATTTTGAATTCGTTCGAGAAGATGTGCGAGATGATAGACATACTCCTTCTAGATTTTTAAAGAAATCTTACTCGGAGTATTCTTCACAAAATTTTGAACATGACCCATATAGTTCTTCATATTTCGAGCAAGATTTGTATTCACATGATTCTTTTGTATTATCTGGCAAAAGAAAAGAAAAAGCAAAAGAAGAAAAAGAAAAAGAAATAAAAAGAAAAGAGAGAAAAGAGGCTAGTAAGAGAGAAAATGAGCGAGTTTTGAGAGAGTTCAAAAAAGCCATTGAAAAAGCCTTTGAAAAAGAAAAAGAAAAAAAAGAGAAGGAAAAGCAAAAAGAGTTTGAAAGAGATTATGATCAAGAAAAAAGAGTGGAAAAAGAAATTAAGATAAAAGAATCAAGTGATCTCGAGAAAAAAAATCGAGTGAAAAGGAAAGTGAGCAAGTGAGGATTATTTCTACTAACCCTTCTGTTAATTCTTTTTGTGATTACACTTTTCAGGTTCCTAGAAGTTTGTGCGACCAATTCCAGCTTCACTACCTTCCAAACGAGAGACGTTTTCAGTTGTTCGAGAAAGGTAAGTTTGCAAATGATAACCACCCACTTGCGATCGAAGGTAAGGAAGGTAAGGATTCCTTGTTTATCGAATCGAGGCCGTTTGATTTAAAATTTGCTCGTAAAGGTTTTGATGGCTTCATTTCTAAAAGATTATCATATTTTGATTTGGTTAGTCCTTGTTCATTCCTTGTTGATAATGACTTTGCTTCAAAAGATACCATGAAAGCCTTGTCTTATAACATGTCTAATTATTCTCCTGGATTGGTTCAATCTTTTCAAATTATGAATGAGTTTGCTAAAGGTTTTTCACATTTGGATGTGATCGCTTTCGAAAATTCTTTGAATTCATGTGCTAAATCTTTCTATTTAAACATGCCTGTTCAAATGATCTGTGTTGGATTTGCACGTTTGAAAAGTTGCATGATCTCAAAAATTTCTTTGTTTAACATCCATGTTAAAAGATGTTCACATAAAATGCTTGATTTGTTTGATTGTGTTTTTCATGAACAATCTTTAAATTTTTGTGCGACATCTCCATGTTTTAATCTATCTGTTCAAATGAAATTTACGATGAAAAAATGGTTGAGAAGTTTCCTTGGTTGCACTTACGTGATAACTTATTGACACGTAGAATGCTTGTTTCATTTATTTGTTTGCCTAGTTTTATCAATTCTGCATGCCTGTTTGATCAAGTGAGGTTTGGGTCATGTGATGAGTTGGTACCATTTTCTTCTTTTAATTTGATGTGGACATTGGGAATCAATCAATACATCCTACCTGTTGGATCGAGTGACCAAATTTTTGTGTTCAAACCTGGCATTTGTGACTTTGATACATTATATGAAAACATTAAGCATCTTATGTGTTGCGTATCCCATATATGTTTGCTCGATGCTCGATTTTTATTAAAGAATTTTGGTTTCAATTCTGATTCGTTCCTTAATTACTTTCCATGGCCCCATGTGGAATTTTTGTTACATTTTGTTAAGGTAAGGCCGACTTATGCCCTTGGTTTTGAAACGAATCATGATTTGGTTTTCCCTCTTACTTCATTCATTTCTGAAACTAACATTTTTCATTATTGTGAACGTACTCCTTTGGTAAGCATGAGCTGTTATGGTGCTTCATCACCCATGCAAATCAACCGAAGTAAAAAGTTGGTTTTACATTATCTTCCCGAACAGAGAAGATTTGTTTTGATTGAAAAAGGTAAAACAAGTTATAAATTTTCTTCTCATCAAGGATGTTAAGGTAAGATTTCTGAAAATCTTCGAACGTCTTTGCTTAATTCGAATGATATTGAAAATCATTGTGATTGTTTGAAGTTTGAACATTATTCGAATCCTGATGTGGTTGATTGTTGTCTTTGGCCTGGTATTGATCTATTTGTGTTGAAATGTGATGACTCAAATCATGTTGTTAATCAGCCTATGGATAAGATCGCAATTAATTGGCCATGGCACCCTTTGTGTGTGCAAGATGACGAATCAAATGAGTTTATATTTTGGGGTAATCATATTGAAAAGTTTTTGATGAGGTTTAATGAGTTCAATTATTTGCAAACATTTGTGACCAACTGATACGATCCACCTCGGGGTGAGTCGAGTCGTATGTGAGTTGCCCGATCGTCTACGAGAAAGTATCGATCGATTTGCTTGTGAAGTGAAGTTGATAGGAAAATAGGGCAGAAGCTATGTATAAGGGTTCAAAGATGGGTTATGGATAAGAATAATATGTATAGGTTCGGTTTTAAAAATAATGTAATGAATGGGTGGAGAAAAAAAATATGAAAATGGATTAACAAATAAAAAGATGAGGAGATAGGAAATGGTTTGGATAGATGATGTGATGAATAAAAGGAAATTGGATAGAAAGGTGGATATGGTGAAATAGGACTTAAGTTTCAAGTATGATTCGACACTACAGAGAGTATCGCCCCGGTACTTATATCACTTAAGGTGGAAATGAAAATGATAGAACCTCGACCCGCTACTTAGCAAAGTAGGAACCTTGGTATAAGGGTGAACGCCACACTATTTGATAGTGATAAGTTCAAAAGGAAGACAGGGTTGTCGCCACTAAAACTAGATAAGCCAACAAAGTCCTCAACGAAATATGAGAGAAAGAAATCTCACAAATTTCATATAAATTTAACAAAGTTTCATTAAGAGAAAAGTCTGCTCTTACAAATGAAAATGACAACTATATATATAGTGCCTAAAATGTCTATTGGAATTTGGCATCTAATGTGTTCACACAACAATAAAAACATTCACACTAATTCATTAAAATTGTTCATGAATTCAGTAGATTCATGCACTAGCTGAATAGACACATTCTTCCCCCTTGGTGTGTGCATGAATGCTTAGCCATGAAGTAAGGCTTCAAGTGCCTTGTATGAGCACCAAAGGTTGCATTCATCTCCTTGGGACGTTCATGCACTTGTATAGAACATGCATCCTCATTAATAAACACTTTAATGACATGTAGGTTCATTAATGGTAGCATGAACTTAGTAAATTCGTTCTCCCCTTTGTGCATGCACTTAATACAATCAATGTGTTGAATTATTGAGTTAATTCCTTCCCTTGGACGTTCTTGAACCCATCCATGCATGTGTAGTAGCTTATAGGTCAATTCAAAGTGTGAACATGTTCAAGGAGCTCAACGGTTAACATACAATTAGTTGGCAGCTACTTCTTGGCCGAATAAGTGCCTTGGAAAGTTAGGAGACAGCCACTGTACATGCACTTAAGCCATTCATGCATTCTATCATCCCATGCATTTGATCCATTCATGGACTAGCCTTTAATGTCCATACATGCATTCGGCACATGCATGAATTTGTAAAAACCTTGCATCTAGCCATACATGCACCAGCATTTAATACTTCTTCATTCATGAATGTGGAATGCCCAAAAGAGATGTTTCTTCATCCATATATTGTGCCGTCCATGATCATTGTATCTACAAAAAAATAAAAAAATAAAAACAAATTATGAGACATCATGTGAACACACATAAATTCAGCACTAATGTGAACATATTAATGGCATGCATTAATTTGATTAGAATGTGAACATAATTAAAATATGTAATAAGATTATTAATGTAAAACAAGTTTAATGCCTAAATAAATAAGTTCAGATTTTATTTAATGCATTAAAGTCAAAACCGAGATTAACTAAAATGAGTTCAGCATTAGCTCATGAGCTAAAGATGAGTTGGGGTTAAACTCCTAAACTTAAGTTGAGCTAAGGGTTAGCTCGTGAGCTGGAAAAGAGCTAGGAGTGAGCTCGGTTTAGCTCAGGCAAGCTAGATCGAGCTCGAATGAGCTGGATTTGAACTGGACGGAGCTCGGGGAGCTGGAAAGGAGCTAGAATTAGCTTGCCAACAAAGCAATGCTCGACTCGAGAGGCTTGACCGATGGGGTTTGCTGGGCGCGCTCGCATCACCAACTACCCTTTGCTCCAATTAAGTTTACATGTTTGTAATGATGACATAACGAAACCCTTCGATGACTTTTCATATGCTTGCTTTGTACAGCTTAGATTTTTGGCATATGTTCGATTAAATGAGTTTTTCTTGAATTTTGAATATCATATGAATCTGACTTGTTTGAATTTCTTCTTGCCAAAAGTGGTGAGACTTTTTTAGTTTTATTTGATATCTTCTATTCCATTTGACCGAGGAAAGCCATGTGTGAGAAAAGTTTTTGAAGTGAACAAATGGCTCGACTTGAGGACAAGTCACCTAAAAGAAGGGGGGAATGATGCGAGCGCGCCCAGCAAACCCCATCGGTCAAGTCTTCTGAGTCGAGCATTGCTTTGTTGGCAAGCTGATCCTAGCTCCTTTCCAGCTCCCCGAGCTCCGTCCAGCTCAAATCCAGCTCATTCGAGCTCGATCCAGCTTGCCTGAGCTAAACCGAGCTCACTCCTAGCTCTTTTCCAGCTCACAAGCTAACCCTTAGCTCAACTTCAGCTTAAGAGTTCAACCCCAGCTCAACTTTAGCTCACGAGCTAACACTCAGCTCATTTTAGTTTAAACTCAGTTTTGTCATTAATGCCTTAAATAAAATTTGTACATATTTATTTACGCATTAAACTTGTTTTATATTAATATTAATTATTAATATGCCATAGTTATCACATGTTTTAATTATGTTCAGATTCTAGCCGATTTAATGCATGCCATTAATATGTTCACCTTAGTGCTGAATTTATGTGTGTTCACATGATGTCTTATGAATTGTTTTATTTTTTATAGGTGCAATGCTCATGGACGGTACAATGAATGCTTGAAGATTCAACCTATTTGGACGACACACATGCATGAATGAAGAAGTATTAAATGCTGGTGCATGTATGGCTAGATGCAAGGTTTCTACAAATTCATGCATGTGCCAAATGCATGTATGGACATTAAAGGCTAATCCATGAATGGATCAAATGCATGGGATGATAGAATGCATGAATGGCTTAAGTGCATGTACGGTGGCTGTCTCCTAACTTTCCAAGGCACTTATTCGGCCAAGAAGTAGCTGTCAACTAATTCTATGTTGACCGTTGAGCTCCTTGAACATGTTCACACTTTGAATTGACCTATAAGCTACTACACATGCATGGATGGGTTCAAGAACGTCCAAGGGAAGGAATTAACTCAATAATTCAGCATATTGATTAACTAATATGCATGCACAAAGGGGAGAACGAATTTGCAAGGTTCATGCCCCCATTCATGAACCTACATGCCATAAAAGTGCTTATTTATGATGGTGAATGATCCATGCAAGTGCATGAACGTCCCAAGGAGATGAAAGCAACCTTTGGTGTTCATACAAGGTACTTGAAGTCTTCTTCATGGCTAAGTATTCATGCACACTCAAGGGGGAATTATTCTTAACCATGAAGCTAACCCATGAGCTTCCATTTGGCCGAATCTAGACAAGTACCAAAGGAGATTCATTCATCCATTTATTTCAACTCATGCATGAAGGCTTCCATCCATTCTCTCCTTAGCCGAATTTAGACATGCTGAATTGATGTTTAAATTCTAGAAATTACAAGAACATTCATGGGTTAAGTTTCCTTAATTTTTAAGTTTATGAATGTGCCTATTCAGTTACCTAGAGCTATGCCTATATATAGTTGTCATTTTCATTTGTAAGGGCAGACTTTTCTCTTAATGAAACTTTGTTAAATTTATATGAAATTTGTGAGATTTCTTTCTCTCATATTTTGTTGAGGACTTTGTTGGCTTATCTAGTTCTTAGTTGGTGTCAACCTTGTTCTTCTTTTGAACTTATCACTATCGAATAGTGTGGCATTCACCCTTATACCAAGGTTCCTACTTCTCTAAGTAGCGGGTCAAGGTTTTATCACTTCCGTCCTCCATCTTGAAAGCCGATAAGCATTTGGGTTGATATTTTCTAATATTGGTTCGTGCTTGCTTTTAAGCATCATTCCTTCCGTATCCATCATCTACCATATTCTTTCTTTCCAATCTTTCACTTCATCATTATCTGAACCACTTCTTACCCTTCCATCCTTTTTGTTGTTATTCGAATTTCATACCTATCACTATCCTTTAATTTCTATACTTGAACCTATATATTCTATTTATATCTGTAATCCATTTTGAAACCCCTTTCCAAAAGCTTCCGCATTATTTAACCTAAAAACGTCTTTCTTAAAAGAGCCGAACGATATTTTCTCATAGACGATCAGGCAAACTCACATACGACTCGACTCACCTCGAGGCGGATCGTATCACATACATCTGGATATGAATGATGTTTATATGAAATAATGGCAATTGGTGATAATAGGTGGTAAGGATTCAATTGAAATTGAATGTTGAATTATTCTTAGATATTTATTCGACCAAGTATCTAGGCCTTTAAAATCAAGTTTTGTATTATGACATAGTAGATTTTATAAAGTATGAATTGTTAAGATTATTCAAAGCTTACTAAGCTCATTGAAGCTTACTCCATTTTTACGTTTCCTTCTGTTTTATAGATCTTAATCGAAGCTACGGTTCGAGGGATTCAAGTCATAGTTCGTCACACTATCACCGTCGAATTTTTGGTACTTTTGAAGGTTCTTAATTTTAAGCAATGGCATGTATAGGCTAAAATTTATGTTTTGAAATCAAACTTTCATTTTGAATTGTAAATATGAATAGCCATGCAAAAATGGCTGTCGTGTTGCCATATGTGTTTTGTTTGTTAATATGAATGTGTTCTTAGAAATTTGATATATGTTTTACACGTTTTCAAGTGAATTGGGATTTCTAATAAATCAATGCACTCATTAATATAATATGAATCTTGTTCGGTTATGTTTAAGATTGTTTATCGAATGAATAGTAATTGTCCTTTATTTAGTATAATGGATTTAGATTACATTTGTTATGCATGTTTATATGATTCGGTTTGATGAGTGATGAAACATGATTGAATTGGTGATTGTATTTATATGCACTCATAATTATAATTTACGTGAATGGTGTTTAAAGAAACTAAGTGAATGTCGAGTAATATCTCTTAACCTTCCTGCGACGGGTTTGGGTCTAGGGGTGTTACAGATAAGGCCTAACTAATACTGTTATGAGCCAAGGCCCCACTGATACTATTACTGTTTTGGGCCAAGGCCTACTGATTACTGGCATTGTAATGGGCCTAAGCCCAAACTGCATCTATCTATTGTATGACTGACTGTTTGTTTGATTAGGGGATTACACACTAAGTTTTCGTAAACTCGCCCCTTTGTTTAATTGTACAGGTAATCCCCAACGTTAGGCAAATTGGTGCTGCGAGGAGCTCGATGGTGGCCATACATAAGTTTTGATTTTATATTAGGTTTTGGATTATAATATTTCATTTGGGCTTTTGGTTTTGTAATAAGGCCTCTATTGGATTTTATCTTTAATTTAGTGTTGTTACTCTGTTTTTATAAATGCTAGATGTAGGAAAAAGACGAGTTTTTCAAAAGATAACTATTTTTTACGACACCACATTTACGCAACTATTTTCAAAAAATAAGCTTTCGCTATAAACAAGTTTTAAAATTGATAACGTTTAAAAAAGGTACTTTTGACAATAACTGTAACACCCCCTTAGCGGAGACCGTCGCCAGAGTCGAGCTTGAGGCGTTAACAAACTTAATTTATCACTTTAACAATTTCAAACCATTTATTTCACCTTTCGTAATAAACTGCTCATCTGCGTCACAGTTGCTAAAAAATCATATCTCAAGTTACAAAACTCAAAATTTAAATCTATAAATTTTTCCTGAAACTAGCCTCATATATCTATTTACTAATTTTTTTTCCATGATTTTTGGTTAAGCCAATTAGTACAGTTTATTAGTTAAAGTTTCCCCTATTTTAGTGTTCGACTACTTTGACCTCAGTTCACTACGAATCACTTTTCTCTCTGCATAGAATTCAAATGACTATGCATTTTGTTTTTCATAAAAGTAGACTTAATAGATATTCTATACATATAAAGTAGAACTCCTAGTTATTTTTTTACAATTTTTAGTGAATTTCTAAATTTAGAATAGGGGATTCAAAAATTGCTCTGACCCTATTCCACCAAAACTCAAATATCTTCCAAAATACAACTCATTTACCTATTTTGTTTCTTTCATATGAAAACAGACTCAATAAGCTTCAATTTCATATTTTATTTGCCATTTAATCATATCTCTACTATTTTTAGTGATTTTTCAAACTTACATCATTGCAGCTATATGATACTGTTTTATAGCAAATTTCACCTTTTTATGAATTTCCATGGATTAGATAGCACATTAAACATACGTAACACCAAAATGATCTTGATTAGCCATTCCAATGGCTAATCATTACCGAGCATTTCCATACCACTCAATAACCATATCGTAAGATCATATACACAAAATGATTATAATGCTATACATGTCATACATCAAAATATACAAGCAACTATACCCAAAATGGTCCACGGATAGTGTGAACAAGCCTCCGACCGTTCCCGATTTCTGAGCTGGCTTGTCAAAACTACAAAGAATGGAAAAGAGGGAGTAAGCATAAATGCTTAGTAAATTCACATGCAAATAGCAAGTAACATAATCATGCAATCCAACATAAAACATCAATTGCATAAATATCATTAAGACATTCATGTTACAAGTGTATTTACTATCTTTCCATGATTTCATCATACCAAGTTCTCAACCTGAGGGTTTAAGCTCATACCTGTCCCATTTTCTCATTCACCACACTTACCAACATGTCACTTTCGTTTTAGGTATTCTCCTTATTCACTCAAGAATTACCCGTTGAACACATCGGAATATAATTCGGATACACGGATTTCATGCACATAAGTGTCATACCCGTAGCTAGACAAACTCAATAGCGTACGGAATTTATGTAGGCAAGCTACCATGTAACCCGCCCATAAGCAAACTCAGACTCAACTCAACGAGTTCGGGCGTTCGCATCCATAAGTGAACTTGGACTCAACTCAACGAGCTCGGATGCCTAGTTACATCTCACGAACTCGGACTCAACTCAACGAGCTCGGAACTCAACTATCCTAGTGACATGTCACTTGTATCCTAATCTATTCCCAAGGTTCAAACGAGATTTTCATCAATCGCACATTTTTGTCGTCTTCCTCGAAATGTCGGAACCGATACTTGGTAGCATTTCATATTTATCTATTAGCTCAAATAATTTGCATATTACTAACTAATAATTCACAAAGCATACTATTTCATGATAATAGTCATCATATCATATAAATAACATTAAATTACTTAAAATAACAATTATGTTACCATATTTACACATGAATTTACCTCGGTACAAAATGTTAGAAATCGAGCCTATTCCTCGTAAACTTTATTTTTCCCTCGATCGCGACTCGAATCTTGTTTCTCTTGATCTAAAATGCCAAATTAATTTATTCAATATACACATTCACCAAAACGCCCCTAATACGGGTTTGGATGAAAATTACCATTTTACCCCTAGCTTTTCAATTATTTACAATTGAGTCTTTAAGTTTGTACAATGAGTTACATGCATTTCCCATGACATCTAGGCATAGCCGAATTTCCTAGTGTCCATAACAGCCCCTATTTCACATAAAAAAATTAGATTTCTACCATCAATTTTATCCTTTTTACAATTAAGTCCCTTTTTAGGTGTTTTCACATAAAACTACTAGGTAAAAGTTGTTAAACACACATCAAACCATCATATTCCTTCATTATTAATCAAAATACAATTATGTCACACATGGGTAAATTTTCATACATGCATCCTAGCTCAAAATATTTCTAAAAAATGATAGAAGATGCTTTCTAAATTTTAAAATAAAAAAGAGCATTAAAAATGGGCATGAAAATCACTTACAATCAATGCTTGAAATGTTGAAAACCCTAGCTATGGTGATAAGCAACATTCGACAGCCTTATGGAGAAGATGAGTCCATTTTTGTGTTATTTTTCCCTTTTTAATGACTACATTTACCATTTGACAAAAATGCCCTTATCGCCTTTCTTTGCAATTTTTCATGTACAAGCCCATTTTTGTCCAAAATTTTAGAAATTTTTTAAATTGCTATTTAAGACCTCCTAATTAATATTCCAAAGCAATTTCATACTAAAACCTTCTAGAATGCAAGTTTTGCAACTTATTCAATTTAGTCCATAATTTCAAATTAAGCACTTTAAGAATAGAATTTCTTCACGAAATTTTCACACAATCATGCAATCCTATCATAAACCTCAAAATAATTATAAAATAATTATTTCTATCTTGAATTTGTGGTCGCGAAACTACTATTCCGATTAGGCCCTAATTCGGGATATTACAACTCTCCCCCTTTTAGGGATTTTCGTCCTCGAAAATCTTACCGGTAAACAGGTGTGGGTATTGACTCCTCATAGTTTCTTGGGCTCCCATGTAGCCTCTTCTACCCCGTGCTTTTGCCACAATACTTTCACGAGAGTGATACTCTTATTTCTTAGTTGCTTCACCTCCCGAGCTAAAATCTTAATCGGTTCTTCATTGTAAGTCATGTCTAGTTGTAGCTTAATTTCTGTCGGTGAAATTACATGTGAAGGATCCGAACGATACCGACGTAACATAGATACGTGGAACACATCATGAACCTTCTCTAATTCAGATGGTAATGCTAGCCGATACGCTATCGGTCCAACTCTTTCAATTATTTCATACGGTCCGATAAAACGCGAACTCAACTTGTATTTTCGACCAAATCTAAGAACTTTCTTCCATGGAGACACTTTTAAAAATACCTTATCGCAAACTTGAAATTCAATTTCTTTTCGTTTCAAATCCGCGTAGGATTTTTGTCTATCTGAAGCAGCTTTCAAACAATCTCGAATCACTTTCACTTTTTCTTCAGTGATCAACTTTCGTAAATCTGATTTTCTTTGAGTTCAGTCCAATACAATGGCGTCCGACACTTATGACCGTACAAGGCTTCATAAGGTGCCATCTTCAAACTCGTCTGATAACTATTATTGTAGGCAAATTCCACCAACGGTAAGTATCTTTCCCAACTACCTTGAAATTCCAATGCACAACATCTGAGCATGTCTTTAAGAAGCTGAATTACTCTCTCTGATTGTCCATCAATTTGTGGATGGAAGGCAGTGGTAAAATTTAACTTCGTACCTAATGCCCCTTGCAACTTTTGCCAAAACCACGACGTAAATCTCGGATCTCTATCTGAAATGATTGACAATGGTACTCCATGAAGTCTAACAATCTCACTAATATACAATTCAGCCAATTTATTAAAAGAATAATCAGTACGTACCGGAAAAAAATGAGCCGATTTAGTCAATCTATCTACTATTACCCAGATGGCATCTTTCTTCCCTAGAGTTAACGGCAACCCTGTTACAAAATCCATAGTAATTCGATCCCATTTCCATTCAGGAACTATGATAGGTTGAAGTAGTCCCAAAGGCACTTGGTGTTGAGCTTTCACTTGTTGACAACTTAAGCATTTTGATACAAATTCAGAGATATCTCTTTTCATTCCGTTCCACCAATACATTTTCTTCAAGTCATTATACATTTTCATACTGCCCGGGTGAATTGACAAACAACCATTATGTGCTTCGTGCAAGATCTTTTGAATCAACTCATCATTTTTCGGTACACAAATATGATTTTTAAACATCAAGAAACCATCAGAACCGATTCTGAAATCTAATCCTGTATCAACCTCACATTACTTCCTCTTGGCTTGCAAATCTTTGTTGCTTTTCTGAGTTTCACAAATCTCTTGTAAAAACATCGGTCTAGCTCTCAACTCTGCTAAAATTGAACCATCGTCAAACACCGTCAACTGAGTATTCATAGCTCTCAAAGCAAACAACGACTTTCTACTCAAGGCATCGGTAACCACATTCGCTTTTCCCGGATGGTAGTCAATCACAAGCTCGTAATCTTTCAATAATTCTAACCATATCCGTTGTCTCAAAGTCAAGTCTTTTTGTGACATCAAGTACTTAAGACTTTTGTGGTTGGTATATACTCGACACTTTTCACCATACAAATAATGTCGCCAAATCTTCAAAGCAAACACTATAGCAGCCAACTCCAAATCATGAGTCGGATAATTCCTTTCGTGGGGTTTCAACTGCATCGAAGCATAAGCCACAACTTTTCCTTCTTGCATAAGTACACATCCCAATCCATTTAGAGAAGCATCACTATACACCACAAATTCTTTACCTGACTTAGGTTGTACCAACACTGGTGCTTCAGTTAATAACTTCTTCAATTTCTCAAAGCTCTGTTGACATTCTTCCGTCCACTCAAAATTAACATCCTTTCGGAGTAGTCTGGTCATAAGAGTAGCAATTATAGAAAATCCATTTACAAACAGCCGATAATATCCAGCTAGCCCCAAGAAACTTTTAACCTCATTTACATTCTTCGATGGTTTCCAATCAACAATAGCTGAAATTTTACTGGGATCAACCCGTATACCATCACCTGAAACAATATGACCTAAAAATCCCACTTCTCGAAGCCAAAATTCACTCTTACTAAACTTGGCATACAACTGCTTATCTCTCAAAGTTTGCAAAACTATCCTCATGTGCTCAGCATGCTCTGTCTCATCTTTCGAATAAATTAAGATATCATTGATAAATACCACAACAAACTTGTCCAAGTATGGCCGAAATATACAATTCATTAAATCCATAAACACAGCAGGAGCATTTGTTAACCCGAATGGCATAACTAAAAATTCATAATGACCGTACCTCATTCTAAAAGCAGTTTTAGGCACATCTAACTCTTTTACTCACAGCTAGTAGTATCCAGACCTCAAGTCAATCTTTGAAAACCATGCCGATCCTTTCAACTAATCAAACAAATCGTCAATTCTCGGCAACAAATACTTGTTCTTGATTGTTACCTTATTTAATTGCTGATAGTCTACACACAATCTCATAGAACCATCCTTCTTTTTCACAAATAATACGGGAGCACCCCAAGGCGAAAAAATCGGTCTCACAAAGCCTTTGTCAGTCATCTCTTGCAACTACGACTTTAATTCTTTCAACTCTGCTGGTGCCATTCTATATGGAGCAATCGAGATTAGAGTTGTTCCCAGCGGTATCAACACAATACCAAATTCTACTTCTTTGACAGGAGGCAAACCTGGCAACTCTTCTGGAAATACATCTGCGAATTCACATACAATCGACACTGATTTAATTTTCTTTTCAAATTCTTTTGTATTCAACATATATGCCAAATAAGCTTCATAACCCTTTCTCAAATATCTCTGAGCCGACATCGAAGAAATCACACTAGGCAATTGTAACACCCTACGCCCCTGTCCGTCGCCGGATTAGGGTTTATGGTATTACAAATCAAAATACAAACTACCGAGGTTCATAGATACAAAGCTGGACGTGAATTCATTGAGTTCAATAGTTGAATATAACACTTAGGTCGGTTCGGTCAGAACATCGTATCTCATTAAAATCATTCTATAAGTATACTAGCAAATCTCTACCTTGTGACTACTAACAAATTGGCTAAATCGAACAAATTCAATAACCAAACATCATATTAGAAAAGTCATTGCATATTAGGTACTAACTAAATATCATGCCACAACATCGAATAGTATGAGAATCACTCCAACACATATAATCAAACTCGAAGACTAAGCAAGCCATTTTCGCATGGCTAGAAATATTTACAACTCAAAATGAAGTTTGATTCAACCGAAGGAACATAGCCTATACATGCCATTGACCCAAATTTACCATCAAATGTACCAAAAATAACAGCGATAGTGTAGGTGATTAAGGCCTCAATCCCCGAGTCCGTAGCTTCCAAAATGAGATCTATAAAACAGAGGAAACAAGGGAAACGGAGTAAGCATTACAATGCTTAGTAAGTTTTAAGCAATGTCACAGATAAAGCATTAAATTCTAACATAGTTGATCATATCTTTGTTTCCCTCTCCTATTTGGGTAAGTCACCCTTTTTTCCAAACATAGACATTCACATCACATACGAAAATGGATGGCTTCCACTCATAGTAAGTTCACATAACATATACATGTCACAAAAATTCACATAACATTTCACATAGGCCAATTGTACTTCGATCATATTAATAATCTCATTTCATGAACACATATGAAATCACATAATGACCTTAGTATTCGGTCCAAAATCCAGCTTGCATATAAGCCAAGGGTACATACCTGTATAGCTTAACACTTTCAGCGCAATTCATTAGCGATTGTTACCTTGAAGACCATTAGTCTTAGGCTTTATTCTCATCATCATCGAGATCTTTAGCTCGGATAAACTCTATACATAGCCATCGAGTCTCTACCCCAGACATAATCTCTGCATATAGCCTTCGGGTCTTAACCCGGACATCATCTCTGCATATAGCCTTCGGGTCTTAACCCGGACATAGTCTCCACATATAGTCAGCGGGACTTAAATCCCGGATTCACATCACAAATTCTCATACATATATATATTCGCATGTAGCCAAGTTTCACATAGCAAGATTTCACTTGCAATTCAATCAATTCATGTGCATACAAACCTATAACATGCTTCTCGACTTTATATCATAAAGGTACATATAATTCAGAACTTATACACTTATACTCTTCTTTTCTAGACTTTCGGCCCAAAGATCAAACATACATGAGCAATGCATTTCAAATCTCATTTCGGTCCTTTTTCTCTAGGAGCCATTCGGCTATATAGCAAACATAAATAAGGTGTCTTTCTCAATGGGACATCGTTCAAATATCAGCATGTATGTCATGGCATTTTAACTTAAATACCAAATTCGATTACTCAAAACTTACTTTGAACTTTCACGAGGAATTACGAGTTGGCTATTCGACCACTTTAGCCTTCCCTTTATTCGAACTCGTCCCTCTATGCTCTTGAGCTAAATAAAACATTTAATTCTATTAATCCTTATTCAAGCACCTCAATGAATCATTTTCAGTCATAGTCAAATCATACATGCATATTCTTCTCATTGCGAACACACATGCACATTGGAGCATTTCACATACATATCATAAGTCACAACAAGCTGATTTTCTGAGCAGCATTCAATAATTTACTCATAACTGGAGCTACGAAACTCCAAATGTAGTGCTGCAAATTTTGCATGAAAATAGACTCATTTATCTTTAATCCATAAAATTTTCATAATTTTTGGTTTGGTCAATAAATACCAGAATTTTATTAAAGTTTCCCTATTTCACTGCTTGATTAGACTGACCACTCTATACTTCGAACCGAATTTCTCCTTGTACAGAATTCCAAATATGTCCTCACCTATTTTATTCGAAACTAGACTCATTAAGGAGTCTAAGCATATAAATTTTGTCTCATAACAATTTTTATACAATTTATAGTGATTTTCCAAAAACATAGCAGGGGACTTCGAAGTCAATCTGACACTATCTCGCTCTACTCTAAAAATCTATTTGTCGGAAATTCCTTTGCTTGCAAGGTTTCTTTCATAAGAAACTAGACTCATTAAGCTTCAATTACACAATTTATTCAGCCTCTAATTCAACTCGCACAATTTATGGTGATTTTTCCAAAACACGTTACTGCTGCTGTACCAAGCAGATTTTTATACAAAATTCACTCTTTAATATTCTTATGCACATACTTAAAACATAGCATTTCCTAAGGCACCATTTAGAGTAGTCATTGCTCTTAACACAATGTACATACACAATTCACATCCATTCAAGCTACAACATATAACCATGGCCACATTACGCAAATGGCCGAATACACCAATTAACTAGCTAACACATACACAAGCACAATTTCATTCTTGCAAATAGGGCATAGCCGAATGTCCCCCTTTCTAACAAATAAAACATTCAAGAAGTTTCCCATTACTACAAAGCTCCATTCGGCCTTACTCACCGCCAAAATACAATTTAATCAAGTTCACTTTAGAATTTGAACCACATTAATCAATTATCAAATTTCTAGTTTCACATAGCATTAGCGCTATTATACTAACTCCAAGCACACTCGGCAATCATACACTCAATTTCAATATCAAAACATAAATTCCCTTGTCATATTACTACTTAACCGAAATTAACATGATTCACCAATTTCAACCTACAAGTAAGTTTCGGTCAACAATTTAAGAGGCCCTCCATATCGAAATTAACATCTATTCACCAATTATAACAATTAGCTAGTTTATAATTACCCATATCCATCCCTCTTTACACAACACCAACTAACAAAGAATTAGCACACTTACTACCCAATTCATTCAAATTTCACATTCAACTAATACAAAATCATATATGAATAATTTAATTATAGGATCCCAAAATTAAACAAAATTCCATACTTTACCACATTAACCGAATGCAATTTGCTCAAGATAGTCACTCATAACAAAATTTTTAACTAATCTAGATTCACATATTTTCATCCCTTGGTACACAACATCAATTAACAACAACCTAAGCTCATCAAGGTCATGGCCGAATACCTTAGTTACTGATGCGAGTGCGCCCAGCAAACGCCATCGGTCAAGTCTTCCGAGTCGAGCATTGCTTTGTTGGCAAGCTGATCCCAGCTCCTCTCTAGCCTCCCGAGCTCAGTCCAGCTGAAATCCAGCTCATTCGAGCTCGATCCAGCTTGCCTGAGCTAAACCGAGCTCACTCCTAGCTCTTTTCCAGCTCACGAGCTAACCCTTAGCTCAACTTCAGCTTAGGAGTTCAACCCCAGCTCAACTTTAGCTCACGAGCTAACACTTAGCTCATTTTAGTTTAAACTCGATTTTGTCATTAATGCTTTAAATAAAATTTGTATATATTTATTTAAGCATTAAACTTGATTTATATTAATATTTATTATTAATATGCCATAGTTATCACATATTTTAATTATGTTCACATTCTAACCGATTTAATGCATGCCATTAATTTGTTCACATTAGTGCTGAATTTATGTGTGTTCACATGATGTCTTATGAATTGTTTTATTTTTTTTTATAGGTGCAATGCTCATGGACGGCACAATGAATGCTTGAAGATTCAACCTATTTGGACGACACACATGCATGAATGAAGAAGTATTAAATGCTGGTGCATGTATGGCTAGATGCATGGTTTCTACATATTCATGCATGTGCCGAATGCATGTATGGACATTAAAGGCTAATCCATGAATGGATAAAATGCATGGGATGATAGAATGCATGAATGGCTTAAGTGCATGTATGGTGGCTGTCTCCTAACTTTCCAAGGCACTTATTCAACTAAGAAGTAGCTGCCAATTAATTCTAAGTTGACTGGTGAGCTCTTTGAGCATGTTCACACCTTGAATTGACCTATAAGCTTCTACACATGCATGGATGTATTCAAGAACGTCCAAAGGGAAGGATTAACTCATAAATTAAGCCTATTGATTAAATAATATGCATGCACAAAGGGGAGAACGAATTTGCAAGGTTCATGCCCCCCATTCATGAACCCACATGCCATTAAAGTGCTTAATTATGAGGATACATGTTCCATACAAGTGCATGAACGTCCCAAGGAGATGAATGCAACCTTTGGAGCTCATACAAGGCACCTGAAGCCTTACTTCATGGCTAAGAATTCATGTACAAACCAAGGGGGAAGAAAGTGTCCATTCGGCTAGTGCATGAATCTACCGAATTCATGAACAATTTTAATGAATTAGTGTGAACGTTTTTATTGTTGTGTGAACACATTAGATGCTGAATTCCAATAGACATTTTAGGCACTATATATAGTTGTCATTTTCATTTGTAAGGAAGACCTTTGGTTTATTAAGAACTTTGTTATTGTTACTTTGTTAATTAAACTATTTGGTGAGGATCTTTCTCCCATATTTTGTTGAAGACTTGTTGGCCTATCTAGTTCTTAGTTGGTGTCAACATTGTTCTTCCTTTTTGAACTTATCACTCAACCGAGTGTGGCGTTCCCCGATATACCGAGGTTCCTACTTTGCTAAGTAGCGGGTCAAGGTTTGTTCTATCTTTCATTCTCCACCTTAAGTGATATAAGTACCGGGGCGATACTCTCTATAGTGTCGAATCATACTTGAAACTTAAGTCCTATTTCACCATATCCACCTTTCTATCCAATTTCCTTTTTTTTCATCACATCACTTATCCAAACTATTTCCTATCTTCTCATCTTTTTATTTGTTAATCATAACCGAACCTATACATATTCTTATCCATAACCCATCTTTGAACCCTTTAACCTAGCTTCCGCCTTATTTTCCCATCAACTTTACTTCACAAGCAAATCGAACGATACTTTCTCGTAGACGATCGGGCAAACTCACATACGACTCGACTCACCACGAGGCGGATCGCATCAGTTACACTTTCTCTTATTTCCAAATACAAATGACCTTATTTACAAAGGCACTTGGCACTTCATTACTCTCCTAAATTTCAAGGCTTCAAAGCTTTCATTTTTAACCAATTTAACCATGACCGAAAGCTTCTAACACCCAAGACTCAAAGAATTTGAACATGGTAAAGAAAAGAGTCTCACTATCATTTAAATTTCATGGAATCTAAAGAAAAATACCTAACAATCTTACCTTAATTTTCAGCTTCCCCCTAGCCGAATGCCTCAAGCTTAAAAATTCTTATTTTCTTCTTCAACTCACGGCAAAGAGAAGAAGAAAGGGACTAGCTTTGGTTTTTCCTCCCATTTCATAATAATAATAATAATATAATCACATTATAGCTTAAAATAAATATTAAGTTTATTTATTAAGCTAAAATACAACACACAACATGCCAAATTAGCCATCATTGCCGTCCACTAGAGTAAAATTGGGCAATTTGACATGCAACTCCTTCTTTTCTCATGCATGCATTAATAGGTCATCACACATTTGTCTAGCACATTTTCAAAGTTCACTACTAAGTCCCTTTTAGTGAAATTAAATTTTATAACTCTAAATCAACCCATCAAACATGTCACACATGAATTAACACATATCATAGGCATTAAAATGAATATTGAATATATTTTGTGCCTCAGTTTTGTGGTCCCGAAACCACATTCCGACTAGGGTCGTCTTAAGGCTGTCACAGCAATCCTCTGATTCGTCTGATTCAACCCACAGAATTTTACCATTTTCACACTTTAATTCAATAACCTTTTGTTTACAATTTACTATAGCATCATGCAATGTCAACCAATCCATACCCAAGATAACATCAAATTTGTCAAACGGCAACAACATCAAGTCGGTCAGAAAATAATAACCTCTAATCATTAAAGGACATTTCTTGCATACTTTATCAACTATAACACATTTGCCTAACGGGTTTGACACTTTAATCATAAATTCCGTAGACTCAACAGGTATACTCATATTAGACACCAATTTCATGTACACATATGAATGAGTAGAACAGGGATCAATCCAAGCAGTAACATTAACATTATAAAGAGAAAAAAATATCAGTGATCACGTCGGGAGATGAAACATCTTCACACGCCCTCATGGCATAAGCTCTAGTCGGAGCTCTAGCTTCAGATTTAAATGTTGAATCTTTAACTACATTCTTGTTGCTTGCCTCATTCCCAGCTTTTCTCGAAGACCTTCCTCTCGAAACTGCACCACTAGTTTTTACACTCTGAAATTTTTCTTTCTCAATTTTCTCTAGACAGTCTCTAATAAAATGATTCAGAGAACCACATTGGTAACATCTGTTTGTTCTACATGGACCAAGGTGATTCTACCACATCGTTGGCACTCGGGTCTAACAAATTTCAAATTTCCCACACTAGCCACAGATGTAGTCTGTGATTTAAGACCCACATTTTGCTTCTTAGGATTCCCAAACGAATGCCTGGCTAAAACATGAGAACAAGAATACATATTTCTGGATTTTCTAGATTGCAGTGGATATGCACTGCTCATTGGTCTTTTCTTCAAATTTCTAGTCTCAGAAATTTCTAGTCTCAGCTTCTACCTTTCTCTTCTCTTTGACTAGTTCTTCAGCCTTACAAGCTCGATTAACAAGTACTACAAACTCTTTCAACTCAAGAATTCCCACAAATACTTTGATGTCTTCATTGAGTCCGTCTTCAAATCGTTTGCACATCTTAGCCTCTGAAGGAATACATTCGCTAGCATACTTACTCAACCGGACAAACTCCCTTTCATACTCAGTAACTGTCATGTTACCTTGCTTCAACTCGAGAAATTCTTTACGCTTTTGTTCAACAAATCTCTCACTGATATATTTCTTCCAAAATTCTTCTTGAAAGAACTCCCAAGTCACTTTCCCTTTTGGTACCACAGAAATCAATGTCTTCCACCAATAATAGGTTGAATCCCTCAACAAGGATATAGCACACTTCAAGCACTCTTCAAGTGTACAAGACAATTCATCAAATACCTGAATAGCATTCTCAAGCCAAAATTCTGCTTTCTCGGCATCATCATCAACATTTACCCTAAATACTTTGGCACCTTGCTTGCAAATTCTATCAACTGGAGTTCTATGAAATTTCATCAAATCTATCATTTGAGACATAGGGGGTACAGGTTGAGGAATCGGGGTAGGTGGGGGGAGGTTGTTGAGCATTTGGGTTCGTACGAACGAACTCGGTATACCATGCATTCATCATTTGGAGAAAGGCTTCCCAAGCCCCTTCTCCTCCTCCTTGACCAACAATAGGAGGTCGGTTTTCAATCGGCACCGCCCCTTCAATAGGGGCTGATGCATTGCTATCTACATGATCGGCCACTGCTAGATCGGGATCCATTTACTATATAAAAAAATCATTTAAAAAGTTAGGAGTCGTCACACTATCACAATATATATATGGCATGTATAGCAAGACCCGTAGATACAACACGTTAGTCCGAGAACCGACTAAATCGTAGCTCTGATACCACCAAATATAACACCCCTTTACCCGAGACCATCGCTAGAGTCGAGCTTGAGGTGTTAACAATCTTAATTTATCATTTTAACAATTTCAAACCATTTATTTCACCTTTCGTAATAAACAACTCTTCTGCGTCACAGTCGCTAAAAAAATCATATCTCGAGTTACAAAACTCAAATTTTAAATCCGTAAATTTTCCCTGAAACTAGACTCATATATATATTTATTAATTTTTTTTCATAATTTTTGGTTGGGCCAATTAGTACAGTTTATTAGTTAAATTTCCCCTGTTTTAGTGTTTGACTATTTTGACCTCTATTCACTACAAATTACTTTTCTCTCTGTACAGAATTCAAATGACTATGGCGTTTGTTTTTATAAAAGTAGACTCAATTGGGATTCTATACATATAAAGTATAACTCCTAGTTATTTTTTTTATAATTTTTTATGAATTTCTAAATTCAAAATAGGGGATTCAAAAATTACTCTGACCATGTTCCACCAAAACTAAAATATCTTCCAAAATACAACTCATTTACCTATTTTGTTTCTTTCATATGAAAATAGACTCAACAAGCTTCAATTTTATATTTTATTCACCATCTAATCTTATCTATACTATTTTTAGTGATTTTTCAAACTTACGTCATTGCTGTTGTATGATACTATTTTATAGCAAATTTCACTTTTTTATGAATTTTCATGGATTAGATAGCACATTAAACATACGTAACACCAAAATGATCTTGATTAGCCATTCCAATGGCTAATCATTACCGAGCATTTCCATACTACTCAATAACCATATCGTAAGATCATATACACAAAATGATTATAATACTATACATGCCATACATGAAAATGTACAAGCCACTATACCCAAAATGGTCCACGGATAGTGTGAACGAGCCTCCGGCTGTTCCCGATTTCTGAGCTGGCTTGTCAAAACTACAAAGAATGGAAAGGAGGGAGTAAGCATAAATGCTTAGTAAATTCACATGCAAATAGCAAGTAACATAATCATGCAATCAAACATAAAACATCAATTGCATAAATATCACTAAGACATTCATGTTACAAGTGTATTTACTATCTTTCCACGATTTCATCATACCAAGTTCTCAACCCGAGGGTTTAAGCTCATACCTGTCCCATTTTCTCATTCACCACACTTACCAACATGTCACTTTTGTTTTAGGTACTCTCCTTATTCACTCAAGAACTACCCGTTGAACACATTGGAATATAATTTGGATACACGAATTTCATGCACATAAGTGTCATACCCGTAGCTAGACAAACTCAATAGCCTACGAAATTTATGTAGGCAAGCTACCATGTAACCTACCCATAAGCAAACTTGGACTCAACTCAAGAGTTCGGGCGTTCGCATCCATAATTGAACTCGGACTCAACTCAACGAGTTCGGATGCTTAGTTACATCTCACGAACTCGGACTCAACTCAAGGAGCTCGGAACTCAACTATCCTAGTGACATGTCACTTGTATCCTAATCTATTCCCAAGGTTCAAATGGGATTTTCATCAATCGCACATCTTTTTCATCTTCCTCGAAATGTCGGAACCGATACTTGGTAGCATTTCATTTATCAATTAGCTCAAATAATTTGCATATTACTAACTAATAATTCACAAAGCATAATATTTCATGATAATAGTCATCATATCATATAAATAACATTAAATTACTTAAAATAACAATTATGTTACCATATTTACACATGAACTTACCTCGGTACAAAATGTTAAAAATCGAGCCTATTCCTCGTAAACTTTATTTTTCCCTCGATCGCGACTCGAATCTTGTTTCTTTTGATCTAAAATGCCAAATTAATTTATTCAATATACACATTCACCAAAACGCCCCTAATACGAGTTTGGATAGAAATTACCATTTTACCCCTAGCTTTTCAATTATTTACAATTAAGTCTTTAATTTTGGACAGTGAGTAACATGCATTTCCGATGACATCTAGGAATAGCCGAATTTCCTAGTGTCCATAACAGCCCCTATTTCACATAAAAAAATTAGATTTCTACCATCAATTTTATCCTTTTTACAATTAAGTCCCTTTTTAGGTGTTTTCACATAAAACTACCAGGTAAAAGTTGTTAAACACACATCAAACCATCATATTCCTTCATTATTCATCAAATACAATTATGTCACACATGGGTAAATTTTCATACGTGCATCCTAGCTCAAAATATTTCTAAAAAATGATAGAACATGCTTTCTAGATTTTAAAATCGAAAAGAGCATTAAAAATGGGCATGAAAATCACTTACAATCAAGGCTTGAAATGTTGAAAACCCTAGCTATGGTGATAAGAAAAATTCAGTAGCCTTATGGAGAAGATGACTCCATTTTTGTGTTATTTTTCCCTTTTTAATGACTACATTTACCATTTGACAAAAATGTTATTAATGCCTTTCTTTGCAATTTTTCATGTACAAGCCCATTTTTGTCCAAAATTTTAGAAATTTGTTAAATTGCTATTTAAGACCTCCTAATTAATATTCCAAAGCAATTTCATACTAAAAGCTTTTAGAATGCAAGTTTTGCAACTTATTCAATTTAGTCCCTAATTTCAAATTAAGCACTTTATGAATAGAATTTCTTCACGAAATTTTCACACAATCATGCAATCCTATCATAAACCTCAAAATAATTATAAAATAATTATTTCTATCTCAAATTTGTGGTCGCAAAACCACTATTCTGATTAGGCCCTAATTCGGGATATTACAATAACACAAGATTATTAATTGTTCTTTTAGATCACACAAAAAGGCTAAATAAAGATGTGGCTTTTCAATCGATATCGTGTTTTAAAATTAAATAACTCTTCAATGACATGCATTTTGGAAATAAACAACCCGTTTTGAAATCACTGTTTGACTATTATTTTTCATGTTTCCAACGTCATCAAGGTTTTTCGTTTCACACTCCTATGTGACACTGCCAGATTCGGCCATAACATCTAGGTCAAGTTTGGGGTGTTACACATTAAACATGCAAAATGGTCCATGTTTTATTTATGTATTAAGCTCGTAAAACCTTAGTAATAGAACTATTATTAATTTCTTTGGAAAATTATTAATGTAGTTTATTTTATAAGTTTATAAATCATTATTCATAATTTGATATACTGTGGTTAAATGTATGCTTTCGAATATGATCTAAATGTATTTGTGACGTTTAATAGTTGTACCTTTCCAGTAATGCCTCGTAACCCTTCTAGCGACAGATTCAGGTTAGGTATGTTACATAAATTCTATATTCTCAATTCCATTACACATGTATCATATTCCATTTCTTTGAACTCATACATATCACATACTTATAATTTCACATATACATACCTTTCATGCTAAAAATTTTAATACGATTCAAACGTACCTGAGTTGGATACCTATTCATTCATTCATTTATTTCTCAGAATTTCCCGTTAAACTGATCAGAAACAATTTGATATGCTAAAAATTTAGAAAGCTCATACAAAGCCAACGTCTCAGACGTGGTCTTACATGTAATCAATATCAATGCCATTATCCCAGATAAGGTCTTACACAAAATCAGATACGATGTCGATGTCCCAGACATGGTCTTACACGTAATCTCTAATCGATGCATGTGTCCCAAACATGATCTTACACGATGTCACAGATTGATGTCAACGTTCCAGATGTGATCTTATACAAAATCACATCTCAGAGTTCTTTGGTTCATACAGAGCATTTCAAAAGTTATCATATTATCATAATTATCTCAAATTACATTCATTTGGCTCTCATGGCCTTTCAATAGCAATTATATAAACACATAAGTATAATTCAATCAATAATACACTTATTTGTATATTGACTTACCTCATTCGGATTCGTACGGATGAAAACGGCTAATGGCTATTTTCGACTTTCCCCGATCTAATTATGTTTTCTTTGGTACTTGATCTAAACAAATTCAAATTTAATCCTTTTATTCAACAAGTCATTCAATTCATTCCAAAAACATATATTTAGGGCATTTTACAAAATAGCCTTCACATTTTCACACTCTGACAATTTAGTCCCTATTTCACAAAATCACAAAATTCACCAAATCTCATAACACTTATGCCTAGCCAAATTTTTATGGTATTCAAATAAACTCATATATCACATTTATTTCACATTTTAGTCCTCCAAAATATTATTTTCACAATTTAGCCCAAATTAAACAAATTCATCAAAAATCCAAAGATAAAATATATTAACTCAACACATAACTTTTATTTTTCATCAATTAACACTTCAAAGCACACTAATTCACCAATGGCACATATCAAAACCATGATCAAATTCTCAAACTGAAGCATGGGCTTAATAGTAGACTAAGCAACGATCTTAAAAACAAAACCGAAACAAAAACATTCCTTAATTAAGCTAGACTATGGTTGAATATCAAAAGCTTTCCAAAACCCTTATTCTTTCTCTTATTTTCAGTGAAACAAATATGATAATGGCCAATTTCAATGCATTTGTTTTATTATAAACCATTTAATTATGAATTTCCACTTTTAACCTTAGTTTAATTAACAAATAAAACATATAAATCAAGGCCATAAATGTCCACTTACTAAGTTAATGGTCTATTAACCATTTAAGGCCATCACTTTTAATAAGACACGTCAATTTAGCCATTAATCAAATAGAAGGACAATTTTGCATTTTTTGTGATTTAGTCCTTTTTGCAAATTAAGCACTCAAACGGACAAATTTTCATACGAAACTTTCACAGATGTTAATTCACATATAATAAGCATGGAAAATAATATTTAAAATATTTTTTAGACTCAGATATATGGTCCCAAAACCACTATTCCTACTAGGGTCTAAACCAGGCTGTTACAGCTCTCCCCCTTAGGGATTTTCGTCCCAAAAAATCTTACCGTAAACAGATTCAGATGTTGTTGTCTCATAGCATCTTCGGGCTCCCACGAGCCTCTTCTATGCCGTGTCGATGCCACAATACTTTCACTAATGGAATTTTCTTATTTCATAATTCTTTCATCTCACGAGCTAAAATATGGATCGGTTCTTCTTCATAAGTCATATTGGACTGAATTTCTATCTCAGATGGATTAAGCACATGAGAAGGATCAGATCTATACTGTTGAAGCATTGAAACATGGAATACATTATGAATCTTTTCTAACTCAGGTGCTAATAGTAATCTATAAGCAACTAGACCAACTTGCTTGATGATTTCATACGATCCGATAAACCTCGGACTCAACTTGCCTTTCTACCGAATCTGAATAGTTTCTTCCACGGAGATACTTTCAAGAACACTTTATCTCCGATCTCAAATTCGATATATTTTCTTTTTAGATCCACGATGATTTTTGATGATCAGAAGTTACTTTCAAACTTTGTCGAATCACATTTACTTTCTTTGCAGTCTCTTTGATTAAATCAACCCCGTGTATCTTATTTTCACTGAGCTCAGACCAATATAACAAACTTCTGCACTTTCTACCATATAAGGCTTCGTACGGTGCCATTTTGATGCTCGATTGAAAACTGTTATTATATGCAAATTCAATCAATGGCAAGTACTGTTCCGACGTACCTTCAAACTCAAGAATGCAACATCTCAACATATCCTCAAGTATCTGAATAATCCGCTCAAATTGTCCATCCGTTTACGGGTGAAAAGCAGTACTAAAATGTAGTTTTGTACCTAAAGCCTCTTGTAATTTCTTCTAGAATTGCGAAGTGAATCTTGGATCCCTATCTGACATAATAGATAAAGGCACCTCGTGCAGTCTCATATTATCAGAAATGTAAACTTCATCTAACTTTTCAAGTGAATATCAGACCATACCAGAATAAAGTGAGCTGATTTTGTCAGTCGATCAACTACAACCTAAATTGCATCTTTCTTTCTTGGAGACAGGGGCAAACCCAAAACAAAATCCATCATCACTCAATCCCATTTCCACTCAGGAATCATAACTGGTTGCAACAAACCGGAGGGCACCTAATGTTCAGCTTTGACTTGCTGACATATCAAACATTTTGAATGAAGTCAGAGATATCTCTTTTCATTCCTGGCCACCAATAAAGTTGTTTCAAGTCGTTATACATTTTTGTGCTTCCCCGGATGTACGGATAATCTACGACTATAAGCTTCACCCAAAATTATCTGAATCAACTCTGGATTTCTCAAAACACAAATCCGATCTTGGAATCTCAAACAATCATTAACATCAATTTGAAATTCAGAATTGGAATCACGCTGAGTTTGTTTGGCTATCAATTCATTATCAATTTAGCCATTAATCAAATAGAAGGACAATTTTGCATTTTCTGCAATTTAGTCCTTTTTGCAAATTAAGCACTCAAACAGATAAATTTTCATACGAAACTTTCATAGATGTTAATTCACATATAATAAGCACAAAAATAATATTTAAAATATTTTTTGAACTCGAATATGTGGTCACGAAACTGCTATTCTGACTAGGGTTTAAACCGAACTGTACATGGTTGAAAGATGTAGAGATAAGTTTCGAACAAAGGTTGCAAAGATAGTTTAGGAATGGATTGATAGGTTCGGCTAAGGCCAAGAGTGAACCAATAATAAAGAGGATTGTTGACCGAAGTCTTAATACGACACTTAGGTGAAATTCAATTTAAGAAACAACAAGGAAACCTTGACCCGCTATCTAACAAGATAGGAACCAAAAGTATGTCGAACGCCACATTTAGAAGTGATAAGTTCGGGAACAAAGGAAAGAAATGACACCACAAGACTAGCTTGATAAGTAAGATCAGTCCTAATGTAAGACCCCTAACCCGAGACCGTCGCCGGAGTCGAGCACGAGGCGTTACTAGATTTGTCTTACTAATTTGGGGCATAAAAATTTACTTTTTAAAATTAATTTGCTCACATTTACCCAATATCCGTAAAAAGGGACCTCGAGGTTTTAAATCATTCAATTGAAATGGTTCGAGACCAAACCGAGAACATTAAAAATTTTCTGATTAGTTACGCAAATCAAAACAATTCATTTGCACTATTCACAATAAAACTATCCACCTGCGTGACAGTCACTAAATTAATTATAACTCGAGTTACCAAACTAGAAATTTAAATCTGTAAATTTTCATTAAAACTAAACTCATATATCTTCTTACCATAATTTTTCCAAAATTTTTGGTATGGCTAATTAGTACACTTTATTAGTTAAAGTTTCCCCTATTTCATAGTCCCACTATTCTGACCTCTCCTTACAAAAAATCAATTATCTCTTAGTACAGTTTTCATTTAGTGTTTCCACTTATTTCTAATGAAAATAGACTCACTAAATAATCTATAAATATAAATTATGACTCATAATTCTTTTTATATAATTTTTAGTGAATTTCTAAAATCAAAATAGGGGATCATGAAATCCCTCTGAACTAGTCTCAGAAGAATTTAAATATCTCACAATACAGACTTCCTTTGCTTGCCCTGTTTCTTTTTTATGAAAATAGACTCAATAAGATTTAATTATATATCTCATTCACCATTTAATTCTATTTATACAATTTTTAGTGATTTTTCAAATTCACATCACTGCTACTGTTTGAAAACTGTTTCATGACCAACTTTTACTCTTTCATAGTTTCTTTGCATAAACTATCATTTAGACATACATAACATCAAAACATGTTCTTATTTATCCATTTCAATAGCTAATCATCATCAAACATTCACATACCATACTTAAATCATATCATAAAGACATACACACCAAATGGCCAAGTCCCTATACATGCCATAATGTAAGAGTATGCCCAAAGATCAATCATGAGATGGTTGTAATAACATACATTATTTACCATGTTTATTAATATAAGGTATTGCCATTATTATTTCAGTTTCTTTTCTGTGTGTATAAATAAATTGTTTTAATGATAATGTCCTGAGAATAATATGATTATTCTTAAAAGATCATTAGTCAAGTATTATTGTTGACTAGGACAACAATAATGCATTAAGACTAACATGTAGTTGATTGATGATAAAGAGTTGTCATTGATATAGAGTGTCAAAAACAATGCATGAATATGTGTGTTAGAGAACAATATATTGGACTGACCCGCTATGAGTATGTTTCTTGGATTATTATGTAATTGTCACAACATTACTCATAGTGACTAATATGTATATGATCTTCAGACTTGAGGTCATCATTATCCCAACATCGTGAGTTGTATATTTTGATATAGTCAAACGTACATCAAAACTGGTTGTTCTATAAAGGCTGATGTTGGATATACCACAGTCTATGTAGAGGGATATGGTTGATCAATATAGGATAAGTCCCTCCTACATAATGGGAGTAATATCTTAGGCCACTTGATTGAGTGAGACTAGAAATGCATGGCCATGCTCAAATAAATTGATATGAGATGTCATACTTATTTGTGTATCATATTCTACTCAAGATATCAAAAACATGGGATGGACTATGCAAGTGTGACTACTCCATGACTTGTGTCCATTCCAGAGATAAAGGATGTAAGGATTAATGCATGAAAGGTAAATCACACAAGGTTATGTCGAATCATGACTTCTTGTAACTTAGGTAGCAATGATGTATTGGTAGATGTCACTCATTGTATGTAACATTAGAATCATTCTAGTATTACTGCTAACGTTACAAGAGCCTACTGGGTCACACTATGGTTGAAATGAACGGAATAAAACATAGTTGATATTGTATTTGGTTGTCATATGAATTAAATTAATTATAGAATTAATTTAATTGGGCAATCAAATATCGAACATATTATATGTACAAGGATGTTATACACATAATGAGAACATAATTCTATTAATATATGAATTTGGTTCGTATATAAATTTAAATAAATATAGTTTACCGAAATCCTTGTTATAATAAATGTAATTATAATTTTCGATTAAAACATTATTATATTTATTTATTTTAATTATGATTATTATGTTCGGATAAAAAAATTTATGAATTAAGATTCGTTATAAATATACCAATTAAAAAGAGGAGTTATATATAGAAAAGGTGAAAAACCCCAAAAATATATAAATAAAACCCGAAACCTTACTTGTAGGTCTAGCAGCCGTCAAGCAAAGAAATCTCTAAAATAGTTTTGGGGATTTCTTCCGTTTATCGTCAACCAGGTGGATTACGTAGAGGTCGGCATCTGAAAAAGTTGCGACTTGGTTCGATAGTGGTTCTGAATTCTCGTTGCCGAGGTGTCGCTGTCTACTCAGATTGAAGTTTCGGTAATTTTGAAACCATCATTATTTTTTTACCCCGATTCGTTCCTAGCGCATGGATCCATGGTATGGATCGTCGAAATTTTATTTTTCCCGCTACGCCTTGGGGGCACCGACGTTCCAACAGGGGTATCAGAGCCACTTGTGTGATACAGACTCGGGTTTAAATACTTGGGTGATGCAATTGTATGAGATGCATGCTTTAATTTTATTACATTTTTTACTGTTTAAATCATCTAAACATAACCTAATAATTGTTCATTTCGATAATTGATTAAATGTTAATCATGGTGTTATGGCCTATTTGTTTTATGTGATTACTGTTAACTTTAACAAATCTGTAATGATGCGACGATGAGATTTACAATTTCCAGTAAGAGTTTACTAGCTAGTGGAACAAGGGTTGTTCTAGTATGAAACCTCAAGGATTAAGATCCTGAAAACATGATTCTGTTGATAAAAGTTATCAAATTGTGAGGTTTTGTTTGACTGGGGTATGCGGTCCATACCGCGGGGGCTCCACCCCCGCACCCCTGGTCCATATTGCCGACCGTCTCAGATCGCCATCATCTTTTAGTATGTTTTGTAATAAATAAAACTTAATGGGCCATAAAAGGTTGAAAGGATATTTTTTAATTCACTTAGCAAAACGTTGAATGATGTATGCTATTTTTGACATGCACGGTGTTTGAAATGCATAGTTATAGCTCGATGACCCATTTGATAAAAGGTTGTAATTTTATAAATACGGCTTGCGTGTCATGCCTTACTACTATTCTCTTGTATTTCTCTTCTCATCTTACTCCCTCGTATGTAAAACGAGTTTCTGCATATTGTAATTTGATAAAGTTGTTGTGGGCTAGACAAGAAGGAAGATGGGCCAATTAGTGTGGACCGACAGCTTGTGAGACGGCTTACACCTTTAGGTTTCCTTTTGGTTCTTCCATTAGCTTGGGTTGAACCACCATAGTTTATGGGCTATAACTATTGCATTTATTTATTGCTTTATTTATTCATGTATGAAATGCTATGGATGTCTAAAGCATGCAAATTTGGTAATAATAAACCCCATTAATTGATGAGATCAATTAAAAGATTAAATGGACTGAAGTAGACCATAATTGGTGAGATGTAACAACTTTAATAAAATCCCTCTATTAAAATATTAAGTCATCATGGCCTTCCAATTTTTGCCCTCGTTAAGGCTCGATCAACACTATGTAGGTTATGCCAAAACGAAGTACTAGTATTTATCTTGGTCAAATGCGAAGAATAAACAAGTGATATTCGCTGGTTAAAAATTGTTTAATGACTTAACTAGGTTACTCTAATAGGATTAGAAACCTAGAGGCAAGTAATTTGGATAAATCGTAAGATGGTTAGAACAAGAGTTGTTCACCAAATTGTAGGAGTTACATATGATGTAATTAGCAAGCATTGCTTGCCTAAATAACCAAAATCTTGAGAGTAAAGCCAAACTGACTTAAGAAGAGGTGAAATATGGATCTTTAACCCACTAGAAATACTTTTAAGAAAGTCTTTCCGAAATTAATATATGAGGGTTTTTAATTTGAAATAAAATAATGGGAACATATTTAATAAAGTCCTTTTAATGATTGATATAAACATGGTAAATTTATTCACACGCATATTTTATTATTGTAGATATATTATGGCTGCAAACAATACACTCTCATTGTGATCGGTCCTTGAGAAGAAAAATTGAATGGTTTGAACTTTCTTGACTGGTTCCGTAACTTGAGGATTTCCTCAAACAAGAATGGAAATTATATGTCATTGAACAACCACTTCCTAATGAACCATCCGCTAATGCCTCGAGGGCTGATAGAGATGCTTACAAGAAGCATCTCGATGACATGGTAGATGTTGGATGTCTTATGCTTGCCACTATGAATCCTGAGCTTCAGAAGCAACATGAGGACATGGTTGCTTATTGTACGCCCCAATTGTTAGGGTTTTTGAATTTTTGCATGAAATTATTTTTACATGGCTTGATGTGTTGTATTGACGAGTTGGGGGTATTTAGTGGACCTTTAGAAAGCCTAGGGTTAAGTTTAAAGCTTGGAAGAATTTTAAATTTTAGGCTTAAAGGAGAAGGGGCTTTAGCTAAGTAGGCTTTTAATTAAATGTTGGGATTTTATAGCACGAGAAAGCCTGTGTTAAAATGGCAAGGTAGCACCACTTAGAGCTCAAGGAGTTGATGTGTAGAGGCTTGTGGGGGAGCTAAGGTTCAAAACCAGTGGTGAGCAAGGTACTTATTTTATTTTGTTACATGTGCATGGTAAGAGGTGGGCTCCAAGATAAATTCTGAAAGAAGGAGTTTGATGTGTTCATGGGATTGGATTAAGGAGTGATAACGAGAGAAAAGTTAGGGATTGAGTATGAAGGGAGAGTTGGCCGAATAAGGGACTGTTTGATGTGCAATTTCGGCTAGGGTCTGTTGGTGTTTGCATTTTCGGCATTGAGGGGAAAAGAGTGTGCCGAAATCCTTTAGGTCTATTTCGGGATTTGTTTTGGTCATTCTTTACTACCAAATAGGTAAGGTAAGAGTGTGCATTTGATTTCTTTCCTTTCTTTTCTCCTTTCTATTCTTTCTTCAAAAGCCGAAAGCCTTAAATCCCTAAAGTTTCTTTTGGCCGACTACCATAGGACCGAATCTAGTTTCTTCTTCTTTCTCTTCTTCCTTTCTTCATTAGTTGAAATCAGCTCACCTAGAACTCTCCTTGGCCGATTGGATCAAAAGCCGAAACCTAAAGCACTTCATCTCCTAGTCGATTTCTTTTAGCCAATCTCCTTAAAAGCTAAAATCCCGAAAGGAGATAGCCTTTCCCTTTGTCAATTTACTCAAGGAGTCGAACCTCAGAGAGCTTTTCTTCTTCTTTTCATTTAATTTCTTAAAGCTCTTTTCTAAAATCATACTTCACCACTCTTTTCCCATAAACTGATTATACTTTCTCCTATCAACTACTCCTCTTGTGTGGTCTTCATAGCTGAATCCCATAGATCTCTCTTTTTCTTGCGTTTTGACTAGATCTATTATATAGATTTGGGCTAGGCTAGTGATCGATCATTCTTTCGTGTGGCAAGGCAGTTAAGTAGACTTTTGGGTAAGGACTCAACTCACTTTATTCTTCTCTCAAGTATTTCATGAAAGGCTAAAACCACTCATTGACTTCCTTTTGGGAATCAGTTTAGATCCCTTCCTTGGGGGTATGTTGGACTCTTTTTTTAACTGATTTAATTTCATGGCCTTTCGTAAGGTGGATCTCATGAAAGGTGTTGGTGAACAAGTGATCACAAGACGATCTAGATTTATTTGTTAGATCTCGGCCAAGGTAAGTGTTTATTGAATTATTTGGTTATGGCCGAATGTTTTCAGGGGTAAGTGTTGATAGTTGTAAATCGGATTATGGAATAACATAGCGGGAAAACTGATGTAGATTGTTCACTCACGGGATCTTGACATAGTTCGCAAACAGGTGTGTAATCGACACCCTCTAGTAGATTAGATTAGCAAAAGCCGAAAAGCCGAAAAGCCAAAATACCAGTATTTTGAGGGCTTACGAGCGTACAAGCACTCGTGGGTTGGTACGAAATCGTGAAATTTAAGATAAAGAACGGTAAGGCGGCTATGCGCATTTTCGTGCACTTAGGCTGATTTGGGCCTCGATGGGCCGAAATAGGGCCCAGTGGGCTTACGGGCCCATATGGGTAAAAATGTGCGGTAAGTGTTTTCTGGTAAACTAGGTATTAATTCTATAAAAGTATGTGTAAAATTTTGACTTAGCAAGCCACAATAGCTTGTGGGCTTCCTCGGGCCCATTAGATGGTACTGTATAAATTAAATAGGCTATTTGAGTCGCTCAGAGCGACGTTAGATCTATTAGAAGATTGTATTAAGCATGAGACTTAAGGACATAGCAAAATTACCAAAATACCCTGAAGGGTGAAAATTACCATTTTACCCTTGAATGCTAAAAGACTATTTTAACAGGGGAAAAAGTTGACTGATTGCATGTTACTGTATCTAATATTCTGTATGCCATGTCATGTTATATTCTGATTTGCATGGGGTTGGGTTATTGATTCAGAGGAAGTGCTAAAAGTGGCAATGCCACGTAATTTGCTTAGAGGCTTTGCCTCGTATTTCTGTTCTGATGGCTCTGCCACGATATCTGTATTAGCAGCTCTGCTACGACTATGGTGTGTAGGGCTGGGTGGGTTGAGTTATTCCCCACATGGTGTGTAGGGCTGGTACAGGTGGTGTGTAGGGCTGGATTCGGCTTGGGCTTTGCATACATGCATATGTATACACTGATCTGTTTCTATAATGGGTCCAAGGCCCACTTTGTATCTGAAAAGGGCCAAGGCCAAGTTTAATCTGTATCTGAATAGGGCTTCAGCCCAGACTGAGCTTGGACTGGTCTATGACACTGGTTGGGTTTCTTTACACACTGAGCTTTCACAAACTCACCCTTTTAATTCTGTCTACGCAGGTAACCCCTAACCATAGAGGACTTAGAGCTGTGAGGGATTCGGGGTGGCCACAGGTTCAGGTTTCGGTTTCTGATGATTTCTTAAATTTAGTTTATTGAAATTCCATTTTTAAATTTCAGTTTTAAGTTATAATAAGGCCGCTCGGTGTTTTATTTTGGGTTTTCTTCATTGTTAGCTTTACAATAGTAGACTAGTCTATGCGAGTTTTCCAAGCTTAAACAAATGTTTTCAAAACATGCATCACGTATCGATTGGACAACTGAACGTTAATAACACCATAATGAGATTTACTAAAAGATGAAATTTTATTCGGTAACAGCTAAGGCTTTTAAAACGAAAAATGATTCTTATTTACAAGCTCTTAAACACGGTTTATCTTCAAACTACACAATGCTTTAATAAAAGAATATCAAAGCTTAGACGATTGTCCATGTGACTCACCAGATCTGACCATAATGTCTGGGTCAGGTTTGGGGTGTTACACTTATGATATGATCGAGCACCTGAAAGAACTTTATCAGGGGCAACCACGACAAGAGAGGTTCGATATCTCTAAGGCCCTATTCCAATGTAAGCTGGTTGAAGGAAGCCCAGTAGGACCTCATGTCCTTAAGATGATTAGTTATATTGAAAGCCTGTCTAAGCCTAGGTTTCCATTAAGCCAATAGTTGGCCACTGATGTTATTTTGCAACCGTTGTTGGATAGCTACAGCCAGTTTTTCGTCAATTTCAATATGAATGAAATTGATAAGACTCTGCCACCGTTGCTCAGTCTGTTACGAACTGCTGAAGGCAACATGAAAAAGGTTGGACCCAAGCCCATACTGATGGTCCGTAACAACAAGGGCAAGGGAAAGGCCAAAGTTCAGACAAAGCCCAAGGGCAAAGGTAGGCCCAAGCCTGAAAAAGGAAAGCTGCACTCAAACCTAAAGGTGGGGTGTCTAAGGAAGGAAATTACTTTCATTATGGTGTGACTGGACATTGGAAGCGGAACTGCCCTATCTATCTTGAGGAAATCAAGAAGGCCAAAATAAGCAGAACGTCTGCTTCAGGTATTTATGTTATTGATATTAATTTATCAACTACTACTTCTTGGGTATTAGATACTGGTTGTGGTTCTCATATTTGTACTTCTGTATAGGGACTACAAAGGAGTAGGACTTTGGCTAGAGGAGATGTGGACATGCGAGTTGGAAATGGAGCAAGAGTTGCTGAATTAGCTGTGGGAACATATACTTTATCTTTGCCTAGTGGGCTTGATTTATGTTTAGAGGATTGTTATTTTGTGCCCAGTTTGACTAAATACTTTTATTTCAATTTCTTGTTTAGACAAAATTAGTTTTGAGATAATTATTAAGAATAATTGTTGTTCCTTTTATCTCAATAAGGTTTTCTATGGTTCAGCACAATTGATAAATGGCCTCTATATTTTAGACCAAATGAATCCCATTTACAACATAAATACTAAAAGATCTAAAATAAATGACTCAAATCAAACTTATCTTTGGCATTGTCGTTTGGGCCACATAACTGAGAAACGCATATCCAAACTCCATAAAGATGGTCTCTTGGATTCATTTGTTTTTGAACAATTTGAAGTATATGAATCTTGCTTATTGGGAAAATGACTAAATCTCCTTTTACTGGTAAAAGTGAACAAGCTAGTGATGTCTTGGGCTTAATACATTATGATGTAAGTGGACCAATAAATACACAGGCCAGAGGTGGTTTTCACTACTTTATTACTTTCATTGATGATTTCAGTAGATATGGGTATGTTTATCTCATGTGCCATAAGTCAGAGGCCCTTGAAAAGTTTAAGGAATTCAAAAATGATGTACAAAATCAACTAGGCAAAACTATCAAGACACTTCGATCTGATCGAGGTGGAGAGTATTTGAGCCTAGAGTTTGATGATCTTTTGAAGAAATGTAGGATTGTCTCACAACTTACTCCTCTTCTTACTCCTCAATGGAATGGAGTTTCTGATAGAAGAAATCGAACTCTGTTAGACATGGATCGATCCATGATGAGTCATGCTGATCTGCCGACTTGTAACACCCTACGCCCCTGTCCGTCGCCGGATTAGGGTTTAGAGTATTACAAAATCAAAATACAACACCGAGGTTCATAGATACAAAGCTAGACGTGAATTCATTGAGCAAACTAACTAATTGGCTAAAACGAACAAATTCGATAACCAAACATTATATTAAAAAAAAAATCATTGCATATTGGGTACTGACTAAATATCATGCCATAAACATCGAACCACATGAATTTCATCCAAACATATATTCATACTTAAAGACTAAGCAAGCCATTTTCGCATGGCTAAAATGATTACAACTCAAAACGTAATTCGGTTTAATGTACGAAGATTAGCCTATACATGCCATTTTTCTCAAAATAACTATCAAATATACCAAAATAACGACGATAGTGTAGGTGATTTAGGCTTCAATCCCCGAGTCCGTAGCTTCCAAAAAGAGATCTATAAAACAAAGGAAACAAAGCAAACGGAGTAAGCATTACAATGCTTAGTAAGTTTTAAGCAGTGACAACGGATGAAATTAAATTATAACATGGTTATTCGCGTTTTTTTTTGTTTCCCTCTTCTTTTGGGTATGTCACCCTTACCCGAATACACACATTCTTATCACATACGATAGGCAGATAACATTCACTCAATAGTGAGCTCATGTAATCATAGACATATTGCATAATTTCACATAGCATTTCTCATTAACCAATTGTGCTATAACCTTATTAATAGTCTCATTTCATAATCACATACGCAATCGCATAATGACCTTATGTTTTGGTCCAAAACAAGCTTGCATATAAGTTAGGATACATACATGTATAACTTAAGGCTTTAACGCATTCATTAGCAATCGTTATTATGAAGTTGTTTAATCTTAGACTTTATTCGTATCATCATCGAGTCTTTTAGCTCGGATAAAACCTCCACTCAAGCCTTCGGGTCTTAACCCGGACTTAGTCTCCGCATGTAGCCTTCGGGTCTTAACCCGGACATAGTCTCCGCATATAGCCTTCGGGTCTTAACCCGGACATAGTCTCCGCATATAGCCTTCGGGTCTTTAATCCCGAATTCAAATCACAGAGTTCCATTTATATCTATTCACATTTTACTACATTTCACATAGCGAAGAATCACATGTGTAATTCAAGTCCACTCATTTACATATAGACATATATCATGCTCACTGACTTTGTGTCGTAGACATCATCCAAGTCCAGTACAAGTATACTTCTTTTACTAAACTTTCAGCTCAATAAGTAACACACATATGCATATATCCCAAATCTTATTCTTTGCTTAGTTCTCTAATAGCCATTCGGCTAATATAACAAACATATACAAGGTTTCTTACTCAATAACCTTATTATGGTAAGGTCAATAGGACATCATTCATTTGTCATTCATGCATATCATGGCATTTAAATTAAATACCAAAACCCATTACTCAAAACTTACCTTGAACTTTCCCGAGCAATTATGAGTTGGCTATTCGACCACTTTAGCCTTCCCTTTATCCGAACTTGTCCCTCTATGCTCTTGAGCTAAATAAAATATTTAAATCTATTAATCCTTATTCAAACATCTCAATTAATCAATTTCACTTATAGTCAAATGGTATATGCATATACTTCTCATAGCAAACACACACACATTCGGCCATTTCACATACATACCACAAGTTGCAACAAGCTGATTTTCTGAGCAACATTCAATAAATTACTCATAACTGGAGCTACGAAACTCCAAATGATGTGCCGTTAATTTTGCCTGAAAATAGACTCATATATCTTCCATCTATAAAATTTCCAGAATTTTTTGTTTTGCCAATCAATACCAGAATTTTCTTAAAGTTTCCCCTATTTCACTGTTCAACTAAACTGACCACTCTTTACTACGAATCGAATTTCTCCTTGTACAGAATTCAAAACATGTCCTAGCCTATTTCATTCAAAACTAGACTCATTAAGGAGTCTAAGAATATAAATGGGGTCTCATAACAATTTTTATACAATTTATAGTGATTTTCCAAAAACAGAGCAGGGGACTTCGAAGTCAATCTGACACTGTCTCACTCTACTCTAAAAATCTATTTATCGGAAATTCCTTTGCTTGCAAGGTTTCTTTTATAAGAAACTAGACTCATTAAGCTTCAATTACACAATTTATTCAGTCTCTAATTCAACTCACACAATTTATGGTGATTTTCTAAAATCATGCTACTGCTGCTGTCCTAAGCAGATTTATTACAGATTTACTTTAAAACATACATATGTCAAATTACAAGCTTAAACCAACACATCACCATTTACAAATCAAGACATTAAGCATTCATAATTTAGTTCATAACAACATGGCCGATTTCTAGTTTTGCCGCCTAACCAAGATTTCGTGAATTTTAAGCTCAATATAGCGAAGAGCATGCCTAATTTAAGCAAAACAATTTCCTTTCTTATAATCACATCTATATATAGCAATTTCTACTTCATACCACTTAAGAATGGATTCAATTTAATCATCCATCACCAAGCACTCAATCGGCCATTTATTAAATAAAATTATCAACAAAACAACATCTCCTAAAAATTATCAAATTCACATAAATTAGCAAAGTGCCGAAGGCACATATGTCCATTTATTCACTTCCCTAATTAGAAACTAATTTGGCTAACATATAGTAACTACTAATGGTTTGGAAATTGTTTCTATTATCAAATATTCATTCCACATCTTACCATGATAGCCGATTATCAAAAAGCATTTTAAGCTACCATGGCCGAAAACCCCCCCTTATTCAAACAATCCGATTCCCAAATATCATCAAATCCATACATCAATGCATTTAGCTAGCTCAAAGCTCTCTTTACTACCATTTCTAAACAAAAACAGCAAAACATTCCAGCAACTAGCATATTATAGCTACTGCCGAATGCTCTCACAACCTATTGGCCACACAAAAATACAAGTTTTCACAATTTAACTTACCAATTCAATTTCACATGCATATAGGCATCGCACAATCCATTAAGCACCCCTAATTTCATTTCTATCATCAAACTCAAAATTAATAATTTCCTACTCATGACCGAAGCCTTCTACAACACCAAAATTCCAAAATTATAACGTGGGTTATGTAGGAGACCTAAAGACCATTTCAATTTCATCAAAAACCAAACTTGATATCTAGTATTACTCATCGATTTTAACTTATTTTCAAGCTATTTAACCCCACATCTTAGCTTGGCTTTACAAAAACCTTACCCAAACATCAAATGAAGATTTTTATCACCAAAATGGCATGGCCGAATGTCCATATTTTTGTTCAAGGTGCACATGTATCTTAATTAAAAAAAAATGATAAGACACACAAACATGCATTTAGCCTCATATTCACCCTCAAGCACTCTAATATGCAAAAATTTAGCATCAAAACTCAAAAGCCTAAATTTTTCTCACTTAATTCAACAATGACCGAATACAACTTTCATCATCAAACCAAAAAAAATAAAATAAAATAAAAATCAATCCATAGGTTTTGCCATGAGCTTAATTACCAACCAAAATTCATAACAATTAAAGGAATTTAACAAAAATCCTTACCTAAATTTTAAGAACCACCATGACCGAATATTGTTCTCCCCCCTTAGCTTAATTTCTTTTTTTTTTCAAACGGCAATGAAGAACAAAACAAGGTAGCTTTGATCTTTTCACCATTCTTTTTATTATTTTATTAACTTTATTATTTTATGCACATAATAAACATATATATTTACTAAAAGACAAAATAAAAGCAAACAAAACATCATTATTTGATAGGTTGGCCGGCCACTATTGATAAAAAGGAAATTTTGACATGCAAGGCCATGTTTTTACCACATGCTATTATTTGACCATTCCACATTCACCTAGCACATTTTAAAAAGTTCATAATTTAGCCCTTCTAGGTGAAATTCACAATTATAAGGCTAAATTAAAGCACCCAAAATTTCACACATGAATTTACACATACAATAGGCATTAAAATAATTATTAAAATATTTTTGTGCCTCGATTTTGTGGTCCCGAAACCACATTCCGACTAAGGTCGTTTCAAGGCTGTCACACGAATTCCTTTTAGGGACATGCACTTGAGACATCTGCTTTCACACTAAATCATATTCCATCTAAATCGGTTCAAAAGATGCCATATGAGATGTGGACTGGGAAATGTCTTAGTATGTAACAACCCTAATTTGGCCCTAATCAGAAAAGTGGTTTCGAAACCACGAAACCGAGTTAGAAAATTTATTGAATGTTATAATTTGTGTGTTTTATATGTGAATTGGTATGTGTTAAAAGTTGATGAGGAAATTTGATCTTATAGGTGGCTAATTAATTAAAGAGGGCTTAATTGTTAAACTTTGAAAATGTAGTAGGTAAATTTCATAGTGACCAAATAGTGTGGAGTACCAATGTAGTGGATTTGCATGTCAAATAGACACTTTTTACTTTAGTGGACGGCAATCATGATAGAAATTTGGCATTTTATGAGTTTAATATTAATGAAATATTATTTAATGAATTTATATTAATAAAACATAAAATGATAAAACAAATGGGTGAAAAAAACAATGTTGTTCATCTTTTTGTTCTTCATTGCCGTACCTAAGGAAAGAAAAGAAGAAATTGAAGATAAGCTAATCGGTCACCTTTAAGTCTAATTAAGGTATGTTTCTATGTGATTCCTTGATAATTTTTGTAAAATTGAGTTGCTTATGAAGCTATTGATTAAAACCATATGTGAATTTTGAATTTTTTTGGTAAAACATGCATTCGGTTATGGCTGCAAATTGCTAACTTGATTGTGTTTAAATGTTCTTGAGTTATTTGCTAACTCTATTTTAAGTCCATAAATATATCTCTTGATTTGGTGTTGGTTTCATGCTTGGTATTGGATATGAAGTTACAAATTTGGAAAATTTTGATAGAAAATTTTGAATGAATGCTTGATGGATGTTATGAGATTAAATTCATGTGATTATGGGTTTATAAGCCTAAATTAAACAATTGGTGCTTTAAGAGGCTTAATTCTTGCAAGGGAGAGCATTCGGTCATGGTCAAAATATATGAAGATTTAATGTTTGAAGTTCCATTTGATATGTATAGTTCAAATTTGAGCTTAAAGCTTAGAAATTTTGTTAAGAATGAATGTAAGGATTATATGATATTCGGTTATTTAGTTAGGTACTTTTTCAATGGTGTTTTGATGCTTTTGAAATAGAACTAGTTGCTAAATGTGTTTAATAGTGAATTAATAAGTATTTGAGTAAGAGAAGTAAATTCAGCCATGCTTATGAAATGTTAAATTTTGAATATTTGATATCTTGATACTTAAATGGTCATTAGAAGAATATGTTAATTATTAAGAAATGAATGTTTAATTATTAGCTTGTACTTGAGAGATTGCCGACTATGAAATTTGATGAGGATGTGAATAAGTGGTTGAGTAGTTGTTAAATTGAAGTGATTGTAATTTTAGTCAAATAAAGATATGGATAAATTGATGTTAATAAGGTGAATGCCGAATATGACCTAAGGCAAGATGTGATATTTTTGATATGTAATGAGTTTGCCAAATGTGAACTAATTAATTAGACTAATGGTTGAATACATTATTTAGTTATGAAGTTACATTGTGCCGAAATGTGTCCATGAATGAATGGTTATGCTCGTGTTTTATAAAAGGAAGAAATGAATAAGTTAATGTGTAATGAAGTGTTTAAATGTGACTTAAGTGTATATTATTGAAAATGAATTTGGAGATGGGTTATGAGGCCAAATGATATGTGTAATGTGATTTAAAAAAATATATATATATATATGTGTGTGTGTGTGTGTGTTTGCCGAATACATGGTGAAATAAATAATGGTATTCTTTGTATTTGAATGAGATGTGTTATGACCGAATAAGAGATGTGAATAATGGGTTAGTGATGAGTTAAATTTGTTTAAAATTGAAGCTCAAGAGCAAAGAGAGCCGACTTCGAATAAGGGAAAAGATAAGGTGGTGGAATAGTCGATCCGTAGTTATTCGACAACAAATAAGGTAAGTTCTTAAGTACTCGAGTTCAATTTGTTTGCATGTTAAAGACTATATGAGAATAATAAGTGATTATGTGATCTGTATACGTTCAACTTGCCAAGAGTGAATCAAATTTAGGCTATAAAGCCGATTATGAAATGAATTATATATGTATGTATATGTTGAGGCCGAATGGCTATTAGGAAATGAAGTTCAAGTGTGTGACATGTGCATATGACCTTATTGTACTTATTTATATAAAGTCAAGTGTTAAGTTGACCGAATGGCTTTTATGAATTATATATGTGTATATATGTGTTGTGGCCGAATGGCTTTTATGAATAAAGTTAAAAAGTGTGATATGTGCATATATTCGAATTAAGGAAAATAATTTAATTATATGTGTTATGTGAAATCTAGTAGCATATGTTTTGATGTATATAAATATGAAACTTGGTAAATTGATTATCATGCGGTACTATTCGAGCTTCGAGCCTAGCAGGCTATAATGCCAGTGAGATAAAATCAGGCTTCGAGCCTAGCAGGCTATAATGCCGGTGAAATTATATCAGGCCTGTAACGCCCCTAACCCGAACCCAACACCGGATTAGAGTTACGGAACATTACTAGAGTTACTGATTGATTTATCAAATATTTTATTTCATCTAACATTTATATTTCGAACCACTTAAAATTAGACATATTTTCCCCCAAACATATTTATTTTTCTCGACATATTTTATTTGGATTTATTATTCGTCTCAACATACTTAATTTCCTTGTATCAACGTCTCAAAGGTAATCACATATTTATATGTCATGATAAATGTCATTTTTCTTTCCATATTCTAGTCTCGTATTTGAGTCATCCGGATTTTTATAATAAATTTGGTCATCGTTTTCATTTATTCTATATTCTAATACATTCAATTAATGATCTAGGAAAAATTACCATTTTGCCCCTAAATCTTTAATTAATGACGATTTTACCCTTAGGCTCAGATAAATAAATTCTTGCAATTTAATCCTTATTTCCATCCATTACCACCATACATATTAATAACAGCCCATAAATTCTATAAAATATCAAAATTTTACATAATTTCAACACTTTTCAATTTAATCCTTAAAACATGTTTTTCCCCGATCTTAAACTAAATTAGTAATTTTATTTGAATTTTGAAATTTAAATAATAAAATAATCCATTTCATGTCATTTGATCATTTCCAACATTTTTTACAAAATTTCCCATAAAGTTTTACTTTTATTCAATTTAGTCCCTGAGCCTAAAACATGCAAATTAGCCATGCTAGCTGAATATTCATACATATTTTCCTCCTCCTCCTCTCCATTCCACATCCTTAATTTACGTAACATGCTTGTAAGTAACATTATCATTAATTTCACTATTTACTTATGTGTATATTTAAAGCTGTCCATTTGAGTCATATTAACTAAGTTATTTATATCTTGAGCTACAGAACTCCAAATTAAGATCCGTGAATTTTCCCTGAAACTAGACTCACATATATTCTTACCATAAAATTTCCAAAATTTTTGGTTTATCCAATTAATACAGTTTATTCATTAAAGTCTCCCCTATTACACAGACCGACAGCTCTAACCTCTCTTCACTAAAAATCAATTATCTCATAGTACGAATTTCATATAGTGTTTTTGATTGTTTCTAATAAAAATAGACTCACTAAGGAATCTAACCATATAAATTATGTCCCATAAATATGTTTTTTACAATTTTTAATGATTTTTACAAGTCATAATAGAGGATCCCAAAATCATTCTGAATTAGTCTCACAAAAATATAAATATCTCAGAATACAGAATTCATTTACTTGTTCTGTTTCTTTTATATGAAAATAGACTCAACAAGATTTAATTCCATATCTCACTCAATTCCTAATTCAGTTTCTACCATTTTTGGTGATTTTTCAAATTTAGCTTACTGCTGCTGTCCAAAACTGTTTTAGTGCAAGATATTAATTACTAAGTTTATATCACCCTTATTTTCTTTCTCTACACCATTTCCCATCACTTTATCTTATTTTCTCTTCACTAACATATCAAGAACATAAATCTATATATAAGAAATCTCTACATTAACATCATTTCCATGCTTTTTCTATAATATCAAACTTAAAAATATATTGAAATCTTGATGTACTTACCTTGTCCCATTGATTTCAATCTTTACCTTGATTTTCTCTCTCCTTCAGCTTCTATTTCTTGAGTCTAACTTGCCATTCTAACTCCCCATAGTCTCCTTAACATTTTTCTCTTTCGGTAGCTATGGAAATTCTTTTGATTTCTAGGTGAAATTGGTGAATTTTTGGTAGAAGGACCAAATTGTAAAGAAAGTAAAACTTTCTTTCTCCCCTCTTCTCTCCTAACGTGAATTGCATGAGAAATGGGTGGTGGTTTCTTTTTTTTTTCCACACACATTCATATATATAGACTAAATAAAATAATAAAATAATAAAATATCTTATTAAAATATTAATAAAATAAAAATTATTTAATTATATAATTATAAAATATCATCAATGTAATCATTACTTTCTAGATTTCTCTCTCTTCCAATTGACCATTTTATCCTTTATGATCTTTTAAAATTCCATCATTGAGTCATCACTTAATTTGGTAAAATTTCGATTTAGTCCCTCATAATTCTCCACCTATTCAATTTAGTCCTAATTCATCAATTTTCCTTAGTTTCTAGATTATTCTACCCTTAAAATATTTGCACTATTGGTCCTTCAACTTTTCATATTTACACTTTTAACCCTCAAATTTTGAGTATTTACTCTTGGGCAACAAAACTTTTCTCATTTTTATAATTTAGTCTTTTTCTTGAATTAATGTCATAATATATTTCCCAATAACATAACTCAAATTTCCTCTTCTCGTCACTTTATTTCCTTATTTTACTATATCAAGGATAATATTTCACTGTAGGAATTTTTGGGGTGTTACAGGGCCTTGTGCCTAGCAGGCGTAAAGCTGGTGAAACGATATCGGGCCTTGTGCCTAGCAGGCGTAATGCTGGCGACGTAAATTTCAGACTGAAAAAGTCTAGCAGGCTTTGAGCCGATGATGAAATTCGGGTTTTATACCCAGCAGGCCAAGTGCCGGTGAATTAAATAGAAGTCTATGACTACGAGACCTTGTACTAAGATGACAAAATGAATTCGTATTTCGTATTAAGTGGCCCAGGTACGTGATACTGGTCTATTTATGAGAAAATGAATTTGATTGAATTTATGGATTGTTTATTCTGAATATTCGGCTCATGTGACATTTTTCGTGGAAGTAATTAATATGTATATGACTATGAATAAAAAGGAAAGTTTAAATGTGGAAGTGACTATATGTATACATTCGGTCTTGTGAACTTACATACATAGAAGATATGTTTTGTTCTTATATGATATTGAAGTTTAAATGAGATGATAATTATATGAAATATGTGTAATGTGACTTTATACATTCGGCCCAATGGTGATTATTACCAAATGCTGTAATTGTGATTGTTTATTCAATTAAGTTAAGTTGTTTAGTTTATTTAAGACTTACTAAGCTAATTAGCTTACTTCGAGTGTCTCTGTTGCTCTGTTTTATAGATCACGTTTTAAAGCTACGAGCTCCGGGATTCAAGCTTAGAGTCATCTACACTATCGTCATTGTTTTGGTACTTTAAAAAGTTGATATTTTGATAGATGGCATGTATAGGCTATGCTTTCTTTTGAATCGAATTACATTTTGATGTGTAAATATTCTAGCCATGCGAAAATGGCTTGATTAGTTCTTAAATATGAATACATGGTTGATGAAATTATGTGATTTGTTACTTTTGTGATGATGTCGAGTAGTTAAATAAGCAAAAAGAGAATTTTATTATTCACATAAGTATTCAATGTTGATAAATGTGTTTCATGACTTGATAGTTGTTTAAATTTATTACCAAGTAATTCGGTCATGCCATTGATGTTTAGCTCTCTTTGAAAATTTTTGAATCTCTCTCTCTCAACAAATAAATGAGATATTTTTACTAGGAATGAAACTTAGTAGCAAGATGGTTAATACCTTATTACCTTATTCCGATGACAGAAGAGGGTTATAGGGTGTTACATGGTATGTCTTTTATGAAAATTTAGGGTTGCGAAGCTTATGTTAAACGTCAGACGTCTACTAAGCTTGAACACAAATCTAAAAAGTGTATTTTTGTGGGGTATCTGAAAGAAACCAAAGGATATTCTTTCTTTAATCCATTGAGAACAAAACATTTATTGCTCAGACTAGTGTCTTCCTAGATAGTGAATATTTCTAGAAAAGGAAGTGGGAGAAAGATTGAACTTGAAGAAATTCGAGAATCACAAGATACCACTGAACCAGAGATAGAACAACAGCAAATTCCATAAGAAATTGAGGAACAAGTAACTATTGTAGAAACACAACCACCGCGTAGATCTTCAAAAGAATGCCATGCATCTAAGAGATATGGATTTCTCATTACAACGCATGGTGACGTTCTTCTTATAAATCAAGATGAGCCTAGGACTTATCAAGAAGCGGTGACGAGCCCAGACTCTGAGAAATGGGTTGAGGCAATGAGATCTGAGATGGATTCCATGTATGAAAACCAAGTATGGACTTTGATTGACCCACTCGAAGGGGTTAAACCTATAGGGTGCAAGTGGGTTTTCAAAAATAAAACCGACATGGATGGTAATGTACAAACATACAAGGGGCGATTAGTCGCTAAAGGTTTTCTCCAAATTTATGGTGTTGACTATGAAGAAACCTTTTCTCCTGTAGCTATGTTTAAATCCATCATGATCTTGCTTACCATAGCTGCATTTCATGATTATGAAATCTGACAGATGGACGTTAAAACAGCTTTCCTTAACGGGAAACTTGAAGAGGATGTGTACATGACACAACCTGAAGGTTTTTGTCAATCCAAAGGATGCTACAAAGATATGTAAGCTATAAAGATCCATTTATGGATTAAAGCAAGCTTCTCGAAGTTGGAATCTTCGTTTTAACGATGCAATCAAAGAGTTTGGTTTTATCAAAAATAAAGATGAGCCATGTGTTTACAAAAAGGTTAGTGGGAGCACTATCACATTCTTGGTACTGTATGTGGATGACACACTTATCATGGGAAATGACAGGCTGATATTGGATATACCACAATCTATGTAGAGGGATATGGTTGATCAATATAGGATAAGTCCCTCCTACATAATGGGAGTAATATCTTAGGCCACTTGATTGAGTGAGGCTAGAAATGCATGGCCATGCTCAAATAAATTGATATGAGATGTCATACATATTTGTGTATCATAGTCTACTCAAGATATCAAAAAACATGGGATGGACTATGCAAGTGTGACTACTCCATGACTTGTGTCCATTCCAAAGATAAAGGACTTAAGGATTAATGCATGAAAGGTAAATCACAAAAGGTTATGTCAAATCATGACTTCTTGTAACTTAGGTAACAATGATGCATTGCTAGATGCCACTCATTGTATGTAACATTAGAATCGTTCTAGTATTATTACTAACGTTACAAGAGCCTACAGGGTCACACCCTATGGTTGAAATGAACAGAATAAAACATAGTTGATATTGTGTTTGGTCGTCACATGAATTAAATTAATTATAGAAATAATTTAATTGGGAAATCAAATATCAAACATATTATATGTACAAGGATGTTGTACACATAATGAGAACATAATTCTATTAATATATGTATTTGGTTCGTATATAAATTTAAATAAATATAGTTTACTGAAATCCTTGTTATAATTAATGTAATTATAGTTTTCGGTTAAAAATTATTATATTTATTTATTTATTTTAATTATGATTATTATGTTCAGATAAAAAAATTTTATGAATAAAGATTCGTTATAAATATACCAATTAAAAAGGGGAGTTATATATAGAAAAGGTGAAAAACCCTAAAAATACATAAATAAAACCCGAAACCTTCCTTGTAAGGTCTAGTAGCCGTCAAGCAAAGAGATCTCTAAAACAGTTTTGGCGATTTCTTCCGTTTATCATCAACTGGGTGGATTACGTAGAGGTCGGCATCTAAAAAAAGTTGCGACTTGGTTCGATAGTAGTTTTGAATTCTTGTTGCCGAGGCGTCGCTATCTACTCAGATTGAAGTTTCGGTAATTTTGAAACCATCATTATTTTTTTACCTCGATTCGTTCCTCACACATGGATCCATGGTTTAGATCACTGGAATTTTATTTTTCCTGCTGCGCCTTGGGGGCACCGGCATTCCAACACATAACTAAAACATTTCAAACTACAAAATAACAAGATAGCCTTTGATAGTGTGAAACGAACTCTGACGTCCTTTTGATCCCCAAATTGGCTTGGCTACACTATAAAAGAGAGAAAAGAAAGGAAGTAAGCTACAATGCTTAGTAAGTTTACAAATAAATAAATGATAACATTCACCAAATATAAATATACTCATTACACCATCAACAACAAAATCTTTATTTTACTTCTCCACTTACTCTTTAACTTTCCTGTTTATCATTCCTTTACCTGAACTTTCTTGAAACATAGCTTGTATATTAGCCCGATGAACCGTTTGGAATACTAAGGGTACTTGGTTTTTCCTGCCTGATAATAGCCTGCCAATGCCAAACTCTAGGCATGGTCTTACATGGGATGTTCCCTGTCCTGCCAAAGCCATATATCTGATATGGACTTACATGGGATGTTCCCTATCCAGCCAAAGCCATATATTTGATATGGACTTACATGGGATGTTCCTCAACTGTCTCAACCTGCCAATGCCATATGTCTGATATGGACTTACATGGGATGTTTCTCAATTGTCTTAACCCAAAATACCATACATCCCTAAGGTTCAAATGGGGCTTTTTGATACTTTTTTTTCTGTTATCTCATCCTTAATTCAACTTGAAATATTCTCATAAAATAAATGTATATATGCTGGAAATTAACAACATTAATATAAAGTATTGAAATATTGCATTTATTTACCGTAAACTTACCTCGGTGCAAAATACGATCAACTTGGTAACTTAATCTTTTACCTTTTTCTTTTCTTGGTCTATCCCCAAATTTCGTCCTTCTTGATCTACAATTAGCAAATTTAGCTTATTTAATACCCACATTTATCAAAATGGTCCTTAACTCTAACTTTAGCAAAATTATGATTTTACCCCTAAACTTTTGCATATTTACATTGTTGCCCCAAAGCTCAAAAATTAAACTTTTTCCCTAATTCTTATGTTTTAGGACATGCTGATCATTTTCTCTTAATGGCAACATCAAATTCTCCCTCTAACATGTACTTATGAACATTAGGTATTTTTACCGATTATGTTGTTTTACTCATTTTTACTTAAAACCGAGTAGCACAAGTTGTTGAACATAATTTAAAACCTCATATTCTATCATAAAGCATCTAAATAAACACATTTCACCTATGGGTATTTTTCCAAATATGAACCCTAGGTTAAATTATTGCTAAAATAAGCTAAATCAAGTTACCGGGACTACAAAAACGTGAAGAACATTAAAAACGGGGCTTGGAATCACTTACTATGGAGCTTGGAAGCTTGAAATAAACCCTAGCTATGGAGACAATATGAGTTTCGGCCCTTGAAGAATATGATAGCAATTTTGCCATCTTTTTCCCTTTTAATTCATTTTAATTACCAAATGACTAAAATGCCTTTCATTAAAAGCTTTGGTTATTTCTACCTATATATGTCCATTTTTGTCCATGAAAATCTAATGGTATAATTACCATTTAAGGACCTCTACTTCAATTATGCTCTTCAATTAAACCCTTTAACATTTAAAACTCATATTTATCAACTTTTGCAATTAAGCCCTAATAGGCAAATTAGACATGCAATTCATAAAATTTTCTATCAATACTTTACCACATGCATCTAATCACTCGTTAACTCATAAAAATTTATCAGAATAAACTTTTCTATCTTAGATTTGTGGTTTTACAACCACCATTCTGTCTAGGCCCTAGTTTGGGATGTTACATTTATCCCCCTTTTAGGAATTTTTGTCCCCGAAAATCTTACCTGTGAATAGATTTGGATACTATTTTTGCATAGCCTCTTCGGGATCCCATGTAGCCTCGTCTACCCCATGCCTATTCCATAATACTTTCACAAGTGCAATACTTTTGTTCCTTAGTTGCTTGACCTCTCGAGCTAGAATCTTTACCAGTTCTTCACCATAAGTCATATCTGGCTGAATCTTAACCTTTGTGAAATCACATGTGACGGATCAGAATGGTAACGACGTAACATGGACACATGGAACACATCATGAATCTTCTCTAACTCTGTCAACAACACCAACCGATATGCTAATGGCCCAACTCTTTCAGTCACCTCAAATAATCTAATAAAACATGGATTTAGTTTGCCTTTCTTGCCAAATCTAAAAACTTTCTTCCATGAGGATACTTTCAAGAACACTTTGTCACCAACTTGATACTCAATCTCTTTTCTGCCTATCTGAAGCTGCTTTCAAGTAATCTATGATAACTTTCACTTTCTCTTCAATTTCTTTAACTAAGTCAACCCCGTAAACCTAATTTTCTTTAAGCTCTATCCAATACAAAGGTGTGCGACATTTACGTCCATACAAAGCTCCATAAGATGCCATCTTCAAACTCGACTGATAACTATTATTATAGGCAAACTCTATCAATGGCAAATATTTTTCCCAACTACCTTGAAATTCTAAGACACAACATCTGAGCATATCCTCAAGTACCTGAATAACTCTCTCTGACTGACCATTAGTCTAAGGATGGAAAGCTGTACTAAAACTCAACTTTGTGCCCAAAGCTTCCGGTAACTTCTTCCAAAATCGCGAAGTGAATCTTAGGTCACTATTTAAAATAATCGATAACAGTACTCCATGTAGTCTGACTATCTCTGAAATATACAACTCAGCCAACTTGTCAAGTGAATAATCCATACGAACTAGAATAAAATGAGCCGGCTTCGTTAGCTTATCAATCATAACTCATGCTGTATCTTTCTTTCTTGGTGTCAACGACAATCCTATCACAAAATCCATAGCAACTCGGTCCCATTTCCATTCAGGAACTAACACAATCTGCAATAATCCTGAAGGTACTTGATGTTTGGCTTTTACCTGCTGACAGATCAAACATCTAGAAACAAACTCTGAGATATCCCTCTTCATTCCTACCCACCAATACATTTTCTTCAAATCATTCTACATTTTTGTACTACCTGGAAGAATAGACAAGGAACTGCTATGTGCTTCCTCTAAAATCTTTCGAATAAGCTCATCATTCTTTGGTACGCATACCCGATTTTTGAACATCAAACAATCGTCAGAACTAATATGAAAATCTGACTTTATACCTAACTCACACTGAGCTCTTTTGGCTTGCAACTCACTGTCATCTTTCTGAACTTCACAAATTTCTTCAAGAAACATTGGTTTAGCTCTTAATTTAGCTAAGATAGAACCATCATCAGACAATGATAACCGAGTATTCATAGCTCGCAAAGCAAATAAATTTTTTACTCAATGCATTAGTTACAACATTAGCCTTACCCGGATGGTAATCAATAACCAAATCATAGTCCTTAACCAGTTCAAGCCACCTACGCTACCTCAAATTTAAATCTTTCTATGTCATCAAATATTTCAAACTTTTATGATCAGTAAATATTTGGCATTTCTCACCATACAAGTGATGTTTCCAAATTTTCAAAGCAAATACAATGGCAGCTAGTTCTAAATCATGTGTCGGATAATTTTTCTCATGTGGCTTTAACTGTCTAGAGGCATAAGTAATTACCTTCCCTTCCTGCATAAGTACATAGCCTAGTCCATTCAAGGACGCATCACTACAAATCACAAACTCATTACCCGATTCTGGTTGTACTAAGACAGGAGCTTCTGTCAACAATACCTTTAACTTGTCAAAACTCTGCTGACACTTTTCAATCCATTCAAACTTGACATCTCTCTGTAGCAATCTTGTCAATGAGGTAGCTATCATGGAAAATCCCTCTACAAATCGTCTATAATAACTAGCAAGACCAAGAAAACTTCTGACCTCTGATACATTCCTAGGAAGCTTCCAATCAACAATGGCTGAAATCTTGTTCGGATCAACTCTAATACCTTCACCTGAGACTATATGTCCAAGAAAATCAATTTTCCATAACCAGAACTCACTTTTGCTAAACTTGGCATAAAGTTGATTACCTCTCAAAGTCTGTAAAATTGTTCCAAAATACTCTGAATGCTCAATCTCATCATGAGAATAAATCAAGATATCATCAATGAACACAACTACAAATTTATCCAAGTAAGGTCTAAAAATTCGGTTCATTAAGTCCATGAAAATGGCAGGAGCATTAGTTAAGCCAAATGGCTTCACAAGGAACTCATAATGGCCATACCTAGTCCAGAAAGCAGTCTTCGGAACATCTGACTCTTTAACTCGCAACTGATAATGTCTGAATCTCAAATCTATCTTGGAGAACATAGTTGCTCCCTTCAATTGATCAAACAATTCATCAATTCTAGGCAGTGGATACTTGTTCTTAATAGTTACCTTGTTAAGTTGCCGATAAACTATGCACAATCTCATCGAACCATTTTTCTTTTTCACAAAGAGTACTGGTGCACCCCATGGTGAACAACTAGGTGTTGCAAAGCCTTTATCTGTTAATTCCTGCAACTGAACTTTCAATTTTTCAATTCCATTGGAGTCATTCTATAAGGAGCAATAGAAATGGGTGTTGTACCCAGAACCAACTCAATACCAAACTCAACTTCTCGATAGGAGGCAAACTTGGTAGTTCTTTCGGAAACACATCAGGAAACTCACGTACCACAGGAACTGATTCAATTTTCAACTTTGGATCTTTAGTATCCAACACAAAAGCAAGATAAGCTTCATATCCCTTCCTCAAACATTTCTAAGTAGACATAACAGAAATCATGGCAACTAAACTATCTGACTCATCTGAATTAACCCAAAAAATTTCACCATTTTCACATTTCAACTCAATGAATTTCTTTCCATAATTCACTATCATGTCATGCGTAATCAACCAATCCATACCAAGAATCACATCAAACTCATCAAATGGTAATAGCATGAGATCGGCTGGAAAACAGTAACCTCTAATCATCAAAGGGAAATTTTTACATACTTTGTCTACTAATACATACTGACCTAATTGATTCGATACTTTAATCACAAATCCCGTAGACTCTATGGGCATGTTCATACGATGCATCAATCATACAAACATAGGAATGGGTCGAACCCGGATCAATCAAAGTAATAACATTAACATTATGAAGAGAAAATGTACCTGTAATTACGTCAGGGGAGGATGCCTCTTCACGAACACAGAAGCATAGGTCCTTGCAAGTGGTCTAACATCTGGTCTCGCTACTAAATCTCTAGATGCACCTCTACCTGCCCCTGTTCTCAGTTTCTTTGTGGTCTACCTCGGACCAGAACATTCCTGGACCTAGCACTCTGTAATTCTTCCTTTTTAACCATTTCTGGACACTCTCACATAAAATGATCTAGAGCACCACACTCGTAACAACCACTCTCATTTGCTCGACATTGACCAAAATGATGTCTACCACACAGTGGACACTCTGGTATGCCCGGTTGGACATTACCTACACTCGCAATCGAGGTAGTCTGAGCTTTCGACCCCATATTTCTGTTATCTTTATTTCTGTTCGAATACCTAGCTGAAAAGTTTGATCTAGTAGAGAACTCTCTAGGCCTCTTGGATGTAGACTGAAACAATCTACTCATCTGTCTTTTCTTTGTATCTTGTGTCTCAATTCTAGCTTTTCCTTTTTCTTTTTCTTTTTCTTTTTCCTTTTCTTTCAGTAACTCCTCTACCTTACAGGCTCTGTCAACTAAAACAACAAACTCTTTTATCACTAGAACACCAATAGGCAGTCGAATATCATCATTGAGCCCATTTTCAAATTTCTTGCACATAATAGCTTCAGTTGACACACACTCTAGCATAATTGCTGAGTCTGACAAATTCACATTCATATTTAGTTACTGTCATCTTACCCTGCTTTAGTTCAAGGAATTCTTTTCTTTTCTAATCAATGAACCTCTGACTAATGTATTTCTTATAAAACTCCTCCTGAAAGAAATCCCAGGTGACCCCTTCTTTCGGTACTACTAACACAAGTGTCTTCCACTAATGGTAGGCTAAATCTCTAAGAAGTGACACCACACACTTTATGCATGCAAGATAACTCATCAAAAACTCTGATAGTATTCTCGAGCCAAAATTTAGTTTTCTCTACATCGTCATCTTTAGAAGCCCGAAACTCTTTGGCCCCTTGTTTTCTAATCGTGTCTACTGATGGCTTTTCTCTTCTAACTGTATCTGTAACTAGGGAAGCTACATGGGTGGTCTGAGGATCATGAGGGGCTGGAGGTCTAACGGCCAGATTCATATGAACAAACTCGGTAAACCATTCATTCATAGCTTGGAAAAAGGCTTCTCGAGCCCCTCTTCCTTGACTAACTATAACGGGCCCTTCGCTATTATCTGGTGGCATCGTCCCTTCTACAGGAGCGGGCGCGTTACTTTCTACATCATCTGCACCAACTCGTTCAACATCCATAACTATAGAAGAACAACATTTTAAAATCGTCAAGAGTCGTCACACTATCAAAATATAAGTATGGCATGTATAGCTAGACTCTTACCCATACTGAATATTCCAAGAACCAACTAAACTCTCGCTCTGATACCAATAAATGTAACACCCCTTACTCGAGACCATCGCCAGAGTCGAGCATGAGGTGTTACTGGATTTATCTTACTAATTCAGGGCATAAAAATTTGCTTTTTAAAATTAATTCACTCACATTCACCCAATATCCGTGAAAGGGCCCTCGAGGCCCTAAATCATGCAATTGAAATGGTTCGGGACCAAATCGAGAACATTAAAAATTTTTCAATTACTTACGCAAATCAAAACAACTCATTTGCATTATTCATAATAAAACTGTCTGCCTGCGTAACAGTCACTAAATTAATTATAACTCAAGTTACGAAACTAAAAATTTAAATCCGTAAATTTTCTCTGAAACTAGACTCATATATATTCTTACCGTAATTTTTCCAGAATTTTTGGTTTGGCATCGATATGTGATTTATGAGTAAAACCCTATCTAGGACAGTGGCTTCGATATGTGATTACATGCAAGACCTCATCTGGAACGTTGGCATTGTACGAGCCTTCTGACTATCCAAGTACCCATTTTAATTCTGAATGGTTCATCGGGCAATGTTAAGTAAAGACCGGATAAGAATTCGAACTAAAAGGTTCATGTATGTGCTAGTTGTATGTTTATATGAATAAGGAAAGTTAATACTTGAAATGAAAATATGAATTATGTATGTGTTATTAAAGTGTAAATTATTTGTATACATATATGAGTGTATATACATTCAGCCATATGATGAAAATGTGATTTTGAAAGTAAATGATAACTTTGTTATTAAATATATGTGTATTCAGCCTTATGACTAGAAAATGTGAAAATTTATGAAATGTTTCATGAGTTATAAACATGATTATGTGTCCTTGATTGAGAATAGGTTGATTTGGCCTTGATAACATAATGTTAATATGCATTTTGTTGATATATATTTGCTTATAACTTACTAAGCTAAGATAGCTTACTGTGTGAATGTGTTTGCTCTTTTTTTTTATAGATTTTGGAAGCTAATTACAGGCTCGGTGATCGTCAGTGAAACCTATAACACTATCGACTATTTTGGTATTTTTATAAAGTTGAATTTAAACCTATGGCATGTAGAGGCTAGCTTATGTGTCTGTATGGTTTTGGGGTATGTAATTATAAACCATGCGAAAATGGCTAATTTGATACATAAGTATATGCTATCCTTATCATGGTTTATATGTGTGCTACGCATAAATAATGGTTGATGAATCTGGATGTGGCTTGGTAGATTCAGCTAGAGTATATATATATATATGTATTATGTTTGGCATGTTTTGTTGAGGCTTAGTATATGCCTCGATGATAAGGTAAGAAAGTATGTTAGTTGAGTTAGGATATTTCATATGTTAATTGAATGATATACGAGTGTAATTTATGTGGTATAAGGTTATGATTTGAAGCAATGGTAATTGGTTAAGTGATGATATGGATATGGTCTAAGATTGTGCACTGCTCATGATTCGGTATAAAAATATAATTGTGTTCATAATGAGTTGGTTTAGAAGTTAAAATAATACACTTATGTATTTTGGTTTTGTGTATGAATATATGTTTTTTTTTTGTTAGTCTATGAGTAATTGAATATCTGACATATTTTTTTGTAATGGCTTGTAATGAAATCTGCATATATGTGAATTGGGTTTGATAATGTGTTTGAGTATATGAAAGTCGATACTTATTGAAGCATATGAATTTAGTATGTTTATTGTAACACCCCATACCTAGCCTAGAAGTTAGACCCGAGTCTAGCGTGTCACATTGAAGTATTTTTCGAAAACCATGTTTTCAACGAAACCCTTCTTATTTAAAACTTGTTGCCAACTAAAACTTGTGTTTGTTTATTTTCAAAACGTGGTCAACTAAAAGTTAATCCCTTTTTAAAAAAATTATTACCTTTAAAACCTTCTTTGTTGCGGAAGCTTAATTTAATTAGTTGTGGAAGATGTAGTGCTCGAAACAGTTAACATTTTGGAAAATCGCGATTCACCTCTAGCAGATATAATTCAAAGTAAATAAAAACCTTAAAATATAAATCCAGAAATTATAAAAGGCCTTATTACAAACCAAACCTAAAATAAAGTACTTGAGAGTAAATAATCAAAACAAAAAGCATAAGCAGTGTGTGCCCTTCTCCGAGTCCCTCGTAGCTCTGATCCGTCTAAGGTTAGGGATTACCTGCATAGTTAGTAAACGGGGTGAGTTTTATGAAAACACAGTGTGTAATCCCTTACTACAAATACAAACAGTCAGTCATGTAAAAGAATTAAAAAGTTTGCCCTACCACAGTTCCAGTATCAATTGGGCCTTAGCCTATTATAAAAGGCAGTACCAGATGGGCCTCAGCCCATTATAAAATCAGAGACATTATCTGAACCAGAATCAGTATCAGAATCAGAGTCAGTATCAGTATCAGGATCAGAATCAGAATCAGAATCAGAATCAAAATCAGAATCAGAATCAAAATCAGAATCAAAATCAGAATCAAAATCAGAATCAGTATCAGAATCAGAATCAGAATGTGAATGCAATGCCCAAGCCCAGTCCAGCCCTACACACCACCCGTACCAGCCCTACACACCATGTGGGGAATAACTCAACCCACCCAGCCCTACACACCACAGACACAGCAAAGCTGCTAATACAGAAATTGTGGTAGAGCCACCAGAGCAGAAATACGAGGCAGAGCCTCTAAGCAGATTACGTGGCAGAGCCACTTTATAGCACTTTCTCCATATCAAACCCAACCCCATATAATATGTCGTGTATGCTATGCTCAATTATCAAACGTGTATGCAGAATGGCCATGCTCATTATCAGTCATTTAAATATATATTAAAACCTACCAGTCACACAACCATAGCCACGTCAGTCAAAATACTGTCATACGAACACAGCCAATTCAATCAAATACACCAAGTTAGTCACTTGCCCACCAGGGTGAAATAGTCATTGTACACCCTATGGGCAAAACGATCATCTTACCCTACAGGGGTATTTCGATAATTCTACCCTACAGGGGTATTTCGGTAATTCTACCCTATAGGGGTATTTCGGTAATTCCACCCTATAGGGGTATTTCAGTAATTCTACCCTACAGGGGTATTTCAGTAATTCTACCCTACAGGGGTATTTCGGTAATTCTACCCTACAGGGGTATTCCAGTAATTCCACCCAACAGGGGTATTTCAGTAATTCTACCCTACAGGGGTATTTCGGTAATTCTACCCTATAGGGGTATTTTAGTAATTCTACCCTACAGGGATATTTCGGTAATTCCACCCTACAGGGGTATTTCGATAATTCTACCCTACGGGGGTATTTTGGTAATTCAACCCTACAGGGGTATTTCGGTAATTTTGCAACCCAAGGGTATTTCGATAATTTCATAAACCAGGGGTATTTCGATAATTTCACAAACCAGATATTTTGGTAATTTCACAAACTAGGGGTATTTTGGTAATTTTGTAAATCAGGGGTATTTCAGTAATTTTGTAAATTAAGGGTATTTCAATAATTTTGTAAATCAGGGGTAAAATGGTAATTTTATAAATTAGGGTTACTTTGGTAATTTTACAAGTCGAGGGTATTTTAGTAATTTGGTAAACTAAAGTATTCTAAACAGAGATAACAATGCAAATGGGCCTAGGCCCCATTCTCGGCCCAAATGGGCCCACATGCTCGTGTGGCCCTTTTAGCCTAAATCTAGCCACAGATATGAGATTCACCTAGTCTAGTCCAATATTTACTACACAATCAAACAACTTATCCAATTGGGCCCGTAGGCCCATTGGGCCCACATGGCCCCTTTTGGCCCATCGCGACCCGAAGTAGCTGTCCTACAGCTAGAGTAGTGAGAAATACAAACCTGATAGGAATCTGGAGTTAATCCACGCTCCGAACACTCTTATGCCAAACGCCAACCAAGGTATGCTTACTCTCCTCATAGATCGCTCTATTTAAAGCTAGCTTTTCGCCTACTCCCATGCTAGCTTCCCAATGTGGGATCCCTCCATCAATCCTCCAAAATAAACTCATTAGCAAAGTAACCAACCTTTGTGTGCAAAGGGATTTGAACCATAGTCCTCTCAATAACCATGCCACGCCACCACCACTAGGACACAAGCTCCTTTGTGTCATAAGTCCAACACATTTAACTTCAAAGCCCACCTACTTGCTTCCAGATTTATTTAAAAGAAAAACCAAAATAAATTGCAAGAGCCAGGATTTGAACCTTGGACCCCTTGCTTCCTTTATGGTGTCACTTCCTTGTCTCCTAAGTGGCACCACTTTGCCACTACACCACACTTCTTTTTGTGCCTTATTTTACCCTGATTTATTTATGAGTCATACCACATGAGATCAGGGTTCCACTAAGGCTAAAAATCAAAATTTTTCCTATGGCCTAACTTGAACCCGGGACTTCATAGTACCCTCCAAACACTTCAAAATTACACATTTGAATTATTTAAGACGCCTTTTAACCGATCCAAAACTCAAGGCCAATACTTCTAGGCCCAAAATTCAAGGCATTACAACTCTACCCCCTTAAAGAAATTTCGTCCTCAAAATTTCCATCTAACTATCAGTTGTTTAACACCGACTACACCACTACGCTTCTACTGCGCACTCTAATACATCCAAAATATCCGTCTATCAGAGTAGATAGATTACAATTTTCACATCCAAACAATTCCAAACACGCAGAATAAATACCAAACCTAAATATAGTCTAATATTTAAAGCATTTCAATTTCTAAACAGACAAAAGTATTTAGAAAACTTATGAATTCGGTGCCAGAGACTTGTTGTGCGACACTCTCAAGAAAACATTTAGAAAACGGTTCAAATATTTCAACTATATGAAATAGCCCTTCCAAAAAATTTAAAACCCAAACCATAACTGAGTTTTTCAACCTAGCTCTGATACCACTAAATGTAACACCCCATACCTAGCCTAAAAGTTAGACCCGAGTCCGACATGTCATATTGAATTGTTTTTCAAAAACCATGTTTTCAACGAAACCCTTCTTATTTAAAACTTGTTGCCAACTAAAACTTGTCTTTGTTTATTTTTAAAATGTGGTCAACTAAAAGTTAATCCCTTTTAAAAAAACATTATTACCTTTAAAACATTCTTTGTTGCAGAAGCTTAATTTAATTAGTTGCAAAAGACGTAGTGTTTGAAAACAGTTAACATTTTGAAAACTGTGATTCACCTCTTACAGATATAATTCAAAGTAAATAAAAACCTTAAAATATAAATCCAGAAATTATAAAAGGCCTTATTACAAACCAAACCCAAAATAAAGTACTTGAGAGTAAATAATCAAAATAGAAAGCATAAGCAGTGTGTGGCCTTCTTTGAGTCCCTCGCAGCTCCGATCCGTCTAAGGTTGGGGATTACCTGCACAGTTAGTAAACGGGGTGAGTTTTATGAAAACTCAGTGTGTAATCCCCTACTACAAATACGAATAGTCAGTCATGTAAAAGAATTAAAAAGTTTGCCCTACCACAGTTCTAGTATCAATTGGGCCTTAGCTCATTATAAAAGGCAGTACCAGATGGGCCTCAGCATATTACAAAATCAGAGACATTATCTGAACCAGAATCAGTATCAAAATCAGAATCAGAGTCAGTATCAGTGTCAAGATCAGAATCAGAATCAGAATCAGAATCAGAATCAAAATCAAAATCAGAATCAGAATCAAAATCAGAATCAGAATCAGAATCAGAATCAGAATAAGAATCAGAATGTGAATGCAATGTCCAAGCCCAGTTTAGCCCTACACACCACCCGTACCAGCCCTACACACCATGTGAGGAATAACTCAACCCACCCAGCCCTACACACCACAGACGCAGCAGAGCTGCTAATACAGAAATCGTGGCAGAGCCACCAGAGCAGAAACACGAGGCAGAGCCTCTAAGCGGATTACGTGGCAGAGCCACTTTATAGCACTTCCTCCATATCAAACCCAACCCCATGTAATATGTCGTGTATGCTATGCTCAATCATCAAACGTGTATGCAGAATGGCCGTGCTCATTATCAGTCATTTAAACATATATTAAAACCTACCAGTCACACAACCATAGTCACGTCAGTCAAAATACTATCATACGAACACAGTCAATTCAATCAAATACACCAACCAAGTCAGTCACTTGCCCACCAGGGCGAAACAGTCATTGTACACCCTAGGGGCAAAACGGTCATTTTACCCTATAGGGGTATTTTGGTAATTCTACCCTACATGGGTATTTTAATAATTCTACCCTACAGTGGTATTTCGGTAATTCCACCCTACAGGGGTATTTCAGTAATTCTACCCAACAGGGGTATTTTGGTAATTCTACCCACAGGGATATTTCAGTAATTCTACCCTACAGGGGTATTTCGGTAATTCTACCCTACAGGGTATTTCAGTAATTCTACCCTACAGCGGTATTTCGGTAATTCCACCCTACAGGGGTATTTCGGTAATTCTACCCTACAGGGGTATTTCGGTAATTCTACCCCATAAGGGTATTTCAGTAATTCTACCCTACAGGGGTATTTCGGTAATTCCACCCTACAGGGGTATTTCGATAATTCTACCCTACAGGGGTATTTCGATAATTCTACCCTACAAGGGTATTTCGGTAATTTTGCAACCCAAGGGTATTTGGTAATTTCATAAACTAGGGTATTTCGGTAATTTCACAAACCAGGGGTATTTTGGTAATTTCATAAACTAGGGGTATTTTGGTAATTTTGTAAATTAGGGGTATTTAGTAATTTTGTAAATCAAGGGTATTTCAATAATTTTGTAAATTGGGGGTAAAACGGTAATTCTGTAAATCAGGGTTACTTTGGTAATTTTACAAGTCGAGGGTATTTCAGTAATTCGGTAAACTAAAGTATTCTAAACAGAGATAACAATGCGAATGGGCATTGGGCCCATTCTCAGCCCAAATAGGCCCACACGCTCGTATGGCCCTTTTAGCCCAAATCTAGCCACAGATATGAGATTCACCTAGTCTAGTCCAATATTTACTACACAATCAAACAACTTATCCAATTTGCCTCGTAGGCCCATTGGGCCCACATGGCCCCTTTCGGCCCATCGCGGCCCGAAGTAGCCGTCCTGCAGCTAGAGTAGTAAGAAATACACACCTGATAGGAATCTGGAGTTAATCTGCGCTCCAAACACTCCTATGCCCAAACGCCAACCAAGGTATGCTTACTCTCCTCATAGATCGCTCTATTTAAAGCCAGCTTCTGGCCTACTCCCATGCTGGCTTCCCGATGTGGGATCCCTCCATCAATCCTCCAAAATAAACTCATTAGCAAAATAACCAACCTTTGCATGTAAAGGGATTCGAACCATAGTCCTCTCAATAACCATGCCACGCCACCACCACTAGGACACAAGCTCCTTTGTGTCATAAGTCCAACACATTTAACTTCAAAGCCCACCTACTTACTTCCAGATTTATTTACAAGAAAAACCAAAATAAATTGCAAGAGCCAAGACTTGAACCTTGGCCCCCTTGCTTCCTTTATGGCGTCATTTCCTTGTCCCCTAAGTGGCACCACTTTGCCACTACACAACACTCCTTTTTGTGCTTTATTTTACCCTGATTTATTTATGGGTCATACCACATGAGATCAGGGTTCCACTAAGGGTAAAAATCAAAATTTTTCCTATGGCCTAACTTGAACCCGGGACTTCATAGTACCCTCCAAACACTTCAAAATTACATATTTGAATTATTTAAGTCGCCTTTTAACCGATCCAAAACCCAAGGCCCAATATTTCTAGGCCCATAATTCGGGGCGTTACATTTATATTAGGCCTTTATATTTGTGTTTAGACCATCTGAATAGTAACTTGTGCTATAGTAAGATAAGAAGGATATATGTGCATTAAATTAGTTTTGTTATTTGTGCTTTAATGATTAAATAGTATATAGAAGTATGATGATACTCACGTTAAATTTGGTCAAGTTTAGGTAATTGAGTGAATTTATTTTAAACATATGTCATGGTTGTAAATGTTTGAATTGGATGATTCTAATTTCATGGTTTATTAGTTAGCCAAATTGATGATAGGGAATCGATAATGTACAGACAAGCTTTAAACTTGGTTAGTTAATTATTTAGTTCATAAACCAACTTGATTATAAAATGAAAATGCATGATGTGCCGATTATGATATGGTCAAAAATGATATATGTTTTTGATTTATTTGATTTATATGATTCATGTACTGAATAATGGAATGAAATAATTTTTATTAGCTTGATATGCGCACATATGATATTAAATGATTCATAAAGAGTTTATGTTAGCTATATGATTTAAAATTTGATTGATTTAAGAGACTCGTTGTAACGCCCCTCACCCGTAACTGTCGCCAGACACGGGTATGAGGCATTACTGAACATACATTCGCACAATTGTTTGATTTCGACACGTATTTCACGTGAAACTTAAAACTTTTTCATTCATACACATAACATCCACATTATGGGCCTACGAGGCCTCAACGATACATTGGGTATGATCCGGGACCAAACTGGAACTTCTTGAACACTTATGAAAATTTACTCAAAACAGGGCACACACCCATGTGGGACAAGGACACGCCAGTGTGGGCAGGCCGTGTGGTCGCACAAGCCCATGTCCGTAGCCCATGCGAAATTATTTTTCATTTCAAACCTATAAGGGTTTTCACATGACCGAGCACATGCACGTGTCTCTGGCCCTTGTCCTTCACACGCCCTCAACACTCCCGCATCCTCACCCCGTGTGAAAAATTGGGGTATTCTGTTTATGATTTCATCGCGAAGTTTTCGTCACACGGCCAAGCCACACGCCCATGGGCTAGGCGTGTCTATCACACGGTCGAGACACATGGTCGTGTCTCCACCCGTGTGTTTACTACAAAACATTTAATTTTCATAACTTCAGGTGCAGGGAACACACGGCCTATCAACATGCCCGTGGGCTGGCCTTGTGTGAGACACATGCCATTTGTCTAACCGTGTGGACAATTTTATGCTATTTTCCAAACCAACTACCAACCTGAAACACAAACCAATATCAACCAATTTTTCCAATTCACATTATAATATCAAAACTCATCAAATCATACATGTTAAGCCATCCACACCCTAACTTTATCTAGCATCGTCAAACTTGTGCATCCACACACATTTTACTCATACTAGGCAAACTTGCACATTAGTAGATTACAACATTTTTGACAAAATATGCCTTAACCATTCATGGCTTGTTTCTCATGGCCAAATTACCAAAACACCACTATCAAGAAATGGACCCAAAAGAACTATGACACATAACCAAAAGAATAGACCACCTATACATGCCATAATATTCAAAGTTCATAATCAAATACCCAAAATGATTGTTGATAGTGTTGATGGAATCCCGATGATCACTGAACCTCGGACTAGCTTGACGAACCTATAAGGGAAAGGAAAAGAGAAAGGGTAAGCTATAAAACTTAGTAAGTCTATATGCAAAATTAATGAGCATTTAAAACTAAATTGACATAGCAAATGGAAAATAAGTTTTCCTATCACATAATTAAGTTTGGGAATTATCACTTAATCATATGATCTTACCATATGATTCAATACATACATTAAGCACTTAGCACACATGATAGTTTTCATATAACCTGCACATACACATTCTTAAACATACGGTCAAATCTTTTTACATGCAATCACATTTTATCAAATCGATTTGAATAACCTGATGAACCACATAGAATACTAAAGGATACACAGAATAAGGCACAAGTGCCACACATGATGTAGCCAAAGCTACCACTAATACGTAGCCGAAGCTACCACTTATCACATAAGGGCTTAATAATGAGCTCTTTCTGGGTCTGCTCACACAAGCTGACAGTGTAGTCGATACTACTCAGTGCTGCTCACACAAGCTGACAGGTATCCGCAACAAATGCAGGATTACCTAGCCACTAGTAGTTGAACTAGACCAGCACCTGGAATCACATAAACAATCGATAATAGTCAATGGTTTCCTAGTGATATGTCACTCGTATCTTAATGATTCCTAAGGTTCAACCGGGACTTTTCTTTACTTATCGGTTTTATTTCATCACATATTCGATAGTTTGATATAAAATTTCAAAATTTCAAAATAATTAATTTAATTAAACTTAATGATTAAAAATAACTCATTATTTACATATAGGACTTACCTCGGTGCAAAATTGCAAATCTTTTCGATTTAGTTCGATACCTTCCCTTTTCCACGGTCAAGGTTGATTTCGCGTCGTTTTGATCTATAACATCAAATTTAACTCATGTAATACATACATTACTCAATTGGACACAAAATCATCCTATGGTAATTTTTACCATTTTACCCCTAACTTTGTCAATTCTTACACTTTAGTCCCTAGGCTCGTAAAATGAAATGTATCTATTTTTCAACATTCCCAAGCCTAGCCGACCCTATTTCTCTCTTATAGCAGCACACAACTCTCAACATTTCACAACTTATATACATATTTTACAACTTTTGCATTTTAGTCCCTAAATGCATTCCCATGAAAAATCACTTAGCAAAAGTTGTTTACTACACATTAAACTTCCATTTTCTACCAATAAACATCAAAATGCTTTCATGACACACATGGGTAAATTTTTGAACATAAACCCTAGCTTAAAATAGTGGTATAGAAAGCTAAGTCAAGGTACGAGGATCTCAAAAATACCAAGAACATGAAAAACGGGGCTAGGAGTCACTTACTTGGAGCTTGAAAAAGTAAGACACCCTAGCTATAGAGTCCCCCAAAATTTTGGCTATGCAAGGTAGAAGATGGACACATTTTTGGCTTATATTTCCCTTTTCATTTCATTTAATACCCAAGTGACCAAAATGCCCTTAATGGCCTTCTTTGTAAATTTTTCCTTCCATGGGCATTTTTGTCCATCATGCCATAAAATGGTCTAATTGCTAAATAAGGACTCCTAATTTATGAATCCAATTAAAGTACACACTAAATGCTTCGAGAACTCACATTTTGAATTTTTTCCAATTTAGTCCTATCACTCAATCGGGCACTTTATCGATAAATTTTATTTACTAAATTTTCACTTATGCATTTAATCACACAATAGGCCATTAAAACTTTATCGGAATAAATTTTACTATGTTAGATTCGTGGTCCTGAAACCACCGTTCCGTTTAGGCCCTAATTCGGGCTGTTACACTCATTCATGTGTATGTAATTGTTCAGATGTTCTGCTTTGTTTGGTAATGCCTCATAACCCCATTCGATGACAAATAAAGGTTAGGGGTGTTACAGCTACACTCAGCCACCACACGGCCGTGTCTAGCGCACGGCCTAACCTTCGTCAAACACACGGCCATGTCATTCGCGCATGGCCTACCACTCGGGGGACCACTTGCCCGTGGGGTGTCGACAGATTGCAAATTTGACTTTCGTCAAATCCTTTTTTCTACTTTTTGGGTCCACACATGTTTCGTTTTTATAGCAAATGCAATCCCAAGCACTCCAGAAACTAATACTAATAATCCAAAGCCCAATTTTAGTGATACAAATGAAACTTAAACGAAATTACAATGAGACCTTAAACTTTCAACCATTAAAAGCCTTACCTCTAATTGAATAACAAGAATTCCGCACACTTAAAACATCAATGGCTAATCTCCAGCCCCTTGATTAACTCCTAAACACCAAATGAAACCCCTCTTTAGCCACTTAACCAGGAAAATGTTAAGATATAACAAAAACAAAACTTACCAAACGCACGTAGCCCAATGCTACACAAGAAATAAACGAATTGAAAAAGAAAACAAAAAAGAGAGGATAAAGGAGTAGCAAAATTGTAACACCCCAAACCCAGCCCAGACATTATGGCCAAATCTGGTGCGTCACATGGACGACGGATTACACCTCATTCTTTAGTTAATATGTTTAGAGTGACTTAGCAAAATCATTCTTTTAAGAGTTGTGAGAAAAATAGGTTATTTAATTTATGAAAGTCCTATCCACTACTAGTTGGAGTTTATTTCTTTTAAAGATCTTATCTTGTCATTAGGTGATCCATTTGTTGCGTATGATATATTTTGAAAACGTTGGTTTATTTTGGAATAAAAACCCGCATAGCCTAACTCTATCAATTTAGACGAGTAATAATTAAATAAATAAAAATCCAAATAAAAAATAAAATAATTAATGAGCGGCCTTATTATAGATTAAAACCCAAATAATTAAGAATACTGAAATAAATAATTTTAAGAAAAATAAAATCGAATGCAGTTTATGTGGCCACTCCGAATCCCTTCAGCTCCAAGTCCTCTAAGGTTGGGGCTCACCTGCATGGATGAAAAGAAAGGGGGTGAGTTTGAGAAACTCGGTGTGTAAGCTAACCCAACCAAAGTCCATATTAGTACAAGCTTAACTAGGCCGAAGCCCTGTTCAGGAAACAGTGTTAACTATGCCTTAGCCCTATTCAAAAAATAGTGTGGGCCTTAGGCCCATTACAGTAACAGAACAGTATTTATGCATGAATGCAAAGCCCAGCCCAATCCAGCCCTACACACCATGTGGGGAATAACTCAACCCACCCAGCCCTACACACCACAGTCATAGCTTAGCTGCTTAATCAGATAACGTGGCTAAGCCACTAAACAGTAAAACGAGGCAAAGCCTCAACAGTAAATGTGGCATTGCCACTTAGCACTTCCTCCATCAAAACCCAATCCATGCAACAGTATATTATGACATGGCATAAAGCGGACAAACATATCTTAACATGCAAATTAGTCAACTTAACCCTAGGGGTAAAATGGTCTTTTTGCACCTAGGGGTAAAATAGTAATTTTCCACCCTCAAGGGGTATTTCAGTAAATTTGCCAGTTTTTAAGGTTCCATGCTCATTATAGTTGTTAACAGTCTTAATGCCATCTAAATAACTTATTTAGCCCATTTTATTAATTCAGAGTCATCGGGCCCTAAAACCCCTAATGGGCCTGTAACGCCCTGATTTTCGAGATTTTTTGGGTTTTGTGACTTTTAGTGAAAATTTGAAATTTTGGTGTTCTGATTGTTGAGAATATGTTTAAGTATGTTAGTGGGCCTTTAAGAAAGCTCAAGCCTAAGTCAAAACCCGGTAAAATATCAAGTTTGGATTTTTAAGTGAAAGGGGGCTTGGTTAAGTGGGCTTTTAAGAAAAACCTCGTAGAATATGACACAAAAAGGAGCTTTGACAAAGTGGCAAGGTGGCGCAACTAAGTTCCTAAAAAAGTGGCGCCTGGAAAGGAATTAAAGGTCTAGGGTTCAAGTTGCAAGGTAAGTGTATAGTTACTTTTAATTTTTAGGCATGTGCCGAGCATGTGATTACTTAAGTAGAATCGGTTAGGGCCTTAGGGAGGTTGGGCCGATTGCTTTGTTAGTAATTAGGGTTAGATTCTTTTCTTTTTCTGTCAAGACAAATTAGGGTTAGCCACCTAAAGTTATTCTTTTCTCTACTTCACAAAAGTGACCGAAAACGCAAGGTACCACTCCTCTGTGCCGATTTCTCTTGTCTCTTCTCCTCTACCATTGTTTTCTTTTCCTTTTTGCTTTCTACCTTAGCCGAACACCCCTATTACTCAAATCCATCTTCTCTGTCGATCCCATCCTCCACAAAACCACCATAGCCGACTGCCATAAAAGCCGAAATCTTGAAAAACTTAGTTCTTGTGCCGATTTCTCCAAGCCAAAATCCCTCAGTTCTTTTCGTCCCTTTTGATCGATTTTCATCTTCTCTAAACCCCTAGTGCTTGTCGGCAACACCACTCCAAAACCATAACCCCCAAATCACCATCTTCTTCATCAGTCAAAAGCCAAAAATGCCATTCCTTTAGGAGCTTATAGCCGAAACTAGAGATCTCTAAGATTTGATCTCTGCGAGTGTTTAAGGGCTAGATCTACATCAGATCTAAGTAAAAAAGACAGGGAAATAAGTGGTAACTGCTCCTTAACCCAGATCTATAAGTTCTTTTGCAATTTAGAAAAAGTCGAAGTCCCTAAAATCTAGGGAGACAGTCGTTAGGGGTCTAAGACCCTAAGGGGTTGTAGTAATTAGTTTCTCTTGGTGTTAGTGCAATTCAGAGACTACTGACGAGGGCGTGGATCTTTGGAACGACTAGATCTAGATCTAGTCATCGGTTTTTGCAAAGGTAAGATTTCGAGGACTTTAGGGGCATTGGCCAAATATGGTAAGTGAGTATTGAGATTGGCTATATGGATTTGTAAATTAAAAGTTGTGGTAATCAATTGTAGGATATCATGGGGATCTCTCTAGCAGTCATCACAAAACAGGTGTGTATCGAACACCCACTCATAGTTCAATTTGGCATAAGCTGAAATGCCGAAAGTTGTATTTCATGGGCTTGTGAGTGTGCGAATGCTCACAAGATGTTTAGAAATCATTAGATCTGAAATCGTAAGTGGTAAGTCAGTTGAGAGTGTAATTTCGTGCAAATCGGTAAGTTGGGCCTCGCTGGGCTAAAACTAGGCCCAATGGGCTTACGGGCCCATATGGGTGAAAATGGGTAAATAATGTGTACTGATAGATTGTAGGCTCAAAACTGTCTAAACTGATAAATTAATCAAGAAACCTGACCTAAATGGGCTTAAGTAGCTAATAGACACTGTACGGCCTATTAGGGGTTTTAGAGCCCAATAGCTAAAACTGTTAAACTAAGTTAAATAGATTACTATGACGATACATGGATTAATAGTGCCTGTAATATGTATGGAAACCTTAAAAATCAATAGAATTACTTAAATACCCTTAAGGGTGGTAAATTATAGTTTTACCCCTAGGTGCGAAATTACCGTTATACCCCTAGGGCTAAATCTGACTGAAATGCATGTGTTATTGATTCTGTTTACTGTATGCCATATCATGATTATCTGTTGCATGGGATTGGGTTATATGGATGGAGGAAGTGTTCTGGTGGCCATGCCACAATTTCTGTTAAGAGGCTTTGCCTCGATATTCTGAATCTGGTGGCCCTGCCACAATATCTGTTCTGGTGACTCGGTCACATTATCTGTTTACGCAGCAATGCTGCCACTGTGGCATGTAGCAGTTGGGTAAGTTGATAGTTTCCTCACAATGGGGAGATGGGGCTGGTACGGGTGGCGTGTAGCGGTTGGGTGGGTTGAGTAGTCTCCTCACATGTGATGGGTTTGGGCATACATGCATAATCTCTGATCTGTTCTATAATGGGCCTATTGGCCGTACTGTTATCTAAAAAGGGCTAAGGCCCAGTATTCTGTATCTGGATAGGGCTTTGGCCCAGTTATTACTGTGACTGATTTGAGCTTTGGATGGGCTTCTTTGCACACTGAGTTTTTCAAACTCACCCCTCTTCTCTTCCATCCTTGCAGGTGAGCCCTAGACAGTGGACTTAGAGTTAGGAGGGATTCAGAGTGGCCACGAAGATTAAATTTTTCAGTTTTCAATTAAGTTACATTTCGTTTCTTCTTTTATTTAAATTATTTTATTATGGTTTTGGGTTTGTAATAAGGCCGCTCTTATTATTTTTATTTTTGGGTTTTTATTACTTTTACTTACGATACTTTAATTAATTAGAATTTTAGCTGCGCGAGATTTTCTTAAAGTAATTCAAATTTTTCGAAACCAATCACACGTAACCAGCAAGTAACAAAGTCTCGATTTATAATAAACCTCTTAATAACTAGTATTAAATAGGGCGTCCACCAACAAACCGAGAATTTTCTTTAAAGAATATAAAGACAGTTTTGCAAAGCTCACCCTAATCTTAGTAGCTAGGTAATATGGTTAGTTGTAGGCAATGTGACACACCAGACACGGCCATAACGTCTGGGCTGGGTTTGGGGTGTTACAGGGCCATACAGTGTCCACTAACTATTACGGCCCACTAAGCCCAAATTTTATGTTCGTTTTAGTAGATTTGTCACTCAGGTTTTTAGAATACACTTACTGCTCGTTTTTACCCATATGGGCCTGTAAGCCCATTGGACCCAAATTCGGCCCTTCGAGGCCCAAAACCACCAACTTGCACGAAATCGTGCACACATCATCCTTACCATTTGCGATTACAGATTCTACTAATTCGAATAGACCCACGAGCGCTCACATGCTCGCAAGCCCTCGAAATGCCAGAATTTCAGCATTTCGACTTTTGGCGATCTTGTCTACTAGTGGGTGTCGATTACACACCTGATTTGTGAGATATGCAAGAATCCCTTGAACGATCAACCTACAATCGTTTAGATCATTAACTAAAATCCAACAAAATCAATGAAACTGACAACCTACCATATTCGGCCAACACTATCCAAGCCCTTAATTACTTACCTTTGCCGAAATCAACAACTAGATCTAGATCTAGTTTGCTCCCACAGTCCTAGCCTTTAATACTCCTCGATTGATAGCCTCTACTCCACTATAGCACATAAGAAACTGAAAGAGAAGACTAATGTAAGTTATAGCCAAAACTGACAGTTGCCCTAAGGAACTAGGGGTTTCGTCTTTTCTTGAATCGTAAGTTAACGAATGAAGGGTTTCGAGTACTTACCAATACTTTCTCTTGCCCTAAAGACAAGTCCCTACTCCAGCCTAATCCAGATCTAGTATAAATCTACTCAAAACGCGAGAAAAAGATTGATCTAAGTGGTTAAACAACACACCAAGAAAGGAGGGGAATTTCAGTTTAGAAAAGAGAGTTTCGGTTTTGAGAAGAGAGTTTTGGGTTTTTGAATGAAAAGCAGATGAGAAAAGAAGAGATGATACTGTGATTTTGACTTTCAAAGTAAAAGTGAGTAAGGTTCAGCCTAGGATGGAAATGACAAGAGAGGATTAAAGTTTCGGGATTTCGGCTTTTGTAGTAATTGGCCAAGAAAAGTTCCAATTTCCACCCTTGAAACAATCGGCTAAAGGCTTTAGAGGGATCAATCCAATTGTTAAAGAGAAGGAGAAGAAGAAGAGAAAAAAGAAAAGAAAGAAGAACAGAGAGGAGAGAATAGGTTCTGCCACAAAAAGAGAGAAATCGGCAGAGTTAAGATGTGCACACTATTTTTAGCTTTTCTGAACAAAAAAAAGAGAAGGAAAAGATGGAATGAAAGAGCTCTCAAAACCCTATACCTATTCAGGAAACCCCCAAAAGATTGACCCAAAGCAAAACCCGAAGAGCAGCCAACAAGCATTCGGCACACACTCAACCCAAAATGCCGAAAATGCTATCACTAGGGACCCTAGCTGATTGCTTCCCAAGAGACCCCTATTTGGCCATCACCTACCTCCCTTTCAAATTTCCTAAATTTTCTCCCCTTATCCCTCCTTGACTCACTCCCATGAGCCCTCAAACTTTTCCCATCAGAGTTTCACTTGGAGTCCACCACATGCCTTGCACATGCATTAAAAATAAAACATCACATTGCTTACCATGAGACTTGAACCCTAGCTCCTGCACAACTTCCACACGCCCCCCTTGTGTTCTAAGTGGCGTTACATTACCACCTTACCACAAGCCATCTTGAGTCTTAAATTACCAAAATGTTTTTAAAAGCCCACTTAGTCAAGGCCCCTTCCCTCTTAAGTCTGAAATTCTAAAAATCTACTGGGTTTTAACTTAAGCCTAAGCCTTCTAAGGGCCCACTAACATACTCAAACATACATTAACACATCCAGACAAGCAAAAATTAAATTTAAGCACAATCAAAAATCCAGAAAATTAGGGCGTTACATGAATTCGACAGAGAAAGAACAGAGAAGCAAACGTTCAAAATTTTCTTAGTAAGAGAGAGAAAATTGAAAATGGAACAAAAGAATCAAAATTGAATTAGAAAGCTATCACCATCCATTGATTCACTCCCCACTAACCCACTACCATCCAACCTCTCAGAAACTGACTTCTACCGTTGTTTATATAATCAAAATTAATCAAGATCATTTTTTTTGTGGACTGGAGATATTGAAAAGGAATACAAATGGTCATACAATTATTTTATAAAATGGTGGTACTAAATTACTATTTCTTTATGTGTGTAATACACTCATTGAGTTGGTAATAGTAAATGATAAAATCCATGACTTTTATAAAGTTGTTGACAACATCTAAAGCATAGCAATTGAATTTTATTATTATATTTATACACATCATCAAAAATTGTTATATATGTTGATGAATTACTATTCATAAATAATATTAAACATCTCAACATTAAGTTATAAATGATGTTAAAATAAGAGAGTAAAATATACACTATACCCTTTTTTTTACTCGATTCTTTTTTCTCCTTACTAGGATTTTTTCCCACAAGGTTTTTCCTAGGAATATTTTAACGAGACATATTGATGATGATTCACTTAACTAACTAAAATCACAACAAAGGCAAGCGCACCTATCGGACAGTAGCATAGTTATAGTGAGTCCAGAATATCATATCCACGAGGACTAAAAGCACTAGTAATTACTATCTTTTTTATTTTTTAACTTATAATTGAGGGGGTGTTTTTAATCTAAAATTAACTAAACTAATTACGAAGGACGTAACTGTAACACCCTATACCCCTATCCATCGCCGGAATAGGGTTTTGAGGCATTACTTAACAAAACACAACTTGCCGAAGTTCGTAGATGCACATCAGGCATAGATTCGATTGGACCTCAAATTACGGTTAATGATCTACTTAAATTTCTATATCCGAACAATCTACTTTTCAAGTGCTTCAACTAACGCAACCATATTACGTTTGTTTACTAAATGAGTACTATCAAAGTTGCAAAGTGACTACTTACCAATAGGTATAATAGAGTCTCTAAGTACAATTTAATTTCTTAGGTAGTAAGCAATCCTATTCGCATCAAAGTAATGATCCACCTAACATTTTATCAAAAACATATACTCAACTTAGAGATTAAGCAAGCCATTTTCGCATGGCTAGAATAATTACAACTCAAAATGTAATTCGGTTTAACAAAAGGAGATTAGCCTAAACATGCCATTGTTCCAAAATAACTATCAAATGTACCAAAATAACGACGATAGTGTAGGTCATTAAAGCTTCAATCCCCGAGTCCGTAGCTTCAAAATGAGATCTATAAAATAGAGGAAACAAAGTAAACAGAGTAAGCATTACAATGCTTAGTAAGTTTTAAGCAATGACAACAGATAAAAATCAAATTACAACATGGTTGTTCGCATTATTGTTTCACTCTTTCTTTGGGTATATCACCCCTTAGCCAAATATGCACATTCTCATCATATACAATAAGCAGATAAACTTTCACTTGAAAGTGAGCTCATGTAAACATAGATATATTGTATAATTTTTCGCATATCCTTTCACAGTGACCCGATGCCATATAATCATAGAAACAGTCTTATTGTTTTACTCACATATGCATCACATAACAACCTTATGATTTAGTCCAAATCAAGCTTACATATAAGCTCAGAGTGAATACCTGTTTAACTTATCGCATTAAGCGTATTTATAAGCAATTCTTATTGTGAAGCCTTATAGTCTTAGACTTTATTCGGATCATCAGCGAGACCTTTAGCTCGGATGAAATCTCCCCACGAAGCCAGCAGGTCTTAACCTGGACATAGTCTCCGCATATAGCCATTGGGTCTTAACCCGGACATAGTCTCCGCATATAGCCATCGGGTCTTAACTCGAGCATAATCTCCACCTATAGTCATCGGGTCTATAATCCTGGATTCACATCACAGAGTTTCATGTATATCTATTCACGTGTTACCACATTTCACATAGCAAAATCACATTTGTAATTCAATCAACTCATTCTCATATAGACATATAACATGCTCCTTGACTTTATATCGTAAATATCATTCAAATCTAATACATGTATACTCCTTTTACATACTTTTAGCTCAATAAGCAAACACATATAAACATATATCCCCAATCTCTTTCTTTGTTTATTTCTCTAATAGCCATTCGGCTACATAACATTGATAAGGTTTCATTCTCAACTAACCTTAATATGGTAAGGACAATAGGACATCATTCATTTTATCATACATGTATATCATGTCATTTTAAATTAAATACCAAATTCAATTACTCAAAACTTACCTCGAACTTTTCCGAGCAACTATGAGTTAGCTATTCAACCACTTTAGCCTTCCCTTTATCTGCACTTGTCCCTCTATGCTCTTGAGCTTAATCAAATAATTTAATTATATTAATTCTTATTCGAATATCTTACTTGATCATTTCATTTACAGTCGAAATAAGAAACACATATACTTTCCTATTTCCTATTCATAAACACACAATCGGCAATCACATATAATTTCAATATACATTATACTTTATACAATATGCCATAATTCGATTTCATGCTTATTTGATCTTTGTCTAATTTGTACACACAAGCAAAGATTCACATAACTCATCCATCTTCCTTATGCATGAATTTAATCATGTAGCCGAATGTCTCTATAACACAGACACATACATTAGGCATATATATATATATATCTTTCACAACTTAATCATTAAATCACATTCACATATTCAGTAATTTCATCTCAAATGCACTTAACTAGCTCATTCTTTAACATTAGCACATTCGGTCTCTAATACAAGCATTCAATCATTTTTTCCTTTGTACACACCCTTAAGACCGAATACTCACACATCAATCATCTTAACAAGCATCAATCAAACATGTCCACCTAAATACAAATTAATATTCTTAATCGAATATATCCTTGGTCCTAAGCATGGTTAGCCATCATTTCCACATCATAAAGGTCCAATTTGGCTGAATGTATACTTCTATAAATGCATACATAAAATTTTCATTTCATTAAGCTTACACGTACCCACTTAGCCGAATTTCAATACTTATTCAGGCCACTTTTATCAAGGTTTAATTAGTTCACCTTGTTACTACAATGTTCATTAATCTAATCAATACATTTTTTTCTTTCTTTTCAATATAGCATGTAATTTAAGCTTTTCAAATCTATCAAAGCTTCACATTACTCCTCAATGGCCGAATGCTTTAATGCAACCATCAAAGACTTCCAAATATTCATACTCATATCTCTATTTCTTAAAAACACCACAAATTGTTCAATTCATCAATTAAGAGTACGTTTAGCATCCTTCATAACCAATGAAATAAAATCCGAACACACCTCATTACACACAAAAACATCAAAACAACATCAAAGGTACATTCGGCCATTGCACAAACATACATTATAACTTATCCTTAACTCTTATCTATTAGCAAGCTCAATTATTCTCCTATTTACTAAGGCCGCATATAGCATATTCTTCATTTGAGTATAAAATTTCAAAGCATTTTTCCATAAACCCAAAAACACCATGGCCGAATGCTCATCTCATCAACCAATTGAAAATTTATCATTATAGAGTCTATCAAACCTCCATTCATTAATTTCAATAACCGAATATGACATCTACTCAAGATCTACCGCACTTCTATGCTTATATACATTCTACAATTCTAACATTTAGCTTACAGTCCTACTAATTTATCACTATGACCAAAATTCATCATTTCTCCCTTACTCCACATTCAACTAGCACATGATCATGTATTAACAATTTTTATTATAAAACATCAAGATTAAACACAATTTCTATTAACCGAATGAATCTTGCTCATGTTAGTCACTTATAGCAAAATTTAACAAATCTAAATTCACATGTATTCATTCCTCAATTTCAAACACCAACTTCAAAATTCATTTCATTACTACCTTGACCGAATGCTTCATATGTCTCAATAAGCAATAATTTATTCATCTCTTAATTCAAGTCCTCATTCGGCATTCATTCTAACACATACTAACATTTACAAATATAATTTCCAAAATTAATCGCAACCTCCCCTTACACCATAATAGCCGAATGAAGTTTCACTCATTTTTGCCACTTATAGCAAATTCAACTAGCTCCTACTCTCTTATTTATCAAATTATAACATCACATTTCGAAATTCATCGTTGTTCCATCAAAATTTCCAATTTGTGACCTCTCCTCCGAAACCGAGCATAAAATCACCACCAAATCAAGGAATGCATTTTGGGAAATTAAGATAGAATTACATGAAAGTCATGAACATCAAAACTCAATCAACTTGACCATTTAAGGCCATGACCGAATGTATATTTCATAAAGAAAATCAAAAATTCATGTGTGGGTTCAATCTATAGCTTTATGAGGAACTTAATTTCACCAAAATTACAACAAAAATTCACATGGAAACATACTTTGATCAAGCCTAAAATGACCGAATGCCTAACTTGAATCCTCTCCTTTTTTTGTCTTAGTTTCGGCAATGGAGGAAGAACAAATGAATAACTTTGTTTTTATCACCACTCTTATTATTTAATTCATCTTTTATTTCACGAGACTATAATAACTTTTATTTTATGATAACTTTACTTATACATTTTTAATATAATTTCTTTTTAGCAAAAATACAAGGCACAAAATGCCAAAACAAGGCATCATTACCGTCCACTATCTAAGGGTGGCAAAATTGACATGCAAGTCCATTATTTCTCATGCATGCATTAATAGGTCATCACACATTTACCCATCATTCTTTCAATGTTTTCTAGTAAGCCCTTTTAAGTGAAATTCAAAATTAGACTAAATTAAAACACCAAAGGTATCACACATAATTTGGCACATGCAATAGGCATCAAAATAATTATTAAATTATTTTTGTGCCTCAGTTTTGTGGTCCCGAAACCACATTCCGACTAGGGTCATTTTAAGGCTGTCACAACTCTCCCCCACTTAAGAAATTTTCGTCCCCAAAAATCTTACCGAAAAATAAGTTTGGGTAATGTTGTTTTATTGAATCCTCAAGCTCCCAAGTAGCTTCTTTCACCCCGTGCTTGACCCACAACACTTTCACTAACGAAATCCTCTTATTCCGCAACTCTTTAACCTCGTGTGCCAAAATACGAATTGGTTCCTCCTCATAACTCAAATCCGACTGAATTTCAATGTCAGATGGATTAATCACATGCGATGGGTCAGATCTATATCGTCGAAGCATTGAAACATGAAAAACATCGTGAATCTTTTCAAGTTCGGGAGGCAAAATCAATCGATATGCTACCGGTCCAATCCGTTCAGATATTTTGTATGGCCCGATGAACCTCGGACTCAATTTACCCTTACGGCCGAATCTGAGCACCTTTTTCCAAGGTGACACTTTAAGAAATACTTTGTCTCTGACCTGATACTCAATGTCTTTCCGCTTTAAATCCGCGTATGACTTCTGACGATCTGAAGTTGCCTTAAGACTATTACGGATCACTTTTACTTTTTGCTCGGCATCTCTAATCAAATCAACCCCAAAAATCTTACTTTCACTGAGCTCGGTCCAAAACAGCGGTGTACGGCATTTGCGACCGTACAAAGCCTCGTAAGGTGCCATCTTAATGCTCGATTGAAAACTGTTGTTGTAAGCGAATTCAATCAAAGGCAAATACCGTTCCCATGAACCACTAAACTCAAGGATACAACATCTCAACATATCCTCGAGTATTTGAATTACTCGTTCCAACTGACCGTCCGTCTAAGGATGAAATGCGGTACTAAAATGTAGTTTAGTACCTAGAGAATCTTGTAGTTTCTTCCAAAACCGCGATGTAAATCTTGGGTCACTATCCGATACGATAGAGATAGGCACCTCGTGCAATCTGACAATCTGAGAAACATACAATTCGGCAAACCTATCGAGCGAGTAATCCGTACGTACGGGAATAAAATGAGCCGACTTAGTCAATCTGTCCACAACAACCCAAATTGCATCTTTCTTACTTGGAGTCAACGGTAGCCCAGATACAAAATCCATCGTGACTTTATCCCATTTCCACTCAGGAATCAAAATCGATTGCAACAAACCCGAAGGTACCTGATGTTCCGCTTTTACTTGTTGGCATATCAAACACTTTGACACAAAATTTGAGATGTCTCGTTTCATACCATGCCACCAATACTGACATTTCAGATCATTGTACATTTTTGTATTTCCCAGATGAACAGACATTCGGCTATTATGAGCTTCATTTAAAATCATCGAAACCAGCTCTGAAGTTCTCGGAATACATACTCGACCTCTGAACCTCAAACAATCATTGTCATCAACTTGAAACTTGAAATCCACATTTAAATCACACTGAGCTCGCTTGGTAATTAAATCATCATCAGCTTTCTGAGCTTCATAAACTTGTTGTAGAAACACCGGTTTCGCTTTTAATTCCGCTATCAACACACCATCATCAGATGTCGATAAATGCACATTCATTGTTCGTAGAGCAAACAATGATTTCTGGCTAAGAGCATCACCAACAACATTCGCCTTTCCCGGATGATAGTCAATGACAAGCTCGTAATCCTTTAGCAATTCAAGCCAACGTCTTTGTCTCAGATTCAAATCTCTTTGGGTCATCAAATATTTGAGGCTTTTATGGTCGGAATAGATATGACATTTCTCACCAAAAAGGTAGTGATGCCAAATCTTTAGAGCAAACACAATAGCAGCTAATTCGAGATCGTGAGTTGGATAGTTTTCCTCATGAGGCTTTAACTGTCTCGAAGCATAGGCAACGACTCTGCCCTCCTACATCAAAACACATCCCAAACCATTCAAAGACTCGTCACTATAAACCACATACTCTTTACCAGATTCAGGCTGAACTAATACTAGAGCTTCCGTCAAAAGGGCTTTCAACTGGTCGAAACTTTTCTGGCACTTCTCAGACCATTCGAATTTAACATCTTTCTGCAATAGCTTCATTAACGGGGTTGAGATCATTGAGAAGCCTTTCACAAACTGTCGGTAGTACCCGGCAAGTCCCAAAAAGCTTCAAACTTCAGAGACATTTCTAGGAGGCTTCCAATCAAGGATAGCTGAAATCTTTTTCGGATCGACTCGTATTCTTGAAGCGGATACAATATGTCCCAGAAAGCTAACCTTGTGCAACCAGAACTCGCATTTGCTGAATTTCGCATACAACTGATTATCACATAAAATCTAAAGCACAAGTCTTAAATGCTCGGCATGCTCAAACTCATCGCGAGAATAAATCAAAATGTCGTCGATAAACACAACCATAAATCGATCTAGGTACTGCTTAAACACTCGATTCATTAGGTCCATGAAAATAGCGGGGGCATTGGTCAGCCCAAACGGCATCACCAAAAATTCGTAGTGTCTGTACCTTGTTCTGAAAGCAGTCTTGGGTACGTCTGAGTCTCGAACTCGCAACTAATAATAGCCAGATCGCAAGTCAATTTTTGAAAACACTGAAGCTCCCTTTAGCTGATCAAATAAGTCGTCAATTCGAGGCAACGAATACTTATTCTTCATAGTCACTTTGTTCAGCTGCCGATAGTCAATACACATTCTCAAGGTCCCGTCTTTCTTTTTCACGAACAAGACTGGTGCACCCCAGGGTGAAAAGCTCGATCTTGCGAAACCTCTATCAGTCAACTCTTGCAACTGAAATTTCAACTCTTTCAACTCTGTCGGAGCCATACGATACGGAGTAATCGAAATCGGAGTTGTACCCGGAACTAACTCAATGCCGAACTCAACCTCTCTAACAGGCCGTAATCTCGGTAATTCTTCAGGAAATACATCCGGATACTCACAAACCACAGGTACAGTCTCAAGCTTTCGTTCGGATATTTTGCTATCCAAAACATAAGTAAGATAAGCCTCGCAACACTTTTTCATGTATTTCTGAGCCCGAACAGAAGATATCACTGCCGGTAGCCCATTTAGATCAATGGACTCAATCCGAATTATCTCATTATTCGAACATCACAAATCAATATTCTTTCGCTTGCAATTCACTACCGCATCGTGCACAGTCAACCAATCCATTCCGAGAATAACATCGAATTCATTGAATGGCAAAAGCATCAAATCGGTTGGAAAACAGGAATCCCGAATCATTGGGGGACATTTCTTACACACTCTATCAACTAAAACACAACGACCCAAGGGATTGGATACTCGAATCACAAACTCAGTAGACTCAACAAGGAGAGTCTTACTGGATGCCAAAGTTTCACACACATATGAATGAGTTGAACTGGGGTCAATCAAAGCAATCACATCAGTATCAATGAGAGTGAAAGTACCGGTAATAACATCTGGAGAAGAGGCATCCTCGCGTGCGCGTATAGCGTAAGCTCTAGCAAGAGTGCGAGTCTCAAATTTGGTCGTAGCATCCTTCATTCGTCTCTGACCGCCACTAGCATTTCCCGTGTTTCTAGGTGGTCTACCTCGTGCTGAATTAGTGCTCGATTTCCCACTCTGATTCACATTCTGCTCAGACCATCTAGGGCAATCTCTTATAAAGTGATCAGCCGATCCACACTTATAATAGGGGCGATCATGAAATCTGTAGCTCCTCGAATGCCATTTCCCACAACACTTGCACTCGGCCCAGTCTCGACGATTGTTGCCAACACTGACAGCAGAAGTGGCTCGCGTACTCACAGGGGGTCGATCACGATCTCGTCTAGAAAAATCTGAGGTAGAATTAGGTCTGTCCGAATCACCTCGAAATTTCTTTGATGATTTTTGAATAGACTTCCCTGAAGATCTCTTACGGAACTCTTTGGCTCCGCTATCAGCTTTTCTCTTTTCATTTCTGAGCTCTTCGGCTTTGCAAGCTCGCTCGACAAGAACAACGAACTCTTTGATTTCCAGAATGCCAACCAGTAGTTTGATATCTTTATTTAACCCGTCCTCGAAGCGTTTACACATAATAGCTTCGGATGATATACACTCGCGAGCATATCGGTTAAGCCGTATGAATTCTCTCTCATATTCGGTCACTAACATTCGGCCCTATTTAAGCTCAAGAAATTCCTTCCATTTCTGGTCGATAAATCTCTGGCTAATATACTTTTTGCGGAATTCAATTTGGAAAAACTCCCAAGTAACCCGCTCTCTCGGCACAACAGAAACCAATGTGTTCCACCAATAGTAGGTAGAATCACGTAACAGAGATACGGCACATTTCAAACACTCCTCGGGCGTACATGACAATTCATCGAACACACGAATTACATTATCGAGCCAAAACTCGGCCCGCTCAACATCATCATCAACTGTAGCCTGGAACTCTTCAGCCCCGTATTTTTTAATTTTGTCGACCGGGGGTTTACTCGACCTCACAGGGTCGGTCTCAGGAGGAGTCATAGGGGTCGGAAGTGCATTATTCAGGGGAGGAGGTTGTGGAACAGCCGGATTAGTTCGAAGAAATTGAGTGAACCAATCACTCATCATTGCGTAACAATTCTGCCTCATGTCATCATCTCGATGACTGGTATTCGGCTGAGACTCGATCGGCGCAGTCCCTTGCATGGGAGCAGCCGCTACACTGTCAATATCCTCTACTATGGCTCGATCGGGATCGGGATCCATTACTATACGAAAAACACATTTCAAATGTCAGAAATCACCACACTATCGTACAATAATAAAATGGCATGTATAGCTATACTCACACGCGCTACGTTAGTCCGAGAATCGACTAAACCGTAGCTCTGATACAAATAAAATGTAACACCCTATACCCCTGTCCGTCGCCGAAATAGGGTTTCGAGGCATTACTTAACAAAACACAACTTGCTGAAGTTCGTAGATGCACATCAGGCATAGATTCGGTTGGACCTTAAATTACGATTAATGATCTACTTAAATTTCCATATCCAAACAATCTACTTTTCAAGTGCTTCAACTAACGCAACCATATTAAGTTTGTTTACTAAATGAGTACTATCAAAGTTGCAAAGTGACTACTTACCAATAGGTATAATAGAGTCTCTAAGTACAATTTAATTTCTTAGGTAGTAAGCAATCCTATTCGCATCAAAGTAATGATCCACCTAAAATTTTATCAAAAACATATACTCAACTTAGAGATTAAGCAAGCCATTTTCGCATGGCTAGAATAATTACAACTCAAAATGTAATTTGGTTTAACAAAAGGAGATTAGACTATACATGCCATTGTTCCAAAATAACTATCAAATGTACCAAAATAAGGACGATAGTGTAGGTCATTAAAGCTTCAATCCTCGAGTCCGTAGCTTCAAAATGAGATCTATAAAACAGAGGAAACAAAGTAAACAGAGTAAGCATTACAATGCTTAGTAAGTTTTAAGCAATGACAACAGATAAAAATCAAATTACAACATGGTTGTTCGCATTATTGTTTCACTCTTCCTTTGGGTATATCACCCCTTAGCCGAATATACGCATTCTCATCATATACAATAAGCAGATAAACTTTCACTTGAAAGTGAGCTCATGTAAACATAGATATATTGTATAATTTTTTGCATATCCTTTCACATTGACCCGATGCCATATAATCATAGAAACAGTCTTATTGTTTTACTCACATATGCATCACATAACAACCTTATGATTTAGTCCAAATCAAGCTTACATATAAGCTCAGAGTGCATACCTGTTTAACTTATCGCATTGAGCGTATTTATAAGCAATTCTTATTGTGAAGCCTTATAGTCTTAGACTTTATTCGGATCATCGGCGAGACCTTTAGCTTGGATGAAATCTCCCCACGAAGCCAGCGGGTCTTAACCCGGACATAGTCTCTGCATATAGCCATCAGGACTTAACCCGGACATAGTCTCCGCATATAGCCATTGGGTCTTAACCCAGACATAATCTCCACCTATAGTCATCGAGTCTATAATCCCGGATTCACATCATAGAGTTTCATGTATATCTATTCACGTGTTACCACATTTCACATAGCAAAATCACATTTGTAATTCAATCAACTCATTCGCATATAGACATATAACATGCTCCTTGACTTTATGTCGTAAATATCATTCAAATCTAATACATGTATACTCCTTTTACATACTTTCAGCTCAATAAGCAAACACACATAAACATATATCCCCAATCTCTTTCTTTATTTATTTCTCTAATAGCCATTCGGCAACATAACATGTATAAGGTTTCATTCTCAACTAACCTTATTATGGTAAGGACAATAGGACATCATTCATTTTATCATACATGTATATCATGTCATTTTAAATTAAATACCAAATTCAATTACTCAAAACTTACCTCGAACTTTTCTGAGCAACTATGAGTTAGCTATTCAACCACTTTAGCCTTCCCTTTATCTGCACTTGTCCCTCTATGCTCTTGAGCTTAATTAAATAATTTAATTATATTAATTCTTATTCGAATATCTTACTTGATCATTTCATTTATAGTCGAAATAAGAAACACATATACTTTCCTATTTCCTATTCATAAACACACAATCAACAATCACATATAATTTCAATATACATTATACTTTATACAATATGCCATAATTCGATTTCATGCTTATTTGATCTTTGTCAATTTGTACACACAAGCAAAGATTCACATAACTCATCCATTTTCCTTATGCATGAATTTAATCATGTAGCCGAATGTCTCTATAACACAGACACATACATTAGGCATATATATATATATATCTTTCACAACTTAATCATTAAATCACATTCACATATTCAGTAATTTCATCTCAAATGCACTTAACTAGCTCATTCTTTAACATTAGCACATTCGGTCTCTAATACAAGCATTCAATCATTTTTTCCTTTGTACACACCCTTAAGACTGAATACTCACACATCAATCATCTTAACAAGCATCAATCAAACATGTCCACCTAAATACAAATTAATATTCTTGATCGAATATATCCTCGGTCCTAAGCATGGTTAGCCATCATTTCCACATCATAAAGGTCCAATTTGGTCGAATGTATACTTCTATAAATGCATGCATAAAATTTTCATTTCATTAAGCTTACACTTACCCACTTAGCCGAATTTCAATACTTATTCATGCCACTTTTATCAACGTTTAATTAGTTCACCTTGTTACTACAATGTTCATTAATCTAATCAATACATTTTTTTCTTTCTTTTTAATATAGCATGTAATTTAAGCTTTTCAAATCTATCAAAGCTTCACATTACTCCTCAATGGCCGAATGCTTTAATGCAACCATCAAAGACTTCCAAATATTCATACTCATATCTCTATTTCTTAAAAACACCACAAATTGTTCAATTCATCAATTAAGAGTACGTTTGGCATCCTTCATAACCAATGAAACAAAATTTGAACACACTTCATTACACACAAAAACATCAAAACAACATCAAAGGTACATTCGGCCATTGCACAAACATACATTATAACTTATCCTTAACTCTTATCTATTAGCAAGCTCAATTATTCTCCTATTTACTAAGGCTGCATATAGCATATTCTTCATTTGAGTACAAAATTTCAAAGCATTTTTCTATAAACCCAAAAACACCATGGCCGAATGCTCATCTCATCAACCAATTGAAAATTTTATCATTGTAGAGTCTATCAAACCTCCATTCATTAATTTCAATAACCGAATATGACATCTACTCAAGATCTACCACACTTCTATGCTTATATACATTCTACAATTCTAACATTTAGCTTACGGTCCTACTAATTTATCACTATGACCAAAATTCATCATTTCTCCCTTACTCCACATTCGACTAGCACATGATCATTTATTAACAATTTTTGTTATAAAACATCAAGATTAAACACAATTTCTATTAACCGAATGAATCTTGCTCATATTAGTCACTTATAGTAAAATTTAACAAATCTAAATTCACATGTATTCATTCCTCAATTTCAAACACCAACTTCAAAATTCATTTCATTACTACCTTGACCGAATGCTTCATATGTCTCAATAAGCAATAATATATTCATCTCTTAATTCAAGTCCTCATTCGGCATTCATTCTAACACATACTAACATTTACAAATATAATTTCCAAAATTAATCACAACCTCCCCTTACACCATAATAACCGAATGAAGTTTCACTCATTTTTACCACTTATAGCAAATTTAACTAGCTCCTACTCTTGTTTATCAAATTATAACATCACATTTCGAAATTCATCATTTTTCCATCAAAATTTCCAATTTGTGACCTCTCCTCCAAAACCGAGCATGAAATCACCACCAAATCAAGGAATGCATTTTGGGAAATTAAGATACAATTACATGAAACTCATGAACAACAAAACTCAATCAACTTGACCATTTAAGGCCATGACCGAATGTATATTTCATAAAGAAAATCAAAAATTCATGTGTGGGTTCAATCCATAGCTTTATGAGGAACTTAATTTCACCAAAATTACAACAAAAATTCACATGGAAACATACCTTAATCAAGCCTAAAATGACCGAATGCCTAACTTGAATCCTCTCTTTTTTTTGTCTTAGTTTCGGCAATGGAGGAAGAATAAATGAATAACTTTGTTTTTATCACCACTCTTATTATTTAATTTATCTTTTATTTCATGAGACTATAATAACTTTTATTTTATGATAACTTTACTTATACATTATTAATATAATTTCTTTTTAGCAAAGATACAAGGCACAAAATGCCAAAACAAGGCATCATTACCGCCCACTATCCAAGGGTGGCAAAATTGACATGCAAGTCCATTATTTCTCATGCATGCATTAATAGGTCATCACACATTTACCCATCATTCTTTCAAAGTTTTCTATTAAGCCCTTTTAAGTGAAATTCAAAATTATAAGACTAAATTAAAACACCAAAGGTATCACACATAATTTGGCACATGCAATAGGCATCAAAATAATTATTAAATTATTTTTGTGCCTCGATTTTATGGTCCTGAAACCACTTTCCGACTAGGGTCGTTTTAAGGCTGTCACAGTAACAGAGAATTGAATGAGAAAATACTTGAATTTAACTAAAGAGAAAGACAATACCTCGGAAAGAATCCACATAAACTTCACTTATTATACTGAGTCTGATTTAAATGATTTATTCACTTGTCTTGATCTGTAGAAATCCCTAAATTATGTTAATATCTCTTTTGACAACTGACTCTAAGTTGATTAATTGAAATCTCTTTCTAATTAAAACTCCTATTATCGCATTAACTCGATCCATGGATTCCCTATTAGATTTGACTCTAATCTGGTAGATTTATGTCGTCCTATTTCTCGGATTGCATGCAACTCCACTCAATTATGCCAGATCTACTCCTACACAGGGACTTTTGCTCCACTAAGTTAAACACATCAATCATGAATTAATATCCTAAAAACATTAAAAATGGAATAAGTACACGTAATTGAGATCAAGAAATCTAGTATTTATCATGTAATTTAGAAAATTAAATAGCAAGATCCGTCATAGGTTTCATCTTCCCTAGGTACATAAGGAATTTAGTTCATACTTTGGGAGGAAAACATCTCAAAATTAGAAAAAACAACAAAACAAAAAGAACCCAAAAACTTCTAAAGAAGTTGACTGGAGATCTTCAATCTTGAAGGAGATCTTGCTTCTGAGCTGATTCCAACAGCTTTCTTCGAGTACTTTCTGCGTTCTACTCTGTGTGTGTCCCTTAGGTCTTCTTCTGATATGTATTTATAGACTTTAGAATGCTCAGAAATCCTAAAAATTAGCTTTTTTTCGTGTGTTCAGGAAACAGGGATTGAAATCGACATGGGCTGGCACATGGGCATGTGGCCAGCCCCTATCTAAGTGCTCAGGCTGTGTGGCTCCTGAAAATAGCCTGTTTTGTCAGATTTTAGCCTATTTTTCACTCCTTTCACTTCCCTATGCTTACCTAAGTATAAAAACATAAATTCAAAGGATTGGGAGCATCAAATTCACTAATTCTTCTAATAAATCATCCAAAAATATGTTAAGCATGGGATAAAAATATGTTATTTTTATGGTTTATCAAATATCCCCACTCTTAAGAGTTTGCTCGTCCTCAAGCAAAATCTTACTCGCAATTAAAATCAATCTTTCTCAACTTACAATTCTCATCAATAATGTTTTGAAATAACTCAGAGATAATCATACATTGAGAATTCAACTAAAAGAGCATTAAAGATTCAAACAATCCAAGTTGAGTATTTTAAAGCATGAAAACATGGGTATTTCCTCTTATCTAAGTAATTACCTTTAATTCAAAACCAACAAGAATTGACATCCTCACTAAAGATTCACTCAATCACTCAAGGTGTTTTAAGGTTCAAAATTAAGCACTCAATAGCCAATCATGAAGAATTATTACCATAGGCTTGCATGAAAATCAAATCTCCACCACTATAAGTTGAAATGATACACAAATCAAAAAGGTCTTTACAAGTTTGTAATGGGGCTTAGGTTAAAGGTGTGGATAAAGGCTAAAAAAGAGGGTTAGAATCGGGATCGAATTGATAAATTACCAAACTAGAAAAATAAACTAATGCTAAATAATTACATCAATTGATGACTAATCACCAATAAAACGAGTTTCTCCTTAAAATTAAACTATTCTAGCTCAAACATAATAGTACTAAGTAATAATAAATATAGAGATATGTTTTTTTTGAAGAATCATAAGAAATACTTTTACAACTGAAACAAAAGAGCATAATTAGGTAACTAACCAAATCAAACCTCAACAAAAAGGGAATCAATAAAATGGGAAAAATTCTCAATGAATTAAAAAAAAAATAGGTTATGGGTTAACATTAATAGGTAAATCAAGAATGGTGTTTTTAGGCTCAAATGGGTTCATTAAGGGTTAATTATATAGGTAGGATTTTTATGGGTAAGTGGGTTAAACCTAAGTGCCTTTATCATCTCAGTATATCAAATCAAAGGTGTGGTCTTGGGCATAATCGAAGCAAGTTCTAGAATAACAAATCAATGTTGACACACTCATAATGTAACAGCCTGATTTAGGGCCTAGTCAGAATAGTGGTTACGAGACCATAAATTTGAAGCAGAAATATATATGTTTTATGATTGTTTTAAGGCCTATGATATGATTGCATGGTGGTGTGAAAATTTCATGAAGAAATTTTATGATTAAGTGATCAATTTGTCTTTTAGGACTAAACTGCAAAATATGAGATTCTAGAAGTTTTAAGTATGAAATAGCATTAGAAAATTTATTAGAGGTCCTTATTTAGTAATTATACCATTATATCTCATGATGGACAAAAATGGACATGGGAGGGAAAAATTTCAAGGAATGGCCTTAAGGGTATTTTGGTCATTAGTTAATAAATTAATAAAAAGGGAAAAATCAAGTCAAAATTGTGTCCATCTTCTTCCCCAAGTGCTAAAAATTGAAGAGAAGTCATAGCTAGGGTTTTGTTCATTTTCAAGCTTAAAGTAAGTGCATCCTAGCCCCGTTTTTAATGTTCTTTACATTTTTGAGATCCTTGAAACATGATCTAGCTATTTTTACCCTTATTTTAAGCTAGGGTTAATGTTCAAAAACTTACCCACGTATGACATGCATGTATTTTGATGTTTAGTGGAGGAATATAGAAGTTTGATGTGTAATGAACATCTTTCTCTAGGTGATTTTTCATGGAAACACCTATAAAGGACCTATTTGTAAAAGTGATAAAATGTGTAGTAAAAATATGATTTGAAGGAAAATGTGAGCTATTTTAATCTTAAGATAGGTTTGACTAGGCTTGGGTAACCAAAAAAATGAATACATTTCATCATAAGAGCCTAAGGACCATTTTATAAATATGTGAAAGTTTAAGGGCAAAATTATAATTTTTCCAAAGTATGATTCATGGGTTGTTTTAGTCAATGTGATAATTGAATAAGTGAAATTTTTCATTATAGATCAAGATACACGAAGTCCGGACCTAAACCGAGGAAAGAATAACGTGGTGGACTAAATTGAACAACTATCTATATTTTGGTACCGAGGTAAGTTTGTGTGTAATAAATCAACATTATGTGATTATGTATTTAAATGCTTGATATTGCATGAAATGTATATTCTTTTTATGAAATTGGTTAATGAGGTTTCGATGAAGAAATGATGAAGTTATGCTATATCGAAGTCCCGTTTTAACCTTAGGAATAGAAAGGATACCTTTGTCACGACATTAGATAAATAAGGTCCCATATAAGACCATATCTGGGATATGGCATCGGCATCAAATAGTGATTTTGTGTAAGACCACATCTGGGACCTGGCTTCGGTATGAAATCGTGTAACACCATGTCTGGGACATGGCATAGATTTTCGATCTCGTGTAAGACCATATCAGGGATATGGCGTGGACATCGATATGAGATCCCGTATAAGATCATATCTGGGATATGGCATCGGCATCGACATGTGATCCCATGTAAGACCATATTTGGGATATGGCATTGGCATCTTACCACGTGTATGACATTTTTCAAGTATCCATCGATATTCGAAGTGGTTCAATGGGGAAAAGAATTAACGTTTATGCTAAAGACGAAAAAGGCTAAAGTTATGTGATGGAGTGATTCAGGTACATATGCGAAACTTACAAGAAATCAGTCCGGTATGTGATATGTGGTCGGTAAGAATGAGCATGAGTGAGCCATGTCAATGTTCACTTGAAACTTACGTGTTAATTCATAATGTAATATGTGAATGTTATTACAAGATTTTATGTTGTTATCTATTACATGCAAACTTACTATGCTTTATGCTTACTCCATCTCTTTTCCCTTTTCTTCTAGTATCGCGGAGCTAGCTCGGGGATCGAAGGACGTTGGAGCTCGATTCACACTATCAAACTATTCTTTTGGGTATAGTAAAGTTTGATTATTTTGGGTATGGCATGTATAGGAACTTGGTCATTTTACTATATGTCATATTGGTTAGCCAATGTGTTGGCTAGTGATGTTACTTATTTCATTTTGTAAATGGCCATTGGAATTGACCAATACTAGTTAAGTGATATTTATTCAATGATGATGAAATTCAAGAAAGTACAAGCTTGCGCAATTGAATGAGTAATGTGTGAAGTATATGCATGATGAACGTAGTATGAAATGAAGTTGTATTATTGTCATGCTATGTGTTGTTGGAAATGGTATAAGTGTGGTTGCTTTTCAAGGTGGCAAATGGCTTGGTATATAGCCTTATATTTGTCCACACGGTTAGACACACGGGCGTGTGTCTAGGCTGTGTGTGGCACACGGTCAGCCACATGGGCATGTTAATAGGCCGTGTATCCCCTACATCCAAATTTAGCAAAATAGAATGTCCAGTAGTAAACACATGGGCAGAGACACGGCCGTGTGTCTCAGCCGTGTGAAGGACACGGCCTTAGGACATGGGCGTGTGCCCAGGCCGTGTGAAGTCTACACATTAATTGCAAAAATTAAATTCACCACACGGGCATGTGACTTGGCCGTGTGACCCTAAATATTTACTGACGTCATAAACAGAATGTCAAGGTTTTCACACATGGGTTAAGACATGGACATGTCATGGCTGTGTGAGGGACACAGACCATAGACACGGGTGTGTGCCAGGCTGTGTGAAAACCCCTGTAGGTTCAAAATGAAAAATAAAATCTGCACGGACTAGGGACATGGGCGTGTGTGACCACACGGCCTGCCCACACGGGCGTGTGGCCCTATTTTGAGCAAAAATTTTCTAAGTGTTCGAAAGCTTCCAGTTTAATCCCGAACCACTCTATATGTACGTTTTGGGTCTCGTAGGCCCATAATAGGGATGTTATGAATACAAATGAAAAGTTTTATGTTGGAATGAAATTTTATGGCCTGTTTTTGTATGATTAAGTATGTTAAGTCTGGTAATGCCTCGTACCCGGTTTCGGACGTTACACATAACCAATAATAAAAGTGAGCAAGAAAGATATATGCTCTAAAGGCTCAAAATCTCAAAAAATTTATGGTTTTTGATGTCAATCCTGTAAATTTCAAACTTCAAGATAATACCTCAATTTAGGGAAACAGCCTAGAAATTTTGAATTCTGAAAAATCAACTTATCAGACTTGATTCTCTCATGTCTTAAATTTTAAACAATCAATGCACTAATACCTATGACTTTAATCCAAAACCTATCAATAAAAATCATAAATCAATAAAAACTCATTCTAATAGTAATATGAGAAAATTACTTAAACACAATACATAATTCAGGGATTTTCTAATAATCATATAAATATCCTCCCCACACTTAAGATGTACATTGTCCTCAATGTACAAACATAGAGAATGACAGTATAATTAGAATATCATAAGAGAGGGAGAGAAGTGAAACTGCCCTGAATATTGGATGAAATCCTCAGAATAGTGAAAAGCGAAATTGTAGATAATTGTAAATGTAGTGCATGATTCTGAGCAAGCTATTAAGAAAGTAAACACAACTGGTGGAGAAGATTAAAAGATTACTCGAATAGGAACAACCGTAACAAAATATCGTTCAAAATAAAATAGGAGAAGTCTTTAAAAGATAATAAGAAACATAAAAAGACAATTAAAAATAAAATAAAAATAAAAGCAAAATAAATAGACTGAAAAATCCTCATTGTCAGACGCATCGTGAGTCGTTGGCGCTAAAGAAGAGATATGGAGATGCTGACATATCTGCTACAAGGTCGCATCGATACTGTCGAACCTCTAGAAGCACTATTGCTCGAAACAAGTGAAATGCTTCAAGAGGTCTGTTAAGGTAGCAGCAGAAGGGATAGGGCGATGATGCGAAGGTGGAGGCTATGAGGGGTCCTCGTGAAAGGGAGGGACATCATCAGTGACATCCTCAGGATCATTCTGAGCGCCAGAATGAAGCAGTCAATACTGAGGTGGGTCTACTCCATGATGCCGCTTGATCATCCTAATGTGTATCATGCTCGAGATGCCCTGTGGGGACATCTGACCTACTAGTGTTAGTGTAGAAGACATCTCTAGTGTGTCAAAGAGACCGAAGTGTCAAGCAAGGTGAGTCACATAGAGGCTTAAACAGATAGGGCCCTTCTTATGGCGATCAATCTAGCGGCGGAAGGCTAGAGCGATGAAATATACTAAGTTTAATATATGCTCAGTGGCCATGCTCCATAGATAGTATGCGTCGGTAGTGCTCATAGCTCCTGTGCTCTCTCTCCTACCTGTCAAGGTGTGAGCTAACAATGCATGAATGTATCGTAAGGTAGGAGGGAGAGAAGTCGCCTTTGAGCGACTCGTGTCATATGGAATAGTGCTCACCTTGAGATCTATTCAACAGCAAGAAGGTGAGTAGTGAATGTGACGGTGGAGGCGAAGGAAATTCTTAGTACCCATAAACTCGTCAGTATAAATGCCCAAAGCAGTGCCAAACTCCGGTACGCTCACATGTCGTACTACGCTATCGAGTCAAAAGGTAATGGCACCCTGCTTGTCATGCGATGTCATCGCATGCTGAAGATAAAATGTCATACAGAACTCCAAATGATACGATCCGTCTCGGGGTGAGTTGAGTCGTATTTGTAGTTGCCCGATCGTCTACGAGAAATATTGTTCAAACTAAGTAGATAACGGAGATGGTTATAGTTTCAATAGGAGAAGGTTCGTTAAGTTGTTTTAGAAGAGAAAGAAAGATAGGGTTTGAACGAAAAAGTGCAAACAAGAACCAATATCAAGAAGATATCGACCCTTTGTCTATACGCTCTTTTGGGTTCGATTTGGATTTGATAAAGGGACCTCGACCCACTATCTAAAGAGATAGGAACCTCGGTATAATTGAACGCCACACTACGGGTAGTGATAAGTTCGGGTTTTCGACAAAGAAAAACGGTTGACACAACTAGGACACTAGGCAAGCCAATCGAAATCTTTGAACGAAATTAGAGAAAAGAATTCCTCACAAATTCGTAAATAAAATTTTCAAAGTTCCAAAAAGTGCCTTACAAAGAAAAAATGACAACTATTTATAGGCCTAAGACTAGGTAGCCGAATGGCCTTTGCATGCACTACTAATTAAGTAAGAAAATTCTAGAAGTTGATCGTTTAATCTTCATGGATAAATTCGGCCATGGGAAATGTATGGATGAGTCCTTCATAAATGTCATTTGAAGATTCTAGAAGGAAGTCCCTTGGTTGATATGTCCACATTCGGCCATTGGAGGAGGTGAATGAATCATCAATTGGTCAATGCATGTATCTTGGCCGAACATGCATATTGGAGATTAATGCACCTTAACCATTCATGTACCCACGAAAAATGATGTTTCTTCATGATCCATGCATCCATTAAAATACCATTCATGCTCCCTAGCCGTTCATGCATTAGTTGAAACAATGCATCAGGCCATGCATGTATTTGGCCGAACATGCACCTAGGGAATTCATGGCTCTTAGTCGTCCATGCACCTTCAAAAAGTCATGATGCTTCATGCTTCATGCGTCCAATGGTGTTCCTACAAGAGATGTGAACAAAATTAATTCCATCAATGTGAACATTTTAATTTCGGCTAATGTGAACAAAAATAGAAGCATTAAATTCGGTTAAAATTAAATTTAATTAACAGCATTAAAGTAATTTAAAACATATTTAATAAAACTAATGTGAACCTAATTTAATATGTAGCATATTAAATAACTTTTATTAGACTTAATAAATTAAAGTCAACAGAAAATGAATGCAGTCAAAGTTTGGACTTCATGAGCTAAAGTTAAGCTCATGAGCTAAAACCGAGCTGGGCTTGGACTCGAGAGCTGGAAATGAGCTGGACTCAAGCTAGGAAACTGAAGGTGAGCTGAATCCAAGCTAATGAGCTGGTTTTGAGCTGGTGGTGAACTCGATGAGCTGGGCTGGACTTGCAGGTAGTTACATGGTGAGTTCAAGGAGCTAATGTTAGCTCCCTCGATACGTCCCAATAGTGTCTCATCCCAAAGTTGAGCCACAAATGCTGTGATTGATTCTTTGAACAACTTGGCTCGAGCTCGAGTGATAGGACCTTGAGGTAGAACCATGGAGTCCTTAGCTGAGCCATGGGGTGCGATCGCATCACCAAAGTAAGCTACATATAAGTGGGCTCGACAATGGAGAAGATTCTGTCCCATGGAGCTGTAGTGATAAAGGCGCGCACGTGATCAGCTAGGTGGACCCGTTCCAATACGGCCCAGTCTATGCATCAGCCCACACCTAGTGGTCATGCGCGAAGGAGTTGGAATAACTGGTCTTGAGGGCCCGCTGAAAATCTGAGACAAGGATGGCGAACCTCTACGAAAGCACTCAGTTAGAAGTCGCGCCAGAGCCCTTCTGCTTTTTCAAAGCAGGAACTGTGGCTTTAGTCTTACCATGAGTGTTTGTCATAGTGTACTTGAAAATAAAACACGTCACTATCGAGAAGAATATCGCATCAAGAATCTAAAAAAAAGGTTAAAAATCAGTAATAAAAATTGAAATACAACCCTAAAGTACCCTAAAACATGCTTTGAAATCTAGATCGCCAATATCAATATCAAGCAACCTATAAGCAGAAAAGAGTAGTAATAAGAACACCTAATAAAACTAAAAATCATAACTAACTAATCACTAAATTAGCCAAATACTAAGAATAAGGAACAAAAAGAATGAACACAGTTATCAAGCAATTGCAAAAAAATAATAGACTAATGATGAAGAATAATAATGGCCATCCAAGACAGAAGCAAAAGTGTAAGGAAGAAAATAAACAAATGGGTAATTCCAAGCCAATGAAATAGAATAGAACTAATAAAAATAATAGATAATAAATAGTAAATCAATAAAGTAAATGAACCAAAAATAAGAATAATAAATAATATATAATAAAATAAAAAATAAAGAAATGAGGGCAAACCGTGGTGGTGAGGACCAACGGTGGTGGCGGTGCGTCGGAGGGTCAGAGGTCATAGGACGAGATTGGTGGTTGAACAGTGGGGGTTGGGTTGATTTAGGCCGTGCGTGGAGGAGGGCTGCTGCAGAAAAGGAAAAGGGAAAGGAAGAGGAAAAGGGAAGGGTCTTAGGAGTGGTAGGCAAGGGGAGAAGAGGGAAAGGGATGAGGGTGAAGGCGCATGAGATTGGGGGAGGTTTATGCATGTGGGTTCGGAGGACAAGGGGGTTCGGTTGTGGTCAGCAACGAGGATCAAGTACTAACGACGGGAGTGGCCGAAATATAGGGGTGTGGGGGTATTGCGACGGCTAGGGTTTAGTGGTTGGGGAGTTAGGAAGAAGACAAAAGTAAAATTAAAGAAATTAGGTTTTGGGGTTTAAAAAAGGGACACGATCATGTGAGGCCCTGTTGAGCCACACGGTCGTGTCACACGCCCGTGTGGTTTGATTTCAGCCCGTCTTCTCCGAGAAAGAAAATAGCCCATTCTTCACACGGCCTCGGACACGCCAGTGTGTTCAGGTCGTGTTATCCACCGGTCGTGTCGCATAGCTGTGTGGAACCTCCTTCACTTCTCCCATGCCCGTGTTGTCTCCCATACGCCCATGTGGCTCGGTCGTGTCTCGCACACAACCGTGTGCCTTGCCTGTATAACTCCCTGACTTGTTTAATCATCAAAAAATTTAGCTCCAAGTTTCACACGGTCTAGGGCATGCCCGTGTGCCCTAGCTGTGTGGTCCATATGACTATGTCGCTCGTCTGTGTGGATTGTTTTTAGGCCATGTCTCTGTTAATTTTTGGGAAAATAAAGTCCTGTTTCCATACGGCCAAGGACACGCCTATCTGTCCAGGCCATGTGGGCACACAGCCATGTCGCCATGCCGTGTAACTCACTATTAAGCCTTTGTTAATGCACATGGCCTGGGACACGCCCGTGTGTCCAAGCCGTATGGGTCAAAAATCTGTATTTAAACATGAAAAAGAAGTAAAAATAAGTTTATTAATAGTGTTAGTGCTCGGGTTGCCTCCTGAGAAGCACTTATTTAAAGTCTAAGCTCGACTTACCTCTCATTCGCATGGTCACTGTGGTTCGAGGAGTTAAAACTCCTCTCTCTTGCTATCAATTCTATCATCAAAATAAGGATTAAGTCAAGTACTATTTACCTTGAAAGTGTCAAATTCAAAATGAGTTACCTCGACTGTACCATATGGAAAGACATTCAGTACTGTAAAAGGGGTGTTCCATTAAGCTCAGAGAGGTAGCAATACGAGGGTCTGTTTCATCTAATAGTACTTGGTCCCTAACCCTAAATTGATTCGTTTCATCCTTATGCTCGTCATGACATTACTTCGGTTCTACATTGTGTATTCTCGGTTTCTCCTTGCCATGTGTCCGCCATTCATCTAGTTTATCTATCTATAGCATTCATTCTTTATAGATGGTTCCATTGTTAGCATATGAACTAGAACATGGCTCATTTGTGCTTTTCCAAAGTGTTTCCTGCAAAGAGGTTTGAACTACATGATTAGTCTTATTAACAAGATTTATAAAATCATCTCTATTACTCAATGTCTTAACCGAATCACGAGCCTGAAGAGTAATCAATCATTTCATCACCTACACGAAGTGTGAGTTCACCTATACCAACATCAATGATAGTCCTAGCAGTTGCTAGAAAGGGGCGTCTTAAAATTAAAGGCACGTCACTATCTTCATCCATGTCTAGAATAATAAAGTCAACTGGGAATATGAATTTATCAATCTTTATGAGTATGTCTTCAACAATGCCCCTAGGAAATCTAATGGTTTTATCTGCTAATTGAATGTTCATCCTAGTTTGTTTGGGTTTCCCAAGACCTAGCTGTTTAAACATTTTGTAAGGCATGACATTAATACTTGCCCCTAAATCAGCCAAATATTATTAACATTTAAACTACCAATTAGACAAGGAATTGTAAAACTCCCTGGATCTTTCAGTTTGTTGGGTAGTTTATTTTGTAAGATAGCTAAGCACACTGCATTTAACTCCACATGCGACGAATCATCTAACTTTCGTTTGTTTGCCAAAAGCTCCTTTAAAAGTTTTACTGAGTTGGGCATCTGTGAAAAGGCTTCAATAAACGGTAAGTTAATGTGTAGCTTTTTCAAAAGTTTAAGAAATTTACTGAATTGTTCATTTGTGTGGTCTTTCTTTGTCGTTTTGGGATCTGGTACATGAGGTGTATACTCCTTATTATTTGATTTTTGTTCACTGTGGCTTTCATCAACTGTACCTTTACTTACCAAATTTTCTTGCCTCGGTTCTGGTTCAGATTTAGCTAACCCTTCTTCATCGCGCACAGTAATGGCATGAAGTTGCTCCCTTGGGTTGATTTCGGTATTACTCGGTAAGTTACCTTGTGGTCGTTCTGAAATCATCTTGGCAAGTTGACCGATTTGATTCTCAAGCCCTTGAATTGACACTTGCTGATTTTTAAGTGTTGTTTCAGTGTTCTAGAAATGAGTTTCTAACACCAAAATAAACTTCGTCAACATCTCCTCAAGGTTCGACTTTTTCTCTTGCTGGTATAGTTGTTGTTGAAAGGAGGGGGTTGTGGTCTCTGGTTTCCTTGACCACCCCAAGAGAAATTGGGATGGTTCCTCCAACCTACATTATAAGTGTTACTATAGGGATTATTCTAAGGTCTAGAATTGTTAGCCATATAGTTAACTTGTTCTGTGCTAGGGTTGTAGGATGGACATTCTAGATTGTTCATCCCTCCATTCGTATCACACTGCATCACCGGATGTACCTGCATAGAACCAAATAAACCATTAATTTTGTTCCTTAAAAGTTCTACCTGATTTGATAACATGGTGACCGTGTCGACATTAAATACACCATCTGCTTTCATCGGCTTTGTCCTCTTGACTTGCCACTGATAATTATTCATGACATTTCCTCAATGAATTCATAAGCCTCCTCAGGTGTTTTATTGTTTAGGGTACCATTGGCGGCTGCATCAATCAATTGTCTAGTTGAGGGGTTCAAACTATTGTAGAAAGTTTGAACTTGTAGCCATAAAGGTAACCCATGGTAAGGGCACCTTCTTAATAAGTCCTTTATCTCTCTCATGCATCGTATAGGGTCTCTAAGTCCATTTGCACAAAGGAAGAGATATCATTCCTCAACTTAGCTGTCTTAGCCGGTGGAAAGTACTTCAAGAAAAACTTCTCGGTTATTTGCTCCCATGTAATGATAGAACCTCATGGTAGAGAATTCAAACATTATTTAGCTTTATTCCTTAACGAGAAGGGAAACAACCGTAAGCGAATGGCATCATCAGAAACGCCATTTATCTTCAAAGTGTCATAGAACTCCAAAAAGTTAGCCAAATGAGTATTTGGATCTTCGTCTTGCAAACCATCGAACTAAACAATTTGTTGGATCATCTGAATAGTGTTCGGCTTTAGTTCGAAATTATTTACAGCAATGGCAGGTCTCACAATACTCGATTCTGCCCCAGCTAGATTAGGTTTGGCATAATCATACATAGTATAAGGAGCAGGATTCAGATTTGTAGGATTCGTAGCAACCACAGGAGCTAACTGATTATTCTGATCTTCAGCCATCTCCTCAGGAATTATTATCTCATCCTCTTGCTCTTCCACTATATTTTGACAACTCTGCCTTTCTTCTCTACGGTTTCTGCGAGCGGTACTCTCGATCTCACTATCAAAAAACAATGGTCCTGACGGGTTTCTTCTAGTCATAAACTAAAAAAAATTCCTACCAGAAACAAATAAAAAGAAAAATTAGAAAACAAAAATTTTAATTGAAAATAAAAATAAATTCAAATAAAAATGGCTAAATTAATAAAAATCTAGTGTTCCTAATATCTTAGTCCCCGGCAACTACACCAAAAACTTGATAATGATTCACTTAACTAACTAAAATCACAACAAAGGCAAGCGCACCTATCGAACAGTAGTATAGTTATAGTGAGTCCAGAATATCGTATCCACGAGGACTAAAAGTACTAGTAATTACTATCTTTTTATTATTTAACCTATAATTGAGCATGTGTTTTTAATCTAAAATTAACTAAACTAATTACTAAGGACGTAACAGAGAATTGAATAAGAAAATACTTGAATTTAACCAAAGAGAAAGACAAACCCAGGAAAGAATTCACCTAAACTTTACTTATTATTCTGAATCTGAATTAAATGATTTATTCACTTGTCTTGATTCGTAGAAATCCCTAGATTATGTTAATATCTTTTTCGAGAGTAAGAACAACTGACTCTAGGTCGATTAATTGAAATCTCTTTCTAATTAAAACCTTATTTCGCATTAACTCGATCTATGAATTCCCCTATTAGATTTGACTCTAATCCGGTAGATTTATGTCGTCCTATTTCTAGGATTGCATGCAACTCCACTCAATTATGCCAGATCTACTCCTAAACAGGAACTTTTGCTCCACTGAGTTAAGCACATCAATCATGAATTAATATCCTGAAAACATTAAAATATGGAATAAGTACACATAATTGAGATCAAGAATTCAAGTATTTATCATGTAATTCAGAAAATTAAATAATAAGATCCGTCATAGGTTTCATCTTTCCTAGGGTATCTAGGGAATTTAGTTTATACTTTGGGAGGAAAACATCTCAAAATTAGGAAAACAACAAAACATAAAGAACCTAAAAACTTCTAAAGAAGTTGACTGGAGATCTTCAATCTTGAAGGAGATCCTACTTTTGAATTGATTCCAATGGCGTTCTTCGAGTACTTTCTACGTTCTACTCTACGTGTGTCCCCTAGGTCTTCTTCTGATATGTATTTATAGACTTTAGAATGCTCAGAAACCATAAAAATTGGCTTTTTTCGCTTCTTTGGGAAACAGGGATCGAAGTCGACATGGGCCGGCACATGGGCGTGTGGCCAGCCCGTGTGGAAGTGCCTAGGCCGTGTGGCTCCTAAAATATCCCGTTTTGTCCGATTTTGGCCCGTTTTTCGCTCCTTTCACTTCCCTATGCTCACCTAAGTATAAAAACATAAATTCAAAGGATTAAGAGCATCAATTTCACTAATTCTTGTAATAAATCATCCAAAAATATGTCAAGCATGGGATTAAAATATATTTTTTTATGGTTTATCACATATTCATTCTTTGTTAATGGATATCCAAGAGGGAGTGTTATATATAATATATTATTATAGATGTCCATAACTCTCAAAGTTGTAACTTCCAGTGAAATAATGAGGATTTTATATTGTAATTAATCCTCTATTTACTATTTGTAACTTAAAAGATTGTATTATATTAGAAGACCGATAGGCTAGTAAAAATATACAGAAGGAATGAAATAAAAATTTCTCTATTTGTCTTTCTATTATATTATTTCTTTATATTTGTATTCTCTTTACTTTATTCTTTCCTTTCATTATTTCATAATAATTTTATCCTTTTTATAATTACAAAATTAAATCAAATTTTTTAAATTAAAAAATGCAAAAACTTAATGTGTCAAAATTAAAAATAAATGAAGTAAATTCAAAGTTTAATATAGCATAGGACCGCTAGCATATTTAAACTTATGGGTGTTTAATATAGCATAGGACTGCTAGCATATTTAACTTTAATTGGAAGCCAGATAATCTTGGACTAACCTGTCCATATGTACAAAATGTGTACCGAAGAGTATCCTGAAATTGATTTTGTTACTATATTAATCATCCATCATTCCAAATATATTTTTGTATCTTAATGCAATAGTTTTAGTCTAATTAGGTAAACTTATTCTTATCTATAACCGCACACCTAGAGAGCATCGTACGTAATGGAACAGTATATAGGATCGAAAATATAAAGCATATATGGGAAATTGTCGTGTGGAAAGAGCTCTCTGTCTATAATAAATAGCCTTCACCATTTTTATTATTTTAACCTGTAGTGCAATTGTAGATTCAACAGTCTCTGCTTAGCTTTCAAGCTTTTCAAGGTATGGTTTCTTTTCTTTTCTCTTTTTTTATTCTGTATTATCTCAGTCTCAAGCACACACGAAATGACAACAAAGAATAAAAACCAAAAGGAGATCTCCCATGAAATCCGTAATGGTTTAAGTGCATGCAAGCAATCTGCTTTCTTGCTCCCCATTTCCTTTCTTCTTCTTCTTCGTGATCTTTCTTGGTCATAGCCACTGAACTTATAATCATAGTGGAGAAGTTGTTTGGTAGATTTTTACATCATTGAGTGATGAGATCTGTAGAGAAAAACTCAAATTTCATTGAAAATAAATACCCCTAAATAGAAAAGCCAAGAAGAAGGCTTCAATTCTATCCAACTGTTCCAATTGCGCTCGAATTTGGATGGAGAAAAAAATTATTACAGATAAAATCTATCTTCTTTTTTTTTATGGAGAATACATTGTCAGAGTTATCGAATAATTTCTTGACTTTCTTCCTCTAGGTCTAGGGTGAGCCATCCTGGATTTGTAAGGTCTGTTGAGCCTCGCTTATTCTTATAACAACGACTATGAAACTGATATTTGATGATTTGTCATTTTAATTCCTCAAACATTTTACATGTTAGTATTTCAGAACGAAGATAGCGATGGAAGGTGGCGAGAATGAGAATGGGGGTAAGAAGAGGGGATGTGGTTGCAGCAAGCAAGATTTCTTGCCAGAAGAGTCATTTCAGAGTTGTAGAAGCTATTTGAATGCATTGTGTAACACTAAATCTAGGCTTAGAGACCGGCTGCTGGCACGTTCCGCGGACCACATGGAACTACATGAAATACGTGGTCGTAGCCAGCATGAAATGAAGAAAAGGTTGAATTGGTGGGACATAATTTGGTTTGGGATTGGAGCTGTGATGGGTTCAGGAATATTTGTCCTCACTGGGGAAGCTGCTAGAAATCATTCTGGGCCAGCAGTTGTGGTTTCGTATCTTATTTCAGGTATGACTGCGCTGCTCTCGGTCTTGTGCTACACTGAATTCTGTGTGGAACTGCCGGTTGCGGGAGGCTCATTTACATATCTTAGAGTAGAGCTGGGTGATTTCGTTGCTTATATTGCTGCTGGGAACATTCTGTTTGAGTACGTGGTTGCTGGTGCTAGTGTGGCAAGGTCCTGGACTTCCTATCTCGCTTCTTTGTTCAACCATGACCCCAATAGTTTCCGCTTCCATGCTTCATCCTTTCCCGAAGACTACAGCCATTTAGACCCTATTGCAGCAGTTGTCTCACTGCTCATCTGCATTGCCGCATGTATGAGCACCAAAGGGTCCTCAAGGTTCAATTCCATTGCCACCATTGTCCATCTACTAGTTTTGCTTTTCATTCTCATTGTTGGTTTAACCAACGCTAATCCCCAACATTTTTCCAACTTTGCCCCTAATGGCATCCGTGGTATTCTGAAAGCTTCCTCTATTCTCTTCTTTGCTTATGTGGGATTTGATGGAGTGGCAACCCTTGGAGAAGAGGTTAAGAACCCGGGTCGAGATATCCCAATCGGCTTAATAGGCTCGATGTTGATTATAATACTACTGTATTGCCTTCTCTCAGCAACATTGATTTTGATCCAACCCTACTACCAAATTGATGTGAATGCGCCATTTACTTTGGCATTCCAAGCCATAGGCCTGAAATGGGCTAAATATATTGTTGCTTTAGGTGCATTGAAGGGCATGACCACGGTCTTGCTAGCCAACATACTCGGACAAGCTCGGTATTTCACTCACATAGGGCGCACTCATATGGCACCACCCTTCCTTGCAACCATTAACGAGAAAACAAGAACACCAGTTAACGCCACAGTCGTCATGACCCTCCTAAACTCCATCGTAGGATTCTTCACAAGCCTTGACGTGCTGGCAAACCTTCTTTCCCTGACAACACTGTTGATTTTCTCACTGGTTGCATTGGCGCTTTTGGTTAGACGTTACTATGTGGGAGGTGAAACAACAAGCCCTAACAGAAACAAGCTGATCCTGTTCTTGATGTTGATCATAGGATCCTCAATTGCTACTGCTGTATATTGGGCGATTGGGAAAAATGGATGGATCGGGTATGCAGTGACTGTCCCCATTTGGTTCATAGCTACGCTTGGGCTAAATCTGATGGTGAAGGAAGCAAAGAAACCTAAGTTGTGGGGAGTGCCATTAGTGCCTTGGCTACCGTCAGCTTCTTTTGCCACTAATGTTTTTATCATGGCTTCAGTTGATGGGGCATCATATGTGCGATTTGGAATCTGGACATTGCTATTGCTGGTCTATTATGTTTTCATTGCACTACATGCTTCATATGATGCAGCTAAGGAGACCACTGATACAACTTCAGTTGCTACTGCTACATGCCTTGAGGATGGAGCATCACAACTCCACCATTGAACCTTTTCTGGAGCAGATTATTATATTGCTCTTATTTATTTTCATTATTTGTAACTTCAACGTTTAATTAGATTAATGCAACATTTTGTTTTTTAATTCGGCTTGTGCAAATTAATTTGTAAAATTAATATTAAATTTTTGAAGATTACCAACTGAAGCATTTCAGGAGGCAAGGCCAAACGTCCAGGCTGGTTTTCTCTACAAAAAGATAAAAAGGCCGAAGGAAAGACGATCAAATAAGACGAAGGAAATTCTTGCGAATAGAGTAGAATATCGTCATTTAAATAATGAATTACGCACAAGTGAGACACCTGCAGCTCCCCTAATGCTTTGAAAACCCAACACTGGATAATATATATATATATATATATATTGCTTACAAGCTAAAAAACAATGAAGATGGCAATGGCACCAACAAAAAGACCTTTGGGTGAGAAAGCACAAAGACCTAAAAAAAAGGAAACTTAAAATTGATTGCTTTTTGATGCGTTTATATTTTCTGACCAAATTTTATGTCTCTATCTTAAGTAGAGAATTAAGAGATGTACTATTGAACCGCTGAGCAAGACCACGGATCACAAGAACAATAACATCCCTGATGTATCGCGAATGCACCATGAGGTCTACTTCGTTCTCGCTGTCCACCACAATCCTAAGTCGGCGTTGGTCATTACGAAAAACCTCCACCTGCCACAACTTGGATCCTTTAGATTTAAACAAAAATAAAGAACCGAGTATTGATGAGCAATCTAGTCATTCATCACTAAAAGATTTTCTGAATATGAGAAAAAAGGACCTTGAAAAGAATTATCAATTAATTTGATCCTATAATCTAATGCACCAACTAGAAGACAACAATGTGGATTGCATTGTCTAACGACATGAAATTATCTCTGTCAAGAAACAAACTTACATGAAAAGGAGGAGCAAAGGTTCCGCGTATTTCGGTAGTAGGAAAAGAAGTTTTTGAACCCGGCTTTACAACCTTAACTCGTTTTCTATTAATTTCCAGGATTCTTCTCTCAAGGCACCCTTCTCCTGGGACCTGCAACATTAATAATGATAAAAATAGATAATTATGTTTTTCTTTCTGAAATAGAATAACCATATAAAGAACGGAAGGGAGGATATGAAATAAGAACCTTCTTTGGGTTGCGATCCTTGTCACATAATACCTGCTCCAGAGATTGAAGCAGTAAGTCTCAGAAATCAAAAAAGTATAAACAAACTTGGCCACTTCATCTGTCAAAGTATCAAGTTACACTGTCTTATATTTTTTTTTCCTAGGATTAAGACTCAAATATATTTCTACTTAGGATGTCTCCACCATTGCTTTTGAAAAACACTTTTGATATCAAAAGCACTTCTACAACCACAAGTATACAGATAATATTTTTAAAGACAATTACTTTTGGAAAACACTTTTAAACTCAACATTTTTTTTTTTTAATTTAAAATCACCTTTTTTAAGCCTCATTTATCATCCCTACTTTTTTTTCATACTATTTATGTTGGGTATACAATTTTTTCTCTTTTGAAATTTATTTGCTTATATATTCAAATTCAAATTAAATTTTACAAAAAATTTATATTAATTGTTTAAGAAAATATTTGAAATTTATATTTCATATATCAATATATTAATAATGAGTTATAATAAATTATTTTTATATTTTTATTGTAATTTAAGTTGATATATTTTATACATCATAATATTAACGAATTTGAGTATCATTTAAATACATATTCTTTTACTTGACAACAAAATATCTCAAATTTTCTAATTTAGAAAGCACTTTTTGACAATGATAAACACTTAAATCTTAAACCGAGCTTTTCAAAACTGTTTTTCCACCACAGTTTTTAAAAACACTTCCAAAAACAATGCTAAACTAGTCCTTTGGCTCCTTTATTTGGTTTTAATACTTAAAAAGGAACTTCCTAAACTGACATAACATCTATTTGAAAAAAATAAAATAATAGTAATTGTTTGGATCTTCACAAAACTCATAGCAAGGAACGTCCTAACTATTCTTGTGACTTTTGAAGTCAAATGAGTGAAAGGCAGATCAGGTTCCTATATCTTCATACTCAATAGTAATAAAAATAGAAAGATGCATCAATATCGCAACCTGAGTAGATTAAGGAAGAGAAAAAACTTATAAGGTGAAAAGAAATACAAATCACTCAAAACATGGAATATAATCTCACCTCAAACTTTACAGATCCAAGATCAAGCTTCTGTTTTACTTCTTTATAAACATCAGGCTCTGCAATTTAAACAATCACCAAATAAACAAAAAGGATAGACATAAAATACATGAAAAGTTGAAGAACAGTATGTACAACTGTTCAAAGCACCTGTTGTGGGATAGACAACATCAACATCTAGTTACTAAGAACGGAAATAAGAAAGCCATCTAACACCAGGTGAGCCCATGCTCAGCCAAACAGAATGAGAAGAATTCATTTCCATGTAGAAATGCAATAGAAAACTTCAGAATATTATTGGTTGAAAAAAGAGCAGAAGGTGAGCTTGAGAATTACCGACTGCAATTGGCTCAGTTGATGCAGAAACAGGCTGTCCCTCAATGCCATCCTCCCTGACTGGAGTATAAATAGCAACCAACCTGTACCCCACATCATCAACATTTGCTTCATACATCCTCCCTGTTTCACCTGCAGGATCAGTATATCTTTCAGAACAAATATATAAAGGATTGAAGCCAGGACCCTAAGCTTTAAATCAAGTTAATAAATACGGTTCCTCATAATCTCATAAGAGAAGTTTAATATCTTAAGAATCTTAAAGCATTCAGCACATAGCCAGGCAGTATATTCATTTATTCCCCCTCTTCTATAACTCCCTAGAAGACATAGCCAAAGCTACCTCTTTGAATCACAATCAGGGTACCCATCAGTCATTGTAACCTGATCAGTCTCTTTCATAACCAATATGTCAGAAGATTGGAACGAGGACATTATGCTTTTAAAGTTTTCAGTTAATAAATCATATTCCTCATAATCTCATAAAAGAACTTCACTATCTCAATAAAGGAATCTTAAAGCCGCAGAGCATTGCAGGCAGTAGATTTATCCTTTATTTCTCAACTCTGCAGCTTCCTACAAAACTAAGTCAGCGGTAGCTCTTTGAACTGTGATTCGGGAACTTTAACCTGATCAGTCAATCTTTAGAACAATATGTAAAAGGAACTAAGAAACTAGATTCTAAACTTTTGACCAGAAACAAGGGAAAAAGTATATTCTTACTGGCATCCAAAGATTGGAATTTCAGTCAAACAGTTATGTCAATATCTAAAATCCTTAGCAGACCCATGGCTTTTGCATACCTGGTATGGAGATAAGATCAGGACTACCAACCATTGATCTAAGCCACTGAATTTTACTTTTTCCTTCTTTTCCTCCAAAATAAGTGCCACGTACAGCAAATAAATTGGTATGAAAACCCCTCCCTTCAATCTCTAGCTTATCAATTCTAGGAATCCCTGAAAAAAAAAAAGAGAATTTCAGTATCAAATTAAGAAGCAGAAGGAAAGAACAAATCAATAAATTCTTAATGTAAAAAGTAACAGCACTAGTAATTCTTATATATTCAATGCTATTTGATATTAACTTATCCCCGTTTACACCTCAAAGTTTTGCAACATGAGTTTATCCAAACTAAAAACTGGAAGCCATATTTAACTTTACAGGAATCACAAACATCAGCTTTTAGTTGTGGTGAGCAGCTCACATAGAAGTAATTACTCTCACACCCACAACAGAAATCTTTCTAATGACCATCTCATTCCAAACATGAAGTTAGACAATGAGTGAAAGAGCTTTAACCAAACTAAATTTTTAAAGAGAAATTTTCCTTAGGAGAGAATAAAGTGAAGAATGTAACCTGGCAATACAGGAGCAGTCTCAGCATAAACTGGCTCACTTGACCTTCCAAACACGTCCGTCACAATACATTCACATTTTAGGCATCTACCAATGTCCTCGAAGCAAACTTTAAAAGAGCAGGAGCGTTGTGATGGTAAGGGCTCAAAGGATTTTCCATCTTCTGTTTCTGATGAAAAAAACCTGCAGAATACACTATGTTACACTAAAACAAATGAATAGCAAATGCAGAAATGAGAAAAACAAAAATTTATTTTTACTGCCTTTTCTTGTTCAATTCTTTTTAATTCTATAAAACTGATTCCCTTCATAATTCAGCTTCATGTTACAAAAGTTCCATAACAAAGATAGGATTAGGAACTTTAGTGATTGATTTAGAATCTCAACAAGATTATGTATGATGTGGAAATACCATTGGTAGCACACATCTTTTTTGTACTTGCTCCAAACGCATTGTTGGATTTCACTTTTTGGAATCACTTCAACTGCAGTTAGTACATCACCTTCTGTTGCCTTCCCAGTAAGAGCAAGCATCTCTACCATTGGAAGCTCTAAAGGGCAAGAAATTTTGAAATTCAAATCAAAATAATGCTATTGAAATTGCAAAATAAATAAATAACAAATATTTGGTACTTAATATCGATTAGGATATTCAAGTGCTAGGAGGAGGGATGGAAGGTTGGATAGAAATTCTATGCTCTCTAGTAGTACTCCCCTTCCATATACCAAAACAGTGCTAACATCCATTGGTTGCTGGTATGAAGTATAACTCAGTAGACAGGCTTGAATCATAACTTGCATAATTGAAGCTGAAACATACAAGACAATAACAGCAGCAGAACTAGACCAGATGGGACAGAATATACAGGTAGAAGAAACTTTCACAACAAACAAATAATGAAATTCTAAAAGTCTTTCCAATGAGATGGGAATTCCACATTCCAAATATTCATTGCCTTTGAAGAAATATTTGATTCAAATAATGCTTCCCTGCCCAAGAGACAAAGGCAAATACTTTGCTTACCAGGGAAAACAATTTCAGTTGGTTCAGACAGCTTAAGTTCTCCAACAACTGAATCTGATCGAACTGGTGTGTACCTGAGAGAAGCATTTATCAGCTTAAAATGACAAGTACAGCTACAATTTAAGCAGTAAGATAGTTGGAGACTGTTGTAAATAAGATATTAGGATAAATCCTACAGATTAGATACTATTATGAACAAATTTTTAGGGATTTTATTTACTTCGATTTCTTTCCTTAAGTTGATTCTTTAACTTGCATAAATAGGACACCTATTATGTGAATAAACACAAGTTTTCTCTTCTCATAACTTTCTTCTTTCTACTTGGTTTCTACTTTCGTTGCATGGTATCAAAGCACTATCAAAGCACATTTTAACTGGAGCAGATTATCTACATCGGAGCAAGATGGTTTGGATTTATTTATGAAGCATCGATAAAGAGGATCACTTAACCAACAAAACCTCCTACCAATGATACCAAACAAGAGTGGCTAAGGGAAAATGCTCAATTATTTTTACGATTTCATAATTCTATTGAACTTTCTCTGATTAATTACTATAAATTTCTTAAGGAGCCAAAGGATTACTTGGATTTTTTGTATTTTGGGAAATAGAATATCTCTTATGTACGAGTTATGTCAAGCGTTCTACCGCTAGAGAAACTAGATAGTCTCTCGCAGCCTATTTTACAGAGTTTAAAAAGCTGTATGAAGATATTAAAGTTTTGTTGCTGTTTAGCCTAGATGTGAAAGTTCAACAAACTCAATGGAAAGTGTATACTTTCTTATTTGAAGATCCAAAAAACTATAGACTACTGGTCAGGAAATTGAACCATCTTACAAAACTCGTTTGAACATCACATACTCTATTAGTATTGTGAGTCAGTTCATGTCTTCTCCAATTGTCAAACATTGGGTGACCTTCGAACAAATTCTTTGTCATTTAAAGGGAAGTCTAGGACAAGGTTTATTATATGAAAATCATGTAAACACTAATATTGAGTGCTTCTCGTATACAAATTGGGCAGGATCGGAAAAAAATAGAATATCTATAACAGGATACTGTGTGTTTGTTGGAGGAAACTTAATTTATTGGAAAAACAAGAAATACAAAGTAGCATATCGGTGTAGAATCAAAATTCAAAGCTATGGCACAATTTGTGTGTGAGATTGCATCGGTGTATCAATTGTGAATTTCGATTAAAAATTGTATTGCCAACAAAGTAGTGATGTGACAATCAAGATGCTATATATATACCCTAATCTAATATATCACAAGCGAACTAAGCATATTGAGGTTGAATGTCACTTTATTCAAGAAAAGTTTCTCTCTACAGGTTATGTTAAAGCTAGAGATCAACCAGGAGATGATACAATCCCAACTTATAGATCAATCATTGGACAATTCACAGGCAAACTATATGTCTCAACAGGGTTGTTTCTTTTGATTTTTACTTCTTCCTCGCAAATGCTTGAAGAAATTGACGAAAAAAATAGAAATTTGAGGGTTTTGAAATAATTTTCTTGTGTATTAACTCAAGTATTTACAATAACACAATTATGCTTAACTACTTAGGAAATACAATCTTCACAATAAATAGAATAAATAAAATCCCAATCATTTAGCCCCAAGAAATTAGATCAACGTTGATTGACAAGACTAATAGTCAATGGCTAATTGCCGATCAAATGCCACATGAACTAAGTTCAGAATACTAATAGTCAACTTCTTTTTAATGAAGTGTCTATCAATCTCAGTATGCTTTGTTCAACCATGTTGGACTAGATTTTGAGCAATAATGATGGCAGTTTTGTTGTCACAATTCAAGGACAATTTGTTCCCTTCTAACAGCCTTAATTCCTTTATCAATTTCTTCAACAACAAAAGCTCATAAACTCCCTGAGCCATTGCTCTATATCTTGCCTCAGCACTCGAACGAGCAACTATACTCAATTTACTTTTCCATGTGACACGATTACCTCCCACAAGTGTGCAATATCTGAATATTGATCTCCAACCATTTAGTGACCCAGCTCAATCTACATCCATAAAAGGTTCTACTTGAAGATGACCAAGTTTAGAGATAAAAAAGACAACTTGCATGAGGTTCTCAAGGATCATGGATAAACTAGTTTACCAAACTAACGAAATATGTTATGTCTAGTCTAGTGTGTGAGAGATAAATTAATCTCCCTACTAATCTCTAATATCCTTCCATGTCCTTAGATTTCCAACTCTCGCTTTCAACTTGTGATTGCTCTCTACAAGCGATTTTGCTAGTTTACACCCCATCACTCTTGTTTTTGTCAAGAGACCTAGAATGCATTTTCTTTAAGGGATGAAGATTCCATCACTAATCTAGAAACCACAATTCCTAAGAAATGCAATTTTCTCAAATCCTTGATCTCAAATTCCTGAGCCAACTGCCCTTTTAGCCATGTCATCTCTTCTTTGGCATCCCCTATTATTGGTTTACTAAATCTATCAAATCATCCTCTAGTGTCATTGGCCGCACAAAGACCCGCGACCAAGGTACACTTTGATGTTCCCTCTTGTTCATTAGGGATCATTCGGCCTGACAAGACTGACCCATTACTTAGAAAAGACTCAAGGTCCATTATTTGGATTCTAATTAAATTGTAAACATTGTATTTTTACCAGGGCAATTATTGTAAATGCTAAAAGATAAACATGTATAGAATTTGAATCTATTAAAACTCTCTTATTGTAAAGGGAATTAATCTCAATCATTGATGTAATTTGATCTGTATCATTGAATCTGAGATAGCTTAACTATAAATAGAGCTCTCTCTCCCTTTATTTATATTCATCCCTTTCTTGAGTTAAAAATATATATTGAGAGCATTTACTCAAACACTTGGTGTGAGATTTTTCCTTTGGCTTTTTGTATCTCATTGCTCTTTCGCATAAGTTTGCTTCAACTTTGCTTCGGTGCCTTAGAGAATTTTTGTAAGAATTCTCATTTTTTGAGAGTAGGCTGACTTAAACAGGATTTGAACCCAAGAAATCGCCTAAAGTCGAAAAGTTTCTCAGACTAAAGTTCTAGCACCGTAACACTAGAAAATTATTTCAAATCGTACAAAGATTTCTTCAATCTACAAACTTTCCCTTAGGTGTTTATATTACCAAAACCAGGAGGAATCTTCGTATAAACCTCATCTTCCAAATCTCTATGCAAGAACACATTCTTTATATCAAATTGTTGCAAGTCTCAATTGAGGTTTGTCACACAAGATAGCAGGATTTGAATAATATTCATCTTGGCAACAAGGGCAAGTGTCTCTTAATAGTCCACTCCATAAAGTCTGATGAAACCCTTAGTTATCAATCTTACTTTAAACCTCTCAACCGATCCATCTGCCTTTGTTTTATTGTGAACACCCACTTGCATCCAACTAGTTTCTTTAATTGCAGAAGAGTACCAATTCCCAAGTCTCATTCTTTACTAGAGCATTCATCTCTTCAATATGGCACCCTTCCACCTTGGATCATTAAAAGCAAAGGACAAGGACAACGCAAGAGCTCTATAGAAATGAAACCATGACTCATAGGAAATAAAGTTAGATATAGGATGTTTGGTATAGGAACTGACACCTTTCCTTTGAGCTATAGGCAAATCTAAATCATTAGGAGAACTAGGAATTATAGATGATTCACCGAGAGAGGTAGATTCTTGGCATTGAGTAGGGTGCATGATTGTTTCTACCTTATTTCTCCGTAAGCCTTCAGATTCGACTTGTTCAAGCATTCCATAATTTCCCCCTGAACTGGTTTCACTTTGAATAAAATCAACAATACTAGACATAGGTGTAAACTCTTCTATACCATGCTCCCCCTAAAAAGGTAACTCCTTGGTGCTGAAGTAGGATTCATCTTCGCAAATGTAACATCCATACTGACAATATCTTCTAATCGGAGGATGATAAAATTTGTAGCCCTTTTGTGTAGGAAAGTATGCAACAAATACACACTTAAGGGCACGAGGATCTAATTTTCCAACATTTTGAGACTAAACAAAACAAAAGCACCCAAACACCTTTAAAGGAACTATGTAATCAAATATGCAACTACAAGAACATCATTTCCCTAGTAAGGCTTTGGGAGTCATTATGACCATTAAGGACCGAGCTACTTCCAACAAGTGTCTATTCTTCCTTTCTACCACCCTATTTTGTGCACTAGTTATTGGACAAGTTGTTTGATGGATGATCCCATAAGTGTAGTAAGAAATGAAGTATTCCGTGCCATTATCAGTTCTCAAAAATTTCACTTTCGTATCAAATTTAGTACCAATCATCTTCTGAAAAGATTGGAAACTCAAAAACATTACTTTTTGATTTAATTAAGTAAACTCATGTCATCCTAGTGCAACAATCAATAAAAGTGACAAACCAACGACTGTAATTCAATGAGCTAATTTTACTAGGTCCCCAAACATCAAAATGATTAGTCATAAAAGGAACACTACTTCTATTATTTCGCAAAGGATAAGAATTTCCGGTATGTTTAGCACATTCAAATGCATCACAAACCATTGAATCAAACTGTATCTTTGAAAACAAGCTTGGATATAACTTCTCTAAAACATAAAAGATGGATGCCTTAACCATCTATGCCATTGTATTATTTCCCTTTTAACATCCTTATTTCCACCAAAAGGAGTGTGACATTGATCCAAATCTAAATTCTCCTCCAACATGTATAAGTCATCATGCATTCTACCATTGTCAATCCTCTTCCCCATTTAAAGATCCTAAAAGACAACAATTAGGGAAAACCTCATGTTTACAATTTAAGGCTTTAGTGATGAAACTAACTAATAGGATGTTGACAGGAAACTTAAGGACATGAAGCACAAAAGATAGTGAAATATTGGGAGTACAATTAACAAAACTTGATTCGATTTTTAGAGGACACTGAAATATAAGGACACTATCTTCGGTTGGACAAGGAGAATAGTTAAAAAGGTTTTTAGAGGATCTCATCATGCATCTATTCGCTCCAGAATCAATAATCTATGACTTAGTATTAATCTAGGCATTAAGGGCTTTACCTGATATCACAAGATGAGACATTGCATTAGTGGAGCCAAGTTGAGACAGAAGACACTTTAGATGTTGAATTTCGTCTATAGAAAATGTCTCAGTGGTAGTTGTCTCTTTGGATGACTGTGGTTTCAAAAAGATTGGCTTGACCACAAGTTGAAGTGGTTCGTTTTCCTCTCCTTCCTCTGATGGGTCAACCATGTAGTTTCCAACAAGTTTCCTTGGTGTGTCTCGATTTCCCACAATACTTACAATGCAAATGATCTTTAACTGAATCCTTGGACTTGGGATGCTTTTGTGAACCTCTAGCAACCATTCGAGCATTTTCAATAGGTGTTGTAGAGCATAGCACTCCAACTCTCTTCCTGTTGCACGTGAGCAATGGTTCTCCAAGTGAGGGAAATGGTATCTTACCCAATACTTGAACTCGTATTTGACCATAATCATTATTTAACCTAATGAGGAAATCATAAATCCACTCATTGGCAATCATCTTTTTGAATTTAACTACATCTCCAATCCAATCTGCCTAAAAATCTTGTTAGTAATCCAATTCCTACCATAATCCACAAGTTTTGAAAAATATTGAGATTGTCATCTCACTTTGATGTTATGGACTTTATTTCGGATTTCAAAGACTTTAACATCATTCCCAACCTTCAAGTATGTAAGAGTTGCTACCTCCCATATCTTTGTGGTGGTATTGAGCAATAGATAGGTTTTCGAGATATGAGGCTCCATAGCATTAATAAGACAAGAACAAACAAGAGAATTTTTTGGAGTCCCACTTATCAAAGGTGGAATCTTTTCCAACGGATTTCTTGGTAGCTCCAATAATATATCCCTGCAAGTCTTTAGCTATGATGAATGCCAAACATGAACATGGCCATGCGAGATGACTTTTTCCATCCAACTTTATGGGGCTAATGAGTAAAGAGGGATTATCCATCTAAATACTAAAACTTTAAAACCTAGCTTCCCAAAAAACTAGTCCCAACAACCAAAAAACAGTAGAGGAAGGCCGGAACAATGCCTAAAAGCCCAGCAAAACTAACCGGAGCAATGACGACCTTAAGAGGTGTGCGTCACACGCCAGTGCGTGGATGAATACGCAGAAGCTAACAGTGGCACGTGAGACCCATGCGCAAAAAGTCGGCCTATCAGAATCTAGGGTTTTGCCGACAATGAGGTTCCGATTCTTCCTAGGGACGATGAGAAAAAAAGAAAAGCATAGGGTGCAAAATACCAAATTTGGGTTTCTAGGGTTTTGAAAAAAAAAAAGAAGAAAAAATTAGCCTTCAAATCTGGAATTTTAGCTCTGATACCATTAAAAAATTGATGAAAAATAACAATTTGAGGGTTTTGGAATAATTTTCTTTATGTATTAACTCAAGTATTTACATTGGTATATATACACAAGTATGTTGAACTACTTAAAGAAATACAATCTTCACAATAAATAGAATAAATCCCAATAATTTAGCCCAAGAAGTCATATCAGCCTTGATTGACAAGGTTGTCAATAGTCAACGGTCAATGGTCAATGGTCAACAATGTCCTATGATGAACAAATGAAACTCATCGGTAGGAATTTCAAACCTTAAACTCGTTAAGAAGTCTTAAACCTCTAAATATTGGAATAAATTCTAGCGTTGTTTTTTTGCTTCCAATCATCCTATTAAATAGACATTACATAAGTATACTTAATTGAATAAAATACTTATAAGCTAAGGAAATTAAAAAGAGAATACCAAAAAAACTGCTAAACCCTAATACACCCTAATACCATAAAGATACTTTTAATTAAAGAAATCTTGTACAAATATAAAACTCAAATAAAATCCCCTAATACTTCTAATAAAATAATAACAAACTAACATCTAACAAGAGATACCTTCACAAAAGCTTTGAATGGAGCTCAGGTTGATTGTATTTAAATAGGTTAAGCATGATTAATATCTATGCTCCACCTTGAGGGGAAGTGCTGTAAATAAGATATTAGTTAAGCTAAATCTTAGAGATATTTTTTATATATTATGATGTGGAGATTTTTAGGGATTTTGCTTATCTTGATTGCTTTCCGTAAATTGACTCTTGTAACTTTTATAAATAAGATACCCTATTATGTGAATAAACAAAAGTTTTTTTCTTATCATAATGTTCATTTTGCTTTCTTCTCAATTTCTACGTCCGTTACAAAGATCAAAATTTTTAGGGTTAACTAGCAAAAAAAGGAAATAACTTTTAAGCTAAATATGGCACGAGTTATTGATTTAAGTAAAATTATTTAGTGGTGAAAACGTAACTAATATTTTTTTCAAAGAATATCCAACCTCCAAGTAACACGAGTATGATGCAATGCTTACCCAAACAACAAACGACTGTTGTAATCTGCATCAGTGACCTCATAAGTTTTATAGTTAGCCCCATTGATGAGAATGATTGTTCCATCACTTGTCTCTCTATACCAACTAAAGAGACTTGATCCCTCGTAGCCACCAGAATATTCACCCTCCCCAGAATATATTCCTGAAGTCAGCTGCTTTACATGAACACTGGAAACTGCTGGAGGTGCTGCAATACCCAAAACCATTTGAGCTCAACAAAAAAGTTTAGAACCATGAACATGAATCATGATGGATACTTGGGGCGGGGCGGGGCGGGGCGGGGCGGGGGAGTAAAGACTAAGGTTGGAAAGTGAATATTATTCAGTATGGACAAAAAATATATGTAACCAAAATGAATTACAGATATACCTGGGATAACTGCTGAGCTAGAAATTGCAACTAATGGCTTTCCAAATTGACCATCGACACGAGTGGGTAGCCATTGTAGTACTAAATAAGCACCCACATCTTCCAGTGATGGAGTATACGTGCTGCTAAAGTAGAAGGTATTAATAAATGTTCATTTTACATGTTCAAAAGGAATTAGAAATCATGTACCCTATCACATCAAACTTAAACTTACAATGTCTGACCGCACATAACATAATCTTCAGAAGAACTAGATATATCTGTCAAAACCAACCCATTTGGCTTGGTCTTTGTTCTATGCCAAGTATACTTTCCAACACCTTCCTGTCCACCAAAATATGTTTTTTGTGGGACAATCTCCTGGTTCTGATGGCAATCAGGAATGACTAGGGCCAAACCTACTGGATCCGCTGATACAAGAAAATTTGGGCATGATAAGAGGAATAAGCATGGCACCAAAGTGTCCAAATTTAAAAATTAACGAACAAAACTAAAAATGAGCAATACAACTCACCGGGAGAAATCTCATCAGTTATTATGCTCCTAGGATTCCCTTTGATTCCATCTTTGCGTATGGGAGTGTAAACAAGTTCAATACTTCTTCCCACATCATCAAGAGTTAAATCAAGAAACTCTGGAAAGATATGCAAGAATTTCAGCCTTGCATCTCCAAATGGCTATCTAGAAATTTTCAATTAACATTCAAAAACAAAACTCACCATCACTACTTAGTTTCTCCTTGATCCCATTGGCTTTCAGTCTAAACCATTCATGTAAACAATCTCCCCTCTCCCTGAATCAAGAACAAGAATTTTAGTTCAACAAGGTCTGTGTACTACAAGTAAGACATAAATTAGCTCTCATCAAAGATGAAGGCATTTCACCAAGAGTCTCACCCTCCAATATATGAAGCAATGAAGCTCAAACGTTGTCCCTCCATGATTGATCCAAGAAACTCCAGAGACTGACAAGTAGGTGGGCCTGCATTTCAATTTTAATTTCCAAATTATACCTATTCAATTATTAATGATCAAAACTTGGTATAGGTAAAATAAAAAGTAAAAACTTAAAGAGAAGTCTTAGAAAGCTAACTCTATACCAGCTACTATAGGTCCAATTTGTTCAGAAAGAACAATGGGACCACGAGCCCAGTCATTTCTCACAGGCTCACATGAGACTGAAATAAAGAAACCAATATCATCAACTGTCGGCATATATGATGAGCCACTAGCACCCCTAATCTCACATTGCGAACCATCTGAACTAGTCTGCAGATATACATATTTTATTAATAAGTTACAGAAAACAAAATTCTATAATGCAACATCAAAGAAGTTTTCAAATAAATTTCAATCTATGTCAACTTAGAATACTAATTATGAACTTCATCTATAATAGCAATGTTTCATGAATACTGCATACAATTAAGAAGATAGTAGTTTACAGAAAGACAGTCAGATAATTACCTGAAACCAACGAAAAACTGAATCACCCTCTTCACCACCCCAGTAGTTTTTCTCAACACTCAAAATAGTTCCTTCAACATCATCTCCAACTATCTGAAGAGCAAGCAATCTCGGGCTTCCTGGTCATCAAGAAGCACAACACAAGAATGAAACCCAATCACTCCAAATTTAGCAACCAAGAATGCACCAAAGCTTATTCTCCTTTAGAAGAAGAACAAGACAAATAAAGGGCTTAGATGCCAGGAAAATAACAATCCCTCCATTATTAAATTGCAAACAGAAAGTTACAAAAGGATATTAGACATAAAAAAACTGTAGACTCAGTGCAATCCATATTAGACATGTCACAATGCAGATATCGAATATGCATTTTCCATGCTTGCCGCCAAAAGATTATTCTAAGAAAAGCATATTTGATCTTAACAGAACCACCTGTTGTATAATACAAGTTTCTTCAAGCATCCTTTATAATATATACAAGATCATTTTTGTTGCATAACAGTAAGCTTCCTAAAATTGTACGAAGTTAGATAGAATTAACTTATAATGCAATTCAGAAGAAATCAATATATTAAGATGCTAACAACATTCAACCTGCTCATTTGAATCAATCAAATACAGTCTAGACTTATCACTAGATGAAACACAAAGCCACCAAGTAGATGAAACTGGGTAAATGAGAGAATTTTACAGCCCTAAATATCAAACTTCTCCTAAGTTCCATTTTCTCCGATTCAACAATTATTTTCCATTCTCCAATAAACGTAAATGCTTTTTTTTTTTTCAAATCCACTACAAAAGTTCAATTAGTTAAAAGTTAACATGTTAGAGGAAGAAAAGATGAATAAGAAATACTGAGATAAAAGATAGGATGTTACCAGGACGAATACGTTCCTGTCCCAAGCAGGTTCTTGGCTCACCTACAATCCCATCATCACGCACTGGAATACACTGAAAGGAGATAAATTTACCAATTGCATCTTTGGTTACACGATACTGAAGAAGCCCAGAAACCTCATGAATCAGAGTGCCCATGTCATTTTCAACCTACAGATTCCAATAACATATGTAGTAAGAGCAGAACTCATTTACAAAAGCTTAGCTTAGATGCTTTTAGCACCTTTATTTTTTTTCTTTATATTTTGGTAGGTTTTTTTTTTTTCTTATTAAAGCAGAATCATATGATAATAGAGTTTCATTAAACTTAATACATTTAAAGCATCAAAACTTGACAAAGGGACTAAACTCAACCATTTGCAAGTAAATGAAATCATATGAGAACCCTCGGTATAACTGAAATGTATACCTCATGAAGGTACCAATTGTAGACACTTTTTCCTTCTTGACCCCCTATATAGCCATATGATGCTGTCAGTATACCACCTTCACTATAATCTCCCGTGATAGATAAGAAATTCAGGCTGGGGAGAAGAGCTGTACAGGTCAGAAGGATACACACATGTACATCAATCAGATAAGTGAATTGTTAAAAACTCAAAAGAGGAGAGGGGAGAGTTGAGATAAAAAATCCCAAGTTACAAGTAAACCTTCCTGCATTCATTGTTCACTTTTCACTGGAATTCAACATAAAAATACAAAAATTAGAAAAAGAAATTACTTACTCTCCACTACTCTTTCCGTTATAACATAAACTGATTCACCAGATTCACCATTAGGAGTCATCGGAGTATATTTTGCAACAATATAACAGCCAACTGCTCCTAATGGTATGCGGAATGCCTAAATAAAGGTCAAAGTCAACTCAGAGTTTGCATCAAGTATAAATGTGAGAGGACAAGGAACTACATGTGTGGATATTTTAGTAACCACCAACCTTAGCAACTTTGGACGCGCTCATTGCTTCAAGCTCATTCTCACCATTGAGCGTTGACGAATTTGTCTTAAACCACTGTACTCTGCTTGAACCTTCCGTACCTCCCATGACAGCACCAGTCACAGTAATCTTACTGTTCTCCCTCAAATCGCCAATTATCTTAACATTTGTTACTTTTGGTGGTGCTGGAAATTTAAAAAATAATATCACAAAACAAAGGAAATTAGTAACACAAGAAAGCAGTCACACCAAGAATTAATTCTCATCTATAAGGATGATAAACGTTAAGGACTAAACTCTTGATATCATAGATGGTATTTCTTGCTCCAAGGATTATATTCATAAAATGAAAAGCATAAGTTATAAGCAAACTGGGAACAAAAAGAATAGCTTGCAATCAATATAAGAAGATAATAATACCTCACCATACAAAATTAAATGGCAAGAGGGTCTAAAGAGCCCTTAGTAAAAAAAAAAAATCAATTGAGCCCTCAATCACAAACAAAAAAAAAAAAAATCAATTACGGCATTCCATTAACGGAAACCGCCGTAGACTGATTTCACTGTTCACAGACGCTGATGTGGCTGACAAAAGTAATAAAAACTGACATGTGGCATGCCTTGAGGATACTTACATGGCACGTCAACATGTTTTTAAAAAACACTCAATAGTAACTAAATAATGCATGTCTAGAATAAACCCTGACAACTTAACATCCACGTTCATCTAAGTATGGACATCCATTTGCCTAGATTCATTCTGAAAATGGTTTAGAATATTATAAAAATTATTAAAAATTGTAAATAATTATAAAATTATTTAAAAAGGTAAAAATATTAAAAATTAAAAATGATTAAAAAATTGTCAAAATAGTCAATTACACATAATACGATCAAAATATCACACATTATGATGACTAAAATAAAATTTGATACAAATATATACATATACATATACATGTACATACACATATATATTACACACACACATGTATATGTATATTAAAATTAGTGTTAATATTTTGTGCCACCATTTTTCTTGAAAATACCTCTTATTTTTAACATGCATATATATATGTATAGTAATTTAGTGTAGATATTGTGGTTTCTATTATACATACATATATGCGTGTAATATATAGATATATTTGTGCCAAATTTCATTTTAGTCCACAATATCATGTGATATTTTGGTCCTACTATATTTCATCGACTATTTTCATATTTTTACAATTTTTTAATAATTTTATAATTTTTAATATTTTTAAATTTATTTTATTTTTTTATGATTTTGATAAATTTTAACTTTTTAGAATTATTATAATTTTTTACCATTTTTAATATTTAATGTTATATTATTTTTTACCATTTATATATACAATGTTCTGAACCACATCCAGAATTTGTTGTCCAAATTAAAATGAACTTGCACATCAATTTGTCCAAGTTCATTGTGAACATGCATTTTTAATAATTCTTTTATATATCTTTTTTATGATTTTTTTTATTTTTTAAAATATATGCTAACCTAGCATGTCAAGTCAGCATACTTATCAACATGACATACCATGTAAGCTTCTCATTGCTTCCATTAGTCAGTCAGAATTCGTTAATGGTCAAATTGATCAAAAACAGTTTCCACTAGCAGGACTTAATTGATGTTTTGTCACTCAAAGCTCAATTGAGTGCACTTTTCCTTAGGAACTTAATTGATTTTTTTTTATTTTTTACAAGGGTTTTTAGATCCTTTTGCAAATTAAAACAAATATATTTATTTGGGGTAACATTCAACAAGTCTGATGATGCCATGGACTAGTGAACATTCTTAAAATATTGGAAAGGAGTAAGCAGTACAATTGTCTATTATAGTAATGATGATAGAGAAGTCAACCACAGGTTGCAGTGGGCTCTTTTTTTTTCACAGATTCTGCAGAATGAATAGGATAAGCATTCTCTAAAAGCAAACTAAGTTACCCCATAAAATAAAATTAAATCAATTACCAAACTTTTCTAGTCATGTATCTACTACCAGTTTAACAACAAATAATGATAAAATATACATTACCGTGAAACATAAACATAAATGAGTATACCTTGCCTCACAGTACCAGAGACTATTGACACAGATTCCCCTTCCTGTCCTGAAACAGTGAATATTACCACATTACCATCCAATTTACAAGTTGCTTGATGTTAAGAAAGTTCAAAAAGGGCAATTTGGATATACCCTCAAAGTTTATAGGTATATATACAAAAGCCAAGCGTCGCCCAACATCTTCTTTCGTCAAAGTATACTCAGGTGTACCACTTGTCACTATCAGAAAGTCTCTGTCAACAAATTCCAGTAAAAGGATGTGTGAAGAACTAATGTAAGGTATCTGATGTAATGTAAGAAAACTGTGTGAAAACGATGGTGGGATTAAATCTCTAGATAAATTTCATGAAAATAATCCAATCATCATAATAGGTGAGTGATTAAGAAAATATCTCCATATGGAAGAAAGTACACTCATGCATAAGTGTAAGAGAGCCCAAGTGAACAAAAATGTTGTAAGAAGGAAAAAATTTAAAAAAAATGTAAAAAATTGCAAAAGGAATTAGGTTAACTTCAAATTTAGCAAAAACACAAGAGGAGAAAGGATTAGATCCACTTATGCTCCAAAGTACTCATTTTAAAAGTGTACTAACCCAGTCTCCTTATTCTCGCGTAACCACTCAAACTTGCTCGGACCCTCTCTTCCTCCAAAGTAATTGCCAACTCCCCTGATGACATTCCCTTCTACAGCATCCCCAACAATTCGGACATTATTAACGGATGGAGCAGCTGCAAACATATTTCAATTATTTTAAATTGGAATTAAAAATGAGAGAAAGCACAAAAGAAGATGAACAACAGGGAATAAGCTCCCCATAACATCTAATTAAGTACTCAACTTAGAACCTCTTTATTGAACTAGAAAAATGAAAAGAAGAGATAAGCAGATTCAACAGGAAATGCAAAACTAGTTCTACTCAAAGCTGCCAAGACTTCAAGGAGACATCTATATCTTTTGAAGAATGTTATAACAAAGTAAAATTAGTAGCTTACATGATACAATGATATGAACAGTTAATAGAAATGCAAACAACTGCAATAGAAATCATATAGAACTGCTATGGAAATAAGTAATCTGCCAGAGAAAAAGCAAAAGCATAAATTTTAAAAATGAGATACCACCAAAATTGAGTAACATACTTAAGAAACAAAATTAAATTATACCAAAGCTAGAAGATGAGATATGCATAGACTTTTCCCACATACCTGCTTTTACAAAATCAGTATACTTATATTGAGGCTCCCCTTTGGCACCTTCTTCTGTTACTGGAGTATACATAAAGACCAAACTGGAGTCAATGTCATCTAAGGTCAATTGATACTCTTCATCCTCTGCTCCAGCAATTACCACCGGGCTGCTGTTCCATCTTTTCCTTAACCAGCTGAAAATGTGGAAAACAAAAAATTTATCCGTAAGGCTTTCATTTAAAAGAAACATGTAAGCATGTACATCTATCAGTATGGGTATGTCGTAAAACCACTTTAAGAAGCATTCTTACCTAGCAACACCCTTCCCAGGAGTCCCACCACACCATGCAACCTTAGCGTGACCCTTGATTACATTACCTTCCACCAGTTCTCCATGTACTTCAAGGTTTACAACCTTTGGAATTCCATTCCCTTTAAAAGGCAGAGAAGCAAGTTTTAGAGTGGAGAAGGTAAGAAAAGCTTGTACAAAGTGAAATAAACATGGTATGCATGTGCATATAAATTTAAAGATATGAACAGGTTCTGCTCCAAGCGTGCACGTGCACTAAGACATATTGCAAAACAAGGAACCAAATTGAGGAAAATTCAATAACCACAGGACATGGTAAAAACCTCGCGCAACTGGAGATGATATGGCAAAAATTGGAGGATACTCGGTTTCCCCTAAAACTGGAATGCATTCCACTTTCAATATTTTATTTATGTCTTCATGCTTCGGCCAGTAAACCTAGACAATCACATAATACCATATTGAACAAAAGAATAATAACGAAAAGATGTCATTACAAGGCATAAAATATAAGTATTAATCGACCAAAATAAATTTAAAGCAGAAGTAACAATCTAGCGTTAATCAATTACCTCACCATTGACATCAGGAATAGCAGTGAAATTCGAAAGTGTTCTCTCACCCAGAAACCATTTATACTTTAAGATTATATCTGAGTCAATGCTCAACGTGCTCTCCTGAACAAAAACTATGTGACAGCGACAAGCATCCTCTTCAAAAGGTTTGTCAATAGAGGCTTCTTTAAGCAGATAACCAGGAGGAAAATGATCCTTCCATTGCTCAAACAGGAAGCGAAATGCTGAGTCTGTTGAGAAAACCATACATTTTAATACTCAATTGCCACAGCAGTCCATGTGTTTTTTACATGCATTTACCCCCCCAACCCCAAGAGCAATGAGTCACATCGAGCAATCTTAAACTCAGTCAATGTACCACATACGATTTAAGATATACTACCAAGCAAAAGTTGTTTATGTTAGGAGAACATACAAAAATTTCAAGGATTAACTACATTCTGTCTTTTCCCCTTTCCTATTACTGTTGTAACAACACAACAAGCATCAAAGAGCATGCTTTGACAAGTACATCTCCCTTTCCCTTTTTTACTGGCATGTGTACCTATAGCTGGAATCACACAAATGCACTGAAACTTCTCCCATAACTACAAAACACCGTGTACTCAAATAGTTAACCGTACTAAAAATGACATGCAATCTCAAAACACTATTGAAACTATCTTATTAGAACCAATTTGCAATGCAAATGGTAAACGAGTTATCACAAAATACAAACCTGCAGCAAGCTCTGGACGAGAAAACTCCCAACCATCCCTAATGCACAAAGCCGTATGTGTAGGATAACGCTTTGCAAGTGCTAGCTCATCTCGGGAAAGATCTAAAAGAACGACCCATATTAGTTCCAGAGAGACTAAAGCAAACTTAGCTATAGATTGTCAAAAGCAACGTTAACCTCTCACATAGAAAGAGTTTAATGCATAGAACAAAAGATGAAACATTAGAGTTCATAAACCAATATATTGCCAACAGCAAAAGTACCTCTATCATTAAATTTCTTCAAGGTCGGCCCAACAAGTAAAATGGAAGCTGCTTCCAAATGAGGCATCTTAAGTATAGGGTTCTCCTCCACTCGCAAATGCTGAACCACATCACAATGAGAAAACCCATTATGATGTTGAGGAAATCTGGGATTCTTATTCCAATATTCTCAAGGTTTGATAGGCTAAATAGAAGAGATTTTATACACTAATTTAGAGGATTATGTACAGCTAAATTAGAATTCTTTCATGGTATTAGAACCATTAGACTTTGTTAGGTTTTTAGTTCTCATTTGTATCTGATTTTAGTAGGATTTGACTGTGATTTTATTTACTAGAATTCACTTATTAGTTTAAATAAAACATCCTAATAAATTAGGATACTTTGTTTTCATATTTTAGTTTCCTTAATAGAATATGAAACTAGGGTTTTGCATCTTATTTCCTAAATCGTAAACTTCTATTTAAGAGGAAAATTATTAATGAATAAAGGGAATTGAAAGCTCCAGTAATTAAGGTAGGAAACTTCCTCAGGGTTCGACGACCATAACCAAAAGTAGGAAGTGATATAAAGGCAAAGATCCTCTCTTTGAATTTGATTTTTGTGCTACTAGTTTGGATACTCGATCCCAAACTCAGGACTATAAAAAGTTGGCATCAAAGCCAAGCCACAATGGACATTTCGAAGAACTATACGTACAACTATTTGAAGAAATTTGGGATTCTTATTCCAAGATTCTCAGGATTTGACAAACCAATTTGAAGAACTATATGTACAACTATTTGATTTTGTATCTACAACAGACATTTTAGTTTTAAAAGGGAGATCTTTCTTTCTCATTATAGTTTACTTTTATGTGCGCATAAGGCAGGAAAGTAACGCTGTAAAATTCCTCATAGTTTCTCTTAGAATTTCTTCATGATACATACCACCTTATATTACAAACTCGTGGTACTAACCTCAAGAACAGGAAGATAGGGAAAACCCTTTAGAGTTGATATTCTATTTTTGCTGGCAGCTAAAACCTGTGCAGGAAATATGAACTAAACTTTATCAATATTATGCAATAAACAGCCAGAATTATATAACAAATAACCAATAATAAGCAAACAATCAAAATAGGATATAACCTGTAGGCGAGGTTGACTTGCCATTGCAAGGGATTTCAACTTGTTTTGAGCAACAGAGAGAAACTAGAGAAAGACGGAACAAGAAGGAAAATGTACAAAATTTAGAAGGCTAAAATAAATTTTAAATCTTAACATGATCTCAAAGATAAATACTACTTCAAGAGCTCACCTCCAAGTTCGGTAGCTGAGGTAAACTTATAAGTGAAGTGATTTGATTCCCAGCAAGATATAATTGCTACACAAGCAATAAATATGTTAGAACCTTGAAACATTGAGGACATTGACGTTTGCTCTCATCATTCAAGAAAGACAAACCTGTAGGGCTTTGCAATTCGCAAGAGGTTCAAATCCAGGCCCTTTGAAATCATTAAAGCTCAAATCAAGAACCTGTAAAGAATTTACTCATCAATTCCCAAATTATTCAAAAAGATAAATATAATAATTAGTTCTTAAACAAAGCAGGTAAAAGGCAAAAATGTGTAATTCAAATTATCAAACCTTCACTCGTGTCAATATTTCAACTCCTTCCAGTGTTGATAAGAGATTGTCTCTAAGATAAACAAACTGCCAAACAAAATAATTAGCAGAAGGAACAACAATATGAAATTCAACGGAACTTCTCCAGTAATATTCTAATCTCATCCCATAATACAGCCAATATGAACAATAAAATCAGACTGATTCCACTTCAGCTCCTAAGTTCCTCATCCCTGCCTCAAACTGAGTTCTAGTGTAGATAAACAATTTCAAGCACACATGCTTTATAGTTATACAAAGTTGAAGATATCAAAATTAGGTCAAACCTAACAAATAAGGCCTAAAAATAGAAAAACCCCAAACAATGGAGCAACAGATATAAGCCATACACCAGCAACCTAAGTGCTAAGTTTCGTGTTGGAACCTAAGTGTATGGATGTTCTATGATATTTTACAAAGGGAAAAAAAAAAGGAAATTGTTTGATATGGGGCAACTTCAAATGAAAAAAACATACAAAATTTCTAATAAAATTGGATAAATTTATATAAGGATGCCTGGCAAATGAATTAGTTTACCTCTAGATTTGGTGACAAGTTCAACCCACCAGCATTAAGGTTGCGCACTCTATGGCCCCTAAGATCCAATCTCTGATAATGCAGTGGAAAAACAAAACTGTATCAATTAGAATCTTAGCCACAAGACATATGGCATTTTATGAGGATCACTAAAAAGCCATAGAGAATACAATATGCACACACAAAGATATACATATATATATAGAGAGGGAGAGAGAGATGGGTAAAAGAGATGTACATCTATGTAGATAAATTTACAAAATCATCAAAAGAGAACTACAACTTTGATAACATATGAACTACTCGCAGATAGCCACTTGGAGAATAGGGATTAACAGCTCATCTTAAGCATGTCTAGGCTAAAGCTAGGGTATTCCTAGTATGTTCAATGGTTCGGTGTTCGTCCATGAGGAAATCACCAGAAAATTGAAATCTCCAGTACATAGTTGATTCAAAGACAATTTTTTCTCACTACAGTCATCCTTACAATGATCACTTTAAAGAAATCCTATAAAACAGATAAGGCAGCAAAGATCAACATAAGAAGGATAATTTATATGTTTTCCAGAATGGAAACAAACTTTCAATATGGCAAATCCACTGTCAAGTGTTCACGTAGAAATAAAGAGAAAAACCAATGCCGCTAAAACATTTTAAGTTCTTTATTCATAAATCATAATCATATCGCAAATGCAGAGGCAATGTAAATCAGATCCTAGAAAGCAGACTGCATAGGTCCAAAAGCGCACCTACAATAATCATACCTAAATTGCGGACAACATTATTGTTAACATGCTGATGAAAACCATAAGACATTCAGTGATGTAACAGATATTCTTACCACATCATCACCAGCTTTGATCTCCACCTGAGGAAGAACAATGAAACGTGAATCTCTACTTTCTGGGGTCGCTGCTTTCTTCCGCCCAGATAAATTAGAACTCCTATCCAGGGATGATGACAGAGACCCAGATCTTAAACCACTGGATACTGTAGGTGACCGTGTGATTGGAGAAGAAACCTTTGAGATTGTCTTCTTACTCGCGCTACTGGCAGTGCTGTCCAGTGATGAAGAACTAATCTTTTTCAAAGATGAAGAGGCTGACGACGATGGCTTTACAGTGGACTTTCTCAGAGTTTTTTGTATACTTGTATCAGACGCAGTCGATGTACTTAAACTTCGACCCACAGGTGACACTGGAACCGACTTCCTAGTCTCTAAAAGGTTTGCTCGGGGTGTTAGTTTTGTTGCCGATGAAGACAGTGAACTTCCTCTGAGTTCTGGTAGGGACCGCCTAACTGACTCAGTAGCCAACAGGGTGGAGGGTTTCTTGCCTGCAATAGAACTAGTATTGTTTTGCTGTCTTGCAGTAGAGGCTGATGACTTCTCAGACAAGCCTCCTGTGCTGTTCCTTCTTGTCACGGCAACAGAATTGGATGATCTCAATGAAGAAGATACAGTTGATCTAGCAAAACCAGAACTTAATTCAGATCCATTTCTAGTATCACTTCTCTTTCTGGTTGAATTAGTCGGTGCTGAGACTTTTGGCTTTGGTGCTACACTAGATTTCCCAGGTTTAGCAACCTTAGTCACACTTTCTGCAGGACTTTCAGCGAAATGGTGATCCAAATTTAGGGGCTTTATCACCGGATCTTCACCAGGTTGTGCTTCGGGGTCCTCCATTTTAAGCTACAATACTAGCTCTAGCAAATCAGAAACAAAAGTGTCCTTCAGCCCCCTAAAAGTACTAATCAAAAACTCAAAACATCAACTTTCACAAACCGTTGCCCGTTTGAGAAAATACCAAATGACAAAAGCAGAAAGGAACTAAACGGAGCAGCGGAAAATAAATTTGGGACTCCTTATCTGAGCCACTCTAACCAAAATAATCTTTAAATTGCGGTTGCCTCAAAAGCAAACCAAAGAAGAAAAACCCAAATTCCTCTTTATTTTTCGTTTCCATTGCAATATGAGAGGTGAGTGTGCCCAGTTTGGTGACCGACAAAACATGGTTAAAAAGGAAACGAAAGCAAAAAAGTATTGACTTTAAACGTTAATAATGCACACTCACTGTAACCGATGCTTATGTAAGTTGTCTCTTTCCTTAATTTAAAAACAAACCGAAATAATAAAAAAATTATACAAAACAAAATGGAGCTCTTTTTCCTTCCCACTTCCTTCACTTTTCTTATCTACCAAACGGATAACAATGCAACCAAAGTGGAAACATAATTACGCCAACCTTTTCAAAAGAAAGATTGTTCTAAGAAAATGACTTAAAAAGAACAAGGTTCGGCAGATAAGTAGGTATGAGAATTAGAGGTAGAGAAAGATAATGGTTGGATCTAGTAGACAATGCAGGTTGTTCAGCAAAAATTAAGTTTTTTTACTCAGATCTAACGGGGAGAAGAGGGAAAAGAGGAAAGAAAGAACAGAAAAAGAAGTCTTACCTAAATGTACAGCAATGTAGATCCGGAGAAGAGTACTATTACAACTAGGGTTTTTATGTTTTAGCAGAAAATAAGATATAAATTTGTTAAGATGGGGCAAAAAGCAAAGCAGGAAAAAGATTGAAGAAGATAAGACGAGCCGAGTGAAAAAGAAAAAGGTAAATGGAAGCTTAGTAGTTGAAAAGCAACGCAGAGAGGAAAGGGTGCTGCTTATGTGAGTGCGAGTGTTTGTTTTATTGTCTTCAAATTATTTCTGTTTGTAGTGATTAAAATGGCGGAAAATAGAAAACTTACTGTTTAAAAAAAAAAATCTGGCGAGTCCACTCAGTCAGAACTCTACACGTGACTCGAACCGTTTTCTTTCTGGGTAATGTTTTCGAAAATAATTTTCATTTTTTTCTGGAATGTTTGCTGGCGTATAAATTACTCGTGAATGAAAATAATAGAAAATGAAAGAGACGAAAAATTTTATTATTAGAAGTCACCTTTCGAATGGACAAACATTAAAAAATACAATATTTACTCAAGTTCCTCTTACCCTTAACCCAAAATAACTTCTTTAATGAAACTAAATAGAATAAAACAATTTGTCACAACTTTTTGTGTAGCTAGTTTTATTTAGATTCTTCTTGTTGGCATTATTTACATTATTTTGGGCAATAAATTAAGGTTAAATTAGTATAAAATGTCATTTTTTTAATTAGGTTTTTGGGCTTTTTTTTTATTTAGATAAATAGATCGTTTTTACGAGAAAGAAAGAAAAAGCGCGTCCTTTCTGCACAAGTGGTAGGAAAGCGCAACTAGCTCTCTCTTAAAAACCCTAACCATTTTTAATTTTTTTAGGGTTAAGGTTTAAGGCTTGGTCTGTATTTTAAGGTTTAGGGTTTTTTTGGAAGGGTTTAAAGTTTTCGGTTGAAACCCTAGAGGTTCATAGGTAGATTTGAGGGATCGGGGATATGATAACGCGCCTCAAAATACATACATTTCATATGTCATGACAGGATAGGACCATCACCTTAAAAACCCATTGTGGGGAAATCTGGTTTCGGGGTAATAAGCTTGATACGATCAGGGGTTGAAGTCTAGGTGTAAGTTCCAGTCGACGGTCGTGATGCAGTCACGGGTTTGAGTATAACTAGGGGCCAGGTGACAATCATTACACGGTCAAGAGTTTAAGCTTTTTGGATACCCATAAACGATGCCCTATATATACCATACCTAATGTTGAGACCATAATCATATGAAAAAACTCTAGGGACTTCCGGTGTAACCAATGTAAATTTTTTCTCTATTTTCAAGTAGCTGATATCTTTGACCTTTCATTCTTATTCGAAGGCTAACACCAAGGTGGACACAATAAGGCTCTCAAGTAAAGAGCGAATGTTCAGGCACAATAGAGGTCAAACTCAGGTCAAAGTAGTAGTGGTTGTAGTTATCAATGGCTTGTTTAATAAAGACAACCATCGTTGCCCAGAAAGGAATGCCACATTTACTTCACCGCAACAGCCGCTACCCGCTTGAGAGTCCTCTTACGTCCACTACGGTACCGACCTTCGAATAAGAAGGAAGGTTAAAGGTACCGATTGCCTAAAAATGGAGAAAAAAACTATACTGATTATAGTGGGAAGCCCTAGAGTTTTTCCATATGAAAATGCCCTCAAACTTCTGTATGGTATTTATAGGCCATCATTTTTGGGTATCCGAAAAGATTGAGCTCGTGGCCGCATAACGACCGTTAATTGGCTCCCCGTTATACTCGATCCATTACCGCAAAACAGCCATCGATTGAGGCCTCTACGTAGACTTCCATCATTGACCATAAAAAGCAAAACCACCCCAAACCTAACTTCATCGGGATATGCTTCGGAGGTAATGGTCTCCAGTTGACATGATCTATAAAATGTGCATAGCTCAGAGCGATATCGCATCACTAACGACTCAAGAATACCTTGAACATTAAGGAAATATTTTTAGCGGCTGGAATTGTTAGCACCTAAAAATGATTTATAGAGTAGAGGTTAAGAGTGTGTGGTAGAAGATGTTTGAGGGGCAATGAAGTTTGGTGTGTGAGACCTATTTTATAAGCGCAGGAAAGGGTCTATTTGCAAAAAAAAAAAAATCATTTCATTGAAAACGCGTTGTAAAAGTGAAGCACATATTTGAAATGTGGTTAAAGCGACTGAAAAATACGAAGTTTCAAACTTTTAATTTTAGGCAAAAGAAATTTTGTTAGAGACAGCACACCCAGCAAAGCGAGCCTTCCTATTGACATGGTAGCCTCAAAGATCACACTCATCATCGGTACTACTTACGACATGTGAGATCAAACTACCACAAAAAATATCCTTCAGAAACTGAGCGGGACCTAGTCATTGACATGGGCTTATAGTTCTAACTATTTAATATATACATTATAGTGCTTCCATTATTCAGGTGTTTGCTCATTGCACTAATAGGTAGGCATTTCTCAACAGGTTACAAGCTTGTCCAACATCAGTTCCATGAAATGCTGAACAATTGGAGTACCATCAATGCCTATAGTGCAGCATACCTAACGAATATATTGTTCTAACAATGTACGTAATCGTACGATGATGGCCTACGATACAGGCATATGACGTCAAATTTAATCGAGTGCATCAACTTTGTACTAAAAGGGACGCGTCATTTGCCAATAACCTCAGTTGTGAAGGAAACATACTTCCCCTTAGTCACTCTATTTCCGAAGAAGGTGATGACGTATGCTGGATAGATAGTGGGCGACGATACGTGGTACGATAACATCATGAAGTAAATCTAATGAAATATAATGAGGGCAAACACTATATATGTAGTTTGCCACTCATGTCAGAACATCAATTTTTTAGTCATGGAGCACGCTATACTTGACGAGGACATGTCGATAGCATCCTATTGTATGAACCTAACAATAGGGACTTGGGATTGTAGGAGATTCCAAGCACTTAGGTTCCCAAGCGCCCATGGGATTGTCACATGTGGGAACGTATTAATTAAGTACGCGTCTTACATCAACGACATCTACCTACTAGAATGGATTCACAGTGTGTGGAGTCCTGAATTCTTGACTATCCCAGATGAGATTATATGGTCATCTGTGTCCAGTGCGCCATACGAGTGACACTGACTATGGAGCTGTATCACATCCCGAAAGATCGCCCAAATTCCATAATGATAAGAAAATAACATGCATATTTGGGAAAGGGACAGTCAATAGAGATTATGCGAGTATTGTAGAAGTTCAGGGCATACAAAGGCAACATGTTCTTTGTATAAAGATACATTAAGGCCTCGACGTCGTTAAGATTATTTTCTTTCAAATAATATTTTGGATGCAGTACTTCCCTTATTTAAGAAATTAGAACTTGTTATGCATTGTTAACTTACGCATGACCCACGTTACATAGAAACGAAGATAAATATAATGTTTGAATTAAATGGTTTATTTATTTATTTACTTTTGTATATATTTAGATCGCAATATTAAGAACAACAAAAATACATTACCCGTGTCGTCAGAGAGAATGTGTGCCATAAGGAGATGGTCAACAGTCCCATGGAAGATTTTTGCATATAACCAGAGGTGCAATCAGATGTATATCCAGAGATGCAATTAAAGGTACATCTGGAGGTGTATCTAGATGTGCAAGCCTGTAGACTTCCTCCTCAGCATCATCGTTGCTGGGACTCCCGCCTACCAATGCCCCCTGGTCTTTATCTTCGAGGTTTGCTAGCGTCATCCTCATCTTCCATGGTCGATTATTGTGTGGTCCTAGCCTCTCATTGTGTATCTGGCACTTTAGTGGGTGATGGTTACGTTGATGACCCTGTAAGAGTATACCCAAAGATCAATCATGAGATGGTTGTAATAACATACTTGATTTACCATATTTATTAATATAAGGCGTTGCCATTATTATTTCAGTTTCTTTTCTGTGTGTATAAATAAACTGTTTTATAATAATGTCCTGAGAATAATATGATTATTCTTAAAAGATCCTTAGTCAAGTATTATTGTTGGTTAGGACGACAATAATGCTTTAAGACTAACATGTAGTTGATTGATGATAAAGAGCTATCATTGATATGGAGTGTTAGAATCAATGCATGAATATGTGTGTTAGAGAACAACATATTGGACTGACTCACTATGAGTATTTTTCTTGGATTATTATGTAATTGTCACAACATTACTCATAGTAATTAATATGTATATGATCCTCAGACTTGAGATCATCATTATCCCAACATCATGAGTTGTATATTTTGATACAGTCAAACGTACATCGTAACTGGTTGTTCTATAAAGGCTGATGTTGGATATACCACAATCTATGTAGAGGTATATGGTTGATCAATATAGGATAAGTCTCTCCTACATAATGGGAGTAATATCTTAGGCCACTTGATTAAGTGAGACTAGAAATGCATGGCCATGCTCAAATAAGTTGATATGAGATGTCATACTTATTTGTGTACCATAGTCTACTCAAGGTATTAGGAAACATGGGATGGACTATACAAGTGTGACTATTCCATGACTTGTGTCCATTCCAAAGATAAAGGACTTAAGGATTAATACATAAAAAGGTTAATCACAAAAAAAGGTTATGTCGAATATGACTTCTTGTAACTTAGGTAGCAATGATGCATTGCTAGATGCCACTCATTGTTTGTAACATTAGAATCGTTCTAGTATTACTACTAACGTTACAAGAACCTACAGGGTCACACCCTATGGTTGAAATGAACGGAATAAAACATAGTTGGTATTGTGTTTGGTTGTCACATGAATTAAATTAATTATAGAATTAATTTAATTAGGCAATCAAATATCAAACATGTTATATGTACAAGGATGTTGTACACATAAGGAGAACATAATTCTATTAATATATGAATTTGGTTCGTATATACATTTAAATAAATATAGTTTACCGAAATCTTTATTATAATTAATGTAATTATAATTTTCGGTTAAAATATTATTATATTTATTTATTTTAATTATGATTATTATGTTCGGATTAAAATTTAATGGATTAAGAATTCATTATATACATACCAATTAAAGGGGAGTTATATATAGAAAGGGAGAAAAAAAACCCGAAAAGTGAATATATATATATACAAACGCGAATTTTTGCTACTAGGTCTAGCAGCCGTCAAGCAAAAATATCTTTAAAATAGTATTGGGGATTTCTTCGTTCAAACGTCAACTGGGTGGATTACGTAGAGGTCGGCATCTTAAAAGGTTGCGGCTTGGTTCGATAGTAGATTAGCATTCTAGTTGCCAAGGCGTCGCTGTCTACTTAGATTGAAGTTTCGGTAATTTCGAAATCTTTTTCACCCCGATTCGTTCCTCACACATGGATCCATGGTTTGGATCGCCAGAATATTTTTTTCCGCCGTGCCTTGGGGGTATCGGCGTTCCAACAGACCCACCATGGTAAAACAGTGATACGAGCGGTGTTTGGGTCACTATAGGCAAGTAACCATAAGATGCCCCTGATCCTGGGTACATTGACTATAACAGTCCGATTATGGGCCTAGTTAGAACAGTGGTTTTGAAACCACTAATCCAAGGTCAGAGAAATTATTTTTAATATTATTTTATGTGTTATAGCATGATTACATGAGTGCATGAAAATTTTAGTGAATTAATTTTAACGATTGCTTGCTTAATTACGAGAAAAGACTAAATCGCATAAGGTGCGTGTAACTAAAGGTGTGCATGTGCCAGACGGCCCGACCGAAATGTGGAGGGTTTGGGCAAAAATATAGGCTCGAAAAATAAGCTTGGACAATAAATAAAGCCCCTTTAAAAAATGGACTGGGCCTCGGGTAAGGTATTTTTGGCCTAGGCGCGGCCCGTCCCGAATTCACTAAAGGACAAAAAAAATCTGCTATTTTTTTGTTTTTGAATGTTATTTTCTTGTTGTTTTCTCCCTGTTTTGCTACCATATTACTATTATGTTGCTACTATTTTGTTGTTATTGTTTGGATATTATATATAACTTATTTTATTGTTAATTTTGTTATTATTTTAAAGGCATTTGTTAATTTTGTTATTATTTTAGAGGCATTTACTTGTTAAGTTGCATCTATCTTAGTATTTTTTAAGTCTACATATTTTTTTAAAATTTATTTTTAATTTGTTGGAAAATATTTATTTTGATTTTTTTAGTATTTTTGATGTATTATATATATTTAAAAATTATATAAAATAATATAAAAAATTAATATGGGCGAGCCGGGCTGGGCGAGTTTTAGCATTTTTATATGGGTCGGGCTTGGGTAAAATTTTAGGCCCATTTTTTGGGCCGGCCTGACCCAAGTCCGTAAATAGGCCTAAATTTTTAGTTGAGCCCGTCCCGAACTCGACCCGGCCCGGCCCATGCACACATCAACGTGTAACACCCCTATCCCGTAACCGTCACCAAAATAGGTAAGGGGCATTACCGGACTTGTAATTCAGACCAGAGCAGTAATACTTTAAACTTATCAAAAATCATCACAATTCATACAATAATCCATCAAAGCATATTTAAAACAGTCATATAAAACTTCATTTATTTGTCAGGGACAAAATTGATATCATATAAAAGATATGAGAATTCATAAGAAAATTTTCGAAATAGGGTCACATGGCCATGTACCTCACATGGCTACCAAACAATGGCACATTTCAAAAACATAACCAATTTCAGAAATTAGGGTACGGGTCAGCTAAACCGAGCTGCAACGAGCTCAAAAACGTAAAAATCATTAAAAATAGGTTAAAAATCATACCTAATTGAGCTTAATAACCTTAGCTGAATGAAAGCTTCATCAATGGTGTTTTTACACCCTAATTTCGGTAGGTTGAAGATGATTGAAAACCATTTTCTTATATTAATATATTAATAACATCATGTAATTATTATTTTACAATTTTAACCTTATAAAACCAACATATAAAATCATTATGAAGCACCATAACCGTCCATACATATAAATCATGGTATAATTACCATGCAAGTACTCCAACTAATAAAACCATAGTCAATTAAACCATTTATGTAATAGAACTCATATTTATCGCTTTATGCGATTTAGTCCTTTTTACCGAATTAACTATTTAAATAGTAAAATTTCTAAACGAAATTTCCACACAGTAAATCTATCATGTTTTAAAACATAATAAAATAATAAAAATAAGATTTTGACTCGGTTAGGTGGTCCCAAAACCACTAGTTCCAATTAGGGTCTAAACCGGGCTGTTACAACTTTCCCCCCATTAGGGATTTTCGTCCCCGAAAATCTTACCAATAAATAGGATAGGGTACTGTTCTCGCATAGCTTCCTCGGGTTCCCATGTAGCTTCCTCTATTCCGTGTTTACACCAGAGAACTTTCACAAGTGCTATAAGTTTATTTCTTAATTCTTTAATTTCTCGGGCCAGAATTCGAATCGGTTCTTCGCTATACGACAAATCAGGCTGTATTTCCACATCAACGGGAGAGATGACATGTGGTGGATCAGATTGATATCGACGTAGCATTAAAACATGAAAAATATTGTGTATCTTTTCAAGTTCAGACAGTAACGATAATCGATAAGCTACAGGCTCTATTCTTTCAACTGTTTTATACAGCCCGATGAATCGCGGACTTAACTTTCCTTTCCAGCTGAAACGAAGAATTTTATTCCAGGGAGATAATTTCAAGAATACTCGGTCTCAGACCTGAAACTCTATCTCTTTACGTTTCAAATCTGCATATGATTTCTGTCTATCCGAAGCAGCTTTTAAACTGTCACGAATCACTTTCACTTTTTCTTCTGTTTCTCTGATCAATTCAACCCCGTGTATCTTTTTCTCACTCAATTCTATCCAGTATAACGGTGTTCGATATTTACTACCGTCAAGTGCTTCGTACGAAGCCATTTTCAAACTTGCCTGAAAATTGTTATTATAAGCAAATTCAATCAGAGGTAAGTGTTTCTCCCAGCTACCTTCAAATTCAAGGATGCAACATCGCAACATATCCTTTAAAATCTGTATAACTCTTTCGGACTGCCCGTCAGTCTGAGGATGAAATGCTGTACTGAAACTCAATTTCGTTCCTAGAACTTGCAGTTTCCTCCAGAATCTCGATGTGAATCTCGGATCTCTATCGGAGATAATAGACAACGGTACACCATGTAATCGTACAATCTGAGACAAATACAATTCAGCTAATCTATCCAGGTTGTAATTTGTACGTACCGATATAAAATGAGCAGACTTCGTTAATCTATCAATGATAACCCAGATTGCATCTTTCTTTTTCGAAGTTAGGGGCAATCCCGATACAAAATCCATTGTAACTCTATCCCATTTCCATTCTGGAATCATCATTGGCTGTAATAAACCTGAAGGTACTTGATGTTCGGCCTTTACTTGCTGACAAATCAAACATTTCGATACAAACTCTGATATATCACGTTTCATTCCTGACCACCAGTATAATTGCTTCAAATCATTATACATTTTAATGCTACCCAGATGAACAGAAAAGTGACTATTTTGTGCTTCGTGTAACACTTTCTGAATAAGCTCAATATCTTTCGATATACAAATTCTATCCCGGAACATTAAACAAATCATCAGTTCCAATACTAAATTCAGAATAAGAATTAGACTCACAGTAAAACCGTTTGGCTTGTAACTCTGTGTCAACTTTCTGAGCTTCGCGTATTTGTTGCAGAAATACCGGTTTAGCTTTTAACTCTGCTAAAATAGATTCATCATCACACAGCATCATCTGAATGTTCAAAGCTCGTAAAGCAAATAGAGACTTTCGGCTCTAAGCGTCAGCTACAACATTAGCTTTTCTCGGATAATAATCAATTACAAACTGGTAATCTTTCAGTAATTCAAGCCATCTCCATTGACGTAGATTCAATACTCTTTGAGACATTAAGTACTTCAAACTTTTGTAATCTGTGAATATTAGACATTTCTCACAGTAAATATAGTGACGCCAAATCTTTAATGCAAAGACTATAGCAGCCAACTCAAGATCATGTGTCGAGTAATTCTTCTCGTGTGGTTTCAACTGTCGGGAGGCATATGCTATGACTTTCCCATCTTACATTAATACGCAACCCAATCCATTTAACGATGCATCACTGTAAATTATGAACTCTTTTCCCGATTCAGGTTGAACTAGAATCGGTGCTTCTATTAACAGTGCTTTCAGCTTATCGAAACTCTATTGACATCTCTCGGTCCACTCAAATTTCACATCTTTTTGAAGCAGTCAAGTCAATAGTACTATAATCATCGAGAACCCTTTAACAAATCTACGGTAATATCCCACTAATCCCAGGAAACTTCTAATCTCAGATACATTTTTTGGTGGTTTCCAGTCTAATATTGCAAATATTTTGGTCGGATCAACTCTGATGCTTTTCACGGAAACAATATGACCTAAAAATCTGACTTCTCAAAGCCAAAATTCACATTTACTGAATTTAGCATATAACTACTTATCTTTCAAAGTCTGTAACACGATTCTCAAATGTTTAGTATGCTCAATCTCATCATGTGAATAGATCAAAATATCGTCAATAAACACAACAACAAATCTGTCTAAATACGGTCTGAATATACGATTCATCAAGTCTATAAATACTGCAGGAGCGTTAGTCAAACCAAAAGGCATAACTAAAAATTCATAGTGACCGTACCGTGTTCTGAAAGCAGTCTTTGGTATATCTGAATCTTTAACTTATAATTGATAGTAGCCTGATCTCAAATCAATCTTAGAGAATACTGTAGCCCCTTTCAACTAATTAAACAGGTCATCTATTGGCGGTAGAGGATACTTATTCTTTACAGTTACTTTATTCAATTGCCGATAATCGATACACATTCTCATTGACCCGTCTTTCTTTTTCACAAACAATATTGGAGCACCCCAAGGTGAGAAGCTCGGTCTCGCAAAGCCTGTATCAGTTAATTCTTGCAACTGTATTTTTAACTCTTTCAATTCGGTCGGTGCCATTCTATGTGGAGTTATCGAAATTGGTGTAATACCTGGTAACAACTCAATGCCAAATTCAACCTCTCAAATCGGTGGTAAACCTGGTAACTCTTCAAGAAATACGTCCGAAAACTCACATACAACTGGTACAGATTCAAGTTTCAATTATGATACCTTAGTATCTAACACATACGCTAAATACGCATCACAACCCTTTTTCACACATTTTTGAGCTCGCATAACAGATATTATAATCGATAATTCGTTCGTATCATTTGATTCAATTCGAAGAATTTCACCGTTCTGACATTTCAGCTCTAAACTCTTTCGTCTGCAATTCACAACTGCCTCATGTACATTTAACCAATCCATGCCCAATATCACATCAAACTCATCAAATGGTAGGAGCATCAAGTCAGCTGAAAAACAGTATCCTTGAGTCATTAGTGGACATTTCTTACAAATTTTATCAGCTAACACTGACTTGCCTAATGGATTCGATACTTTGACTACGAATTCTGTAGACTCAACGTGTAAACTCTTTTGAAACACTAGTTCCATACAAATATATGAATGAGTTGATCCAGGATCTATCAATGCAACTATATCAGTGTTAAAAAGAGAAAAAGTACCGGTAATAACGTCAGGCAATGAGGCTTCCTCGCGTGCACGTATAGCATAAGCTCGAGTAGGTGCGCGTGTCTCAGATCTCACATTAGCATCTCGTATAACACTGTGATTTCCACTTTGATTCCCAACATTCAGTGATGGTCTACCCTTGGTAATAGTATTGCTAACTTTTACGGATTGTTCTTTAGTAGCAGTAGATCTCTCTGGACAATTTCGAAGGTAATGATCTAGTGACCCACATCTGAAACATGCTCCACTCTTCAGGCAACATTCACCAAAATGCTTTCTATTACAATGCTTACAATCAGGTCCGGTATTCCTCATGCTACCCACACTGGCAACAGACATCGTCTGAGACTTCGTATTAAAGGATCTTGCATCTCTATCTCTGACCATTACACCCGCAGATGCAGTGGAACGGGGATGGAGTCTTTAGCTTTCTTTGATCCAAACTGATGCGACTTACTTACAAATCTCTTCCTTGATTCTCTCGATTCATAATCAGCTTTTCGTTTTTCTTTACCGAGTTCTTCGACTTTGCAAGCCCTCTCAACCAAAACTATAAATTTTTTCAACTCGAGAATCCCGACTAACAATCGAATATCTTCGTTCAACCCATCTTCAAACCTGTAACACCCCAGACTCGGCCCAGACGTTATGGCTGAATCCGGCAATGTCACATTGAAGAGATTATTTTTGAAACGACTTGGTTTAATTAAAATCATTTTTAGTAGGAAATTTGCTTGGTTAAATGCTTAAGTTTATGATTTAGAAACCCAAATGCTTGTAACTTGTTATATTATGATGGAACCCATGTTTTAAGAAAAACGTCCAAATGTTTATGTTATTTAGAAAGCATGTTTAACTTTAGAAAATTCATTTAAGTTTGAGAATTCGGCAGTTGTAAACAATGATAAACCTAAATGAAAATTCAAATCGGCGATACAAGGCCTTATTACATCCTAATGAAAAATAAAGTAATTAAGATAAAGTAATTTGAAACTAATAAAACTTCTTGCAGTGTGGCCACCTCCGAGTCCTCTCCCATGTCGAGCCGTCTACCAAGGGTCACCTGAAACATTAAATAAAAAGGGAGTGAGTTTCGAAACTCAGTGTGTACGTCCCTTGGCCACCAAATTAACATGCATTTATCACATTGGGCCTAAGCCCTAACAATATCGGTAGTTTTGGGCCTTAGCCCACGATGACCTCAAATCACATCAGCTTCACATGAATGCAATGCACCCATCCCAAATCCAACCCTACATTCCTATGGGGATATAAATATCAACCCACCCATCCCTACACTCCAATGGTAGCACCAACAATGGCACAACTCAAACGTTGCAGCAAGGCTGCTAATCATATAATGGGCTTAAAGCCACCGGTGGATCTACGGTCGTCAAGCGACTATGCGATAGTCACAAATCTTCTTCCATACCATCAAACTCACCCAAGTGCAACATACATCTCATGAATGCAACATATACATTTTCCACACATTAAGCACCTAGGGGTATTTTAGTCATTTCACTACCTAGGGGTATTTTGGTAATTCTACCCTACAAGGGTGTTTCAGTAATTCTACCCTACAAGGGTATTTTAGTAGTTCTACCCTACAGGGTATTCTCGTAATTCTATCCTACAAGGGTATTTTCGTAATTCTATTCTACAGAGTATTTTCGTAAATTCTTAATATTTCGGGTTTTAGTTATGAACTTTGGCCCATCAACAAGTCCTCACGGCTAAAGTGAACAGACACTATGCACCAGGTAAGATTCCAGAGAAGATGAGGTGGGTCACTAGGACCGCTTAAGTACCAAGCTCCCCCTAAATCCAATCCTAGACATGCATATGCCCATTGCCACACTCTAACCTTGCGAGTTGTCCACAGACATGTTTGATTAATTAATTAAATTTATGCTGTTTAAGAATTCATCAGAACTAGGCCTAGAGTCCATTAAAACTCTAGCATGCTTCCTTAAAATCATATATGGCCCACTAAGCCCAATCATGTCTATATAGCCCATTAAGCCCAATCATGTTTATGTAGCCCATTAGGCCTGATCATAATCAAATCATTCAACCATCCATATCAATCCGTCATTCAATTTCACATAACAACTTTTACTGATTTGGGCCCACGAGCTCGGCAGGCCCATTTAGCCTCGTTTGGCGCGGTTGGCCAAACATTGGCCCGAGACCATGATATCGCTCTCTTGGCCCTGGTAATCGTATCGATATCTCTACACAAATGTTTGCACTCTAGTGTGGTTACTGGCGCCAACCTTTCGGCTTTTCGGCATTCTGGCTTTTCTACATTCTGGCTTTTCGGGATTTTGGCTTTTGCCAATTTGTCGTGTGTGTCGTGTATGTACAAACCTGGTTAATGAGACGTGTTACACTATCCTCAGCTTGAACCTACAACCAATACCAATCTCCAATCAATCACATACTTAACCACAATATTTACCCAAAAACCGAAGCCTTACCATAACCTTACCGTGTGCCACCAATTCTAATAGCCCCTCCTTAGCTACTATTCATGAATATCCTTTGATCTCTATTAATCTTAATCATTAAAGACGAAATAATAGGTGACTTTATCCACTTAAGTCACCCTTTCTCTTACTATAGACTATTCGGCCAACATATCCTAAAATCAAGAACACTTACCCAAAAGCCGAAATGAATGGATAGCTTTTCGGTAGAGACTTGTAGATCTTTATCACGTTTGTGATCTTTGAACCCTACCCTTATTAATACAAGGTTAACAACAACAGAGAGTTAGATAGCCCTCCGGCTTTTACTAAAATGCACTAAAGAAGGTTTGACTAAGTACTTACAGAAACTAGCTTTTGATTTAGCGGCCTAGATAGCTACTGAGTGAGATCTGACTTTTAGATCTTAATTAAGGTAGTAGATAACAGAAACAGATTTACGATGGAAGAAATAAAAAAGAAATCGACAATTAGATATAACTATTCAGCTCTAGAGAGATTAAGAATGGTATTCGGCTTTTTAGAGAAAGAAGAACACAACACTAATGGAAATTTCGGCAAAAGGATGGTAGGTTATTCGGCTATAGAAGAAATTGTATGAGAGAGAGAAGAGGATTTGATAATCAGGGAGGAGAAAAATTAATGGCAAAGCAAAAGAACCCCTCATGGGAATTCGGCACCCCCTGAAAAAGACCACAAGTCGAACCTAGCCTCTCCTAAAGTCCTATTCGGCACCATCACCTCCCCTCCTCAATCTCCTATTTTCTCTCCATTATCCTTACCTTAAATTTCTCTCCTGAACACTCCCTTCCAGAGTCCACTCCAGCGCCACTACCTTCATTCCATGGTGCAAGAATAAAGTCCCCAAATTTACCGCTCTAAGCCTCGAACCTTAGACCTCTTTAACTGATAGTGACGCCACCTATAGCTCTCAAAGTGGCACTACCTTGCCACTGAGCCACAGGCCCATTTGTATCCTATTTTCCCCTTTGTTTAAAAGGCCTAATACCTAAGACTAGGGTTCCACTAAGGCAAAAATTAAATTTTTCCCTATGGTCTTCCCTATCCCTAAGACTTCAAATAACCCTTGTAATGCCTTAAAATTAATATTCTAATAGTGCTACTTATACATGACAACTTTAGTGCACAAAATTTAGAGTTTCAGGATTTTGGGGAGCTACAAAACCTTTTACACATGATAGCTTCAGTAGTGACACATTCACGAGTATATTTACTTAATCGTACGAACTGTCTTTCATATTTAGTTACTGTTGTACGGCTCTATTTCAGCTTAAGGAATTCCTTTCTTTTTTAGTCGATGAATCGTTGGCTAACATACTTTTTCCGGAATTCAATTAGAAAGAAATCCTAGTTAACTCGTTCTCGTAAAACAACCGATATCAGGGTATTCCACCATTGATATGCAGCATCTCACAACAAAGAAATAGCACATTTCAAACATTCATTTGATGCGCAGGATAGTTCATCGAAGAACCTGATCGTATTTTCAAGCCAGAACTCGGCCCTCTCAGCATCATCACTAGATGAAGCTCTGAATTCTTTGGCCCCATATTTTCGTATCTTATTAACAAGGGGTCTATTAAGTCTCAAAGGATCCATACCTCATGTAATTTTAGGGTTAGGTTGGGGAACTTGAGGGGGTGAAGGTTGTGGAGCAGCCGGGTTTGCTCGCACAAATTCGGTAAACCGTTCAGACATCATTTAGAAAAAAGCTTGTTTAGCTTCTCCCTGACTGCTCGTAGCAAGACTCGATTCGGTAGGCACAGCCCCTTGTGCAGGAGCTGGAGCATTACTCTCAACATCGTCGGCTATTGCTCGATTTGGATCCATTTACTATATAAAACAATATTCAGAAGTTGTCAGCAGATTATCACACTATCACAGTTGTATATGGCATGTATAGCTAGACTCGAATACACTACGATAGTCCTAGAATCGACTAAACTGTAGCTCTAATACCAATAAAATGTAACACCCCTATCCCGTAACCATTACCGAAATAGGTAAGGGGCATTACCGTACTTGTAATTCAGACCAGAGCAGTAATACTTTAAACTTATCAAACATCATCACAATTCATACAATAATCCATCAAAGCATATTTAAAATAGTCATATAAAGCTTCATTTATTTATCAGGGACTAAATTGATATCATATAAAAGATATGAGAATTCATAACAAAATTTTTGAAATAGGGTCACACGGCCTTGTGCATCACACGGCTACCAGACACGCCCTTGTGTCTGGGTCGTGGCAAAATAGGGTATACATACTAACTTATACACACAGCCACAAGACAAGCCCGTGTGTCTAGGCCGTGTGAAATTCATGAAGGTACTGACTTGAGCCCACGGGTACCAGACACGGCCGTGTGTCTTGTAACATCCCAAAATAGGGCCTAATCGGAATAGTGGTTTCGTAACCACAAATCTGAGATAGAACTAATTATTTTTATAATTATTTTGAGGTCTATATTATGATTGCATGATGGTGTGAAAATTTCGTGAAGAAATTCTATGCATAAAGTGTTTAATTTGAAAGTAAGGACTAAATTGAATAAATTGCAAAACTTGCATTCTAGAAGTTTTTAGTATGAAATTACTTTGGAATATTAATTAGGAGGGTTTAAATAGAAATTTGACCAATTTTAAGTTTATGGACAAAAATTGGACATGGAGGGAATTTTTGAAAGTTTAATAAGGAAGGGCATTTTGGTCATTTGGTTATTAACATGAATTAAAAAGGAAAAAGATCACAAAATTGATCATCTTCTTCATTAGTTGCTGCGATTGTTGCTCTCCACCATAGCTAAGGGTTCTTCAACTTTCAAGCTTCATAGTAAGTGCATCCAAGCCCCGTTTTTAATGATTTTTATGTTTTTGAGATCCCGGTAGCTCGATAAAGCTTATGTTAGTAATATTTTAAGTTAGGATTCATATTTGGAAAAATACCCATAGGTGAAATTTGTGTATTTTGATGTTTTATGATAGAATATGAGGTTTTAAATTATGCTAGACAACTTGAGCTACTCGGTTTTAGGTAAAAACGAGTAAAAGAGCTTAATTGGTAAAAATACCTATTGTACATAAGTGTATGTTATAGTAGGAATTTGAAGATGATATTGGTAAATAAATGATCAGCATGTCTTAAAATACAAGAATTTGTGATAAGTTTTAATTTCCGAGCCTTGGGGCAAAAGTGTAAATATGCAAAAGTTTAGGGGCAAAAATGTAATTTTGCCAAAGTTTGAGTAAAGGTCTGTTTTGATAAATGTTGATATTAAATAAGCTAAATTTGCTATTATAGATCAAGAAGAATGAAATTCGGGAGTAGATAGGGGAAAAGAGAAAGTAAAGGACTAAATTGTAAAGTTTAGTCACAATTTGTATTGAGGTAAGTTTACGGTAAATAAATGCAATATTTCATTGTTTTATATTGATGTTGTTAAATTCCAGCATTTATATATTTACTTTATGAAAATATTCAAAGTCGAAACGAAGAAGAGAAGACAGAGAGAAAGTATTAGAAAGCCCCGTTTGAACCTTAGGAATGTTAGGGGATTTGGGTTAACAGACAGGACAGTATTGCGCCATGTAAGCCCATATCGTGTATATGGCCTTGGAGACAGGACAGTATTGAGCCATGTAAGTCTATATCGTATATATTGCTTTGGAGACATGAATATTTCATGTAAGACCATGTCAAGGACATGGCATTGGCAGTATTTTATCAGACAGGAATAACCCAAGTATCCCTAGTATTCCGAGTGGTTTAACGGGCCATTATAAAGATTGAATTCATGAGTATTTAAAGGTCAGGTGAGAAAGAAAGAAAGTGTATCAAAGCAGGAAGGGTAAGGAAAGTTTAAGATGTTGAATGGTAAAATGTACAATTATTGTCATGATAAATATTGTGATTTATTTGCTTGTAAACTTACTAAGCCTAGTGCTTACTCCTTTATTTTCTTTCTTATTATAGTTCTTGCCAAGCCTACTCGGGGATCGAAGGAAACGTCGGAGTTCAGATCACACTATCAAAGGAGTTATTTTGGTATAACTAGACGTTTCATTTTGTGTATGGCATGTATACGGACTTAGTCTTTTATGGAATGATATGTTCAATATATGGTGTGTGTAAATGCTTGGAAGTGAATAGCTAATGAAATGGCTAACCATGCATGTGTTTAATGGTATGTATGCTTGAATGGTAACTATCACATGAAAACTATGAAAAGTATAAAAGTAGCTTGAAAACAGATGCAAACAGCAACAGTGACGTGAATTTGAAAAATCACTAAAAATAGTAGGAATGGAATTAAAAGGTGAACAAGGTATGAAATTAAAGCTTAATGAGTCTATTTTCATGTGGAAGAAACAGAGTAGGAAAAACAGTTGTATATTATGAGAAATTTTTAGTTGAGTGAGACTGACTCTGTGATCCCCTATTTTGACTTCAAAAATTCACCATAAATTGCACATAAATAATTAGGTATTATAGTTTATATGCCTAGATTCCTTATTGAGTCTAATTTCTAATGAAACAAACAGCATGCCTATTTGAATTTTGTACAGGGAGAAAATTAGTTCGTAGTGAACATAGGTCAGAGCAGTTGAGCTGTGTAACAGGGGAGACTCTAACTAATAAACTGTACTAATTGGCTAAGTCAAAAATTCTAGAAAAAAATTAGTAGATATATATATGAGTCTAGTTTCAGGGAAAATTTACGGATATTGATTTTGAGTTTCGGAACTTGAGATATGAATTTTTAAGTGACCTTGACGCAGAACAATAGTTTATTCCAAAATTTAAAATAAGTGGTTTAAAGTTGTTTAAAAAGCAAGATAAGTTTAGTAACACCTCAAGTTCGACTCCGGCGACGGTATCGGGCGTGGGGCGTTACATGTCTAGCTCATGTGGCATCCTAACCAAATCAACTACAATACAGGGGTCACACGATTGAGTCATACGCTCGTGTGCTCTGATCATGTGGTACAAAACAGGCTTGGTACAAGCCATTTCCATACCCCAAATACTCTTGTTCCTACTCAACCAATTGAGCAACCAATTCAACCAAAAACAAGCACATTTATACCAACTCATAATCAATCAATGTTATGCCAATTTGCATCAATCAAACATATACCAATTAAGCCAATCCCATACCTATTTAACTTACCAAATCATTTCAATAAAGTCACCAATCAAATATCCACATCCAAACCTCACCTATGTCATGTACCATTCATCCAAAATATCATATAAAGAGCACTACATATAATGCATTCATGAAAAGCTAACCATTATCATTTCCAAGCCATATCTCATAGCTTGAAGAAGTGCCTAAAATCATACCACATTCATTAACATAGCTACCATACACAATAACTTATAAACTAACCTATACATGCCATATTTACCACATTTACAAAGATTCAAAAGTATCGAAAGCTTGAGTGGATAGTGTGATTGCAATCTCCGACTTTGTCCAAAATCGAGCTAGCTTCCGAATCCATAAAACACGGAAAAAAATAAATAGAGTAAGCTTTTAAAGCTTAGTAAGTCCGTATAATATAGAATTTAACTTACCGAATCAACATTTAAAATGCATAAACAATATAACCAAACCAAGTCATGTGTCATCAATGCCTTTTCAATCATCATACACATGTTAGTCATATATCAACCATGTATACATTCATTTTAAAGATGATTCAAGCATATAATATCCATGTAACCATGTTTCATGTATTAACTAATTCAATTATCAAATAATCTTATAGCATATAACCATATAACCATATAACCACAATTTTATACACATCATATATTTCATAACATATAAATCATGTAACATATATCTTGTAAGCATATAATTGTAACATGTAATTCATGTAGTTCATGTATTAAACATCTCATATTCATCTTGTATCCCTTGTAACATGTACCATATAAACATGTACTTGTAGCATATAATCCATGTAACTTGTATCTTAAATAACAAATAATCTCATATAGAACATATACTTCTTGTATCACTTATAACGTGTATTGTATATATTACTTATCAGTAAATTGCCCATTGAACCTTTAAGAACATCGAGGGATACTCGGGTGATACACACACAGTGTATATATATAACCTGCAAAATCCTTCAATTCATCATGTATGCTCTTTTGAGCCATATACAATATACTCCTCCTGAGCCGGTAACAGTAAGCCCAAAGGCTGAACATGTAATCCCGAAGGATGAACGATAAGCCCGAAGGCTGAACATGTAATCCCGAAGGATGAACATGTAATCCTGAAGGATGAACGGTAAGCATAAAGGCTGTACATGTAATCCCGAAAGATGAACGGTAAGCTTGAAGGCTAAACATGTAAGCTCATGAGCTGTGGTGAGTCCGCAACAAATGCAGGAACTCAACCACCCTGTAGCCCTAGTGACATGTCACTTGTATCCTATGACTTTATACGGTTCGAACGGGGCTCGGTAATCAAATTGGACATATAATCCATATGTAATTAAACATGTATTTAAACATGCTTGTAATTCTAATATCTACTCGTCTACCTTCCATTTCCCTCAATCAATTTCCAGGATTTGTTTGTCTTGATCTATATTAATCAAATTTAATCATTTATTCACCAACACATTCAATTAAACGCATATACATGTATTTTGGCCTATTTTGCAAAATAGCCCTTGTACTTTCATATTTTAACATTTTAGCCCCTAATTCAAAATTATACAAAATATATCAAATCCCACTAAACATGTACATAGCCAAATATCCATGTAGTCCTTATAAGCACATATCTTTCATTTATTCACATTTCCAACCACCAAATTTCTATTTTTTTCAATTTAACCACTAATTTACATTTTTATCAAAAATTACTTTATAAAAATTGTATATTCATAAAAAACCATCAATAATTTATCAAGAAATATCAAAATAAACATGTATTCAACAATGGAACATTTCAAAAACATAACCAATTTCAGAAATCAGGGTACGGGTCAGCTAAATCGAGCTGCAACGAGCTCAAAAATGTAAAAATCATTAAAAACAGGTTAAAAACCGTACCTAATTGAGCTTAATAACCTTAGCCGAATGAAAGCTTCATCAATGGTGTTTTTACACCCTAATTTTGGTAGATTGAAGATGATTGGAAACCATTTTCTTATATTAATATATTGATAACATCATATAATTATTATTTTACAATTTTAACCTTATAAAACCAACATATAAAATCATTATGAAGCACCATAACCGTCTATACATATAAATCATGGTATAATTACCATGCAAGTACTCCAACTAATAAAACCATAGCCAATTAAACCATTTATGTAATAGAACTCATATTTATCGCTTTATGTGATTTAGTCCTTTTTACCGAGTTAACTTTTAAAACAGTAAAATTTCTAAAAGAAATTTCCACACAGTAAATCTTATCATGCTCTAAAACATAATAAAATAATAAAGATAATATTTTGACTCGGTTAAGTGGTCCCGAAACCACTCATTCCGATTAGGGTTTAAACCAAGCTGTTACAGTGTACAAGTTTTGTTTTAATAGCTAAGGGTGTTAATTGGTTATGGAACATTAATGTAGAGGCCCTTATTGAATAAATAGACCCCAAATTAATTAGTGGCTGGACATGAATCCTTAAATCATGGGATAGTCAAAGGTTAGGTGGCTTAATTGATAAAATATCCATAAAATAAAAAGAAAAGCTTCATCTTTTTCATTCCTTCTCTTCACCACCGAAAATATTAGCCATTTTAAGGGTTTTAGAAGCTCAAAAATTCAGCCATTCTTCACCCTTGCAAGTAAGTGATTTTGATGGTTTTTTTATAATTTTTGTACTTTTAGGACCCTTATAGCTTAATCTAGCTAATGGAGGGACTATTTTGCAATAAGGTTAAAAGTTTAGGGTTTTTCCATGAAAGAATTTGTGTTGTTTGCTGAAATATTATGAAATAAAATGAATCCTGGTTGATAAATAAACAACTTTTGTGAAAGGATTTTCATGAAAAACACCTAAAATAGACCTTTTGTAAATGTTGTAAAATAGGTGATAAATGTGTAAAATAATAGAAATTGTGGGCTACCATAAGTATAAAAAGAATTCGACTAGGCTTGGTTAGTAAGGAAAATTGATGAAAATCAATTTACGAGCCTAGGGGTAAAATCGTAATTTTGAGAAAGTCTAGGAGCAAAATGGTCATTTTATCAAAATATGAATTGTGGAATGTCTTAATAATTAAATGAGTGAATTTTTCATTATAGATCAAGAAATACAGAATCTGGACCTAGACCGGAAAAGCTAAGCTAGTGACTAAATCCAACTAGTCACCGATATTTTGCATATAGAGGTATGTTGTGTGTAAATAATGCAACTATATTTTTATTTGGCATTAATTAATAAATATAGCATAAAATATTTGAATGTGGATTATGAATATGCATGACGAGATTGATGTGGTAAAATACAAGTGAACCTCAGGAATAGATCAGATATTCATGCCATGATATTAGGGTGTTACGAGAGCCAGTGTAAGACTATGTCTAGGACATAGCATCGGCCTTGACATGTGAGCCAGTGTAAGACCATGTTTGGAACCTGGCATCGACCTTGATATGTGTCAGTATAAGACCATGTTTGGGTCATGGCATCGGCACCGATAGATGAGAGCTAGTATAAGACCATGTCTGGGACATGGCATCGGCCTTGATGAATGAGAGTCAGTGTAAGACCATGTTTGGGACATGACATTGACTTGATGTGTGAGCCAGTGTAAGACCATGTATAGGACATGGCATCGACGTCTTACCCTATGTTTGAGGCTCATCGAATATCTTTTAATATTCCAAATGGTTCAACGGGAAGTTTACAGTTTATGTTAAAATGAGAGTGGTTATGACCATGTTGTGAGTGGTACAGGTACCTATATGAAATTAATGAGATGTGAACTCAATTTATGTTGTGTGATTAGTAAGGGATGAAAATGAGTAAGTTGTGCTTATAACCATTTATGTATTATCTGCAAATTATGATATGTTGTGAGCATGTTATTGCATGGTAAATCTATCGTTAATTATTTACATGCAACTTAGTAAGCTTTATGCTTACTCCCTTTTCTCTACATTTTTTAATAATGCCACCTAATTAGCTCGTGGATCAACGGACGTCGGAGGTATCGATCACACTATCAATAGAAGCACTTGGTATAGTTAGTTTTATCATTTGAGTAATGTCATGTATAGGGACTTAGTTTTTTTGTGTTTTGTGTCATTGTTAAATTTGGCCAAATATGTTGGCTTGATATGAAACTAGTCATTTTGTATAAGGCCAAGAATGATGGCTAATATTGAAATGTTGATATATGCATTTGAGAAGGTTATTCATGAATGTGTAAATTTTGGTATGATGGGACATGTAGTGTGTTAATGCATGAATGGATAAATGCATGATTGGGTTGTTTAAACATGTGATTGTATGTGAATTGGTTTTGCTTGGTGAGGTTTAGGTTGGTACCAGTAAGGGTGGCAATAAGGCTTGGTAAATTGCCTTATATTGTCACACGGGTAGACACACGGGCGTGTGTCTAGGCTGTGTGTGACACACAGTCCGCCCTATGGGCGTGTGGTCAGGCCGTATGTCCTTTGCACCTTAAGTTGGCCAAGTCAGAATGCCCAGTAGTAACCACATGGGCTAAGACATGGTCATGTGTCTCAACCGTGTAGAAGACACAGCCATAGGACATGGGCATGTGCCCAGGTCGTGTGAAGTCTGCACCTTGCATGTGGAATTTAAAATCACCACATGGCCTAACACACGGGCGTGTACCATGGCTGTGTGACCTTCAATTGTTGCTGACGTCAGAAATAGAATGTCATGGTTTTTGCACACGGGCGTGTCATGGCCGTGTAGGGGACACGGGCCATAGACACTAGCGTATGCTAGGTGTTGGAACCCCAGTGCCTCCAAGGCGCAGTGGAAAAATAAAATAAACAAAATGTTCCGGTGATCCAAACCATGGATCCATGTGTAAGGAACGAATCGGGGTGATAAAAGGTTTCGAAATTACCGAAACTTCAATCTGAGTAGACAGCGACGACTAGGCAACGGGAATCCTGAATCACTATCGAACCAAGCCGCAACCTTTTCCAATGTCAGCCTCTACGTAGTCCACCCGATTGGCAATGAACGGTAAAATCCCAGAAAACTATTTTCAGTGATTATTATGCTTGATGGCTGCTAGACCCTTTAGCATAGTTTCGGGCTTATTTATATATACTCTCTTTAGGGTTTTTACCCTTGCCATATATAACATCCTTTTAATTGGTATATCTTTATAACGAATTTTAATTCATTATAAATTAAACCGAACATAATAATCATTATCAAAATAAGTATAATATTGTTTAACCGAAAATTATAATTACAATAACCATAATAAAGATTTCGATAAACTATATTTATTTAAACTTATATACGAACCAAATTCATATACTAATGAAATTATGTTCTGATTATGTGTACAACATCCTTGTACGTATAGTATGTTCAACAATTTGATTGCCCAATTAAATTAATTTTATAATTAATTTAATTCATGTGACAATCAAAATACAATACCAACTATGTTTTACTCTGTTCATTTCAACCATAGGGTGTGACCCTATAGGTTCTTGTAACGTTAGCAGTAATATTAGAACGATTTTAATGTTACAAACAATGAGTGGCATCTAGCAATACATCATTGCTACCTAAGTTACAAGAAGTCATGATTCGACATGACCTTTTGTGATTAACTTTTCATGCATTAATCCTTAAGTCCTATATATTTGGAATGGACACAAGTCATGGAATAGTCACACTTGCATAGTCTATCCCATGTTTCTTGATACCTTGAGTAGACTATGATACACAAATAAGTATGACATCTCATATCAACTTATTTGAGCATGGCCATGCATTTCTGGTCTCACTCAATCAAGTGGCCTGAGATATTACTCCCATTATGTAGGAGGGACTTATCCTATATTGATCAACCATATCCCTCTACATAGATTGTGGTATATCCAACATCAGTCTTTATAGAACAACCAGTTACGGTGTTCGTTTGACTATATCAAAATATACAACTCAAGATGTTGGGATGATGATGATCTCAAGTATGAGGATCATATACATATTAATCACTATGAGCAATATTGTGACAATTGCATAATAATCCAAGAAACATACTCATAGCGGATCAGTCCAATATGTTGTTCTCTAACAAACATATTCATACATTGATTCTGACACTCCATATCAAAGACAACTCTTTATCATCAATCAACTACATGTTAGTCTTAATGCATTATTATTGTCCTAGCCAACAATAATACTTGACTAAGGATCTTTTAAGAATAATCATATTATTCTCAGGACATTATTATAAAACAGTTTATTTATGTACACAGAAAAGAAACTGAAATAATAATGGCAAAGCCTTATATTAATAAACATGATAAATCAAGTATGTTATTACAACCATCTCGTGATTAATCTTTGGGCATACTCTTACACTAGGCCGTGTGAAAACCCCTATAGATTCAATGTGAAAAACAAATCCACACGGGAAGCGGCACAGGCGTGTCCCTATATGCTTAGGCCGTGTGAGTTACATGGACCTTCAAAATGGCCATGTTAAGAGATCACGCGGGCGTGTCACGCTTCCACATGGGTGTGTGCCCTGTTTTCAATAGAAATTTCTAATGTTTGCTAAAGTACTCGATTTATTTCTGAAACTTTTTTAAAGTGTGTTTTGGGCCATGTAGGCTCGTATGAAGAACTTTAAGGCGAAGTTTGAAAATTTTTAAATTTGAACAGACTTTTACGACTCAGAATTGTGTAGTTGTATGTGATTAAGTAAGGTAACGCCTCGTACCCTGTACCGACGTTGGATATGAGTAAGGGGTGTTACATTTCGTAATATCAGAGCTATGGTTTAGTCGGTTCTTGAACTAACCTAGCGTGTGTATGAGTCTAGCTATACATGCCATATATGTAATATGATAGTGTGATGACTCCTGACGAATTTAAATTATGTTTTCATATAGTAAATAGATCCCGACGGAGCAATGGTGGATGATGTAGAAAGTAATGCACCGGCTCCAGCAGAAGAGACTACGCCAGTCGAAAGTGGGCCTATGACAATGAGTCGGGGCAGAGGGGCTAGAGAAGCTTTCCTCCATATGATGAACGCTTGGTATTTAGAGTTTGTTCGTGCAAATCCGAAGGCTCTGCCTCCCCCACCTCCTCCAATCCCCCAACCTACCCCTGTGGCTCCCCAAAGAGTAGAAATAATTAAAAGAGAGAAACCTCCGGTAGATAGAATTAGAAAGTAGGGGCTGAGGAATTTCAAGCGAATATTGTCCAGAGAGAGTAAAGTTCTGGTTAGAAAATACTATTAGAGTATTTGATAAGTTGTCGTACACACTAGAGGAGTACATGAAGTGTGTGGTGTCAGTCCTACGAGACTCAGCCTACCAATGGTGGAATACTCTCGTGTCGGTTGTACCAAGAGAGAGAATAACTTGGGAGTTCTTTCAGGAAGAATTCCATAAAAAGTATATCAGCCAAAGATTTATAGACCAGAAAAGGAAAGAATTTCTTGAACTGAAGCAATGTCCTATGGCGGTGACGAAGTATGAGCGTGAGTTTGTGAGGCTTAAGAAATATATACGAAAGTGCATATCTATAGAGGCTATCATGTGTAAGAGGTTTAAAGATGGTTTGAACGAAGACAGTCGATTGTTAGTTGGCATTCTAGAGTTAAGAGAATTTGTGGTGCTCGTTGAGAGAGTATATAAGGCCGAAGAATTGGCCAAAGAGAAGAGAAGAGCTGACATTGAGTTTCATGACTCAAAGAAAAAATAGTTTGAGAAATCACATAGTCCTCATCCAAAAGATCGAGAGAGTTCACTACTCAATCGAATGCTTTAGTGGGGTTCTCGAGTAGAAATAAGAATGAGTACTATACAGTGTCTAAAGCTCAAACCACTTCTATCGCGAGAGTTGGTAGTCTCGACCAAATAGACCGGAGTGTTCACAGTATGGTAGACGATATTTCGGTGAGTGCCGAGGAAATGATAGAGGCTATTTTAAGTGTGGTTCGCTAGACCATTTCATTCGAAACTGTCTTGAGAAGGATGAGAAAGAAAAAAGTAAGATGTGAGAATGAGTAATGGTCCCTCAAGGGGTAGACTGCAAAAGAACTTGGGAAGTGGGGCTAGCAGCAGAGGTGTGCCTAGAGGTTCAGCCATGAGGTCCGAGGGTAGAGCGCTTGCGAGGACTTATGCTATTCGTGCCTGTGAAAAGGCTTTATCTCCCGATGTGATTACGGGTACCTTTTTTATCTATGATATACCTATTGTTGCTTTGATTGATTCAGGATCCACCCATTCCTATGTTTGTATGAAATTGGTACCTAGTATGAATATGTTAGTTGAGTCTACTGAATTTATGGTAAAAGTGTCAAACTCGTTAGGCAAACATGTGTTAGTTGACTAAGGGTGTAGAAGTTGTCCCTTGACAATTAGAGGTCATTGCTTTCCTGCTAAACTCATGTTATTGTCGTTTGATGAATTTAACGTAATCGTCGGTTTGGATTGGTCGACTGCACATGATGTAGTAGTAAATTGTGGAGGAAATTCATTGAATTGAAATGTGGAAATGGGGATGTTCTTCGGGTTGAATTAGGTGAGCCAGATAGCGTGCCTGTAGTGATATCGTCTATGATTGTGGGGAAATGTATGAGAAAAGGGTATGAAGCTTATCTTGTTTTTGTGTTGAATACTCAAGTGTCTGAATTAAAGATTGAATCAGTGCCAGTGGTATGTGAGTACCCAGATATATTTTTAGAAGAGTTGCCCAAATTGCCTCCGACTATGGAAGTTGAATTCGGTATCGAGTTAGTCCCTAGTATGGCACCTATCTCGATTGCCCCATATAAAATGGCTCTAATGGAGCTAAAGGAATTGAAAATGCAGTTATAAGAGTTAACAGACAAGGGTTTTGCTAGGCCGAGGTATTCCCCGTGGAGTTCTCCGGTACTATTTGTGAAGAAAAAGGATGATTCGATGAGATTATGTATAGACTACCAGTAACTCAATAAGGTTACATTTAAGAACAAGTATCCTTTGCCGAGGATCGACGACTTGTTTGATCAATTGAAGGAAGCTACCATGTTTTCTAAGATAGACCTGAGGTCTGGTTATTACCAGCTGAGAGTTAAGGAGCAAGATGTATCAAAAACTGCATTTCGGACGAGGTATAGCCATTATGAGTTCCTCGTCATACCCTTTGGCTTAACAAATGCCCCTAATATTTATCGACTTAATGAACCACATTTTTTTACCGTATTTGGATAAGTCCGTCGCTGTTTTTATTAATGATATATTAATTTATTCTCGTGATGAGAGTGAGCATGCGGAGCATTTGAGAACTGTCTTGCAAACTTTGAGAGATAAGCAGTTGTACGCTAAGTTTAGCAAAAGTGAATTTTGGCTTCAAGAGGTCGGATTCTTGGGACACATTATGTCGGGTGATGGGATTAGAGTTGACCCGAGTAAGATCTCAGCTATTGTTGAATGGAAACCGCCAAAGAATGTGTTAGAGATTAGAAGCTTTTTGGGCTTAGTGGCTTACTACAGATGATTTGTTAAAGGATTCTCTATGATTGCTACTCCTATGACGAGGTTGTTGCAGAAAGATGTCAAGTTTGAATGGAAGGAAAAGTGCCAACAGAGTTTTGAGAAACTAAAGGCGTTATTAACCGAAGCCCTAGTTTTAGTGCAACCAGAACCGGGAAAAGAATTTATGGTGTATAGCGTCGCCTCCTTGCATGGATTAGGATGTGTGCTCATGCAAGAAGGCAAGGTAATAGTTTATGCCTCTAGACAACTAAAGCCACATGAGAAAAACTATTTGACACACGATTTAGAACTGGTCGCCATCGTGTTTGTATTGAAGATTTAGAGACAACATTTGTATGGCGGGAAATGCCGAGTATTCACCGATCATAAAAGTCTAAAGTATTTGATGACTCAAAAGGAGCTGAACCTACAGCAACAGAGATGGATATAATTGATAAGGATTATGAATTAATAATTGACTATACATTGGGAAGGCAAATTTAGTCGCTGATGCGTTGAGTAGGAAGTCTTCGCCTTGAGGGCTATGAATACTCAGTTGTCTGTAACTAATGGTGGTGCAATCCTAGTAGAGTTGAGAGCTAGATCGATGTTCCTGCAAGAAATTTGTGAAGCTCAGAAGAGGGATAAAGAATTACAAACCAAGATGGCTCAGTGTGAGACGGGTGTTGAATCAGACTTTCAGATTGGTATCGACAATTGTTTGATGTTTCAAGGTAGGATCTGTGTACCTAAAGATGATGAACTTATTCAGAAGATTTTGCAAGAGGCACAGAGAAGTTGCTTATCTATCTATCCGGGTAGTGTGAACATGTACAGTGACATTAAGAAAATGTATTGGTGGTCGGGAATGAAAAGAGACATTTCAGAATTTATTTTTAAGTGTCTAATTTGCCAGCAAGTGAAAGCTGAACACCAAGTACCTTCCAGTTAACTTCAACCCGTAATGGTTCCCGAGTGGAAATGGGATTGTGTCATCATGGATTTTGTGTCTAAATTGCCATTGACGCCAAGGAAGAAAGATGCCAATTGGTCGTGGTTGATAGGCTAACAAAGGCAGCACATTTTATACCGGTGCGTACTGATTACTCACTTGAAAAATTGGTCGATTTGTATGTTTTCAAAATTGTGAGACTTCATGGAGTGCCCTTGAAAAATTGTATGTTTTCGATTATTTTTAAAAGGTTACAAGAGGCTTTGGGGACAAAACTGAATTTTAGTACTACTTTCCACCCGTAAACTGACGGTCAGTCGTAGACGGTAATTCAGATACTTGAAGACATGCTATGGTGTTGTGTTCTTAAGTTCCAAGGCGGTTGGGAAAAGTACTTACCGCTGGTGGAGTTTTTCTACAACAATAGTTATCAGTCGAGTTTGAAAATGGCACATTATAAAGCTTTGTATGGGCGTAAGTGCCGAACGCCCTTGTATTGGACTGAAATTAGAGAGAATCAAATTCATGGGGTTGACTTAGTCAAAGAGACCGAAGAAAAAGTAAAGGTGATTTGTGACTGCTTGAAGGCTGCTTCAGATAGACAGAAATCCTATACGGATTTGAAATGCAAGGAAATTGAGTTTCAAGTCGGTGATAAGGTGTTTTTGAAAGTATCTCTATGGAAGAAAGTCCTCAGATTTGGTAGGAAAGACAAGTTAAGTCCATAGTTTATTGGACCTTATGAGGTGACTGAGAGAATTGGACCGGTAGCATATTGATTAGCGTTACTGTCTAACTTGGAGAAGATACATAATGTATTTCATGTGTCGATGTTGCGCCGCTACCGATCTGGCCCTTCGTATGTGATTTCGCCAGTGGAGGTTAAGATTCGACCGAATATGACCTATGGTGAAGAGCCTGTTAAGATTTTGGCTCGGGAGGTTAAAAAATTGAGGAATAAGAGTATAGAACTTGTGAAGGTATTATGGCATAAACATGGGGCTGAAGAGGCCACATGGGAGCCCGAGGAGGTTATGAGGGACCAATACCCAAACCTTTTCACTGGTAAGATTTTTGGGGACGAAAATCCCTAAGTGGGGAGAATTGTAACAGCCCGATTATGGGCCCAGTTAGAATAGTGGTTTTGGAACCACTGATCTGAGGTCAGAGAAATTAATTTTAATATTATTTTTTGTGTTATAGCATGATTACATGAGTGCATGAAAATTTTAATGGATTAATTTTAACAAATGCTTGCTTAATTACCAGAAAAGACTAAATTGCATAAGGTGCACAAGTTTTGTTTTAATAGCTAAGTGTGTTAATTGGTTATGGAACATTAATGTAGAGGCCCTTATTGAATAAATAGACCCTAAATTAATTAGTGGCTGGACATGAATCCTTAAATCATGGGATGGTCAAAGGTTAGGTGGCTTAATTGATAAAATATCAATAAAATAAAAAGAAAAGCTTCATCTTTTTCATTCCTTATCTTCACCACCGAAAATATCAGCAATTTTAAGGGTTGTAGAAGCTCAAAATTTTAGCCACTCTTCACCCTTGCAAGTAAGTGATTTTGATGGCATTTCTTGATAATTTTTCCACTTAATCTAGCTAATGAAATAACTATTTTGCAATAAGGCTGAAAGTTTAGGGTTTTGTCATGAAAGAATTCGTGTTGTTTGCTAAAATATTATGAAAGAAAATGAATCTTGGTTGATAAATAAACAACTTTTGTAAAAGGATTTTCATGAAAAACACCTAAAATGGTTCTTTTTGTAAAGGTTGTAAAATAGGTGATAAATGTGTAAAATAATTGAAATTGTGTGTTGCCATAAGTATAAAAAGAATTCGACCAGGCTTGGTGAAAATTGATTTATGAGCCTAGGGGTAAAATCGTAATTTTGTGAAGTCTAGGTCAAAATGGTCATTTTTCCAAAATATGAATTTTGGAATGTCTTAATTAATGTGATAATTAAATGAGTGAATTTTTCATTATAGAGAAATACAGAATCCGGACCTAAACCGGGGAAAAGCCAAGTTAGTGGACTAAGTCCAACTAGTCGCTGATATTTTGCATACCGAGGTATGTTGTGTGTAAATAATGCAACTATATTGTTATTTGGAATTGATTAATTGATATAGCATAAAATGTTTAAATGTGGATTATGAATATGCATGACGAGATTGATGTGGTAAAATACAAGTGAACCTCCGGAATAGATCAGATATTCATGCCATGATATTAGGGTGTTACGAGAGCCAGTGTAAGACTATGTTTGGGACATAGCATCGGCCTTGACATGTGAGCCAGTGTAAGACCATAGTCGCTGATATTTTGCATACCGAGGTATGTTGTGTGTAAATAATGCAACTATATTGTTATTTGGAATTGATTAATTGATATAGCATAAAATGTTTAAATGTGGATTATGAATATGCATGACGAGATTGATGTGGTAAAATACAAGTGAACCTCCGGAATAGATCAGATATTCATGCCATGATATTAGGGTGTTACGAGAGCCAGTGTAAGACTATGTTTGGGACATAGCATCGGCCTTGACATGTGAGCCAGTGTAAGACCATATCTGGAACCTGGCATCGACCTTGATATGTGTCAGTGTAAGACCATGTTTGGGTCATGGCATTGGCACCGATAGATGAGAGCTAGTATAAGACCATGTCTGGGACATGGCATCAGCCTCGATGTATGAGAGTCAGTGTAAGACCATGTCTGGGACATGACATCGACCTGATGTGTGAGCCAGTGTAAGACCATGTATAGGACATGGCATCGACGTCTTACCCTATGTTTGAGGCTCATCGAATATCCTTTAATATTCCAAATGGTTCAGAGGGAAGTTTACAGTTTATGTTAAAATGAGAGTGGATATGACCATGTCGTTAGTGGTACAGGTACCTATATGAAATTCATGAGATGTGAGCTCAATTTATGTTGTGTGATTATTAAAGGATGGAAACGAGTAAGTTGTGCTTATAACCATTTATGTATTATGTGCAAATAATGATATGTTGTGAGCATGTTATTGCATGGTAAATCTGTTGTTAAATATTTACATGCAACTTACTAAGCTTTATGCTTACTCCTTTTTCTCTACATCTTTTTATAGTGCTGCCTAATTAGCTCGTGGATCAATGGACGTTGGAGGCATCAATCACACTATCAATAGAAGCACTTGGTATAGCTAGTTTTATCATTTGAGTAATGGCATGTGTAGGGACTTAGTCATTTTGTGTTTTGTGTCATTGTTAAATTTGACCAAATGTGTTGGCTTGATATGAAACTAGCCATTTTGTATAAGGCTATGAATGATGGCTAATATTGAAATATTGATATATGCATATGAGAAGGTCTTTCATGAATGTGCAAATTTTGGTATGGTAGACATTTAGTGTGTTAATACATGAATGGATAAGTGCATGATTGGGTTGTTTAAACATGTGATTGTGTGTGAATTGGTTTTGCTTGGTGATGTTTAGGTTGGTGCAAGTAAATGTGGCAAGAAGGCTTGGTAAATAGCCTTATATTATCCACACGGGTAGACACACGGGCATGTGGTCAGGCCGTGTGTCCCCTGCAGCTTAAGTTGGGCATGTCAAAATGCCCAATAGTAACCACACGGGCTGAGACACAGCCATGTGTCTCAACCGTGTGGAAGACACGGCCATAGGACATGGGCATGTGTCCAGGTCGTGTAAAGTCTGCACCTTGCATGTGAAATTTAAAATCACCACACAGCCAAACACACGGTCGTGTGCCATGGCTGTGTGACCTTAAATTGTTACTGACATTAGAAATAGAATGTCAAGGTTTTTACACACGGGCTGAGACACGGGCATGTCATGGCCGTGTGGAGGACACAAGCCATCGACATGGGCATTTGCCAGGCTGTGTAAAAACCCCTGTAGATTTGATGTGAAAAATAAATCCACACGGGCAAGAGGCACGAGCGTGTCCCTATATGCTTAGGCCGTGTGAGTTACACAAACCTTCAACATGGCCATGTTAAGAGATCACACGGGTGTGTTGCCCTTCCACACGAACGTGTGCCCTGTTTCAATAGAAATTTCTAATGTTCGCTAAAGTACTCGATTTATTTCCAAAATGTTTTTAAAGTGTGTTTTGGGCCTCGTAGGCTCGTATAAAGTACTTGAAGGCGAAGTTTGAAAAGTTTTAAATTTGAACGGGCTTTTACGACTCAGAACTGTGTGGTTGTATGTGTTTAAGTAAGGTAACGCCTCGTACCCTATACTGACGTCGGATACGGGTAAGGGGTGTAACATTGACATTGCCTTGGGCATCAACATCAGCATCGAGTGTTGCATAGGCATCTGTATCGGTGTCGAGTGCTGCATCAACATCGACATCATCATTGGTGGCGGTGCATGCCCTGACATTTGGATTGATATATGGGTCGACATCTGGCCTGACATTTGGGTCGGCGGGGGTGAAATATACAGGGGACATCGGTGTAGGGAAATATGTACCTATGGGAACAAAAAACCCAACCACTTGCAGTAGTGGTCTATAGTGCAGTGGTGCTTATGAAAATAACATGGGGTTAGTGTAATGAATTGAAATAAGTGGAGTGAATTGACTTGTAACATCCCAAAGTAGGGCCTAAGGGTTTTAAGAGTATTTTTGAGATTTTATCTTTAGAGTGCTCAGAATTTCATATGCATGGTAATTGTAAATATTTTTGTCTATGGCATTTTAAAAATTAAATCAATTTTTGAAAAATATAATAAAATGGCTTTCAATTTTGAAGTAAGTATTAATTTGTAAAAGGGTCAAAATTCTATGTGTTTATGAAATATTTTACCAAATTTTAAAAATACAACCTAAAATCATTCCCCACTTACAGATTTCACGTTAACTCTTCTCCTTTGTTAGTTTGTGCTGTCCCTTACTCTCTTAACCTCTCATCTTTTATTTTCCTTGTTAAATCTTTATCCTTTTGATTATTATCATCACCCAAGTCAATAATATACATAATATTTCAAGAAAACACCCTAAAATCTCATTGATTTCATCATCTTCCTTACTTGTCGATTTTCTCGAATTCACATCAAAAGTTCAATTTTCTTCATCGAAGGTAACCATTCATCTTTCTATTAGTTTTAGATACTATCTAGTCTTTAAAATCGAGTTTTTAACCATTAAATCATATGTTTTGTTTAAAAGCAAAAAATTAGGTCGTTAATGATGGATTCCAGATTTTTGAGTAAAAACGTAATTTCAAAATGTTATTAAATTAGTTTTGCATTATTAGAAGGTTTTTAAACTGAGTTTAAAGTTTTGTTAAGGATTTATTGAATATTCGTGAAAATTGCCATAAACATGTTGAAAATTTCGATACGATGAATCGAGTAGTTGTGCGTAGTTTAAGAGTTGGGAATTAGTTGTAGGTGATTAATTAGATGAATAGAATTTGTTTTAGGTAAAAAGATTAAGTATAGACCGAGATATTTGGAAGTCAAGTTTGCAATGTTGAAGGTTTCAATTACATGAGGACATAGCTTAGGCTTATGTTTTTGACTACTTAAGTTGAGTCCTTAACTGATTGATGATTGTGTTGTTGTGTGGTTTATTGTATTGAAGCTTCAGATTCATTAAGGCCTTGTATGAGTTAAGGAAAGGCTATTTTGAGTTTTCGGTATTTCGACAAAAGCGTAATTGGTGAGTGTTTGGAATCGCTGTTTGTAGACACGATTCAATGCGTTATTTAGGAATTTAGAAGTAGCCTAAACCTCTACTCTAAATTCCGAGTGTAAGCTTTCTTGTACTCATGTTTAACTTGTGAAATATGTGTTTGTAACGACCCGATAGTCAAGGGTGTTGGAAAGCAAGGTTTGAGACTCCATTCTCGTAAAATGAACTCATAAATATTTTTATTAAATATTTATGATGTTAGCTAGTAGTGAATTAGATTTTGGTTAAGTAAATTTTTGTGAAATTTGGTGTTGCTAAGGTACATGAATTAAATCGCGTATGAGTTAAAAGTTGAATTATAAATTGAAATAAACTAAAAGGACTAAAATAGCAAATAAGCATTTTTAGTGTGGTGGACGACACTAATAATGTATGATGTATATATATTACTTAATATATATGTATGTTATAATAAATGGAATAAAATGTATGTAAATTACATTATATAATAATATAATAGAAACATAATAAAAGAAATGGTAGGAAAGTGGAAAGAAAAAGGATTGCATGCAAATTAGAAAAAGAAAGAAAAGAAGAAGAGAACACATGACTAGGAAATTAAGAGGTTCAAGCTCAAATTTGTTAGTACAATTTCGTCCTGTAACACCCCAAATCCGGCCTGGACGTTATGGCCGAATCTGGTGGTGCCACATTGAAGGGTGACTCATACAAATTGAGTACATTGAAAGACTTTGAAAAACATTTGCCGGTTCGTGGTTTAAAACAGTGTTTGCACTATGTGGGTCTATTTTCAAACTGATTTCGTTAGAAAAATATTGTAGTTTAAAATGAAATCCATTGAAGGCTTGCTCAATTGAAAATTAGAGAGTTTAGATAGAAGCTTTGAGTATGTTAATTTGAAAACCTGAGTTTGTAATCCTTTGTTAGGTTTTTGGTTTAGTTACCGCAAAAGCTCAATCTTTTAAAAATTATTCAGGTGTTTAAGTTGATTTCAAAATATCCTTTTAATTGAGAAATCAGGTTTAAGTTTGGAAATCAAACAGTTAAGGTAATAATAAAAACCAAGTATAAAATCAAACCAAAGATAAAAGGCCTTATTACAACCCAATAAAACAATTAAAGATAAAATAGATAAAACTACTAAATCACTAATCAACTAGCAGTGTGGCCACCTCCGAGTTCTCCCCTACGTCAAGCCTTCTACTGAGGGTTACCTGAAAAATGAAAGGAGGGAGTGAGTTTTCAAAAACTTAGTGTGTATGACCCTCGTCAAACAAATAACATGCAACAATCATATTGGGCCTAAGCCTATTGCAACAACAATAGCCTTTGGGCCTTAGCCCATAATGGCCTTAGTTGGGCCTGAGCCCATATCTCAACATACAGTGGCCTTTGGCCTTCGCCCATAGTGGCCTCGTTGGGCCTGAGCCCATAACACAATAATATCAATATGTATATGCAATGCACATTTTTCCCATCCAACCTTGCACACCCCTTCCAACCTTACACTCCTGTGGGGATATAAATACTGACCCACCCATCCCTACACACCTGTTGTAGCACCGGTTGTGGCATTACTCATCGGTGCAGCGGAGTTGCAATCATAATATCCGTTGTAGCACCAGTTGCGGCACTACTCAGCGTTGCAGCAGAGCTGCTAATCACAATATGGCTTAAAAGCCTTCGTTGGATCTACAGTCTTCAAGCGATTGTGCGATCCTCATATAGCACTTCCTCTAATACAAACCCATCCCAAGTGTAACATAATATCGTATGAATGCAACAAATAACGTATGGCATACTTAAACATACATACAGCGAGTAGGGGCATTTCAGTCATTTTTGCCCATAGGGGCATATTGATAATATCTTATCGTGGACCTAGGTACACATTTTGGCCCATTAACAATTTCACAACTTATTCAATGCGTTTAAAGTCAATTCATTAAAGTTACAAATTTACTAGGGCCCAAAAGCCCAATCCATAGCCCAAATAGGGCCCACACACTTATATGGCCCATTAGGCCCACGTCTACCAAAAACCATGTAATTAGCCTAACCGGCTCGTCAAATCCTACTAATCCAACAATTTTACTCGCGATGGGCTTACGGGCCCATTATGCCCATTTGGCCCATTCTGGCTCAGTTGGCCAGAAGGTGGCCCGAGACCATGAGATCGCTCATGGGGCCTTTGTCGTTGTACAGATCCCTCCACACAAGCGTTTGTGCACTCGTGTGGTTACCAATGCCAGCCTTTTGGCTTTTCGGCTCTTTGACTTTTCAGCTTTTCGGCTTTTTAGCTTTTTTGGATTTCGGTATTCGCCGATTCGTTTTGTGTGCGGTGGATGTACGCACCTAATTATGAATCATGCTACGATTTCTTGGCCACGAACCTACAATCATTCCAACTAATGGTTAATCACACGCTTAATATACTTTTCCCCTTTTCCAAAAGCCGAAATCACACTAATCCTTTACCTTGAACGATTAACCTTCTTAACCTTTCACTGATTGCTAGTAATGATTTACTCCAAGATCTGCATCATAGAAACCTCAAACATCAACCCTAAGACAAGGCCAACCCTATGATAAATGAAAATCAAACACAAGCCTTGACAAAAAGAAACAATCGGCCAACCTTACCACCCTATATCCGTTACCTTTGATCAACTAATTTCGGACATGAAAGACTAATCACAATTGTAACCTCTGAACAACCCCCGAGATTCACCCTTCAACTAGAGTGCCTATATGAGAAGTACAGCTTATGAATGATCAAGAGAGAAGAAGTAACCAAGATGAGTAGGGATTCAGTTAACAATGGTGATAAAATCAGTTTTGGAGATGGGACAGAAATAGTCAGTTACAAGTAAGAAGAAAAATCAGCTTTTCTTGAGAGACCACTATTCGGTTTTGAAAGAAGCGTGACTAAATGAAAGTTAGAGGAAATAAAGAAAATCAGAGGCAAAAGGGACAGAGGGATGAAACCGAATGCAAGTGGGTATGGCCAAAGAATGATAATCAGTTTTGGTTATTAGAAAATAAGAAAAAGAAATCGGTATAATCAAAGAAGAAATTGAGAGAGAGAAGAGTCTATTCGGCTATGACAAGATAATAAGATAAAGGGAGTGAAACTAAAGTAAAAAGAAGGCGCAAGAAGTCATCTTTAGAGTAATTTCAGCAATACTAAAAAAATAGAGAAAAAGAGCTTCGGTTTTTGCAAAATAGTGTTCTCCAAATGTCGCAAATACAAGTGCATTCCCAACAACAATTGTCTATTACTCCAAACACATCCTAAAATGCTGAAAATGAACCCCAATTTCCCCCTTGCCAAAATTCTATGCCCAACTAAAGTCCCAACCGGCTCTACTTCATCCAATAACTCAATCCTTGATCCCTTCCTAATATTTCTCCTTAAATCTCTCCTTAAATTACTCACTATCACTTATTCAAACCACAAGACCAATTCAAACTTCCCCCATGTAGAGTTTAAATCCATTTCAACCTCTCTCACGACACAAGTGCAAAATTAATTCCCCAATGTGTACCTTGCCATTCGAACCTTGGACCTCCTGCCTCCCTATGACGCCACCTCATGCTCCTTATGTGGCGCCACTTTGCCACAATACCACAAGCTTATTTGTGTCTTATCTCCTCTACATTTATTTAAAAGTCATAACTCCTGAGGTCAGGGTTTCCTAAAGGCTGAAAAATAAAAATTTTCCTAACCTAAAATTCGAACTTGAAACTTCATAGAGACCCCTTAATACTTCAAAGTCAACACCTAACCATCCTAACATGTAATTTATGCCGCTATCTTACTCTCGAAAATTTTAAACGCACCCACGCCCGAGGCCCAATCTTCTAAGCCCAAAATTAGGGCGTTACACGTCCCGTTTCTTGTAAATTTTATGTTCTTGGAATCCTGATACCTAGGGCTACCTGACTCATGTTGTAATTTTTAGAATTGTTCAAGATTTTAGATGTTGAGATTGTTGAATAGTTTAAGTATTAGGGATTAAATAGATAGATTTTTAAGTTAGAAATGGAAAATGACTAAATTATGAAATTAATTATTGATTTTGAGCAATAGGGACTAAATTGAGAAAAAAATTAAAATTAAGGGTCAAATTGTAAAAGAGGAAGCTAAATTTAGCTTAGAGTGAAATTAGTATAAAAATTTAAGTTTAAATGTGGAGGTTAAAATTAGTCTCGATTTAGGGACTAAATTGAAAAATAAGCAAAATATAGTGTGAAAATTGAAAATTTAATGTGAAATTGAATTGTGGAATATTAATGTATTTTAATTGTTTTATTCCATAGCTAACTTCATACTGGAATCCTCGAGTAAAAAGGGGAAGGATAAAATCGACGTCGAATTGCTTGAAAATTACAGTTTGTGTTTCTATAATTTGAACTAAGCTATAAATTATTTCATTTTGAATTGTTGCATATGGTTAGCACCTGAAGTGAGTACTTTGGTACTTTGAAATTGAATTGAATTAGTAGTTGATTGAAATGGATTGATTTGGTATATTATGAATATATTGAAAATATGAAGATTGAGTTGAATATATGAAGATTGAATTGAATATATGTTTATATGTGATAATATGTATATATGTGAAATTGAGACATTAGTTGTATTAAAAAGTGAAATAAAACCCCATTAACTGTATCGGGCTGAGTCAGATATAGATGGCATGCCATAGGATAGGAAGAGTTCAGGATTTCTTCGACCTCAAGTCGATAAGGCACTGGGTGCCAATTTGCTTTAATTTAACCAATGAGACATTGGGTGTCAATTTATTTACTTTGGATTTATCCGATGAGGCACTGAGTGCCAAACTGGTGTGTTGGTTGGATTCGAGTTCAAGAAGTGAATATGAATATGAGATGATAAATATTGAATTGGCAAAGATGATAAATGTGATATGAAATGATGAAATGAGATCTGAAACTTGAAATGAATTCAAGTATTGATCAGGAAATGAATCACGCCATTGCATGAGTGGAAACATTCAAATGTTATATGAAATGCATTTTTTATATATATACTTGAACATGTGGAATTTAAATGATGTAATAAAGAATGGGAAAAAAAATTGTATCATGGATTTGAAATATAAGTGCATAATATTTCTTGTTGCATTCTCACATTTTGATTACTTTTATTCAGTTAAATTGTTCGGATTATAGAAAAACCATTAAGTTTTACTCACGGTGCGGTTTTGTTTCCGTGCACAAGCTAGGTACTTTCCAACTTACCACCGACTCAGCATCCAATAATGAATCCCGAGCTCAAGTGTGGTGATGTTATATTTTGTAATGACATATACCTAGGAAGTCTTTTGGTTGATAGTGTGATGATATTTTGGATTTTAAGTGAATTGATGTTTATATTATATATGTTATGGTTGAAGTTAGTGTAACAACCTAAATTTCAGTGATATCGGAATAGTGGTTTCGTAACCACAAATCCGACTCAAAGAGAAAATTTATTTTAATATTAATACATGATTTGTGATATGATAGGAAAGTCGTATGAAAATTTTGATAGGAAAATTTTACCGATTTAGTGAACTATTAGAGAAATGACCTAATTGCATGAAATTTAGAAGTTGAGTACTAGAAGCTAAAAGTACCAAATAGCTATGAAACTCAAAACTAGAGGTCCTTATATGGTAATTAGACCATCAATCAAAAGATGGAAAAATATCTTTGTTTAATCATCCATGGAATTTGAGAAAAAGAAAAAGGACTAAATTGGAATTGGGGAAAATAAAAGGATGATAATGAATTAAATTAGAAATATCATCCTATTATCATCATCTTCTTCCCTAATTTGCATGGAAACCCTAGGGGAGAGAGAGAAGAAACTAATCAAGCTTAATTGGGTAAGTTCTTATGTCCCATTTTTAGTAATTTTTATATTTTTGAGATCGAGATAACTAGTTCTTTCTATTTTGGGGATTAAATTGACTAGCCATTCCAAACCACAACCAAACCACAACCATGTCACAAGATTATTTACACAAAATAAGAACATTGCTATACATGCCATACTTAAGTCATACAAGCCATTTTACGAAAAAGTTCTTCGGATAGTGTGATCGAGCCTTCGACCTATCCCGATTCCTTAGCCGGCTTGTCCAAAACTACAATGAATGAAAAGGAGGGAGTAAGCATGAATGCTTAGTAAGTTCACATGCAAATAACAAGTAACATAACAAAGCAATTCTTCCAAACAACACTAGCATGGTATCACCAAAACATATATCACATTTCTAATCATCATTCATCATCTTACCACATTATTGTTGTTGCATCAAGTTTCAACCCGAGGGTTAAGTACATACCTGTCCAAAGTGTCCATTTCACAACACTTATTAAAATGATACTTGCCTCTTGAGTGTTCTTCCATTTCGCTAGAATTTTACCCGTTGAACACATTGGAATATAACTCGAATACATGGATAATTTGCACATAAGTGCCATATATATAATCAAGCGATCATATAACCCGCCCATAAGCAAACTCGGACTCAACTCAACGAGTTCGGGCGTTCGCATCCATAAGTGAACTCGAACTCAACTCAACGAGCTCGGATGCCTAGTTACATTTCACGAACTTGGACTCAACTCAACGAGTTCGAACATTTGCATCCATAAGTGAACTCGGACTCAACTCAACGAGTTTGGATGCTCAACCATCCTAGTGACATGTCACTTGTATCCTAATCTATTCCTAAGGTTCAAACGGGATTTTCCTCAATCACATATCCTTGCCGTCTTCCACAGAATACCGAAACCAATACTCGGTAGCAATTTATATTTAACAAGTGGCACACATAACTTGCATATTATTCAATAATAACCACAAACCATATATTTCATGATAAAAATCAGCATATCATATAAATAATATCAATTAACTTAAAATAACAATTATGCTATATTATTTACACATGAACTTACCTCGGTACATGATGCGAGCACGCCTCGCGAACTACTTTGGACAAATCTTTCGAGTCGAGTACTGACTTGTTGGCAAGCTGATCCCAACTCGTTTCTAGCTCCACGAGCTCCATCCAGCTCAAATTCAGCTCATTTAAGCTCGATTCAGCTTGCCCGAGCTAAACCAACCTTACTTCTAGCTTCTTTTCAGCTCACGAGCTAAACTCTAGCTCACTTCCAGCTCACGAGTTTGGGCTCAGCTCCATATTAGTTCACTAGCTTGATAGTAGCTCATATTTAGCTCGTTGACTTTTTACTTAAATAAATTTTGAACTTATTTAATTAAGCATTAAACATGTCTTACATTTATGTTTGTTATTAATTTGTCTTAGATATTGCATGTTTTAAATTTGTCTTAAACATAGCCGATTTAATGCATGACATGTGTTCACATTATGCCAAAATTTATGAGTGTTCATGAAATGTCTTAAATGACTTGTTTATTTTATGTAGGTACATTCATTTGGACGGTACAAAGAACCATGGAAGAAACATCTCTTTTGGATATCCCACATACATGAATGAACAACATTTAATTAGGTGCATGCATGACCAGATTCAAGGTGTTTACAAGTTCATGTATTTGTCAAATACATGAATGCCCAAAATACATAAATGATTGGGCTCAAATGCACATTCGGTTAGATGGATGATGAAGATTCATCATGAATGTATCTAGAAGATCCATTCCCTTTGGACGGCACACATTCATGCATGGAAGGAAATTAATGCAAGTTCATGTACGGCTTGGTGCAATGTATAAAGAGGTGCATGTAGAATTGAGGTTCAATGGACTGCATTTAAGGGAGTACATGTATTAGGGACGTTCATGCAAGTGGGGGCTATCTTAATGTTCATGTTTTTCAAGGTTCATGGACCGAATTTATGGAGGAACATACATTGGGACGTTTTATGCATGATCCATGCATTTTCAAGATAACCATTCAAGTATTTAAGGTGCATTAAAGCTTCATTCGGCCAAGGGGGATGATAGGACATTAAAGGGCTGCACATTCATGGAATTAAGGCCTTTCTTCAAAGCTAAGTATGCATGAATAAATAAAGTGAAGCAACATGATGATTCGGCCAATTCATGCACCATCTTCAAGTATGAACCAAATTTTAATGCTTTTGTGTGAACATATTAAATACAAGTGTGAACAGAATTTAAGTTAGTATGAACACATTTAGATGCTGAAATTCAATAGGCATTTTAGGCCTATAAATAGAGATTTGTAAACTTTGTAAAGGGGACTTTTGCCATTTGATTAAAAACCTGTTTTTGTGAGGTTATTTCCTCTCATATCTCGTACAAGTTTCGAAAGACTTATCTAGCGTGCTAGTGGCGTCTACCGGTCTTGTTTTTGAACTTATCACCATCCTTGGTGTGGCATTCACCTATCCTTTGATTCCATCTATCCACCTTAACAATATAGGAACCGGGGTGACACTTTTTAGTGTTGAATCATTCCTGACGTTAAGTTCGTTTTCCATTCCCATCCTTTGAGTTTCTTTCTTGTCTTCATCAAACCGAGCCAACTATCTAATATCTACCTTTGTTATTCCATAACCGAACCTAGCTACACTTATTTCCCATTTTGAAAACCTTCCGCTTAATTAAACTATCCATTTCACTTTTATTTCCAAGACACCGAGGCACGAACGATCCTTCTCGACTACGATCGGGCAACTACGTGAATTCGACTCAATCACCTGAGCCGGATCACATCAGTACAAAATATAGAAATTTTGCAATTTAGTCCACAATCTTTTCTTTTCCTCGATCAAGATCGATTCCACGCCTTTCTTGATCTAAAATAACACATTTAGCTTATTTTATACTCACATTTATCAAAATAGTCCTTAACTCAAACTTTGGAAAAATTACAATTTTGCCCTTAAACTTTTGCATATTTACACTTTTGCCCCAAAGCTCGAAAACTAAAATTTTTCCATAATTCTTATGTTTTAGGACATGCTGATCATTTATTTACTAACAGCAACCTCAAATTCCCACTATAACATGTACTTATGAACAATAGGTATTTTTACCAATTAAGCCGTTTTACTCGTTTTTGCTTAAAACCGAGTAGCACAAGTTGTTTAACATAATTTAAAACCTCATATTCTATCATAAAACATCAAAATACACAATTATTCAACATGGGTCAATTTTTGAAATCAAACCCTAGCTCAAATAAATGGTAGAAATAGAGAAATCATGTTACTGGGATTTTAAAAACGCAAAAATCATTAAAAACGGGGCTAGAACGGACTTACAATCGAGCTTGGAAGCTTGAAAAACCCTAGCCATGGTTTCTCCATGCTATTTTCGGCCTTGAGGAAGAAGATGAGCAAAAATTGGCTTTTAATTTGATTTTTAATTCATTTAATCACTAAATGACCAAAATGCCCCTAACTTAAAAATATTTTTTTTCCACCCATTTCATGTCCATTTTTGTCCAATAAATTAACCAATGGTCTAATTACCATTTAAGGACCTCCAATTTAAATTTTCATAACAATTGGACACCTCTAACATATAGAACTCAACTTTTGCACGTTTTACAATTTAGTCCTTTTGATTAAATTGAGTGCCCAAACGTAAAAATTTTCGTACAAATTTTTTTACAAAATAATTTCATAAAAATGTAAACCATAAAAATATAAATAAAACATATTTCAATTTAACACCTTTACCATTTGACAAAAATGCCCTTAATGTCTTTCTTTGCAATTTTTCATGTACAAGCCCATTTTTGTCCAAAATTTTAGAAATTGGTCAAATTGCTATTTAAGACCTCCTAATTAATATTCCAAAGCAATTTCATACTAAAAGCTTCTAGAATGCAAGTTTTGCAACTTAGTCGATTTAGTCCCTAATTTCAACTTAAGCACTTTATGCATGGAATTTCTTCACGAAATTTTCACACAATCATGCAATTATATCGTAAACCTCAAAATAATTATAAAATGATTATTTCTACCTCGGATTTGTGGTCACAAAACCACTATTCTGATTAGGCCCTAATTCAGGATATTACAACTCTCCTCCCTTTAGGGATTTTCGTCCTCGAAAATCTTACCGGTAAACAGATGTGGGTATTGATTCCTCATAGTTTCTTCAGGCTCCCATGTAGTTTCTTCTACCCCGAAGGTACTTGGTGTTTAGCTTTCACCTGTTGACAAATTAAGCATTTCGATACAAATTCCGATATATCCTTTTTCATTCCATTCCACCAGTACATTTTCTTCAAATCATTATACATTTTCGTACTACCTGGATGAATCGACAAGCAACCACTATGTGCTTCCTGCAACATCTTTTGAATCAATTCCTCATTCTTCCATACACAAATCCAATCTTTAAACATCAAGCAACCATCAGAACCGATTCTGAAATCTGACTCTGTATCAACCTCACACTGCTTTCTTTTGGCTTGCAAATCTTCATCGCTTTTCTGAGCTTTACAAATCTCTTGTAAAAACATCAGTCTTGCTTTTAACTCGGCCAGAATTGAACCATCATCTGACATTTCCAACCGAGTGTTCATAACTCTCAAAGCAAACAACTTTTTGCTTAAGGCATCTGCAACCACATTTGCTTTTCCCGGATGGTAACCAATCACCAGCTCGTAATCTTTCAATAACTCTAACCATCTTCGCTGTCTCAAGTTCAAATCTTTTTGTGACATCAAGTATTTAAGACTTTTGTGATCGGTATATACTCGACACTTTTCACCATATAGATAATGTCGCCAAATCTTTAAAGCAAACACCACTGCAGCCAATTCCAAATCATGAGTAGGATAATTCCTCTCGTGGGGTTTTAACTGCCTCGAAGCATAAGCCACAACTTTTCCTTCTTGCATCAATACACATCCCAAACCATTTAGAGAAGCATCACTATATACAACAAATTCTTTACCTAACTCAGGCTGTACTAATACTGGTGCTTCTGTTAATAACTTTTCAATTCTTCGAAACTTCGTTGACATTCTTCCGTCCACTCAAATTTAACATCCTTTCAGAGTAATCTAGTCATAGGAGCAGCAATTATAGAAAATCCATTTACAAACTATCAATAATATCCAGCTAGCCCCAAGAAACTTCTAACTTCAGTTACATTCTTCGGTGGTTTCCAATCAACAATAGCTGAAATTTTACTGGAATCAACCCTTATACCATCACCTGAAACAATATGGCCCAAAAATCCAACTTCCTGAAGCCAAAATTCACTTTTACTAAACTTGGCATATAACTGCTTGTCTCGCAAGGTTTGCAAAACTATCTTCAAATGCTCAGCATACTCAGTCTCATCTTTCGAATAAATCAAGATATCATCTATAAATACCACAACAAACTTGTCCAAGTATGGTCGAAATATACGATTCATCAAATCCATAAACACAGCAGGAGCATTAGTCAACCCAAACGGCATAACTAAAAATTCATAATGACCGTACCTTGTTCTAAAAGCAGTTTTAGGCACATCTGATTCTTTTACCGGCAACTGATAGTACCCAGATCTCAAATCAATCTTTGAAAACCACGTCGCTCCTTTCAATTGATCAAACAAATCATCAATTCTCGGCAATGGATACTTGTTCTTGATTGTCACTTTCTTTAACTACCGATAGTCAACACACAATCTCATTGAACCATCCTTCTTTTTCACGAACAATACAGGAGCACCCCAAGGTGAAAAACTCGGTCTCACAAAGCCTTTGTCAGTCAACTCTTGCAACTATGACTTTAATTCTTTCATTTCTGTTGGTGCCATTCTATACGGAGCAATCGAGATCGGAGCTGTTCCCGGAATCAACTCAATACCAAATTCTACTTCCCTGACTGGAGGCAAACCCTGCAATTCTTCTGGAAATACATCCGTGAATTCACATACAATCGACACTGATTCTACTTTCTTTTTAATTTCTTTTGCATTCAACACATATGCTAAATAAGCTTCATAACCCTTTCTCAAATATCTCTGAGCCGACATTGAAGAAATCACACTAGACAATGCCTTCGATTTATCTGATTCAACCCGCAGAGTTTCACCATTTTCACACTTTAATTCAATAACTTTCTGTTTACAATTTACTATAGCATCATGCAAAGTCAACCAATCCATACCCAAAATAGCATCAAACTCATCAAACAGCAACAACATCAAGTCGGCCGGAAAGTAATAACCCCGAATCATTAAAGGACATTTTTTGCATACTTTATCAACTATAACACATTTACCTAACGGATTTGACACTTTAATCATAAATTCTATGTCCTCAACAGGTATATTCATACTAGACACCAATTTCATGCACACATATGAATGAGTAGAACCGGGATCAATCAAAGCAGTAACATTAAATCATAGAGAGAAAATATACAGGTAATCACATCAGGTGAGGAAGCATCTTCACACACTTTAATAGCATAAATTCTAGCCGGAGCCCTTCTTTCAGATCTAACTGCTGCATCTCTGGCTACATTCTTGCTGCTTGCTTCACTCCCAGCTTTTCTTGGATACCTTCCCCTTGAATCCGCACCACTTGCTTTTGTATTCTGAAATTTTTCTTTTTCAACTCTCTCTGGGCAGTCTCTAATAAAATGATACAGAGAACCACATCGAAAACATTCATTTGCTCTACACGGACCAAAATGATTTCTACCACACCGCTGGTACTCGGGCTTAAAAAATCTCGAGTTCCCTACACTGGCTGCCAAAGTAGTCTGGGACTTAAGACCCATATTTTGCTTCTTAGAATTCCCATATGATTGCCCAGCTGAAACTTGGGAACGAGGATTCATATTTCTTGACTTTCTGGGTTGCTATGAGGGTGCATTACTCATTGGTCTTTTCTTCCAATTTCGTGTCTCAGATTCTACTTTTTCCTTCTCTTTAAGTAGTTCTTTAGCCTTGCAAGCTCGATCGACAAGTACCACCATTTCTTTTAGTTCAAGGATCCCAACAAATACCTTGATGTCTTCGTTGAGCCTGTCTTCAAATCGTCGGCACATCTTGGCCTCTGTAGGAACATATTCTCTGGCATACTTACTCAATCGAACAAACTCTCTTTCATGTTCTGTGACTATCATATTACCTTGCTTTAGCTCAAGAAACTCTTTACGCTTCTGATCAATAAATCTTTCACTGATGTATTTCTTCCGAAACTCTTCTTGAAAGAATTCCCAAGTTACCCTCTCTTTCGGTACCACAGAACTCAAGGTCTTCCACCAATTATTGGCTGAATCCCTCAACAAAGATATAGTACATTTCAAACATTCTTCAGGTGTACAAGATAATTCATCAAATACCCGAATAGAATTTTCAAGCCAGAACTCTGCTTTCTCGGCATCATCATCTACATTAGCCCTGAATTCTTCAGCCCCTAGCTTACGGATTTTATCAACTGGAGTTCTTTGGAATTTCATCATATCCACACCCTGAGGCATCGGGGGTACAGGTTGAGGAATTGGGGGAGGTGGGGGAGGTTGTACATTCGGGTTCGTGCGAATGAACTCAGTATACCAAGCACTCATCATCTGGAAAAAGGCTTCTCGACCCCTTTCTCCTCCTCCTTGACCAATAGTGGGAGGTGGATTTTCAATCGGCACCGCCCCTTCAGCCGAAGCTGGTGCATTACTTTCTACATCATCGGCCACAGTTGGATCAGGATCCATTTACTATAAAAAAATCATTTAAAAGGTCAGAAGTCGTCACACTATCACAATATACATATATGGCATGTATAGCAAAATCCGTACATACAATACATTAATCCGAGAACCGACTAAACCTGCTCTGATACCACCAAATGTAACGCCCCCATGCCCGAGACCGACGCCGGAGTCGAGCTCGAGGTGTTACTAAACTTAATTTATCATTAAATCAACTTTACATCATTTATTTTAATTTTTGGAATAAGCAGTTTTTCTGCGTCATAATCGCTAAAAAAATCATATCTCGAGTTACAAAACTCAAAATCAAGATCCGTAGATTTTCCCTGAATCTAGACTCATATACATATTTACTAATTTTTTTCTTATAATTTTTTGTTGAGCCAATTAGTACAGTTTATTAGTTAAAGATTACCCTGTTTCAGGACTCGACCGCACTGACCTCTACTTACTACGAACCCCTTTTCTCTCTGTAAAAAATTAATATGACTATACCATTTGTTTCTCTTAAAACTAGACTCAGTAAGGATTCTGTGCAAAATACACCTCCTAATTATTTTTTTACAATTTATGGTGAATTTCTAAAGTTGGAATAGGGGATCCAGAAATCGCTCTGGCCCTATCTCACTAAAACTCAAATATCTCATCACATATAACTCCTTTACCTGTTTTGCTTCTTTCATATGAAAGTAGACACAATAAGCTTCAATTTCATATTTAATTCATCACCTAATTTGGTTCCTACTATTTTTAGTGATTTTTCAAACTCACGTCATTGTTACTATAATGTTTTGTTTTATGGCAATTTCATCATTTTATGAATTTTCATGATCTAGATAACATATTAACCTCATATGGCATCAAACATGATCTAGGCTAGCCATTCCAATGACTAATCATTATCAAGCATTTTCTCAACCAAACCACAACTATGTCACAAGATTATTTACACAAAATAAGAATATTGCTATACATGCCATACTTAAGTCATACAAGCCATTTTACCAAAAAGTTCTTCGGATAGTGTGATCGAGCCTTCGACCTATCCCGATTCCTGAGTCGGCTTGTCCAAAACTACAATGAATGAAAAGGAGGGAGTAAGCATGAATGCTTAGTAAGTTCACATGCAAATAACAAGTAACATAACAAAGCAATTCTTCTAAACAACACTAGCATGGTATCACCAAAACATATATCACATTTCTAATCATCATTCATCATCTTACCACATTATTGTTGTTGTATCAAGTTTCAACCCGAGGGTTAAGTACATACCTGTCCAAAGTGTCCATTTCACAACACTTATTAAAATGATACTTGCCTCTTGAGTGTTCTTCCATTTCGCTAGAATTTTACCCGTTGAACACATCGGAATATAACTCAGATACATGGATAATTTGCACATAAGTGCCACATATATAATCAAGCGATCATGTAACCTACCCATAAGCGAACTCGGACTCAACTCAACGAGCTCGAACATTTGCATCCATAAGTGAACTCGGACTCAACTCAACGAGTTCGGATGCTCAACCATCCTAGTGACATGTCACTTGTATCCTAATCTATTCCTAAGGTTCAAACGGGATTTTCCTCAATAACATATCCTTGCCGTCTTCCACAGAATACCGAAACCAATACTTGGTAGCAATTTATATTTAACAAGTGGCACACATAACTTGCATATTATTCAATAATAACCACAAAGCATATATTTCATGATAAAAATCAGCATATCATATAAATAATATCAATTAACTTAAAAATAACAATTATGCTATATTATTTACACATGAACTTACCTCGGTACAAAATATAGAAATTTTGCAATTTAGTCCACAATCTTTTCTTTTCCTCGATCAAGATCGATTCCACTCCTTTCTTGATCTAAAATAACACATTTAGCTTATTTAATACTCACATTTATCAAAATAGTCCTTAACTCTAACTTTGGAAAAATTACGATTTTGCCCCTAAACTTTTGCATATTTACACTTTTGCCCCAAAGCTCGAAAACTAAAATTTTTCCATAATTCTTATGTTTTAGGACATGCTAATCATTTATTTACTAACAGCAACCTCAAATTCCCACTATAACATTTACTTATGAACAATAGGTATTTTTACCAATTAAGCCGTTTTACTCGTTTTTGCTTAAAACCGAGTAGCACAAGTTGTTTAACATAATTTAAAACCTCATATTCTATCATAAAACATCAAAATACACAATTATTCAACATGGGTCAATTTTTGAAATCAAACCTTAGCTCAAATAAATGGTAGAAATAGAGAAATCATGTTACCGGGATTTCAAAAACGCAAAAATCATTAAAAACGAGGCTAGAACGGACTTACAATCGAGCTTGGAAGCTTGAAAAACCCTAGCCATGGTTTCTCCATGCTATTTTCGGCCTTGAGGAAGAAGATGAGCAAAAATTGGCTTTTAATTTGATTTTTAATTCATCTAATCACTAAATGACCAAAATGCCCCTAACTTAAAAATATTTTTTTTTCCACCCATTTCATGTCCATTTTTGTCCAATAAATTAACCAATGGTCTAATTACCATTTAAGGACCTCCAATTTAAATTTTCATAACAATTGGACACCTCTAACATATAGAACTCAACTTTTGCACTTTTTACAATTTAGTCCTTTTGATTAAATTGAGTGCCCAAACGTCAAAATTTTCATACAAAATTTTTTTGCAAAATAATTTCGTAAAAATGTAAACCATAAAAATATAAATAAAACATATTTCAATTTAACACCTTTACCATTTGACAAAAATGCCCTTAATGTCTTTCTTTGCAATTTTTCATGTATAAGCCCATTTTTTGTCCAAAATTTTAGAAATTGGTCAAATTGCTATTTAAGACATCCTAATTAATATTCCAAAGCAATTTCGTACTAAAAGCTTCTAGAATGCAAGTTTTGCAACTTATTCGATTTAATCCCTAATTTCAACTTAAGCATTTTATGCATAGAATTTCTTCACGAAATTTTCACACAATCATGCAATCATATCGTAAACCTCAAAATAATTATAAAATGATTATTTATACCTCGGATTTGTGGTCACAAAACCACTATTCCGATTAGGCCCTAATTCGGGATATTACAAGAAATGGTAAACTTGAGTTTGAAGGTACATTTAGGTGCACACAACCATGTGCCACACACGGGCAACACACACAGATGTGTTCCTTGGGTGTGTTGAAAAATAGTATAAGGGTGGTTTCCACACGGGCTGTGGCACGGATTGAAACACAGCTGTGTGTCAAGTCAGTGAGTTACCAAGGCTAGAACATGGCCTTGTGTCCCAACTTCGAGAGTCACATGGCTTGGGCATTCCACACGGCTGTGTATCCCCTATTTTTAGAAATTTTAAAAAATGGTCCTAAACTTTCAAAATTATTTCAAATTAGTCCCTGCCTATTTTTAAACTATTTTAGGGTCCCATAAACTTGAAATAAGGGTTGTAAGAGTAATTTTTACTCTAAGTTGGAATGAATTAACAAAACTAAATAGTCGGAGTATGGACCAATACTTTGATGCTAATAATTTGAATATTCTTGTATGTATTTGACTTCTAGCATTCAAGAAGGGATAAATAGTGATAAGAGTGTAGACAGTGGAAGACAAAGTTTAGCATTGCATAGCATGATATATTATTCAAATTTATAAGATTCTAGTATGAAAATATTATATTGACGAGACCTGCCCCTGTATACTATAATGTTAATAGTTAGCTTAAATGTTTAAAATATGATTGATTATTTGTTTTGATTTGTTAGTAACACCTATGACCCTAATTCGATGACAAAGAGGGGTTAGGGCTATTACAGTGTTTGTGTTATTGTGAATGTAACACCCCTTACCTGTGTCCGATGCCGAGACAAGGTACGAGGCATTACCGGACTTAAACATACACATAAATGTAAAAATCGGGATATAAAATTTCTTTTAATTCAAAACTTTTCAAACACATGCATATAGTCCCTTATTTGGGTCTACGAAGCCCAAAACATACATTGGGGTTTATTCGGGACTAAACCGAGAACATTGAGAAGTTTTGGGAAAACTTAGAAAATTTTCCCATGGAACAGGGTCACACACCCGTGTGGACATAGGGACACGCCAATGTCCTCAAGTCGTGTAACTCTCTATTTATGACGTCAGCATACAAATCAAACCACACGGTCGGGACACACGCCTGTGCCTCCAAGTCGAGTCCCTCACACGGTTGAGGCACAGGGTCGTGTCTCAACCTGCGTAGCCAACACTTGGGCTATTTTCCAAGCCTTCATGTTACCCAATCCCTTATAGCCTTATGCACATCAAAATCACAAATCATGGCATCATTTTAGGGATTAAACACCCTTTAGTAAGACACATTCATAACATTGACATGTCCTCTTGCATGTAATGCACCTACTCATAAAATACCAAGTATAGATTCATTAATTCACATTCATAAGACCCGGCATTTTGGTGACCACTTTTACCATTATGCTAAGTTACCAACTTACCTCTCGGGCACTCATATTCAACCATCGTCATGTTATTTTTATAACATACAATTACTACATAGCTATGATCACCTCAAATGGTCATAGAGCATACATCCAACACACATGTCATATTATCAACCATGCATGGCAACCAAACATAATCACATCATAAACATTAGACATAACATGAATAGCTAGATTTACAAACCATAATTAATATGAGCCATATCTCATGGCCATATACATATCACTTAATATAAGTCAATACATTTGGCCAAAATCATAATAACACATGCCATAAAACTAGATCCCTATACATGCCACTCACTTGAAAATTTCTAACATATGCTTTGTTATTTTGAAGTTAGTGACTTGATAGTGTGATGCTGCTTCCGATGATTTCCAACCCTGAGCTAACCTGACAAAGCTAATAAGTCCATGTAAAAATAATAAGCAATTTATCAATAAGCTTCCACCATTTCTTACAACATGATCTCTAGGTAATACTCTCATAATTGCCTTTTTTTTACCTATGTTCAGGTCAAGCTATTTTCTCAAGTCATGGTTACTAAATTATTTATAGCTAGAGTTACAGTACTCCAAATTAAGATATGCTAATTTTCCCAAAAACTAGACTCACATATATTCTTACCATAAAATTTTCAGAATTTTTGGTTCAGCCAATTAGTACAGTTTATTCCTTAAAGTTACCCCTTTTTTGTTGTCTGATAGTTCCGACTCCTCTTCACTAAAAAATTATTATCTCAAAATACAGGACTCAAATGATGTTCTCGTTTATTTCTATTAAAAATAGACTCATTAAGGATTCTATGCGTATAAATTATAATCCATAACTATTTTTATATAATTTTTAATGATTTCCTCAAATTAGAATAGGGGATTTCAAAATCATTCTAACTCTATCTCAAAAAAATTTAAATATCTCATAATATGAAATTCTCTTGCATACACCATTTCCTCTATGTAAAACTAGACTCATTAAGCTTTAATTTCATATTTTATTCAGCCTCTAACTCAATTTCCACAATTTTTAGTGGATTTTCAAAGTCAGATTACGGCTGCTATCCAAAACTATTTTGGTATAAATTAATGATACTAAGTTTATCACACCTTATTATTCATTTTCACCACATTGGTAAAAGTACATGTTTATACATCATACGTATAGACCTATAATCACAAGGTCATAACAGAATCATTCTCATAGGCATGGATTACCTATTTACATCTTCACCAAATGTGCATCATTAATCGAAATCATTTCTCCTGAGCTTAGCATACATACCTGTTTTACTTAACATGCCCATATTCATTCCTTACTAATCATACAATAAGAATTGAGTTCCCATCTCATCAATTTCATGTAAGTACCTGCACCAGTCACAACATAGCCATGAGCTCTATCATTTCGATATAAACATAGATCTCCCGTTGAACCATTTGGAATACTACAGGATATTCAATAGCCCCAAACATGGGATAAGATGCCGACGCCATGTCCCAGACATGATCTTACACTGGCTAGCACATTAAAGTCGATGCCATGTCCTAGACAAGTCTTACACTGACTTTCATATATCGAGGCCGATGCTGTGTCCCAACAGGTCTTATACTGGCTCTCATCTATCGGTGTCGACGCCATGTCCTAGACAAGTCTTACACTGACACACAACAAGCTGACGCCATGTCCCAGATAGGTCTTACACTAGCTTGTATGTCTCAAAGTCGATGCATGTCCTAGATATGTCTTATACTAGCTCTCATCTCAATGTCGCTGCATGTCCCAGACATGTCTTACACTAGCACACATATCACCCAATGTCATGGCATGAATATCCAAATCTATTCCAAATGTTCAACCGGAAGTCTTTATTACACATGTTCTCATCATTTTAAGAATAAAAATCATCATTTCCACAATTCATGCTCGATTAACTATTTACATACAGTGATCATATCACAACCCATAATTTTATGACAATTCAATGATTTCATGCATAAAAATTAGAAATGTTGCATTATTCACTTACAACTTACTCGTTTCAATGAAATATCATTCCATCAAATTTCCAATGCATTCAATCATCACAAAAAAAATGTTATTAACTTTTGAAATCACTTTTTCATACATAACTCCATTAATATATAATTCGAAACAATCGTAGCAAAATAGATTTCAAGTATATTAACAATAACATGGATATCATGCTTATTTAATCATACGGACTTACCTCGAATGTAATTTTAGTTTATTACTCCATTTTAGTCCATAACCTCGTACCTTCCGATTTAAGCCCAAATCTCTATTTTCTTGATCTAACATGATGAAATTCACTCATTTAATCATTACATTAATTAAAATATTCTATAATTCATAATTTGGCAAAATAACTGTTTTGCCATTAGACTTTACAAAAATTACGATTTTGTCTTTAGGCTCATAAATCGATTTTTATCGAATTTCCTCCTGTACCAAGCCTAGCCAAAATCTTTTTATAACTATAGCAACTCACAATTTCAATTATTTCACACATTTACAACTCATTTTACAAAGTTTACAAAATAGCCATTTTTAGGTGTTTTTCATGAAAATCCTTTCACAAAAGTTATTTATTACACAACCATGACTCATTTTCTTCCATAAAAATTCAGTAAACAACATGAGTATTCACATGAAAAAACCCTAGGTTCTCAACCATTTTGCAAAATAGTCCCCCTATTAGCTAGCTCATGCTACAAGGGTCCCAAAAGTACAAAAATTATAAAAAATAAGCATCTAAATTACTTACTTGTAAGGATATAAGTTGCTGATATTTTTGAGCTTTCAAAACCCCCTCTTTTTGTTATTTTTGGTGGGGAAGAAGGAAGATGAAAGATGATACCTTTTTTTTTCTTTATTTTATTATATTACTAGTCAAACTAGTTACCGACATCTCACCTAACTTTGGCCCTACAATATTTTTGTCTCCTTGATCAACCACTAACATATTTATGGTTTATTTACTCAATAAAGACCCCTAATTAATGTTCTATAGCTATCTGACACCTTTAGCCAGTAGAACGAAACTTTCGCACTTTATGCGATTTAGTCCTTTTTCAAAATTAAACAAGCAATTGCTAAAATTATTTCACCAAAATTTTCATGCGCTCATATAATCATGCTATAACACATAAAATAACATTAAAAATAATTCTCCAGCCTTAAAATAGTGGTTTCAAAACCATTGTTTCGACTAGGCCCAAAATCAGGCTGTTACAGTGAAAATGTGGATTGAGATGAGATGCTATTACATGTGTTATGTTTTCATGATTACTGTTGTGAAAGAGTATATGTAGAAATATCATACATGCTAAGTGACAGTGATAATATTGTACTAATGATGCAAATATGCAGTGATAGTGAGTAGATAATCGATAAGTAATATGTGTGTTTGGTAATGGATATTTTAGCCTTGTGAGCTTTGAGACCGTTGGATATAGTTGGCATGCCATAGGATTGTGAGTTTTCACCTATATGTGTTATATGATTTGGGCGTTGAGGCTCTGAGGCATGTTGGAGAGATAAGGGAATATGAGCTAAGCTCCATTTAGAGGGACATGTTTGGTGTGATGGAGAGTGTTACCTATATGCTTCACTTTTTCGGATGTTTTTGACTCTATGAGTCATTAGATGTGTTGAAGATCCGTGTATCCTATGTGTGGTGATAATGCCAACTTTTATGTTTCATAGCTTAAGTGCCAAATTATCTTTAAATATGATTGTAAGTATTGTGATGTATGCATGAATGAAAATGTGATGACTATGTAAATGGACCATTAGATCTGTATCAATAAGTAAAATAGGACTCCAAATTTTAACTGTTGAGATTCTGTTATATGGTTTTTTCACTGAGATTGTTAAGCGCACCTACTCGTTTTAAACCATTGTAGATTAGTAGAATTCTGGTGTGAGTGGTGTGGTTTTTGTGGGGTGATCTAAGCAAGTCTTTTACGTTAATTCGTAGGTATTTATTTATCCGTTTATGTTATGGGAGAATAAAGCCAATGTGGTAGACCTTTTTTCTTGTATTTGTGATGATATTTGGACATTTTCATAGCGTATTTGTTTTTAGGATCTATAGATTTGAATCATGATATATGATTATTGCTCGAATTTATTTTTTATGTTTGAAACTATTATGACGGTCGTTTTGACAGTATTTGATAGGGTAAAGGATGCATGTTGAATAGACTTATACTGGAATGGTTGGTATGTTTAAATATGACAAGTTTTTGTAATCTGGAGTAGAGATATCGATATTCATGTGTAAAAATGATACCTCTGAGATATTTCGATGTGCAGGAAGTTAGAACCGTACTTTGGTATCAATACCATATCATGAGTATCAATACTCGAGGTAAAATTACCAATACATTTTTAGAGGTACCGATAATTTCTGGAGTTTTATTTTTAGGAGAGAAACAAAATGTTGTTTTGGTATTGATTTTTCAATCAGTATTGATACCGTGTAAGGAAAATATCAATACCTATGTGCCAGTATCGATACCTACGTACTTGTATTGGAAATTTTGCCAAGTTGCTCTAATGCATGTTTAAATGTTAGTAAATGCTTAATTAAAGTATGTGTAGTAATTTGTAAAGATAATTAATGATTTTTTTGACTTAAAACTTATGCAAATGTTAAAATAGAGTATGTTCCATTAAGAAATGAGCCATTTGTATTTATATAATGTGAGACGGTGGTGTGACATACTGATATTCGGGCTCGATAACTGGGCTGGGTATAGGGTGTTACATGACCCGTATATTGCGTAGACACAAGCAACGTTTCTCTTTTTGAGGCTTATGACGATCTCGTCATATGACCGCGTCCCCTCTTATGCTGCTGTTATGGTGGTTATTGTTGCCTCTTACGCCAAATTTGCCTTTTCCTCTCCTCTGGTGATAGTAGATACAACTTTTCAACGAGTTTAAACCACGATAGGTACTCGACATTTGTCCCCATGTCTACAGAGAAAATTGTTTCGCGATCGGGTAAGGACTACATCCTACCTCTCAAGCCTCGATGTGCTCCCTGTGCAGCTGTGTCCAGTCGTTATCGTTCTTTCTTCGCATGTCTACCTTGTGTAGCTCCTTTAGGTCTTGTGGTAGCGGCGAAATTCATTGCCTCCACTCGAACTGCTGCAACACTTGGTCCAATTCGTACATTTCCATCGTCGTGTACACTACTAACGAAACCTTGGCGTCCCACATCTCTCGATTTTCCAACACTTCTAGCAGGATGCAAGATTTGATGTCAGTGTCTGTAACACCCTAAACCCGGCCTGGACGTTACGGCCAAGTCTGGTGTGTCACATCAACGTCGGATTAACCATGTTCCTTAGTTATTACGATTAGGGTGAGTTTTGCAAAATCGTACTTGTAGTTTGGGAAGAAAATCCAGGTTTAATTTGTTTGTCCTATCCACTACCAGTTTAAAATTCATCTTGTTATCAGATCTTGTTCATTGACTTGTTACCCATTTGTTACGAGTGCTTTGTCTTGAAAACATTGATTAATTTTGAGAAAAACTCACGCAGCCTTAGTCTACTTATTTGAATAAAATTATAATTAATGAATTAAAAACCCAAGTTAAAATACTTAAAGCGGCCTTATTATAAACCCAAAACCATAATGAAAAATAATTTAAAATAGATGCAAAAGTAGAAAAACTTAATTAAACCATCAAACGCAGTCCACGTGGCCATTCTGAATCCTTCCAGCTCCAAGTCCACCAATCTAGGGCTCACCTGCATAGATGAGAGGAAGGGGTGAGTTTAGAAACTCAATGTGCAAAGAAAGCCCATCCAGAGCCCAAAACAGCTCAAGCTCATTGGGCTTAAGCCCTATCCAGTCTCAGTAATAACTGGGCCGAAGCCCTATTTAGTAATCAGTTACTGGGCCTTAGCCCTATTCAGTAAATAGTGCGGCCCATAAGCCCATGACAGTAACAGAACAGAATAATGCATGTATGCAAAGCCCAGCCCATGTCTAGCCCTACACACCACCCGTACCAGCCCTACACACCATGTGGGAAATAACTCAACCCACCCAGCCCTACACACCACAGTCGCAGCATAGCTGCTCAAAGAACGTGGCCAAGCCACTGACAGTAATACGAGGCAAAGCCCCTAACAGTAAAACGAGGCAAAGCCCCTTTCAGTAAATGTGGCAATGCCATTTAGCACTTCCTCCATCATAAACCCAGTCCCATGCAACAGTAAAATATGTCATGGCATAAGTGAACAGATAAAGTATAGCATGCATTTCAGTCAAATTTAACCCTAGGGGTATAATGGTCATTTTGCACCTAGGGGTAAAACAATAATTTTCCACTCTTAAGGGGTATTTCAGTAATTATACCAGTTTTTAGGGTTTTAAGCCTATTTCAGTGATCAACAGTCCAATTTTCATCCTAACAGTTTGTTTAGCCCATTTACCATCTTTAGAGCTATCGGGCCCTAAAACCTCTAATGGGCCCTACAGTGTCAATTAGCTACTTTGGCCCACTAAGCCCAAATTTTACAGGGTTTTAATAGTCTTAACATACGAATCACCAGAACCCACTTACCGCTAGTTTTCACCCAAATGGGCCCGTAAGCCCATTGGGCCCATATTCAGCCCATCGAGGCCCAAATTTACCGAGGTGTAAGAAATCACGCACTCACCAACTTTACTGATTACGATTACAGATCTTACCATTTCCAATCGACCCACGAGCGCTCGCACGCTCGCTAGCCCACGAAATGCCAGAATTTCAGCTTTTCAGCTTTTGCGATTTAGTCTACTAGAGGGTGTTCGTTTATACACCTGATTTGCGACTGCCGTTAACGAGATCTCCCACGTGTATTCTACAATCGGTTACTAACATATTAGACTTAAGAATCAATAACAACTAATGTAACTATGCTTACCATATTCGGCTGACAACCTTTAAGGCCCTAAACCACTTACCTTTTGCCGAAAACAGTGATTAGATCTAGATCTAGTCGTTCCAATGATCCAAGCCTCCAACACTCCTCGTTTGATAACCTTTAATCCACCCTAACACATAACAAACCGAATAATAAGATCTATAGAGCCTTTAGCCCCAATCGATAGTCACCCTACATAGGGTTTCCGGCTTTTCCTTAAATCCCGAAATAATGAATAGAAGAGTTTCAAACGTTTACCAAAGATATACTAGACAAGAATGCTTCCAATCCTTTTCTATCTCTGATCTAACGCAGATCTAGCCTCAAGACTCGAGCAGAGAATGAATCTAAGAGATCTAAGGGTTCAATTCCCGAATTACCTTAAATATGGAGATTTCGGCTTCTTATATAATGAAGAAGAGAAAGGTAGAAGTTGTATTGGAAAAGAGGAGATGTCGAAAAGGGTTATGGGAATGTGAGATTCGGCTAAGTAGATTGAAGAAATAATGGGGTTTTGGTTAAAAGAGAAATTGGCAACATAGGTTCGGTTTCGGCTTTCGTGAAAGTCGACAGAAAGCTTGAGAAGAAGGGATTACTTCAATAGGATTCGGTTTTAAAAGAGAGTAGGGGAGAAAGGGAAAAGAAAAGAAGAGAAAAGAGTGTAGCTTTCAGTTGAGGAGAAAAGAAAAGAAAGAAAGAAAGTTTGGCTTACTTGCTTACTTGCACAAATCGGCAAAAGAAAGAATAGGTGGATCACATTTTCGGCTTCTAGAACAAGGGAGGAGAAAAGAAAGAATGTATGAGTCTAATTCCTATACCAATTCGGCAGCCAAGAAAAGATCAACAAAACCCGAAAAAAACCCTCAACACAATCAGCACACACTAACTCCACTTGCTGAAATTGAAACCTCAAAACCCCAAATGCTGAATTTGCTTTCCAAGACCCCTACAATCGACCACAACCAACTTCCATTCAAAAATCCTAAAATTTCTCTCCCTTATCCTACTTGATCTAATCTCATGAGCAACTCAAACTCTCCTTAGCAAAGTTCCACTTGAAATCCATCACATGTCTGGCACATGCATAAAATAAATAAAATACCATACTGCTTACCTTGTGACTTGAACCTTGGCCCTTACACACATCCACACGCCACTTTATTAGGCTCTAAGTGGCGCCACATTGCCACTTTACCAAGGGCTCACTTGTGTCTTAATTTACTCATTTTTTCTTAAAAGCCCACCTACTCAAGTCCCTTTCTCTTTAAGCCCAAAATTTGATATTTCTACCAGGTTTTAACTTAGTCTTGGGCCTTCTAAAGGCCCATTAACACACTTAAAACATAAATTTCATAATCAAACAACAAAATTTCATAATTATGCTAAAATCATAAAAATCCCAAAAAATCCCGAAAATCAGGGCATTACAGTGTCAGTGTACGACATCCATTCAAACAGAAAAGAAAAATTGTAAATATTGTTATGTACAAATTTTATTTACTAGTCATTACGTAATTAATATAGGTTGAAAGAATAAGTAACTAACATTGTGTAACACCCCTAACCTATATCCATCGCCCGATTAGAGTTACGGGGCATTACCGGACTTATCACATATATAATCATTCATTTCACATCTATAATTCATATCCATACATAAATCATTCAACATTCATACAGTCCCTAACACAAGCCTTTGAGGGCTAAAACAAGCATCTAAAGCATATTAGGACTTAATTTTAAACTTATGAAAATTCTAAGTTAACTCTAAAAATTTCAAAGTACATGGAACATGCCCGTGTGGCTAGGCTGTGCGTCTTACACAGGTAAAAGACACGCCCATGTTACAGGCCATGAGGACATTCGAATGGGATCACATGGTCGTGTCCCAGACCTTTTACTGGCCTGTGTAACTCTCTGACTTGTGTTACATGGCCACCCACACGCCCGTGTGACTAGCCCATGTAACTCACTGACTTGCTACCTTTAAAAATCTTAGGAGACACACGGCCGTGTCACCTGACCGTGTGTCACACATGGCTGAGACACATGCCCGTGTCTTTGCCCGTGTGGACAAAAATAGGCTATGTTCTAAGCCACATTTCTCACCCAAACTTGCATCAACCTAGGCATACCAAGTAGCATATATCCACAACCAAATTCAACATTCAAACCAACTAAAATCAAGCCTAAAACATGAAATTTCAATTCCATTAAACCAATTGCTATCAAGCGTCAAAATTTACCATTATAAAAAATGCCATTATCAACTTCAAAAGCTACCTAAATGGTCATAAACATATGGTCACTTTTGTGCCTATCACATAATCTATATGCCAATTCTAAATCTCAACCATATGGAACTCAAATCACCAATTCATAGTCAAGGCATGCACATAGCAATTATAGACCAAATATCAAAGGCTATTTGCACATATTTACATAACCAAGTTTACCAAAATATGCCAAATCACATGGCTAAACACATTACCAAAACATACATCAATTATAAGCCAAATTAATTGGCTATGTACTTTACTAACATATAGGCCATATTAACCACAACACCTATACATATCATATAACCACAATGCCTATACATGCCATACAACCAAATTCACTAAGTTCAAAAGTACCAAAATGGTAGCTGGATAGTGTGATGAGATCTCTGATGACTTCCAATCCGAGCGAGCTTTTGAGTCACTATAAAACATGGAAAAGAAAACAGAGTAAGCTATAAAACATAGTAAGCTCGTATGGCTAATAAGTGCTATTTATCAATTCATTTTCAATTTAAAGAAGTATAAGTAAATGTAAATAAACTTCATTCAATCTAACAATTAGCACATTGCCATAACTATATGAATTATATTCGAATTCATCATCTATTACTTACTTATCATATAAATTCATCAACTATCACTTGTCAAACTTATCACGAGTACCTGAACAGATCTGTATCTTCCCTTATATCCTTATACTATCATCTTTACCCGTTGAACCATTTAGAATAATATCGAATACTCGAGTATCTTGCACACTAAGTGACATATATGTGGTTAAACCACCTTTATAACATAACACATATAAATGCTCACTCTCAAGCCATCACTGGGTCTGCTCACACAAGCTGTCGGTCAAGACGTAGCTACACGGTGCTGCTCACACAAGCTCTCAAGTAATCGCAACACATGCCGGTAAACTCAGCCACCTATAGGACGTACAAGACCAGCATCCAAATCACATGATCACGGTAAACCCTAATGATATGTCATTTGTATCCTATCTATTCTTAAGGTTCAAACGGGATCTATTCTCTGTCGATGCCTTGTCGATAACTGTAACACCCCAAACCCGGCCTAGATGTTATGGTCGAATCCGGCGGTGTCATCGTAAAATTCGATGTTTGGAAAACTTCAAGATCATTCAATCAAAAACGTTATTAAACTGTAATTTTTAAACAGGTTTCTCTTTTAAAAACCAAACACCTTTGTTTATTAGCTTTTAAAAATAAATGTTATCCGAAAATTTAAGCTAGGTTCAAATTCTTTTAATGCATTAAGGGTTGGTTGTAAACCTTATGTTGTTAATGAAAATCTTTATTATTTTAAAAACATTATTAAAACTTTCAACGTTCGTTACAGCGGAAGCAAATCTTTAAAAATGTTTGTATACTTGCATTGGTTTTTGTAAATCATCATTTTTTTGTTTTAAAAGCCTGAGACTTAAAATTAGAGGCTAAGAAATCGAGCGAAGTAAAACCCAACATAAAAATAAAATTCAGAGAAAAGGCCTTATTACATCAAAACCCAAAATAATGAAACGTAAGTAAAATAAAACAGAGTACTAGAGTTTCAGCTGTCCTTAGTGTGGCCACCTCCGAGTCCTCCGTTACGTCGAACCGTCTCTTACTAGGGATTACCTGAAATATTTAAAAAGAGGGGTGAGTTTACAAAAACTCAGTGTGTACTACCCCATCAATCAAATGACATGTATCGCATCAATCTGGGCCTAAGTCTATTACAGTAATGGTGGCAATTGGGCCTGAACCCGTAACAGTCTCGGTTAGGCCTTAGCCCATATCAATATTAGAATAAGAATATGAAATGCATAAAACCCAACCAACCCTGCACTCCCTGTCCAACCCTACACTCATGTGGGGATGAAATCGACCCACCCATCCCTACACTCCCAATGTAGCACTGGTTGCGGCACTAACCAATATTGTAGTAGAGCTGCCAATCACATAATCAGCTTTAAGCCATCAGTGGGTCCACAGTCGTCTCGTGTGACTCGTGCGACCTTTAAAAAATTGATTACTTCCTCCAATTAATGAACCCATCCCCATGTAGAATGATGTTACATATAAATACAAATATAATATCAGATGGCATACAAAATCAGTCACATATCATGTAGGGGTATTTTAGTCATTTTGCCCTTCAGGGGCATAACGGTTATTTCTCAATTTAGGGTTTGGGTACACTTACTGACCCATCTTAGGTCCACAGTCGTCTCGCGTGACTTGTGAACCTTTTGCAATCAAAACATACAATTGGGCCCAAAGCCCATTACGTAGCCCAAGTGGGGCCTACATGCTCGTATGGCCCGCTAAGCCGGATTTGACCTTAGCCATGTGAACTACATAGCCCGGTCCAATATTTCCACATATCCATGACAAAGACCCGTGTGAGGCACATGAGCCCATTGGGCCCATATGACCCACTTGACCCAAAATCAGCCTAAGCCCACGAGATTGCTCATGGAGGCCTCTACCATCATATCGCATTCTCCACACGTGCGTTCGTACGCCCGTGTGGCAATTGTTGTCGTACTTTTAGCTTTTTGGCATTTCGGCATTTCAGTTTTTTGCCTTCTACAATTTAAGTAGTGTGTGTACACACCTATTTTTGAAACGAGCGATTAACTCGCGAACATTGAACCTGCAATTAATCAAGGTATGTTGTTAGATAGCCGACAATGAAACATCAACCTTCCCAAAGCCTAATTCGAATTTGATTAACATTTTTACCTTGATTGAACGAGTGAGTCCTTAATCTTCTAAGATCATAGACCAAAGTTGCTCCCACGTTTCTGGTGATTATCTACGTTACCTAGGAACTATTTAGATAAGATTACTTCTACCCAAGGATTGAGTTCCTTCATATAACCTAGAAGACACTCATCCCTAACGTAGGGGTAACACATTCAGCATTAAGAAGGAGGAGATATATTCGGCTAAATAAAAGTACAGATGAGGGGAATAACACCAATAATCATTAGAGCAAAAGAGAGAAATTAAACGCACTTACCGGCATAATCCAAGAGTGACGGTAAACTACAGTTTGTAAAGAAGTAAACGATCAAACATATGAGAAGAGAGGGAAGCATAAATCAGTCTCTAGAATTCAGAATTAAAGACCGACAGAAAGGAAAAAAAAGGAAATCAACTATAGAAACAAACCGAAATGGACAAAAGAAAAATAATAGTGGGAAAAAGAGAGAAAAGCTGAATTTGGCCAAGCTACCCAGAGAAGAAAACAATGAATAAACAATGAAAAGAAAAGGGGAATAGGGAAGAAAGGTGAAAATAGTTTCGGTTACCCATAAGCAGAGTGCCGAAAAGAAAAGAGAAGGAGGAGAGTAAACAAACTATTCGCCAAGGTTAGTAATTAGAATCGTGACCAAAAAGAGAATGACAATTCAGCTAAATTGAAAATAAGGAAGGGAGAAACCAAATAAGTTGAGAGAGAGTTGACAAATTCGACACACATACCAACCTACACTACCCCAAACAAAGGCAAAATCGATAGTGAGTAAAGAGTAATTAGTCAATTCACAAAAACCAGAAACAAAAGTGCTTAGGTACCCCTTAAGCCGAAATTCATGAGAGCAAGAGTTCTCATTTGGCACTGCACTCCCACCAACTCAACCTCCACAATTTTCTCCTACAATCCACATTATCTCCTCAACTTCCTCCTCATATCTCTCTAGGACTCATTCAAAGTTTTGGTCACTCAACCACTTACACGGCACTGATGCAAAATAAAACCTCTATTGCACCACCCTAGCCTTGAACCCCTGTCCTCTAACACTTATGAGGTGTCACTTACCACCTTTACCAAAGGTTCTTTTTGTCAAGTTTTACCCATTAAAACTTAAGAAGTATACAACCTAGAGTTAGGGTTCCCTTAGTCCTAAAAACAAAAAATTTCCAAAAGCCAGGGCTTGTACCCAAGGCTTCTGAAAGACCCCTAAACACTCCAAAATCACTAAGCCAGCAGTGCTAACATGCATTTTAAGCCACAACACACAAACTTTAAAAGCTTAAATTTTTCGGGGGTTACAATAACTTTCAAAATTGTCATTTTATCACAATTACATAATTTAAGCTTTTAAACACGTAATATAAAGATTATTAATCATATGAACTTACCTCAATATAGTATGGATGAAAAACGATCGTTTAGTCGATAACTTTATCTTTTCCTCGATTTAGTTCCGTACTTCATTTTTCTTGATCTATATAATCAAATTTAGCTATTTTAATTCACATTCTATTCAATTCAATCCAATTTCATATTTTGGTAAAATTACTATTTTACCCCTAACTCATCCCCATTGTCTAGTTTTGAGGTACACCCTCAACATCCAATTGAAGGATGATGATGATCTTCAACAGAGTAATATATTCCATTCGAGGTGTTTGATTGAAGGTAAACTTTTCTCATTTATCATTGATAGTGGAAGTTGTGCTAACGTTGTGAGCAGCTACCTTGTGGATTCTCTTACTTTGCCATGTAGCAAACACTCTACACCATACCATCTTCAATGGCTTAATGAAGGTTTAGAGGTCCGTGTGGTAAAACAATGCTTGATCACTTTTAAACTTGGGACTTACATTGATGATGTTTGGTGTGATGTCGTTCCCATGCACGCCGTCCACTTGTTACTTGGTAGACCATGGTAGTACGATCATAATGTTATTCATCATGGTAAATTAAATCGATATTCTTTTATTTTCTATAGGAAGAAGTATACTTTCACCCCTTTGAATCTGAAAGATATTCACAATGATCAAATCAACATGATGAAGTTTTGTAAAGAGGTTATGGGAAGTAAGACACAAAATTCAAAAAAGGCTGAGAGAAAAGAGGTCTCTAGTGAAAATAGCCAAATTAATGATGACCCAATGGTGAGTGCATCCTCTTGTGAGAAAAAAAGAGTGGTTCATAATTTTTATACGAGTGGAAAAGATGTGTGACGAGCATTACTCACTAAACAGCTTCGCATCATTATCCAATTTAGGCAAAATTATTTATCTTTGACTAACCTTCACAACTCTTTGCCTAGTGTTTTTGTGTCTCTTTTACAACAATATGAAGATATTTTTAAAGAAGCGCCTAAAGGCTTGCCATCTTTAAAGGGTATTGAGCATCAAATTGATTTAGTACCTGGGTCAACAATTCCAAATCGACCAGCTTATTGAAGCAATCCCTATGAGACAAAGGAGTTACAAAAGCAAGTAGATGAACTTTTGGCGAAGGGTCACATTCGTGAAAGTTTAGGTCCTTGTATAGTGCCAGTAATTTTAGTGCCAAAGAAAGATGGTACGTATAGAATGTGCGTCGATTGTCGACCAATTAACCAAATTATTATTAAGTGTAGACATCCTATTCTAAGGCTTGATGATATGTTTGATAAACTTTATTGCTTGTGTCTTTACAAAAATTGATTTAAAAAGTGGCTACCATCAAATTCGAATGAAAGAGGGGGATGAATAGAAAACAACCTTTAAAACAAAGTTTGGTTTATATGAATGGTTAGTCATGCCTTTCGGTTTGACTAATGCACCTAGTACTTTCATGCATTTGATGAACCATGTTTTGAGACCTTATTTGGGTAAATTTGTGGTAGTATATTTTGATGATATTCTGATATACTCAACTTCCTTAGATGACCATGTTTTTCATGTAAAATCTGTTTTGGATATCCTGCGCATTGAAAATTTATTTGCCAACCTTGATAAATGCACTTTTTGTTGTGATAAACTAATATTTTTAGGTTTTATAGTAAGTGCTCAAAGTACTCATGTCGATGAGGACAAAGTAAAGGCAATTAGAGAGTGGCCCACTCCTAAATCAATTACCAAGGTGAGATCTTTCCATGGTTTAGCAAGTTTTTATAGATGTTTTGTAAAAGATTTCTCCATTCTTGTCGCTCCATTAACTAAGGTTATCAAAAAATCTGTGGGTTTTAAGTGGGTGAAGCTCAGGAAAAGGTTTTTCAAACTTTAAAGGATAAGTTATGTTCAGCTCCAATTCTTAAATTACCTGATTTTTCTAATACTTTTGAACTTGAATGTGATGCTTCAGGTATTGGAATTGGTGCCGTGTAGATACAAGAAAAAAGGCCAATCGCATATTTTAGTGAAAAGTTGATAGGGGCACAATTAAGCTACTCAACTTACGATAAGGAGTTGTTGGCTTTAGTTCGAGCTCTACAAGTTTGGCAACATTACTTACTGCCAAATGAGTTTGTTATCTATACAGATCATGAATCCTTAAAATGGTTAAAGGGACAAGGTAAGTTAAGTAAGAGACATGCTCAATGGGTAGAATTCATAGAGACATTTCCATATACAATTAAGTATAAAACAGGTAGAGAAAATGTAGTTGCTGATGCCTTATCTCGTAGATATTCTTTGATAACTATATTAAATGCTAAAGTCTTAGGGTTTGAACATATAAAAGATTTATACTTAAATGATATTGATTTTGCACATGTTTTTTCTAATTCTGGGAATGGTGCCTTTAACAAGTTTTATCTTGTAGATGGGTTTCTTTTTTGCCTAAATAGGTTATGTGTTCTACAATGTTCTATGAGAGAGTTATTAATTCGTGAGGCACATAGTGGAGGCCTAATGGGACACTTCGGTGTCGCCAAGACACTAGATATTCTACATGAACATTTTTATTGGCTGCACATGAAAAAGGACGTTGAAAAGGTATGTTCTAATTGTATTAATTGTAAACAAGCAAAATCTAAGGTAATGCCTCATGGACTTTATACTCCTTTGCCGATTCCTTCTTCGCCATGGGTAGACTTATCCATGGATTTCATTCTTGGTTTACCACAAACCAAAAAGGGTCGAAATAGTATCTTTGTTGCTGTTGATAGGTTTTCAAAGATGGCTCACTTCATTCTTTGTCACAAAACAGATGACGTTACACATGTGGCTGACTTATTCTTTCGAGAGGTGGTGCGCCTACATGGGATACCTCGCACTATTGTATCGGACAGAGATGTAAAGTTCCTAAGCTACTTTTGGAAAGTATTGTGGGGTAAGCTTGGTACTAAATTATTATATTCTACTACATGTCACCCCCAAACTGATGGACAAACTGAGGTAATCAATTGAGTCTTAGGTGCTTTACTACGAGCTGTTGTAGGTAAAAACCTTAAAAATTGGGAAGAATGTTTTCCATTTGTGGAGTTTGCTTTTAACCGATCTATTCACTCTACAACTACCTATTCCCCATTTGAACTTGTTTATGGTTTTAATCCACTAACTGTACTTGATCTTGTACCATTGCCTATAGAAAACATTTCTAGTTTAGATGATGAGAAAAAAAAGCTGAATTGGTGAAATCCATGGATGCGAAAGCAAGAAACGAATCGCCAAAACAAATGAAGCAACTACCAACAGAGCTAACAAGGGGCGCAAGCAAATTATCTTTGAGCCCGGTGACTGGGTTTGGGTCCGCATGAGAAAAGAGCGATTTCCAACTAAACACAAAACAAAATTGGATCCACTTGGTGATGGACCTTTTCAAGTACTCAAGCGTATTAATGATAATGCATATCAAATCGACCTTCCCTGTGAGTATAATGTTAGTGCCACTTTTAATGTCGCTGACCTTTCTCCTTTTGATATTGTAGATTCGAGGACGAATCCTTTTGTGGAAGGGGGAATGATACGAGCAACTCAGCACAATTCAAAGGCCATAATAGAGATGAGCTTAGTTTCCCTCAAGGCCCAATTACGAGATCCAAATCCAAATAGATAATGTCAAAACTCAATTTAGTGGTTCAAGACTGTATCACGAAGAAAATTCAAGAAGAAGAGTTGAAGTTTCAAGATGATGAATTCTGGTGTAATGATGAATTAAAAGAGACTAATTATGTTCGTGGGCTTAAACTCTCAATCTATGATGACAAGCCCATGTGGAAGATGCCGACAAGCTTAAGCATTTCACAAGCCTAAATGTTTCATATTGGGTTTGAGTTTTAGGCTTAATTTTTATTATATATGAGCCCAATATTTTATTTATCAGCTGTTTTTATTTTATTATTATTTTATTCCAAATTTTTGATAATTATTAAGTATTTTAAGATTATTAGAAATTTTATGTTAACAAGAAAGTTTAGTTTAAAACTACTTCTTGTTTAAGATTAAATTAGAATTCTAGTATACTTAGGAGTTTTATTTAGATTTATTTAGCTAGCCTATATATAGGCCTTTGCATTGTATATAGTACATGCAATTCATTATTATCCTATTTCTCTTTTGAATTAATAAATTCTTTCTGGGTTTTTCTTTTCAAGAATTTCTCTTGAGTTTCTTTTAGAAGAGTTTTAACGATCTTTTTAGATTGTGGGGATCATCTTCAAACTTTTTCTTGCCAAGGTTTATATCTTGGAGGGGAAATTAGAGCCGCTTGAAGGGGGTTGTGGATTCTTCGTGTTTCCAAGGCTTCTTAGGACTTCTACAAGCCACGTTTTATCTTTCCATTTATCTTCTTTATTTGCTTCCTTAATCTTTGATTTAGCAATTTATTTTAGTTATTTATTTTAATTGTTTTATCTAACTTGGATTCAATTTCTTTCCGAACGTCTAGAGCCCTAAGTTAAATCCGCGACTTTGACAAAATTTACGATCAGCTTCCGTATTCATCCATCTCATCCTTTATCGTGCAAATTCATGCAATTAAGTACCAACCCATGCTAGCTAAATTTTACTTAAGCATATTGCAACCTATATTTTTCATTTATTCACACATTAAACCACACAATTTTCACATATCTCAATTTAATCCCTAATTGACATTTTCACTAAAAATTACTTCACAAAACTTGTTAATCTAACAACAAAGATCCATTTTCTATCATTAAACATCAAAACACATGCACATTTAACAATGGAAAAACCCTAGCTCTTTAATAGTTTTGCAAATTAGTCCCTAGGCTAGCTAGATTAAGTTACAACGACATTAAAAACATAAAAATCATTAAAAACCGAGTCAAAAATCATACCATGCAATCAAGGGACTTGGCCGAATGCTTAAAGCTCCTTTAATAAAGTTTTTCTTCTCTAATTCTGGTTGGGAAATATGAATGCATGAAAGAAATTTGTTTTTTTGTAATTATTAACCTTTATTTTCTAAATTACAATTATAACCTTATTATAAAACATGAAAATTATTTATTACCTGTCCATAATTGTCCACTCATGATGACAATGGTATATTTACCACATAAGTCCCTTAACTACTTAATTTCATAGCCATTTAGTACCTTTAACTTATAGAACTCAAATTTTATATTTTACATGGTTTGGTCCTTTTTCACAAATTAAGCACTCAAATAGTAAAATTTCTTACCAAAATTTTTATGCAATCATACTATCATGTTGTAGACCTCAAAATAATATCCAAATAAATATTTTGACCTCAAATTTATGGTTCCAAAACCACTGTTTCGATTTCACTGAAAACGGGATGTTACACGTTGTCTTCCGAGCATTGGTCTAATAGTAGCCTACAATCTTCCAGCTCCTTGGGTAGTCCCACGTAACTCGGCCCATGGTTTCACCTATACAAGTGATATGTTAGTTGGAATGTATAATGAATAAAAAAAATTTATTGTACAAACTATGTATTTATTAATAAATGATGTTTGCCTCATCACCATAGGTAACATGTATGGGTCGACCACTTTAAGATGTAGAAACGGTAGTCGCCACCAGACCTATGACTGCAACAGGAGTAGGCAACCAGTAATCTACATAAGATTCGATACAGTGGCCAGATACATCTCTGTAACACCCCAAACCCGGCCTAGGCGTTATGGCTAAGTCTGATGTGTCAAATCAACGGATGATTAATCATGTTCATTAATCATTACGATTAGGGTGAGTTTTGCAAAAACCGTTATTAAAGTTTGAAAAGAAAATCCAGGATTAGTTTGTGAACGTCCTATCCACTACCAGCTTAAAGTGTATTCAATTACAAGATCTTGTTCGTCTGCTTGTTATTCATTTTATATTTGTGTTTTATTTTAAAAACGTCGATTATTTTTAAGAAAAATTGCCCAGCCTTAATCTACCCATTTTAATCAAGTTATAAATAAAGGAATAAACCCAAATTAAAAGTATTTTAAGCGACCTTATTACAAACCCAAAACCAAAATGAAAAACAATTTTAGAAAAAATACTGAAAAATGAATTACTTAAAGCAAATTAACCAACTGCAGTCCACGTGGCCACTCTGAATCCCTCCAGCTCCAAGTCCACTAGCTTAGGGCTCACCTGCATAGATGAAAGGAAGGGGTGAGTTTAGAAACTCAGTGTGTAAAGAAAACCCAACCAGTGCCCAAATCAGTTTAAGCTTACTGGGCCTAAGCCCTATCTAGGTATAGTATCAACTGGGCCAAAGCCTATTCAGATTCAGTTTAACTGGGCCTTAGCCCTATTCAGTAATAAGTGTGGCCCATAGGCCTATTCAGTAACAGAACAGAGATTATGCATGTATGCAAAAGCCCAACCCAAATCTAGCCCTACACACCACCCGTACCAGCCCTACACACCATGTGGGGAATAACTCAACCCATCCAGCCCTACACACCATAGTCGTAGCATAGCTGCTTAATCAGATAACGTGGCCAAGCCACTAACAGTAAAACGAGGCAAAGCCTTTTTCAGTAAACGTGGCATTGCCACTTAGCACTTCCTCCATCATAAACCCAGTCCCATGCAACAGTAAAACATATCATGGCATACAGTGAACAGATATAATATAGCATGCATTTCAGTCAAATTTAACCCTAGGGGTATAATGGTCATTTTACACATAGTGGTAAAACAGTAATTTTCCACCTTTAAGGGGTATTTCAATAAATTTATCAGTTCTTAGGGTTTCATGCTTATTACAGTTGTTAACAGTCTAATTTTCACCTAAATAGCTTATCTAGCCCATTTACCAACTTTAGAGTTATCGGGCCCTAAAACCCCTAATGGGCCCTACAGTGTCTATTAACTAATTTGGCCCACAAAGCCAAATTCCACATTTATCTTAGTAGTCTTAGCTTACAAATTACCAGAACCCACTTACCGCTTATTTTTCCCCAAACGGGCCCGTAAGCCCATTGTGCCCAAATTCAGCCCCTCGAGGCCCAAATTTACCGAGGTGCACGAAATCGCGCAGACATCAACCTTACAGTTTGCGATTGTAGTTTTTACTGAGTCAACCGACCTACGAGCGCTCGCACACTCGCAAGCCTATGAAATGCCAGGATTTTGGCATTTCGACTTTTCGACTTTTGTCAATCTAGTCTACTAGTGGGTGTTCATTTACACACCTGATTTATGATTACTACAGCGAGATCTCCTACGCGATTATCCTACAATCATTTGCAAACATATCGTTAATCCAACATCCAATCGAAACTATCATTACCTTACTCTATATACAATTGGCAACCGCCCCTTAATCACTTGAATACTTACCTTTACCGAAAACAGTGACTAGATCTAGATCTAGTTGCACCAACGGTCCTAGCCTTCCACACACCCCTCGATCGGTAGCCTTTAGTCTACACTGGCACAAAATAAACTAAATAATAACACCAATAAAACCTTTTCGCCCCAACCAACAGCCACCCTATGCACATAGGGATTTTCAGCTTTTCTTAAATCTCGAAATAACAAATGGAAAGGGATCTGAGCACTTACCGAAGATCTACCTAACAAAGAATGCTTCCAATCCTTTTCTAGCCTAGATCTAACATAGATCTAACCCCAAGACACGAGCAGAGAACGAATCTAAGTGATTTTGGCTTTTGGATCTATCTTAGAATATGTCTATTTCAGTTTAAAAGAAAAATAGATGAAAAGAAGTTCACGAAGTGAAGAAACAATCGGTAGAGAAAGAGATGAGAGATTTGAGGTTCGGCTTTTTGAAATGAAATAGCAATGGGAAGAGGTTTTGGTCAAGGTGAAATCGGCAATCACTAGTTTCGGGTTTTGGCTTTTGTGGAAGTCGACTACTAGGCTTTGAGAAGGGAGAAGAAAAGAAAGAACTAGGTTCGGCTTTTGTGAAAATTAAATAGAAAGGAGATAAGAGTAGAGAAGAGAGGAGAAGAGAAGAGAAGGTTTGGTTATGGACAAATTGGCACAAGTGACTGTGTTTAGAGCGTCGACTTCTAGAGTAAGGGAGGAAAAGAGAAAAAGAACCCTAAAGCCTTACCTAGTCAGCACACACCTACCTAATGTACCGAACTAAAACCCCAAGAAAGACCCTAAAAACATTCGGCTAACTCCCACAACTCCCTCTTGTCGAATATGCCCCAAAATCGATAGGCCAAAACCGATTATGCTCCCTCAAGAGTCCCATGTTCAGCCATCTCATGCTCCCATTCGAAAATTCCTAGAATTTCTCTCCCTTATCCTACTTGATTCAATCCCATGAGCATCTCAAACTTTTTCCAACAGTGTTTTACTTGAAGTCCATCACATGACTGGCACATGCAGTAAAAATAAAATACCACACTACTTACCTTGCGACTTGAACCTTGGTCCTTGCCTAGTTTCCACACGCCACTTTCTTAGGCTCTAAGTGGCGCCACATTGCCACTTTACCAAGGGCTCACTTGTGTCCTAAATAACTCACTTTTTCTTAAAAGCCCACCTACTCAAGTCCCCTTCTCTTTAAGTCTAAAATTTGATAATTCCACCGGGTTTTAATTTAGGCTTGGGCCTTTTAAAGGCCCACTAACACACTCAAAGCATAAATTACATACCCAAACAACAAAATTTCATGTTCACACCAAAATCATAAAAATCCCAAAAAATCCCGAAAATTAGAACGTTACAATCTTCCAGTATAACATGGACAAGATGATTAATCCCCAACTTAGTTTTCTGCATTCATTGAAGTCCAGTAGATGTAGTATCCATTTTATGTGCACCAAATTTTGAGATTTGTTGGGCATTAAAATGTCCCCAACTAACGAATGCTCGGGCATATTGTTCTATGACCTCCTCAGTTTAGTCGCTAGGGAGCTTGTCGAAATTATTCTCCAACCAGTTGATTGATATCCGACCACCTTCAAACTTATTCAGGACCTTCCCCAACAGTGCTCTGCAGAGGTCCACTTGACCAAGAACGACTGTTGATCTCGGGATGACTGGCCCATCCATTGGAAGACCGAGTGTAGTGCTACGTCCTTGAGTGTGATTGTACACTCACTGTATGGAAGGTGGAAAGTATGTGTTTCGGGCCTCCATCTTTCCACTAACACACTTATTAGTGTAAGATCGAGTTTGTAGCCCCTAGTCATGCGAGATGCATGCAAGAATCCAACATGTTGCAAATAGCCATGAATTTTAGGGATCGTAGGCTTTCCCATATTATGAATGAAGCCTTTTACAACACGATCATCTGCCTATTTACAAAATAAAAAAATTAAAATTAAAATTAAATTTAACATAATTGAATATAACAAAATTTAGAATTTTGTCTTACTGTTATTGCTTGGGTAGTGGAAATATGCTTGTTGTCATAGCGTATTAGAGAGGTAACCATTCGTGAGAAGTCAATTTGAAACGAGATAATTAAAAAATAATATTTTTAAATAAAAATATTGAAAAATTTAAAATGAGAGTGTTAAAAGAAGGATGTGAATGAAAAAAATAAAATTTAGGGGTATTTAGAGGAAAATTAAAAATTTTACGATTGGGGGTTCTAATTTTTTTTTACCATTGGCGTGGCAAGATTTAAAAGGCCGTTGCTTTTTTACCGTTGGGGGAAAGCGCGTCCAAAGGCCTAATTAAAAAAAATCAGCATACAAGCCTAATTTTTCCCAAATTAAGAGATCTTTTGCATCAAATTTTGTGTCCTCCCAATAGAAAACTTATTCATAAGAAAAGAAAGTAGTATATGAGATCATCCTTCTAATATACCTAGATCATGGATAATCATCATATTTATCTCTAATATGGTATAAACCACAATGTTTGGCAGGCTTTTAAATATTTAATCCAATCATTCTAGTTGGATTGAAACCTCAATATGTTAAAAAGGTGCAATTCACTTAATTGCATAAGGAACTAATTGTGCATTTATTTGTTCATTAAAAACAACACTTATTGTGCAATATGTTTTGTAATCAAACTTTTTTTTACTAGATTGTACTAACTTTTCTTAAGAAGTTTTTTAAAAGAGTTTTTCATTATAATTGTATGCTAGTGAGGCTATAATATTTGTGGGTGTTGTTAGGCTTAAATCACCTCTTGTACTGTGAATATTATAATAAATTGTTCTTTGGGAAAGACCTTACAAATATAGGATTAGATTCGAATTGTGTAAACAATCACCTATGTTCATTGTTTATCATTTTAAATTTTAAATTATTTCTTAAGTAGCAACTTAAAAAATGACTAACACTATAACTTTAGCACTTACGCAAACAAATGCTTAGACTAGAAGAGAACAAGTTAGGTATCAACTTACTGAATTGGCACAATTGGTAAGCTCAGAACCATGGGTTGTCATAGGAGATTTCAACCAAATTTTAAAAGGATAAAAGAAATTCTCATTGGCTTACAAAGAGGCATAGGGAAATGAAAATTTTTTAGATTCTCTTAATGCATGTAACCTTATTGAAATTCATATTCATGATGAACTATATACATGGACAAATAATAGAATGGTGAAGAGGCGATATGAGAAAAATTATATAAAGCATTTGGGAATGCAACATGGGTGGAAGATCATCCTCATGCTCACTTGGTTTAACTTCCCAATTGTAGAATCTTGTCATAGTATGATTCTACTTGATACTAATAAGGAAATTTTCAAGGGAAGCAAACTATTTCATTTGGAAGCAATGTGGTTTCTAGAACTACATAGTAAGGGCATTGTGAAAGAATTTTAAGAAAGAAAGGCAACGACTTTCCATTTTTTAGACTCATCTCAAAGTTGAAGATTACAAAAGATAAACTCAAAGTGCGGAATAAGGAATTAGTTGGAAATATTCATAAGAGGAAGCAAGATCTCATAGAAAACTTAGCAGTGTCATAGAATAACTTGAATGACTTTTCATCTATAGAACATGTAAGACATTTCAAGTATGAAATTCAAAGTGTCATTGAAAAAGATCATATTTTATGACATTAGAGATCGAGGAGTAACTAGATAGTTAAAGGTTTAAGGAATATGAGATATTTCATTTGTTGACCAATAAGAGGAAAATGAGAAACAAAATAAACACTATTAAAGATGAAGAGGAAATAATATGAGACAATCAAATTGTAACACCCCTAACCCTTCTCAGCCGCCGAATTAGGGTTACGGAGCATTACTATACAATTGAAAAACATTTAACATCATAACGTTTAAATAAATTAAACATATTATAAACCATTCAATCATATGCGTTTTGTCCCGAAATTGAGACTTCAATGCCCTAAAAATAGTTTAGAAGTGATTCAAAACTAATTTGAAACAAAACAAGAATTTTAAGAAAAAGTTGCAAAAATTAGAAAACAGGGGTCACGCGGCTGTGTGGCCAGGCCATGTAACATAGCCCAAGCCGTGTAACATTCGAACAAAAGGAGACACGATCGTGTCTCAGCCTGTGTCCTCACTCGTGTAACTTATTGAGTAGGGTCACACGACCATGTCACAGGCTGTGTAACTATCTGAGCTGCCAAACATACCCGTGTGCTAGGCCTTGTAACTCACTAACTTGAAACACTAATAAATTTCAAATGAAAAATGGTTGTGTCGCCAGGCTATGTGTGTCACACGGTTGTGTGACAGCCCGTGTCCCAAGCTGTGTGAACCCAAAAATTTACCTAAAATCAAGTCATTTCAAAGCCAAATCATGCATAATTAACCATTTCATTTGGGCACACATTTAATGGATTTAAACATCATTCAAACACACACCTAAACATGCCATCTTAAACATCCTAGTTCACCTAACCAATATGCCATTCAAAGGCACCACAATTGTATCAAAACATTATTTACCAAAACATGCCAATATTGCCATTTCCAAACATACCAACCTAGTTCCTTAAATGCCAAGTAACATCATATATTTTCATTTGCATATTACCACAAACATACCAGCAAAGACATTATATACAAGCATTTCAAAGTGACCAAAATGACATAACTTAGTAAGGTGTTAAGGTTCACCAAACCAAACATAAATTTCAAAGCATATACATACAGATCACCATTAACACATTCACAAAATACCATTACAAAATAACCTATACATGCCATTATTAACCTAGGCCAAAATACTAAGAAACTATCAAATTGATTGCTGGATAGTGTGATAGGTCTTCGACAAGCTTTCAACCGATCGAGCTTTTGATAATCTATAAAACAAAGGAAAGTAACTATATAAGCAATGAGTTCTTAGTAAGCTCGTATAAACTTAAACATAACTTACAATTCATTTATACAATTCATAGATTAAGCATAAATCATTACTAATGCCATAAGCTTTGTAATAGCCCGTTTTTAGTGAAATCGAAACAATGATTTTGGTACTGTCTCTGGAATGTTAGTATGTAACGCCCCAATTTTCGGGTTTTTGAGATTTTGCTTGAATTTATATTTACTTGTTTGGATGTGTTAAATTATGTATTAAATGTGTTTAGTGGGCCTTTGGAAGGCCTAAGTTTAAGTCAAAGCCTGGGAGAATTTTTGAATTTTAGACTTAAAGGAGAAGGGGCATTGGTTAAGTAGGCTTTTAAATAAAAATTGGGAAATTAAGTCACAAGTAAGCCTGTGTTAAAGTGGCAAGTTGGCGCCACTTAGAGCTTGAGGAGCTGGCGTGTAAGGTCTGTGCAAGAGGTAAGGTTCGAATCCCATGGTAAACAAAGTGTTGTTTTGTTTTTTAATATGTGTGCATGCTATTATATCTGATACTCTGTATGCCATGTCATATTATATTCTATTGCATGGGACTAGATTATTATGATGGAGAAAGTGCTAAAGTGGCAATGCCACGTATTCTGCTAAGGGGCCTTGCCTCGTATTATTGTTTCTGGTGCGACTGTGGTATGTAGGGCTGGGTGGGTTAAGTTATTCCCCACATGGTGTGTAGGGCTGGTACGGGTGGTGTGTAGGGCTGGATTGGGCTTGGGCTTTGCATACATGCGTAATACACTGATCTGTTACTGTTATGGGCCTAAGGCCCACACTGTTTTCTAAATAGGGCTATGGCCCAGTTATCACTGTATCTGGATAGGGCTTAGGCCCAGATTGAGCTTAAACTGATCTCTGACTCTGGTTGGGTTAGCTTACACACTGTGTTTTCACAAACTCACCCCCTTTCTTTCCATCCATGCAGGTGAACCCCAACCTTAGAGGACTTGGAGCTGCGAGGGATTCGGAGTGGCCACGTGAACTATTTTTTGGTTTTAAATTTTCCTAAATTTACGTCATTTTAGTATTCTTTTATTTTTGAGGGTTTTAAAATTGTAATAAGGCCGCTCGATGATTATTTTTATTTTGGTTTTTACTTATTTATTTGTTACTAGTTCAAAATGATAGATTAGTCTGCACGGATTTTTTTATTTCAAATTAACAAACGTTTTCAAAATATCCATTACGCAACAGATGGTTTACTTACCAACACAATAACAAGATTGGCTAAAAAGAAATCAGTTTTTACTTAGTAATGGCAATGGTTTCTAACACTGAAAATAACTTTCTTTTACAATATGATAAGCACGGTTATACCACAAATGACCTAAAGTTGTATTAAAACAAGATCTAGGTTTAGTCTAATATCCATGTGACAACCAGATCTAGCCATAACGTTTGGGCCAGGTTAGGGGTGTTACATAGTAGGTTTGTATAAAAATTTCGTTAAGAAATTTTGACGTTTGCATGCTTAATTTCATAAAAAGGACTAAATTGTAAAAGGAGAAAAAGTAGGATTCTCTTAGTTAAAGGTATCAATTAGCTATGAAGCTCAAATGTGAGTGGAAATAGATGGTAATTAGACCATTTATCATGTTAGTGGACAATGATGGACATATAATTAAGTGATTTTAAGGTTAATTAAAAAGGTTAATTTGGTAAATTAATAAATAATTCAAGTAAAATAAAGAAACAAAATGTATCATCTTTTTAGTCCATCCCTCCATCGAAAATAGGTTAAGAAAACAACATTGAAAAATGCTTGCAGGTTCAGCTATGTCCAATAGTTGCATGTAAGTGATTTTTGACTCTGTTTTTAATTATTTCTATATTTTGAAGTAATTATAACTTAGTCTATCTAGTCTCGGGGGTCAATTTGTAAAACTGTTAAAGATTTAGGGTTTTCTATGAATGTTCTTACATGATTCTTGATGTTTTATTAAAGACTATGAGTACTTGTTAATAAATAAACAAGTTTTGTAAGAGGAATTTTTTTATGAAATTGTCATTTAAGGGCTTATTTGTAAAAGTAGTAAATTTTCGTGGTAAATTTGAGAAATGCTTATTATATGGGTTGGTATAGGTCCCTAGTGAATACGACTAGCATGAAATGAGGATGAAAATGTTTAGATTTTAATTTATGAGCTTAAGGACTAAATTGTGAAAATTTAAAATATTATGGTCAAAATGGTAATTTTGCAAAAATATGAAATGTGGACTGAATTGAATAATATAAGTATTCAATGGATTGAATTTATCTATTTAGATTAAGATAAACCTTGTACGAATTTAGATCGGGGAAAAGCGAAAGCCTTGGATTGATCAACTACGTTTTTACACTTTGTTTGTCGAGGTAAGTTCGTATGATTAAATATCGATTTAATGTTATAATGATCTATATGTTAGTGTATTATTTTCCATGTAACCATATAATGTATATCCAACGATGTCATGATGATTATTGAGCCCCATTTGAACCTTAGGAATTTGTAGGATACAAATGACATGTCATTAGGGTTTTCATGTTTCGGGTGCTGGTCTTGAATGTCCTACCGATGGCTGAGGTCCTACATTTGTTGTGGATACTCCACAGCTCGTGTGAGTGGTATCGTGTAGCTTACATTCCGACCCACAACTCGTGTAAGCAGGCCCATTTCATAGCTCGTGTGAGCAATAATGTAAAAGAAAAGGAAAAGTTATGGTTATATGTTTAGCACACTTCGTGTGAGCTTTCCTGCATATCCGATGTTATTCTAAATGGTTCAACGGGCATGAAAAGGAAACGAACAATAAGTGGTCAAATGAACTATGTCATAAATCTATGAAATGGCTTGAAATGAAAATTTTCAATGAAAGTATATCTATGTTCATGAAAAAGGTGAATTCAAAAGTAGTATGTTCATGTACACCTAGCTTACCATATGATAATTCAAGTGAATTATGTGTTAATGCACTAGCATGTGTTGTTGATGGTGCTTAGGCTTGTACCAAGCTTATGGTTGGATTATATTATGCTTAATCTTAATGTTATACATTGAAAATGTAAGTTATGTTTATGTTTTATGAACTTACTAAGCATTATGTGCTTACACAGTTTTCTTTCCTTTGTTTTATAGATAATTGGAAGCTCGATTGATTTGGAAGCTTGTTGGAGATCTATCACACTATCCAGCAATTATATCGGTAGTTTTTGATATTTTGGCCTAGGTTATAATGGCATGTATAGGTGGACTTGCGTTTGATGTTTAGTTGAATGCTTAGATGTTGAATTTGGTATGTATATGTTGTTTTGGCATCATTTGTTGTGATGCCTGTAACACCCTGAATTTGGGCATAGAAGTTTTGGGCCTTGAGCATGGGAGCGGTTGAAAGCAGCTTATAATATTTTGTTGTGCATGTAAATTCCGTTAATGAAGGCTTGTTTCAGTGGTTAAGTGTGCTGAGAAGTGTTAGAGAAGTCTTGGGTTCAAACCTGGACTCTAGCAAAAATTTTGGTTTAAGGTGAATTAAACCCTGGGTGTAGTAGGTAGGCCTTAAGAATATTGTTAGAGAAATTGTGCCACAAAAAGCCTTATGGTCTAGTGGCAAAGTAGCGCCACATAAGAGGCAGGAAGGTGGCGTCATAGAGTTGGCAATGAGGTCTAGGGTTCGAAACTCATGGCAATCAAAGAGCTTTTATTTTGCTAACAAGGGGCGGCAAGGGTTGGTGTTGAATTTAAACTCTGATGATGGGGGGATCCCACATCGGGAAGCTAACATAAGAGTGGATGCGAAGCTGGCTTTAAATAGGAAGAACCATGAGGAGAGTAAAGGTACCTTTCTTAGCTGATCCCTTTCGCTTTATGGCGGGCTCGTTTGGGTTGGGCGTCGGCTAAAAGTGCTCAGAGCGCGGATGAACTCCAGTCTCCTATCAAGTGTATTTCTCACTATTCTAGCGGTAGGAGGCCTACTTCGGGCCGCGATGGGCCGAAAGGGGCCATGTGGCCCCAATAGGCCTACAGGCCCAATTGGATAAGTTGTTTGATTGTGTAGTAAATATTGGACTAGACTAGGTGAATCTCATATCTATGGCTAGATTTGGGATAAAAGGGCCACACGAGCGTGTAGGCCTATTTGGGCCGAGAATGGGCCTTAGGCCCATTCTCATTGTTATCTCTGTTTAGAATGCTTTAGTTTACCAAATTACTGAAATACCCTTGACTTGTAAAATTACCAAAGTACCCCCGATTTACCAAATTACTGAAATACCCTTAATTTACAAAATTACTAAAATAGCATTGATTTACAAAATTATAGAAATACCCTTGATTTACAAAATTACTGAAATACCCTTGGTTTATAAAATTACTAAAATACCCTTATAGGGTAGAACTACTGTAATACCCTTGATTTGTAAAATTACCGTTTTACCCCTGATTTGTAAAATTACCATTTTACCCATGATTTGTAAAATTACCGTTTTACCCCTGACTTGTAAAATTGCTCGGAGCGCGGATGAACTCCAGTCTCCTATCAGGCGTGTATTTCTCACTAGTCTAGCTTAGGACAGCTACTTCAGGTCGCGATGGGCCGAAAGGGGCCATGTGGGCCCAATAGGCCTACGGGCCCAATTGAATAAGTTGTTTGATTGTGTAGTAAATATTGGCCTAGCTTAGGTGAATCTCATATCTGTGGCTAGATTTGGGCTAAAAGGGCCATACGAGCGTGTGGGCCCATTTGGGCCGAGAATGGGACCTAGGCCCATTCGCATTGTTATCTCTGTTTAGAATACTTTAGTTTACCAAATTACTGAAATACCCTTGGTTTGTAAAAGTACCATTTTACCCCTAAATTGCAAAATTACCGTTTTACCCCTAATTTGTAAAATTACAATTTTACCCCTAATTTGTAAAATTACCGTTTTACCCCTGACTTGTAAAATTACCATGTTACCCCTGATTTGTAAAATTACCATTTTACCCTTAATTTGTAAAATTACAATTTTACCCCTGATTTGTAAAATTACCTTTTTACCCCTGATTTGTAAAATTATCGTTTTACCTTTGATTCGTGAAATTACCGAAATACCTTGTAGGGTAAAATTACCGAAATACCCCTTAGGGTAGAATTACCGAAATACCCCTGTAGGGTAGAATTATCGAAATACCCCTGTAGGGTAGAATTACTGAAATACCCCTGTAGGATAGAATTACCGAAATACCCCTGTAGGATAGAATTACCGAGATACCCCTATGGGGTAAAATTACCATTTTGCCCCTAGGGTGTTAAATGACTGTTTTGCCCTTGTGGGCAAGTGACTGACTTGGACTATGTGTTTGACAGATTTGATTGTGAATATATGTTGGTGATATGAATGACTTGACTGTGATTGTTTGATTCAAATATGGGCATGACATTCTGCATACATAACATGTTGCATGGGTTGGGATTTTGTATGGAGGAAGATCTGATTTGTTAGGATCGCATGGTTGCTTGACGACTGTGGATCCACCGAAGGCTTAAGAGCTGTATATTCGTACTGATTTGATAAGGTCGCACGGGTCGCCCGAGACGACTGTGGACTGATCGATGGCTGAGTGCCGATCATGTTACTAAAGGCTGTGTGCCGTTATTGTGGGCTTCGTATCGATATTGTGGGCTTCGTGTCGTTATTATGGGCTTGTGCCATTACCAAAGGCTGTGTGCCGTTATTGTGGGCTTCGTATCGATATTGTGGGCTTCGTGCCGTTATTATGGGCTTTGTGCCATTACTAAAGGCTTTGTGCCAATATCACAGGCTTTGTGCTGATTATAGACACGTTACAGATGGCTTTGTGCCATGTATTCTGTTAAGTGGTTTTGCCACGTTATCTGATTCTGGCGGCTCTGCCACGATATTCTGTTATTGGCAGCTTTGCTGCCCATTGGTGTGTGGGCTAGGTGGGTTGAGTTATTCTCCACATAGTGTGTTGGTTGGTACGGGTGGTGTGATGGCTAGACTGGGTTGGGATTGCATTCACATTCTGATTCTGATTCTGATTCTGTTAATTGATACTGATTCTGATTCTGATTCTGATTCTGATACTGATACTGATACTGACTCTGACTTTAACTCTAATTCTGATTCTGATTCTCATTTTGATTCTAGTTCTGATAATGTTTCTGATTCAGTAATGGGCTAAGGCCCATCTGGTGCAGTCTGTTATAGTGGGCTAAAGCCCAATTGATACTGGAACTGTGGTAGGGCAAACTTTTTAATTTTTTTACATGACTGACTGTTCGTATTTTTAGTAGGGGGTTACACACTGAGTTTTCGTAAACTCACCCCGTTTATTAACCTTTCAGGTAATCCCCAACCTTAGACGGATCGGAGCTGCGAGGGACTCGGAGAAGGCCACACACTGCTTATGCTTTCTGTTTTGATTATTTACTCTCAAGTACTTCATTTTGGGTTTGGTTTGTAATAAGGCCTTTTATAATTTCTGGATTTTTATTTTAAGGTTTTTATTTACTTTGAATTATATATGCTAGAGGTGAATCGCGGTTTTCCAAAATGTTAATTGTTTTCGAACACTACGTCTTCCGCAACTAACTAAATTAAGCTTCCGCAACAAAGAAGGTTTTAAAGGTAATAATGTTTTTAAGGGATTAACTTTTAGTTGACCATGTTTTGAAAATAAACAAACACAAGTTTTAGTTTGCAACAAGTTTCTTTAAGAAGGGTTTCTTTGAAAACATGGTTTTCGAAAAACACTTCAATGTGGCACGCCAGATTCGGGCCTAACTTCTAGGCTGGGTATGGGGTGTTATAATGCCTATTTAGTATGTGTTAATGTAGCAATGGTTTGATGCATGTTTCAATGATCGATATGGTATGTGATGGATTAGTTCAATGTGGTCAAGATAAGGTATATTTTGAAATGGTATTGGACATGATTTGTATGGTTGAAATGTGGTAATGTTTATTTGTTTAGGGAGGATTTGAATGAATGCATTTGAGGTGCCTTATTTGGCATATTGGCTAGATGGATTTTGGTCTATTGATGTAACACCCCTAACCCGTATCCATCACCAAACTAGGGTTAAGAGGCATTACCAAACATATCAAAACATTATGCTATCTCATCACAATCATCAGTCAAATCTCATCATATCATAGTCAAACATCATCATAAAGTCCCTTACTTAAGCTTACGAGACCTAAAACATTCATTAGAAAGAGGTCAGGACTAAACTGAACATCTAGAAAATTTTTCCAGCATTTAACATTTTTCATCACTACAGAGGTTACACGCCTGTGGGACTAGGCCGTGTGCCTCACACGGCTACCAAACACACCCATGTGTCCTGGCCGTGGCAAAGTAGAGCATGCATACTGACTTGAGCCCACGGCCATATGACACACCCGTGTGTCTTGGCCGTGTGAAACTAAGGAGGCTACTGACTTGCACACATGACCACAAGGCACGCCCGTGTTTCTAGCCCGTGTGACATCCTGACCATTTTAGCCAAGGTGCAGGGATCACACGGTCAAGTCACACGCCTGTGTGCTCAGACTGTGTGACACGAATTAGGCTTGATTAAGCCACAATTCACACCTCACATTGCCAAGTTCCTACAAGAAAAATTACACAACATTTACCAATTCCAGTAAAAAACGTGCTCCAAACATACATCAAGATAACCAATTCATCAACTACCAACCAACATGCAAAAGCATCTCAAATCATACCATTTTATAAGGCATAAACTTAGCCAAACATTCATCACATCATTCATTCTTATACCAATTCAAAATCCTAATCAATTCTTGCCAAAACTTACCATTTGGTTTAGACCAAAATGACCACATTCAACCAGGCCAAATGAGCATCATAAAGCATACCAAGCAAACACATTCACACACTTAGCTAGCCAAATCACTTAGCATAGCATAATTACAAATCAAAATATGTCCAAACCTCCCTAGCCTATACATGCCACACAACTAAATCATAAAGCAATTAATTACCGATATGAATACTGGATATTGTGATAAGGCCTCCACCGACTTCCAACCCGAGCAAGTTTACAAAAATCTATAAACATAGGAAAAACACACAGAGTAAGCTTTGAAAGCTTAGTAAGCCATTAGCAAATAATCATACTATGAATATATAGTTCAATTCGAATATATCCACATTTTAGTTAATCACATGTTGGGTTCATATAGCGTATATATCAACAATCTCATTCATACTCACTTTTATACTTACATTTCATTTCATTTTCATGTATTTCACCTCTTGTCATTGGGAATATATTTACCTACCATTCTTGAACATCATAAATACATCTTACATATCTGAATCTGATGTACCTTAAATATACACATTTATGTACCCATCTCGTACGAATCTCGTACACCTTTTTGTACCATCTCATACACATCTATACACTTTTTTGTACCATCTCATACTCATGTCATACACATTTCTATACTATCTCGCACACATATCATAAACATTTCTGCACCATATCATACACGTCTCATATACATTCTTGTACCATATCGTACACTTATCGTACACATATCATACACATATCTAATCTATCTTATATACACATCATACACATTTCTGTAATATGTCGTGCACATATCGTACACATATCATACACATATCTAATCCGTCTCAAACACACATCATACACATTTCTGTAACCTGCCGTACACATATCGTACACATATCATACACATATCTAATTTGTCTTATACACACATCATACACATTTCTGTACCATATCGTACAAGTATCATACACATTTCTGTACCAATTCGTACATATATCTTTCACATATCATACACATTTCTTCTTCCATTTACCCGTTAAACCATACAAAATAGAATTTGATTACGCAAAGATCTCATACGATAAGTACCTATACCATGGTTCGAAACCAAATCAAGGTAACTTATCTTTGGAGTACCTATACCATGGCCCGTAGCTAAATCAAGGTGACTCCTACGAAGTGCCTATACCATGGCCCGAAGCCAAATTAAGGCAACTTATTCCGGAGCACCTATACCATGGCCTGTAGCCAAATCAAGGTATTATTCGCACCCGTAGTGCCGATATCGTGGCCCGAAGCCAAATCAAACATAAATCGTAATCGAATCATTTCGAACTACCGTCGAATCATTATTGAATTATAGTCGAATATTTCCATAATTTAATATTTACAATTTATGTAAAATTTCAGCATATAAACACAACTTCAATGAAGCTTGTTATATAGGAACTTTTTCGAATTCACAATTTCGATTAAGCAAATCTCGGAACCGATCCTCCAGATCTCAATTCAGTTTGGTACATGCATATATAAATATATATTTATTTCCAACTCAACTTCAGCACATATATTACTTATACTTTTCAATTTAACAACGTTTATTTACTAACGACTTACCTCGTAAGGACACGAACGGACCGAACGACTATTCGAAAATTCTCGACTTTCTCTGATCCAAATCTGGATTCTGCTTTTGCCAATCTAATTAATATCAAACTTGACTTATTTATTCAACATTTCATTCAACTTCATCCAAAAATACATAATTTGGGCATTTTACACTTTAGCCCCTAACATTTCACATTTTTACAATTTAGTCCTTAATCACAAAATTCACATAATTTCAAAGTACCCAAACTTAGCCGAATTTCCCACTCTCAATTCAGCCCATATTTCACATTTATCTCACATTTTAACCACATAATTAACACTTTTCATAATTTAGTCCGAAATTAACAGTTTTATCAAAAATCACTTAATTAAACATGATAATCTATCAACCAAGATTATTTTTCATCATTAAACAACAAATTCATCACATTATCAACAATGGCAAATCTCAAATTCATCATCAATTCCAAAAATTGAAACATGGGTTTGCTAGTATTCAAAGCAACGATCTCAAAAATATAAAAATTATCAAAAATCGAGAAAGACACATACCCGAATCAAGCTTCAAAGCTTCAAGATGGTTTCTTTCTTCTCCATATTCGGCCATGAATAAAGTGAACATGCATGGCCATTTTCATATTTTGTTTTATTTTAATAATCATTTATTATACCTTTTACTATTTTAACCTTTAATAAATAATAAGAAAACCTTATATAATATGCACATAACCATCCATTCCATTGTTTGATGGTCAAATTGCAACATAAAGACCCCACCTTGAAAGAACATAGGAATTAGGAACTTTAACAAATAGCATGCTAATTTTGCATTTTATGTGATTAAGCCCTTTTTATCAAATTAACTACCCAATCGGTAAAATTAAATTACAAAATTTTTACACATATATAAAATCATGTTGTAAATACCAAAAATAATATTAATTAAGTTTTTTGACCCCAGATTTGTGGTCTCGAAACCACTGTTCCGGCTAGGGTCTAAACCGGGCTGTTAAAATTGAATTGGTCATTTCATTATTAGTTGTTCTTATCCTCGACGGAGGTATTAACATAAATTAGGGATTTCTACGGATCAAGTCAAGTGAATAAATCGTCTAGTTCAAGAGTTGATAATAAGTGAAGTCTAGGTGGATTCTCCCTTGAGTATTGGCCAAATTAATCAGTTTTTCCTAAGAGTTTTTCCCCAATTCACTTTTTGTGCATTCTTAGTTAGTTTTAGAATTAGTTTAGTTTCATAAAAATCCCCCTTTCATTTCTAGGTTAAATAATAGAAAGAAAGTTAGTACTAGTACTTTTGGTTCCCTTGGGTACGATATCTCGGTCTTGCCACTAAGCTATACTACTGTTCGATAGCTTACCTTAAGTCGTGATATTAGTTAGTTTTGGGTACGATCATATTTTGTAAATTTTATTTCTTCGTATCACGCGATATCAAGTTTTTGGCGCCGTTGTCGGGAACTGAAATATTAGGAACACTCTATTTTTATTACTTTAGCCATTTTTACTTTTATTCATTTTCAGCTTATTTTTCTTTTATTTTTGATTTACCAAAATTTTCTTTTCTTCCAGGTACCTCTAGTTTATGACTAGAAGGAACCCAGAAGGACCACTGCTTTTCGACGAAGATTTAGAAGCTACCATTCGTAGAACTTGCCGAGAGATAAGAAGAAGCCTGCAATATCCAGAACAGGGACAAGAACAAGAATTAGAACCTACTGAAGAGATGGAAGTAAATCCACAACCTCCCGCAATAGCCGCAGAATTGGTGAACCAAAATGATGCTCCTCAAACTATGTTTGATTACGCTAAACCCAGTTTGGCTGGTACTGAATCTAGCATTGTTAGGCCTTCTATTGCTGCAAATAATTTTGAATTGAAACCTAACACTATTCAGATGATTCAACAATTTGTGCAGTTTGATGGTTTACAGGATGAAGATCCCAATTCGCACTTAGCCAATTTCTTGGAATTTTGCGACACTTTTAAGATAAATGGTGTTTCTGACGATGTCATTCGCCTCCGATTATTTCCTTTTTCCCTTAGAATAAAGCTAAACAGTGGTTAAATTCTTTACCACGTGGATCAATTACTATATGGGAACAGATGACTAAAAAATTTTTGCTCAAATATTTTCAACCGGCTAAACGGAAAAATTAAGGAATGATATCTCTTCTTTTGTGCAGATAGATTTAGAGACGCTTTACGATGCCTGGGAGAGATACAAATATTTATTAAGAAGGTGCCCTCACTATGGGTTACCTCTGTGGCTACAAGTTCAAACCTTTCATAACGGTTTGAATCCTTTAACAAGGCAGATGATTGATGTAGCCGTCGGTGGAACCATCAATAATAAAACACTAGAAGCAGCCTATGAATTTATCGAAGAGATGTCACTGAATAACTATCAGTGGCAAGTTATAAGGACAAAGCCAACGAAGATAGCAGGAGTTTTTAATATTGATGCAGTTGCAATGCTTTCCTCTCAGGTAGAACTCTTAAATAAAATGATTGATGGTTTTATTAGTTCTACGTAAGTACATCCAGTCATGCAGTGTGACTCAAACCTAGAAGGAGTCCATACGGACATAGCACAGAAAGCGAACAAATGAATTATATGGCTAATAATTCTCAACCTTAAAACAATCCTTACAGTAATACTTACAATGCGGGTTGGAGGAATCACCCAAATTTTTTATGGGGCAATCAAGGCAGTCAAGGAAATCAAAGACTACTACCACCTACGGGATTTCAACAACCACCGTATCAGCAAGAAAAGAAACCAAACCTTAAAGAGATATTGGTAAAATTCATATCGATTTTTGAAACTCGTTTTTAAAACACCGAAACAGCACTTAAGAACCAACAAGCTTCTATCCAAAGGCTCGAAAATCAAATTGGTCAACTCGCAAAGATGATCTCTGAGAGACCACAAGGTGGTTTACTGAGTAACACAGAAACTAACCTAAGAGAACAAGTTCAGGCCATCACTGTACTTAATATAGAAGGGTTAGACAAACCAAAATTGATGCAAGATACTCTGATAAGCAATAACAAGGATAAGGTACGTCATGATACACAAAAATTGGTAAGTGAAGAGTATAAACCTCGTGTGCCATACCCCAATATGACAAGGAAAGACCAAACTTATGAACAATTTGGTGAATTTCTTAAACTCTTAAAGAAATTATATATTAACTTACCGTTATTTGAAGCTCTTTCGCAGATGCCAAACGCAACCAAATTTTTAAGAGAGCTTTTGGCGAACAAACGGAAGTTGGATGAATCGTCACATGTGAAATTGAATGCAATGTGCTCAGCTATTCTACAGAATAAGCTGCCTAACAAACTAAAAGATCCAGGGAGTTTTACGATTTCTTATTTAATTGGTAGCTTAACCATTGATAATGCATTAGTTGATTTAGGGGCAAGTGTAAATGTCATGCCATATAAAATGTTTAAACAATTAGGTCTTGAGAAACCCAAACAAACTAGGATGAGCATTCAACTGGCTGATAAAACCATTAGATTCCTTAGGGGTATAGTCAAAGATGTTTTAGTAAAAATTGACAAATTCATATTCCCAGTTGATTTTGTTGTTTTAGACATGGATGGGGACAGCGATGTACCCTTAATTTTAGGGAGACCCATTTTTAGCAACTGCCGGAACTATTATTGATGTTGGTACAGGTAAACTTACATTTCGTGAAGGTAATGAAATAATTACCCTTCAAGCTCGTGATTCAATTGAGAAATCGAGTGAAGAAAATAGCTTTATAAAACCTGTTAATGAGATTGATTACATGGTCCAAACTTCTTCGCAGGAAACCCGTTCAAAGAGCATAAATGAGCCAAGCCTTAAAACATACAGCAACAAAGGAACTATCCAGGAGGAGCGAAGACTCCAGATCAAGGAATTAGACGAATGGCTGACACAGATTAAGGAACAACCAAAAATACATGAAGATCCAAATCAGCACCATGCCGAGCCTACAGATAGACCGAATCAAATCCAGGTAGGGGATAAGGTAATCTTAGGAGAAGACGATCCTCGAATCTTGAATTCAAAGAAACACACAAGTAACACACCTTACTTCACGGTAATGAAAATCTTTCCTTATGGTACAGTCGAGATAAGTCATGAGTCGTTCGGCACTTTCAAGGTAAATTAAACCCGATTCAAACATTTTTTTGATAATGAAACTGAAAATAGGTTAGAAGAGTTCCAACTCTTCAAACCACCATGAACGTACCAATAAGAGCAGATTAGAGCTTAGACTCTAAAAAAGTACTTCTCGGGAGGTAACCCGAGCACTAACACCACTAACCATTTTATTTTATTTTACTCTATTTTAGTTTTATGTTGTTTTTAGTACAGGATTTTCAGACCACACGGCCAAACACACAGCCGTGCCTAAGGCCGTGTGAAAACAGGGATAAAAATTTCCCTAACACGGGATGCGTTAAATTCCCACAAACGTGTGAGGTGCCCGTGGGCGAACCTGTCGAGCACTACACGGGCGTGGCACCAACGTGCGATCGAACATGGCCGTGCCCTTACCCCATGGTCGATACTGTCAAATTACACACGGGTGTGTGACACGCCCGTGCCCTGAGGCCGTGGTCGAGCCCATCACTCAAGACACGGGCGTGTGACCATATACACGGCCGTAGAAGAAGTGAACATCAAAGAACACAACCGTACGACACGGCCGTGTGCTCCAACACGCCCTAGGTACACGGGCGTGTGTCTCGAACCAGGCACGCCAAAATCCCCAATTTTCAAACAACACGGGTAAAACCTGAGTCACACGAACATATGATGTGCCCGTGTGACCCAAAAACCTATATAAATAGGCCACTATTCACTTTCTTCTCCATTTTAAACCTTAAAAACTCCTACCCAAAACCCACACCAAGCCTCCCCAACGCCGCTTCCGGTCCTAATAGGACCACCACGCTCGTGCAACGTCGCCACGACCGTGTTCCACCTTCACACTCACCCATTCAGTTCTTTTTTTCTTATTCTTCTCGTAAATTTCTAATGTTTTTATCTATTTTATGTTAATAAATTGCTTTATTTAGTTTTAGCATTATTCTTGGGCATAAACTTTATTGATTTAGTATGATCATTAGAGAATTTTTCAACACGCCACTTAGAATCATCTTGTGCTGCCATCTTTAGTTTTCCTTAGCCATTAGTTTTTAACCCAAATTAGTATTTAAACAACCACATTTTGTTCCTCTTCATGATTAGATAAACCAAATTAATTTTTTAACACTAGCTTTTTGCATGGAACTAGGTACTAAGTCTTTGATTAAATTATTTTGAGTATTGTTAAACTCTCACCTAAATACTAACAATATATATGTCAATCTTCTTCTTTCTTATTTTGTTTCAGTCATTATGTCATCATCACGTGATAAGAAAGCTGCCGTTCCTACTTTAAAGAAGCGAAAAGGTCCCGGTGGCTCCTTATCGAAACCCACTGCTGAAGTCCGACACCCATTCATTTAGTTCCCGCAGAACTCCTAAGAGGAGTTATTCCAGATTCTGAGAGCCTGACCATTAAGAGCGGGAAGATGTATAGATTGGGCCACCTTAGAGCAGGTCCACCTAGCCGATGAGGTCCGAGCCTTATTGACAACGGACCCCTGGAACCAGTTTTTTGGGATTGTGGAGCCCACCTACCTTGAACTCACCCTCGAGTTCTGCTCCACATTCCACCTCCAGACCGTCATGAACCAATGCGATGATCCAGGGACGATCCAATTCTGTTTAGGAGGCCGCGTTTGCCATCTTAGTGTCCCAGAATTCAGTATAGCTCTGGGCCTCTACACTGAGCAGTTCATGGAGGAAGAAGACCTTTCTACGCTCCACCGCCATATCCACGTCTCTCCAATTAACTGCTGGTGCACCTTAGTCCCTAGCCAGCCCACATACGGCCCCAATAGCTCCAAAGCGACCAATCTCTCCCTATCTCTGAGGTACCTGCATGCCCTCCTTGCACACACATTGACAGGCAGACGTGAGAGCACAGGTGTCGTCAACACTCACGATACCTACTTTCTATGGAGCATGGCAAACGCATATGTCATCAACCTCGCATACTTCATCGCCCATGCCATCTAGCATCAGACGAAGTGACACCATAGGGGCATAATCTCTATGGGCCCGTACATCACTCGACTGGCCCGCCACTTCAGATTACTCAACACCACGGCCCAGACATCCTCCTACACCTTGATTGGCCAGATGTCCCTATAGGGCATCCAAACTATGCTACATATAAAGATGATCCAGCGCCGACATAGGACCAATCCTCCACAATACCATCTACTTTGAGATGCCGAGCAGGAGGATCCCGAGAATATTACTGATGATGTCCCACCACCGCCGGAGGAGGCACCAGCTGAGCCACCGCCCCCTCGCTGCCCAATTTATGCGGCAGCTTCATACGCTGACATATCTGAGCGCCTCACATGATTTGAGCAGCAGTGCTTTCAACTCTTAGATCACATCGACGCTACTCTTTAGCAGATATGCCAGTATCTTCACATCTCATCACCACCCCCACCTCGTGAACCATCTGAGGATTAGATTTCTCTAATCCTCTTATCTTCTACTTTATTTTCCTTTTGTTTTTATTTTTATTTTCATTTTCATTTTTATTTTCATTTTTATTTTTATTATTAGGTTATTTAGATTTTTCTTTATCCTTATCTTTATCTAACTTTATTAGAACAGTTTCAATTTTTATTTTATTGTATTTTTATCACTTTATCGGCTATTTTTCTAACCAGTAATTGCTCTAATCTTAAAACACCTAAAATCCATTAAGTATTATCGCAGTTTCAAAGGAGCTTTACAGCTCATATCCATATGTAATGGGATAACCCCACCACAACTGTCGGCTCTTACAATTCCAACAAATTCATCCAATATTCAGGGAGTTTCATGTCTTTCCCTATCTTATGATATTATACTTCTATTGCTACTAAAATATCCTTGTACATTGAGGGCAATGTACATCTTAAGTGTGGGGGGGAACTTACTTTCAGTCATTGTATTCTCTCTGAAACCCCTGAAAATTTTTAGAACTAACATTTTGCATTGTTATCAAAATTTCAAATTCTCACTTTCACTCTTTGCATTATCTTCAATCTACTATTCGGAAGAAATCTGATTGATTTATGATCTTTATTGATATGTTGAGAATTAAGACATAGGTACTTATGCTTTGATTATTCAAACTTTAAGACAGCAGGGAATCAAGCATGACAAGTTGAAATTTTTGAGAATTTAAATTTTTTTAGGTTATTTTCCCTAATTTTAAGTATTATCTTGAGATTTGAAATTTGCAGGATTGACATCAAAAGCAATAATTCTGGTGAGATTTTTGAGCCTTTTGAGCATACATTCTTTCGTGTTCACTTTTATTGTTGCTTTGAATGAGTCAATACTGATTTGTTATTCTAGAACTTGCTTCGATTATACATGTTGAGACCACATCATTGATTTGATATACCGAAATGATAAAGGCACTTAGGATTTAACCCACTTACTCTATAAAAGCCTACCTTCATAAATTAACCCCTAGTGAACCACATTGAGCCTAACAACCCATTCTTTGACTTACCTCTAATATTAACCTATAACCCGTTTTTGTTGAATTCTATTCAATTATTTTGATCCTTATTTTTGTCGAGATTTGAGTTGAATTACTATCTAGCTTTATTCTCTTGTTCAATTTGTAAAGTTTGTAAATATTCAAGGTATTATACTTGATTTATTCTTAAAAAAAAGTGTGTATATATAGTTAATTCAGTTGTAATCTGTAATAGTTCAATAGTTTTTGCATGTTTCTACAAAGCTTCCAAAATCCAGAACGATGTCATCATAAGAGTTAGCTTAAGGAATATGTTCCAGTGATAGAGATTTTTCTAGCTAGATGATTCTTCAATTCAATCTTGATTTTAACCTTTTCTTTTTCAACTTGTGACAACACCCCTAACCAAAGCCCCATTACAACCATTGAAAGACCTTTTGATCGATGTGTCATATCAATCTATAGTGGTGGAGATTTGATTTTCTTGCAAGCCTATGATATAACTTTTCAGGTTGACTAAAAAGTGCTTAATTCTTGAACCCTAAACACTTTGAGTGGATAGAGTGAATCTTTAGTGAGGATGTCAACTCTTGTTAATTTTGGATTGAAAGGTAATTACTTAAGGGAAGGGAGGAAACCTATGTTTCTGTGATAAAATTTTCAACTTAGAGTGTTTGAAACTTTGATGTTCTTATGGTTGAATTCTCATTGTATGATTACTTGTGGATTAATTTGAAACGTTATTGATAAAGGTTATGAGTTGAGAAGAATGATTCTTAATGGTGAGTTGAGATTTTTCTTAAGGACAAGCAAAGGCTTAAGTGTGGGGGTATTTGATAAACGATAAATTATACATGTTTTTACCCTATGCTTAGCCCAATCTCTGGATGAATTATCCCTTAATTTTGTAAATTGATGCTCTTAAACCTTTAATTTCATGTTTTATACTCAGGTGAGCATAGGGAAGAGAAAAGAACAAGGAATGGGCCAAAAACAGGCAATTTAGACCCAATTCAATAATCAACACGGCTTGGGAGTTTGCCACACGGCCGTGCCACCTTAAAAGCTCAAACATAGCCCAACCTCGACTCATACGGCCGTGCCACACCAAACAGACTCGAACACGGCCCATTGTCGAAGTCACACGGCCGTGACATACGGGCGTGTCCTTGTCGTGAGGAGTTCACTTCTATTCAGAAAAAACTAGTTAGGGGCTAAGAAAAGGCACTCCAAAGCTTTATATAAAGACCTTAGAGGGCAACTACAAAGTGAGACTTTTCTTCCCTCAAGAAGGTACTTTTCTCACCTCAAGAGGGTGCCTTATTCCAGCCACACAGAGAGTAGAAGCAGGGAATTATTCCAAAGGAAGCCGATTGATCCATCTCAGAAGCCAGATTCTCCTTCAAGACTGAAGATCTCCCTTCAACTTCCTATAGGGTTTTTGGGTTCTTTATGTTTTGTTATCTTTATTCTTCTGAGATGTTTACTTTTATAATTATAAACTAAATCCCCCAAATACTTGAGGGGGATGAAACCTAAGACAGATCTTGTTATTAGTTTATCTTGAGTTATATGATAAATACTTGATTTGTTCTTAATTATGTGTTCTTAATTCTTGTTTTAATAGTTCTAGGTATGAATTCAAGTATTGATGTGCTTATTTAAAGGAGCAAAAGTCCCTGTTTAAGAGTAGATCTAGCATAATTAAGCAGAGTTGCATGCAACCCTAGACATAGAGCAACATAAATCTGCTGGATTAGGGTCAAACCTAATAAGGGAATCCATAGATTGAGTTAATCCAAGACTAGGGGTTTTAACTAGAAAGAGATTTCAGTTAATCAACCTAGGATTAGTTGTTCTTATCTTCAACGGAGGTATTAACATAAATTAGGGATTTCTACGGATCAGGTCAAGTGAATAAATCGTCTAGTTCAAGAGTTGATAACAAGTGAAGTCTAGGTGGATTCTCCTTTAAGTATTGGCCAAATCAATCAGTCTTTCCTAAGAGTTTTTTCCCAATTCACTTTTTGTGCATTCTTAGTTAATTTTAAAATTAGTTTAGTTTCATAAAAATCCCCTTTTTATTTCTAGGTTAAATAATAGAAAGAAAGTTAGTACTAGTACTTTTAGTTCCATTGGGTATGATATCTCGGTCTTGCCACTAAGCTATACTACTGTTCGATAGGTGCGCTTGCCTTAAGTTGTGATATTAGTTAGTTTTGGGTACGATCATATTTTATAAATTTTATTTCTTCGTATCACACGATATCAATAAGTAGTTGTTGCTGACTCGTTATGTTAGTGGAAGATCAGAAGATCTTACTAGGGTAGCAACTAGTTGATTGATGAGGAACCCGAAACAACAATTGATAGAGATTATCGAAGCAAGCTAATCACCCATAATCAGATTTGATTTATTCTCCCTTTTTAATCTCTTGAATTTTATCTTTTTATGTTATTTTGTTTTTATTACTATTATTATAAAACCCCAGAAATCCTTTATTTCATATTTTCGTACTATAACTGATTTAAAAGTATTAATTAGATCTTTTAATATTTAGGTTAGAATTGACCTGGCACTAACCTCCCTTGGGTACGATCCTCGGAGTACTCACTACTTCATTGTAAAACTATATTATAACTCGACTCGTATATTTGCAGATACCGCCTTGTCTTTCTATATTTTATTGCAATATTCACACTCTGGACGTTAGTACGTTCGGAGGCGGTTAAGTTGGCGCCGTTGCTGGGGAGGCAACATCACTAGGTTAATTTTAATTTTTGCATGTAAAATAATAATTAGGAAATTTCTCATTTATAGATACAATTGACACATAAGTTACTAACAATATGCAGGTCTTAAGGGCATTATTTGATGTACATTAACTAAGGTCTAGAATTTCCCGACCTGTTATCCATGGTTCACATTTTGAATTAAATCTTGCTCTACTAACATGGATCTCTTATACTGTCAGATTCCCAATCATGTCAATAAAGTTCCCATAGCATTCTTGCAAAAATTTGACCTTATATGCAACAATATTAATTACACAAGAGTTCTATCTAGGACTATCAAGTTGTTATTGATTCCATTTATGTTAGAGGGAAAGGCAAATATATGGCTAGAGACACTTCCTCTAGACACCATCATGACGTGGACCGACTTCATGTAGTTATTCCTTTCCTAGGTGTTACCTATGACTAAGGTACTAAGCAGTTACATGCAGTTATTTTACTTCTAGTAGAGGATCACTAAAACTTTGGGACAATCGTGGGAAAGGTTCAAGGCAATCCTTAAATCTATATAAGGTGGAGGAATACATTTCACAATTCAAATACAACATTTTTACTATGACTTGGATAGTCAAAATAGATGAAAATTTGATATCATGACGGAGGAAGTATTTGGATGAAAGCCCAGGAGGAAGTAATGGAAATATTGGAAAGATACAACATCAATGAATCAACTAGGGATGAATGTCCTGAAATACAAAATCAAGAACTAGTATCTGTAAGACATAAGGAGCAAGAATGTAACCAATTGGACTTCAGTATGAAAGAATCAACGAGTTACGAAACAGAAGAAGAAGGGGACAGTGCAAAACAAGAGAACCATCAAATGGTAACTCAATTGGACTGGTGGAGACAAAATAAGGAACAACCAAAGCAAATTATCCCAAACTCAGTGAAAATGGTGCCATTTATTATCAAACCCCTAGAATTAGAACTAAAGCCATTGCCCAACCATTTAAATTATGGATATCTAGGGAAACAAATTACTTTACCAGTAATTATTACCGCAAGTTTAGATGCAAAACATGAAGAGGCTTTATTAAGTGTCTTGAAAATGCATAAAAAAAAAGATAGGATAGACAATTGCTGATGTTAAAGGAATTAATCCTGCATTTTGTCAGCACAAGATCAAATTAGAAGAAGGAAAAAGACCTGTGGTAGATGCTTAGCGTAGACTTAATCCAGTCTGTAAGCTACAAGACCAATTCTTTTGATAATTTCATACGACCCAATAAACAACAGAATAAGTTTCCCTTTTTCACCAAATCGTACCACCATTTTCCATGGGGAGACCTTTGAAACACTTTATCATTGGTCTGAAATTCAATATCTTTTCTTTTCATATATGCATACGATTTTTAACGATTCGAGGCAACTTTCAAACAATAACGGATAATACAAACTTAACCTTTAATTTCTCGTATCAAATCTATCTTGACTAATTTTATTTTGCTCAATTATGACTAGTATAATAGAGTTTTACATTTTCGTTTGTATAAAGCTTTAAATGGATTCATTTTATTACTGGATTAATAATTGTTATTATAGGCGAACTCGACCGACGATAAATACTTTTCCTAGCTGCCTACAAATTCGATAACACAACATTGTAACATGTCTTCTAGAATCTAAATTACTTACCCTATGTAACCCCTCAAACTGGGCCTGTAACACCCCTAATCCATATCCGTCACTGAAATAGGGTTACGAAGCATTACTAAAATAACAGACAATTCGTATTATTCAACTTCTATATCAGAAGTAATTCATATAGTCCCTTATATGAGCCCTGGAGGCCTAAAATATGCATTAGAAACAAGTCAGGACTAAATTGAGTATTCAAAAAATTTTGCGCAAAATTTCAAAATTTTCACCAATGTGCAAGGTACACACTCCGCTTGGTCAGGCCGTGTGGCTTACACGGCCGTATTCCAACCCGTGTTAGTACCTGTGTAACTCTCTAACTTATATCACACGGCCAAGCCACATGTCTGTATGCCAGGCCGTCTGAAACTACCTGAGCATTTTGTTTTAAAATTTTAAGATGCAGGGGACACACGACCAAATCACACGCCCATGTACTAGCCGTGTGTCTCACATGACCCATTCACACGCCTGTGTGTCTGGCCGTGTGGATTAAAAATGTACCATAAATAACAAGTTTACCATCCCTGCAAGCTTGAATAATAAGCAACTCAAAATTTATTCATTTAACCAATTCAAAACACGATTAAACACTTCCAAAACATGTAAAAACAATCATCCTAGGTGCCTAACAAATGTACCCTCATTGGTACAACAATTATATCATCAAACCATATCATCTAAATACCATTCAAATCAAAATTATAAACATGCCTAATTTTATTCATTTCACTTAGCTTAAGAACATTTTAACACCATGTAACACCCTAATTTTCGGGATTTTTCGGGATTTTGGTGATTTTGGTGAAATTTTGAAATTTTTTTGTTAAAATATGGAATTTATGTTTTAAGTGTGTTAGTGGGCCTTTAGAAGGCCCAAGCCTAAGATAAAAGCCAGCAAAAATATCAAATTCTAGATTTAAAGTGAAAGGGACTTGGTTAAGTGGGCTTTTAAGAAAAAGTGAGTAAAGTAAGACACAAGAAAGCCCTTGGTAAAGTGGCAATATGGCGCCACTTAGTTCCTAAAAAAGTGGCGTGTGGATGTGTGTGCAAGGGCCAAAGTTCAAGTCACAAGGTAAGCATTGTGTGTGTTTTAATTTTTATGCATGTGCCAGTCATGTGATGGATGTTAAATGAAAATCTGCTGAAGAGAGTTTGAGTTGTTCATGAGATTAGATCAGGTGAGATAAGAGGAGAGATTTTAGGAATTTTGAAATGAGACATGTGATGGCCGATTGGGGGACTCTTAGGGAAGCATTGTCGTTTGGGACATTTGGTTTTAGTGTAATCGGCTAGGGGTGGTTTGAGGTGATAGCCGAACATGTTTAGGTCCTTCTTGGGGTTTTAATTCGGCATTTGGGTGTGTAGGGTGCCGATTAGGTATAGAACCCTTAAGGTTTTTATTTTCTTTGGTTTTCCCATTGAATTAGAAGCCGAAGCCGCAAGCATCCATCTCTTTGTGCCGATTGACCATAACCAAATCTCCCCTCTCTTCTTTCATCTCTTCTCTTTACTTCTTCTTCCCCTAACCCGAATTCGCTTCACCGCTCTTCTTCTTAAAACCGAACCCACTCTTGATCTTTTTCTTTTCTCTTCTCAAGCCTAGCAGTCGACCTCCTTAAAAGCCAAAACTAATCCACTATTACCGATTACCTTATTGACCAAGACCACTTCTTCTTTTTACTCAAGCCTTTCAAAAACTGAATCCTAAACTTCTCCTCCCTCTGTCGATCATCCCAGTTATTTCGTAAAATAATTTTCTTCACCTTCTTTTCCTATTTACTTCTTAAATTGAATAGGCATGCTCTAAGTTAGATTCAAAAGCCGAAATAGTTAGATTCATTCTCTGCTTGTTTCTTGAGGCTAGATCTGCATCAGATCTGAGATAGAAAAGGATTGAAAGCATTCGGGTGTTGTAGATCTTCGGTAAGTGCTTAGATCTCTTCTCTATTCATTATTTTGGGTTTTAAGAAAATTCGAAACCCCTATATGCATAGGGTGGCTGTCGACTAAGACTAAAAGGGTTTAGTGGTGTTATTTGATGTGTTTTGTGTTAGTGTGGACTAAAGGCTATCGATCGAGGACTTGGACCATTGGAACGACTAGATCTAGATCTAGTCACTATTTTTGCAAAGGTAAGTGTTTGAGGGCCATGAAGGGTGTTGGACGAATAGGTATGTGGTTGGTATAAGTTACTCAGTTAGATCTATAGTGACATGTGGTTTGTAATGATTGTAGGAAAAATTGTCTGAAAGGTCTCGCTATAGTAATCGCAAATCAGTTGTGTAAACGAACACCCTCTAGTAGACTAAATCGGCAAAAGGCGAAAAGCCAAAATGCCGAAATTCTGGCATTTCGTGGGCTTGCGAGCATGCGAACGCTCGTGGGTCAGTTGAAAGCGGTAAGATTCTATAACTGAAATCGGTAAAGTTGGTGAGTGCGCGATTTTGTGCACCTCGGTAATTTGGGTCTCGAAGGGCTGAAATTGGGCCTAATGGGCTTACGGGCCCTTATGGGTGAAGATAAGCAGTAAACGTAATCTGGTATACTTTCGGTTAAAAACGTTAAGACATTGGTAAAATTTGGGCTAAATGGGCCAAAATAGCTAATTGACACTATAGAGCCCATTAGGGGTTTTAGGGCCCAATAGCTCTATGGTTGATAAATGGGCTAGATATACTGTGAGGGTGAAAATTAGACTGTTAATAATTGAAATATGCATAAGACTCTAAAAACTGGTATAATTACGAAAATACCCTTATGGTGGAAAAATTACTATTTTACCCCTAAGTGCGAAATAACCATAATACCCCTAGGGCTAAATTTGACTGAAATGCATGCTTTACTGTTTCTGTTCACTGTATGCCATGACACGATTAAACTATTGCATGGGACTGGGTTTATGATGGAGGAAGTGCTAAGTGGCAATGCCACGTCTACTGAAAGGGGCTTTGCCTCGTTTTACTGTAGTGGCTTGGCCACGTTCTCTGATTTAGCAGCCATGCTACGATTGTGGTGTGTTGGACTGGGTGGGTCGAGCTATTCCCCACAGGTGTGTTGGGCTGGTACGGGTGGTGTGTAGCGGATGGATTTAGGGCTGGGCTTTGCATTCATGCATTATTTCTATTCTGTTACTGTAATGGGCCTATGTGCTACAGTGATATTTGAATAAGGCTAAGGCCCAGTTAACTGATTACTGGATAGGGCTTCGGCCCAGTTATTACTGAAATTGGATAGGGCTTAGGCCCAGTAAGATTGAGGTGATTTGGGCTCTGGTGGGGCTTTCTTTACACACTGAGTTTCCAAACTCACCCCCTTCCTTTCATCTATACAGGTGAGCCCTAAGCTAGTGGACTTGGAGCTGGAGGGATTCAAAGTGGCCACGTGGACTGCACTTGATGGTTTTTGATTAAGTCTTTTACTTTCATTTTTATTATTTTTCGTTACGGTTTTGGGTTTGTAATAAGGCCGCTTTAATTATTTTAATTTGGGTTTTCAATTATTTATTTATACTATACCTTAAATGATTTGAATAAAGCTGTACGAGTTTTCTTAAAATTAATCAACATTTTCAAAGTAAATCACACATATCAAATGAGTAACAAAAGTTAATTCAAGATCTTATAATAAGAATACCCTAAAATTTGGTAGTGGATAGGACGTTCACAATTAAACCTGGATTTTCTCTTTAAACTTTAATAACGGTTTTACAAAACTCACCCTAATCATAATAACTAAGAAACATGGTTAATCCGTCATTGATGTGACACACCAGACTTGGCCGTAACGTCTAGGCCAGGTTCAAGGTGTTACACACCAATTTAACATGCCATAACAAAACTTCAAACACAAACTCATGTTTATATATATCAAACCTATATTAACTTATAACCTTATTTATAATTAATCCACAAAATAAATATTACATAGACACCCTAAATACATGCTGACACATTTCAAAAGAAATAATGCCACCACGTTTGAGTTCGGGACCAATGTTGGATGCTGAATCAGCGATAATAATTAATACCTAACCTGCGCACGGAAAAGAAAATCGTATGTTGAGTAAAGACTCAGTGGTATTTCTACAATCTGAATAATTAGAGATAATAGATTACCAATGTACAATTTAAATATAGACATGTATTAATATTTAAAAACATCACAACTACCATATGCCAATTCTCTTTGAATTTATACATGATAGCATATCACAATTTATATGTTTCACAATATCACAATTCTCATACTTGCTATATAATAGCTTTTCACAATCTGATTCACATCTCATTTTTCATAACATACTATTTCAATATTAATCATAAAACTTTATTATTCATTTGCCCCTATTAACATGACTCGGACTCGGAGGGATACACGGATCTAACCAAAACACACCAGTTTGGAACCCAGTGTCTCATCGGCTAAACAGAAGTAAATTGGCACCCAATGCCTCATTGAATTAATCCAAAGTAATAATTTTGACACCCAGTAGTCGAAGTAACCCCTGAACTTTTCCAATACTATGGCATGTCATCTATATCCGACTCAGCCCGATACAGTTAATAAGGTTTCAATTCACATTTCAGATATAATCAATATCCAATTCAATTCAAATAATCAATATCTATTCAATATATAAATATATACCAATTCAATCAATATAATTTCAATAAATTCATCACATACTAATTCAATCCATTTCAATTGCAAAACATAATAATTTTCACTTTAACACTTACCATATACATTAAATTAAATTATAACAATTAACAACTAAATTTGGATTATAGAAATACAAACCAAAAATTTCGAGTTATTCCTTGTCGACTTTATTTTTCCCCTTTCTAGTCGAAGATTTTGGTACGACGTTAGCTATGAAATTAAAACAATTAAAAATCATCAATTCAAAACAATTCAATTTTATATTGAATATTTCAATTTTCACTCAAATATTGCCTAATTTTCAATTTAGTCCTTAAACCGAGACTAACTTTATTTCTTCACAATTAATCTTATATTTTCATGCAAATTCCGCTTTAAACTAAATTCAACTCCCTATTTTCTTATAAATTCCTAAATTTTTAAATTTTCACAACTTAGTCCCTATTACACAAAATTTACAATTTACTTTATATTTTAATCCTATTTCATTTCTAACTTAAAAATCTATCAATTTAATCCCTAATATTAAATTTATTCAACATAAACAACAGTTAAAAACTCAACAATTTCTAAAATTTTGACATGGGTTGGGTAGTATTTAACACTAGGATTCCAAAACATAAAAATTACAAGAAAAAGGGACTAAATTGACTAACCAATTAAACTTGGAACTTTGAAACCCTAGTTTTCGCCTTTCTTCTTCTTTCTTTCTCTTTTTCCATCTATTTAGTTTCTACCTTATTCTTTTTATTTTATCTTTTATTTATTTATTTATTTTAATTATAATATAATATAATATAATATAATATAATATAATATAATATAATATAATATAATATAATATAATATAATATAATATAATATAATATAATATAATATATATACTTAATTCTTAATATTATAATATATATTTTAACTTAAAATCTTATGATATTTTCACACTTATGCCGCCTCAACTAAAGAAAATGGCATAATTACCTCTTTAATCTCTTTAATTTTTCTTTAATCTATAATTCAACTTTCACCCTTTATACAATTTAGTCCTTTTACATAATTACTCTTAATTCATACAAATTCACCTAACCAAAACCTAGTTAACTACTCAACTAGCTTCGTAAATATTTATTTGAGTCTAATTTATGAAAACGAAGACTTGGAAATACATTTTTTGACAACCATGACTGTAATAGCCCGAATTAGGGCCTAGTCAGAATAGTGGTTTCGAGACCACAAATCCGGAGTAGAAAAGTATATTTTATGATTATTATTAAGTTTATGGCGTGATTGCATATAGTGATAAAATTTCATGAAGGAATTTTTATGAAGAGTGATTAATTTGTCCTTTAGGACTAGATTGCAAAATTTCAAAATATGAGTTTCTAGAAGGTTTAAGTATGAAATAGCATGAGAAAAAATTAGAGGAGGTCCTTATTTAGCAAATAGACCAATTTTTGGCATGATGGACAAAAATGCCCATGGAAGGGAAAAATATCAAAGAAAGGCCATAAGGGCATTTTGGTCATTTAGTAAAGTTAAATAATAAAAAGGGAAAAAGAAAGCAAAAATCTTGTCCATCTTCTCTAAGGGGTGTCGAAAATTTGAAGCTCCATAGCTAAGGTTTTATTTCAAATTTTCAAACTTCAAGTAAGTGTAATTTAGTCCCGTTTTTAATTTTCTTTGTATTTTTGAAATCCTTGCAACATGAGCAAGCTATTTCTACCACTAATTTGAGCTAGGGTTCACATTCAAAATTTTACCCATACATGACATGCAAGTAAATTGATGCCTAGTGGTAGAAAATGAAAGTTTAAAGTGTAAAAAACATCTTTCTCTAAGTGATTTTCATGAGAAACCCTAACAGGGACCAAATTGCAAAAGTGATAAAATGAGTAGTAAAAGTGTGAATTGATGAAAAATAGGGGTGATATGAGAGCATAAAAGGTTTGTCTAGGCTTGGGTAGTCAAGAAATTAAGTGCATTTCATTTTACAAGCCTAGGGACCATTTTGTAAATATGCAAAAGTTTAGGGGCAAAATTATAAATTTTGCCAAAGTGTAAATTATGGGCTATCTAGCCAACGTGTGTATTAAATTAGCTTAATTTTTCATTTTAGATCAAGAAACACGAAGCCTGGACCAAAATTAGGGAAAAAGCAAGATAGTGGACTAAATCAAACAATTGCCCTCGTTTTGGACCCGAGGTGAGTTGTATGTAATAATCTAGCCTTATATTTTATGAAAGTTCTAATGTAATGATTTTCTATGAATCCATGAAATTTCATAAGGCTTATTGTTAAGTCAATGTATGAGCTATGTACAATTCCATGAAATTTAATTATATGAATTCTTACCAAAAGATGATGGAAACATGAAAGGAAAATTTCATGTAAGTATTAAAGGATACGAAGGGTACCATAATCATGTCATGAGCATTGTAGGTCCCGTGTAAGACCATGTTTGGGACATGGCATCGGCACCAAACAGGGATCCCATGTAAGACCATGTCTGGGACATGGCATTGACATCCACATGAGGTCCCGTATAAGACCATGTCTGGGACATGGCGTCAGCACTGAGACGAGATATAGATTTCCTGTACAACCATGTCTAGGAAATGCAATGGGCATCTAAGAGATATCCCCTGTAAGACCATGTTTGGGACATGGCATCGCAATCAGTTTACAATCTTGTGTAAGACTATGTTTGGGACATGGCATCGACATTGATATGAGATCCCGTGTAAGACCATATCTGGGATATGGCTTCAGCATCTGTTTGAGGTCCCATGTAAGACCATATCTGGGATATGGTTTTGGCACCTTACCATGAGAATGACACTACGGGTATCCTTTGATATTCCAAGCATGTTAATAGAGAATGTATCTAAGTTGTTTAGCTAACAAGAGAGACTAAAGTTTCATGATGAGTGTTACACGTGCATTTGAGTAAGCCATGGGAAAGAATGAGTCACGAGAGTAAGTAGGTCTTGAATGAATTTTTCATAAGAATGAGTAAGATACGAGAAAGAGTAAGAAGTTATATAAACCCCATGATGCCATGTTTGAATGACTTTCCATGATATTTAATGCTATTTTATTCCATGCAACTTACTAAGCATTATTATGCTTACTCTTTTATTTTCCCTTTCCATGTAGATTTGTTGAATTAGCTCAGGGATCACTCGATGTCGGTGCTCGAAGCCACACTATCAAGGAATTCATTTTGGTATAGTAAAGTTAATATTTTTATTGTATGGCATGTATAGGAAGTTTAGTTACTTTGGTATGTGTTATTTTGAGCAGCCAAATGTGTTGGCTATTGTTATCACTTGAGTCAAGTTGTAATGGCCTTTGTAATTGGCTAATATTGTCTAAGTTATATTTTATGCAATAAGGATGAAATTCATGATATGCATGATGGCATGTGAGTGCCTCAACGATGAATGTTTTTAATGTATGTTATACCTTGATTTGTGAGTTTGAAGCTGGTATGAGTTGGATGTGTTTCAGGGTGGCAAAAAGGCTTGGAAAATAGCCCATAATTGTCCATACAGATGGGCACACGGGCGTGTGCCTTGGCCATGTGTGACACATGGTCGGCCCCCATAGGCATGTTAGTAGACTGTGTGTCTCTTGCATCCTAAGTAGGTAAGTCAGAATTGCACACGAGCTGAGCACATGGGCATGTGCCTTAGCCGTGTGAACCCCTAATGTTCATAGTATCTAAGTCAAACTGCTGCACGGGTTAGAGACACAGGCGTGTGCCCAAACCATGTCCAAACCTGTAGTTTGAAATAAGAAATAAATTCAGCACGGGCGAGGGACATGGGCGTGTCCCACCTCACACGAGCGTGTGGCCCTGTTTCAAGCAAAATTTTTCAAAGAGTTCTAAAGTTCCCGGATTAGTTCCAAACCACTTTCGGTGTGTTTTTTGGACCTCGTAGGCTCGTAATAAAGGTACTAAGAGTTCATTTGAAAAATTTTTAAATTAGAGTGAAAAGTAAGGCTCGATTTTGGCGTATTCAAGTATGTTTAAGTACGGTAATGCCTCATACCTCGTCCCGGCGTCGGACTCAGGTAAGGGGTGTTACATTTGGTGGTATCAAAGCCAGATTTAGTCAAAATAATGGTTTTGAGACCATAAATCCGGAGTAGAAAAGTATATTTTATGATTATTATTAAGTTTATGCCATGATTGCATGATAGTAATAAAATTTCATGAAGGATTTTTTATGAAGAGTGATTAATATGTCCTTTAGGACTAGATTGCAAAATTTTAAAATATGAGTTTCTAGAAGGTTTAAGTATGAAATAGCATGAGAAAAATTAGAGGAGGTCCTTATTTAGCAAATAGACCAATTTTTGGCATGATGGACAAAAAGGCCCGTGGAAGGGAAAAATATCAAAGAAAGGTCATAAGGGCATTTTGGTCATTTGGTAAAGTTAAGTAATAAAAAGGGAAAAAGAAAGCAAAAATCTTGTCCATCTTCTCCAAGGGGTGCCAAAAATTTGAAGCTCCATAGCTAAGGTTTTATTTCAAATTTTCAAACTTCAAGTAAGTGCAACTTAGTCCTGTTTTTAATTTTCTTTATATATTTGAAATCCTTGCAACATGAGCAAGCTATTTCTACCACTAATTTGAGCTAGGGTTCACATTTAAAATTTTGTCCATACATGACATGCAAGTAAATTGATGCCTAGCAGTAAAAAATGAAAGTTTAAAGTGTAACAAACATCTTTCTCTAAGTGATTTTCATGAGAAACCCTAATAGGGACCAAATTGCAAAAGTGATAAAATGAGTAGTAAAAGTGTGAATTGATGAAAAATAGGGATGATATGAGAGCACAAAAGGTTCAGCTAGGCTTGGGTAGTCAAGAAATTAAGTGCATTTCATTTTACGAGCCTAGGGACCATTTTGTAAATATGCAAAAGTTTAGGGGCAAATTTATAAATTTCCTGTAAAACCATGTCTGGGACATGGCGTCAGCACCGAGACAAGATATAGATTTCCTGTAAAACCATGTCTGGGACATGGCATGGGCATCTAAGAGAGATCCCCTGTAAGACCATGTTTGGGACATGGCATCGCCATCAATTTACGATCTTGTGTAAGACCATGTTTGGGACATAGCATCGACATCGATATGAGATCCCGTGTAAGACCATATCTGGGATATGGTTTCGGCATCTATTTGAGGTCCCATGTAAGACCATATTTGGGATATGGTTGTGGCACCTTACCATGAGAATGACACTACGGGTATCCTTCGATGTTCCAAGCATGTTAATAGATAATGTATCTAAGTTGTTTAGCTAACAATAGAGACTAAAGTTTCATGATGAGTGTTACACGTGCATTTGAGTAAGCCATGGGAAAGAGTAAGTCACGAGAGTAAGTAGGTCTTGAGTGAATTTTTCATAAGAATGAGTAAGATACGAGAAAGAGTAAGAAGTTATATACCCCATGATGCCATGTTTGAATGACTTTCCATGACATTTAATGCTATTTTATTCCATGCAACTTACTAAGCATTATTATGCTTACTCCTTTATTTTCCCTTTCCATGTAGATTTGCTGAATTAGCTTAGGGATCACTCGAAGTCGGAGCTCGAAGCCACATTATCAAGGAATTCATTTTGGTATAGTAAAGTTAGTCTTTTTGTTGTATGGCATGTATAGGAAGTTTAGTTACTTTGGTATGTGTTATTTTGAGCAGCCAAATGTGTTGGCTATTGTTATCACTTGAGTCAAGTTGTAATGGCCTTTGTAATTGGCTAATATTGGCTAAGTTATATTTTATACAATGAGTATGAAATTCATGATATGCATGATGGCATGTGAGTGCCTCAATGATGAATGTTTTAATTGTATGTTATAACTTGATTTGTGAGTTTGAAGCTGGTATGATTTGGATGTATTCCAGGATGGTAAAAAGGCTTGGAAAATAGCCTATAATTGTCCACACAGATGGGCACGCAGGCGTGTGCCTAGGCCGTGTGTGACACACGGTCGGCCCCCATGGGCATGTTAGTAAATCGTGTGTCCCCTACATCCTAAGTAGGTAAGCGCTGAGCACATGGGCGTGTGCCTTAGCCATGTAACCCCTAATGTTCATAGTATTTAAGTCAGTGTGCTCTACGAGTTATAGACACAGGCGTGTCTAGGCCGTGTGATGGACACAGGCCACAGCACGGGTGTGTGCCTAAACCGTGTCCAAATCTGTAGGTTTGAAATAAGAAATAAATTTAGCAAATGTGAGGGACATGAGCGTGTGTGACCATACAGGCGTGCCCCTCCTTACACGAGCGTGTGGCCCTGTTTCAAGCAGAATTTTTCAAAGAATTCTAAAGTTCCAGGATTAGTTTCAAACCACTTTCGGTGTGTGTTTTGGACCTCATAGGCTCGTAATAAAGGTATTAAGACTTCATTTGAAAAAGTTTTAAATTATAGTGAAAAGTAATGATCGATTTTGGTGTATTCAAGCATGTTCAATTATGATAACGCCTCGTACCTCATCCCAGTGTCAGACTCAGGTAAGGGGTGTTACAGTGACTATCGGGTCGTTACAGTTTTCCCCCTAAATAAATCTCATCCCTGAAATTTACCTAAAATGAGATGGGTGTGCTGAGATCTCATAGTTTTTTCCGGTTCCCAAGTTGCTTCTTCTACACTATGACTATGCCACAACACTTTCACTAATGGAAATCATTTATTACGCAACTCTTTAACTTTATGTGCCAAAATCTTAATTGGCTCTTCTTCGTATGACAAATCAGGTTGAATTTCAATATCTTTTGCCGAAATAACATGAGATGGATGCAATCGATATCTTCTAAGCATTGAAACATGAAAAATATCATGAGTTTTCTGCAATTCCACAGGCCAAGCTAAATGATATGCAACTGGTCCTACTCTTTTTGTGATCTCATACGGTCCAATAAAATGATGACTGAGTTTCCCTTTTCAGCCAAATCTCAAAAGTTTCTTTAGAGGTGAAACTTTAAGAAATACTTCATTGCCAACAGAATTTTCAATATCTCGACATTTCAAATCTGCATATGATTTCTGTCTGTCAAAAGCTGCCTTCAATCTATCTCAAATTTTCTTACCAATGTCTTCCTTTCTTGGTTCAATTCTGGCCCGATCATTTTTCTTTTACTTAGTTGCATCCAACAAATAGGTGATCTACATCTACGACCATATGAAGTTTTATATGGAGCCATTTGAATACTTGATTGAAAACTATTATTGTATACAAATTCAGCCAAAGGTAAGTAACGCTCCCAACCTGATTTAAAATCAATAACATAAGCACGAAGCATATCTTCCAATATCTGAATAACTCGTTCAGATTATCCATCAGTCAGTGGGTGAAAAGCTATACTAAAATTAAGTCACGTACCAAGAGATTCATGCAACCGTTTCTAAAATCTCAAAGTAAACTGCGGATCCCAATCAGAAATTATCGACATAGGAACACCGTGCAATCTCACAATTTCTTGAATATAAACTTCAGCAAGCTTTTGAAGTGACCAATCAGTCCTGACTACAATGAAATGAGCTGATTTCGTAAGTCGATCAACAATTACCCAAATAGCATTTTTCTTACTTGTCGATAATGGTAATCCCATTACAAAATCCATCGTGATACAACCCATTTCCATTCAGGAATACAAATAGGCTAAAGTAATTTAGTAGGAACCTGATGTTCTCCCTTAACTCGCTGACAAGTTAAACATTTAGCCACATACTCAACCACATCTCTTTTCATTCCTGGCCACCAATAAGATTCTCACAAATCGTGATACATTTTCGTTCCTCCAGGATGCAAAGCAAAAGGACTATTGTGAGATTCATGAAGTGTCAACTTTTTCAATTCAGGAACATCTGGAACATATATTTGGTTATGAAATCTCAAGCAACCACAATCATCAATGCTGAAATTTTCTAATGTACCATTCTGAACCATTTCCTTTTTCTTCATCAACTTGTCATCTTCTAACTGTACTGACTTGATCCAATCAAACATCACCGATTTGATTTTCAATTTAGCCAATAAGCTCCCATCATCATTAATACTGAGCTGAGCAAACATTGCTCGCAATTCAATCACTACTTTTCTACTCAATGCATCAGCTATAACATTAGCTTTACCAGGGTGGTAATCAATAATATAATCAAAATCTTTTAGAAGCTCTATCCAACGACATTGTCTCAAATTTAACTCCTTTTGAGATAGAAGGTATTTGAGACTCTTATGATCGGTATAAATATAACACTTTTCGCTGTACAAGTAGTGTCTCCAGAACTTTAAAGCAAAAACCACAGCAACTAAATTTAAATCATGCGTCGGATAATTACGTTCATGTGATTTCAGCTGGCGAGACACGTAAGCAATCACTTTCCCATCTTGTATCAAAACACAACTAAGACCGCTCAAAGAATTATCACTATAAACAACAAAATCCTTTCCTTATTCTGGTAAGGTCAAAACCGGCGCTTCAGTCAACATCTACTTCAATTTCTCAAAACTTTCTTGACATTAATCATCCCAGATGAATTGAACATTCTTATGCAACAACTTTGTCATCGGCAAGGATATCTTCGAAAATCTATTTACAAATCTTCGGCAGTAACCAGCTAGTCCAAGAAAACTACGAACCTCTGACACATTCTTCGGTGGTTTCCACTATATAATTGCCTCAATATTTTTCAGATCAACTCTAATTCCATCTGCTGAGATGACATGACACAAAAATACAACTTCTGGTAACCAGAATTGTAATACCCCGAACCCGGCCCAGACGTTATGGCCATGTCCGGTGTGCTACATCACCTAGACTATCCTACGCCGCCCTATTTACTAAGTCCGATGGTGAGTTTTGAAAAGTAGTGCTTGACTCCTTTGGAAATTCCCGTTTTAATAACTATTCAACTTAATCTCTAATTCATTTGTTAAGCGATTCACTTTAACCTTATTATCTTACTTAGTCTCTTGTAATATGAGGTTGGTTAAGAAAACATTTGTTTAATTTTCGAAAACAATATGTAATTGTGGATGAAATAAAATAGTTGAAAGTCCCAAATAAAAACAGATATAGTGGCCTTATTACAACCCATAACAAAGTAAAACCAATAGTAAAAGTAATTAAATTAATAAAACCAGTTAAAATACGAGTTCAGTCTTCGTGGCCACTCTGAATCCCTCCCAGCAACCAAGTCACGATCTAGGGCTCACCTGCAAGGATGGAAAGAGAAGGGTGAGTTTGGGAAAACTCAGTGTGTACAGAACCCATCCAAAGCCCACATCGGCTCGAGCCCACTGGGCCTGAGCCCTAACCAGTCTCAGTTAGATACTGGGCCGAAGCCCTATTAAGATTACAGATACTGGGCCAATGCCCTATAATAGATACTGGGCCGAAGCCCTATTCAGATAATAGTTTGGCCCATAGGCCCATAACAGTACAGTACAGTATAACAGTATGAATGCAACCCAATTGGGGAGACTACTCAACCCACCAACCACTACATACCACCCGTACCAGCCAACACACCATGTGGGGAATAACTCGACCCACCCAGCCCACACACCACAATCGCAGCATGGCTGCTCAGATAAACAGTATACGAGGCAAGGCCCCTTTCAAAAACAGTACGAGGCATAGCCCCTTTCAGTAACGTAGCAGTGCCACTCACACTTCCTCCAATATCAAACCCAATCCCATGCATCAGACATACATACATCATGATATGCAGTAACAGTAATAGTCATGTCAAACAGTTCAGTCGGTTTTAGTCCTAGGGGTATACGGTAATTTTCTACCTAGGGGCAAAACAGTAATTTCTCACCCTAAGGGTATTTCAGTAATTTTGCTCTCATATTACAGTTTTTATGCTTATTACAGTCTCTACTAATCCCACAGTCGTTACAGAAATTCGGTTAACACAGTTTAATAGTTTTAGCTTTTAAGCCCTAAAACCCCTAATGGGCCCTATTACGTCGATTAGCCCATTAGGCTTGTTTAGTCCAAATTTCATATTCAGTTACCTTGTTTTAACTGGTTTTACGCCTACAGTTCATATTATTACCCTTAAACCCATTTTTACCCAAATGGGCCCAAATTGCCCATTGGGCCCGTATTCGACCCACCGAGGCCCCAACTTACCGTAACGCCCAAAATTTCATGGTTAGCTCTCCCTTCAGTACCGATTTCATATCCAACGTTTCCCTACCAACTTGTGAGCGTTTGCACTCTCACAAGCCCTCGAAATGCCAAATCTTCGGCATTTCGGCTTTTCGGCATTTGCCAACATGCACAATGAAGGGATTCAGAATCACACACCTGTTTTGCGGTTTCACCCACGAGATCTCCTATGCGACAGTTCCTACAACCCAATATCTAATCGATTAATCAATAGATCTACGAAAAACCAAAGCCACAATCCCTTACCACTTTCGGCCATACCCCTCAATGGCCATGAAAACTTACCTCTGACGATCTAGGTGCACAAAATCTAGATCTGATGATACCGATGCCTTCAACTCCTTGCTTGATCACCTTCTTCGCTAACTATCACTTAAAAGAACAAAGAAAAATACCACTTTGAATTACTAAAGGTCCAAATCGACATTCTCCCTAACTTTAGGGACTTTCGGCTTTTCCAAAACATGAAATATTGAACAGATCTGAGGTATTAAGCGCTTACCAATGGTTTCTCTTCGATTCCTACACAGATCTGATGTAAATCTGACCCTTAAACGCTAGTAGAACCCTTAACTCTGAGATCTAAAATTGTCGGCTATCTCCATACACTAATGGTGATTTCGGCTTTCCAACTAGAGAAGAAGATGGCGATTTGGGCTATGAGTTTGGGTGATGGTGTCGACAATGATGTGGCTCAAGGGAATGTAGTAATCGGCCACAACAGGTGAAAGGAATAGAGGTAATTCGGCTTACAAGAAATCGGCAAAAAGAAAGCAGTTTTCGAGATTTCTGGCACTTTGAGCAATCGGCTATGGCTATTTTTGGAGGGATGGAATCGAAGGAAATTGCAGAGCTGAGTATGATAGGGTGTTCGGCTAAGGAGAAGATCAACAGGGTAAAAAGAAAAGAGGAAAAACAATGGTAGAGGAGAAGAAGATGAAGATATCGGCTAGATGCTCTTAGGGAGGCAAATTTCGGCTTTTGACTGAAAAGGGAATAATAACACCTAAGGTGGCTAACCCTAACTCTCATGACAGAAAATAGAAAAAGACGAAACCCTAATAATCTCTCTAAAGCAATCGGCCCAAGTCCCTAAAAGCCCTTGCCGAAATTCACTTAAGTTAGGCACATGCTTAAAAATTAAAAAGAACACTACGCTTACCTTGTAACTCGAACCCTTGTCCTTGAATACCCACTTAGGCACCACTTTTTTAGGAGCTTAGTGGCGCCACCTTGCCACTCTACCAAGGCTCCCTTTGTGACACATTTTACACGGTTTTTCTTAAAGGCCCTCTTAACCAAGTCCCCTTTCACTTGAAAATCCAACTTAATATACCGGGTTTTAACTTAAGCTTGGGCCTTCTAAAGGCCCACTAACACATGTACATACATTTTCAACCTTCAGAACTCCAAAATTTTAATATTTCACTAAAATTTACAAAACCTGAAAAATCTCGAAAATCAGGGCGTTACAAGAATTCACACTTACTAAGCTTTCCATATAAATGTTTCTCTCGTAACACTTGCAAAACAATTCTGAGGTGTTGCTCATGCTTAGATTCAGATTTCAAATAGACCAGAATATCATCAATAAATACTACCACAAACTGATCTAAATAGGGTTGAAAATTTGATTCATGAGATCTATAAATGTTGCCAGAGCATCCGTCAATCCAAAAGGCATTACTAAAAATTCATAACGACCATACCGTGTACAAAATGCCGTCTTCAGTATATCACTTTCTTTAACTTTAAACTGATAGTAACCCGATCTCAAATCAATCTTTGAAAGGACAGAAGCTCCTTTTCGTTGATCAAATAAGTCATCAATACGGGGTAGAGGATATCGATTCTTAACCGTCAACTTATTCAATTGTTGATAATCAATACAAAGCTGCATGAAACCATCTTTTTTTTTAACAAAAAGACTGGAGCTCCTCAATGCAAAACACTAAGGCGTATACGATCCAATAAATCTTGCAATTGTACTTTTAATTCTTTCAACTCTGTAGGTGAAATACGATAAGGGGCATTGACATCGGAGCCATACTAGAAAACACTTCAATGGCAAATTCAACCTTCCGATCTAGTGGTAATCCCGGTAATTCCTTAGGAAACACATCAGAGAATTCACAGACAGTTTGAATTTTATTGCACTGCTATAAATAGAATTTGAATTGATGACATAGGCTAGAAATGCTTCACAACCTTGATTAAGAAGTTTATTAGCTCGAATTGCTGGAATATACAAGTTGAACCACTTGTCCGAATACCATTCACCTAAATCTTATCACCGTTTTCACTCTGAACAGCAAACTTCTTTTTATAGCAATCTAGAATCACTCCATGCTCTGTAAGCCAATCCATTCCCAAAATCACATCAAAATCACCAAATGGCATTATCAATAAATCAATAGGGAAGATCATATTTTGTATAATTAATGGACATCTCCTACACACCTGATCCAATAACATAGATTGTCCCAATGGACCAGACACCACTATCGATACTCTAGACGTCTCAGATTTTAAACTTCCCGACTCAACCAATTTAGTATTAACATATTAATGTGAAGATCCCGGATCTATCAAAGTATAAACATGTTTTGAATGTAATAAAAATATACATGTCACAACATCATTAGCTTCACCATCCTCACGAGTCCGCACAACATAAGCTCGAGCTGGCGTTCTGGCCTCTGACTATTAAGTAACAACATCATTTCCCTTCCTAGCACCACCTCTCAAAAATGAACCACTTCGATTCGACCCGCGACCTCTAGAAACAAGTATAGATCTCTGAGAAATAACAGGTGTAGTATACTCATTTGTCGAACAATCCCTAACAAAATGTTCTCTAGATCTATAGTGAAAACAACCTCGAGTTAACTTCCAACATTCACCACGATGTTTTTTCCCACAGTACTCATAATTTAGAATTTCAGTATCCCGAGATGGATCTCGTACACTACTCGTAGACACAATTGGTTGTCTATCACGATTTCTATCAGTTCTGTCTGACTTAAAGTTTCACTCCAACTTCCATGAAATTCTTTTGATCTCTTTGGTTGTGGATTTGAACTCACAGCTCTAGCACGCTTTCCAACAGTACGTGTATTCTTAGTCTTTTTATCAAAACCGAGAACTTGTTCCACCATTCTTGCACGTTGCACCAAATTTGCACACTCAGTAATTCTGTGCGATACTAACTGTACTCGTAACTTATCACGTAACCCATGCAGAAATCACTTACAACTATCAATTTCAGTCGGTACAAACTCAGTAGCATGCCTACTAAGTCGCAAAAATTCTCGTTCATAATCAACCATAAACATTTCTCCTTGTTTCAGCATCAAAAACTCATATTTTCTATCTTCAATATATAGTTCACCCACATGTTTCTTTTGAAATTCTTTTTGGAAAAATTCTCAATTTACCTAATCTACAAGTACATGATGTGTCACTGACTGCCACCAAGTATATGCTTTTCCTTATAGTAGAGAAACAACACATATTAAACTTTCTCACGAGTTGCATACAAGTTGTTGCAAAATACGTTTAGTAGATTCAATCCAAATTTCAGCTGTAGAAGGATTAACTTCTTTCAATCCCCAGAATTCTGCTGCACCATATTTACGCAATTCTTTTATCAGAGCTAGACAACAGTAGGTACAAATGTCATAGCAGATGTAGTTCCCGCCACTCGTTGAAGAGCATCAGCAATAGCTCTAAGTAACTGTGAATCATCTCTTTCCCTAATATTACTTCATTCAACATTAGGTTGTTGAGTACTAACTATAACACCCCTAACCTGTATTTGTCACTGGAATAGGGTTACGAAGCATTATTGGACTTATTACTTAAACAATCATACATTTCATATTCATTTCTCAAATTTAAACAAATGCCATTCAATTTCAATCATATAGTCCCTAACCAGACTCCTCGAGGTCTAAAACAAACATTAAAATCAATTTGAGACTAAACCGAGAACTTAGGAAAATTTGGGAAAACATTGAAATTTTACAAATATAGGGGACACACGCACGTGTGGCCAGGCTGTGTGTCTTACATGGCCAAAAGACACGCCTATGTCATAGCCCGTGTGGACATTCGAAATAGGATCACATGGCCGTGTCCCAGACCGTGTCTAACCCCATGTAACTCTCTGACTTGTGTCACACGGCCAACCACACACACGTGTGAGTAGCTCGTGTAACTCACTGACTTGCTTTCATTAAAAACTACAAGGGACACACGGCCATGTCACCTGACCGTGTGTCACACACGGCCATGTCACCTGACCGTGTGTCACACACGGCCATGTCACCTGACCGTGTGTCACACACGGTTGAGACACACGCCCTTATCTTTGCCCGTATTGACAAAAATAGGCTATTTTCCAAGTCACATTTCTCACCCAAATTTGGTGCCAACCTACACATCTCAAAAGCATGTATCCACAACCAAAATAGGCATTCAAATCAACCAAATCAAGCCTAAAACATACAATTTCATTACCAACCACACATTACTCATAAGCATCACAAATGACCATTCAAACACATACCAATTTCATGCCCAAAATCACCTAAATGGTCAAGTGCCTATATTCACATTCATGCCTATTTCATAATCAATATGGCACATCTAAATTTTACCAATTTGATATTAAATACATCAAGTCACAGACATTTCTATGTCAATCCATCAAACATATCAATGCAATTATAATCACACAAGATAAACCAACCACTCACAAATATATACATACCAACACATATACCAAATTAAGCCAAATCACATTGCTAATTACATATCAAACTCATATAAGCTTCATTAGCCAAAATGACCTTTACATAACATATAACCACAATGCCTATACATGTTATATAACCAAATTCACCAAGTTCAAAAGTACCAAAATGATAGTTAGATAGTGTGATGAGATCTCCGATGACTTCTAATCTGAGCAAACTTTCGAGTCACTGTAAAACATGAAAAAGAAAACAGAGTAAGTTATCAAACTTAGTAAGCTCGTATAACATAGAATTAAATGGTACTTACTGTTTAATCACAATTTAGGTAAGCAAACACGGTATATTCCAATCAATTTGTCAAATGCCTAAGCACATATATTCACCAATAGGTCAGTCATGAATAACACATATAATAACCAATAAACATGGATAAGCACATTAATTAAACAATTTCCATATACATAAATCATCCATTTCATGCTTCAATTTAGCATGTAATACCATTTCCATTTAATTCATGTAACTCTTGTGCTAGTTCATATCGACTCATATAGCCTGTAATAGAATTGTGCCCGTTGAACCACTGAGAATATCATTAGATACATGGGTAGTACACACAAAGTGTACTGAATGGTAATCTGTCAATTCCTGTACATGTATGCTCTTTCGAGCTATAAACGGTAAGCTCAAACTAGTTAAGAAATGGTAAGCTCTTACAAGCTGCAAATCAGTAAGCTCATACGAGCTGTGGTGAGTATGCAACACATGCAGGATCACAACCAAATTGGTAACTCTAACGACATGTCACTTGTATCCTATGAATTCCTAAGGTTCAAACGGGGCTCGGTATTCTTCGAACTTCATAAATTAGGCATCCGATAATCATATATTTTAGCTTCTTAATTCCAATACATACGTTTCAAATAAGTATATATAAAAATGCTCAATTCTAATTATACGAACTTACCTCATATAGTATGGATGAAAATCGGACTATCAATACACTATTTTATTTTTCCCCCGATCTAATTCCGATCTTTGCTTTTCTTGATCTATGTATAATCAAATTTAGCTTATTCAATCATCATTCTATTTAATTTAGTCCAAAAAACATATTTTTACAAGTTTACATTTTTACCCCTCAACATTTAGCTACTTTACAATTTAGTCTTTATCTCATAAAATGCACATTCTTGCAATTCAACCCATACTCATGCTAGCCAAATTTCATATAGGTCCCTAGCAAGTCATATATTTCATTTATTTTACAATTTCACTATGGATTCTACATTTTTACAATTTAATCCCTAACTGACATTTTTATCAAAAATCCTTTAACAAAAGTTTTTTAATTCACAAGAACCATGCATAGTCTATCATCAAACATCTAAACACATGCATCAATGGCAAAACCCTAGACTTTTAACAGTTTCACAAATTAGTCCCTAGGCTACCTGATTAAGCTTCAACGACTTTAAAAACATAAAAATCATTAAAAAACCGAGCAAAATTGCACTTACATGCACAAGGTATCAATGGCCGAATGAAAGAACCCTAAGAATGACTTCTCTTCTTCTAATTTTCGGTCAAACACTTTGAGGTTGAAGATGACACAACCATTTTACATAATTAATTAAGACATAATTTATACTTATTTAACCTTACATTTTAACATTAAATTCACTTGAATAATGTCCATAATTGTCCACTCATGCTATTAATGGTCTAATTACAACATAAACCCTCAAATCATTTAATTTCATAGCTATTAAATCTTTTTAGCTTATAGAACTCTAGTTTTGCACTTTACGCGATTTAGTTCTATTTCACAAATTAAGCTTACAAACAGTAAAATTTCTTAATGAAATGTAACACCCCAAACCCGGCCTAAACATTATGGCTGAATTTGGAGATGTCACTTGAAAGGGTTTCTTTCTACAACTAACACGTCAAAACTAACTTGGTTTTGCTAAATCTTATTGCGTAGGATTACTTTCAAAGTGTTCGTTCCATTTAACTAACTTACCTGTAAAAGCGTTTGAAAGCAGAAGCTTTCAAAAAATCGTGTTATTTAGGTAAAACCGTTCATTTTTAGGAAAACATTTGTTTATAATAAAACACGTGTCTTTGTTGAGTTTTGCAACTATAAAACCATAAAAGCAGTTAAAATCCAAAATTAAAGCAAAAATAGCCCATAAGTCCAAATTAAAAAAATAACCCAACAAATTAAATTAACCAAAAATCAAAAGAAAACAATCTAATATACATGTGGTCACCGTCGAGTCCTTCGCTGCACTAAACCGTCTAACTCTAAGGATTACCTGTATAGATTAAACAGAAAGGAGTGAGTTTATGTAAACTCAGTGTGCAATCCTCACAGAAATCACGCACACAATCACATTAACAGATATCGGTTAGATACAGTCTCGGGCCTAAGGCCATTACAGATTCAAAATATCAAATTTTACAGTCTCAGATTTGGGCCTAAGCCCATTACAGTAACAGATGTAGAATTGGGCCTTAGACCATCCCATATACAGTAGCAGATATACAGTCAGAATAGAAAATAGATCCTTCCCCCAGCCTTTACACACCATCTCCGACTATCCCTACACACTATGTGGGGTTTAAAACACCCATCTAACCCTACACACCATGCTGTACCGAAAGTGGCACATATCAGATGTAATGCAGCTAAGCTACCAGATAATAGGCGTAAACGCTTTTCAGAATAGTTCCTCCAATATACATCATCCCAACCCCAAAATCAAAAACATAATATGCAAATGCAGATAACCAAAATATCATGCTCACATGCATACGTATGGCATACATAAATATCAGATACAATTATATGAATCAGTTCAGCCAGATACGTATGGTAATAACATGCTCAAAACACAGTATCAATAATACAAATCATACAAATTAGGGTCTAATTACCCCTTACCTATCCTACAGTACACTCACAGTTGTTTGGGACGACCCGTGCAACCCTAGAAACATTTTAGATAAATGGCCGACACGTCCATGTGGCTTACCCGTGTGGGCCCATAGGCCTAGATTGGCCTTGGCCTGTGTAGATTACACGGCCTGGCCTAGAAACCCACACGCCCCTGTGAAATACTTGTGTGGACTCATATGTCCGTGGGGCCCACATGACCTAATTTTGTCTAGCCTGTGTGTTGCACACTACCACACCCAGACACCACACGACCATGTCATGTAACAGCCCATTTTAGACCCTAGTCGAAACAAATGGTTTCAGGACCACTTAACCGAGTTGAAATATTATTTTTATTATTTTTAATATGTCTTACAGCATGATAAATTTATTGTGTGAAAGTTTCATTTAGAAATTTTATCGTTTAAGTAGTTAATTCGATAAGAAGGACTAAATCGCATAAAGCAATAAATAAGAGTTCTATTGAATAAAGGGCTTAAATGAATTTGGCTTTATATTTTAAAGTCCGTAAAATGAAATTTTACCTTCCTATTATTGCATGGACGGTAGTGGACTCATAACACATGGTTTTTATTATTTGTTTTCAAGGTTAAAATGGTCATTTAGTTTTATTATATGTTTTAATTAGTAAAAAAAAATGAAAATGGTAGCCATTATCACCATTCATAGCCGAAAACAATAAAAGAAAGAGTTCATGAAAATGTTTTAGGGTTTCGGCACTATTCTTGCATAATTAAGGTATGTTTTGAACTTATTTTTTATAATTTTTATGTTTGTGAGCTTGTTACAGCTCGGTCTAACTGACCCATACCTCAATTTTTGAAATTGGTTGTGTCTTTGAATATTCCATTGATGAATACATGTTTATTTTGATGAATAATGGTGAATTATTGATGGTTGTTTGAAAATATACAAGTTTTACAAAGTAATTTTTGATGAAAATAAGTTTTAATGATTAAATTGAAAAAGGTAGAATTTTTGTGGTTGGAATTGTGAATAAATGAATTATATGTGCTAGTATGAGATACTTGAATATTCAGCTATGATGAATTGAGGGTCCTATGGTGTAATTTGCTATTTTGTGAATTTAGGACTAAAGTGTTAAAGTATGAAAAGTTAAGGGCTAATTTTTAAATAGGCCAAAATACATGTTTTTGGATTAAATTGAACATTTTAGTGATTAAATAGCTGAATTTGTATTAATATAGATAAAGACAATCAAATCCCGGAACTTGATCAGGGAAAACGAAAGGTAGACGAATAGATATCAGGAAATCGAGGAAAGTTCGTATAATTAGAATTCATTTTGTATTACATTTATAATAGTTGTATTAATGCCACATGAATGTGAAAATTATTGTTGAATGAGATTGCCTATTGGATATATGTGAATTGGCATGGAATTGTATAAAGGTTATAAGAACGATTTGATCATCGAGTCCCGTTCGAACCATAGAAGTCGTAGGATACAAGTGACATGTCACTAGGGCTATAAGGTGGTTTGAGCTCCTGCATTTGTTGCGGACTCACCAAAGCTCATGAGCTATATGTTCATCCTTCGGGATTACATGTTCAATCTTCAGACTTACCGTTCATCCTTCAAGATCACATGTTCAGCCTTTGGGCTTACCGTTTCAGGCTTGAAAGAGCATATATGATGCATTGACGAAATTACAGGTTATACGTATATACACTGTGTGTGTATCACCCGAGTATCCCTCGATGTTCTTAAAGGTTCAACGGGCAATTATCGATACTTGTTACATGATGATCAAGGAGTATATGAACTATAAGTTACATGAGTTATAAGATTTATATGAACTATATGATATGAACCACATCAATTATTTGTCATAAATATTTGATTTATGCTTGTGATACGTGAATGTTTTACTTGGAGAATGAATGATACATGAGGTTACATAGACTAACATATGTAGACTTGTTAAATAGGCAATATGAGCATGTGACTTGGGTTGGTAATTATGGCATGCTAATTTTTATTGATTCGGTAAGTTAAATTCTACGTTATACGGGCTTACTAAGCTTTTAAAGCTTACCCTGTTTACTTTCCCTTGTTTTATAGATTCAGAAGCTAGCTCAATTTTTGGACGAGTCAGAGACTTGCTATCACACTATCCATCAAGCTTTTGGTACTTTTGAATCTTTGTAAATGAGATGGTCATGACATGTATAGGCTAGTTTCTAAGTTAATGCTTATGGTTAGTTTTGTTATTAAATGTGGTATGTTTTTGAACACTTATTCAAGCTATGAAATATGGCTTGTTTTGTAAATGATTAACTTATTTTGAATGCCTTATAGGATGTGTTTTTATATGGTACAGTTTGTGATGAATGTGTGGGCATTTATATGAATTAGTATGAATGGTGTTGATAGGAATGGTAAGTATTATGTTTAAATTGGTTAGTTATGAAATGGTCCATTATATGTTTGAAATGCTTGTTTTGGTTGCCAAATTATCTATGAAATGTTGTGGTTATGTGATGTTTGTAGGGGTGACCCATTGGGTGGCAAAATGGCTTAAACCAAGCCTACATTGTGCCACACGGTCAGAGCACACGGGCGTGTTAGTCGACCGTGTAAACCCTGCATCTAGAATATTTTAGGTAGTCTTGCACACGGCCATGACACACGGGCGTGTCTGGCAGCCGTGTGGTATATGGCAGTTTTGCCCACGGTCTAGACACACGGGCGTGTCTGGTGACTGTGTGATATTTGGCAGTGTTGCCCACGGCTAAGGTAAGTTTAGGGCACGACCGTGTAAGGTGCACAGGCTAGGGACACGGCCGTGTGTCCCTAACTTGAAAATTTTCTCAAAGTTTCCTAGATCTTTTACGTGTTTTCAATTTGATCTCCAATGAATGTATGTATGTTATATGAGTTTTCATAGCATGTTTTGATAAATGATTATAGAACTATATTGTTGAATGTTTAGTTCAAAATTTTACTGATCTGATCTGAGTTACAAGTCCGGTAATACCCCTTACCTATTCCGGCGACGGTTACGGGATAGGGGTGTTACAATTTTATTGGTATCAGAGCTATGGTTTAATCGATTCTAGGACTATCATATTAAGTACGAGTCTAGCTATACATGCCATGTATAAGAAATGCGATAGTGTGATATCTCCTGACATCCTCTGAAATCTGTTTTATATAATAATGGATCCGAATCGAGCAATAGGCGAAGATGTTGAAAGTATTGCACCAGCACCTGCTCAAGGGGCTGTGCCTTCTGAATCGAACCCTGCTACGGGTAATCAGGGAGAAGCTAAGCAAGCTTTCTTCCAAATGATGTCTGAATAGTTTAATGAGTTTGTGCGAGTAAACCTGGCTGCTCCACAACCTCCACGCCCTCAAGTCCCACAACCTAATCCTGAAAAAGTACGAGTGATGGATCCTCTGAGACTGAGTAGACCTCCAGTTGACAAGATACAAAAATATGGGGCCAAAGAATTCAGAGCTTCAGCGAGTGATGATGCTGAGAGGGCCGAGTTCTGGCTTGAGAATACGATCAGGGTTTTTAATGAATTAGCTTGTACGCCTGATGAATGTGTGAGATGTGCTATTTCTTTACTACGGGATTCAGCATACCAATAGTGGAATACTTTAATATTGGTTGTTCCGCGAGAACGAGTTAACTGGGACTCCTTTCAGACAGAATTCAGAAAGAAATATATTAGTCAACGATTCATTGACAAGAAAAGAAAAGAGTTTCTAGAGCTGAAACAGGGCCAAATGTCAGTGACTGAGTATGAGAGAGAGTTTGTGCGACTCAGTAAATACGCTCATGAATGTGTTTCTACAGAAGAAATAATGTGTAAACGGTTCGGAGAGGGATTAAATGAAGAGATTCGACTATTAGTTGGGATACTTGAGCTGAAAGAGTTTGTAGTTCTAGTTGATCAGGCTTGTAAAGCTGAAGAACTTGCTAAAGAAAAGAGAAAAGGTGATTTTGAGTGCAGAGAGTCCAGAAAGAGATTTGCGAGTAAATCACATCATTCTGGATCCAAGAGGTCAAAAGACTTTCATCCTCTTTCTATTGCTTCTATGGGCATATCCATTAGAGAAAGAAATGTTAGATCTTCTCATTCGAAACCTCAGACAACTTCTGTGGCTAGTGCAGATAGTGTGAGAACTCCCGGGCCTGATTGTAAGCATTGTAATCGAAAGTATTTTGGTGAGTACCGATTGAAGAGTGAAGTTTGTTTGATGCAGATCGCTGGATCACTATTTACGAGATTGTCCTGAAAGGTCTATAGCTGATAAAGAACAGTCAAATAAATCAAATAATACTGTAGCCAGAGGTAGACCGCCTAGTAATACCGGGAACCAAAGTAGAAATCGCAATGCTTCTCGAGATGCTAATGTGAGATCTGAGACACGCACTCCTGCTAGAGCCTATACAATACGTGCACGCGAGGAAGCTTCGTCGCCTGATGTTATTACTGGTACTTTTTCTCTTTATAACACTGATATTGTTGCATTGATAGATCCTGGATCAACTCATTCATATATCTGTATGGAATTAGTGTTTAAAAAGAGTCTACATGTTGAGTCTACAGAATTTGTAGTTAAAGTATCAAATCAGTTAGGCAAATCAGTGTTAGTTGATAAAATATGTAAGAATTGTCCATTGATGATTCGGGGATATTATTTTCCGGCTGACTTGATGCTCTTACCATTTAATGAGTTTGAGGTGATACTGGGTATGGATTGGTTAAATGTACATGAGGCAGTTGTGAATTGCAGACGAAAGAGTATAGAGTTGAAATGTCAGAATGGTGAAATTCTTCAGATTGAATCAAAGGAACCGAATGAAGTACCGATAATTATATCTGCTATACGAGCCCAGAAGTATGTGAGAAAGGGTTTGATGTGTATTTAGCGTACGTGTTAGGTACTAAAGTGTCAGAATCGAAGATTGAGTCTGTACCAATTGTTTGTGAATTTCCAGATGTATTTCTCGAAGAGTTATCGGGTTTACCACAGATCAGAGAAGTTGAATTTAGTATTGAGTTATTACCAGGTACTACACCGATATCGATAGCTCCGTACAGAATGGCACCGATTGAATTGAGAGAGTTGAAAGCACAGTTACAAGAATTAACAGATAGAGGTTTTGAGAGACCAAGCTGTTCACCTTGGGGTGCTCCAGTATTGTTTGTGAAAAAGAAAGATGGATCAATGAGAATGTGTATTGATTATCAGTAGTTGAATAAAGTGACAGTAAAGAATAAATATCCTCTTCCAAGAATCGATGACTTATTTGATCAGTTAAAAGGGGCTACTGTATTTTTGAAGATTGATTTAAGATCGGGTTATCACCAGTTACGAGTTAAAGATTCAGACATACCAAAGACTGCCTTCAAAACACGGTACGGTCATTATGAATTTTTAGTTATGTCTTTTGGGTTAACTAACGCACCTGTAGTGTTTATGGACTTAATGAACCGTATTTTCAGACCGTATCTAGACAGATTTGTTGTTGTATTTATTGACGACATTCTGATCTATTCACGTGATGAGATGGAGCATACCGAACATTTGAGAATCGTGTTACAGACTTTGAGAGACAAACAATTATTTGCCAAAATTAGCAAATGTGAATTTTAGCTTCAAGAAGTCGGATTTCTAGGTCACATTGTTTCTGCGGAAGGCATCAGAGTTGATCCGACCAAAATATATGCAATTATAGACTGGAAACCACTAAAAAATGTATCCGAGATTAGAAGTTTTCTGGGATTAGCGGGATATTACCGAAGATTTGTGAAAAATTCTCGATGATTGCAGTACCATTGACTCGAATGCTACAAAAAGATGTGAAGTTTGAGTGGACGGATAAATGTCAGCAGAGTTTTGAACAGTTGAAAGCCTTATTAACAGAAGCACCGGTTTTAGTTCAACCTGAATCGAGTAAAGAGTTTGTGATTTATAGTGACGCATCGATAATCAGACTGGGTTGTGTATTGATGCAAAACGGGAAAGTTATAGCTTATGCTTCCCGACAGTTGAAATTGCACGAGAAGAACTACCCGACGCATGATCTTGAGTTAGCTGCAATAGTTTTCGCTCTAAAGATTTGGCGACATTATCTATATGGTGAGAAATGTCAAATATTTACAGATCATAAGAGTCGAAAATTCTTGATGTCATAAAAAGACTTGAATATGCGACAACGGAGATGGCTCGAATTACTAAAAGATTACGAGTTTGTGATTGACTATCATCTGAGAAAAGCTAATGTTGTAGCTGATGCATTAAGTTAGAAATCTTTATTTGCTTTGCGGGCTTTGAATACTCATATGAAGCTATGTGATGATGGATCTATTATAGCCGAGCTAAAGGCTGAACCGATAATTCTACAACGAATCTGCGAGGCTCAGAAGAATGATCATGATCTGCACGCTAAGCAAATTCATTGTGAGTTAAATTCTGATTCTGAATTTTCTATCAGGGTTGATGGTTGTTTAATGTTCCGAAATAGAATTTGCATACCGAAAGACAGTGAACTTATTCAGAAAGTTTTGCACAAAGCACATGATAGTCGTTTTTCAGTTCATCCGGGTAGCACTAAAATGTATAATGATTTGAAGCAATTATACTGCTGGTTGGGAATGAAACGGGATATATATGAATTTGTATCAAAATGTCTAATCTGTCAGCAAGTAAAGGCCGAACATCAAGTACCGTCAGGTTTATTACAGCCTATTCTAATTCCGGAATGGAAATGGGACAGAGTTACAATAGATTTTGTATCAGGATTACCCCTGACTCCGAAGAAGAAAAATGCAATCTGGGTCATCGTTGATAGATTGACGAAATCTGCTCATTTTATACTAGTACGTACAAACTATTCTCTGGATAGATTAGCTGAATTGTATTTATCAAAGATTGTACGATTGCACGGGGTACCGTTGTCTATTATATCTGATAGAGATCCGAGATTTACTTCGAGATTCTAGAAAAAGTTGCAAGAAGCTCTAGGAACGAAATTGAATTTCAATACAGCATTTCATCCCCAAACAGACGGTCAGTCTGAAAGAGTTATACATGTTTTAAAAGATATGTTACGATGTTGTATTCTTGAATTTGAAAGTGGTTGGGAGAAAATTTACCCCTAGTTGAATTCGCGTATGATAACAACTTTCAGATGAGTTTAATAATGGCTTCATACGAGGCACTATATGGTCGTAAATGTTGGACACCGTTATACTGGACTGAGTTGAGTGAGAAAAAGTTACACGGGGTTGATTTGATCCGAGAAAAGGAAGATAAAGTAAAAGTGATTCGTGACAATTTGATAGCAGCATCTAATAGACAGAAATCTTATGCCGATTTGAGATGAAAAGAAATAGAGTTTCAGGTCAGAGATAGAGTATTTCTGAAAGTATCACCATGAAAGAAAATTCTTCGTTTCAGTCGGAAAGGAAAGTTAAGTCCTCGATTTTTCGGGCTGTATGAAGTTGTGGAAAGAATAGAACCTGTAGCTTATCAACTATCGTTACCGTCTGAACTTGAAAAGATTCATAATGTGTTTCACGTATCGATGCTTAGTCAATATCGATCCGATCCATCTCATGTTATCTCTCCCATTGATGTGGAAATACAGCCTGATTTGTCGTATACAGAGGAACCAATCAGAATTCAGTCCCGAGAAATTAAAGAATTAAAAAATAAGTGTGTATAGCACTTGTAAAAGTTCTTTGGTGTAAGCACAGGATAGAAGAAGCTACGTGGGAACTTGAGGAAGCTATGCGAAAACAATACCCAAACCTATTTACCGGTAAGATTTTCAGGGATGAAAATCTCTAAAGGGGGGAGAGTTGTAACAACCCATTTTAGACCCTAGTCAGAACGAGTGGTTTCGGGACCACTTAACCGAGTTGAAATATTATTTTTATTATTTTTATTATTTTTAATGTGTCTTACATCATGATAAATTCATTGTGTGAAAGTTTCGTTTAGAAATTTTATCGTTTAAGTAGTTAATTCGATAAAAAGGACTAAATCACATAAAGCGATAAATAAGAGTTCTATTGCATAAAGGGCTTAAATGACTTTAGCTTTATATTTGGAAGTCCTTAAAATGAAATTTTACCTTCCTATTATTGCATGGATGGTAGTGGACTCATAACACATGGTTTTTATTATTTGCTTTCAAGGTTAAAATGGCCCATTTAGTTTTATTATATATTTTAATTAGTAAAAAAAAATGAAAATGTAGCCATTATCACCATCCATAGCCGAAAACAAGAAAAGAAAGAGTTCATGAAAATGTTTTAGGGTTTCGGCACTATTCTTGCATAATTAAGGTATGTTTTGAACTTATTTTTTTATGATTTTTATGTTTGTGAGCTTGTTGTAGCTCGGTCTAACTGACCCGTACCTCAATTTCTTAAATTGGTTGTGTCTTTGAAATATGCCATTGATGAATACATGTTTATTTTGATGAATAATGGTGAATTATTGATGGTTGTTTGAAAATATACAAGTTTTACAAAGTAATTTTTGATGAAAATGAGTTTTAATGATTAAATTGAAAACGTTAGAATTTTTGTGGTTGGAATTATGAATAAATGAATTATATGTGCTGGTATGAGATACTTGAATATTCAGCTATGATGAATTGAGGGTCCTATGGTGTAATTTGCTATTTTGTGAATTTAGGACTAAAGTGTTAAAGTATAAAAAGTTAAGGGATAATTTGTAAATAGGCCAAAATACATGTTTTTGGATTAAATTGAACATGTTAGTGATTAAATAGCTGAATTTGTATTAATATAGATAAAGACAATTGAATCTCGGAACTTGATCAGGGAAAACGAAAGGTAGACGAGTAGATATCGGGAAATCGAGGTAAGTTTGTATAATTAGAATTCAATTTGTATTACCTTTATAATAGTTGTATTAATGCCACATGAATATGAAAATTATTGTGGAATGAGATTGCCTATTGGATATATGTGAATTGGTATGGAATTGTATAAAGGTTATAAGAACGATTTGATTACCGAGTCCAGTTCGAACCATAGAAGTCGTAAGATACAAGTGACATGTCACTAGGGCTATAAGGTGGTTTGAGCTCCTGCATTTGTTGCGGACTCACCACAGCTCATGAGCTATATGTTCATCCTTCGGGATTACATGTTCAATCTTCGGACTTACCGTTCAGCCTACGGGCTTACCGTTCATCCTTCGGGATCACATGTTCAGCCTTTGGGCTTACCGTTTCAGGCTCGAAAGAGCATATATGATGCATTGACGGAATTACAGGTTATACGTATATACACTGTATGTGTATCACTCGACTATCCCTCGATATTCTTAAAGGTTTAACGGGCAATTATCGATACATGTTACATGATGATCAAGGAGTATATGAACTATAAGTTACATGAGTTATAAGATTTATATAAACTATATGATATGAACCACATGAATTATTTGTCATAAGTATTTGATTTATGCTTGTGATATGTGAACGTATTACTTGGAGAATGAATGATACATGAGGTTACATAGACTAACATATGTGGACTTGTTAAATAGGCAATATAAGCATGTGACTTGGGTTGGTAATTATGGCATGCTAATTTCTATTGATTCGGTAAGTTAAATTCTACATTATATGGGCTTACTAAGCTTTTAAAGCTTACCCTGTTTACTTTCCCTTATTTTATAGATTCGGAAGCTAGCTCGATTTTCGAACGAGTCAGAGACTTGCTCTCACACTATTCATCAAGCTTTTGGTACTTTTAAATCTTTGTAAATGAGATGGTCATGGCATGTATAGGCTAGTTTCTAAGTTAATGCTTATGGTTAGTTTTGTTAGTAAATGTGGTATGTTTTTGAACACTTATTCAAGCTATGAGATATGGCTTGTTTTGTAAATGATTAACTTATTTTGAATGCCTTATAGGATGTGTTTTTATATGGTAAAGTTTGTGATGAATGTGCGGGCATTTATATGAACTAGTATGAATGGTGTTGATAGGAATGGTAAGTATTATGTTTAAATTGGTTAGTTATGAAATGGTCCATTATATGTTTGAAATGCTTATTTTGGTTGCCAAATTGTCTATGAAATGTTGTGGTTATGTGATGTTTGTCGGGTGACCCATTTGGGTGGCAAAATGGCTTAAACCAAGCCTACATGGTGCCATACGGTCAGAGCACACGGGCGTGTTAGTCGACCGTGTAAACCCTGCATCTAGAATATTTTGGGCAGTCTTGTACACGGCCAAGACACACGGGCGTGTCTGGCAGTCGTGTGGTATATGGCAGTTTTGCCCATGGTCTAGACACACGGGCGTGTCTGGTGACCGTGTGATATTTGGCAGTGTTGCCCACGGCTAAGGTAAGTTGGGGCACGACCGTGTGAGGTGCACGGGCTAGGGACACGGCCGTGTGTCCCTAACTTGAAAATTTTCTCAAAGTTTCTTAGATCTTTTACATGTTTTCAATTTGATCCCCAATGAATGTATGTATCGTTATATGAGTTTTCAAAGCATGTTTTGATAAATGATTATAGAACTATATTGTTGAATGTTTAGTTCAAAATTTTACTGATCTGATCTGAGTTACAAGTCCGGTAATACCCTTTACCTATTCTGACGACGGTTACGGGATAGGGGTGTTACGGGATAGGGGTGTTACATGTCTAGTGCATGGCTTGGCCTTCATCAATCACATGGCCATGTCATTCGCACACGGGCTACCACACGGGCGACCACATGCCTGTATAAAGTTGACAAAAAGGTTTTTAGCTTTTTTTGAACCCTCATTTTCTGTATTTTTGGGTGCACACCTGGTTCGTTTCAAAGCTATTGTGAGCACGAAGCCTCCAGAACCTATAAACCGATGTATCAATGCTCAGGTTTAGTAACACATTTGAGAATTCTAATAGAGAAATCCCACAAACAAAAATTCACAGTACCCAACAACGCATTCGAATGTTTACCGGTAACGAATGAGAATCCCTAAAGCTCAAAACACTGCAGGAGTTCCAACAGAATCTTGTCCTTCGCCTAATCGAGGGTATCAAAAACAAACTCACCCATTAAATAGTCAATTGCAATAACATTAAAAATCAATAATTTGAAACTTACCGTACGAGCAAAAATGAATGTTTGTACAAAAGGGGGCCGATTTGGGAACGAAATAATCGAAAAAGAAATGGGAAGAGTGGAACAGAATTCGGCAGAGTAGGGAGAAGAGGGAACCGATGCCTAAAGTTTTTGGAAAATAAAACCAAAAGAAAACAAAATTCAAAAAAGAAAATAACCCAGATTTTGATAAACCTCTTATCCCTAAATTCACTCCCACAATCCCCACTACTCACAACCACTACAGACTTTCAGCCAAACCGAAACTCCTTTAGTCAACAGAATAAAAACTAACACCCTTGCTCACGCAGAGATTCGAACACAGGACCTCCAACAACCTAACACTTCACTTAATCACCAGACCAGCAGACCTATTCTGATATAGTTTTACAATCAATTAAATAAAAGCCTACTAATTAGAGATAGGGCTTAATTCAGAAAAAAACCAAAATTTTGCCAATGGCATGGCTTGAACTTGGGACCTTTCACACATACCTAGAACACTTAGCCACTGAGACAAATGCCCATTTGTGTCAAATTTACAAAAGCTGATATTAAAATTTTGGGGCATTGCACGAAATTTTCACAAAATTATACTATCACGCTGTAGTCCTCAAAATAATAATAAAATAAATATTTTCACATCGAATTTGTGGTCCCGAAATCATTGTTTTGATTTCACAGAAAGAGGGCTGTTACACTAACTGAATTAACACTCGGTGTTGCTGATTCGATTTTATCTAATTCAATGGAAACATCATCTCCGATATACATCATTTGATCAACATCATAATTATAATCATCTGACATTTTCAATTATAAAACAAAAACTAATATATATTAGCATCCAAATACTGACTCAATTATGGCATGTACCTCTAGACTTAGTTCCGAGCTCGATTTAGTTCGAGAATCAGCTAAACTTGTAAAGCTCTGATACCACTAAATTGTAACATTACTAACCAGTATCGTCGTCGGAATAGGGTTACAGGGCATTACCAGAATATACAGACAATTCGTATTATTCAACATCCATATCGGAAGTTATTTATATAATCCCTTATATGAGCCCTCGAGACCTAAAATGTGCATTAGAAACAAGTTGGGACTAAATCGGGTACTCAGAGAAGTTTTTGCAAAATTTTAAAATTTTCACGTAGGTGTAGGGTATACACACCGGCGTGGTTAGGCCGTAAGGCTTACACGGCCATGTTCCAGCCCATATTAGTACCCGTGTAGCTCTCTAACTTGTATCACTCAGTCAAACCACACTCCCGTATGCCAGGCTGTGTGAAACTACCTGAGCATTCTGTTTTAAATTTTTAAGATGCAGAGGACATACAGCCAAATCACACGCCTATGTGCTAGCCGTGTGTCTCACACGGCCCATTCACATGCCCGTGTGTCTGGTCGTGTGGATTCAAAATGTACCTTAAATAACAAGTTTACCATTCCTGCAAGCTTGAACAATAAGCAACTCAAAATTTATTCATTTAACCAACTCAAAACACGATTAAACACTTCCAAAACATGTAAAAACAATCATCCTAAGTGTCTATCTAATATACCTTCATTGGTACAACAACTATATCATCAAATCATATCATCTAAATATCATTCAAATCCAAATTATAAACATGCATAATTTAATTCATTTCACTTAGCTTAAGAACATTTTAACACCAATTTAACATGCCATAATAAAACTTCAAACACAAACTCATGTTTATATATTATATCAAACCAATATTAACTTATAACCTTATTTATAATCATTCCACAAAATAAATATTAAATAGATACCCTAGGTACATACCGACACATTTCAAAAGAAATAACATCACCACATTTGAGTTCGGGAACGATGTTGGATGCTGAATCGATGATCATAATTAGTACCTACCTTGTGCACGGAAAATAAAATCGTACACTAAGTAAAGACTCAGTGGTATTTCTATAATTCGAATAATTAGAGAAAATAAATTACCAACGTATAATTTAAATATAGACATTATTAATATTAAAAAATAATCACAACTACCATATGCCAATTCTCTTTGAATTTATACATGATAACATATCACAGTTTATATGTTTCACAATATCACAATTCTCATACTTGCTATATAATAGCTTTTCACAATCTAATTTACATTTCATTTTTCATACCATACTATTTCAATATCAATCATAAAACTTTATTATTCATTTTCCCTATTAACACGACTTGAATTCAGAGGGATACACAGATCCAACCAAAACACACAAGTTCAGCACCCAGTGTCTCATCGGCTAAACCGAAGTAAATTGGCACCCAGTGCCTCATTAAATTAATCCGAAGTAATAATTTTGACACCCAGTACCTTATCGACTCGAAGTCAAAGTAATACCTAAACTTTTCCAATCCTATGGCATGTCATCTATATCCAACTCAGCCCAATACAGTTCAAATAATCAATATATATTTAATATATAAATATATATCAATTCAATCAATATAAGTTCAATAAATTCATCACATACTAATTCAATCCATTTCAATTGCAAAACATAATAATTCTCACTTTAACACTTACAATATATATTAAATTAAATTATAACAATTAACAACTAAATTCGGATTATAGAAATACAAACCAGAAAAGGTATTTCTCATCGAGTTTATCTTTCCCCTTTCTAGTCGAAGATTCTAGTACAGCGTTAGCTACGGAATTAAAACAATTAAAAATCATCAATTCAACACACCAATTCAACATAATTCAATTTCATATTAAATATTTCAATTTTTCCTCAAATATTGCCTAATTTTCAATTTAGTCTCTAAACCGAGACTAACTTTATTTCTTCACAATTAATCTTATATTTTCATGCAAATTTAACTTTAAACTAAATTCAACTCCCTATTTTCACATAAATTCCTAAATTTTAAAATTTTTACAATTTAGTCCCTATTACACAAAATTTACAATCTACTCTAAATTCAATCCTTTTTCATTTCTAACTTAAAATCTATAAATTTAATCCCTAATACTAAAATTATTCAACATAAACAACAACACTTAAAGACTCAATAATTTTTAAAATTTTGACATGGGTCGGGTAGTATTTAATACTAGGATTCCAAAAAAATAAAAATTACAAGAAAAAAGGGACTAAATTGACTAACCAATTGAACTTGGAACTTTGAAACCCTAATTTCTCCTTTCTCCTTCTTTCTTTCCTTTTTCTTTCTCTTTTTCCTTCTATTTTGTTTCTATCTTATTCTTTTTATTTTATCTTTTCTTTATTTATTTGTTTTAATTATAATATAATATATATACTTGTGCCGCCTCAACTAAAGAAAATGGTATAATTTCCTCTTTAGTCCCTTTAATTTTTCTTTAATTTATAATTCAACTTACCCTTTATAAAATTTAGTCCTTTTACCTAATTACTCTTGATTCATTCAAATTCACCTAACCAAAACCTAATTAACTACTCAACTAGCTTCATAAATATTTTTAATAAATATTTACGAGTCTAATTTACAAAAACGGAGTCTCACTTGACTATCGGGTTGTTATAGGGCCTAGATGTTACGGCCCAGTCTAATTGATTACAAGGGCCATAGGTATGGTGAAAACTTGAGTTGAAGTAAATTAGTTTAATCTTTGAAAAACACGTATTTGTAATTATCTTAAATATGATGTTTTTAATGTAAATTTGAAAGAAACCTTGTTTAATATTTGAAGTAAATTGGGTTTTTACAACAGCGACTTACGAGACTGGGGTTTTAATCTTGGCGGACTGTAGGCAGAAAGCTCGGAGTGTTGGGATAAGTACAGATTTTGGTGAATCAAAAGGTTGTCGGCTTTGGTTTTGGATTAATCAGGCTAAGATTGTGTTTCGTATGTTAATTTTAGGTTCTTGAGTGCTTGAGGATCATTTTAGCATCAACTGTTAACAGGTGTGTACCCGATAACGCAGAAAACGAGATTTTGACGAAATCCAAAAAGTTTACTGTTGACGCCACACAGGCTTGTGGTCGCTAGTGCGGTAGGTTGCGTGCGAATGACATGGCCGTGTGATTGACAAAAGCCAGGCAGTGCGCTAGACACGGTCGTGTGATAGCCAGGACTAGCCATGTGCGACACACGGGCTAGACCTAATTGGACCGTGTGGGCCACACAAGCGTGTGAGTCCACACGAGCATGTGGATTTCTAGGATAGGCCATGTAATCCACATGTGCCAAAGTCAATCTAGGCGTGTGGGCCCACACGAGCAAGCCACATAAGCGTGTGAGCTGATTTAACTAAAATGTTTACTAAGGTTGCACGAGTCACCCAAGTTGACTGTGAACCTACTGTAGGGTCGGTAAGCGCTACTTAGACCTTAAATCATGTGATCTGAATTTATAATGTATGTATTGAGCATGTTAAATTTTGCATGTTTACTAATCCGTATGTATGACTGATAACTGAATTTTAGCATGTATTTCTGTGTGTCTGTTGTAATACCCCTTACCTATATCCGGTGCCGGGACAGGGTACGAGGCATTATCTTACTAAAACACATGCAAACATCCATTTTTGAGTCATAAAATTCCATCCCAAATTAAAACTTTTCAAAAAATATCTTACAGTCCTTAAAATAGACCTACGAGGCCTAAAACATGATTTAGAAACAATTCGGGACCATTCCTTATACTTAGAAAAATTTCAAGAAAAACTATTAGAAGAGGGCACATGCCCATGTGGATGGGCAATACGCCCGTGTGGCCTCTAAACATGGCCGTGCTAAAGGCTCTTGTGGTGCACACGGCCTAAGCACTTAGGGACACGCCCTTGCCCCTCGTCCGTGTGGATTTATTTTCTAACATTGAACCTACAGGGGTTTTCACACGGCCTGGCACACACCCGTGTGCTCAGCCCGTGTCCCTCACATGGCCATGACACACCCGTGGCGCAGCCCGTGTGCGAAAACCTTGACATTTTGTTTTTAACGTCAACAACCATTTAAGGTCACACGGCTAAGGGTGTTCAATAGGTTAACCGGCCGGTTAACCGACCCGAAACACCATTAATCAAATTAACTGACCTTTCAAAAATTTTAACCGTTAACCAACTGAAATTTTTCAAAAAAAGTAACCGAACCGAAATTTTTCAGTTAATTCAGTCGATTAACCAAATTAACCGAAAATTATATATATTTTTATTTTTGCTTAAAATAAGTATAAAATTAACTGAATTACCCAATTTACCTGAATTAACCGAATTACCTGAATTAACCGAATTAATTAAATTAACTGAATTATTTTTATTTTTATTTTTAAATTATTTGTAATTTTTATGATTAGGTTAGGTAATTGGGTTGGGTAATTAGTTTTAGTTTGATTGGGTTTATGTTGGATTGGGTTTGAGTGAATAGTGGGCTATTTATATATTATAATTTTATTTATTAATTTTTTCGGTTAAACCAAAAAAAATTAGATTAACTGACCGGTTTCGAACTGAATTAACCGTTAACCGAAAACTCTAAAAAATTATTAACCGACTCCCGACTGAAAAAATTTAGTTAACCAACCGATTAACCGAATTTGGTCAGTTACCCGAATTTTTTTGGTTTTACCCGAATTTTGCACACCCCTACACACGGTCGTGGCACACGCCCGTGTGCTAGACTGTGTCTCCCACACGGTTGAGACACACGATCGTGTCTCAGCCCGTGTGTTAATTATTGGGCATTTAATTTTGCCAACCTAAAGTGCAAGGGACACACGGCCTATCCACACGCATGTGGGCGGACTGTGTCTCACACATGACCTATACACACGCCCGTGTGTCTACCCATGTGGACAAATAAGGCTATTTACTAAACCCTTTGTCACCCTAAAACACTTGAATGTACACCCCAATATCACAAACACTTCTCATAACATTCCAAACACTCATAATGACATTAATGACTTTGATTTCTCCATTACATACTCAATATTAGACACAAAACTCATCCATGCATCACATGCAACATTTGCACTCCATAATCACAAATAACTTATTAAGGTAAACTTGGTTAATTTTGGCCAATTTCAACTGACCTTTTACAAAATGGCTACCAACAACTATATGCCAATCATTTGGCCAAAGGACTATGACACATGATAAAATGAATAGACTACCTATACATGCCATAATATTAAGTGTTTCAAATAAAATACCAAAAATGATGGTTGATAGTGTAGATGGGATTTCCCGATGATCATCGAGCCTCGAGCTAGCTTGACGAACCTATAAGGGAAAATGAGGAAAAGAAAAGAGTAAGCTATAAAGCTTAGTAAGCCTATATGAAAATAATGAAAAATTAATGCTTATAATACTTAATCATAACATACAATAAGTTCACTTAGCCACAAAGAGAGTTTATTCATCACTTACTTAACCTTACAACTTTATTGAATTAACACGATGATCACATATAGCATAATATATACAATTTAAACATAAACCTGCACATGCATCATCTCATAACCCGATCATATACCTTTAATCATAACAATTTCATTTCCCTTTAAACCACATAGAATTCTAAAGGATACATGGAAAGGTTTGCACTTAAGTGCCACACTTATTGTAGCTAAGGCTACCACTTAACACTTATCACTTAGAAGCTCATTATCGAGCTGTTCACGGGTCTGCTCACACAAGCTGACGGTCAAACGAAACTGCTCAGTGCTGCTCACACAAGCTGATAGGTATTCGCAAAAAATGCAAGATTACCTAGCCACTAGTAGTCGTACTAGACCAGCACCCAGAAAATACTTAATCACTTATACATTGGTTTTTCTAGTGACATGTCACTCGTATTTTATTCGATTCCTAAGGTTCAATCGGATTCTAACACTTGTTAACACTTGTCGTTACATATCAATTTACACTTCACATAATTTCCCATATGGTACGATTAATAAAATAAATAATCATAAACTTGAAATAAAACATTATTCACATATAAACTTACCTCAGTACAAAATGCTAGACTTTTCGATTTAGTCTGTAGCCTTACCTTTCCCCCGGTCAAGCTCGATTTCACTAATTTTAATCATTATATCAATTCATACATTCCACAATTTATGACTCGGCAAAATAACTATTTTGCCCCTAGACTTTCACAAAATGACTACTTTGTCTTTAGACTCAAAATTTGATTTTTATCGAATTTCTTCATTTCTTATGCTTAACCGAACCCTTTTTACTCTTATAGCAACTCCACATTTCCATTATTTCACATTACTACATAATTTCTAATCTTTACAAAAGGGTCTATTTTAGGTGTTTTTCATGAACACCACTTCACAAAAGTTGTTTATTGATTAACCAATATTCATTTTCTTCCATAAAACTTTAGTTAACAACATAAATTCTCTCATGGTGACTTCTTAAACTTTCAACCAAATTGCAAAATAGTCCTCTCATTAGATAGCTCGTGCTATAAGTGTCCCAAATATACAAAAATTATCAAGGAAGGCCATGAGAATCACTTACTTGTAAGAGAAATAGCTTGGCTGAAATTTAAGCTTCAAAACCCCATTACTATGCTGATATTTTCTGTGAAGAAGGCAAAAAATGAAGAAAAATGAAAGCTAGGCAATTTAGGCATTATTTTATCAATTTAGTCACCAAAAGTTACCAACTCTTTGACTTGTCTTTATTTCATGTCTCATGGCCGGCCACCCTACTTAAAAAGGGGTGAAATTGCTCTTTAAAGCCTCTGAATTATGACTCTCTAGCTATTTAACACCATTTACTTGTGAATCGCAACTTTTGCCCTTTATGCGATTTAGTCCTTTTTCGAAATTAAGCTTCCAATCGCTAAAATTAATTTCTTAAAATTTTCATGCACCCATATCATTGTATTGTAACACATAAAATAATATTAAAAATAATATGGTTTCGAAACCACTGTTCTAACTAAGCCCAAAATTGGGCTGTTATGTCTGCATTGAGCATGTTTAGTTGTATCTGCATTGGGGTGGGATAATTGATTATTAGAGGAAATGTACTGAATAGCTTTCATGCCTATTATCTGGCAGCTCAGCTGCAATATATTGTTATCTGCTACATTCGGTACAATCTGGTGTGTAGGGCTAGGTGGGTGTTTTAAACCCCACATGGTGTATAGGAATGGTCAAAGATGGTGTGTAGAGGCTAGTGTGTAGGATACTAATTTCTGCTATAGTATCTGAGATGGGCTAAGGCCTAAACTGTATCTGAATCTATAATGGGCTTAGACCCTAGACTACTTTTGACTGATAACTGTTGTTTGACTGTATGCATGTCTTCTGTGAGGATTACATACTGAGTTTACGTAAACTCATCCCTTTTCATTTTATCTATATAGGTAATCCCCAAACTTAAAGGGATCGGTGCAGCGGAGGACTCAACGGTGACCACATGTCTATTGAACTGCTTTAATTTCATTTATGGTTTTTATTTCTTATTTTTGGGATATTTTTGATGTAATTTGAGACTCTTGGATTGTTTGCCTTTATTTTGGATTTTAACTATTTACATGGACTTTTAAACTGCAAAACTCAACGAAAACTCGATTTAATTAAAAATAACATTTTTCCTAAACGCGAACAGTTTTCTTTAAATATCACGGTTTTCAAAAGCTTCCGCTACAAAATATGTTTTAAAACAAATCAAATTAGTGAGAAAATGATTTTGGAATTGACGAGAGATAAATAGAAGCTAATAAACGAAAACTGTTTTAACTTGACAAATTTGATTTCAAATCCCATTCCATGTGACATCGTCAGATTCGGCTATAACGTCTAGGTCGGGTTTGGGGTGTTACACAGGCAAGGGGTGTTACAATTTTTCTGGTAAGATCTTTTCTTGGCTTAATAAGTTTGTATGGTATGTTTTTTTTTATTTCATTATTGCTTCTCATTTGATAGAACTTATTAAAAATGATATATTCTTTAGTTTGACTCGTAAAAAAGAAATGACATTTAATAAACTTAAAAGAGAAATTATGTAATGCTCTCATTCTTGTTTTACCAAATTTAAATAAAACTTTTAGTTTAACTTTGATGCTTCTATTGTAGATATTGGCATAGTCCTTATACAAGATAACAAATTATTTGCCTACTTTGATGAGAAGCTTAATGAACCACAATTGAACTTCTCAACCTATGATAAAGAATTGTATGCCTTGATAAATGTGTTGCAAGTTTCATAGCATACCTCTTGCCAAAAGAGTTTTTGATTTTACACTAAGCATGAATTGCTTAAGTGCCTAAGAGGGCAAGGTAAGTTGAACAAGCAACACACGAAATGAGTCAAATTTATTAAATCTTTTCCTTATGTGATATGATACAAGAAAAGTAAGGATAATATACTGGTTGATGCATTATCAAAGAGCGACACTTAGTACTTTGAATGCTAAATTTTTAAGATTTTAAGCATATCAAAGATTTGTATGCAACTCATGTTGATTTTTCAAGCATTTATGAGGCATGTGAACATGATGCATTCAATAAATTTTAGAAGCATAAAAGGTATCTTTTTTGAAATAATAGACTTTACTTACAAAGTTGTTCTATACGAGAATTATTAGCTAGGGAAGGCCATAGTAATGGGTCTATAGGCCATTTGGTGTTACTAAGACTTATAACATTTTACATGAATATTTTTATTGTCCTAATATGCGGAAAATTGTTGAAAAAATTTTGATCTAGTTGTATTACTTGTAAACAAGCTAAGGCTTCCTTTAGATTCAAACGTGTGTGATGAATCCACCTCAATTTTGCCTTCATTTTTTCTAATCTCACCATAGCATCAATTTGAAGGTTGTTTGGCACTCCTCTAGTGAAAAAAAGCCAACTTTACACACCCCAATTCTCAATAAGATCACAATACCTCTAGTGGAGTCACTGCCAATCCAGTGGAAGATGTAGTTTCTATTTTATCCTTCCTCTCTTTTTCTCCTGAATTACTATTACTTTTATGTCAATTTTATTATGAATATAATATTAATTATTATTTAATATTAAAAAATTAATATATTTTTTAGTATTATATAATTTAATTAATTTTTAATATAAATATAATTTTAATAACTTTTAACTATTATTTAATTTTATTATTTAATATAGATATGATTTACTAAAGTTTTTTTTATTATATATACATTCATTTAATATTATGTCCTTAAATATCATTTTCAATTTTCATCTCACCACTACAATTATGGTAGGATTCAAACACATATATCACTATTGATTTTAATTTCACTATAACAAATACTTAATGTCACTGCTACAATAATTTATTTCAATGACTTTGTTATTGTTAATCTCATTCAAACCAATCACCACCCATCCGAAAGGAGTCTGAGTCAATTGTGACGCCTCATGGTTTGTAACTCCTCTTATTGTTCCTAATTCGTCTTGAATTGACATTTCGATAAATTTTGTGTTAGGTTTGCCAAGAACTAAGTGAGAAATAGATAGCATATTTGTGATTATGGATAGACTTTCCAAAATGGCACACTTCATTCCATGATATAAAGTTAATGACGCAACTCATGTTGCCATTTGTTTTTCTGTGAAGTTGTGAGATTACATGTAATCTCGAAGGCTATCATTTCAGATAGAGATGTGAAGTTTCCTAATCACTTCTGGAAAATGTTTTAGGATAAGTTAGGTAATAAATTACTTTAATATTTTTCACATTCTCAAACAGATGGTTAGAATAAGGTAGTTAACCAAGTTTTGGGATCACTAGAGCCATAGTGGCTAAAATTATCAATTCATTAGAAGAATGATTACTATTTATTGAATTTTCTTATAATCACTCTAATTCTTCTTCCACTAATTTTAGTACTATTGAATTTGTATATGGCTTTACCCCACTTATTGTTTTAAATTTAACTCATTTAACTTCACATGAGATTGTTAATCTAAGTGAAAGAAAAGTTTAATTGGTGAAAGTGATTGATAAGAAGGCTTGAAAGACTAGAAAAAGGAATAAGTCCAAGCAAGTTTTGTTCAATTCCTGAGACTGGGTATGGGTGTATATGAGAAAGGAAAGGTTTCCTTCCAAAAAAAAAAATAAACTTGAAGCCAGAGAAAGTGGACCCTTCCAAATACTTAAGAAGATTATTGACAATGTTTATTGCATTGATCAACCAGGTCAATATAGTGTTAGCGACACTCTTAATGTTCTGATCTCACTCCTTTTGAATTTGATACAAGTTTGGATTTAGTTACACCTCCATTTGAAGTGGGAAATAGTAGGAACTCAATTAGCTAAGGAAATCAAAATGATGAGACTCAAAGGTTTGTTTTTCCTTATGATCCAAGGAGTAAGGCATGAAAAATGAAGAATATCTACGATTTTTGGAACAATTTCAAATATTTATAGTGTTCCAATAACTATAAACAAATAGGTGTAATTAATCAAAAGATAAATCTTTTGGTCATTGGTCAAAAGTTATATCATTTGATTTTTGAAAAAGAATTATAACTATTCAAAAAATATTATTTGAATAGTTATAATATTAAATGAATAATTATATTTTTTAAAGACATTATTATTCAAAAAGACACCTGTTGAAAGATGTCTCTATGAAGAGATATGAAATTTCCTATAAATAGGAATGAGATTTCATTTGGAAATCACACCAACAAGTTCTAAAAGTTCTTTCTATCCTTCCTTATTTTCTAATATTATTAGATTGTTCTATAAAGAGTTACTACATAAATTCTTTGTAGAAATTGAGTTTCTTGTTATTCATTACTTAGTGCTTAGTGGATTATTCTCATCAGTGCAAAACATAAATAGTCATTGGCTTCATTGTATCCTCGAGGTTAATTTTCTTGAAACTCTTTTACACACCGAACATAGATGGGGGCGAATATAACCTTAAAGATAATGGCTTGATACACGCCTTGGAGCCTTGTCATATTTCTTCATTTTCTATTCAAGTTTCGTTTGTGTGTTCGAGATTTTCTTTACCAGAGATTTGTACTAACAACTTTAAGGATATATTATTCATGATGACTACCACAACACATGAAAGTGAAATACTAAGAAAGTTTCTTCTAACTTTGTCAAACTTGGTCGTTTTAGTGGTGGCAAATTCTGACGATAGTAGAAAAAGATGCACTTCTTATTAACAACTTTGAAGATTGACTATATTTTGGATACACCAAAACTGGAAGAGAATGAAAATGAATCTGTTGCTGCAACCGAGAAAGACATAAATGGGAAAATGCTGATTACATATGCATAAGCCACATATTGAATGGTTTATCCGATGGTTTGTTTGACACCTACCAAAATGAGGTTACTACTAATGAATTATGGGACAAATTGGAGACTAGATACATTATTGAAGATGCTATAAGTAAAAAATTTCTTGTTAGTCATTTCAATAGTTATCAAATAGTTGATGGTCGTTCTGTTATGGAATAATTTCGTGATATTGAAAAAATATTGAATCAATTTAAGTAATATGATATGAAAATGGATAAAAAGATTGTTGTATCCTCCATAATTGAAAAACTTCATCATCTTGGAAAGACTTTAAAAGAAGTATAAAACATAAGAAAGAGGAAATATCTCTTGAGACTTTGGCAAATCATCTTCGTGTTGAAGAAAAATATCAAAAGCAAGATTAGAATCTAAATTCTAAAAATGTCAAAATGCATGTTACGGAGGAAGTACAGACTACTAAACCATTCAAGAGAAAGTTCAAACAGACTGATACAGCACCTAAGGTAAAAAAGAAACAAAAGAGCTTATGCTATCATTATGGTAAACCGAGACATTTGAAGAATGAGTGTTGATTTTTAAAGAAGAAATCAGCTTTTAAGGTTGATAATAACAAAAAATTCATTGCAATGATATTAGAAATTAATATGAAACAAAATGATAATGCATGGTGGATTGATACCAGAGCAACCAAACATGTGTGCAAAGATAAAAACATGTTCACAAAATTCACCTATGAAAATGACAATGTCTTATACATGAGAAATTATTCCATTGCAACAAACAAATGCAAAGGGTCTGTTGAACAACAATTTACTTCTGGAAAGGTTTTAATACTGAATGATTTACTTTATGTACCAAAAGTTAGAAAGAATTTAGTGTCTAGAAGTCAGTTGAATAAGTTTGATTTCAAATGTGTTTTTAAGGCAAATAATTTTATTTTGTCTAAGAGAAGAATTTTTGTAGAGAAATGTATACGTATGAGAGTATGTTCAAAATAAAAATACTATTTCTGCTTATATGATTGAATTTTCTTATTTATGGCATTATAGATTAGGTCATTTGAATTATAGAAAATTGAATAACATGCGTAAGTTAGATTTAATACCTATTTTTAATAATAATATTGAAACATGCAATATATGTATGTTGACTAAAATTATAAGAAATTTTTTCCCTAAAGTTAAAAGGAAAAAAAAAGTTGATTGATTTGATATATAGTGATTTATGTGACATATATAATACTCCTACATTAGGTGGAAAGAAATATTTTTACTTTTATTGATGGTTGTTCTAGATATTATTGTGTATACTTAATGCATTCAAAAGATGAAGCACTTGATAAATTTAAATTTTATAAATCTGAAGTTGAATTTCAGTTTGAATCATTTGTCAAGTGCTTAAAATCGGATAAAGGTGGAGAATACTATAATCCAAGTTATTTTGAATCCATTGGATTATCCATTAAGTTTCAGCCCCTTACACACCACAACAAAATGTAGCTGAAAGAAAAAATAGTCTTGACTAAAATGGTAAATTTAATATTATCATATTTAGGTCTTGGACAAGGTTTTTAAGGAAAAGCTATTCTAGCAACTTGTCATATGTTGAATAGAGTTCCTAATAAAGAAACTAAAATAATCCCCTATGAACAATGGAAGAAAAGAAAACCAAATCTTAATTATTTGAAGATTTGGGGCTGTAGAGCTATTATCAAAGTTCCAACAACTAAACGTAAAGAGTTAGGTGCAAGAGGAATCGAATGCATATTTATAGGATATGCACATAATAGCAAGGCAATAAGTTTATGGTAATTGAATCAAATAATTTAATTTCAATTAATATTGTTATTGAATCAAGAGATGCTATTTATGATGAAAATAGATTTAATTCTATTTCAAGACAATTACAGCCACAACAATTGATTCATCCTTCAAATGAGAATGAGGTTTCATTAAACAAATTGATAATAATGATGAATCTTGTTAAGAATTAAGAATAAGTAAAGATTAAAAAGGTTAAAGATTTTGGATCAAATTTCATTATGTTTCTTGTAAGAGGAAAATGTGAAAGTATATGCAATAAGATACATTATTGTTATAATATGAAATCTGATCCTATTACATTTAAAAAGGCAATGAAATCTAAAGACTCTGCTTTTTAGAAAGAAGTAATAAATGATGAGATGGATTCAATAATGGAAAATCAAACTTGGGTTTTAGTTGATCTTCCACTGTGTTCCAAACCAATATGTTGTAAATGGATCTTCAAAAGGAAAATGAAGGTCTATGAAACCATTAATAAATTTAAAATAAGGTTAGTAGCCAAAGGTTTTACGCAAAAACAATGTATTGATTACTTTGATATTTATACTCCAGTAGCAAGAATTGTTACAATTACTCTTAATATCACTTACCTCAATATATAATTTGATTGTTCACCAAATGGATGTTAAACTGCAGTTTTAAATGGGGAATTGGAAGAAGAAGTGTACATGGACTAACCGGAAGGATTTGTTGTTCCAGGACAGGAGCATAAAATATGGTATGTAAGCTTGTTAAATCTCTATATGGACTTAAACAAGCACCAAAGCAATGACACCTAAAGTTTGACAAGGTTGTTTTAGCTAATGGTTATAAAATAAATGAATCAGATAAGTACATATATAACAAATCTAAAAATGGAAAAAGTGTCATAATTTGCTTATATGTAGATGGTATGCTCATTTTTTGTACAGATTTGGAACAAATAAAAAACACAAAGAAATTCTTGTCAAACAACTTTGCTATGAAGTATATGGATGTAGCAAATGTTATTCTTGAGATTAAAAGAACTCGAGAGGAAAGCACTACAGCTTTATCACAATCACATTACATTCAAGAGGTGCTTAAAAAGTTTGATATTTTCAATTGTGTACTAGCATCTACACCTATGGATCCTCAAATAAAATTAGTATTTAATGCTAGTAGGAAAATCGATCAATTGAAATATGCAAGTCTAATTGGTTGTCTTATATACACAATGACTTGTACAAGACCAAATATTGCATATGTTAATGGAAAATTGAATAGATATACAAGTAATCCAAGTAGTTTGCATTAGCAAGCTTTGAATAGAGTACTTAAGTACTTAAAAAAAACTATTAACTATGGATTGTATTGTAATCGATATCCTCCAATTTTAGAAGGGTATTTGAATGCTAGTTGAATTACAAGTTTGGAAGATCATGCATATACTAGTGGATGAATCTTTATTCTTGGTGAATGAGTCATTTCTTAGGGTTCCAATAAACAAACATGTATTCCTGATTCCACCATGGTAACAGAATTTATTGCATTAACCACTACATCTAAAAAAGCAAAATTGTTAAGAAAGTTGCTTTATGATGTACCTTTATGGCCTAAGCTAATTTCACCTATATTTATCTGTTATGACAAGGAGGCTACTCTAGTAAATGCATATAGCCAAATATATAATGGAAAGTCTAGACACATTGGATTAAGACATAGCTATGTCCAACAATTAATATCTGATGAAGTGATCACTATTAATTATGTGAGGTCAAGTAAAAATTTAGCAAATCCTTTAACAAAAAGTCTTGCTATAGATGCAGTAAAAAAGACCTCAAAAGGGATGAGATTCAAGTCCATTAATTAGAGTCACCCATGATGGAAACTCAACTTAACGCTTGGTATAACATCAAGTTTTGAGTTCAATGTGACAAAGTACACCATTAGTATATGACTATTAACACTATAAATAAATTCATCCTAAGATTAAAGTGCTAGGTACTCGTAATGATAACGGAAGGATGAGTAATGTACTCTTAATAGACCCATAACATAAATATATTAGAGTGTTATAACTACGGGAACACTCTTGATGTGATCTACCTATGTGAGTGGAAGTGTGGCCGCTTTTAGGAGCTCAAGGGCTTGGCTCTGACAGCACTCATGAAATGATGACACAGTCACATGGCCATAATAATGTCCCAAGATACTATTAGTAACCGATGTTGAAATCATTGTGTGAGATGTGTTCGATTAATAAAATGAAATAGTTGGTTTAAAACTTAGTCTACCATACAATTTCGATTAATTTTAACATATTTTCACTAGGTGAAGGTTCAATTGTAAGACACCTTCATTTATGCAAATTGATTTCCAAGAATATTAAAATCTAAAATATTTTGAAAATGGAGGGAGATTGTTGGAACATTTTCAAATATTTATAGTGTTCCAATAACTATAAATGAATGGGTGTAATTAATCAAAATATAAATCTTTTGGTCATTAGTCAAAAGTTATCTTATTTGATTTTTGAAAAAAAAATTATGACTTCAAACAATATTATTTGAATAGTTATAATATTAAATGAATAATTATAGTTTTTTAAAGACATTATTATTAAGAAAAACACTTGTCAAAATATGTTTCTATGAAGAAATATGAAAATTCCTATAAATAGGAATGATATTTCAAATTGGAAATCACACCACCAAGTTCTAAAAGTTCTTTCTATCCTTCCTCATTTTTTAATATTATTAGATTCTTCTATAAAGAGTTACTGTAGAAAATCTTTGTAAAAATTGAGTTTCTTGTTAGCCATTACTCGGTGCTTAGTGTGCTATTCTCGTCAGTGCAAAACACAAATAGTCATTGGCTTCATTGTATCCTCGAGGTTAATTTGCTTGAAACTTTTTTGTACACCGAATATAAGTGGTGCAAATATAACCTTAAAATAGTGGCTTGATACACGTCTTAGAGCCTTGTCCTATTTCTTCATTTTTTCTATTCGAGTTCTGTTCGTAAGTTTAATATTTTTTCTCACTGGAGATTTGTACTAACAAAGATCTTATTTCCAACCATATTAAGTTGGCTTATTACATTTGTAATGTTAAAAAGTGTAAGGATGAAGTTCGTCGAAATCATTTTGAAGTCGTGAAAAAGCTTTCATTTTAGAAAACTTCCATCCCTAAAAACTTTCTATTTTTTGAAAACTTGTTATTTTTAGTAATTTTTCATTTTTGGAAACTTTAATTTTTCGAAAACTTTCATTTTTCGTCATTTTCTATTTCTTTTAAAGTCAACCATTTAGGAAACTTTCCATTTTGGCGCAAAATCCCATTCCTATATTTTTAAGAATTTCTTTTTTGGACAATCCTAAAACTTTTACGGATAAACATTTAGCTTCTAAAAGATGACATGGCAATATCTAACAACATTTCAAGTCAAATTCAGAATTAAGGAAGTTGCCGTTTTTGAAATTTTAGTGAGAGTGCAACTCTTCACTCATTTTTATTTCTTTCTATTTTAAATTTCTTGAACTAAAATTATTAGTTTTTAGGACAAGGAGAAGCTATGTATTTAATTTTTTAATTGGGTCATGATAGATGTTGTACTTAGTTTTAATGGTGTGTTTTGGGGTTTGGTAAGATCATTACAAGGTGCCACCCATATTGGTAGCTTTCACTTATTTTGGACAAATTTTATTTGTTAATTTTGCAGGCCATTCAAGGGAACTACCTATGAAGATTTGGACGTTCAAGCGGCTCACATCCCATGCAAAGTTAGGCCTTCACAAGTCCAATAGGTGGCCGGCCATATGAAGCTTGCTTGGGGGTTTAGTCTTGAAGAGTTTTGGTTGAAATAAATGAAAGGAGGATAATTGATGCGAAGCACTTGCATAGTCAGCCATAAGAAAATATTTATTGAGATTAAATTCTTATTTTATATGTAATATTTACATTAATGCTTTAATTCTATTGGCTAGAACACAAAGCTTTTAGGGGTTAGAGAGTGCTTTTTTACATGTTTGTTAGATATTAATTAGGCGATATTATTTAAATTCTCTGTAATTTGACATGTTGACTGCCCCTCATTCAATAAAGTAATGTTTTTCTTCGATTTGCGTGAAGCATTTGGTAGAATTGAATGATTAAATTCTTAATTATTTCGAGTTTTACTCGCTTTCATCTATTCTAAAGAGATGTAAACTCTTCAAGTCTCCAAGTCTAATTATTGATGTTTTCGGATACGAGTTATCTTAGGGTTATGTAAGGCTACTTTTTTTTCTTATTCCTTCTTTTTTTTTTTTTTTTTTTGAACTTCTTTATACTTATTTCCTTAATTCAAATCTTGCTGCTTTTTTTTTTCTTCAATCCATCACACTTGTAGTTTAAAACATATTCAGTAGCTCTATTTAAGGATGTTCATGAGTCAAGTCGAGTTTAATCATGATATTAACATATATTATATTTGTCCAAGTCCAATTTGACTTGAGATATGAGTTTAAAATTTTACTTAAATCTGTCCATATTTATAAATAGCTAACTCAATCCCATTTTAGATTGCTTGTTTTATTTTAAAAAATATATATATAATTTTTAATTTAATATTTTTAAGGAATATTTAATAATTTTATTTATATTTTATTTATGAAAATTTTATATAGTTATTTTAATATTTTTTTAATAATTACATTATAGTAGTATATAATACTATTATAAATTTAATTTTTATGTATAATAAATTACATTATATATAAAAACAACATAATATAAAATATTACAATTGAAAAATCTCAATCGAGTCGAACTTGGCCCATATTTTAAATGAGTCTAATTTGTTTGCCCAAACCCAAATTTTGAGAACTATTACTTTTGTACTAACCCTCTCAAATTTCAAACGGATTTTTAGACTTGGACAAACAACTCGGCTTATGGATAAGTGTAGCCCTAATTACTACTTGTTTGTTGTCTAACTTGGTGTTTCTTATTCTATCTAGATCTGAATTCAAATCAGCTTATCCTAATTAGAAATTATTCAAGTCTCATCAATTACCGTAATCAAAATTTAGTAAATGATAAGCAAAGTGAATGGGTGAATCATAAATGCAAGAGTTGATGATCCTATTGTATGTAGATACAGGGAAAAAGTAAAGAGACCTGTTTTATTCCTTGCCACATTTGTTTTGCAGTTATGCCTGGTGAGTCCCCAGATATAAAAAAGCAGGGGCGCTCTGAAATCTGAACACCTTCACTCTCCTGTGCTGCAATTGCAAAAGTGAGAGGAGGTTGTGTATCTGCAGTCCTGTTCCAGTAAATACATGATGTTACTTAACAAACTTAAAGTAAGCAACGCAAAGCTATTCAAATAATCAAACCTAAGTTGAAATTTTTTTTTATCACTGATGACCTTACTCGTGATGCAAAAGGATGCAATGCACACCATCCTTCATCCTGCCAAAATCAGTTTACTTGATAGCTTAGTTAAACCATACTCACAGAACAAGCAACACACCCACACACGCGCTCAAACTTAAGGAAGCATTACATTCTTACATTATTTTTGAATTAGAATGACGACCAGAAAATTCAGAAACTCCTCCCACAGAATTCTGAGTAGACATGGTGCATGAGTCTAATGGTTAATAGAGCTGAGTGACAAAGACATTAGTAGAAAAATGGTTACTCACAGCCCAAGTGAAAAGCAACGTGACATCTGCAGTCGCCTTTCCAGTATTATATAGCTGAAATTTCAAAACTCAACTGATCAATTCCAAAGCAAGTAGTTAATCATGCCAAACCAAATTTCTACAAGGACTCATTCTCACAGAGAATGTAAAAACTGAAACAGGAAAGCTGCTTTCTTTGTAATTATCAGGAATAAAAAGTGAAATTTGGCGACAAACAACTTTAAGTGCTGGGTCGGGTTCACCTGCATTTTGAGACAACCCTATAAGATGATATGGTCGTAAAAACCAAAAAAAAAAAAAAAAAAGGCTCACCACTTGATAATGTATGGACCTTCATATACTGTCCAAGCCCTTGGGTATAAAGCATGATATGTAGACTTGTTACCTTTCAGATTCCAGTCCCAGGAACCAATTCCTGAGACTGCATTTTCTCTGTTAATGCACATGATATTAGTAACATAAACCTTTTCTTGTTTTAACTCTTAGTTATGTTGAATCAAATTCAAAGCCGGTAACGATGTTCATTTATAATTATAAGCTTACTTGACCAGGTGAGGACTGGCAGGGCACAGTACACTGGAATACTTTTTACCACTGGTGCGTGAAACAAACACCTGCGAGAAACATTTACATTTGATTAAGACGGATAAATATTCCTAGAACTAAAAAGTTGATTGATATCCTTTCTCTGTGGTGTCTATGATATCCAACTTACGGAAAACTGATTGGATAAAACTGGATTATCTTCACATATTCTAGGGAATAGTTGCCAGCTCTGAAATTCACCTTTGTAACTTCTTCCAATGCTTCCTGCACTGAGGAGACAAAGCAAGCACAGAAAGAGAAAGTGGGAAAATCTGGAAAAAATCAGTGAACTTCTCACTAATTTTGCTATATTTTTCAAACTCTACCACACACTATGTAGAAATATGTGCAAGTTAAATAACATAAATAATCAAAATTTCTTATTTATTAGTAAAAATACAGGAATAGTTTGGGTTGTCTTTACATTCCAAATAAACATATTAACCATAATAAACTAATAAAATCATTCATTCTTTAATTATAAGGATAGAAGTAAGAACGAAGAGCTACCCGACACCACCTAAAGGAACACCATCAGAAGATGTGATATAGCGGTTAACAAACGGATCTATAAAACCCCGCTGCAAAAGTGAACATTAAGATGCAATATCACAAAATGGACGAAATGGGGTGGAACTGTCATCTTTACCATGAAAACAAATGAAGGTAGAAAAGACATTTAAAAATACTACCCTTCCATTGCTTGATTGTTCTCTGATATGCTGAAACAGTGTAATACCTATTGGAGCCTATCAAAGCAAAAGAAATTATCTGATTATGAAAATGTCGAGAAAAAGGTATGCATTTTCCATATACTTGTATCAAATGCACATTATATTGTAAAGAGCTTATACAGCAATATTTGCAACCATAAAATGCGTGTCAAATCTATGTTCCCTATGCACTTCTTATATCACCATCAAACATACTTCATGCTGCAAGAATAGTTTTATACAAATTTGATTTGTAATATAATGGTGCATGATTTATTGGAAACCGATGGAAAAATTAGCAGTTAGACCTATGAGAAAACTAAATTCTTGAGCACTATATCTGATATGGTGCGGCAAATTTCAAGAGCTAAAATTCATGTACAAAAAAATATGTGAAGAAGATGTACAATTTTATTCACAGATTATATTGCTAGCATGATTCTACTTAAACAAGCAGAACTCATATAAAAAAATTTCCTATTCCGGGTACAGGAATTTACGTACTTATCAGCGTGGACTAACCACAACAGGTGCCCTGTCCACAATCCTTGAGCCAACCTTCAGCTCAGGTTAACCTATTTTTGTTTAGCCTTTTGGCATATGTGATGTCTCAATGAGCATTAAATGCATTTACTTTTCAGAATGAAAGTTAAACTATGTAATATATGCATCGAGAGATTAATGATTTGTAAAGATGACAATAAACTTTTGTTGTCTAAACATACCCTTTGAAGTTTCTCTTAAAAAGTGAGAGTGAACATCGAAGGAACCATGTAATATATACATCTAGAGATTAATGATCGGTAAAGATTACAGAAACTTTTGTTGTCTAAACATACCATTTGAAGTTTCTGTCGGAAAGTTAGAGTGAACATTGAAGGAACACATCCCTCACCATTGAGTTTTCGCTTCCAAGTTAGTGATGCAGGTTTCCCGGGGTCAACCTTCAGCCAAACATGCAAAAGTAGTCAGAGATTTAAATATTAGAAAGGGCCTCATAAAGTATAGAAATGCAGTAAAGACATCGACTGTCATCAACATAAGGGATTCATTTGAAAGGTAATTCTTTTGTAGACCCTTCATTTCTATGGTGCAATAAGATAGTGCTGAAGGATCTAGTTCAACATGAAAAGAATACAATTTCATGTATCGGCTTACGATGTCTTTGTATGGAGGCTTATATCACAAAAGAAATCAGGTCTAGCCTCAAACATGAGCAGAGGTAAACTTATAATTGTCCAAATTGTAACACAGAACATAGATTTACCTTCTTTACGGAATGATGAGATGCGTCTGTATCTCCTTCGTCAAGACCATTACCCATGAGCGTTCTCTCAGACATCTTTCCTGCATTCAAACAACTCATAACCGCAACATGTAAATAAGGCATCAATATACTATTACACGCGGCAAGCAGGTGTAGAAAACTTGGATTCAATCCATATTCCTTTCTAGAATTATTTTTCAAGTTTAAACCAATTCGATCAGATCAAGAAACTGAATTTAAGATCCATAGACAAGTAATTCACTAAAATGGTACACAGTAAAACATCATACATATGTAGATATATCCATTAAAAAGCCGTGTCCCTGCAGTCACCGATCAACATGGCCGATAGAGTGTCATTCACGAAACATCAAAAAATGAGAAAGAAGGACAATGAAATCTCTAACCTGAAAAGCTTTGGACAGAAACTGAAATGGGTAAGGGAAAAATTAAGGGATTGGAAGAATGTTGAAAGAAATATCAAATTCTCGAATCCTGAAATGATTACAGAAATATAATGACATGTTAACTAATAAATTAGGAATAAGATGGATGGCGAGGCAGTGAAGTCTCTTAACCTCGGAAGGTTTATAAGTGGAAAACGAATTTACTAATTAATAATAACACAATCAATATATATGATACTAAAATGAAAAAATTAGATTAAATTATGAGTAAAATAAAATTTAAACACATAAATACAACAAGTAAGAATAATAATAAAATACTATTGTTTATCATGATGTTACCATGAATCTTTAGTCGGTGTCTAGTTAACTTGTAAAATAAAGTGTGCTTAATAAAAATAAAATATAAAAAAATTAAAATAAAGTTTTAGTTGAATGGTAAATTTAAAATTTTTCTAATGTAATTGACAGATTCAAATCTCACCATATATATTTATTAGTCTTTTTAAATAAAAAAACTAAAGTACTTTTAAATAATACAACTTATTTTATTTACAAGAGGATATTTCTATAATTTCCAAACACTAATTCAATTAGGGACTTAAATAATAGTAAGTATGGATATACAATTCATGGAGATAACACGGTATGTATAAGACAACAAAATTTTAAAAACTAAAATAAAACTTTGGTTTAATGGTAAATTTAATGTTTTATTAATGTAAATAGCATGATTTAAAATTCAATCACAACTAATTTTTAGTTTATTTTTTAAATAAAACGATTAAAATACCCTCAAGTAATGTAACTTGTTTTTAATTACAAAAGGATATTTTCATAATTTCTCTAACCAAGTTAATGTCCGGTTGACTCGTGACACCAACTCAATTAGAGACTTAAATAAAAGTATGGATATAATAAACTAAAACAAAAATGTAAATATTATATTAAAACAAAACTTTAATTTAGTAGTAAAGTTAATATTTTATTGATGTAAATAGTATGGGTTCAAATTTAATCACATTCAAAAATTTTATTTAAAAAAAAAAAACTAAAATATCCTCAAATAATATAATTTTTTTAATTACGGAACGTAACACCCTATACCCGGCCCGATCGTCGAGCCCAAACGCATTGTAACGCGTGGTTTGTGCAAATGTACACAATCGTTATCAAGTAATAAATAAGTAAAAGAGTTATCGTCTCCACATGGACTGTGTATGTTAATCAATTTATTGTAAAATTAAAGTTAAGAATTTGGTAAAAAAAAACAATAATTTTTGAGTGGTGTGATGTAAAAAATAAATAACTAAATGCAAAATGATCCCTAATGCAAATTAATCTAAGTATGATGAACGAATAAAATGGATGAGATAGACTTCGCAGTAGAATTCACAAGATTTCAACAACAATAACATGAATAGGCTAGATAATCACATCAATTAACTTAGTTCATTCTCATCATGCTAATAATGTTCCGGAGAAATATTCCCTGGCAACTCGATCTTTCATGTTCTTGAAACCAATATTAAGTCCTTTCGAAATCTTTTACTTAGAAAAACATGCATATTACTGATCATATTTAACTAAAGATTTCTTATAATTAATGTGAAGTAACAGGGACTAGGTCAATTTGAAACAATTTAGACAGATAAACCTAAAAGCCATGCAAGGTAATAGAGCCCATTCAAGTTATTATGAACCTTAATTTATTTTAGGTCGGATATAAATTAAACATGCACTTTTCAATTATTGTGTCTATTAGTCACCATCTGAGTCAGATTAAACAGCTAATTCTAATGCATTCAATCACATTTTAATGAATGAAATACATGCATGATTTTAATTGAAAACATGATTGATTGAGGTACACAACATCATAACATGATTTAAATAAAATTTATTGAATTGATGCAATCATCCTAGCTAAATAGAATTAAGCTACCACTGTTGATGAAAAACAACAAAGCAATTTGCAAACATTTTGAATAATTAAGAAAGAGCAAAAAGGAAGAAGAAACTCTTTGATAAGTGTGGTGACTAATCGTGAAGGCTTCCTCCAATTCTCACAGCTACTCTTCAACAAACTATTCCTCAAGGTGGCCAGCCAAGACAGTAATTTCTCAAGGATTTGTTGGCTAAGGGAAATATGGATGTTTATGCATGGAAAGAAAGAAAGTAAATGGGAAAATGAAATGAGAGTGAGGGATGAGTGATGTTTGAGAAATAAGGAATGATTAAGGGATGATTGTTGAGGGGTGTAAAGGATAGTATTTACAGTGGATGGGGTAATATGTCTAATAAAACTAACTTAAAATCCCTTAAGTTTCTCACTCCCATGGCCAACTATAATTTGTGGAGATAGGGGGTTATTTAGTTTCTTGATTCATGCATGAAATCATGCTTGAATCAAACAAGGTGGTGGACAGTTTCAAGGGTAAAGTTTGTGTGCTGATTTCTGATTTATTTGCAATTGTAGGGACCGCTAATAAATCTCCCAAAAGTGAATTTTGAGCTACCCAAATGCCCTTGCTGAATTGGGCTTTATTCTCCCTTATTTGGATAGGTTGATGACCTAAATGCTTGCTAGACTTGTTCATCAATTATACCAACTTCAATTGGATCAAATTAATTTCTTCATAACCCAATTTTCCTTGCTTTTGCCGTCTATGTAGAGTGAATTTGTGATGCAACATGGCCCGATTAGTGAGATGGATTTGCTTGAGTTGCTCGATCATCGTCGAGAAGAGTGTTCGAACTTGAAGTATTTGGAAGTTTTAGGTTTAACGAGTGGAAGGAATGAGAGTAGGGTTCAAGAGATGGGGGAAGTTTGAATTTGGAAGTTGGGTTTCGGGTTTAAGAAGGATAGAAGGCTAGGTATAGATTATAGGTTGGGTCGGTTCAACAAAGAAAAGGTTAAGTTTAGAATTGGTATAAAGATTCGGTTTAGGTAAGAAATGGTGTGGGTTTAGATGTTCGATTATAGGAATGAATTGGATGGAAAGAATTTGGAGAAAACGAAAGTGAGTTTGGTTTTGGTAAAATATGTTTTGGTTAGGTAAACAAGACGAATTGGATGGTCAATGGAAGGAATCGGGCTTAGACGTCAAGAGTGATTCAATACTATAGAAGAGTATCACCCCAAAACTTATATGGTCTAAGGTGGTTGATGGAAAAGGGTAAAAGTGAACGCCATACCAGTCAAGGTGATGAGTTCAAAAGAAAGAGTACGATAGACGCCATTAGCACGAAGCCAGATAAGCCACTCGAAACTCACAAAAGATATGAGTGAGACTCCTCACACACAAATGGACAATGGTTCATAAAATAAATTGCCAAAAGTTTTTTTACAAATGAAAATGAACAACAATTTATAGCCTAAGAGAGGATAGCCGAATGGACAACTTAATCAAACTTAAGAACTAAGCAATTAAACCATGAATGTACTTGAATATTCTAGAACAAGAACATTAAATTACTAGGTCCAAATTCGGCTGAGTGGAACTCTAATGGATGTCTTCATGAATAAGTAAAGGAATTAAATGGATGGTGAATGAATGGAAGCCCTTTAGCCTTTGTCTAGATTCGGCCATGGTCATGAATGAAGAATTGATGAAGTGATGCTTGGCCAATAGTCATGTGCCTTAATTGAGGGTCTCCAATAGCCAAAAAGGTGTGAACGGATGAGCTTGAAGAGTCCTTAGTATGTGAACATCAATAGAAACGCCTTAATGGATGCATGGAAGAGTAAATGAACTCTCAAATTCGTTCCCCCAAGCTAATGCATGAATAATGTGGTTCAATGTGCATGATTAATGAGCTGCTTCTCCCTTGGACGTTCATGCACATAGGTCATGCATGAATTTCAACCGAACAGTCATAATAAGCCCACTTTGATGCCAAACGTCCATGTATATGAATGTACTTTGAATTTGTTCAATAACAAGTACATGTAATCCCTTAAATGTCGTCCATTGAACGTCAATTGTGAATGCATTCCCTCATACATTGCTTCAAGCCATACATGAACTTGATTATGCATGAATCTTTGTAAGCCTTGAACCTAGTCATGCATGAACTCTATTTAAATGTATTCCATACATTTAGTTGTACCTACAAGAGAAAAGAACACATTAATTATTTCATAATTTCGACTGTACACATGTAATACATAAACTAGACAACTTAAATAACATAAAAACTAAATTAAACACTTTTAAGAAAAAATTAGCTAGTAGCATTAATTCGGCCAGCTCAAACTTTAATGAAAACTTTAAATGAACTGATGTGAGCTAAGGGTTTTGGCTATGAACTGTAATGAGCTAAAATAAAAGTAATTGAAAATGAATTTATTCGAAATGAACTATAGATGAGCTGGAAATGAGCTTAGTTTAGCTCAAATGAGCCAAAACGAGCTAAGTTGTGCTGGAATGAGCTGATTGAGCTACACTTGATCTGAAATCAACTTGCAACAAGTTGCACGGAGCTTCAATTGAATTGTTCTGAACTGGTCCAAGTTCATTGAGCTCGTTTTCTCTCCATATTCGCAAGGTAAGAGCTATTATAGCTTGCTAGAGCTACTTAGCTCGAGCTTGGGTTATGGGAACCTTAGGAATTCCAATTGAGCTTGAGTTCGAGCTAGGGAGGCTGCTGGGCATGCTTGTATCAATCTGGCTCATGTCCATGCAGCTTTAATAAATAAGATATGCATAAGTCTTTGGTCCAACTACAACAAATAAATCAAGATTAGTATGTAGCATAAAATAATTAAATTATGCATAAATTTAATGCAAAATAGCACAAAATTACATTCTTTATTAAATTATGCCCATTATCTTAATATGAATAAAATTTACCCAATTAATTATTAAATACTCAGAATTAATATTATTTTAAGTAAAAAAGTGTCATAAAATACTAAAAAAAACCTATATAATTTAGAGTTTACACACCCAAAACTTAATCCATTGCTCGTCCCGAGTAATGCAAAGCAAAAATTTAGGTAAAACAATCTCACAATAACTTTAAATAGAATCCCTAAGTAGAATTAACTTTTGCACATAAACATACATCAACAAAGTCATGCTCACAATACTCCTTTTGTTGATAGGTCGCCCACATGCAAACAATATTTCATAATTTTATACTAAGTGAGAGAAAATGCTAACATAAGTGCATGCTTTTCCAGGTCATACATAACATTTACCATTCAATCAAAGCTTCCTTATCAATTAGACAGAACAGTCACAAGATTTAATTAATGGTCCTCATATGTTGAATTTAGCAATCCATCTCCACTAATGTAGTTAGCATAATTATCAAAATTAATAGGTCTTTTATAGTGTTGTAATGGGGCTAGGCTCAAGGTATGGATAAAGAGAAGTAAATTTTTAGGTTCAATAATCTTAACCCTAACTTTGGCTTGGATCCTTTCGAGGTACATCCTTCATACTAATAGGTTTTACCACCCCCAAACTTAATTTGAAGCTTTATGCCAAACAGTACTCCTCAATACTTGAGTATTTATTTTACTCTTTTTGCTTGACATTTGAACATATATTTTTCTCTCTTTTTATAACATACATAGAACATATACATCTTTTTGAATTTTTCCTCGATCTTTGCTCACCAATACAAGTATAGTTAAGATAGGTGCCAAAATAGGATAAAACTTAAAAAGATGGTAATATGACTTATGATGTAGGTGAATAATAATAAAATAGACTTAAAGGCTCAAACTAAGATTTCAAGGGTTAAATTCATATGGTAGGCTTGAAAGGCTCAAACGATCCAAATAAAATGTGCCTATATCATGTTTAGTTTCTTATGCCTCCTAGAATTTCGCCTCTAGAAAGTTACTAAGTTAATTCTAAGAACTGAAACCTTCATGCATGTCTATTTCTAAGGAAATTAAATTTTCATGACAAAAGGCAACATAAGACCTAAGAACATACAAGCATTCCATAACCTAAAATAACATAAAAAAACTCATATATAATAAAAAATCATGCTTGCATTTGAGCTAACTTATGAACAATTTTTTTAACATCATTTTATTTCAACATACTTATGTGTAAACATTGAATCGTACTTAAGAAAAAAAATTAAAATTCACGCAAATTTTTTCTTACCCTGATTTAAAAAAAAGTAATGCCCTTATTGTGTAAACAAAGTAATGAATGAGAACTGAACACCAAGTAGGATAGCAAGGAAAGAGAGGTGAGTCATGAAGATTGCTTAAGTACTAAGTCTCTCTTAACAATCCATCTAACCTCGTGTGACAACCTATGCAATTTATAAGTAGGGAAGACACGGTCATGTCTCAGGCCGTGTGGTAACTCCCCCACCCGTGTGCGGTTGACAAAATCTCCAACAGAGGTCATACGGCCGTGTGGCCAGCCCGTGTTGTAACGTTCGGTAAGTCAAGGGTGTCAGGAAACATATTTTTGGGACCCGCCTTCAGGAATCGAGCTTAAAAATATTATTATATTTTTAGAAGTGAATTGAATGTTAATTAGAAAATTTTAATTATTAAGGACTAAATTAAGAATGAGATAGAAATAGTGGTTATTATTAAATTGTAAAGTGGAACTTTATTAAAAGACTTATTTAATAAATAGAATATATTAAAATAAAGATAACAAAATTAAGAGAGATGGTTTAATAAGAAAAAGAAATTGATTAGTAGAGAGAGAAAAAAGAAAAGAAAAAGTAAAAGCTTTATGTTCTCTTGCATGCCGAAAAGGAGAGAGAAAATTTCAGTCATTTTATTCATGCTTTAAAGCTCAAATTGGAACAAATTGATCGGACATGAATCGTGGAAAAAGGAAAGTAACGGAGAGTCATCGGCCCCACCATTACGACTGTTTTGTTATGGTAAGTTCGTAGATTCAAACTTAATTTTTCTATTTACTATTTAATTAAACAATGCTAAACCAGTACTTGATATAAAAATGTGTAACACCCCTATCCCGTAACCGTCGCTGGAATAGGTAAGGGGCATTACCGGACTTGTAACTCAGATCAAATCAGTAAAAATTTTGAACTTTTCAATCACAATACAGTCAATAATCATTCATCCAATCATGCTTTAAAAATTCATATAATCATATACTCATTCATACAGGATCAAATTGAAATCATGTGAAAGATAGGGAGAACATTGAGAAAACTTTCAAGTTAGGGACACACGGCCGTGTCCCTAGCCCGTGCACACCCACACGGCCGTGTCCTACTAGACACGCCCTAATCACTCAACCCGTGGTTGAAACTGTCTAACCCCACACGGTCACTAGACACGCCCGTGTGTCCAGGCCGTGGCCAACACTGTCAATTACCACACGGCTACCAGACACGCCCATGTGTCTAGGCCGTGTGCAATTCTACCTAAAATCTATTAGGTGCAGGGGTTACACGGCTGAGTCACACGCCCGTGTGCTCTGACCGTGTGGCACAATGTGGACTTGGTTTAAGCCATTTTGCCACCCAAATGGGTCATCCCTACAAGCATCACATAGCCATACCATTTCAAAACATACAATGAACCATTTCTTAGCTAACCAATTCAAACATTATTCATCATCTAAGCATATACCAAATATGCATTATTTCTTACCAAATCATTCATCAATTCAAAAGCTTATATGACAAACCACATAACATTGTAACACTTCACAATTTAACACATAAGAACATATCATAATAGTCATTCAAAATGGATTAGCCATATACAAACAAGCCATATCTCATAGCTTGAAAAGGGTACTCAAAACATACCACATTCATCAACAAAATAGCCATGTATATTCACCTATCAACTAGCCTATACATGCCATGACCATATCAATTACAAAGATTCAAAAGTACAAAAAGCTTGATGGATAGTGTGATAGCAAATCTCTGACTCATCCAAAAATCGAGCTAGCTTTCGAATCTATAAAATAAGGGAAAAGTAAATGGAGTAAGCTTTAAAAGCTTAGTAAGCTCGTATAACGTAGAATTAAACTTACCGAAATTAGAGATAAGCACATAACTAATGTCAAACTAAGTCATAAGCTCATATTGCCTACTCATCAATCATACACAAGTTAGTACTTATAAACCTTGTGATCATTCATTCTCTCAATGGAACATTCACATAACACAAGCATTTACTCAATACTTACGACATGTAATTCATGTAATTCATAACATATAGTCCATATAAATCATGTACTCATGTAACTTGTAATTCATATACTCTTTGATCATCATGCAATATGTATCGGATATTGCCCGTTGAACCTTTAAGAACATTAAGGGATACTAGGGTGATACACACACAGTGTATATACGTATAACCTGTAATCCGTCAATGCATCATATAAGCTCTTTTGAGCCTGAAACCGTAAGCCCGAAGGCTAAACATGTGATCCTGAAGGATAAACGGTAAGCCCGTAGGCTGAACGGTAAGTCCGAAGACTAAACATGTAATCCCGAAGGATGAACATATAGCTCATGAGCTGTGGTGAGTCCGTAACAAATGTAGGAGCTCAAACCACCCTGTAACCCTAGTGACATGTCACTTGTATCCTACGACTTTCTACAGTTCGAACGGGACTCGGTAACCATTTTGAACTTGTAATCTCTAACAATTCCATGTCAATTTAGGTTCATAAAATCAATAGGCCAATTCCATTTCTATCAATTATCATACATTCACATGACAATTTAAACCACAATTAAGCATTTACAATTCAATTCTAATTATACGAACTTACCTCGATTTCCCGATATCTACTCGTCAACCTTTTGTTTTCCCCGATCAAGTTCTGGGATTCGATTATCTTGATCTATACTAATACAAATTCAGCTATTTAATAACCAACACATTCAATTTAGTCCAAGAACAAGTATTTTGACATATTTGCAAATTAGCCCCTATACTTTCAACTACCTTGCAATTTAGTCCTTTTAGCATAAAATAGCAAATTGCATAATAATACTCTCAATTTACCATAGCTAAATATTCATAATGCTCATACAAGTACATAACTTTCATTTAATCGCATTTCTAACCACACAAATTCTATTTATTTTCAATTAAATCCTTAAAACTCATTTTCATCAAAAATTACTTTGTAAAACTTGTATATTTCAAAACATATATCAATAATTCATCAAAAACTATCAAAATAATATGGATTCATCAATGGCATTTTTCAAAGGCACAACCAATTTTAGAATTGAGGTACGGGTCAGCTAGAATACGAAGCAACGATCTTAAAAACGTAAAAATCATTAAAAACCGAAGCCAAAACATACCTCAATTGATGGATTAAGCTTGCCGAAAGTTGAAAGCTTAAAACCCTATGTTTTTGCTTGAAGAATCGGTGGAGAATAATGAAAATTAAAGCCATTTTGTATTTTAATTAACTAATATAACATATAATAATTTAAAAGACAAATTTAACTTTACTAAAACCATTATAAAATCAATAGTAATATCGACATAAGTGTCCACTAGCTTTTAAAATGGTAAAATAACCATTTAAGGACTCCCATTTTAAAAACCATGATCAAATAAGTCATTTATAAATAGAACTCCTATTATTCGCTTTATGTGATTTAATCCTTTTTATTAAATTAGTCAATCAAACGATAAAATTTCTATACGAAACTTTCACACCATATATCTATCATGCTGTAAAACTTATTAAAGCAATGAAAATAATATTTTGACTCGGTTAAGTGGTCCCTAAACCACTCGTTCCGATTAGGGTCAAAACTGGACTGTTACAAAATATATGTGTTTTATCGGATTGATGTAAGATAATAAATGAGGAAATCGTGGAAGTAAACCATTGCAATATCGTCGGCTAACACGACTAGCACTGGGCACAAACATCATTGGTTTAACCAACTAGAGTTGGGCTCACTACGAATTTTATTGATATATTTGACTAGCACTGGGCACAATTTTTGTTAGTTTGTTTGACTAGTGTTGGAAACAGAATCATCGGTATACCCGACTAGCGCTGGGTGCAAACACCGCTAGTTTATCCAACTAGAGCGGGCTCATATTCAATATCATCGGTATAGCCGACTAGTGTTAGGTGCAAACATTGTTGGTTTATCCAACTAGAGTTGGGCTCACTTTCAATATCGTTGACTAACCCGACTAGCGCTGGGCGCAAACTCTTCTGCAGTTTATCCACTAGGCACTGGGTGTCATGTAGCTAATAGACCATACCACAAGGTTACCTGAATTATCGAAAGAGTTGGTTATAGGTATAATTTGTGAAGAATTGAGATTTTTATTTGGTGGACATATAAGCTCATATTATTTGTTTGTTATTATGGTTAGTTATATAAATGAAATTTATTAAATGTAAATTGGTTTCCATGTTTGCAAGCTAGATAAATCGTAGACCTGGACTCGGCATCCTACAAGAATCCCGCACTCAATGTCGGTGATTTTTTTTGGCATGTACCTAGGGTGTGTCTATATCCTTGAAGTTGAATATTTTTGGTATGTGTTTATAAAATTATAAATGTGTATAGATATATGCTATGTTACACGTTTTGGTGATGATTGGTTTTGTTTATATGCTTATTTCATATGATAATGCTCAATGAATGTAATTATTTTGAGAAAGATAAGTATAGGTCGTGTTTTTACTATATTCAATTATTTGATTGCTTAAATTTTATTTGAGGTACCTATGAAGGGTATATTGGCTATTGATGGATGTTCTAAGTGCAGTGTCAATGACGGCACATTGGTTAGGTATTAAGTTATTTGTTTAAATAAGATTTGAGCATGTTTTATTGAGTTTTGTTGCTATTAAATGTCCCTTGTTAAAGTGCTTTTAGGTAGTTGATTGGTTATGCTTGTATTGGTTTGGAAAAAAGCTAGTTTTTAAGTGATTTTTAGACCACACAGCCTGAGACATGGGTGTATGTCTCAGCCCCCATGTCTCAGGCCGTGTGTGACACAGGGCTTGGCGACACAACAATGTGTTCCCTGTAGGTTCCTTTGTATGCAAGTCAGGTAGTTACACGACCTAGCACATAGCCTGGAACACGGGCATGTGAGGCCACTTTGAGAGTTACACGGCCTGGCACACGGGTGTGTGGCTTGGTTGTGTGACCCAAGTCAGTGAGTTACACGGGCATGGACATGGGCTGGGACACGATCGTGTGTCCCTACTTCGATTGTCCATACAGACTGAGACACGGGCATGTGTTTCAGCTGTGTGAGTCACACAGCCTAGCCACATAGTTATGTGAGTCACACGGCCTGGCCACATGACCGTGTGACCCCTATAGTAAAAAAATTACAACTTTTTCCAAGGCTTTCCAAATGATTTCAAATTGATCCCGAAATGTTTCTAAGGTATTTTTAGGGCCTCAAAGGCTCAATTTTGGGATGATAAGCTTGAAAATGATTCAATTATAGCATGCTTATGATTATAGATGCAATGTATATTAAATGTTCTGATTGTTCAGTATTACTCCGTAACCCTACTCTGGCGACAAACACGAGTTAGGGGTGTTTCATTTAGTGGTATTAGAGCTTAGAGGTTTAGCCGATTCTCGAATTAAATCGAGCTCGAAATTGAGTCTAAAGGTAAATGCCAAAGTTGAGTCAATTTTGAGTCTGGATTGGATGCTGATTATACTATTTTTACTTATAGTTTAAAGATGTCAGGTGATGCTAATAACATAGTTGATCAAGAAGTACATATTGGTGATGAATCTACTAGGGAATTTGATGAATTTGAATCGATAACATCGAGTGTTTGCGCCGGTGATCTTTAGCAATCAAATGCTAATAGTGTCCCAATTGAAGGGCAATTTGAAACTGATGTATTATGAGTCATAGCAAAAGATCTTTAGAGGGTGGTGAGAGTCACTCCACTCCTGACAACAACATTTGTGGTTAAACGAGCTCCTATTAAGGAACTAAGAAGATATGGCGCTACTAAGTTTAGTGGAATAAAAAGAGTTGGCCCGTCAACGGTGGAATCTTGGTTAAAGTCAATGACTCAAATTTTACAACAGTTAGAATGTATTCCCCGAGAGAGCATTATTTGTACAGTTTCACTACTACAAGAGGAAGCTTATACATGGTGGAAAATAATTACAAGACACGTTCCTATAAAAGTAGCTGATTGGGAATTCTTTCAAGTTATGTTTTAGAATAAGTACATTGGTGAGCTTTATCTTGAAGATAGGAAACAAGAATTTCTCATGTTAAAGCTAGAAGATATGTTGATAGTAGATTATGAACGAGAATACTCGCGACTTAGCAAGTATGCAAAGAATTGATTCTTACGAAAGAAGAAAATTGCAAATGTTTTCTACGAGGCATGCGGGATGAAATCCGAACTCAACTAGTAGCATTAAGAATTAAAGAGTTTGTGGACTTATCAGAACAAGCAAAAATGGTCGAACAATCCCTAGGTTTATGTAAGAAAGTTGAACTTCCTCATTCTGTAGATAAACTATTTGGGAAATTTAATCCTTCTTCTAAATAAAAAAGAAATAAGGAATCAGGGGAAATTGGGCTCAAATATTGTTGGTTTAACCAACTAAAGTTGGGCTCACTATGAATTTTGTTGATATATTTGACTAGCGCTAAGTGTAATTTTTGTCAGCTTGTCTGACTAATGGTGGGCACACAATCATCGGTATACCCGACTAGCATTGGGCACAAACACCGTTGGTTTATCCAGCTAGAGCTGGGATTACATTCAATATCATTGATATATCCGACTAGCGCTGAGCGCAAACATTGTTGATTTATCCAACTAGAGTTGGGCTCACTTTTAATATCATCAGCTAACCCGACTAGCGTTGGGTGTAAACTCCTTTTCGGTTTATCCGCTAGGCACCGAATGTCATGTAGTTAATAGACCATACCACAAGGTTACTTGAATTATCAAAAGAGTCGATTATAGGTATAATTAATGAAGAATTGAGATTTTTATTTGGTGGACATATAAGCTCATATTATTTTATTGTTCTTGTGGTTAGTTATATAAATGAAATCTATTAAATGTAAATCAATTTTCATGTTTGCTGGTTAGATAAATTGTATACTTGAACTCGGCATCCTACAAGAATCTCGCACTCAACATCGGTGATTTTTTTCTTTTTTGAAGTTTTGGCATATAATGATGTGAACCGGCTCGGTGATGTGAGTCGAGTCGTTATTAGTTCCTCAATCGTCAATGAGAAAGTATCGTTTGGTTTTAAGCAAGAGTTGTATTTGACTAAGTAAAGGCTTATCAAAATAGGTTCAAAGTTAGGCTAAGTATGAATAAGGTAGGTTTAGTTACAAAGAAATAAAGATAGGTAATTTTGGCTGGTGGGTGGAATGGAAATTGAACTCAAGCGCCAAGAATGATCCAACACTATTGAGAGTGTTGTCCCGAGACTTATATTACTTAAGGTGGAAAGGTGATAAAGGAAATGGGACCTTGACCCGTTACCTAAAGATATAGGAACCAAAGGTATCAAGATAGGGTTGAACGCCACATCGGGTAGGTGATAAGTTCAAAGAGAATCAGGTTGACGCCACTGATAAACAGATAAGTCAAGATGAGACTCAAACGAAATTAGAGAGGAAGAAACCTCAAAAAGAACAAATTGTTCATTCAAAATTGGAAAAAGTCTATACAACATGAAATAAGCTAAGTATTTATATCTATTACATAGGCTAGCGAAATGGACAAAGTTACATTGCTTAAAGACTAAGCATTAGGCCATTAATGAGCTAGGATATTCTAGAATAAAATCATTAAAATGTAATGTCTAAATTTAGCTACTTGGAACGCCATTGGACATGGTTCATGGAGAAGAAAGTCGGCTGAATGAATGTGGATGCATGGGAACTAAATGGCCTTGTCTAGATTCGGCAATGAGCATAAACGAGTCATTCAATTGGTAATACTTGGCCAAATAAGTGTGAGCAATAAAAGGGCAGCTTGAATGGTCACTTAGGGTGTGAACATCAACCTTGAAGAGTCTCTTGAATGTGAAAGCACATAGTCGAATAGACACCAAGTGTGAACGGGAAGTTTGGCTAGTGTGAACATCTTAATGGTTGTCTTGGAGAGATGTTCGGCCTGCTTGAGGATTTAATTTGTAGCTACTCCTTGGCCTAATGAGTGTATGGAAAAGCTAACAATCAGTACATCATTCATTGTAGCTAACCATGCATGAATCCTTCCATGCGTTGACCCAACCATGCATGCACCTTGCATTAATTTCCATTCATGCATTCGGCTACACCACAAAACGCATTGAACACATTAAACACAACCTAAATTTGGCTGAACCAAAGAAAAGACATAATCTAGACACATTAATAAACATATAATTAAATTATAACACATTTAATATAAACTTAGCCAACACAATAATTTCGGCTAGCTCAAAATGACTTGAAAACACATATTAAGCTGAAGTGAGCTAATAAATGAACTAATGAGCTGTAGCAAAATAAAATAATTAAAATAATAACTTAGTTTATTCTAAAAATTAAGTAATTGAGCTAAAATGAAGCTGAATTGAGCTCAAACGAGCTGAAATGAGCTCAAGTGAGTTTATTTGAGCTGAATGGAGCTCGAGGAGCTGGACAAGAGCTAAAGTCAACTTGCACAAGGGTGCAAGGGATCTTCATGGAGTTGGATCGAGCTTCATCAATTGGGTTGAGCTTTGTTTTACCCCAAATTTGAGTGACCAAGGCCGAAACAACATTGCTTAGCTCGAACTCGGGTGTTAGGACCTTCGGGCAGCTCAATAGGATCTATGCTCGAACTTGGTAAGCTCCAAGGCGTGCTTACATCATCCCCCTCTTCAAAGCGACTTGTTCTCAAGTCAAGCCATTTGTTCACTTCAAAGCATCTATTCTTATACGGCCTTTTATGGTCGACTGGGATGAATGGGCTCACAAAAATCTGAAAAGAATTTACGACTTGACAAGAAAAGATGTTATCATTGTCATAAAGAAAAGGGTTAAAGATACAATGATTTAGAAATGTGCAAATCCCTTTCAAATTTTTGATACATACTGAGCAAATGATCGATTGCTGAATGCAAAATTATAGATGAGTCTTACCTTTTTAAAATAGATCTCCATATTTGGCAATAGAGAATGCATAAGAATCAATTTAAAATTATAATCAAAATGCATCAAGAAATCATCCAAACGATCATCTAATCCAAGTTTCACATGATCAATCTTACCCAAACATGCAGAATTTGTATAACAAGGCAGATTTGATACACCATCATCAAAATCAAATGCACTAACCATTTTACATGTTATCATTTTATTACACAATCAGATCAAAGGAAAATTAGACAAGCATGTTTTCGAACATCCATATGTCTCGAATCTTATCCGCACATCTTTGTTTAGGCAAATGGGTTTCACAAAATAGATCAATAAGTGTACATTTTCACCACAATTAAGCAAGTGGAAAGGGTTATATGAATCATTATCTAGCATATCTAAGCCTTGCAATTGCCTATTAAACGTTATCTCACCAATATACTTGTCAAAAACACAATCTTCATTAGTAATGCTCTTCTTAACATCATTTAAAATAGACAAATCATTGCTATTCAAAGAAGAATAATTAACCTATAACACCCCAAACCCAGTCTAGACATTATGGCCGAATTTGGCGATGTCACATGGAAAGTGTTTGAAAATGAGTTGTCAAGTAAAAACCGTTCCAGTTGTTAGCTTTCATTTAATCCGAAAAACGTGAATGCATCATTAAGTTAAAAAGGATCTTTTTAACTAGCGGAAGCTTTGAAAAACATTTTACTTTATGAAATCGTCCTTGTTTTCGAAAACCTTTCATTTTTTAGTGAAAATCTAGTTTTGTTGCCTTTGCAGTTTAAAAATCCACAAAATATAAAATAGTATAAATCCTCAAATTAAAAACCAAAAAGTCCAAGGTCCCAAAAATTACATCCAAAAACCCGAATAGATAATCAAAATAGAAAACCAACGGAAGCCGTCTAAAAGTTTATGTGTGGCTACTGTCAAGTCCTCCGCTACATCGATCCGTCTAATGCTGGGGATTACCTGAACAAATTAAACAGAAAAGTGTGAGTTTCGCAACTCAATGTGTAATCCCCACAGAAATCACACATACAGTATAATCATCAGAAGTCAGAAATAAATAGTCTGGGGCTGGAGCCCATTACAGAATTAGTTTGGGCCTTAGCCCACTCAGATATAGAATTAGATATAAATTAAGGCCTTAGCCAAATTAGATACAAATGCAGAATAGAATATCAGAGTCCTACCCACTAGCCTCTACACACCATCTTCGTCCAACCCTACACACCATGTGGGGATTTAATCAATCCACCTATCCCTACACACCATGCTATACCAAAAAGCGGCATATAATCAGATATTTACAACTGAACTGCCAGATAATAAGCTTAAGAGCCTTTCAGACACTTCATCCATATATCATCAACCCACCCCGATACAATGCAATATACAATTATGACATGCTAATATGCAATTTATCATATCATACAATATTGAGGCGCTACCGCTCTAATCCCACGCATATTGTTCCTATGGAGGAGATTAAGGTTAGGCCAGATCTGATGTTTGAAGAAGAGCCAGTTCAGATTCTGGATCGTGACATTAAAGTTCTACGGAGGAAATCTATCCCTTTAGTGAAGGTGCTGTGGCAAAATCATAACACTGAGAAGACCTTCTCTAGATTCGGCAATGAGCATAAATGAACCATTCAATTGGTAATACTTGGCTGAATAGGTGTGAGCAATAAAGGGGCAGCTTGAATGGCATTTAGAAGTGTGAACATTAAATTTGAAGAGTTTCTTGAATGTGAAAGCACATAGCCAAATGGACACCAAGTGTGAACGGGAAGTTTGGCTAGTGTGAACATCTTGATGGTTGTCTTGGAGAGATGTTCGGCCTGCTTAAGGATTTAATTTTCAGCTACTCCTTGGCCTAATGAGTGCATAGAAAAGCCAACAATCAGCATATCATTCATTATAGCTAACCACGCATGAATCCTTCCATACGTTGCACCCAACCATGCACGCACCTTGCATTAATTTCCATTCATGCATTTGGCTGCACCACAAAATGCATTGAACACATTAAACACAACCTAAATTCGGCTGAACCAAAGAAAAGACATAATCTAGACACATTAATAAACATACAATTAAATTATAACACATTTAATATAAACTTAGCCAACACAATAATTTCAGTTAGCTCAAAATGACTTGAAAACACATATTAAGCTAAAGTGAGCTAATAAATGAACTAATGAGCTGTAGCAAAATAAACTAATTAAAATAATAACTTAGTTTATTCTAGAAATGAAGTAATTGAGCTGAAATGAAGCTGAATTGAGCTCAAACGAGCTGAAATAAGCTCAAGTGAGTTGATTTGAGCTACATGGAGCTCGAGGAGCTGGAAAAGAGCTAAAGTCAACTTGCACAAGGGTGCAAGGGATCTTCATAGAGTTAGACTGAGCTTCATCAATAGGGTTGAGCTTTGTTCACCCTAAATTTGGGTGAGCAAGGTCGAAACAACTTCTTTAAAGAGCTTAGCTTGAACTCGGGTGTTAGGACCTTCGGGCAGCTCAATAGGATCCATGCTCGAACTTGGTAAGCTCTTGGGCGAGCTTACATCACCTAGGTGTGTCTATATCCTTGAAGTTGAATACTTTGGGTATGTGTTTATAAGATTGTAAATATGTATAGATATATGTTATGTTGCATGTTTGGGTGATGGTTGGTTTTGTTTATATGCTTATTTCATATGATAATGCTAAATGAATGTAGTTATTTTGAGAAAGATGAGTATAGGTCATGTTTTTACTACATTCAGTTATTTGATTACTTAAATTTTATTTGAGGTGCCTATGTAGGTATATTAGTTGTGGATGGATGTTTTAAATGTGGTGTCAATGAGGGCACATTGGTTAGGTATTAAGTTGTTTGTTTAAATAAGATTTGAACATGTTTTATTGAGTTTTGTTGTTGTTAAAGGTCCCTTATTAAAGTGCTTTTAGGTAGTTGATTGGTTATGCTTGTATTGGTTTGGAAAAATGCTTGTTTTTAGGTGATTTTTAGACCACACGGCATGAGACAAGGGAGTGTGTCTCAGCCATGTGTATCACACGGCCTAGCAACATGGCCATGTGTCCCCTGTAAGTTTCTTTGCATGCAAGTCAAGTAATTACGCAGCTTAACACATGGCCTGGTATACGGGCGTGTGAGGCCATTTCGAGAGTAACACGGCTTGGCACACAGGTGTGTGGCTTGGTTGTGTGACCCAAGTCAGTGAGTTACACGGGCCGGGACATGGCCGTGTGTCCCTACTTCGATTGTCACACAATCTGAGACACGAGTGTGTGTCCCAACTGTGTGAGTCACATGGCTTGGCCACACGCCCCTATAATAAAAAATTTGTAACTTTATCCTAGGCTTTCCAAATGATTTCAAATTGGTCCTGAATGTTTCTAAGATATTTTTAAGGCCTCAAAGGCTCGATTTTGGGATGATACGCTTGACAATGATTTAATTATAGTATGTTTATGATTATATATGTAATGTATGTTAAATGTTCTGATTGTTTGGTAATACTCCGTAACTCTACTTCGGCGACAAACACGGGTTAGGGGTGTTTCACGTGTGACCCATTCCAAGCCGTGTGACAAGAAAAATAGTCTAGTTTCTAAAGTGGCACATGTTCGTGTGAACTGCCCGTGTGGTTCAAAAACCACCCTCAAATCTATTGCAGAAACACGAAAATCTACAAAATAGGTACCCCCGATTACATATGTTTAAGAGAACGCACCTGAAAGATGATTCTAAAGTACTAACGATCGACCGACATGCCTCAATTATACCAATCTGAAACTTGATTACAAAAAGAGACACACAAAACCTAATAGGAAATTGATTAAAACAAAATAAACACAACTAAGAGGAACACCAATCAATACCTAAACAACGCACTTATGCTTCTCCTACTTGAATTTGAATTGAATGAAGATGAAAAAGGCATGCAAACCTCTAACGAGACAGGAAGCAACAATGGTATTGGAATAACAAAAAAAGAAAAACTGAAGAATAAGGGAGAAGAAATAAAGGACGTTGGAAAAGAATGAATATTGATAACCAAAAAGTCAAAATAAAAAATTGAAGGAAAATTAAAGAAAACTAACATGAGGAGAAGTGGGAACGTGAGAAAAATTTTAGAAGTTTTTTTTTAAAAATAAAATAAATTAAAATAGACAAAATAATAATTAACAAAATCCTATCAGGTTTTCCAGAATTGGAACAAAAAGAATTTCCCCTAAGTGCACACGAGGGCTCAAACACGAGTCGTAAGAGTAAGCTAACACCTTACCACTGAATCAGCAAGCTCATTTTATCTCTAGAACACAAGATTAAACCTAAAGATCTAACAGTGACCTCTTACTAAACTTTCAATCCTTAATCCTTCTAACCCCAATTTCAGGGTGTGACAATGACCCCTTTAAATAGGCTACGATTAGAGTTCTAATCACATTAAAATATCTCTGGAACAATTAGAATCTAATTGGGAGAAGAAGTCCTACTTGAAGTCTAAAACTCGATTGTTAAATAGGAGAACACGTCGTGATGTCGCAATGTCCTATTCGCCTCATCACGACGTCGTCCATCGCATGTCCCAATGAGCCGACGCTCTTCGTCTCAACGTCGGGCATGTTTTGGCCCTTCTTCGGTTGCTTGTCGATTATCAACTAAGGTGTCTACAATGTGTCTGATAAATACGAGGCACACCTCACAATTTCGATGTTGATAGAGCTCTTAGAGTTATAATTTTTATATATATATGTATATCATAGCAAAACCAACGTGATATACAACATATTTTAAAAAGATGTAGAGACTCTAGTCATGTTGTTTACTTGCCCTATCAGTGGATAGAGCAACTTCTAAAATTGTATAACAATGTCTTGTATCAGCTTAGAGATATCCAACATGACTGGTTGGAATTGCGAAGAAATCAGTGTCTTTCTGCAGAAGATACGATGTTATCCCTTCAAACAGCTTAGAGATATCCAACATGACTGGTTGGAATTGCCAAGAAATCAGTGTCTTTCTACAGAAGATACGGTGCTATCCCTTCAAACACATGTGAGTACATTCAAGTGTCAGAGTTTGAGTAGAACTAATCGTAGGAAAAGCAGTCGACAATGGAGTTTAGAGCTACACTCCAAGCTATGCCATGCAATAAGTAGGTTTCCTCAATAAAAGCTGGAAATTTTTCTTCTTTTTTTCTTTCTAATACACTGTCATTAGGAATATATTTTCCCCAATTTGATTAATGTTTCAAATAATCCATTTGGAGATGAAGATGATGAGTCGGAGGAAAGCAAGGACGAAAATCATTATGGCTTTACGACTCCCGAGTCCTTTGGCTATTTTCAAGCTTGTGTTTTGCTTTGATTCTTTCAAAACGGTGTTGTATATTGATTGTAATTTCCCACCATGTAGTGTGTTAGTGACATCGGAAAATCTTTGGTTTTAGTACTCTGTTAAGGGAGATAAGCTTTCTCAGGTGTGAATGGAACCATGAAGCTTTAATCATATAAGTTCTTGTCCGTAATGCCAACTTTAGACATAAAATGTTTTTTCGAGTCAATTTGTTGTCCATTTTGCTTTTATTTCCCAATTTTAGGTTTCACGATCAGGTGGGTTATGAGCTAATTCTTTAGTTAAATCCGGTTATTAATTATGCAATATGCATAATTTGTAAACTTAATTCTTATATTTTAATTTAATATTTTTTATCTTTATATTTTTTAAAATTTAAAATTTTAATTCCCGCCAAATAATAATTTTGATACATCAAGTAATGCCACTGAGAGCAATGCTATTTCCATATAAGTAATACAATTTTCATAAAAGTAATACAAGAAGTCCAATAATGAATTTAATGACTGAATTGTATTAAAATTGAAATTCGAAAAACATAATACAAACCATAATACATTACTAATAACAAAATTTAACTGATACCATTTAATCATTATAATTTTTTTCTCAAGTGGAAGAGCATTTTACATGTATCAGTAATTTGGCATGCGAATTTGTTATTTTAAATTGATTTACCTTACTTTCCTTATTACTACATTGGATAAATTGGACGAAAATTATTAACAACGTAAATTATCAGAGATCAATTTCAGTTTTTAAAGACTAATTTGCCAAATTTCATATTAGAGACCTAAGTCCTTTCCCTCCAATTTTTTATATCTATTAGATATAAACCAACCATACTAAACAAATTAGAAGTATGGATGCGGGGGGGTTCGGATTATAAATTCCAGCAAGCGAAACCATCATCCTATCCAAAATTTGAAAAACAAACTATGAATGAAAATCTTTATCGAAGCTAACCCCTTTACAAATCAGTTTTCTTTACCACAAAAATTGATATTCACCACAACTACTCAGTTTCCTGCTTACTTTTGAAGTCCATTAAGGAGGAGGTGAGGCTCAGTTCCACCAAGGCCCCAATTTCCGCCGTACCATCTTTTTCAAAAGTCCGAAAAGAAATTGATCCATTCCTGGAATTCCTCTCAGGGCTACTTACAAGATGGTTCTGATTACCGATAAGAGAAACAGCAGCATCATTCTGATCATCATATCTACCTTCCACATCAAGAAGATCCCCCAGGGATACACAATCCACAACTGGACAGCATATAAGCATGCAGATACACACAACATAGAAGGACAACAAAAGCTGAGAATGCAAGAACTTCAAAAACAAATTGCTCCGGTTTAGATAATACAGACAAACCAAGTAAAAGAACCCTTAATGGAAGGAAAATTGAAACCGACAAAATTAATGTGTAAACTCTCTTCTGCAAACCCTTGTTGATAACTAAATTCAAAATCCGCCTTCCAAGCCAAAACAAATAGACACTCATCACGGAGGCAAAAGCCCCAAGAAGAATAGTATTCAATAAAGGGTAAGTGCAAAGAGCAATGCCATCAGAATTTTCCACCACTCGAGTGGCTGTTCTAGTGAAAAACGGTGGCAATTCCCTCCTTTCCTTGCGTAACTCTGGTCCAATCCAAATTAGAATGAGCTGAAGAGCAGACAACGGGAAGCAGTAGAGAAGAACATAGCCTGCAGTTTTTCCGTTCCATGTTCTGCTTAGAATTCCAGTGTCCATATTTTGTAAAGGCGCACGAAGAAGAAACACAAGAGTGAGGAAGAGACAAGGTTCTGCAAAACCTAAATTTGAGACAATGTAACATTTGCAGACGTTTTCTTGCCATTTCAAGTTGAGTGCATTCAACACTCTTCCTTGTCGTCTTAGAAAATTTAGCCTTGTAATTTCACCAAAACCCCACCAGATAGCAAACAAAATGAATGTTATTCGGATGATCCAAGGACCAGTGAAATAACTGAGCTGAATAAATCCTTGTCTAAGAATACGTGAATGTAAGTAGAATGAGTATCCGATGCACACTAAACCAAGAAGAATCAACAGAGCAACAAGACAAATCGTCAACACACCGAATGTTTCGGCAGAATATCTCGTTAGGGGCATTACCCGAAACACAGATTCCACGCATGCTCTCTGCCAGCATGGATACAAAAGATCCTCTGATAGTGTACAAGCTACCTTCGGAGAATTATTTTCGGAATCTATTACTGAATTAACACTGGATGATACTAAGATTAACTATGAGAAGATGACCGAGCAGGCATTGTCAATAGAACTTCCTTATTTCTTTCCAGTCCACCGGATCCATGTATGTCTAGCATTAACTGATCCAAGACTTGCAAATTCACATTTACACTATTGTTCAGCCACTAACCTTTAAGCTTTAGCTCAACTTTAATTATTTGGTCCAACAACCTGTGGAACAAGAGGGGGAGAAATCAATTAATTGCCAAAAACTAAAGGACAAAGAAAAAAAAACAGAACCATAGCATGTGCATAAGGTATGACAAAATCCACCACTTTCAGCACATATTTTCCTCAGAATATGAGAAAATGTTCTAGAATTTCAGGTTCTAGATATTTATCATAAAAACAAAATAAGGAACATTTAGATTCATGACCACAGAGCAAATCGGTGAGAGAAATGTGCACAATCACCTATATAATACACAACATCCTCAAAAGGGACTTCACATGTGCGGGATGTAAACCTTAACATAGCCAATCGTATAGTAGCACACATGTCAAGTTGCCTAGTCTGGTTCAAACTCACTCAAGCTAGTACCACATAGATCAAAATCTATGACACTCATGCATATACACACGCGCGTATATAAGCATTCAGGAAATATCATCATTTAAAGTTAGCGAGGAAAAACAAGCATTCACCCCATGCACCTCACTAGTAATGTCTTAGTTCACTAGGAAAATATATACATGTCATCTTAATTAAACATTTGAGACAACAACAAAAGACACAAGAAATGCCTTAAGTTTCAACAACAAAAGGAATCCTTTGGTAACAGTCCATGTTTACCAGAGGAGTATGCAAATGTTGGGTAAGATCATACACATTTACGTAAATAGTTTCTGTGTAAGAAAAATAACTTAAGTTCATGAAAGATTAATAAATCAAAATCAGCACTTTAGTCCATTTAGAGAATGATATAAAAATCACTTTCTGATAATTGGCAACTGACCAGAAAATACTATAATAGATAACTTAAGAAGCATATATTCAATTAAAAATCCAAATTGGTTGTAAGTAAAAAAGGTGACAAACAACTCCGTAAGGATGATAAACTAATAATAGCTAAAATAGCTCCATAGTATCAAGCAATAACCCTATTTAACACAATGCCCGCAATATGCTTGCATATGCCCTTACCATAAATCACCAACTTACTAAGGACATTATAGTCAGACTGTCTAATGAATGATTTCAACACTAACACCTTACCTTAAACTTATATCAAAGTCCCTTCGAATATAAAACCATAATCAGACCTGTAACTTAGTTTCTTATAGTCACAAAGAAAGACGTAACATAAATTGAATAAAACCTCACCAATCCAAACAACTTATCCAGTTTCATCAAATTAGCAGTCAATCATACAAGTATGGTTTCCCCTAAATTTTGATAGCATTGACAAGCGATTATTGCAAAATCTAGAAAATTATTTTTCGTTTATTTTTCCTTCGAAAGAAAAAACAAATTATACCTTCCGCTAACCAATACTTCAAATCTGAGAAGTTTGCAAAAATAATGAAAAAATAAACGATTTAATCTCAAATTCCTAACGTTAATTGTCATCACAGTGCATACAGCACAAAATTGCCGCTAAATTTTCTCGAAAAAGTACAAGAACAAACAATTTCAATAATAATACAAAATAAAAAGAATCCAAAAAAGCAAACCGAAATGAATAAAATACAGATCATAGAAGAACCTACCAAGGGGAGAATCTTGATCCGGCGAGAGTAAGAGACGAAACGGAGAACCGAAAGAAGAAGAAGAAACCCTAAAAACTGATTGCAGAGTAGAAACGAAGATGTAGGGAGAGAGAGAAAGACAGAAAGGAAGAGGAGGTAAAAAGAGAAATAGATTAACGCAGTTAAGGGGGAATAGCCAATAGGCGAGTGGGACTTTGTTGGTGACAGCCTGTCTCCAGCTGTATCCTCCGAACCTCTTGCTTCGGAGTTCGTCAAAGCGTTAGCCTCATGCGTTTTTCGGACCTACGTGGCTTTTGCCTCCCCTTCTTTTAATTGGCCCCTAACCTTTTTCTAAACCTCTATCGGTGGCATTGATACATATTGATATTCATGTTTTTAATGTGTTGTTTTATAGGTATTGCTATTTTAAAAAGTATTTTATATGTATATAAGAAATTTTTACAAATATCATAGAATTAGATTATATAAATTTTAAATTTAAAAATTCATCAATTAGATAAGGGATGATAGAATTTTTGACTCTTGAACTTGATAATTAGGTTCACTTTAGCACATGAATTTGGTAACTAAGTACATTTTGGTCCTTGAACTTGAACTTCATCACTATTTGATAATGCGGTCAGTATTCTTGGAACATAATTGGATTGGTCAATCAAAGCAATTGGATCAAGAACCAACTGGTATATTGGTCCAAACAAAAGGATTGAGTCGATTAAATAGAAAATTGTTCTAACCATTAAAAAGTCGAGATTTGACACAAAAACTAGTCGATTAAATAGAAAATTGTTCTAACCATTAAAAAGTCGAGATTTGACACAAAAACTAGTAGTTGAACCCATTTAATGTTTTTATTTAAAATTATGAATTTTTAAGTGCTTATTTAATTATTGTTGGTCTAGCAGTTGAATCAATCAAACCAATTGAATTAGGAACCAATGGTTTGGCCAGTTCAACGACTGGTCCGATTACTAGAACACTGTATGTAATACTCTAAGATTGTACAATGCCATCACCTAAAAATTTATATAATTTTTTTAATTTTCAAGTGATGATGTGACACAATCTCAAATTATCACATTATCAAGTTCATAGGCCAAAATGAATCTAGTTGTCAAGTTCAAATATTAATTATTTTCAATCAACTTCACAAATACAATCCATTTGTAACACCCCTCGCCCGTCCCGATGGTCGGTACGAATATGAGACACTAATGGGACATTTTCGTAGAAAATCTTGTCAAGGTCTCTAATTCAAGCAGTCTAAGAATCATGTGTATTTCTATTATACACTCGACAAATCATATTAAATTATTACCAAATTGTCAACAATTTGGTCACAACTTATCAAATAACTACTTGGGACTCGCATCACATGTAACACCCTACACCCGACTCGATTGTCGGGTCCGAGCGACAAGATGTCACATTCATTGCTGGAGCGACTAAGATTAATTTTATTCAACTATAAACCATTATAAAATTTAATTCAATCAAACGAACATTAATCACAATAACCAACCATTTACGAGATTTATACGTGTAATAGCCCGATTTTGGGCCTAGTCGGAACGGTGGTTTCGGGACCACATATCTGACAAGGAAAATTTTATTTTTATTGTATTTTTATGGTCTACAATTTCACGGAATGTTTTTTGCGAAAATTTTGTTTGAAAATTTCGACGTTCGGGCACTCAATTTAATCAAAAGGACTAAATTGAACATAGTGCAAAAGTTGAGTTCTACATGTTAGAAGTGTCTAATTGTTATGAAACTTTAAATTGGGGGTCCTTAAATGATAATTAGACCATTATACTTTAGTTTGAACAAAAATGGACATGGAAGGAGAAAATACCAAAGGTTTTTAATGAAGGGCATTTTTGTCATTTGTTAATTAAAAGAATTAAAAAAGGGAAAATCAAGCCAAAATGTTGTCCATCTTCTTCATTTGGCTGAAACTCCCTATGGACACCATGGCTAGGGCTTTTCCAAGCTTTCAAGGTCAATAATAACTGCACCCAAGTTCCGTTTTTAATACTCGTTACATTTTGGAGATCTCGGTAACTCAGTTTAGCTATTTCCACTCTTATTTTGAGCTAGGGTTTGAGTTAAAAAATTTACCCATGTTGAATAATGGTGTATTTTGATGATTAATGGTAGATTATTCATGTTTATGATGAGAGAAACAAGTTTTACTAGGTGATTTTCGATGAAATCGTATAAAAGGGGCTAAATTGTAAAAGTTATAAATTGATCATAAGTATGTGATTTAATGAGAAATGTGGACTGCCATAGTTATGAAAATGGTTCATCTAGGTCCAAAATACAAGGAAATTAAATATAAATTATTTTACGAGCCTAGGGGCAAAAGAGTAAAAATGTGAAAGTTTAGGGGCAAAAACGTAATTTTTTCATAATGTAATTTTTGGGTCACATTGAATAATGTGACTAATAAATGAGTTAATTGTGATATTATAGATCATGGAAAACGAGATTCGGGCTTAGCTTGGGGAAGATCGAGGTTATGGACGAAGGCGAGAGAATTAGCTACTTTCGCAACCGAGGTAAGTTGGTGTAATAATAAAGCAACGCTATTGTTGATTTTGCTCGAAATCTAAATTAGTATGTCAATTAGACTCTTTCGGATCAAATATTATGATGATATGTAAATGATATTGAAATACTCCAAGAAAGTTATATGGTATGCTATGCATACAAAATAATTTAGAATATGTCTACGACATTGTGATGAATTGATATTCATGATATTTCCATGAAATGTATTGACATGAATTTTTACAAAGAGACGAGGAAGAAATAAAAGAGAAATCTCGGTTAAATGTTAAAGAATACGAAGGTTACCGTAGTTATGACATGAGATATGTAGGTCCCGTGTAAGACTATGTCTGAGACATCGCATTGGCACCGAGATGAGATTTAGATCCCCAATAAGACCATGTCTGGGACATGGCGTTGGCATCTAAGAGTAATCCCGTGTAAGACTATGTCTAGGACATGGCATTGGCATCAGATTATGATCCCGTATAAGACCATGTTTGGGACATGGCATCGGATCAGTTTACGATCTCGTGTAAGACCATGTCTGGGATATGCCATCGACATCGATATGAGATCCCATGTAAGACCATGTCTGGGACATGGCATTGGCATCGACATGTGATCCCATGTAAGACCATATCAGGGATATGGCATTGGTATCGTATCATGAGGCTGACTTTCGGGTATCATTCTGTATTCTAAGTAATTTAACAAGAAGAGTATTCAAGTTAACGAGTTTAATGAGAAAAGACTAAAGTTGTTTAATGAGTAATACAGGTACACATGAGATGTTACGAGAAATGAGCCCAACAGAATGTGAATTGTCAGTAAGAAAGAGCACCAGTAAGTTATATATCTGAGGATGACCTTGTGAATATAGGTCCATATCTATGATGTATAAGAATGTGACAATATGATTAATAATATGTATATATAAAAGGAAGTTAAACCATGAAAGAGTGAAATTAGCTGTCAAACAGTATTGGACAGCAACGTTATGTGATTTTGAAAAATCACTAAAAATAGTGTGAATTGAAATAGGGAATGAATGAGATATGAAATGAAAGATTATTGAGTCTATTTTCTTATAAAAGAAACATTAAGCAAAAGAGTTTTATATTATGAGATATTTAAAGTTTTATGAGACAGGGTCAAAATGAATTCTGAAATCCCCTATTTTGACTTCAGCAAATCACCAAAAATTGTATAAAAATGTTTATGGTGTATAATTTATATTCTTAAACTCCTAAATAAGTCCACTTTCAAGAAAAAGCAAACGAAAATGTTATCCGAATTTTGTGTAATAAGATAATAAATTTGTAGGGAAGAGAGGTTAGAACTGTCGGATAGTGAAACAAGGAAGAATTTAAAGAATAAAATGTACTTATTGGCTAAACCAAAAATTTTGGAAATTTTACGGTAAGAAGATATGGGAGTCTAGTTTCAAGGAAAATTTACAGAACTTAATTTGGAGTTCCGTAGCTTAAGATATAATTAATTTAGCGACTGTGACTTAGGAAGACAACCTAAGTTGAATATTAGTAAAAAGTGGAACATGTAAAATAATGATTTTTTTTAATACATTATGAGGATTGGATAAATTATGTTAATTAATTACTTATTATTATATGCCAACTTACTAAGCTATAAAGCTTACTCATTCCTTTCCATTCCTTTTAGTGTTGTTAGGTTGCTCGGGGTTGGAGATCGTCGGAGGCAGTATCGCACTATCAAGGCATTATTTTAGTATTAACGATTTTAGTATTTTAAAATTATGGCATGTATAGGGACTTGGTTATTTTATTTATGTGTCATAGTAAATTTGGCCAAAGGTGTTGGCTTATAATGGTGTGATATTTATTTTGTATAAGGCCATTAAAAATTGGCTAATGTTAGTTATATATAATCATATGGTGATGCATTGCATGGAAATGACACTTGTATGAGTTGGGTTGATGAGTATGTGATGTTTGCCATGATTATAGATGTTTGGTTGCTTAAATATACTATGATTTGTATCTTTGTAATGTATAAGTATGTAAATAATTAAAGGTAACAAAAGGGCTTGGAAAATAGCCTAAGTGTTGGCCACATGGGCAGAGACACGACCGTGTGTCTCAGCCGTGTGGAAGACACGGCCTAGCACACGGGCGTGTGACTTAGCCGTGTGCCCCTAAATGTTTGATGACATCATAAACAAACAGTTACGTAGGTGGAGGACACGGGCATGTCTTGAGCCACACGGACGTGTGAGACCACACGGCCTGCCCATACGGGCATGTGACTCTCCAATATAGGGAAATTTTAATTGTATCTCCAAACTTTCAAATGTTTTCGGTTTAGTCCTGAAACATTACCAGTGTATGTTGTAGGGCCTCGGAGGCCCGTATAAGGGACTTTAAGATGGAAATTGAAAAGTTTGAAATTTTAAGGAATTTTATGGCCCGGTTTAAGAAGTTAAAGTATGTTCAAGTACAGTAACACCTCGAACCCTGTTCCAGCATCGGATACGGGTAAGGGGTGTTACATTTAGTGGTAGCGGAGCTATGGTTTAGTCGGTTCTCGGACTAACCTAGCATGTGTGAGAGTCTAGCTATACATGCCACAAATCTGTGATAGTGTGATGTCTCCCGACGCGAATGAGAACTATCTTGTTTAGACAAAGGTACTCTCCAACCGAGCTACATTTGATCATGTTGATAGCGATATTAAAGTATTTTTAAGCAAGTGCAACTATGATGAGATAAAACTTAGAAACATATGAATAAAGTTTATGATATGTATGCTTTAAGGTACGAGGTGAAATAACCATGAGTTGAGAAATATGGAAAAGTTGAATAAAGTGAAAGTTTATATGGTGATAAGCCTTTCCGTGTTTACTTGGCATGCATATGATATTATGTACACTTGCTAGAATAAGAGTAAACCGTATGTTCATATGGTAGAATCTTGTGTTTAAGTGCTAAACTAGAAATAATACGATGCTTTATTTTATATCATTGTTATTGAGCCATGAATATTATTATGGTATGAAAATTGAATTGGAAGATTAAATTGAGTAGAACGCAAGAAATGAGTATGATCGTTCAATGAAGAGTTGACGGATAAGACCATGGTTAGACCATGGCAGTACATATGAGTACGTGTAAGACCATAGCTAGGCTATGGCATCGTGATGACATGTAAGACCATAGCTGGGCTATGGCATTGTGATACGTGTAAGACCATGTCGAGGACATGACATCGATATGAGATTTTGTGTAAGATCATAGTTGAACTATGGCATCAAGTGAACGGCATACTCAAACTCGTAAGGCGTTCTCTAATTTGGCAAGTGTGGTAAGAAAAAAATTGAAGCTAAGTGTTGGAAGTTTAATCAAATATTAATATTAAGCTTAAGTAAGTAAGTCCATTGTTCAAAATTGTGGATGACAGAAAACATTTGTATAATAAATAAGTGTGTTAATTTGCTTGGAATGAACTATGTGATTTTGATGATATCACGTTAGTGATGAAAGCTAAGTCATATGTGTATGCTTAAGAGAGTCAAGTTGGAGGCTTCATTACCTCACCCTTACTAGTGTTGTCTTATGACAAAATTTTGCAAGAATTGTGTTGAATAAGTTCATAAGTGTGAACTAATGAGTTCGGTAGTGAAATAAATAATGCATACAAAATGAGAATAGTTTGGAGAGTGTATTCTCTCTGATACAAAGAAAGTTTAGAACTGATGTATTTCTAGATTCCATAATGAGAATGTGGTGATTCTAATATCTGAATTTCTGTAACTTTCATGAAAGGATTTGACAACGGTAAGGTATAAATGACGAGAGCATAAGCTCAAAATTTTATGATGGATTTTTATTACAGAAATTTTGATCAAAACCGATAAGTTTAATCAGGATAATTGTTTCCTTGAGCTAATATGGTTGCAAGACCTTTGAATTGCTTGTTAGGAGAATTGTGAACGAATGTATGTGTTTAAGTTGTGGTAGTAGTATGAAGAAAAGAGTGTTTTGACATGTTATCATTCCATGGTTCGAATCAACCAGATTGCTCTCATCGAAGTAAGCTAGTTTATTGAGATGTGATTACAGTTATATGTACTTAGGCATGTCCTCAGCTAAGAAAGTAAATTCTGTGCACTCACAAGTATATATATAGATATTAAAGGATAGACTAATTGATGAAATTAAATTCTGGAAATTTAAATTTAGATGTATGCCTATTGGATTGTTTTAATCAAGCGAAGTTAAAGCTGTACCTATTAATGAAGTCATCACTCTCTGAAAATCTGAATGATCTATGCATGGTTACAAATATTTAAACATATGAGAGTACTATTAGCTGAAGCCCTAGTGTTAAGTTCAGTTTGAATTGAGTGAAGAATTTGTGATCTATCAGTGTGGTATTATTGAATAGATTCGAGTATGTCTTATTACAAAAATGTAAGATGATGGTTTGAATGTTTAGACGATTAAAATCGTATTAAGAAGAATTGTTCGACTAAGTGATTTAAAGATGACCACTTTTATGTTTGTATTGGGAGTTCGATAATGTTATATGTTCAACGGAAAAATGTCATTTACTCCCTAATCCTAAGTGTCTAATTCAATGGAAAAGAATCTGAAGCTCAAAACTTTATCAATGAATTAAGATAATGAGAAATTACGAGAAAATTTTCGATTGATCTTTGAAAAAGCAATTATAGTTATAGAAACTTGTATCAAAAAATTTTATACATTTTGTGAATACTGGGTACTTGGATGATTTTAATAGGTGATGGTCTAGATTCTAGCTTTATTAAATGCTAAAGCAAGGTTTTTCCTTGTGAAATGGAGAAACTCAGAAATGTGATAGTGATTGATAATCTAAATGAGTTTAGAGTGAGTTTACTGCTGATGTTAAATAGCAGGTCGAACAAGATTTCTGTTGTTAAAGATATGTCGAGATAGAATATGCATATTGATGAATCCAGAACTTATGCAGAAGTCTTAGTATGAGGTTCAATAGTAGCAAGTCTGTACATCCATGGATAATAAAATATACAGTTATGTGAGTAGATATTTGAATAATTATTTGGTAAAGATCCCTATGATCATTTCAGTATGTGCAGAGTTCTTACTTGATGGATTACTGAGTATATGTATTCCGAAGAGTAATTTAGATTTTGATCTTGTGATCTGGCATTGTGTGTTAAAGTTTAAAGGTTATTGGAAATAGATAATACAAGGTTAAATTGATCAATGATTCTGGAGAGTTAGTGAAGTGTTTTATGAGAGTTGAAAGCAACTTCTTCTAGTAAGATTTTCAAGGACGAAAATCCCTAAAAGGGGACAGTTGTAACAGCCCGATTTTAGGCCTAGTCAGAACGGTGGTTTCGGGACCACAAATCTGACGAGAAAAATTTTATTTTTATTATATTTTTATGGTCTACAATTTCATGGAATATTTTCACGAAAATTTCGTTTGAAAATTTCGACGTTCGGGCATTCAGTTTAATCAAAAGGACTAAATTGTAAATAGTGCAAAAGTTGAGTTCTACATGTTAGAAGTGTCTAACTGTTATGAAACTTTAAATTTGGGGTCCTTAAATGATAATTAGACCATTATATTTTATTCTGGACAAAAATGGAAGGAGAAAACACCAAAGGTTTTTAATGAAGGGTAATTTTGTCATTTGTTAATTAAAAGAATTAAAAAGGGAAAATCAAGCCAAAACGTTGTCCATCTTCTTCATTTGGCTAAAACTCCCTATGGACACAATGGTTAGGGTTTTTCCAAGCTTTCAAGCTCAATAGTAAGTGCACCCAAGCTCCGTTTTTAATTCTCGTTACATTTTTGAGATCCCGATAACTCAGTTTAGCTATTTCTACCCTTATTTTGAGCTAGGGTTTGAGTTCAAAAATTTACCCATGTTGAATAATTTGTGTATTTTGATGATTAATGGTAGATTATGCATGTCTATGATGAGAGAAACGAGTTTTACTAGGTGATTTTCGATGAAATCGTATAAAAGGAGCTAAATTGTAAAAGTTATAAATTGGTCATAAGTATATGATTTAATGAGAAATGTGGACTGCCATAGTTATGAAAATGGTTCGGCTAGATCCAAAATACAAGGAAATTGAATAAAAATTATTTTACGAGCCTAGGGGAAAAAGTGTAAATATGTGAAAGTTTAGGGGTAAAAATGTAATTTTACCATAATGTAATTTTTGGGTCACATTGAATAATGTGACTAATAAATGAGCTAATTGTGATATTATAGATCATGGAAAATGAGATTTGGGCTTAGATTGGGGAAGATCGAGGTTATAGACCAAGTCGAGAGAATTAGCTACTTTCGCGACCGAGGTAAGTTGGTGTAATAATAAAGCAACGCTATTGTTGATTTTGCTTGAAATCTAAATTAGCATGTCAATTAGACTATGTCAGATCAAATATTATGATGATATGTAAATGATATTGAAATACTCCAAGAAAGTTATATGGTATGCTATGCATACGAAATAATTTAGAATATGTCTACGACATTGTGATGAATTGATATTCATGATATTTCCATGAAATGTATTGACATGAATTTTTACAAAGAGCCAAGGAAGAAATAAAAGAGAAATCCCAGTTAAATGTTAAAGAATACGAAGGGTACCGTAGTCATGACATGAGATATGTAGGTCCCGTGTAAGACCATGTCTGGGACATGGCATTGGCATCGACATGAGGTCCTGTATAAGACCATGTCTGGGACATGGCGTTGGCATCTAAGAGTGATCCCGTGTAAGACCATGTCTGGGACATGGCATCGGAATCAGATTATGATCCCGTATGATCCCGTATAAGACCATGTCTGGGACATGGTATCGGCATCAGTTTACGATCTCGTGTAAGACCATGTCTGGGATATGGCGTTGACATCGATATGAGATCCCATGTAAGACCATGTCTAGGACATGGCATTGGCATCGACATGTGATCCCATGTAAGACCATATCAGGGATATGGCATTGGCATCGACATGTGATCCCATGTAAGACCATATCAGAGATATGGCATTGGCATCGTATCATGAGGCTGACTTTCAGGTATCCTTTTGTATTCTAAGTAATTTAATGGGAAAAGTATTCAAGCTAATGAGTTTAACGAGAAAAGACTAAAGTTATGTGATGAGTAATACAGGTAAACATGAGATGTTACGAGAAATGAGCCCGGCAGAATGTGAATTGTCGACAAGAAAGAGCATGAGTAAGTTATATATATATATGTGGATGACCTTGTGAATATAGGTCCATATCTATGATGTATAAGAACGTGACAAGGTGATTGATAATATGTATGTCTAAAAAGAAGTTAAACCATGAAATCATGAAAGAGTAAAATTAGCTGTCAAACAATATTGGATAGTAGTAGTTACGTGATTTTGAAAAATCACTAAAAATAGTGTGAATTGAATTAGAGAATGAATGAGAGATGAAATAAAAGCTTATTGAGTCTATGTTAATATAAAATGAACATAGTACGAAAAAGAGTTTTATATTATGAGATATTTAAAGTTTTATGAGACAGGGTCAGAATGAATTTGGAAATCCCCTGTTCTGACTTCAGAAAATCACCAAAAATTGTATAAAAATGTTTATGGTGTATAATTTATATTATTAAACTCATAATGAGTCTAATTTCAAGAGAAACAAACAAAAATGTTATCTGAATTCTGTATAATAAGATAATTGATTTGTAGTGAAGAGAGGTCAGAACTATTGGATAGCAAATAGGGGAGACTTTAAAGAATAAACTGTTAGTATTGGCTAAACCAAAAATTTTGAAAATTTGATGGTAAGAGGATATGGGAGTATAGTTTTAGGAAAAATTTACAAAACTTAATTTGGAGTTCTGTAGCTTAAGATATAATTAATTTAGTGACTGTCACTTAGGAAGATAGCCTAAGTTGAATATTAGTAAAAAGTGGAACATGTAAAATAATGATGTTTTTTAGAATACATTATGAGGGTTGGATAAATCATGTTAATTAATTGCTTATGATTATATGCCAACTTACTAAGCTATAAAGCTTACTCCTTCCTTTCCATTCCTCTTAGTGTTGTCAGGTTGGCTCGGGGTTGGAGATCGTCAGAGGCAGCATCGCACTATAAAGGCATTATTTTGGTATTAATGATTTTAGTATTTTGAAATTATGGCGTGTATATGGACTTGGATATTTTATCTATGTGTCATAGTAAATTTGTCCAAAGGTGTTGGCTTATAATGGTGTGATATTCATTTTGTATAAGGCCATTGAAAATTGGCCAATGTTAGTTATATAAAATCACATAGTAATGCATTGCATGGAAATGACACTTGTATGAGTTGAGTTGATGGATATGTGATGTTTATGTATGACAAACGTAACATGTGCATGAAGGGTGTCTGCCATGATTATGGATGTTTGGTTGCGTAAATATATTATGATTTGTGTCTTTGTAATGTATATGTGTATAAATAATTAAGGTAAACAAAAGGGATTGGAAAATAGCCTAAGTGTTGGCCACATGGGCAAAGATACGGCCGTGTGACTTGGCCGTGTGCCCCTAAATGTTCGATGATGTCATAAATAGAGAGTTACATGGGTGGAGGACATAGGTGTGTCCTGAGCCACACGGGCGTGTGAGACCGTACGGCCTGTCCACACAGGCGTGTGACTCTCCAAACTAGGGAAATTTTAATTGTGGCTCCAAATTTTCAAAAGTTCTCGGTTTAGTCATGAAACATTACCAGTGTATGTTGTAGGGCCTCCTAGGCCCAAATAAGGGACTTTAAGATGGAAATTGAAAAGTTTTAAATTTTAAGGAATTTTATGGCTCGGTTTAAGAAGTTAAAGTATGTTCAAGTACGGTAACGCCTTGAACCCTGTTCCAGCATCGGATACGAGTTAGGGGTGTTACAATACGAGCTTACAAAAGCTCCAAGATCAAATCTGAGGTTGTCAAACATCCATCATATGATATGAAATTCAACAAGAGCATTCACTTAATAGCCCAAACTAAACTCAACTAGGTACATACCAACTTAGAATAAAAACATAATATAAAAACATTGATGAGTTTGTGATTGTTAACTGGATGCTAAAATCATAGTTCAAATATCTTGAGTTATACCTGACCTACGCACAAAAAACAAACTGTATATTGAGCAATGGAACATAGTAGTATTTCTATGATTCAATTAACAAAATTTCAAGTTAAGAAAATTGTAACATCCAACTAGTATGTCATTCATATTGAGTGGAAAACCAATTCATTTAGCATTGCAATAGAAGTGATCGATTCCAGTTATATGCCAACACTTATCGTACAACCTTTTTAAAATTCAATACCAATCATGAATCAACCATTCATATCCTTAATATTATAACAATCAATTCCATGTTCATTCCACAACAATAAAATATTAAAGTCTCTTTTTGAAGTCGGACGACTCATTCATATTCATTTGAGCCTCCCTTAGGATTCGTTTCCAATTTATTCACACAGAAGTTCACGTATTTCCTTTATCATTATCCACATATATATATGCACAATTGATGCCATAACATTATATTATTTTATTTTGATATCTTTTATCAAGTCATAAACTCATACCAATTTCACATAACTCATTTCATTACATTTCAATCCAATATATATATTCACATTAAATTTTAGAATCACAATTTAATTCATATCAACACACAATATCTCATGATAAATGTGTCTTATGAATCATCTTAAATATGAACAAATAACTAGTTAGGAATATATCATATTAACATGTCATTTCCCAAATCGAATCGTTGAATTTGTCACAATTCTGTACCAACCTTCCAGACTTATAAATCTAGTTTACAAATTTCTTTCATATTAACAATTCTTTTCATTATCATTTTAAATTTTTACATATTAAATCCCTATTAACTTGACTCAGACACGAATGGATACATAAATCCAACCCATACCCCAATTTGGAACCCGATGCCTCATTGGATAATTTTCGAAGAAAATAGATTGTGTCCCGTGCTCATCAGTATGACTGAAGTAAAAAATGTGCCCAACCATTATTGACACGTAGTCAAAGTAACCATTTAGCACCCAATGCCTTATTGGAACATCCGAAGTAATTAGTTTGTGCCTAGCCCTCATCGGTATAACTGAAGTAAAAATTGTGCCCAACACTCATCGACACGTAGTCAAAGTAACCATTTGACACCTAGTGCCTCATCAAAACATTCGAAGTAATTAATTTGCTCCTAGCACTCATTAGTATAACTGAAGTAAAAATTGTACCCAACACTCATCGACACATAGTCGAAGTAACCATTTGGCACCTAGTGCCTCATCAGAATGTTTGAAGTAATTAGTTTGCATCTAGCGCTCATCAATATAATTAAAGTAAATGTTGTGCCTAGCACTCATCGGAACGTCTGAAGTAAAAATTGTGCCCAGCACTTATCGACAAATAGTCGAAATAACTCCGCCCGAGTAGTTAATAGGGTAATCATTTATCCAATTCCCTTACAAGTTCAATTCTCATTCTATCGATTTCAATATCATCAATTCATCACGCATGATATCATTTTATACATGATATAACATACTCATTTCAATTCCAAACCAGTTTCACCATTTCATTTAGTTTTAATATTTTCACTTTTATTTAATTTAATCATCTATCTCAATAATCAATTAAATTCACACCAATATGATTCGATCAATCATAATCAACTATTAATTCATTTATAGTTCTTCTGTTATTTCTCCTCCTCCTCCTCCTCTACATTCCACTTCCTTTATTTACGAGTATTTGTACAAGAACCTTTAGCCTTAGTATGACATGCTTTTATGTAACATGAATTATCCTTTCACTATTTATACATATACTTTTAACAAAGTTGTCTTCTTGAGTAGTATTCACTAAATTATTTATATCCAGACCTACAGAATTTGAAATTAAGATCCTCTTTTTTTTTTGAAACTAGACTCAATGAACTTTTTACCATAAAAGTTTCAAAATTTTTTTCAAAATAGATTAATACCAGTGTTTTTAAACCTCTCCTATTTTGCTGCTAGGTAGCTTCGACTATTTTCACTAAAAATTAAATATCTTTCAATACAAGTCTCATATTATGTTGTCATTTGTTTCCTTTGAAAATAGACTCTTTAAGATTTCAGGCATATAAATATCATCTCCTAAGCATTTTTGTACAATTTATAATGATTTTTTAAAGTTAGAAAAAGGAAACCCAAAATAATTCTAATATTGTCTCATAAAAGGTATTATATCTCAAAATATAAAATTCTATTGCTTTCACCGTTGCTTTTATGCAAAACTAGACTCAATAATATTTAGTTTCATGTTTTATTAAACCTCTAAATCGATTCCTACAATTTTTGGTAAATTTTTAAAGTTGTATTACCACTGCTATCCATAAAGTGTTTAGTGAAACATTTTACTCTTCCATGATTTGATTAAGTTTTTCTCATTTCATTATAGAACATACTACATTTCAACCAAATTCAATGGCAAAACATATAACCATCAAGTTACACAAATTCTTATTTCTGTTCAAATTAGTCCTCTAGTTCGATAATCAATCTCAAACATAACATTTTAAACTCAAATAATCATTTTCAATTTACCTCGGTGTCATACTTTGCAAAACAAAATAAATATGTAACGAATATAATGATTCAATTTATAGAAATAAAAATATAACATGAATTAACTTAGTAAGTTCCATATAAACTTACCTGACAAAAATAGCGACACACAAAACGCCGAGGACTAATTCGCCAAAATTTAACTTTTTCTCAACTATCCCCCGATTAGTTCAAATCTCAATCTATACAATAATTTATTTCAATTTATCAATTTCAAACATCTCCTAAACAACCTATTATAATTATATATTAATTCAAATATTTTTTAATATTTTTTACATTTTATTTAATTTATTCCTTAAAACCGAAATGGTTATATTTTTCAAATTTAAGCACCAATTTTTTAAAAGATTTCAAATACATCCTATTACAGCCCTCTACAAACATAATTACAGAAAATTCATACCAGTTTTAAAATATTTACACTTTGGCCCCTATATTTAAAACTAACAATTAAACTTTACATTTTTTTTATTTTTTATTTTACAAATCTAAGCTTAAGAATTAATCATTTAACACCAAAACTTCAAACATTCAACTAAAGTAACATCCTCAAGTTTTAATAATAACCAAAATTACAATGTGAATCAACTAACTTATAGTACCAAGATTTCGAAAATATAAAAATTATAAAAAAAAAAAACAACTAAATTAAGCATACCAATTGAAGCTTTAAACTTTCAAGGTCCTTCTCCGATTCTTTTTTTTTTCTTTCCCCCTGTTTCGACGATCTCATGGAAGAAACAAAAATGTTTCTTTCCACCCACGACCACCATTTAACTATTTTTTTTTCTATTAATATTATTTTATACATATATTACAACATACTTTACCACCTAACGGCACTAACACTTTAGTGGTTAATTGCCACTTTAGCCCTTCCTATTTATTTTCAGTTATAATTCTTTTATATATTGCATTTTTACCTCTTATGCAATTTGGTTCCTATGCTTAAATTAAACACTATGTAAACGAAATTACCTAACCAAGATTCAATTTGCCTACAAATTAACTCCATAAATATTTGTATGAAATATTTACGAGTCCAGTTTACAGAAATGAGGTCCCGATCAAAATTTAATATAAAATTATAATTAAATTGTAAGTATTATTTAATAATATTTACTGACTTGATTAATGAAAATAAGATCTCAGAATCATAATTTTCAACTCCACTGACTTTAGTATCATTGCACTTGTACGTTAATTTTCTATCAATTAAACAAAATGTAACACCCCTAACCCGTATCCATCGCTGGAATAAGGTTATAGAGCTTTACCGTACAAATAGAACACATTAACATACATTTCATACATCATTGAAAACATATCATAATACATTCATTCTTATACATATCGTCCCTAAATCGAGCCCTCAAGGCCTTAGAAATATTAAAAACAATTCGGGACTAAATTGGAAACATTTGGAAAGTTCAAGAAAAAGTTAGGAAAATTTAACTGCAGGGGTCACAAGCTGTGTTGCCAGGTACAAGGGTTGAGACACACACTCATGTCTTAGGCCGTGTAACAATCAAATTAGGGACACACAGCCGTGTCCCAGCCTGTGTCATCACCTGTGTAACTCTCTGGGTAGGGTCACATGGCCAAGTCACACACTCGTGTGCTAGCCCGTGTAACTGCCTGACATGCATGCAATAGAACCTACAAGAGACACACGGCCGTGTTGCCAGGCCGTGTGTCACACCCTGTGCCTTAGGCTGTGTGGACATGAATTTGCCTAAAATTAAGCCATTTCCAACACCAACTCATACATGACTTTTAGGCCAATTGTGCACCTATACAAGGCAACAAGACCTTATTCAAACATACATATAAATACCAATTCTGTAACAACCTTAACCCAAATCTGTCGCTGGAATAAGGTTACGGAGCATTACCGGAGTTTACAAATTAAACAGATAGAACATGCCAACATTTCATATCATATATCATTCATGTCAAAAATCAATCAAAATCATACATTTTGTCCCTTATACGAGACCTTGAGGCCCAAATTACGCATTAGAAACAAATCGGGACTAAATAAAAAACTTAAAAAACTTTTCGAAAACATTTAAAATTTTCAACACTATAAGGGTCATAGGCTGTGTGGCCAAGCCGTGTGACTCACACGGTCAAAAGACACGCCCGTGTCTCAGGCTATGTGGACATTTGAATTAGGGACACACGGCCGTTCCCAGCCTGTGCCGATGCCCGTGTGAGTATACTGGCTTGGGTTACACGGCCAAGCCACACGCCCGTGTCCTAGGTCTTGTGAACATACTGACGTGCAAACATTTACAAGCTACAGGGGACACACAGCAATGTCACCTGGCCGTGTGTCACACACGGCTGAGACACATGCCTGTGTCTCTACCTGTGTGAACGAAAGTAGGCTATTTTATAAGCTATTTTTCTCATCCAACAAGGCATGTACCTACAATTAACATTGTACATATAAACAAGCCATATTATGGCATCCAAAACAAGTAAAAATCAAGCCTTAAACATATAGTATTTTCACATACAACCAATATGCCCTTAGGCACCTCAAATGACAATTATAAAAATGTTTAACATATAATCCATGTAACCAAGAAATCAACCGACTTTTATGTATAATTGCATTAATACACAATATGTAAACCATTTACCAAAACTTACCATTTGGTACTAATTGTACCACTTATTCAATAGCATCAAATACATATACACTTACTATAACATAGTACCAAATCACAACAAGTTATAAAACATATTTCATATGCATATTCAACTACTATTTTACCTTTAATCATTCAACCACAAATTATTCCACACATCAACATTATAAGGAAAATTATGCACATACCAAAATACTAAAACAAAAGCCAAATAGGTGGCTAATCTCAACAAAACACATATAGGCCAACAGTAGCCAAAATAACCTATACATTCCATTATAACTTTAACCAAGACATCAAAATCTACTAATATAATCTCTAGGTAGTGTGATAAGTCTCCGACGAGCTTCCAACCTGATCGAGCTTCTGATAATCTGAAAAGTAAAGGAAAACAACAACGTAAGCAATGAATGCTTAGTAAGCTTGTATAAACTTTAACCATATCAATTTATTTCAAATATGAAATTTATACATATCAAGGATAATCCAATATTGATATCACAAGATTCATGAAGCTATATTCAACAACTCACAAGGTGAATAAATCCACAGCATCACTTATACATATCATCCTTAGCATAGTAGGATTTTAAATAACTTTAAACCTTATCACTCTTTCATGAGCTCAAGCATATTTTCATTTGAGCACTTACCATTTCATTGCAACTTATAATTAAACATATTACCATTCAACCAATAACTTGGCACTTGCCTAGACATCAAACAACAACACTTGTTAGCATCCTTAAACATATTTCATATAAATTCAAAATCGATAACCTTATTATCTCGACATGTCACACTTAAGTTTATTACTCGTCTCAACTTACATAATTTCCATGTATCAACATTTCAAAGATATTCATATATGTACATGTCATGATACATATCATTCTTGTAACACCCCTAACCCGTATTCGTTATTGGAACAGGGTTACGAGGTATTACCAGACTTATACACTAGCATTTGTACTAAACCGAGTCATAAATTTGCATTCCCAATATATTTCTTTCCAAATTTTATCAAAAAATCCCTAATATGGGCCTATAGGGCCCAACACATGCTTTGGAAGTGATTCGGGACTAAACTGATAACTTTGGAAACTTTACCTTGAAGATAGGGGCACATGCCCGTGTAGACTAGGACATGGCCTTGTGGCCTACCCATGGGGCTCCCATGGCCGTGGGGCCAGCCAGTGGGCAGATCTGACTTGCTACACACGGCCGTGAGACTAGTTTGTGGGTATTTCTGACTTTGCCACACGGCCTGGGCACACGCCCATGTGACTAGGCCGTGTGAAAACTTGATCTTTCACCATTTTTAAGCTATTTTTATACGATTTTGACACACGACCATGCTTAAAACCCATGTTCTTCACACGACCAAGATGCACGGCCATGTCTTTGGCCCGTGTGCGATACTGACTTTATTTTTAAAGGATGCAGGGGACACACGGCCACTACACATGCCGTGAGCTTGCCGTGTGTCACACACGACATAGACACATGCCCGTGTGTCCACCCGTGTGGACGAAAATAGACCATTTTAGGCCACTTTTCTCACCTTTTCATCCATTACCTACACTAAAACAAGGTTTTCTACCAATTTCAACCAACCAAACGACCATTTTATAGTAAAACATACATTTAATGAAAACATAGAATAACACATGCACTTTATATTGATAATTTGCTCATTTAATGATCAAACTAAGTTTCATACACATATGCATACCATCTCTTTTCACATAATATAACCATCCATAACTTTATCCAACCAAACATCTATACATGCCATATAAATCAAAAGATAATAACCCAAAAAACTACCGAAGAATATCTGGATAGTGTGATTCTTTGTGATGATCTGATCCTCCGAAACCACGTTAATCTACAAAACATGTCAAACACATTCAAGTAAGCTTGTGAAAGCTTATTAAGTTCATAGGCTAGGCTTGGAAAGTAAAGTTACCAAATATTGTAATACATTCATATAACATACATATTCACTAATTTCTCCTGTCAATCACAAATCATAATTAAGCTCGTTTAATACTGTTCATTATCATTCGTAATAAAATTTCACTTTCTTGGGCCTTTTTTCCACTTACCACTCTTATTCGAATTGAGAAACTATACGGAATTGAGTACTTCGTCTTCACTTTGCCATAGTAGGACTATGGGCTGACACATGATAACATTTCACTTTCTGAAGCCATAGCCTAGCTATAGTCTTACACGGGTTACATATCACACCGATGCCATATCCCGGATATGGTCTTACATGGAAACACTTATCACTTTTCTCCGATGTCATAGCCCAGCTATGGTCTTATACAGATCACTTATATCACTTTAATCCAATGCCATAGCCCAGCTATGGTCTTACATGGGAATCACTTGACATTTCTCACCGACGCCATAGCCCAGCTATGGTCTTATACGAGAATTACTTGTCACTTGTTTTCCGATGCCATAGCCCAACTATGGTCTTATACGGATCACTTATCACTTGTTGCCATGGTCCAACCATGGTCTTTTTCCGTCAATTCATCATTTGGCACTAGACAGAAGTACTCAATCTGATTTTTCATTCAAGTTGATTATTTCTTCATTTTCATGCTTTTACATTGTTTATGATTTTATCACGTACACATCATATAATACATTACAAAATTCACAATATTAACAATGATCATTAAAATTTAGCCACATGAACTTGCCTGGCTAATTTGCAAAAGTTGTAGAAGTTCGGAAATTATTCTACTATTTTCTCCTTTCCTCGATTTACTTCAACTTCTTGATCTATAATTACAAAATCATTCATTTATTAGCATTCATTTTAATTTTACTTTACTTCACATTTTATACCCTTTAATTCCCAAAATTACACTTTTACCCCAAATTTCACAATTTTCATAATTTGGTCCTTGACCAATTTACTCATCAATAGAACCTTTTTCTTCTCAATTAACACTTTCCTTAGACATTTTAAGTTATTTTACAACCATCGAAATTCATAATTTTCACATGAAACCCTAATCTCAAGCTCTTTTACAATTAAGTCCCCAAATATCCACTTTCTATTCAATTCTTTCAATAAAATTAACATATAAACAAATTAAAGCTTTAATTCCATGCTAAATCATCATATACTTCCAGCACATATTCATAGCAACTTCCAAATCAACCATAAAATCAAAAACTAATAAATTAGACATGAGGACCTAGTTGTAAAAGTCCTAAAAACATAAAAATTTCAAGAAATAATCAAGAATTGAACTTACTTGCAATAAAAATATGAAAAACAAGCTTAAAGACTCTTTCAATGGCTATTTTCATCTGATGAAGATGAAGAAAAATGAAGAAAAATCTAGATTCCCAATTTAGTCCTAGATTTTTATGTTAAATTTTGCCCAAATGACCTTTTTGCCCCTTGTTCACACTATTTTGCAGCCAATTCTTAACCCAACCGTCCAGCCCATTTAATTTTGGGCTTAATTACACTTTAAGTCCTTCTTCATTTAGCCTTCATGCTATTTAATAATTTCTCACAGTTTTGCACTTGTTACAATTCAGTCCTTTTTATTCAATTAACAACTGAAACCTTAAAATTTTTTAACGAAACTTTAATACTAACTTATTAACACTCCATAAATATTTATAAAAATATTTATGGCTTGATTTAAAATTTTGAGGTCCCGATACCTCATTTTCAATTCTAATTATCTAATATTTATTTCTAAATACTATTCACTAATTCAATTATTTTTCCTAACTTCACATTTAACTTATACTTACTAAAGTAATAATATTTTCTTCTAATTTGTCAGATTTAGTGATCTCGAATCACTATTCCGACACCACTGAAATTTCGACCGTTACAATTCTCTTACCATTTCTTCATATACATATATAATCCATTTCAATATATCAATATATCATGTACCATCATTTCCATGTATTTCATGTATATATACCTGTATTAGTTCGTATCGAACTCATATTGTCTCATAACAGAACATTGCCCATTGAACCATTTAGAATATCGTTGGACACTCGGGTAGCATACACGAGGTGTACTGAATTGTAATCCGTTAATTCCTGTACATGTATGCTCATACGAGCTCTGAATCAGTGTGCTCTTAGGAGCTGTAAATAGTAAGCTCATACGAGCTGAAAATCGGTAAGCTCTCTTGAGCTGAGAATTGGTAACCCTAATGACATGTCATTTATATCCTATGAATTCCTAAAGTTCAAACAGGACTCGGTAATCGTCGTACGTCTTTGGATTTACATCGTTTCATAACAAAATAAATTGCATACTAACATATATATTTATTGAATCACAATATTAATCACAATATTATCACATATTATCATTCCATTTAATAAAAATTATAGAGAATACAGTTCATATGAACTTACCTGGCTAAATTGTAGAAATACCAAGATTCAGGGGCATTTTGGTAATTTTTTATTTTCCTCAAATTTCCACCCGATCTTGATCTAAATTAATAATTTCATTCAATATATTAATTTAGACAATAAAACAATTCATTTCATGCAATTTGGTCATTTTTAACATTTTTTTACAAATTACCCCTAAAGTTGTACTTTTATTCAATTTAGTCCTTGGGCCCAAAACACGCAAATTAACCATTTTTACCCAAAATTTAGCTTAGCCGAAGGTCCATAGCTCCAAATATAGCCTATATTTATTAAAATTTCACATCAAATCTTGTACTATTATTAATTTAACATTTAGTCCCTAATCGATAAATTCATCAAAAATCACTTAATAAAATACTTTTAAATAACAATTAATATCTCAGATTCATCATTTAACATAAAAAAATCACAAGATTCATCAATGGCAATATTGAAAATCTTTAACAGTTTCAAAATAAAAGGTATGGACTAGTTGGACCTAGTTGCAACGATATCAAAAAACATAAAAATTACAAGAAATAGGATCGATTATACTCACATGTAAAGAAAATAAGCCAAAACCTAAACCCCATCCATAGCTATGGTGTTCGGTGGAGTGAAAAAGAAGAAATGAAATTACAGTGTTTTACTTTCACTTTAAATTGTTTTAATTTCACTTTAATTACTAAATTACCATTGAATTTATATTATTTAATTCATTTTCAACCATTATGCCGTCCCACTCATTATTTATGGTATAATTATCACTTAATCCCTTCCTCTTTTATTAATTAAACCATCTAATCACCTAAATGTATTAATTAACAAGTTTTGCACCTTTTTCAATTTGGTCATTTTCTCTTAGTTAACTATCGAAACGTTAAAATTCGTTAACGAAACTTTAGTACCACCTTAATGACACTCCATAAATATATATAAAAATATTTAGGGCTTGGTTTATAAAAATAAGGTCCCGTTACCTCGTTTTCTAAAACCACTTGACCTTAGGGTCAAACCACTTAAATTTAATAAATCGTTAATATATTATCATATTAGAAACCTTTTAAAAACCATATTTTACTCGTAAATATTAAATATAATATTTACGAACTTACTCATCAGATTTGGTGGCTCCGAAACCACTGTTTTTGACACCACTGAAAAACAGGTTATTATAAATTCAAGAGTCCTAAATCAACTAACCAGTATGCCATTCAAGGCACCTCAATTTCAATCACCAAAACCTACCTAACAATACAAATTTTATCACTTACCATTCATCAACTACCAATTCCAAGAACTTACTAAACATACAACATAAGGTAGCTCAATGATACAAACCATCAAATGGTTCTAATAAACCATTCTCATTCATTATCAAAATTAACCAAAGGTACTTTCTAAAACAAGCATTACAACCCATTATGCATACATGACACCAAAACACAAACACATTTAGCTATTATTTACATATTCATCAATCAACACTTTAAAACATCCTAAATACATTTCACCACAATTCAACTAAATAAGTTTATACATGCCATTACCCTAAGAGATACAAAAACTACCAATATCGATGCATAGTGTGAGTTAAAGGTTTGATCCGTCCAAAATATCAGCAACAACGATCTACAAAACAATCCACAAGGACGAATAACTTATAGAACTTAGTAATAACATAATATATCATTTAATCTAACAATAAATTGAATACAAATAATATATTATTCGATTTAAAATTACCGAAGTCTAAACATGGTACAAAAGTGCATTCAGGGTACCGAAGTACAAACATGGGCACATATGTGCAATTTAGGGGTACCGAAGTAAAAATAGGGGCACGTATGTGCAATTCAGCAATATTCTTCTAAACACATAATAATTAAAGCATCATAATATAAGTACACAAATAGAAATTTGTTTACATATTAAAAACACTACGAACTTACCTCGATTACTAGGGTGTAAAACGAAGTCGAACTGATCTAAGACTTTAGCTTTTCCCCAATCTAAATTCATACGCGGTCTATCTTGATCTAAATAGACAAATTAAATCCATTTAATTCTCTTTTATTCAATTCAGTCCACATTTCATTTTTTACAAAATTATAATTTTACCCCTAACATTTTAACTTTTCACAATTTAGTCCTTAAGCCCATAAATTGAAATTTAAACATTTCAATCCTCTTCTCATACTAGCCGAATTCTCTAGGGACCTAAATCAATTCATACAAACCATCATTTCATAAATTTAACATGAAATTTTACTACTTTTACAAATAAGCCCCAAAATGACATTTTCATCAAAAATCACTTCACAAAACTTGTTTATTTAACAAAAAGGACTCATAATATTTCATTAAAAATCAAGAATCAAACAACAGCATTCATGGCACAATCCTAAATCTTTAACAATTTTACAAATTGATCCCCGAGCTAGCTAGATTAAGCTACAACGATCCCGAAAACATAAAAATTGTTAAAAATGAAAATGAAATACATACCATGCAATCAAAATAGGTTGGCCGGATACCCTAGAAAGCTTCCATGGTTTTTTCATCTTTTAATTTTGGTGGAAGAAGATGAATGAAAATGAATGGAATTTTTGTTTTATTAATTTTTAACCTTATTTACTCATTTAACTTTTTAACCTTTAAAAGCATTCAAAATTTCACATAAACCTTGCCATGAATATCCACTAACCACTCAAATGGTCTAATTACCATTTAAGTCCTCTCACTTTAAAATTTCATAGCTATTTAACACCTTTAACTAATAGAACTCTACTTTTGTACTTTTTACGATTTAGTTCTTTTCACTTAATTAAGCATGCAAACGTCAAAATTTCTTAAGGAAAATTTTATACGATCTTACTAACATTCCATAGACATTAAAATAATAAAATATAATTTACTTGTTGAATTTGTGGTCTCAAAACCACTGTTCCGATTTCACTGAAAACGGGCTATTACAACTATCCCCCTAAAAGAGGTTTTGTCCTCGAAAATCTTACCAGAAAAGAGGTTCGGGTATTGTACTTTCATAGCTTCTTCTGGTTCCCAAGTAGCCTCTTCTATATTGTGACGTTGCTAATGAACTTTAACTAAAGCTATGCATTTTTTTCTCAATTCTTTAACTTCCTGAGCTAGAATTCTGATCGGTTCTTCACTGTATGTCATATCTGGCTGAATCTCAACATCAACAGGTGAAATTACTTGTGAAGGATCTGATTAGTACCATCGTAACATCGATACATGAAAGACATTATGAAAATTTTCTAACTTTGATGGTAAAGCCAATCTGTAAGCTACTAGCTCAATCCTTCCAATGATCTCGTATGACCTGATAAACCGTGGACTAAGCTTTCCTTTTCGACCAAATCGAAGAACTTTCTTCCAAGGTGACACCTTTAAAAACACTTTGTCATCGACTTGAAATTTAATGTCTTTTCTTTTCAAATCTGTTTAAGATTTCTGTCGATCTGAAGCTGCTTTCAAACTATCACATATCAGTTTGACTTTTTCTTTGGTTTCTCGTATCAAATCAACATCAAATAACTTTTTCTCACTGAGCTCAGTCCAGTATAATAGAGTTCGACACTTTCGACCATACAAAGCTTCATACGGTTCCATTTAATGGTCGTTTGATAACTATTGTTGTATGCAAATTCAACCAACAGTAGAAATCTCTCCCAATTACCTTTGAACTTTAAATTACTTGCTCAGAATAACCATAGGTCTGTGGATGAAATGCTGTGCTAAAATGCAGTCGAGTACCTAGAGCTTCATGTAACTTGCTCTAGGATAGGGACGTAAACTATAGATCTCTGTAAAAAATAATAGAAACTGGCATACTATGCAGTCTAACAATCTCAAGAACATACACCTTGCCAATCTCTGTAGAGAATAATCCATACGTATAGGAATGAAATGCGCGGACTTTGTCAAATAATCTACAATGACTCACACAACATCGGAGACTGAGGTAATTCTGATACGAAATCCATAGTGACATGTTCTCATTTCCACTTTGGAATCATCACTAGTTGTAACAAACCAGAAGGTACCTGATGCTTGGTTTAACTTGCTAACAAACTAAACATTTCGACATGTAATCTAAAATCTCTCGTTTCATACCTGCCCACCAATACATCGGTTTCAAATCATCGTACATTTTATTACTACCAGGATGAATATACAAGCTACTACTGTGAGCTTCCTGTAAAATTTTTTGAATGAGATCAGAATTTCTCAGAACACAAATTCTGCTTTTGAAGTACTGACTGTCATCTAAACCAACATGAAAATCTGAATAATGTGTCATCTAGATTTGTTTCTGTTTAGTGATCCATGTTTCTGAGCTTCACAAATCTGTTGCAAAAAAGTCGATTTAGCTTTCAATTAAGCTAAAATTGAATCATCATCAATCAATGTCAATTTTTTTCAAAGCTCGTAAAGCAAACATGGATTTTCTACTCAGTACATCATCAACAACATTAGCCTTTCCCAAATGATAATCAATGATCAAATCATAGTTTTTCAACAACTCAAGCCACCTACGATGTCTCAAGTTCAAGTCTTTCTATGTCATCAAATACATCAGGCTTTTATGGTTCGTGATTATATGACATTTTTCTCCATACAAATGGGTTGCCAGATCTTCAAAGCAAATATGATAGCTACAAGTTTTAAATCGTGAGTCAGATCGTTCTTTTCATGCAGTTTTAACTATCGAGAAGCATACGCTATCACTTTACCCTCTTGCATCAAAACACAGCCCAAACAATTCAATGAAGCATCATTATAAATCACAAATTCTTTACCAGACTCCGGTTGAATTAACACAAGTGCCTCAGTTAACAAAGTTTTTAATTGATTAAAATTTTGTTGACATTTCCCAGACCATTCGAATTTAACATCTTTTTGAAGCAGTCTCGTCAATAGTATAGCAGTCATCCAAAATCCCATGATAAATCTTCGATAATATTTAGCTAAATCTAGGAAACGTTTAATTTCAGATACATTTCTTAGAGATTTCTAGTCTACCACAGTTGAGATCTTACTCGGATTAACTCTAATACCGTTAGTTGATACCACATGTCCTAAAATCTGACTTCTCCGAGCCAGAACTCACATTTGCTGAACTTAGCGAACAAATATTTTTCGCATAAAGTTTGTAAAACAATTCTCAAATGCTATGCATGCTATGTCTCATCTCGTGAATAGATTAGAATATTGTCAATGAATACAACCACAAATCTATCGAAGTACGGTCTGAAAATTCTATTCATCAAGTCCATATATACAGTAGGCACATTAGTCAAACTAAATGGTATCACAAGAAACTCATAAAGTCTGTACCTGGTTCTCAATGTTGTTTTTGGCACATCAGAGTCTTTAACCCGTAGTTGATAATAACCAGAATGAAGTTTGATCTTTGAGAATATTGTTGCACCTTTCAACTGGTCAAACAAATCAGCATTACGTGGCAATGGATACTTGATCTTCATCGTGACTTTATTAAGCTATCGGTAATCGATACACAGTTACATTGATCCGTCTTTTTTCTTAACAAACAACACAGAAGCATCCCAAGTAAAACGCTAGGCCAAGAAATGCCCCTATCTGTCAACTCTTACAATTGTGCTTTTAACTCTTTTAATTCTATAAGTTCCATTGTATATGGAGCTATCTATATCGGATATGTTCCCGGCATCAATTCTATAGCAAACTCAACCTCTCTGGTCGATGGTAACCCTGGTAATTCCTCTGGAAACACATTTGGGAACTCACACACAATCAGAACCGACTCTAATTTCAATTTTGAAACCCTGGAATCAACTATATAAGTGAGATATGCTTCACAACCCTTTTTAACATGTTTTGGTGCCGTTATAGTTGAGATTATATTAGATGTACCATCCAATTTATTTGACTCAATTCAGATCCGTTTACCATTCTTACATTTTAACACAATATGTTTTATTCTACTATTCACAACAGCATCATGCAGGGTCAACCAGTCCATACCTAGAATCACATTAAACTCATCAAAGGGTAATAACATCAAACTAGCGAGAAAATCGTAACCCCTAAATTTCAGTAGACATGATTTACATAATTGATTAACGAGAACACACTAACCCAAGGTATTTGTAACTTTGACAGTATATTCAGTGAACTCAACAGGTAATTTCTTTTTGTCTACTAATGTAGTGTATATATACGAATTAGTTGATCCAAGATCAATCAATGCATATACATTAATATCAAAGAGAGAAAAAGTATTTGCAATAACATTTGGAGCAGTAGCTTCCTCTCAAGCTCTGATTGCATAGGCCCTAGCCGGTGTTCTAAAGCACTATTCATTCATCTTGCTATTCTTTCCTTGAGCAGGAGTAGCATTTCTAGTGTTTCTAGATCGCCTACCTCTCTTAGAAGTTGCTTCAGGCTTGTTTGATTGCTTACCAAAATCATTTTGCTTCTTCGGACAATTACAATGAAAATGGTTAGTAGACCCACAATGGAAACAAACTCCCGACTTTGATCGACATTCACTAAAATACTTTTTATTGCATTCATCACAAGCAGGAACGATTCTTTCAACATTTCTTACACTTTCAACACTAGCCACTGGAGAATTAACTGACTGGAATTTTTTGCCTCGATTTCTCTCTACCAGTAAACTCTGAAGGGGCAGCCAATTGACTTGTTTCATTTCTAAGTTTCTTCGATGAAGACATTTGAGCATGCTTGAATGACCCCCTTTTGTTATAGTATCGAAATTTTGACTCTGATTGTCGTTTACTTTTACAAATTTCTTCAACTTTCTAAGCTCGCTTTGGAAGTTCTACAAATTCTCGTAACTGTAATACTGCTACAGACATACGGATATCATCATTCAATCTATCTTCAAATTACACATTTCTTCCTTGTTTGATGTGATATTATGAGCATACTTGCTTAACTGCACAAATTCACGTTCATACTCAGCTATAGTCCAGTTTTCTTATTTGAACTCGAGAAATTCTTTCTTTTTCCTATCAAACAAACAGCCGGCTAACATACTTCTTTTTGAATTTCGTATGAAAGAAGTCCCAATTAATGCGATCATTCGACATCATCGCGATGAAAGTATTCTACCATAAACATGCTTCATCTTTTAGTAACGATACTGCACACCTCAAAGAATCTTTAGGAGTGGATATCATTTTTGCAAAAACTCTCTTTGTATCATTAGTCAATACTAAACTTTTGAAGAATCATCATCTACCTTACCATCAAATTCTTTGCTCCACATTTTCAAATGTTATCTACTGATACTCAGTAACCATCACATGTACAGGGTTTGGAGTATCCAAGGTGTCAGAGGAGGCAAATGTAACACCCCAAATTTTGGGCCTAGAAGTTTTAAGGTTTAATGGTTAGGGTCAGTGAAAAGGATGCACATATGTGACTAGTTGTCCATTGTTAGTGTCAGAATGGGCCTGCTAGTCTGGTGGTTGAGTAAGTGTTAGGGAACCTTATGGTTGTGGGTTCGAGGCCTAGCGTAAGCATTTTGGAGAGATATTTTTAGTACTTCTTATTTATGTCATTTATGTCATTTATTATTTGTTTTAATTCTATTATGATTTATTTTATGATGTAAATTATTTTTTTGTTTTATTGGTTCTTCTTCTTTTTCGTTCTTTTTTTTACTCTTCCTCTCTTCGTCTTCTTTTACTCTTTACTTTCCATCAGAAACGGTTTTGCTAGTGGATTCAGGAATTGCACTCATCTGTCAAAATCTTCATTGTCAAAACAGGTGTAAGTTTCAAACTATTTTAGTTTTACTTACAAATTTTAGTTTGACTTTGTGAAAAGTCAATTTTGGATGAAATATCGTTAATTTGGGCTTAAGCATGTATGGTTTTGCGTAATTTTGATTTAGCAAGTATCGAGAAGCACTTCATGGTTAAAAATAATGTGTTCAGGGCTGTTTAAGTGTTGTTTCATAACCACTCTAGTGGCCACTTGGATGTGTGTCAACTCACATGGCTGTGTGAAATTGGGCGATAGGGTTTTCAGGCTGAATTGGGTGCCACACGGCCTGGCCACACGGTCGTGTGGCTGACTTAGTATTTTTATTGATTCTCACACAGCCGTGTCCCTTGGGTAGATGGGTGTGTGGGTTTGGGAATTAGGGATTTGACGATTTGGTGTCACACGGCTTGGCTACATGGTCGTGTGACTGGTTTGAGGATTTAGAGATCTCACACGGACGTGTGTTATAGACACAGGGCCGTATCTGGTTGGCACATGAGTGTTGAGACCCTCACACGGTCCTGCACTTGATTTTAACGAAATTGGATAGTGAGATACACGGCTTGATAACACAGCTATGTCCCTGCATCACACAAGCGTATGCCCCTGCCACACGACTGTGTGCCACCCTCTAGACGGGCATTTGGACCCTTACACGGCCTAGGTTATTCCACACGGCCAGAACACACGGGCGTGTGGCCCTATCTCACCAAATTTTGTTTTAGATTGAATTAGAGCCTAATCGTGACTCGGTGTGTTCCAACCCTTAGCCAAGCTTAGTGAGGGTAGTCAAGACTTTGAATTGTGTTTTGGTTTATTTGTTATCTATGATTAGGTGTGTGACATGTCTGATTCTGAACCCGATTATTGGGGTGTGAGTGTGCAACTGGTTCTGTTTGACTGACTGATAATGTGGCACTGGTTTGGGTGATTAATTTGCGAATGTTACTGAACCTGAGTAATGAGTGTACACAACTTTGACTCTGATTGACTGGATGTGAGCGTTGTCTCAGGGTGACTGATTGAATATTGTATTTTGATACTGTTTGTTTGACTGCACACATACAATGCATAAGGCAATTTTGGGCGGGATTTTGAAGAGAAAAAAGACTGTGACTAAACTGACTTGGCAGTTTTATTACAACTGGACTGTACAGCGAATTACCGCACTATACCGTATAGTATATACGTCAGCTTCGTTGCATATGATTATCCAATCTGGTAGCTCAGCTGCAATTTACTGGTATAGCAGTTTACTACATTGCACTGTATCGCATTACATTAGTTATGCTGCGTACCATTATCTGTTCTGGCAATTTAACTGCACGCCTGTACCGCGGTTTACCGCATGGCACTGTACAGCTTATACGCTAGCTGTACTGCGTAATATATGATTTGGCAGTTTATCTGCTCACTGATAGCCCCAATACCTAGAGGGTCGAGGGCAGTCCCAATACCCTGAGCGTCGTGGACAATAGTCATTGTTGCCGGGCAACCCGGGATGACCTCATTTGGTGTACAAGGTTGGAGGGGTTTTTCGAGGTCCTATATGGTGTGATTGGTTGGCTGAGCTTAATAGCTCTTATGTGGTGTGACCGAGGGACGGAGAGGTGTATTGGCTGGATGGGTGGGTTTTATAATTCAATTGCATTCATATGTATCTGTTGACTGTTCTATGTGTTAGACTGTCTGTTTGTATCTGTCTAACTGAAAAGTTAGTGAGACTGTGTGACTGATTGAGAACTATTGTTTCTGTGATTGAGAGGTACTTGTGACTGTATGTCTGAGTATATTTTAATATATTCTAAATACTGATACCTGCTAGTACGTCCATTTCAAATGTATCAATTGGTACTGTATAACTCTGTAAGTATGTTCCATTTATGAACTGCTTTCTGGCATTCTTGATTCTATAGCTAATTGGTTATGATCTCACACTGAGCTCGTATAGCTCACCCCCTCTTCTATCTCTCCTTTTAGGTGCATTTCTGATTTCTGAATCTAGACTCAGTACACGGAGGTTTCAGATAGTTTCGACAAATTGGACTATCAATTTGTGTTTTTCAATTATTCTTGTATGTCTGGTTTTTGAACTATAAGGTTTTATAATACTGTGGTACAATTTTTGTTTTGAACTTTTATTCATTCGTTTCATTTCAGTTTTATAATAAACTTACCTGAATTTTTACTAACTGGATTATAAATGATTATATGGTTTTGCAAAAGAAATTAAGGTTGACTTGTTTTTTTAAAATTGTCTCACGATCACTTTAGTGATCAATGTTGCATTCTGAATTCGGTCTAAACTTCTAGGCTAGGTTTAGGGTGTTAAGCACAACAGGGGGTGGAGGTGGCGGAGTTGCAAGATTTGCTTGCTTGAACTCATTGAACCACTGGTTCATCATTCTGAGGAATAGATTTTTCATATCATCACCGATGGATTGTAGAACAGACGTACTATTACTTGCTTCAAGATTCGAAGCTTGGACATTACATTCAGCTTCGTTAGCTATAGCTTGATTCGAATCACCTGACATCTTGAATCTATAAGAAAATACAATATTAGAACGGATCAAAAGCATCACACTATCACAGGGTATATGTGGCATGTGTATACTAAACTTTACTCTGCCGTGTGGACATGAATTTGCCCAAAATCAAGCCATTTCTAGCACCAACTCATACATGACACTTTAGGCCAATTATGCACCTATTTAAGGAAACATGACCCTATTGAAACATACATATAAATGCCAATTCAAGAGTCCTAAATAAAGTAATCGATATGCCATTCAAGGCAACTTAATTTTAATCCCCAAAACCTACCTAATCATACAAAATTTACCACTTATCATTCATCAACTACAAATTCCAAGAACTTACTAAACATACAACATAAGGTAGCTCAATGACACAAACCATCAAATGATACTAATAAGCATTAGAACATATTATATATACATGACGCCAAAACACAAACACATTTAGCTATTATTTACATATTCATCAATCACCACTTTAAAACATCCTAAATAAATTTCAACCACAATTCATCTAAATAAGTTTATACATGGAGAAACAAAAACTACCAATATAGATGGATAGTGTGAGCTGTAACACCTCAAATTTTAGGGTTTTTAAATTTTTGCATGAATTGATATTTGCATGACCGGGTGTGCTAAATTTCTTAGGTGAGTTTGAAGGGCCTTTAGAAGGTCTGGGTTAAGGCCAAGCCTTTGGTAAATTTTTTATTTCTAGGCTTAAGGGAGTACGGAAGACAACTAGTCAGGCATAAGTGGAGTTGTTAGGATTTTATGACACAAGAAGCATTGTGTTGGAGTGGCAAGTGGCGCCACATGTGGAGGGCTTAGAGGTGGCATCATTAGCAAGGGGGAACATGGGTTCAAATCCCCTTGCAAGCAAATGTATACATTTTGCTGGTAGTAGGCGGCAAGTGGTTCAAATGGTTTCAGACTCTGAAGGGGATTGTTGACTTGGTAAGGGATAAGAATTTAAGTTTGAAGTGAGATGTTGGAAGGGATCAAGAAGAGGAATATGTGGAGATTATCGTGGAGTTTTTCAAGGAGTTGGGATTGAGTGAGATTGTAGTCTATTGGGGTGGTTGCATATTCGGCTAGGGGTTGTTTAGGTGTATTTTTTTGGCTTTTGGTAGGTAGTTGCCGAATTTTCTTTGTATCGGTTGTGAGGGTTTGGTTTTTGTTCCTTTGTGTTTGTGGGTGGTGCCGAATTGGAATAGGGTCCTTAAGTGTTCTCTTTTTAGGCTTCGATAGTCTATGTTTATTAACCATTCGGGTCTTTTCTTGAAGTGGTGATTGGCAACCCTATCCCACTGCTAGGCAGGGAGCAGCAAGTGCGCAGATGGGGCGCTGGGAAGCAGATGATTGTGCGGGCTACTGAGGCGTGTTTGCTGCTGCGGTGTTTGGTCGACTGCTGTAGCTAGGGAGCTAGCTAGGTGTTTTAGGACTTTGGGTGATGTATGGATGGGAAAAATAAGATGGTATTTATAGCATGAATAATAGGACTTAAAATAGAACTCTTAGTCTAATTTAATAATTAAAAATAAGAGTCTAATTCTAATCCTACTCAAAATTAACAACAATTAATAATTAAATATAACCATACAAAATTACCAATTGCTATTAAATTATTAAGATAAACATAAAATAAAATTAATCCTAATTCTAAGCTAAGTTGATAAAAATTAATATAATGGATATAATTATATATATTAAGATTTATCATATTATTAATATATAATATATAATATACATATATATAGCAAAATTATTTGTTTCTAGATGCCTTAAAAATATTTACAAAGAGAGGCACCTAGTTTTTATTATTTACGAAAAGAACAATCAAATTTTAAAAATATTTCAATTAAGTCTCTAAACTTAATGAAAAATTTAAAATTGAGTTGCAAATTAAAACTTGGATCAAAATTAACCCTTTTATTTGAAAAATCAAAAATTTATTTCATTATTTAGGGAATAATTTCTCAAAAAATTATGTAAAAATCAATTCCTAGAAAAGATTGGAGGGGTCACAAGCGGTCCTGCTTAAATTCCAGACTCCTAGACAGAATTTATTTAAACATAATAAACCTGAAAATATACTCTAAATAATTTATTAAAAATAAAAGAGAATTTTAAACATCTAATAACCTAAACAAGGCATGATCCCGTTCAAGTTTATCTCCGTGGTAATGTTTCAGACGCTGAACATTAACTTGAAAATTACCTCCCTTACCTTGGAGTTCAACAACTCCGTATAGATAGACGCAATGAATCGTAAATGGGTCTGACCAACGTGATTTGAGTTTACCTAGAATGAACTTCAATCTAGAATTAAATAACAAAACTTGCTAACCTGCTTCAAATTCTCGAACTCGAATGTGCTTGTCATGCCATTTCTTGAGTCTCTCCTTGAGTAATTTGGCATTTTCGTACGAGAACATCTGAAATTCCTCTAGCTCATTGAGTTGGAGCATCTGTTTCTCTTTAGCAAGTTTGAGATCCAAATTGAGTGTCGCAGAGCCTGGTAAGCTTTGTGCTCTAACTCCAAAGGTAGATGACAGGCTTTTCTGAAAACCAACCTATAGGGTGACATCCCTAAAGGTGTTTTGTATGCTGTTCTGTAAGCCCATAAAGCATCATCTAATCTTTTGGACCAATCTTGCCGGTTTGGGCAAACTACCTTCTCAAGTATGCCTTTGATTTCCTTATTTGCTAGCTCAGCTTGCCCATTCGTCTGCGAATGGTAAGCTATAGCAACCTTGTGTTTCACTCCATACTTGTCTAACAACCATTTTAACCACTTGTTCACAAAATAGGATGGCTCGCGGGGTTCCAAACCTTGTGAATTCGTGTTCCTACAAGAACTTCATCACAACCCTAGCATCGTTTGTCAGATAAGCTTCAGCCTCGACCCACTTGGACACATAGTCTACTGCCACTAGTATGTACTTGTGACCAAAAGAAGGAGGAAAAGGACCAAGAAAATCAATGCCCCATACATCAAACAATTCTACCTCAATAATGTTTGTTCGAGGCATCTCACTTCTGACCAAGAAAATCAATGCCCCATACATCAAACAATTCTACCTCAATAATGTTTGTTCGAGGCATCTCACTTCTGTTGGTGACATTTCTAACTCTTTGACATTGGTCACAATTCTTTACATACGCATGGGCATCCTTAAATAGTGTTGGCCAAAAGAATCCAGCTTGCAATACTTTGGCTGCAGTAGGAGTACCTCCGAAGTGTCCCCACTTGGAGTTGAGTGACAGTGGTATAAAATCTTCAGTATTTCTTCTTCTGCCATGCATCTCCTGATCATCTGATCTGCACACTTTTTAAACACATATGGTTCTTCCCAGAAATAGTACTTCACATCATGAAGAAACTTTTTCCGTTGTTGATACGTCTTATCAATCGGCATCAAACCACAAGCTAAATAGTTAGCAATATTAGCAAACCAAGGGGTGTTATGGACATGATTTACCTTCAGTATATGTTTATCTGGAAATGTCTCTTGAATCAGTACACATGGAGAATTTCCTTCTTGCGGCTCTAATCTAGACAAGTGATCTGCTACTTGGTTTTCTACCTCCTTTTGATCTTGAATTTCCAGATCGAACTCTTGGAGTAGAAGTGCCTACCGGATTAGTTTCGACTTAGCGTCTTTCTTAGCAAGTAAATATTTAATTGCTGAGTGGTCCGTATAAACAGTCACTTTGGTACCTACAAGATAAGATTGAAACTTGTCGAAAGCAAATACAATAGCAAGTAACTCTTTTGTTGTTACCGTATAATTTAGTTGCGTTCCTGTTAGAGTTCGACTGACGTAGTAGATGGGATGAAAAACTTTGTTCCTTTGCTGGCCTATGACAGCTCCAGTTGCGAAGTCACTTGCGTCACACATCAATTCGAATGGCAGATCCCGGTCTGGTGTGACAATTATGGGTGCCGTAACTAATCGATTTTTCAAGTCTTTGAACGCTCTTAAACATTCCTCATCAAACCTAAATGTTGTATCTTTCTCCAGTAATTTGCACAAAGGTTTTGCAATTTTGGAGAAGTCTTTGATAAATTGTCAATAAAAATCGGCGTGGCCCAAAAAACTCCTAACACCCTTTACAGATGTTGGAGGTGGGAGTTTCTCGATAACATCTACTTTTGGTTTGTCTACCTCAATCCTATGTCTCGAAATCCGATGCCCTAGAACAATTCCTTCTTGTACCATGAAATGGCATTTTTCCTAGTTAAGTACTAGGTTTGTTTCTTCGTATCGTTTTAGGACCTTAGCCAGGTTGGCTAAGCAATCATCATAAGTGTCTCCAAATACTGAAAAATTGTCCATAAATACTTCCAAATACTTTTCAACCATGTCAGTGAAAATAGACATCATACATCTTTGGAACCTAGCAGGTGCATTACATAAACCAAATGGCATGCGTCTAAATGCGGACGTACCATACAGGCAGGTGAATGTTGTTTTGTGATGATCTTTCGGTGCTACTGTAATCTGATTATACCCTGAGTATCCATCGAGAAAACAGTAATAGTCTCACCCTGCAAGTCTATCCAGCATTTGATCCAAGAACGGAAAAGGAAAATGATCCTTCCTAGTCGCATTGTTCAGCTTCCGATAATCAATGCAGATTCTCCATCCCGTAATCGTTCTAGTTGGTATCAGTTCATTATTTTCGTTCTCAATGACCATGATACCTCCCTTCTTTGGCACGCACTGGATTGGACTTACCCACGAACTGTCTGAGATGGGGTAAATGATACTCGCATCTAACCACTTGATAATTTCTTTCTTTATTATGTCCTTCATAATGGGGTTCAGTCTTTGTTGTCCATCGATCGTCCATTTTTCACCATCTTCTAGGATAATCTTGTGCATGCATACAGATGGACTAATACCACGAATAACAGCTATGGTCCATCTGATAGCCTTCTTGAATTGTTTCAAAACTATTATAAGTTTTTCCTCTTATTCAGAAGTTAATTGTGCTGAAATAATCACAGGCAGAGTAGAAGCGTTACCTAAATAAACATATTTTTAGTGTGAAGGTAATACCTTGAGTTCTAATTTAGGTGGCTCCTCGATTGATGCTTTCAGTTGTGAGTAATCAATCTTCTCTAATTCCAAAGATTCAAATCGAGATTGCGGATTAAATTCTTTTTGATTAGCTTCTAACAAGGCTAAGTCTTCATCCTCCTCTTCATCATTCAAAGGATCTAATGTCAAAATTAATTCCAACGGATCCTCAACATAGTTGAGTTCCTCTTCCACTATTAACTCTTCTAAATTTGATACTGCAGAACAATCATCTATTGCGTCAAGAAATCGCATTGACTTGAAAACGTTAAATGTTACCTGATCATCCTGAACACGCATTGTAAGCTCGCCCTTCTGCACATCAATCAGGGTCCTTCGGATTGCTAAAAATGGTCTTCCTAGGATAACTTGCACCTCTTTGTCTGCTTCAAAGTCTAAGATTACAAAGTCAGCAGGAAAGATAAATTTGTCTACTTGTACCAATACATCCTCGATTTTTCCTTTTGGATGTACTAAGGATCGATCTGTTAGTTGAAGTGTAACCATAGTAGGTCTAACTTCACCTATCCCTAATTTCCTAAATATTGACATAGGCATCAAGTTGATACTTGCACCTAAGTCACATAATGTCTTACCACAATATGTTGCTCCAATATTGCACGGTATGGTACAACATCCGAGATCCTTCAACTTCGGGGGTAATTTGTCTTGAAGATATGCACTGCATTCCTTCGTTAGAGCTACGGTCTCAAATTCTCCTAGTCTTCGTTTCTTGGACAGGATGTCCTTCATGAATTTGACGTAATTCGGCATTTACTCAAGTGCTTCCACCAATGGGATGTTGATATGAAGTTGCTTGAGTACGTCCAAGAACTTCTTGAATTGGACCTCCTGTTTCTGCTTCTAAAGTCTTTAAGGGTAGGGTGGTGATGGTTTCTTTACTGGAACTAGTACTGGTTGATTCGTCTTTTTTGGTAATTCTGTCTTTAACGAAGTAGTTAGTTGATCAGAATTAGCTAGTTCAGAAGTTACCTCGTCAGGTTTTGCAGTTTCTAGTTCTGGTAAAACTGGAATTTCAACATTCGTTTGAACTTCCTCTGGGTCTTGAGCTTTAGCACGCTTCTTTTCAGCTTTAATGATGTTGGGCACTACTGTCTTTCCACTCCTAAATGTTAGCATTTTACAATGTTCCTTCCCCGAATTTCTCAGATTCTCCGTGTCACTAGGTAGAGCACCTTGTGGACGGTTCCTGAGTTCAGTCGCAAGCTGGCCCACTTGATTTTCCAAATTTCTTAGAGTGGCATCATTTTTCGCCATGTATGCCTTCAATAAATTCTCTAAGCTATTGGATGATTCAGCTTGAGCTAGTTTCTGAACTTGCTTGGGGAAACTAGGTGGCTGGGTTGGTCTAGGTTGGGCGTAAGTGTTACTGGTTCCAGCACCTTGGTTACTCCAAGAGAAATTCGGGTGATTTCGCCATGATGGGTTGTAGAAGTTAGATTACAGTCCCTGCCTCCCTCGATTCTGGTTCTGATTACCTTTGTAGTACATGGATTTTGGGTTTGATGGACATTCTTCAATCACATGTCCTTCCCCACAATAAACACAGGCTATATTCTCAAAGTGATTAGGTGGCTGGGCTACAAGGCTATTAGACTCATTAGTGGTAAGATTCTTTAACATCAAAGATAGTGATGATACTTGAGATACGAGTGAAGTGAGAGCATCTACTTCATGTATTCCAGCGACTCGTCTTCTTGACGCTGCTCGATTGGTTGGCCATTGATAGTTGTTGCTGGCAATCCTCTCGATAATCTCATAAGCCTCACTGTAAGACTTAGACAGGATAGCACCGTTAGCAGAAGGTCCACTACCATCCTCATGTGAGCGTTGAGACCATTGTAAAATGTCTCAAGTTGGATGCAATATGGGGTTCCGTGATGAGGGCACTTTCGTAATAACTCTTTGAATCTTTCCTATACCTCATACAAGGACTTATCATCCATTTGTTGGAAGGCAGTAATCTCGTTTCTCAGCTTAGCAATCTTGCTAGGCGGGAAATACTTCACAAGAAATCTCTCTGCTATCTCTTGCCATGTAGAAATCGAGTTTGGTGGCAATGAGTTTAACCAAGCTCGTGCTCTGTCCCTTAGCGAATATGGGAACAGCCTCAATCATAATGCATCTTCGGGTACTCCGGCTAACTTGAAAGAACCGCTCACCTCCATAAATAGTCTTAAATGAAGATGAGGATCTTCAGTAGGCATTCCACTAAACTGGGCCATAGTCTGAAGCATCTGGAACATAACTAGCTTCAGCTCGAATTGTTGTACCTCGATTTCAGGTCTCCTAATACCTGGATTAAGGTCATTAAATACTGGCACGACATATTGTCTTAGGGCTTTATCCCTATCATCAGCAATAAGGATAGGAGTTTGAGCAAAGTTTGCTCCGTATCCTTGATTCACGTTCTCAAAATTCATTCCTTCAGTTCTTCTCTGATTCGCTTGTCTTCTTCATTGTCGAAAGGTTCGTTCTATCTTAGGGTCTACAGGGAGTAAGTCAATAATCTGGTCAATACTTATAAACACCTGAGATAATCACAGAAAAGTTAATTAAGTAAAAAAAAGGGAAAATTAAACTAAAATGTAAACTAACAAATTCATAAATTATGGCTTTTAAAAAAACAGTCCCCTGTAACGGCGCCAAAAACTTGGAACGACGGAAATGTGCAAGTGTACACAATCGCAAAAAGTAATATAGTGACAAGTAAATGTCGAGTTATCGTACCTACAAGGACTGTAAAAGAATTATTTATAAATGTAATTAAAACACTTTGGTAAGGTAAAAATAATTTGGTTTTGGAAGATGAATTAAAACTAATTAAAAACTAAGTAAATAATAAAAGAAAAAAAATTCTAATGCACGATTTCAATTAAGATTTAATCAAGATGATATAATTGTGTTGGGGTAATTACATTTCTTTGACTTAGAATTATTAAACTTATGCTATACTGTTACGAATAAATTCACGGCAACCCAATAATTTGCTAACTTATGAACATATTTACTAAGTAAAAATTCATTCATCTCTTGAAACATATCCCTATGCCAATTCAACAGATTAAACAGATTTATAAAGGTAAACATGCTATTGCACATACATACTTATTGAATTAAATCATCTCTCGCATATCCCTATGTCGATTCAACCAATTAATTTAACTTAATAAGCATATAAAAGACTATGTGAGGTAACAAGACTACATTATCTTGAAACAATTTAATCACAATAATCTTGCAAGTTATGCAGCAAGGCATATGTATCGCCAAATACAATGTTAATTTAATCTTCAGCTACCTTAGAAGAATTAAACATGCACTGATTAAGTACTATGTCCATTAACTGCAATTTCAATCCGTTTAAACAATTAACTCTTTAGTTATCTAAACAATTACAATGCCAGATAACCTAATCATGATTTTTCTTAATCAAGCATTTTTCTGGGGCCTATAATAACATAAACATAAATTTAATAAATTAAGAGGATGAAATGCAATTAACCCAACATGAATTAAATTCAAGCTAAATTGATTAAGATAACCATTTCAAGAAAATGAATATTCATAGATATGTTTATCATAAAAATAACAGAAATTAAAAAGATAAGGAACAAGAAGCAAATCCGGTGTTTCTCCGTGGCTTGACTGATTGCTCAGTTCTTTGTTTCCATTGCCCTCGCCGATCAAGGCTTCTATGAACACTTGCTTGCTACCTAAAATGGCTGGGAGAATACCTTTTTTCCAAGAGGAGAAATCGGCACAAGAACTATAGGGAAATAGAATAGAAAATGGAGAGAAAAGAGAGTGGGATGAATAAGAGAATGAGAGTGAATGACGGATGTTGAGGGATGATTAGAATGGGCAGCATAGGGTGCCTTTTATAGCTAAGGAGGGCTGCTAAAAATAGCAAACTCCAGCAGCCAAGAGACTCCCCACATGGCCAGCCATCCACATGGCAAAATTAAAGCTTTCAACTTTGCTAAAATTAGCCTGGGGCAAATCCAAAATGGAGAATACCCAAAATGGTTGGGAGAATACCTCTTTTCCAAGAGGAGAAATCGGCACAAGAACTATAGGGAAATAGAATGGAAAATGGAGAGAAAAGAGAGTGGGATGAATGAGAGAATGAGAGTGAATGACGAATGTTGAGGGATGATTAGAATGGGCAGCATAGGGTGCCTTTTATAGCTGAGGAGGGCTGCTTAAAATAGCAAACTCTAGCAGCCAAAAGACTCCCCACATGGCCAGCCATCCACATGGCAAAGTTGAAGCTTTCAACTTTGCTAAAATTAGCCTGGGGCAAATCCATAAAGCCTTAAATTAAGGTGGGGTTTGAATGCAATTTGGAGGTCTTTCAAGGACATGTTTGCAAGCTTATTTAATCAGCTAAAATGCTAATTTGGGTCAGCATTTGGACGGTTCTGGGCTGCCCAATTGGTGGCTGGTTCGGTTCGATAAATTGGGTTCAACTGGTGCAGTTCAATTGGGCCCTTTTTCCATAATTAATTAAAATTGATCTATTCAGCCCAAATTAAATTGGGAATAAATTAAAATTAATTATATTATGAATAAATACACATATTTGGACCGTCTTAGGCTAGAAATTATTTTTCCTCGTTACTTCGAATTGCTTCTTGGTTTTGTTCTTCTAGCGGTGTCTGCCGAGTCAATTTTCGCCTTTTGTGCGAATCTGTCAAAAATAATCAAAATTCACTAAAAATAATTATCAAATTGACTAAAAATCAACATGTTCAAACTTTTAGCACATTTAATTTATTTTATAAAAATTAATTATTTTATGACAAGAATTTTACCGAAACTGCCTGATTTTGAGTAAAAATAGGTATGAAAAATTATATAAATTTTTGTATTTCCATGCCCCTCCACACAGGCGTGTGCCCTGTTTTTAATAGATTTTCTTGGAAGTTTCCTAAGTATCTAAAATGGTCCTGGGTTGTTTCCAAATCGTGTTTTAAGCCTCGTAAGCCCATATTCAGGTCCGTAGGACATTATTTGAAAAAGTTTTTAATTGGGACACATTTCAATGAGTGTAAATTTGAAGGGTTGCATGTGATTTAGTAAGATAACGCCTCGTACCCTATTACGGTGTCGGATACGGGGAAGGAGTGTTACACCAGATCAACTTCATATATTCTTTTTCTTACTAATTTCAGCCCAATACTATGAAGTTTTGCATTCATGATCATACACAGTCTCGTACGGTGCCATCTTAATACTTGACTAAAAATTATTAATATACTCAAATTCAACTAACAACAATTATTTCTTTTCCAATTGCCTTCAGATTCTAAAATATAGCACCGAAACATATCTTCAAGAATCCAAATCACAAATTCAGATTAACTACTCATCTGAGAATGAAATGTGGTGCTAAAGTATAACCGCATACCCAAAGGTTATTATAATTTGTTCTAGAATTAGAATGTAAACCGTGGATCTCAATCAGAAATTATTGAAACTTGCATACTATGTAATCTGACAATCTCAGCAACATATAATTCAAAAAATCCATTCATACCAGGATAAAATATTCAGACTTCGTCAAATATTCAACAATTACCCAAATGAAAATCAATTATCAAATCATAGTCTTTCAATAGCTCTAGCTACCCATGCTGTCCTAGATTCCAAAACTTTTTGCAACATCAGATAATTTAAACTTTTATAATAAGTAAATATCTAACATTTTTCACCAACTGATAATGTCACCAATTTTCAGTGCAAATACAACAATTGCAAATTTTAAATTGTGTATTGGGTAATTCTTTTCATACGTTTTAATTGTCTGGAAGTATAGGCTATTACTTTGCCTTGGTACATCAAAACACAATCTAAACCATTTAATAATGCATTATTGTAAATCACAAATTCCATACCCAATTCAAGCTGAACCAAAACTTGTAATGACCCAAAATTCATGGGCACCAGAAAAACGAGTCGTAGGGCTTCCGTCTTAGGAAATCGAGTTAGTAAAAAAATTTTAGAAATATTTGAGTGTTTAGTTGTGTGTTTAATTAAGCTTTGAATAGGAGAATTTAGTTTAATTTGAAATAATTAATAGAAAGGACTAAATTGAATAGAGTATAAAAGTTTAATTAAAGAATAGAAAAAATATTAAGGGATTAAATTAGTAATTAAACCAAATTAGTGATATGTGTAAGATAGAGAATAAATACATGTGTTTTTGCATTATTGTTACAAATGTATAACATGTATGTATTTACTTATTTATTAAGTAATAGATAATTAATTATTTATTATTATATTATTATTATTATAAATTATGTAATATTATGTTTTATTTATTTATTTGTGATGGTGACAAGTGTATGGTGATGGATAATACATGTGTATATGTGTGAATAATACATGTGTATTATTTTTATTTGTATTAATTAGATATTTTATTATTAATTATTAATTTAGTAAATGAATGAAATAATTAAAGAAATAAAAGAAAGAAAAAGATAGGAAAAGTTACAGAGAAACAAACGAAAGTGGGAAAGAAAAGAAAGAAAGAAGAAAGGAAAAATTAGAGTTTTGGAAGCTTAGAAGTTAAATTGGTAAGTCAATTAAGTCCCTTTCTTTGTGATTTTGATGTTTTTGGAGCCCTAGAGTAAAGTACTCTTGAATTTATGTGGAAATATTGAAAGTTAATAGATATTTAAGTAGGGTTTACGTTGAGCAAATGATGAAATTAAGGATTAAATTGATAAAATCATTGATTAGAATTAATTAGAGGACTAATTTGTAAACTAGGTTATAAGTTTAGAGTTTTAGGGGCTAAATTGAAAAAAATTCGAAACTACGAAAAAATGATGAAAATTTAATAGTTGTATTGAAGTTTTGATACAATTTGAATAAGGAAATGATGTGAATTGTTAAAAGGAAAAAGATGAATGTGTTTAGGACAAATGTGGTATTATGGTAAAAGTTGTATGGAAAGTTATTGTTTTATATAAAATATATGTGTTGTTAATTAATTATAATTATGCTAATTTTCTAGCAAACAAGGAAACCGAGACAACAAATATGGAGGGAAAGGAAAAAGTGATCGAGGAGTAGCTCGAGAAAATATCGGTTTGTATTATCATAATTCAAGTTATTTACTATTATATGTTTAATTTATTTAATATATGTGCATGGAATTGGAATTGAAATAAGTAGTGATATTTAATTTGAATGTGATTGAATGAATTTGAATTGATAATTTTGAATTGAATGGAATTGGAATGTGAAACGTGAATGGAAAGTGTATTTGATTTCGAAAGTGTTCTTATGAGATGAAATGTGAAATGAAATTAGTGCAATGAGATTGAATACATGAACTAAAGGTTCATGAAGTGTTCAAAGTTGAAATATGTGATTATGTGAATTTGATTGAAATAGAGAAAGGAATTAAATACCCTATTAACTAGTCGGGCTTAGTGGATATAGTTGGCATGCCATAGGATTGGAAGAGTTCAGGGTTACTTCGACCTTGAGTCGATGAGACACTTGGAGTGTCATATTGCTTCGGATAGATTCGATGAGGTATTGGGTACCACTTTACTTCGGCTAGGCTGATGAGACACTGGGTGTCACTATATTGCTTCGAACTATCTGATGAGGCACTGGGTGCCAATATGGTGTGTTTGGTTGGATCCGTGTATTCGCCAAAGTCCGAGTCAAGTTAATAGGGGTAATTATGTGAAATGAGAAAATCTATTGAATTTGATTATTTGAACCATTGAATGAACAATGAAAGCTATATTGTGAATTGGAATGAGAAATGGTTCCTATTGAAATGTGAATTGAATATGTATATGTGATTGAGAGATGAACCAAAGGTTCATGAATGATAGGAATTCTATTGTTGAGATATTGATTAGATTGTTGAAAATGACACATTGATAATATGATAATTTAGCATGAAATTATATGTTTGATGTACTATTTATCTAACACTGAGTATTCATAATACTCAGCGTACGGTTGTTTTCCATGCGCAGGTTAGGTAGAGTTAAAGTTCGGCTCAACATTCAAATCAATCTCGACTTCAGCTTAAATTATGGTGATGAATCTATCTTTTGGAAATGTGGCATGTACTAGGTTTGATTTTAGCCACTTGTAAAGGTTTTTTATATTGAATGTAAATATGGTTTATAAACCTTAAGAAGTTTTTGGAATGAATGAATGAGTTTTTGCTAAGTTTGAAAATGAAATGAATGGTATTTGATGAAGATTTATAAGTTAATGATTTGGGCATGAATTGGGTATGTTTAGTGGGTGAAAGTAGCTTTAAAATGGTGAAAAATCATGTTTTCACACGGCCAAGACATATGGGCGTGTGCCCAGACCATGTGGGGGAAGTCAGACTTGCCCACGGGCTAGTTCCACTGCGTGTGTAGCAAGTCAGATCTGCCCACGGCCTAGCCCCACGGCCATGGGGAGCCCCACGGGCAGACCACACGGGCATGTCCCAGGCCACAGGGGCATGTACCCTTATTTTCAAAGAAAAGTTTCCAAAGTTCCCGGTTTCGCCCCAAAACACTTCTTAAAATTATTTTGGGCCTCGAAGGCCCATATTAAGGGCTAATTGATGGAAATTAGATGGTTTTAGATTGAAACTCAAATTTATATCTCGATTTTGTTTGTTTACTAGTGTATAAGTCTGGTAATACCTCGTAACCCTGCTTCGGCGACGGTTTGGGGTTAGAGGGTGTTACAAAACTGGTGCTTCGATCAACAGAGCTTTCATCTGGTCAAAATTTTACTAACGCTTATCAGGCTGTTCAAATCTTGCATCTTTCTGTAATAACCATGTCATCAGTGTAGCTATTTGTAACATCCTGGTTTAGACCCTAGAGAATAAATTATTATTATTTTCTGTGTTTACAATATGCGAATTAGCATGTGTGAAAATTTTCGTATGATAAATTTGATCGATTGATTGCTTAATTATGAAAAAGGACTTAAACGCATAAAATGTAAAAGTGGCCTTCTAATTGTTAAAGTGTTAAATTGCTATGAAATATTAATGTTGTAACACCCCAACTCGGCCCAGACATTATGGCTAAATCCGGCGGTGTCACATGGAAGGGTGATTCGTACCAACCGCGTACAGTGTAAAACTTTGAAAACAATTGTTCGCTCGTGGTTCAAACAAGGGTTTATTTTCAAATCAGCTCCGTTGGAAAAATAATTTAGTTGAAAATGAATTCCTTTGAATGTTTGGTTAATTTAAAAGTTCAGGTGAGTTTAAGTAAAAGCTTTGATTTTGTAAGTGAAACCCAAGTTTGCATAACTTGTTAAGTTTCTTGTTAAGTATGACAGATGCTCATGTTTTAGGAAAACATTAAGATATTTACGTTGGAAAAAAATCATGTTTTAATTTTAGAAATATAGCAGTTATAATAATAAAATCAAATATAAAATCATATCGGAGATAAAAGGCCTTATTACAACCCAACAAAAAATAATTAAAGGTAAGATAAATAAAACTACTAATTTACTAATCAACTTGCAGTGTGGCAACCTCTGAGTCCTCTCCTACGTCGAACCGCTTACTCAGGGTTACCTGAAAAATTAAAGGAGGGAGTGAGTTTTTAAAAACTCAGTGTGTACAACCCTCGACAAACACGTTAACATGCAATTAATCAAATAGGGCCTAAACTCTATCAATACCGATGGCCTTTGGGCCTTAGCCCGTAGTGGCCTCAGTTGGGCTTGAGCCCATATCACACTAATATCATATGAATGCAATGCTCCCATCCCAATCCAGCCCTGCACTCCATTTCCCTTCCAACCCTACACTCCTGTAGAGATATAAATATCAACCCACCTATCCCTACACTCTAGTGATAGCACCAGTTGCAGCACTAACTGAATCGTTTCAGCAGAGCTGCTAATCACATAATGGGCTTTTAAAGCCGTCGGTGGATCCATGGTCGTGAAGCAACCATGTGACCCTCATATGTCTTCCTTCGTATCATAAACCCACCAAATGCAACATACATCATATGAATGTATCACATACATTTTCACATATTTAGCACCTAGGGGTATTTTAGTCATTTATGCATTTAGGGAATTTTAGTCATTTTTCACTTAGACATACCAATCATATCATATCACGGGCTTAAGTACACAAGTTGGCCCATTAACACTTTCCCATTATTCAATGCATTTTAAGCCAATTTCATTAGGGTTACCAATTTATTAGGGCCCAAAATCCCATTTCATAGCCTAAAAAGGGCCCATACACTTACTTGGCCCAATAGGCCCAATTCTACCAAGGATCACGTAATTAGCATAACCGGCTCGTCAAATCCTACTAGACCGTCAATTTTACTCGCGATGGGCCTACGGGCCCATTTGGCCTATTTCGGCCCAATTGGCCAAAAGGTGGCCTGGGTTCATGGAATCACCCACAAAGCCTCTATCGACATATCAGTGACACCACATGAGTCTTCACACGGTCGTGTGGTTGCCAGTGCCAACCTTTCAGCTTTTTGGCTTTTCGGTATTCTGGCATTTCAAGATTTTGGCTTTTGCTGATTTGTCATGTGTGTGGTGTATGTACACACCTTTTTGAGAATCGGCACCCAAGACTTCCAATCTCCAACCTAAAATCAGTCAAGCTATTAGTTATTCACTTGTTTAGTAAACATTTCCTTCTTTCCCAGAAACCGAAACTACACTAATCCACTTACCTTGATCAATAGTCCTATTAACCTTTCACTTATTCACTCGCCACGTTTGCCTCCCAGATTTGCGTTGCAAAACATAAACCATCAATGACTTGAATAAACAAGTGACTTTTATCCATCTTAAGTTACCTTTACACCTCCTAAAACATTCAGCTAAACCAAAATAAAGATGAATATACTTACAAAAACCAAAAACGCACAAGGGAGTAGTTTGGCAGGGATCTGGAGGAGAAGGAGAATGAACGACCCGATCACTACCAACCCAATTGAAGAGTGAGGAAGAAAAGAAGGATTCAGCCTAGTTAAAGAAGGGGTTCGGCCAAAGAGTGCAAAGATCTAAAAAGAAAATGGAAGGAAGAATTAAGGAGGAGAGATCAAAACCGAATACAAGTAATCGGTTTCTTGATTACACCAAAAGATTAGTATAACCAAGAAGAGATTGAGAAAAATGAAGATGATATTCAGCTAGAGATTAAGAGAAAAGAATTTCGATAGGGGTGAATCTAGAGAAGAACCCAAATATACAAGAAGGTTCAGCCAAGTAGAAGAGGGTATCGATTTTTTTTAATTTGTGAGAACAACAAAAGAATGACACAAATGAAAGAAAAAAAGAGAGGAAGAAATTTGACTTCCATTAACCACTCCTATAGCTGAATAGACCAAGAAATTCAGCACTACCCCAAAGGTGACCAAAATTGGCCCTAAACACCTATCATAGCCGACTTAACCTTTACCAATTACCACACCAGCTCCAACTCTCCCAACTTGATCCCTTCCTAAAATCTCTCCCCTTATCATACCTTAATTTACTCCCCAACACCCATTCAAACCTCTTCATACCAGAGTTTAAATCTAACTCCGCTACCTACACGGCACCAGTACAAAACAATATCTTTAATGCCCAAGCTGACACTCGAACCTTGGGCCTCTCTGCTTCTATTATGGCGTCACCCACGTACTCCCAAAGTGGCGCCACTTTGCCACTAGGCCATAAGCCCATTTGTGCCTTATTTCCTCTTTATTTATTTAAGAGTCATAACGTCTGAGGTCAGGGTTCCACTAAGGCCAAAAATTAAATTCTTTCTATAGTCTACCTTGAACCCGGGACTTCATAGAAACCCTATACTACCTCAAAATCAACACCCTACTAGTTCTAATCACATAAGCAAAGCTTTATCACACAAAATTAAAAGTTTCAGGATTTTTGGGACGTTAAAAATGTGGAGCCTTTGTATGTCAAATAAACCATTTAAATTAATGGTGGACAATATTAGACAAGGTTAGGTGAATGTTTATATTATTACATAAATGTTAAAATGGTAAACTAATTAATAATATGATTGTAATAAAATAAATAAAACAAAATGGCCATGCAATTTGTGTCCTTCTTAACTGAAAATACAATAGAAAAAAGAAAAGGAAGAGAGTCATGCATTCGGCTAGGGCTTTGGCTAATTAAGGAATTAAATTTGATCAGTTTTTGATAATTTTTGTGTTTTTGTGATCGTTGCTTCATGTTTTCTCAAGCCCATGCCTCAATTTTTGAATTTGAGTATGATTTTGAGATGAGCCATTGATGAAATGGTGAGTTTTGTGATGATTTTTGGTGTTAAATGAAAGGTATAAATTGGGTTGATATATTTGTATTGAATTTTTTATGAAATTAGTTAGCTTGGGCTAATTTGTGAAAATGATTATATAGAGGGACTAAAATGGGAAATTTATGAAATATGTGGGCTTGAATGGACTAGATAGAAATTTGACTAGGCCTTGTTTAAAGAAATTGGGTGTATTTGATGATTTTATGAAATAGAGACTTAAAGGTCAAAATGTGAAAATGTGAGGGCTAATTTGTAAAGTGCCCTAATTATGTGTTTATGGATTGAATTGATTGAGTGTGAGATTGAATAAGTTGATTTTAATACATATAGATCAAGAAAAATGAAATCTGGACTTGGATCGTGGGAAATCAAAAGTCGACGAGTAATCGACTCTTTTTGACAAGGCACACTCAAGTAAGTTCATAAGTAGTAATTTGATTATAACTGCTGTTAATTGCATTATTACAGATTTATTTGTATTAAATGAAACCTAGAATGAGGTGAGTATATTGAATTGAATGTTATGGTTGAGATATTAAAGATAACGAGATAGATAAAGCTCAATGGAACTGTAAGTTTAGTTTCGAAAGTTAGTGACATGTCACTAGGATGAATATTTGGCTTCGGGCCATGATACTGGCACTTTGGGTGCGATAAACATCTTCATTTGGCTACGGGCCATGGTATAGATGATTCAGAAGTGACCTTGATTTGGCTTCGGGCCATGGTATAGGTACTCCAGGATAAGTTACCTTGAGTTGGCTACGGGCCATGGTATAGGTACTTACTGGAAAAACTGCTCGATGAATTGACTGTTAATCTAGAGAGATTCGATGAATGAGTTATGGCGGTGAACTTGGATGAAATAGCATGAATTGGTCAGATATGTAAATGTACATGGTTGCCATGAAAGAATATTTGATGAAATCACTTAAATCAAGTGGAAGAAATTCATGTAGGTGAATAAACCATATGGTAAGGCATGGGACAAGGTTTGTGATATTTTAGAATGGTTGGAATTGGTAAATGATAGATTTACTTTTGTATTTATACATTAAGTACTTACTTATGACTTACTAAGCTTTATAAGCTTACTTTGGTTTGTTTATTTCTATTTTATAGATCATTAAAGCTATTGAAGGCTCGAAAATCATTGAGGATCTTCATCGCACTATTAGAACTCATTTTGGTACCTTTTTTGTTTTTAAATAGCTAAGTATGGCATGTATAGGCTAGGGAGGTTTGGAGATATTTTGACTTGTAATTATGCTATGCTAAGTGATTTGGGTAGCTAAGTGTGTAAATATGTTTGTTTTAGTTGCTTTATGATACTTATTTGGCCTAGTTGAATGTGGTCATTTTGGTCTAAACCAAATGGTAAGTTTTGGCAAGATTTTATTAGGATTGGAAATGGTATAAGAATGAATCATGTGATGAATGTTTGGCTAAGTTTAGTCCTTATAAAATGTTATGATTTGAGATGCTTTTGCATGTGTAGTTGGTTGTTGATGAATTAGTTATCTTGATGTATGTTTGGAGCATGATTTTGGTTGGAATTGGTTAGTAAATATTGTGTAATTTTTCCTATAGGAATTTGGCATTTTAAGGTGTGAATTGTGGCTTGAATCAAGCCTAATTCGTGCCACACAGCCTGAGCACACGGGTGTGTGACTCGACCGTGTGATCCTTGCACCTTAGCTAAAATGGTCAGGATGTCACATGGGCTTAACACACGGGCGTGCCTTGTGGCCGTGTGTGCAAGTCAGTAGCCTCTTTAATTTCACACGGCCAAGACACACGGGCGTGTCATATGGTCGTGGGCTTAAGTCAGTATGCATGCTTTGTTTTTCCACGGCCAAGATACATGGGCGTGTCTGGTAGCCATGTGAGGCACACGGCCTAATCCCACAGGCGTGTGACCTCTACAATGATGAAAATTGTTTAAGTTCCGGAAAAAATTTTCTAAGTGTTTGGTTTAGTGTCGACCCTCTTTAAATGTATGTTTGAGGCTTCATAGGCCTTCTTAAGGGACTTTATTCTTATTTTGATGATGGCATTGTTGATAATTGGGTTATATATGTTATATGATAGAAAATTACTCCGATTGTTTGATAATGCCTCGTAACCCTAGTCCAACGACGGATTACAGGTTAGGGGTGCTACACTATTTCAATTATCAGCACCGAAGCTTTGAATTTTTCTTAACATCAATAGTGCACTCCAAAATAGGAGAGGAAAACCGAAAGTAGTTCCAATAACAACCAGGGCAATAATACAACTTTAACAATATGAGATCCATATTACTGAACTCCCATGATCGAGTCAGTATTTATAACAATTAATGTAATTACCTCTGGCCAATGGATATTTTTCACAGATAAATCGTGTTTGCTACAAGAGATTGACTATAAGAATATCAGGAAAACCGAAATAGTAAAACCCAAAAAGTAAAGCTTTACAGAATTTCTGAGAATAAAAACCATATTGAATAATGAATAGGTCAATGATATCCCAAAGAAAATCCAGAAGAGTAATATCGCACATACGCATTAGGAACAGCTATGATAGAGATAATATAGATTGCATATTTGCAATTCAGAGCTTCAGCCACTAAAAGTGGAAAATAGTATCTTATGAATCTTATCGTCAAGTCTTCTCTCAAACATAATTGATTTGAAATCCAAAGGAGGGTAGAGCAATACCACTCATGAATCAACCAGACTTACAATAGTTCCCGCCTAATAGTATAATTAGCTGGCCTTTCTATATGATAAGCATAACATCTGAAAATGAACCTTTACATTTGCCTCTAAAAATATCAAAACATGTAGGATACCCAGAAAAGATCGCTATAAGATATCCAATTATAACAACTGTATTCAAATATCTTTACAATTTCATCACTATTCCACTAACTACTAGAGTCATCAATAATCTCACATTATTCAGTTCACTAAACGAACTAATTCAAAAGAAATTTCCAATTAATCTATTCTGTAGATACCGTAATTGAATAAATCAACTATTCATAAATAACTTCTTCCTCAACAGTGACATTACGTATTCTGAATAATCTTCAGAATAAATCTGATATCTCTTTTAAAATTTGTAACACCTTGATTTTTGGGATTTTTTAGGATTTTTGCGATTTCGGCATAATTATGAAATTTTGTTATTTGATTATGAAATTTATGTTTTAAGGGTGTTAGTGGGCCTTTAGAAGGCACAAGCCTAAGTTAAAACCCGGTAGAAATATCAAATTTTGGACTTAAAGAAAATGGGACTTGAGTAGGTGGGCTTTTAAGAAAAAGTGAGTAAATTAAGACACAAGTGAGCCCTTGGTAAAGTGGTAATATGGTGCCACTTAGAGCCTAAGAAAGTGGCGTGTGGATGTGTGCAAGGGCCAAGGTTCTAGTCACAAGGTAAGCAGTATGGTATTTTATTTATTTTATGCATGTGCCAGTCATGTGATAGATTTCAAGTGGAACTCTGTTGAAGAGAGTTTGAGATGCTCAGGAGATTAGATCAGGTAGGATAAGGGAGAGAAATTTTAGGATTTTTGAATGGAAGTTGGTGGTGGCCGATTGTGGAGGTTTTGGAAAGCAAATTTGGCATTTGGGGTTTTGAGGTTTTAATTTCGACAAGAGGGGTTAGTGTGTGCCGATTGTGCTGAGGGTGTTCTTTCGGGTTTTATTGATATTTTCTTAGCCGCCGAATTGGTATAGGAATTAGACTCATACATTCTTTCTTTTCTCCTCCCTTGTTCTAGAAGCCAAAAACGTGAACCACCTATTCTTTCTTTTGCCGATTTGTGCAAGTAAGAAAGCAAGCCAAACTTTCTTTCTTTCATTTCTTTTCTCCTCAACCGAAAGCTATACTATTTTCTCTTCTTTTCTTTTCCATTTCTCCCCTACTCTCTTTTAAAACAGAATCCTATTGAAGTAATCCCTTCTTCTCAAGCCCTCTGTTGACTGCCATAAAAGCCGCAACCGAACCTGTGTTGCCGTTTGCTTCTTTGACCGAAACTCTATTCTTCTCGTCAACCCAACGCCTTCAAAAGCTAAAACCCAACATCATAACCTTATCAACATCTTCTCTTTTCCAATACAACTTTTACCTTTTTCTTCTTCATTATATCAGAAGTCGAAATCTCCATATTCAAGGTAATTCGGGAATTGCACCCCTAGATCTCTTAGATTCATTCTCTGCTCGAGTCTTGAGGCTAGATCTGTGTCAGATCTGAGATAGAAAATGATTGGAAGCATTCTTGTCTAGTAGATCTTTGGTAAGTGTTTGAAACTCTTTTCTATTCATTATTTCAGGATTTAAGGAAAAGCCAAAAACCCCTATGTAGGGTGACTATCGAATGGGGCTAAAGGCTCTATAGATCTTATCATTCGGTTTGTTATGTGTTAGGGTGGATTAAAGGTTATCAAATGAGGAGTGTGAAGGCTTGGATCATTGGAACGACTAGATCTAGATCTAGTCACTGTTTTCGGCAAAGGTAAATGGTTTATGGCCTTAAAGGTTGTCAGCCGAATATGGTAAGCATAGTTACATTAGTCTTTATTGATTTTTAAGTCTAATATGTTAGTAACCGATTGTAGGATACACGTGGTAGATCTCGTTAACGGCTGTCGCAAATCAGGTGTGTAAACGAACACCCTCTAGTAGACTAAATCGGTAAAAACCGAAAAGTCGAAATGCCAAAATTCTGGCATTTCGTGGGCTAGCGAGCATGCGAGCGCTCGTGGGTCGATTGGAAATGATAAGAACTATAATCGCAATCGGTAAAGTTGGTGATTGCGCGATTTCGTGCACCTCGGTAAATTTGAGCCTCGATGGGCTGAATATGGGCCCAACAGGCTTACGGGCCCATTTGGGTGAAAACTAGCAGTAAGTGGGTTCTGGTGATTCGTATGTTAAGACTGTTAAAACCACTGTAAAATTTGAGGCTTAGCGGGCCAAAATAGCTAATTGACACTGTAGGGCCCATCAGGGGTTTTAGGGCCCGATAGCTCTAAAGATGGTAAATGGGCTAGACAAACTGTTAGGATGAAAATTGGACTGTTGATAACTGTAGTAAGCATGAAACCCTAAAACTAGTAGATTTATTAAAATACCCCTTAAGGTTGGGAAATTACTGTTTTACCCCTAGGTACAAAATGACCATTATACCCCTAGGGTTAAATTTGACTGAAATGCATGCTTTGCTTTATTTTTTCACTGTATGCCATGACATATTTTACTGTTGCATGGGACTGGGTTTATGATGGAGGAAGTGCTAAGTGGCATTGCCACGTTTACTGAAAGGGGTTTGCCTGGTTTTACTGTTAGGGGTTTTGCCTTATATTACTATTAGTGGCTTGGCCACGTTATCTGAGCAGCTATGCTGTGACTGTGGTGTGTAGGGCTGGGTGGGTTGAGTTATTCCCCACATGGTGTGTAGGGCTAGTACGGGTGGTGTGTAGGGCTGGACATGGGCTGGGCTTTGCATATATGCATTATTCTGTTTTGTTACTGTCATGGGTCTATGGGCCGCACTGTTTACTGAATAGGGCTAAAGCCCAGTTAAACTGTATCTGAATAGAGCTAAGGCCCAGTAACTGATTACTGAATAGGGCTTCGGCCCAATTATTACTGAGACTGGATAGGGCTTAGGCCCAGTGAGCTTGAGCTGTTTTGGGCTCTGGATGGGTTTTCTTTGCACACTGAGTTTCCAAACTCACCCATTCCTTTCATCCATGCAGGTGAGCCCTAGCTAGTGGACTTGGAGCTGGAGGGATTCGGAGTGGCTACATGGACTGCGTTTGATGGTTTAATTAAGTTTTTTCTACTTTTGCATCTATTATAAATTATTTTTCATTATGGTTTTGGGTTTGTAATAAGGCCGCTTTAAGTACTTTAATTTGGGGTTTTAATTCTTTGTTTACAATTTGATTTAAATGGGTAGATTAAGGCTGCGCAGGTTTTTCTTAAAATTAATCAATGTTTTCAAAACAAAGCACTCGTAACAAATAGACAAGATCTGATAACAAGATGAATTTTAAACTGGTAGTGGATAGGAAAAACACAAATTAAACCTGGATTTTCTTCCCAAACTATAAGTACGGTTTTGCAAAACTCAACCTAATCATAATAACTAAGGAACATGGTTAATTCGATGTTGATGTGACACACCAGACTTGGCCGTAACGTCTGGGCCGGGTTTGGGGTGTTACATTTAGTGGTATTAAAGCCTGGTTGCGACAACTCGGCTGTGGAGCGGGTCCAAAAAGTTTTTAAAAAATTTTGACTCAAGGTCCAAGAAGGGTATTTTTTTAAAATTGGTTTTAGGAAAATGTTAAGAAAACCCTTTTCAAACTCATTTTCTTCAAGGAATACACATTTTAAGGTTTCATTCTAAAAAGTTTAAGTTTTCTAGGCTTTCTAAAATCTGGTATCTGAAAGAGTGGCACACTGAACCCCCAATACCAAGTCTGTAAGTATCCTTCTCTTATACTGTACTGTACTGTAATGTTACTGTAGATAGAACTAAGACCCTACTATACTATAGATAGGGTAATATTGAAACTGTAAAGACTGAGACAATAGGGAAAATAAACCCTAGAAGACTGAGATTGTAGCTAGGCTAGATTTGGCGAAAACAAACTCTGAAACTCTATCTGTACATAAGACATTTTGGAATAAACACTAAAATATTAAACTAATGTCATAAAATTCATAATCAGGTAAGTTGATATGAGTATAAAAACAGCTCGTGGACGAGGCTATGGACGTGGCCGAGGTAGTGTGCAAGCTGGGTCTTCATCTTCAGGACATGTACCGACTAAAGAGACACGAGCGCCGCCAGCAACTGAGACTGGATCGTATGATCGGGCTGTAGGGGACGACGCTTTGTCCTAGGTAATATTAAGGGTTTTAGAGAGGGTTGCTGGGGCAAGCACTGGGACCGTGAATAGGGGATCCATTTCTAAGCGACTCCGGGCTAACAGAGCGGAGGTCTTCAGGGGCATATCTGGAGTAGCCCCAAATGTGACTGAGTATTGGCTGGAAGCCACAGAGTGGATCATGGATGACCTGGATTGCTCAATGGAGCAAAAGCTGAAGAGAGTGGTGTCTCTGCTATAAGACGAGGCAAATCAGTAGTAGATCACTATGAAGGAGAGTACCCCAACTGAGCGGGTAACCTGGGAACTATTTAAGACAGCTTTGAAGGGAAAGTACGTCGGAGCAAGTTATGTGGATGCTAGTAGGAAAGAATTTCTGAATCTGACCCAGGGCAATAAGTCTGTTGCTGAATATGAGGCAGAGTTTCTGAGATTGAGTCGGTATGCTAGCGGTATAGTTACTACTGAGTACGAGCATAGCGTTCGTTTTGAGGATGGCCTCAGGGATGAGCTTAGGGAACTGATAGCTATACAGAGGGAGCGTGATTTTGCTGCGTTGGTGGAGAAGGCTAAGATAGCCGAAGAGGTGAAGCGAACTGAATGGTAGAATCGTGAGAAAGATCAAAACTGACAGGAATGCCAAGAGAGCTAGAGTAGATGAACCAGTCCGAGCAATCTCGGTGAATACAGTTAGACCGCAGGCTTGTGGGGACTGTGGTAAAGTGCATCTGGGAGAATGCTGGAAGCGTACTAGGGCTTGCTTCCAATGTGGGTCCAAAGAGCACAGAGTTAAGGATTGTCCACAGAGGCCAGCTCAAACTCAAGTTGCCGAACAGAGGGTTGCTCAACCAGTGCAAGGTGGACCGCAACCGCTGAGAGGCTGTGGTCAAGGTAGGCAACGAAAATGGTCGTGGACGTGGAGTACCTGGCAGAGGTGCTAGAAATACAGAGGCTCGTCGGCCAGCACTGGTGTATGCTACACATCACCGAGAGGACGATGACACACCTGACATTATAACTGGTACATTTTTTATCTCTAGTATACCATACGCTACTTTGATAGATGTGGGTTCTACTCATTCATATGTTGCATGTGATATATCTGGGTCGTTAGGTGTGCACTCTGAGGAAACCGTGAGTGGGGTAACTGTGATAAGTCCACTGGGTCACTCAGTTAAGGTAGATAAACTCTTTAGAAATGTGCCTTTAGAGACTTAAGGTAGGATTTTCTCTGGAGACTTAATGGAGCTACCGTTCGGGGAGTTCGATCTTATCCTGGGGATGGACTGGCTTACTAAGCATAAGGCAACTTTGGATTGTGTGGCTAAGATAATGGTGTTAAGGACTACTGAGGATGAGGAGGTGATGTTTATAAGGGAGTGAATGGACTACTTGTCTAATGTTGTTTCTGCCTTAAGGGCAAAAAAGCTGATTCGCAAGGGTTGCGAGGCGTATTTGGCATTTGTGAGTCAGACGGAGACCGAGGGTTTGACTGTGGAAAATGTTAGAATTGTTAAGGAGTTTCAATATGTCTTTCCTGAGGAGCTTCCTAGATTACCTCCGAATTGAGAAGTCGAGTTGGGAATCAACTTACTACCTAGAACGGTTCCAGTGTCCATCGCACCCTATAGGATGGCACTGAAGGAGTTAGTGGAACTGAAAGCACAAATCTAAGAGTTTTTGGATAGAGGTTTTATTAGACCAAGTGTATCTCTATGGAGAGCACCCGTGCTGTCCGTGAAAAAGAAGGATGGGACGATGCGTATCTGCATCGATTATCTCTAGTTGAACAAACTGACGATAAAGAACAAGTACCCTCTGCCAATGATTGACGATCTGTTTGACTAGATTAGAAGAGCTTCGGTATTTTCCAAGATCGATCTTCAGTCTGGATACCATCAGTTAAGGGTCAAGGAAGTGGATATTCATAAGACAGCATTCAGAACTCAGTCTAGTCATTATAAGTTTTTGGTTATGTCGTTTCGACTGACGAATACACCTGCAGCTTTCATTGATCTGATGAATCGAGTATTCCAACCATACTTGGATCAATTCGTAGTCGTCTTTATCGACGATATTCTAGTGTATTCGGAAACTGATGAGAAGCATGATGAGCATCTCCGCATTGTTCTGCAAGTGCTGAGAGAGAAACAACTCTATGCGAAATTCAGTAAGTGTGAATTTTGGTTGCGAGAAGTGATATTTCTGGGTCACGTTGTCTCTGCTGAGGGGATTAGGGTAGATTCTCGAAAAATTGAAGCGGTTCTAGATTGGAAGCCGCCGAGGACGGTATCAGAAATTCAGAGTTTTTTGGGTTTAGCAGGGTACTATAGAAGATTTGTAGAAGGATTCTCTCTGATTGCTGCACCGTTAACAAAACTGCTGAGGAAATGAGTATCTTTTGTATGGACTGAAAAACAGTAAGAAGCTTTTGCTAAGTTGAAGAAGGTATTGACTGAGGCACCAGTGTTGATCCAGCCAGAGTCTGGGAAGGATTTCACTGTGTACAGTGATGCGTCGCATGTGGGGTTAGGCTGTGTACTGATGCAAGATGGTAAGGTGGTCGCTTATGCTTCGCGACAGCTTAAACCTCACGAAGTGAATTACCCTACGCATGATCTGGAGTTGGCAGCAGTAATCTTTGCGTTAAAGATCTAGAGACATTATCTATATGGAGAAAAGTGTATTATATACATGGACCATAAGAGTCTCAAGTATTTGTTGACTCAGAAGGAGTTGAATCTTAGGCAACGAAGATGGATAGAGTTGCTTAAGGATTACGACTGTTCGATTGAGTATCACTCAGGTAAGGCAAATGGTGTGGTGGATGCACTGAGTCGACTGTAGCTGAGTTGAGAGCAATGTTTGCTCGTCTGAGTCTATATGATGATGGGAGCTTGTTAGGGGAGTTGCAAGTGAGACCAACTTAGACTGAGCAGATTAAAGAGAAACAATTAGAGGATGACTCGTTAGTTCCTCGATTTCAGCAAGATGAGAATGAGGAGAATTCTGATTTTGGACTGAATAGTGATGGAGTTCTCTGCTTTTGAGAAAGAGTTTGTATTTCGAAAGACTTTAACTTGAGGCAGTCAATTTTGAAGGAGGCTCATAGTGGACCTTGAGCCATGCATCCTGGAGGGAATAAGCTGTATCGAGACTTGTGAGAGTCGTACTGATGGCCTGGACTTAAGCGAGAGGTGACCGAATTTGTGGAAAAATGTCTGACATGCCAGCAAGTAAAGGCTAAGCATTAACTGCCTTCTGGACTGCTACAGCCAGTGAAGATTCCACTTTGGAAGTGTGAGAGAGTAACCATGGATTTTGTGAGTGGGCTACCTTTGACACCCTCTAAGAAAGATTTTGTATGGGTAATTGTGGATAGGTTAACGAAATCCACCCATTTCATTCCTGTCCGAATCGATTGCTTACTTCAGAAGTTGGCCAAGTTGTATGTGGCGGAGATAATGCGACTGCATGGGGTGCCAATTTCAATAATTTCTGATCGGGATCCTAGGTTTACATCTTAATTCTGGCAGAAGTTGCATGAGGCATTGGGTAAGCGATTAGATTTCAGCACTACTTTTCACCCTCAGACAGATGGACAGTCGGAAAGGGTTATTCACGTGCTAGAAGACATGTTGAGGGGTTGTGTTATCGACTTCCGAGGTAGTTGGGAGGATTACTTGCCATTGGCAGAATTTGCTTATAATAACAGTTATCAGGTAAGTATTCAGATGGCTCCATATGAGGCACTATATGGGCGAAGATGTCGTACGCCTACGTGTTGGACGGAGTTAGGAGAACGTCAGGTTCTTGGGCCAGAGTTGGTGGCGGACACTGAGGACAAAGTTAAGTTGATCAGGGATCGGTTAAAGGAAGCATCTGATAGACAAAAATCTTACGCTGATCTAAAGCGTAAGGAAATTGAGTATTCACTGGGAGATATACTTTTCTTGAAGGTCTCGCATTGGAAGAAGATATTAAGATTTGGTAAGTGGGGCAAATTGAGTCCACGGTTTATAGGGCCTTATCGAGTTCTTAAACGGGTAGGGCCAGTAGCTTATCAGTTGGAGTTACCGCCGAAGCTGGACTAAATTCATGACGTCTTTCATGTGTTCATGCTAAGACGGTATCGATCGGATCCTTCGCATGTCGTACTAGTGGAGGAGATTGAGGTAAAGTCTGATTTGACTTTTGAAAAGGAGCCTGTGCAAATACTAGATTGGGAGGTTAAAGTGCTAAGGAAGAAGTCAATTCCTTTGGTAAACGTACTTTGGCGCAATCATGGCAGAAAAGAGGCTACTTGGGAGCCCAAAGAGGCGATGCATCAACAATACCCTTACCTATTTAGATCAGGTAAGTTTCAAGGCTAAAATTTCTTTAAGGGGGTAGAGTTGTAACGCCCTAGTTTTCGAGATTTTTCGAAATTTTTGCAATTTTGGTGTAATTATGAAATTTTGTTGTTTGATTATGAAATTTATGTTTTAAGTGTGTTAGTTGGCCTTTAGAAGGCCTAAGCCTAAGTTAAAACCAGGTGGAAATATCAAATTTTGGACTTAAAGAGAACGAGACTTGAGTAGGTGGGCTTTTAAGAAAAAGTGAGTAAATTAAGACACAAGTGAACCCTTGGTAAAGTGGCAATGTGGCGCCACTTAGAGCCTAAGAAAGTAGCGTGTGGATGTGTGCAAGGGCCAAGGTTCTAGTTACAAGGTAAGCAGTATGGTATTTTATTTATTTTATACATGTGCTAGTCATGTGATGGATTTCAAGCGGAACTCTGTTGAAGAGAGTTTTAAATGCTCAGGAGATTAGATCAGGTAGGATAAGGGAGAGAAATTTTAGGATTTTTGAATGGAAGTTGGTGGTGGCCGATTGTGGGGGTCTTGGAAAGTAAATTCGACATTTGGGGTTTTGAGGTTTTAATTTTGACAAGAGGAGTTAGTGGGTGCCAATTGTGCTGAGGGTGTTCTTTCGGGTTTTCTTGATCTTTTCTTGGCTACCAAATTGGTATAGGAATTAGACTCATACATTCTTTCTCTTCTCCTCCCTTGTTCTAGAAGCCGAAAATGTGAACCACCTATTCTTTCTTTTGCCAATTTGTGCAAGTAAGCAAGCAAGCCAAACTTTCTTTCTTTCTTTTCTTTTCTTCTCAACCGAATGCTATACTCTTTTCTCTTCTTTTCTTTTCCCTTTCTCCCTTACTCTCTTTTAAACCCAAATCCTATTGAAGTAATCCCTTCTTCTCAAGCCCTCTGTTGACTGCCATAAAAGCCGTAACCGAACCTGTGTTGCCGTTTGCTTCTTTGACTGAAACTCTATTCTTCTCGTCAACCCAACCCCTTCAAAAGCCGAAACCCAACGTCATAACCTTATCGACATCTTCTCTTTTCCAATACAACTTTTACCTTTCACTTCTTCATTATATCAGAAGCCGAAATCTCCATATTCCAAGTAATTCGGGAATTGAACCCCTAGATCTCTTAAATTCATTCTCTGCTCGAGTCTTAAGGCTAGATCTGCGTCAGATCTGAGATAGAAAAGGATTGGAAGCATTCTTGTCTAGTAGATCTTTGGTAAGTGTTTGAAACTCTTTTCTATTCATTATTTCGAGATTTAAGGAAAAGTCGAAAACCCCTAAGTAGGGTGACTGTCGATTGGGGCTAAAGGCTCTATAGATCTTATCATTCGGTTTGTTATGTGTTAGGGTGGATTAAAGGTTATCAAATGAGGAGTGTTGGAGGCTTGGATCATTGGAACGACTAGATCCAGATTTAGTCACTGTTTTCGGCAAAGGTAAGTGGTTTAGGGCCTTAAAGGTTGTTGGCCAAATATGGTAAGCATAGTTACGTTAGTTGTTATTGATTCTTAAGTCTAATATGTTAGTAACCAATTGTAGGATACACATGAGAGATCTTGTTAACGGCCGTCGCAAATCAGGTGTGTAAACGAACACCCTCTAGTAGACTAAATCGGCAAAAGTTGAAAAGTCGAAATGCCGAAATTCTGGCATTTCATGGGCTAGCGAGCGTGCGAGCACTTGCGGGTCGGTTGGAAACGGTAAGATCTGTAATTGCAATCAGTAAAGTTGGTGAGTGCGCGATTTCGTACACCTCGGTAAATTTGGGCCTCGATGGGCTAAATATGGGCCTAATGGGCTTACGGGCCCATTTGGGTGAAAACTAGCGGTAAGTGGGTTCTGGTGATTCATATGTTAAGACTGTTAAAACCACTGTAAAAGTTGGGGCTTAGTGGGCAAAAATAGCTAATTGACACTGTAGGGCCCATCAGGGGTTTTAGCGCCTGATAGCTCTAAAGATGGTAAATGGGCTAGACAAACTGTTAGGATGAAAATTGGACTGTTGATAACTGTAATAAGCATGAAACCCTAAAACTGGTAGATTTATTGAAATACCCCTTAAGGGTGGGAAATTAGTATTTTACCCCTAGGTGCAAAATGACCATTATACCCCTAGGGTTAAATTTGACTAAAATGCATGCTTTACTTTATCTGTTCACTGTATGCCATGACATATTTTACTGTTGCATGGGACTAAGTTTATGATGGAGGAAGTGCTAAGTGGCATTGCCACGTTTACTGAAAGTGGCTTTGCCTCGTTTTACTGCTAGTGGCTTTGCCTCGTTTTACTGCTAGTGGCTTTGCCTCGTTTTACTGTTAGTGGCTTGGCCACATTATCTGAACAGCTATGCTGTGACTATGGTGTGTAGGGCTGGGTGGGTTGAGTTATTCCCCACATGGTGTGTAGGGCTAGACATGGGCCAGGCTTTGCATACATGCATTATTCTGTTCTGTTATTGTCTTGGGTCTATGGGCCGTACTGTTTACTGAATAGGGCTAAAGCCCAATTAAACTGTATCTGAATAGGGCTAAGGCCCAATAACTAATTACTGAATAAGGCTTCGGCCCAGTTATTACTGAGACTGGATAGGGCTTAGGCCGAGTGATCTTGAGCTGTTTTAGGCTCTAGATGGGTTTTCTTTGCACACTAAGTTTCCAAACTCACCCCTTCTTTTCATCCATGCAGGTGAGCCCTAACTAGTGGACTTGGAGCTGGAGGGATTCGGAGTGGCCACGTGGACTGCATTGATGGTTTAATTAAGTTTTTCTACTTTTGCATCTATTATAAATTATTTTTCATTATGGTTTTCGATTTTTAATAAGGCCGCTTTAAGTACTTTAATTTGGGGTTTTAATTTTTTATTTACAATTTGATTTAAATTGGTAGATTAAGGTTGCGCGGGTTTTTCTTAAAATTAATCAATGTTTTCAAAACAAAGCACTCGTAACAAACAGATAACAAGTCAATAACAAGATCTGATAACAAGATGAATTTTAAACTGGTAGTGGATAGGACAAACATAAATTAAACCTAGATTTTCTTCCCAAACTGCAAGTACGGTTTTGCAAAACTCACCCTAATCGTAATAACTAAGGAACATGATTAATCTGCGTTGATGTGACACACCAGACTTGGCCGTAACGTTTGGGCTGGGTTTGGGCTGTTACAAAATCATCTTTACTTACTAACCCATTCTCAGCTCTAACTGAATTATTAATCATCCAGCCACTGAATTTTTTAGTTTCACACTTGTGAACTTAATCAATATAAATCTTGTAAATTTCATTGAATAAAACCATACTGGTGAGGGGCGGCGGTTGTAAAGCCTCAAAATTTGACTTTCATATATATACGCGTATAACATAACATTTATCTTCAACATGTTCATTATAGAACATTTATTTCATACCTTTATGAGTTCTATTTCATCATAAGTAGCATTTTTTTTACTCAGACACTTGAGTATTACTTTCAGCATTATCGAAATTAGCTCAGTTGGAAAACATCTCTGTCTATTAATAAAAAAATTCTCATCAGAGTTGGGAGATACCACACTATCACAAGTTATACAATGGCATGTATAGCTAATCTTGTATACACTATGTTAGTTCAAGAATCGACTAAATTGTAGCTCTGATACCAATAAATGTAACACCCTTAACCCGTATCTGTCGCCAGAATAAGGTTACAAAACGTTACCAAAATTTACATATCAAGTAAATAGATACTGTATTTTATATAGTATTCATGACAGAAATCATACATAAAGTCCCTTATATGAACCTTCAAGGTCCAAAACATGCATTAGAAATGGGTCGAGACTAAATTGGGATCTCAAAAAAATTTTCGCGAAATTTCAAAATTTTTACAAGGTGCAGGGGTTACACACCCTTGTGGGTAGGCTATCTGGGTCACATGGCCAAGTTATATGCCCATGTCCTAGGCCGTGTGGGCATTCGATGTGAGGCACACGGCCATGCCCCCGGCCTGTGTAACTCTTAGACTTACAATATAATAAAGTGCAGAGGTTACACTACTAAGCCATTTATAAACATATCAACATGATAGATCCACTTATATGCATATATGCATGATCACATTCATTCTTCAAACATGATAGATCCACTTATAAACATATCAAAACGTGTCAACACACGCCATTCCAATGGCTAGCTTCAATAAAATATTTACATGCCATTATTGGCTAAATAACCTATACATGTCATTACAACCATAATTAATTTACCATATATACTAAAATAGGCCAATAGATAGTGTGAGTGATCTTCGCCAAGCTTTCAATCAACGAGCCTCTGAAATTACTATAGAACAGAGGAAAAATAAAATAGAGTAAGCATGAAATGCTTAGAAAGTTCGTATAACATGATAAATAATTTACCATATATTTATGTTCAAAATAAACATGCAAGGCACTATCAACCAATTTGGTCACAAGCCCTAAACACATATCCTCATCATGTTAGCCAAGTAATCACATATAATAGTCCTTAATCATGGATGAACAAAGTCATCAAGCATGATCCACATTCATGTAACAATTAATTTATGCATCATTATATCAGGCAATGCCATTTCTATGCACTTCATGTACATACGGGTATTAGTTTGTTTCTAAGTCATACTATCTCATATAAACATCAAGAAACATGTATGGTGTAACACCCCAAACCCGGCCCAGACGTTACAGCCAAGTCTGGTGTGTCACACCAACGATAGATTGAGACATATTCTCTAGTCATAACGATTAGGGTGAGTTTTGCGAAAACCATTATTAAAGTTTGAAAAGAAAATCCAGGTTTAGTTTGTGAATGTCCTATCCATTACCAGTTTAAAGTTTATCTTATTACAAGATCTTGTTTTCTTCTCGTTATACATATGTTACGAGTGTTTTATTTTGAAAACGTTGATTAATTTCAAGAAAAACCCGCGCAGCCTTAATCTATCCATTTTAATCAAATTACAAATAAAGGAATAAAAACCCAAATTAAAAATACTTAAAGCGGCCTTATTACAAATCCAAAACCAAAATGAAAAATAATTTAAGTAAAATACTGAAAAATGAATTACTTAAAGCAAATTAACCAACTCTAGTCCACGTGGCCACTCCGAATCCCTCCAGCTCCAAGTCCCCTAGCTTAGGGCTCACCTGCATAGATGAAAAGGAAGGAGTGAGTTTGGAAACTCAGTCTGTAAAGTAAACCAACCAGAGCCCAAATCAGTTCAAGCTTACTAGGCCTAAGCCCTATCCAGTTTCAGTATTAACTGGGCCTTAGCCCTATTCAATAAACAGTATTAACTGGGCCTTAGCCCTATTCAGTATTCAGTATGGCCCTTAGGCCCATTATAAAACAGAACAGATATTATGCATGTATGCAAAACCCAACCCAAATCCAGCCCTACACACCACCCGTACCAGCCCTACGCACCATGTGAGGAATAAATCAACCCACCCAGCCCTACACACCATAGTCGCAGCTGAGCTGCTTAATCAGAAAACGTGGCCAAGCCACTAACAATAAAACGAGGCAAAGCCCCTATCAGTAAACGTGGCATTGCTACTTAGCACTTCCTCCATCAAAAACCCAAACCCATACAACAGAATAACATGTCATGGCATACAATGAACAGATAAAGTATGGCATGCATTTCAATCAATTTTAACCCTAGGGGTATAATGGTCATTTTGCACCTAAAGGTAAAATAGTAATTTTCCACCCTTAAGGGGTATTTCAGTAGATATACCATTTTTTTAGGGGTTTCATGCTTATTACAGTTATTAACAGTCCAATTTTCATCTAAGTGACTTATCTAGCTGATATGTGTGATATGAAGTAATAAAATTTATAAAGAACTTGATCACACCAAAACTAACTAATATCACGACGTTGAGGCAAGCGCACCTATCGAACAGTAGTATAGATTAGTGGCAAGACCGAGTTATTGTACCCAAGGGAACCAAAAGTACTAGTACTTACTTCCTTTCTATTATCTAACCTAAAAATAAAAGAGGGTTGTTTAAACTAATTCTAAAACTAACTAAGAAAGTTTAAAGAGTGAATTGGGAAAACTTTTAGGGAAAAGCTGATTGATATGGGCAATACTCAAGGGAGAATCCACCTAGACTTCACTTGTTATTATTTTCTTAAACTATATGATTTCTTTACTTGACTTGATCCGTAGAGATCCCTAACTTATGCTAAACCCTCCGTCGAGGCGTAGAGAAACTAGGCCTAAGTTGTTAATTAAAGTTCCCTTATTAATTAACTCCCTAGGTTGCATTAATTCGATCAATGGCTCCCCATATTAGGTTTGACCCTAATCCGGCAAATTTATGTCGCCCTATGTCTAGGGTTGCATGTAACTCCGCTTAATTATGGTAGATCTACTCTTATCACAGGGACTTTTGCTCCTCTGCTCTAAGCACATCTAATTCCCTAGGATTATTAAATCAAGAATGAAGAACGAATAATTAAGAACAATTCAAGTATTTATCAAATAAATCAAGAATAAATAACAAGATCTGTCTTAGGTTTTATCCCCCTCAAGTATTTAAGAGGTTTAGTTCATGATAAAGAAAAGAAACATCACAGAAGATATAAAATAATAAAACATAAAAGAAACCAAAAACCCCTGAAGGAATTTAGGGAGATCCTCTATATTGCTGCAGAATTCCAACTTCTGAGATGAATCAATCGGCTTTCTCCTTTAGAGTAATCCCTTACTTCTATTCGTCTCTCAAAAGTATCTCCCAATCGTCTCTTCATGGGGTCTTTATATAGAGCTTTTGGGGGGCATTTCTTAGCCTCTAAGCATCCCAATTTGAGTGAAATTCCCCTTCCTCACGACTAGAACACGCCCGTGTGCCACGCCCGTGTGACTTTGACAGAGGCCGTGTGATTCTCGGTAGAGGCACGGCTGTATGGCCTGGCCGTGCTTATCGGGGCTTTGACCGTGCGATTTTCATGTGGCACGCCCGTGTGGCACAGCCGTATGGCATGTCTTGGGCCGTGTTGTTTGCACATTTTGGCCCATTTTTCACCATTTTTAGCCTGTTTTCCGTTCTTTTCTCTTCCCTATGCTTTCCTGAGTATAAGATATGAAAAAGAAAGATTAAGAGCATCGATCCGCACAAAATTGATCATCATTCATCCAAAATATAGGCTAAACATGGGGTAAAAATATGTATAATTTAACGTTTATCACTAGCCCATTTACCAACTTTAGAGCTAACGGGCCCTAAAACCCCTAATGGGCCCTTATGGTGTCCAATAATTATCTTGGCCCACAAAGCCCAAATTTCACAGTTGTCTTAGCAGACTTAGCATACAAATTACCAGAATATGCTTACCGCTCGTTTTTACCCATATGGGCCCGTAAGCTCATTGGGCCCAAATTCATCCCCTCGAGACCCAAATTTCCTGAGGTGCACGAAATCACTCACACGTCCACCTTACCAATTGCGACAACTGATCTTACTAGTCTTAACTGACCCACAGGTGCTCGCACGCTCGCAAGCCCACGAAATGCTGAAATTTCGGTATTTTAGCTTTTTAGCTTTTGCCGATTTAGTCTACTAGAGGGTGTTTGTTTACACACCTGATTTGGATTATTACGACGAGATCTCCTACGCGATTTTTCCTACAATAATTTGCAAATATACTGTTAATCTAACATCAAACCAAAACTATCATCACCTTGCCCCATATACAATCGGCAATCACCCATTAATCACTTGAATACATACCTTTGCCGAAAACAGTGACTAGATCTAGATCTAGTCACACCAATGGTCCTAGCCTCCAATGCTCCTTGATAGATCGCCTCTTACGCGAACTAATACACATAAAACTGATTAGAAAGACTAGCTTTACTCTTCACCACAATCGACAGCCTCCTTAAAGTATTTAGGGACTTTTGGCTTTCTTAAATCATGAAATAACGAATGGAAAGGGGTTTTGATAACTTATCGAAGATTTACCTGACAAAGAATGCTTCCAATCCCTTTTCTAGCCCAGATCTGACGTAGATCTAACCCCAAGATCCAAGTAAAGGACAGATCTAAGAAATCTAAAGGTTCAATTCCCGAATCAATAAGAATATGGAAGTTCGACTTTGATGTGAGAAGAAGAAGACAATTCAAGAGGTATGAGTTGGAGAAGTGATGTCGACAGGGTTATGATGTTGGGTTTCGGCTTTTAAAGAGGTAAGATTGAAGAGAAGAATACAGTTTCGATCAAGGGAAAACGACAACACCACTTCGGTTTCGGCTTTTGGTGGTAGTCGACTAATAGACTAAAGAAGAAAGAAAAAAAGAAAAGAGTAGGTTCGGCTTAGGTAAAAATAGAAGAAAAAGGAGATGAAAGAAGAGAGGTGAGGAAACGGATGATAGATTCAGTTTGAAAGAAAGAAAGGAGATGACAATTTAGTTCTTTGCACAAGTAAGCACAAAGGAAAGACAATGGTTGCATTTTTGGCTTTTTGGAACTAAAGGAGAAGAACAAAAAAAGGGTAGAGAACCCTAAGTGGTACCACACTAGTTCGGCAAGAAAGAAGAGAGGTCAGAACAATCTCGAAAGGCCACACTCCAAGCAATCGGCACACTAAAGCCTCATTTACCGAAAATGCTCTCTAAGACCCCTACAATCGGCCACCACTAGCTCCCATTCAAAATTCTTAAAATTTTTCTCCCTTCTCCTACTTGATTCAATCCCATGAGCATCTCAAACTCTTTCCAATAGAGTTTCACTTGAAGTCCATTACATGACTTGCACATGCAGTACAAATAAAATACCATATTGCTTACCTTGAGACTTGAACCTTGACCCTTGGCTAGCTTCCACACGCCACTTTCTTAGGCTCTAAGTGGCATTGCCACTTTACCAAGGGCTCACTTGTGCCTTAAACTACTCACTTTTTCTTAAAAGCCTACCTACTCAAGTCACTTTCTCTTTAGATCTAAAATTAGATAATTCTACTGGGTTTTAATTTAGGCTTGGGCCTTCTAAAGGCCCACTAACACACTCAAAGCATAAATTACCTACCCAAACAACAAAATTTCATGTTCACACCAAAATTGCAAAAATCCCAAAAAATCCTAAAAATTAGGGCGTTACAACTCTACCCCCTTAAAGAAATTTCAGCCTCGAAATTTACCTGATCCAAATAGGTGAGGGTATTGTTGACGGATCGTCTCTTTTGGCTCCCAAGTAGCCTATTCTCTGCCATGATTACGCCAAAGTACCTTTACTAAAGGAACTGACTTCTTCCTTAACACTTTGACCTCTCGATCCAGTATTTGCACAGGTTCCTCTTCAAAAGTCAAGTCAATCTTCACCTTAATTTCCTCCACTGGTACGACATGCGAAGGATCTGACTGATACCGTCTCAGCATGGATACATGAAAAAGGTCATGGATCCTGTTTAACTTTGGCGGTAACTCCAGCTGGTAAGCTATTGGCCCTACCCATTTAAGAACCTGATAAGGCCCTATAAATCGCGGACTCAACTTGCCCTTCTTACCAAACCTTAATATCTTCTTCCAAGGCAAGACTCTCAAGAAGATCGTATCTCCTACTGAATACTCAATTTCCTTACGCTTTAAATCAGCATAAAATTTTTGCCTATCAAATGCTTCCTTTAACCGATCTCTAATCAACTTAACTTTGTCCTCAGTGTCCGCCACCAACTCTGGCCCAAAAACCTGGCATTCTCCTAACTCCGTCCAACACGTTGGCGTATGATACATTCGCCCATATAACGCCTCATATGGAGCCATCTGAATACTTGCCTGATAGTTGTTATTATAAGCAAATTCTGCCAATGGCAAGTAATCCTCCCACCTACCTCGGAAGTCGATAATACAACCCCTCAACATGTCTTCCAGAACCTGAATAACCCTTTCCGACTGTCTATCTGTCTGAGGGTGAAAAGCAGTGCTGAAATCTAATCGCGTACCTAACGCCTCATGAAACTTCTGCCAGAATCGAGATGTAAACCTAAGGTCCCGATCAGAAATAATCGAAACTGGCAACCCATGCAGTCGTACTATCTCCGCCACATACAACTTGGCCAACTTCTAAAGTGAATAATCAGTTCGAACAGGTATGAAATGAGCAGATTTCGTTAACCTATCCACAATTACCCACACTGAGTCCTTTTTGGTGGGTGTCAAAGGTAACCCACTCACAAAATCCATGGTTACCCTCTCCCACTTCCAAAGTGGAATTTTCACTGGCTGCAGAAGTCTAGAAGGCAATTGATGTTCAACTTTCACTTGCTGGCATGTCAGACATTTCCCCACAAATTCGATCACTTCTCGCTTAAGTCCAGGCCACTGGTACAACTCTCGCAAATCTCGATATAACTTATTCCCTCCAGGATGCATGGCACAAGGTTCACCATGAGCCTCTTTTAGAACTGACTGTCTCAAATCAGAGTCCTTCGGAATGCAAACTCGTCCTCAAAAACATAAAAATCTGTCATTATTCAGTCTAAATTCAGAATTCTCATCATTCTCAGCTTGCAAAAATCGAGGAACTAATGACTCATCCTCTAACTGTTTCTCCTTAATCTGCTTAGTTCAAGTTGGTCTCACTTGTAACTCTGCTAACAAGCTCCCATTGTCATATAGACTCAGACGACCAAACATTGCTCTCAACTCAATTACAACCCTTCGACTCAGTGCATCAGCCACCACATTTGCTTTGCCTGGGTGATATTCAATGGAACAATCGTAATCTTTAAGCAACTCTATCCATCTTCGTTGCCTAAGATTCAACTCCTTCTGAGTCAACAAATACTTGAGACTCTTATGGTCTGTGTATACAATACACTTTTCCCCATACAGATAGTGTCTCCAGATCTTCAATGCAAAGATAACTGCTGCCAACTCCAGATCATGCGTAGGGTAATTCGCTTCATGAGGCTTAAGCTGTCGCGAAGCATAAGCGACCACTTTACCCTCTTGCATCAGCACACAGCCTAGACCCACATGCGACGCATCACTATACACTATGAAATCCTTCCCAGATTTCGGCTGAATCAACACTGGCACCTCAGTCAAAACCTTCTTCAACTTATCAAAAGCCTCTTGTTGTTTCTCAGTCCATACAAATGATACTTCTTTCCTCAGCAGTTTTGTTAACTTCGAATTTTTGATACCGACCTCGGCGGCTTCTATTCAAAAACCGCCTCAATTTTTTGAAGGTCCACCCTAATCCCCTCAGCAGAGACAACGTGACCCAGAAATGACACTTCTCGCAACCAAAATTCACACTTACTGAACTTTGCATAAAGCTGCTTCTCTCTCAACACTTGAAGAACAATACGGAGATGCTCATCATGCTTCTCTTCAGTTTCCGAATACACGAGAATATCGTCGATAAAGACGACTACGAATCGGTCCAAGTAAGGTTAGAATACTCAATTCATCAGATCCATGAAAGCCGCAGGTGCATTCGTCAGTCCAAACGGCATCACCAAAAACTCATAATGACCATACCAAGTTCTGAATGTCTTATGAATATCCACCTCCTTAACCCTCAACTGATGATATCCAGATCGGAGATCGATCTTGAAAAATACCGAAGCTCCTCTAAGCTAGTCGAACAGATCATTGATCCTTGGCAGATGATACTTATTCTTTATCGTCAGTTTGTTCAACTGGCGATAAACGATGCACATCCACATCATCTCATCCTTCCTCTTTACGAACAGTACTGGTGCTCTCCATGGAGACACGTTCGGTCTAATAAAACCTCTATCAGCAACCCTTGGATTTGTGCTTTCAGTTCCACTAACTCCTTCGGTGCCATCCTATAAGGTGCGATGGACACTGGAGCCATTCCAGGCAGCAAGTCGATTCCAAATTCGACTTCATGATTCAGAGGCAATCTCGAAAGCTCCTCCGAAAAATATCTTGAAACTCCTTGACAGTTCTAACCTTCTCTACCATGAAATCCTCAGTTTCTGTCTGACTCACAAATGCCAAAAACGCCTCGCAACCCTTGCGAATCAGCTTTTCAGCCCTCAAGGCCGAAACAACATTGGACAAGTAGTCTCTTCGCTCCCCTATAACCATCACCTCCTCATTCTCTGTAGTCCTTAACACCATCCACTTAGCAGCACAATCCAAAATCGCCTTATGCTTAGCAAGCTAGTCCATTCCCAAGATGAAATCGAATTATCCAAATGGTAGCTCCATTAAGTCTCTAGAGAAAATCCTACCTTGAGTCTCTAAAGGCACATTTCTATAGAGTTTGTCTACCCTAACCGAGTGACCCAGTGGACTTATCACAGTTACCCCACTCACATTTCCTCAGAGTGCACACCTAACGACCCAGATATATTACATGCAACATACGAATGGGTAGAACCAACATCTATCAAGGTAGTGTATGGCATGATAGAGATCAAAAATGTACCAGTTATGACGTCAAGTGCGTCACCCTCCTCTTGGCGACAAGCAACATACACCAATGCTGGCTGACGAGCCTCAGCATTTCCAGCACCCCTGCCAGGTGCTCCACGTCTACGACTATTCTCGTTGCCACCCCTACCTTGACCACGGCCTCTCGGCGGTTGTGGTCCACCTCGCACTGGTTAAGGAACCCTCTGTTCAACAACTTCATCTGAGCTGGCCTCTGTGGACAATCTTTAACTCTGTGCTCCTTGGATCCACATCGAAAGCAAGCCCCAGTATGATTCCAACATTCTCTCAGATGTACTCTACCACAGTCCCCACAAGCCTCCGGTCTAACTGTATTCACCGAAACTGCTCAGACCGGTTCGTCCACTGTAGCTCTCTTGACATTCCTCTTCGCAGCACCAGAGGGTCCAGAATCCCTCCTGAATCAGTTTCGGTCCTTCTCCCGGTCCTGTCGTTTAATTCACCCCACCTCCTCGGCTATTTTAGCCTTTTCCACCAACATAGCAAAGTCACGCTCCCTCTGCGGAGCAACCAACACCCTAAGCTCATCCCTGAGGCTATCCTCAAATCAAATGCTACGTTCATACTTAGTAGTAACTATTCCATTGGCATACTGGCTCAACCTTAAAAACTCCGCCTCATATTCAACAACAGACTTGTTACCCTGCGCCAAGTTCAAAAATTCCTTCCTTCGAGCATCCACATAGCTCGCCCCGACGTACTTCCCCTTAAAAGCCGTCTCAAATAATTCTCAAGTTACCCGTTCAGCTGGGGTACTATCTGATACGATCCGTCTTGGGGTGAGTCGAGTCGTATGCGAGTTTGCCCGATCGTCTACAAGAAAGTATCGTTCGGCTCACTTTAAAAGGGATGTTTTTAAGTAAATAATGGTGGAAGCTATGAAAAAAGGTTCAAAGATGGGGTTTATGTTTATGGATAAGTAATAATAAAAGGGTGGAAAGGTAAGGGGTGGTTCGTTTAAGTTGGGAATGAAAATAGATGGAAGGTAGTTTAATAAATTACGGTTATGGAAGATGGTGAACTTAAAAGTAAGTAAGAACCAATATTTGGAAATATTGTCCCAAGTACTTATACGCTTTCAAAGGTGGAAATGGAAATGATAGAACCTCGACCCGCTACTTAACAAAGTAGGAACCTCGGTATATGAGTGAACGCCACACTATTTGATAGTGATAAGTTCGGGATAGTGAAGAACAGGGTTGACGCCACTAGGCTTCCTAGATAAGCCAACGAAGTCCTTAACGAAATATGAGAGAAAGAAATCTCACAAATTCAATGAAAGTTTAACAAAGTTTCATTAAGAGAAAAGTCTGACCTTACAAATGAGATTCAACAAATATTTATAGTGCCTAAAATGTCTATTGGAATTCGGCATCTAATGTGTTCACACAACAATAAAATCATTCACAATAATACGTTAAAATTTTTCATGAATTCGGCAGATTCATACACTAGCCGAATGGACACTTTCTTCCCCCTTGGTGTGTGCGTGAATGCTTAACCATTAAGTAAGGCTTCAAGTGCCTTGTATGAGCACCAAAAGTTGCATTCATCTCCTTGGGACATTCATGCACTTGTATGGAACATGTATCTTCATAATTAAGCACTTTAATGGCATGTAGGTTCATGAATGGTAGCATAAACCTAGTAAATTCGTTCTCCTATTTGTACATGCACTTAATTTAATCAATGTGTTGAATTATTGAGTTAATTCCTTCCCTTGGACGTTCTTGAACCCATCCATGCATGTGTAGTAGCTTATAGGTCAATTCAAAGTGTGAACATGTTCAAGGAGCTCAACGGTCAACATAGAATTAGTTGGCAGCTACTTCTTAGCCGAATAAGTGCCTTGGAAAGTTAAGAGACAACCACCGTACATGTACTTAAGCAATTCATGCATTCTATCATCCCATGCATTTGATCCATTCATGGACTAGCCTTTAATGTCCATACATGCATTTGGCACATGCATGAATTTGTAGAAACCTTGCATCTAGCCATACATGCACTAGCATTTAATACTTCTTCATTCATGCATGTGTACCGTCCAAATAGGTTGAATCTTCAAGCATTCATTGTGCCGTCCATGAGCATTGCACCTATAAGAAATAAAACAATTCATAAGACATCATGTGAACACACATAAATTCAACACTAATGTGAACATATTAATGGCATGCATTAAATCGATTAGAATGTGAACATAATTAAAATATGTAATAAGAATATTAATGTAAAACAAGTTTAATGCCTAAATAAATAAGTTCAGATTTTATTTAATGTATTAAAGTCAAAACCGAGTTTAAACTAAGTTGAGCCAAACTTTAGCTCATGAGCTAAAATTGAGCTGAGGTTAAACTCCTAAGTTGAAGTTGAGCTAAGAATTAGCTCGTGAGCTGAATATGAGCTAAGAGTGAGCTCGGTTTAGCTCAAGTAAGTTAGATTGAGCTGGAATAAGCTGGATTTGAGCTGGACAGAGCTCGAAAAGCTAGAAAAGAGCTAGGATCAGCTTGCCAACATAGCAATGCTCGACTCGAAAGACTTAAATGTTGGGGTTTGCTGGGCGTGCTCGCATCATTCCCCCTTCTTTTAGGTGACTTGTCCTCAAATCGAGCCGTTTGTCCACTCTTAAAGTTTTCCTCTCATGCGGCTTCCCTCGATCGAATGGGATAGAGGACATCATACAAACCTTAAATAATCTTACCACCGTATGTTTATCAACAGCATGTTTTGTGTCATCACATTCCATCGCAAACAGATCAGTACGAGGCCAAGAACAACAATCAACCACAACAAGATTCAAATAATTTTCAAACATCAAGGCATCACAAAGATTTACAACATTATTCGAATTAAGCAAAGACATTGGAGAACTTTCTGAAACGTTACCTTGTCGGCCTTTAAAAGAAGAAATCTCATGAATAGTTTTACCTTTTTCAATTAGAACAAATCTCCTCTCTTTGGAAAGATATTGTAAAACAAACCTTTTACTTTGACCAACTTGAAGTGAACAAGGATAACTCGTGCTTGTCAAAGCGATGCGTTCACAATAAGGGAAAAGGTTAGTATCATTAAAAACAATGGACTTAGAATGAAAAGATGAAACATAAACAAAATTTGATTCAAGTCTATAGAAATGCGTCGAATTTACCTTTTCAAAATGAAACAAAAGTTTCATATGTGGCCAAGCAAAGCGATTAGAAAACAAATCAAAATTGGAAACCAAAACATTGAATTTCATTTCCTTGACTAAGGTTCGATCACCAAGCAAACAAAATTTAGATGCACAACATGCAAGTTTCTTGTGGTTTCCATAAGTCGTACTGGAGTTACAGATTCCCGGTTTAAACACGCGGACTTGATCACTAATTCCAATAGGCAACAAGTTTTGTCTATTTTCCAATGTTAACATCATGTTAGAGAAAGAAAATGGAACCAACTCATCACATGACTTAATTTTCACTCGATCTAACATACATGTGAAATGGATATAACAAGACAAACCATTAAATGAACCAGGCATGTTACACATCAACATGTTGTCACAAAAATATATTAAAGGAAACTTAAGCAGGAATAAACTCGAACATTCTTGCAATGTAAAGTCCATTGGAACAGGCAGTTCAAAACATGGAAATATCACAAAAAAGTTTAGAGATTGTTCATGAAGAGCACAATCAAACAGATCAAGCATTTTATGCTAACATCTTTTAACATGGATGTCAAATAATGAAAATTTTGAGAACATGCAACTTTTCAAACATGCAAATTTATCACAAATCAATTGAGTAGGCATGTTTAAAAAGAAAGTTTTAGCCCATAAATTTATCGAGTTCACGTATTCAAACACATCACAACATGAAGAACTTTTATCACAAGCATTTACAATTTGCACAAGATGAACCAATCCAACAGAATTAACAGAACGGTCATTATGAGACATGTCATGAGAAACAGGGTCAATAACGTTAAAAGATGAACAAGGACTAATCAAGTCAAAATTTGATAATTTTTCAGAAATAAAACCAACAAGATTTTGATTAACAACCTTTAATTCAAACGGCCTTGATTTGATAATCAAGGAGTCCTTACCTTCCTTACCTTCAATCACTGGTGGGCGACGGTCACTCGCGGACTTACCTTTCTCGACCATCCGAAAACGCCTCTCGTTTGGAAGGTAGTGAAGCTGAAGTTGGTCGCATGGATTTTTCAAAACCTGAAAAGTTACATCACAAGAAGAAAGAATAGGAGGGTTAGTGGAAACAATCCTCGCTTGCTCACTTTCCTTTTCACTCGATTCTTTTTTCTCGAGAGCACTCAATTCTTTTATCTCAATTTCTTTTTCCACACTTTTTTCTTGATCAACCTCTTTTTCAAACTCTTTTTACTCTTTTTCACTCTCTTTTTGTTCTTGTTCTTTTTCAAAAGCTTTTTCAAAGGCTTTTTCGAACTTTCTCAAAACTCGCTCATTTTCTCTCTTGCTAGCCTCTTTTCTTTTTATTTCTTTTTCTTTTTCTTCTTTAGCTTTTTCTTTTCTTTTACAAGATGTTACAAAAAAATCATGAAAATACAAATCTTGTTCGAAAGATGAAGAACTATTTACATATGGGTCACGTTCAAAATTTCGTGAAGAATACTCCGAATATGATTTCTTTGAAGATCTAAAAAGAGTATGTCTATCATATCGCACATCTTCTCGAACGAATTCAAAATTAAAATCGATCGCTCGTCGTCTTGAACTTCTTGACGAGTAAGAGTTTTGTCTTGAAGTCGATGGTGAATAGGAATCACAATGGGACTCTTTTCTCAAGTAATAATCGGGTGTATATCTCCGTGGGGTTCTCGACTCTATTTTTTTACTTGATGTCACTCGTCCTCGTGTATCTCTTTGTTCCACACGATCTAATCTTTCGTGTAGTTTGTTGAATCTAGAAGTCACCATTCTTCGCATTTCTTGCAACAAGTATTGGTACTCCGATTCGGTGAACTCTTCGCGTGACATAATTTTTATTGCTGAAAGAAAATATGTTAGTTCACAAAATAAAAGTTAAGTACCTCACCACAAACCTCACAATTTCACTTAAAAAGAAAGAAAGAAAAGTGACACTCTCGCTCGTGTTTACAGTCGTTTGACTATTACCTCCACTCGAATGCACTCACTCACTCGTGCCTTTTACCTCTCGAACTTTCTCTCGTAATTTCGTATTTGGTCTTGCCAAGGCCTTATCGTAGGCTTAGGGGTCGATTTCAAAATTGTTTAACAAAGGTTAAATATAAGGGGTTAAGGGTTGGCTGAAAGACAAATTTTTCGTGTTTTGTAAGTGTGGCGATGGTGTATATAAAGATGATGAAATCGGGACTTAATGATCAGGAATACAAAATATATATATATCTCAACAGAATAGAGCTAAATACCAAATGATGATCAAAAAGACTTTCACTATTTTTTTTTCAATACTTCGATTTTTTTTCACTTTTTTTTCACTTCAAAATTTTTTTCTTTTTTTTTAATTTCAAATTTCTTTTTTTTTCACACTTTTTTTTCACGAAAATTTTTTTGATATATATTTTTTTGAACTTTTTTACACTAATTTTTTTAAAATTTTTTTCACGAACCTATTTTGGTGATGCGACGAACGTCGGTACTTTCTGTTTTTAATAGCTCTGATACTAAATGATACGATCCCTCTCGAGGTGAGTCAAGTCGTATGCAAGTTTGCCCGATCATCTACGAGAAAGTATCGTTCGGCTCACTTTAAAAGGGATGTTTTTAAGTAAATAATGGTGGAAGCTATGAAAAAAGGTTCAAAGATGGGGTTTATGTTTATGGATAGGTAATAATAAAAGGGTGGAAAGGTAAGGGGTGGTTCGTTTAAGTTGGGAATGAAAATAGATAGAAGGTAGTTTAATAAATTATGGTTATGGAAGATGGTGAACTTAAAAGCAAGTAAGAACCAATATTAGGAAATATTGACCCAAGTACTTATACGCTTTCAAAGGTGGAAATGGAAATGATAGAACCTCGACCCGCTACTTAACAAAGTAGGAACCTCGGTATATGGGTGAACGCCACACTATTTGATAGTGATAAGTTCGGGATAGTGAAGAACAGGGTTGACGCCACTAGGCTTCCTAGATAAGCCAACGAAGTCCTTAACGAAATATAAGAGAAAGAAATCTCACAAATTCTATGAAAGTTTAACAAAGTTTCATGAAGAGAAAAGTCTGACCTTACAAATGAGATTCAACAAATATTTATAGTGCCTAAAATATCTATTGGAATTCGGCATCTAATGTGTTCACACAACAATAAAATCATTCACACTAATACCTTAAAATTTTTCATGAATTCGGCAGATTCATGCACTAGCCGAATGGACACTTTCTTTCCCCTTGGTGTGTGCATGAATGCTTAGCCATGAAGTAAGGCTTCAAGTGCCTTGTATGAGCACCAAAGGTTGCATTCATCTCCTTGGGACGTTCATGCACTTGTATGGAACATGTATATTCATAATTAAGCACTTTAATGGCATGTAGATTCATGAATAGTAGCATGAACCTAGTAAATTCATTCTCCCCTTTGTGCATGCACTTATTCAATTAATGTGTTGAATTATTGAGTTAATTCCTTCCCTTGGACGTTCTTGAACCCATCCATGCATGTGTAGTAGCTTATAGGTCAATTCAAAGTGTGAACATGTTCAAGGAGCTCAACGGTCAACATAGAATTAGTTGGCAGCTACTTCTTGGTCGAATAAGTGCCTTGGAAAGTTAAGAGACAACCACCGTACATGCACTTAAGCCATTCATGCATTCTATCATCCCATGCATTTGATCCATTCATGGACTAGCCTTTAATGTCCATACACGCATTTGGCACATGCATGAATTTGTAGAAACCTTGCATCTAGCCATACATGCACCAGCATTTAATACTTCTTCATTCATCCATGTGTACCGTCCAAATAGGTTGAATCTTCAAGCATTCATTGTGCCGTCCATGAGCATTGCACCTATAAGAAATAAAACAATCCATAAGACATTATGTGAACACACATAAATTCAGCACTAATGTGAACATATTAATGGCATGCATTAAATCGATTAGAATGTGAACATAATTAAAATATGTAATAAGAATATTAATGTAAAACAAGTTTAATGCCTAAATAAATAAGTTCAGATTTTATTTAATATATTAAAGTCAAAACCGAGTTTAAACTAAAATGAGCCAAGCTTTAGCTTATGAGCTAAAGTTGAGCTGAGGTTAAACTCCTAAGTTGAAGTTGAGCTAAGGATTAGCTCGTGAGCTGAATATGAGCTAAAAGTGAGCTCGGTTTAGCTCAATTAAGTTAGATTGAGCTGGAATAAGCTGGATTTGAGCTGGACGGAGCTCGAGAAGCTGGAAAAGAGTTAGGATCAGCTTGCCAACATAGCAATGCTTGACTCGAAAGACTTGAATGTTGGGGTTTACTAGGCGTGCTCGCATCACTATCTCTCACAATAATCCACCACTGATACACCTCGTCTCGCAGCAGAGACACTACTCGCTTCAGTTTCTGCTCCACTGAGCAATCCAGGTCGTCCATGATCCACTCCGTGGCTTCCAACCAATACTCAGCCACATTTGGGGATACTCCAGATATGCCCCTATAGACCTCCGCTCCGTTAGTCCGGAGTCGCTCAGAAATGGATCCCCTATTCACCGTCCCGGTACTTGCTCCAGCGACTCTTTCCAGAACCTTTAACATAGCCTGGGACAAAGTGTCGTCCCTCGCGACCTGATTATACGATCCAGTCTCAGTCGCTGGTGGAGCTCGTGCTTCCTCAGCTGGTATATGTCCCGAAGACGAAGACCTAGCTTGCACACTACCTCGGCCACGTCCACGGCCTCGTCCACGAGCTGCCCTCGTATTCATATCGACTTATCTGATTACAAATTTTATGAAATTAGTTTAATATTTCAGTGTTTATCACAAATGTCTTATGCACAGATAGTGTTTCAGAGTTTGTTTTAGCGAAATCGTAGCCTAGCTACAGTCTCAATCTTCTAGGGTTTAGTTTCCCTACTGTCTCAGTCTCTATAGTTTCAATACTACCCTAACTACAGTATCATAGTAGAGTCTTAGTACTATCTATAGTAATATTTTAGTACAGTACAGTATAAGAGAAAGAATACTTACAGACTTGGTGCCGGGAATTCAGTGTACCACTCTTCAGAAACCAGATTTCAGAAGGCCCAATTTAAAAACTTAAGCTTTTTAAACGTAAACCTGAATATGTCTTAAAGAAAACAAGTTTCAAAAGGGTTTTCCTTAAAAATTTGCCAAAAATCGATTTTTAAAATACCCCATGTGGTCCTTAATTTAAAATTTCATGAAAACATTTAGACCCGATCCACAGCCGAGTTGTTACAACTGAGCTCTAATACCACAAAATGTAACACCGCAAACCCAGCCTAGACATTATGGCCAAGTCGAGTGTATCACACCAACGATAGATTGAGACATATTCTCTAGTCATAACGATTAAGGTGAGTTTTGCGAAAACCGTTATTAAAGTTTGAAAAGAAAATCCAAGTTTAGTTTGTGAACGTCCTATCCACTACCAGTTTAAAGTTTATTTTATTACAAGATCTTGTTTGTCTTCTCGTTATCCATTTGTTACGAGTGTTTTATTTTGAAAACATTGATTAATTTTAAGAAAAACCCGCGCAGCCTTAATCTACCCATTTTAATCAAATTACAAATAAATGAATAAAAACCCAAATTAAAAATACTTAAAGCGGCCTTTACAAATCCAAAACCAAAATGGAAAATAATTTAAGTAAAATACTGAAAAATGAATTACTTAAAGCAAATTAACCAACTGCAGTCCATGTGGCCACTCCGAATCCCTCCAGCTCCAAGTCTCCTAGCTTAAGGCTCACCTGCATAGATGAAAGGGAAATGTGAGTTTGGAAACTCAGTGTGTAAAGTAAACCAACCAGAGCCAAAATCAATTCAAGCTTACTAGGCCTAAACCCCATCCAGTTTCAGTATTAACTGGGCCTTAGCCCTATTCAGTAAACAATATTAACTGGGCTTTAGCCCTATTCAGTATTCAGTACGGCCCTTAGGCCCATTACAGAACAGAACAGATATTATGCATGTATGCAAAACCCAGCCCAAATCCAGCCCTACACACCACCCGTACCAGCCCTACGCACCATGTGGGGAATAACTCAACCCACCCAGCCCTACACACCACAGTCGCAGTTGAGCTGCTTAATCAGAAAACGTGGCCAAGCCACTAACAGTAAAACGAGGCAAAGCCCCTATCAATAAACGTGGCATTGCCACTTAGCACTTCCTCCATCAAAAACCCAAATCCATGCAACAGAATAACATGTCATGGCATACACTGAACAGATAAAGTATGGCATGCATTTCAGTCAATTTTAACCCTAGGGGTATAATGGTCATTTTACATCTAGGGGTGAAATAGTAATTTTCCACCCTTAAGGGGTATTTCAATAGATATACCAATTTTTTTAGGGTTTTCATGCTTATTACAATTATTAACAGTCCAATTTTCATCTAAGTGACTTATCTAGCCCATTTACCAACTTTAGAGCTAACGGGCCTTAAAACCCCTAATGGACCCTTACGATGTCCAATAATTATCTTGGCCGACAAAGCCCAAATTTCACAGTTGTCTTAGCAGACTTAGCATACAAATTACCAGAACCCACTTACCACTCGTTTTCACCCAAATGGGCCCGTAAACCCATTGGGCCCAAATTCAGCCCCTCAAGGCCCAAATTTCTCGAGGTGCACGAAATTGCACATACGTCTACCTTACCAATTACGACAACTAATCTTACCAGTCTTAACCGACCCACAAGCGCTCGCACGCTCGCAGGCCCACGAAATACCAAAATTTGGGCATTTCGACTTTTCGGCTTTTACCGATTTAGTCTACTAAAGGGTGTTCGTTTACACACCTGATTTGCGATTATTACGACAAGATCTCCCACGCGAGTTTTCCTACAATTATTTGCAAATATACTGTTAACCTAACATCTAACCAAAACTATCATCACCTTGCCCCATATACAATCGGCAATCACCCATTAATCACTTGAATACATACCTTTGCCGAAAACAGTAAATAGATTTAAATCTAGTCGCACCAATGGCCCTAGCCTCCAATGCTCCTTGCTAGATCGCCCCTTACACAAACCAATACACATAAAACCGATTAGAAAGACTAGCTTTACTCTTCACCATAATTGACAGCCTCTCTAAAGTATATAGGGACTTTCGGCTTTCTTAAATCTCGAAATAACAAATGGAAAGGGGTTTTGATAACTTACCAAAGATCTACCTGACAAAATGCTTCTAATCCCTTTTCTAGCCCAGATCTGACGTAAATCTAACCCCAAGATCCAAGTAAAGGACAGATGTAAGAGATCTAAAGGTTCAATTCCTGAATCAGTAAGAATATGGAGGTTCGGCTTTGATGTGAGAAGAAGAAGACGATTTGAGAGGTATGAGTTGGAGAAGTGATGTCGATAGGGTTATGATGTTGGGTTTCGGCTTTTGAAGAGGTAAAATTAAAGAGAAGAATAGAGTTTCGATCAAGGGAAAACGATAACACCACTTCAGTTTCGGCTTTTGGTGGTAGTTGACTAATAGACTAAAGAAAAAAGAAGAAAAGAAAGGAGTAGGTTCAGCTTAGGTGAAAATAAAAGAGAAAGGAGATGAAAGAAGAGATGTGAGGAAACGGATGATAGATTCGGTTTGAAGGAAAGAAATGAGATGACAATTTGATTCTTTGCACAAGCCGGCACAAAAGAAAGACAATGGTTGCATTTTTGGCTTTTTGGAACTAAAGGAGAAGAACAAAACAAGAGTAGAGAACCCTAAGTGGTACTACACTAGTTCGGTAAGAAAGAAGAGAGGTCAGAACAATCTCGAAAGGCCACACTCCAAGCAATCGGCACACTAAAGCCTCATTTGCCGAAAATGCTCTCCAAGACCACTACAATCGGCCACCACTAGCTCCCATTCAAAATTCTTAAAATTTCTCTCCCTTATCCTACTTGATTCAATCCCATGAGCATCTCAAACTCTTTCCAACAGAGTTTCACTTGAAGTCCATTGCATGACTTGCATATGCAGTAAAAATAAAATACCACTGCTTACCTTGAGACTTGAACCTTAGCCCTTGCCTAGCTTCCATACGCCACTTTCTTAGGCTCTAAGTGGTGCCACATTGCCACTTTACCAAGGGCTCACTTGTGCCTTAAATTACCCACTTTTTCTTAAAAGCCCACCTACTCAAGTCCTCTTCTCTTTAGGTCTAAAATTCGATAATTCTACCGGGTTTTAATTTAGGCTTTGGCCTTCTAAAGGCCCACAACACACTCAAAGCATAAATTACCTACCCAAACAACAAAATTTCATGTTCACACCAAAATTGCAAAAATCTCGAAAAATTCCAAAATTAGGGCGTTACATATGGGCTCAATAATAACTAAATTTCTATATACATATACTTTCCACATCATGAATTCAAATAACATATACAAATCATACCTATGTATTTCAAGTATATTTTCATAATATTTCGTCTCAAGTTCAGATTATTCATGTCAAGAATTTGCTCATTAAATTAATTAAAATATTAATGGAAACCTGGGAAAATACGCTCGAAGTGTACAAATCTATAATCTTAGATGAACATATTCATCAAACAAGTTCCCTGTTCATATATCACCATCTCATACTTACATATATCACGTACCATCATTTTCATGTATTTCAGGAAGATATATAAAATAATTCATTTCGTGTTCATATTTTCTCATGTCAGGATTTTACCCGTTGAATCATTGAAAACATCGATGGATACATAGGTAGTACACTCGAAGTGTACAAATTAGAAACCGTCAATTCATATTCAGAGGTATCCATAAGGGCACATAATTAGGAAGCACACTCTCGAGCCATATAACAGGATGCTTATGTGAGCCATGTGACATAGTGCTTATCTGGGCTATATCAAGAGACTAATAAGATTCTATAACAGAAAGTTCACAAAGAACTTTTAATCAGGAAGCTCTCCAAGAGCCTATCAGGAATGCTTACAAAGAGCCATGTAACAGGAGCTCTGGATAGCATAATAGGAAGTTCAAGCGAACCATGTCAGGAAGCTCATAAGAGCCTATATTAGGATGCTTATGAAAAACTACATTTATGTTCGTAATAAATGCTAGATCACAACCGATTGAATCATGTAACAAGAAACTCACAAAGAGCTGTAGTAGTGCGCAACACATGCAGAATCACTACGATCAGGATGCTTGCAGGAACTATATAACAGGATGCTCAAGAGGGCTTTTAACAGGATGCTTATCTGAGCTATAATGTCTGCAACATATGCAGGACTATAATCAATATGGAAAAATACCGTATCCATCGTATTTCGTTATTCAAACTGAACTTATCAATTATCGAGCAATATCGAGCATGTGAGTAATTACATACATTAAACATTTATACAATTCACACAAATACAACATTCAATTCAAACATATTAATATTCATAATTAAGTTACACGAACTTACCTCAATAAATGTTCGTGTACGTAAAATCTATTAATTCGATACTTTCTCTTTTCCTTACTTTAACTCCGAATTTGGTCTATCCAGATCTATACGAATTAGTTTAACATCAATTTAATACAATTTATACTCAATTCAGTCTAATTCACATCTTAGGCAAAATTACCATTTTTCCCCAAAACTTTTAATTAATGACGATTTCCTCCCTAGACTCAAAAATGAAATTCATGCAATTTAATTCTTATTCCAAAACTAGCTCAATTTCTCATAATATATTTATAACCCATGTATCTCATAAAAATTCAAAATTTTTCATGAATTTTATAATTTTACAATTTAATCCTAAAATCATAATTTCATAAAAATTCACTTTACGAAAGTTGTTTATCTATCAACAACATTTCATTTTCTACCATAAATTGCCTAGGAGGTTGTTTTTAGTTTGGCACCTTTGGAAGCTTAATTCGAGTATGTGTTTTGCTTAGCCTTTTATAATTTTTATATTTTTGAGATCGTTGCTTCGAATACTAACAAACTCATGCTTTAATTTTTGGAATTGATGATGAATTTGAGATTTTCCATTGTTGATAATGTGATGGATTTGTTGTTTGATGATGAAAAATAAATATATGTTGTTAGATTGTCATGTTTCATTAAGTGATTTTTAGTAAAAATGCCTAGTTAGGATTAAATTGTGAATTTTGTAAATTGAGGGGTCAAAATGTGAAATAAATGAAAGAAATGGTTGTTAGGGACCTTAGCGAAATTCGGCTATGCTTGGGTGTGGTGAAATTTTGAATATTTTTTGTTTGTGAAATAAGGACAAAATTGAGAAAAATGTGAAATGTTAGGGGCTAAAGTGCAATTTGCCCATTTATGTGTTTATGGATGAATTTGAATGACTATATGAATAAGTAAGTTAATTTTGATATTAATTAGATTGACGAAAGCGGAATTCGGATCTAGATCGAGGGAAAGTCAAAATATCAGATTAGTCGATTTAATTTGTCATTACTGCGAACAAGGTAAGTTCGTATTTTAATAGACGTTACAAAATCATGTTATAATTGCATGTTATTTATGTGATTAAATTTAATGCCGAATGGAAATGCAAATATATGTATTTTGAATAAGTTATATATATATGTTATTATGATATTGAATTGTTCGAGAAGCAAAGTATATGAATACGAGAAAGTTCCAATAATGTGACGAAGTCCGAAAAGCCTTGTATGAACCTTAGGAATAATTAGGATACATATGTCATGTTGGTTATATGATTCGGAAATAAAGAATGGTAAGTAGGGTGTATATTTGACTTATTAGTAGCTCATTTTGAAAGCATGAAAAGCGGTATATTATGGCTTGATAAAGTGGTAAAATGATGATTATATTTTGAGTATATTTGATGGTCATTTGAATAACTATAGGTGACATATTGTTTTGATGTTAAGATATGAGATAGTATGTTTAGCTTATAAATTGAGTGATGGAAATGTAAATGCTTATGCGTATTCGGTCATGCCTTAAGCTTATCTTGGAAGTATGTTTTATGGTATTTATATATATATATGTTGTTTAGTTATATGAATTCGGCAATGAGTAATGATATGTATGGCTTATAATTAGTTCATTTTGGTAAGCTTGATATATGTTATGTTTTATATTTGGGATTGATATAATTCGATTTATGTGATGTTTATGAAGTTGATAGATGTGTTTTCAAATGGTTATTTAGGTACAGTTTCAAATGGTAAATAATGACCATGTATTAAGTATGTTTTGTTAGATGAATGAATATCTCTAAGTTGACAAGTTGATTTTGGTATTCGATCATGAAATGGTGTTTATTTTGGTTTAAGATTAAATGATGGAAATGGAATTGGTATGACTTCAATGGCTAATTTTGATAGCCAAAAAAGTGAGAACTGAGTTAATTGAGTATATGTAATTATGACATGATGCTAGCATATAAACTTTAGTATGTTTCAATCCGGTAAATATGTTAGAAATGGCTCATTGGATGGTTGAACAAGTGATGTTAGACATGTTATTTATCATGTAAATTAAGTATGATATGATTTGATATTGGTGTTCAAAAATGAACCATAATAACATGGTGAAATGTGTGTATAATTTAGTAAATTATACATTAATACTTACCATTTGGTGATATTTGTTTATGTCTCATATATGTCTGGTTGAATATTAAGCTGTTTGATGTGATTTGTCATAATGATATATGTGAATATGATTGGGCATATATATATATATGTGGTATAACTAGTAATATATTTATGAAACAGATGTTACAAATGGATGTCTTGAAATATACTGGGTTTATGAAATGAAACATGAATTATTACTAAATAGAAGCTCGAATATCATGTTTGCTGATCATATGGTTCGGATATTGGAGTAATAAAGCATATGTATTATAGTAATAAAGCATGTATGATCTTATTTGGCTATGTGATTTAAATGTGTAAATTTGGCTGATATGAAAGAAAGGATAATTGTTATTTGATTATAAAGTAAATTATATAAAAGTTGATTTAGACTTGTGCATGAATTGCAATATATGACCATGTTGAATTGTGTGTTGTCCGGTAATGCCTCGTAACCCTAGTCCAGCGATGGATACGGGTTAAGGGTGCTACAATTTCATTTTCAATGGATGAATCATCATCCTTAACAACTAAGCATTTTTTTAATGGTCTATTTACCATATAAGGACCTTCACTTTAAAATTCTATAGCTATTTAATCCTTTTAGCTATTAGAATTCAACTTTTCCACTTTGTGCAATTTGGTCCCTCATCAAAATAAACATGTAATCTGTAAAATTTCTTTACAAAATTTTCATACGACATTACTATTGTATTGTAGACCATAAAATAATTTTAAAATAAATTTTCTTTTCGGAATCAGATTTGTGGTCCCAAAACTACTGTTTCGATTTTCATCGAAAACGGGCTGTTACAGTTATAATGATTTAAGTTTAATTTGCGATCAATTATAAGTTAAGGTTAGTTAAATTGAATTTTAACTATGGACTTATTAAGCTTCATAAGCTTACCTATTTTATTTGTTTTATGTAGTTAACATTTTGCAGAGCAGGTCGGATGGATCATCTTCAACGCTCGCACTATCCAGACTCTTTTTGGTAGCTTTTATTTTTGGGTTATTTTGATTTGTGGAATGTATATAGGATTTGAAGTTTGTCAAAGTTAACTTATTAGTCAAATTTTTAATTAAGCTTATATGAATGTGAAGTGATAAATTATGTCTCATTTTGATCATATTTTGTATGGTAATGTTTTGTGTACTTGTCTTTAAACTTTGTTTTTGTTGGTATCTTTTATAATGATTGAATTGTGGCATAGCTAAATAGGTAGTTAAAGTCATAATGGTCATGATTGATTTGCTTTTGGTCATGTTTGGTTTGCATTTTTGTTTGCGTTGGTATTTGGTTTGGGACATAATTGTTGATTGAATACTTATAAGTGATTATAGTATTTTAGGTGAATGGTATATTGTATTTGCATAAAAATTGCGGTGCCAATTGGTGGCTTATCGATTAGATACATAGGATTAATGATAAATATGTTTTATGTGTGTTTGAATGTGTTCTAACCATATAAATGTGTGTGGAAATGGTTTAGTTTGATGCCCAAGTAATTGAAGTGAATTTGGCTTGCATTAGGGGTCATTTAGGGAGCACACGGCTTGAGACACGAGCTGTCACACAGCCATGTGCCACATATGGCCTCCCTACACGGCTATGTGTCATTTAAAATTTTAGGTGCAGGATGAATCACACGGTCTCAGAGAGTTAGACACCCTGGTGATACGGCCGTGTGAACTAACTTCGAATGCACACACAGTCTCTAGTACACTAATCGCCTCTAAACGTACTAACGTCTAGAGTGTGAATACTGCAATAAAATAGTGAATTATGAGGCCGTATCCGCAAGTATACGAGTTGAGTTGTAAATAAGTACTTCGAGGATCGTACCCAAGGGAGGTGAGTACTAAACCAATTTTAACCTAACAATTAAAGATCTAACTAATACTCTTTAATCCGTTAAAGTACAAAAGTAAAACAAGAAGTATTTTTTAGGGTTTGTAAACTAATAAAGTAAAATCACATAAAATAATAAAAATTGTAAGAGGGATAAATAAAGTTAATCAAATCTGAATATGGGTGATCAGCTTGCTTCGAAAATCCCAATTAACTATCGTCTTGAGTTCCTCATCAACCAAATAGTTGCTACCATAACAGAATCTTCCGATCTTTCACTAATATAACGAGTCAACAAGAACTACTTACTTCCAACATCACAGTCTAGACTTACTTGGGGTAATGGTGTTCACGAATGGGCAATACCAATTTTGGGTTAACTCCTACCTTGATGACTTCCTAGGGTTGTCAGGCCCAGAATTTGTTTTACGTTCTTCCTTTCCCAAACTATTGATTCATTGAGTAACCCTACAAAATAGTTAAAAGATCATGCCTCCACTCGTTAATCCCCCATAAAAGGATTAGTTCCTCATGGCTTTCATAAATAACATGGAATATCTGAAAGAATTAACATAAGGAATGGAGTGAAATAGAGAGTTTAAGAAAGCCTAATTGATATTGATGAATAGTATGAGTCCGTAGAAGTTGATCTTCTTTACAATTAGATCTCTTAAAGAAAACAAATAACTAAAACTATGAAAACTTAAGAAAGAAAGAAAACAATTCTTAAACCTAAAGAGAAAATCTAAGCTAATGGAATGATGTCTATAATGTCTGCAAGAGAGGTCTATTTATAGCCTTCAGGTAGCCATCGTCCTTAGCCCTAGGGTAGCTGACATTCCCGAGCTTCAAGTTCAATTGTGCAGACCAAAATGCCTTTGCTTCATGTTTTATTCTCATCACAAAGTCGATGTTGTGACACACCAAGACCTGCGTCGTGATGTAGCAACTAGCATGTTCCACTGTAGCCATCTTCAAGAGTATATCGCCACACCCTCAGCATGTCACTACAGGAAAATAGACTTTTAGCGACATTTTTTTGCCTTTAGTGGCGTTTTCACAAGCATTGCAAAAAACGCCACTACAGACAATGTCGCAAATTTTAGCGGCGTTTTTCTCACAAACGCGGCTAAAGATTAGGAATTTTAGTGGAGGTCAAGACTTTTAGTAACGCTTTCCCACAAACGTCACTAAAGATCAAAACTTTTAGTAACGCTATCTCCACAAACGTCGCTAAAGATCATGACTTTTAACTACGCTTTCCTCACAAACGCCTCTAAAGATCAAGACTTTTAGTGGACTTTCCCCACAAACGCCGCTAAATATCAGGACTCTTAGTAGCATTTTTATCATAAGCGTCACTAAAAATCATAATCTTTAACACGCCGCTAAAAGTCCTGATCTTTAGCGGCGCTTTTTTAAAAATGCTGCTAAAGGTCATAAAAAATAAAAAAAATTAAAAATTTATAAAATTAGCATATTTGCATCAACTTCTATTAAACAGCCTGCCTTGAACTTGGCCAAGTTTTCCTTCACCTTCATGTCACCAAACACACACAAAACAAGTGTCAAAAGTCATGGTTTTTTGCTTCACTGAGAATGTGAGATTTTTTATTTATATATAATAAATAACAAAAATGTAAATTGAATATGAATAGCTAGGTTGAATTAAGAGAATTTACTCTAGTCATCCTTCTATTGATTTGGTCAGTTAAGTTTTTCCAAATTCAAAACAAAAATAGAAACAAGCAAGCAAGTAAATGGCGACTGGAATGTTCTTTCAAAGAAAGGAAATGAAAATCAGAAATTAACAAAACTTACAATAATAAATATGAAATTATAAATTCAGCAACCAAAGCAAATAAATGTACAAAAACTGAGGGAAAATGAATGAAGTAAATTGAAATAGCAACTTACTGCGCCTTTGACGCTTAAATATACCAAAACAAGTTCATATGCTGTTGTTTTTGTTCTAGCTCTATAACCAGCAAGGTGTTAAACCTTCAGTGATAAAAACTTATCTAAATAAAATTACATTTTCCCCTTAAATATAATAAAAAATTTCAGTATACATAAAAGGTAGTACCAAAATAAAAAGGCGGCATAAATAAAGTTAATCAAATCTGAATATGGGTGATCAGCTTGCTTCGAAAATCCCAATTAACTATCGTCTTGAGTTCCTCGTCAACCAAATAGTTGCTACCATAACAGGATCTTCCGATCTTTCACTAATATAACGAGTCAACAAGAACTACTTACTTCCAACATCACAGTCTAGACGTACTTGGGGTAATGGTGTTCACGAATGGGCAATACCAATTTTGGGTTAACTCCTACCTTGATGACTTCCTAGGGTTGTCAGGCCCAGAATTTATTTTACGTTCTTCCTTTCCCAAACTATTGATTCATTGAGTAACCCTACAAAATAGTTAAAAGATCATGCCTCCACTCGTTAATCCCCCATAAAAGGATTAGTTCCTCATGGCTTTCATAAATAACATGGAATATCTGGAAGAATTAACATAAGGAATGGAGTGAAATAGAGAGTTTAAGAAAGCCTAATTGATATTGATGAATAGTATGAGTCCGTAGAAGTTGATCTTTACAATTAGATCTCTTAAAGAAAACAAATAACTAAAACTATGAAAACTTAAGAAAGAAAGAAAACAATTCTTAAACCTAAAGAGAAAATCTAAGCTAATGGAATGATGTCTATAATGTCTGCAAGAGAGGTCTATTTATAGCCTTCAGGTAGCCATCGTCCTTAGCCCTAGGGTAGCTGACATTCCCGAGCTTCAAGTTCAATTGTGCAGACCAAAATGCCTTTGCTTCATGTTTTATTCTCATCACAAAGTCGATGTTGTGACACACCAAGACCTGTGTCGTGATTTAGCAACTAGCATGTTCCACTGTAGCCATCTTCAAGAGTATATCGCCACACCCTCAGCATGTCACTACAGGAAAATAGACTTTTAGCGGCATTTTTTTGCCTTTAGTGGCGTTTTCACAAGCACTGCAAAAAACGCCACTACAGACAATGTCGCAAATGCGGCTAAAGATTAGGAATTTTAGTGGAGGTCAAGACTTTTAGTAACGCTTTCCCACAAACGTCACTAAAGATCAAAACTTTTAGTAACGCTATCCCCACAAACGTCGCTAAAGATCATGACTTTTAACTACGCTTTCCTCACAAACGCCTCTAAAGATCAAGACTTTTAGTGGACTTTATATCAGGACTCTTAGTAGCATTTTTATCATAAGCGTCACTAAAAATCATAATCTTTAACACGCAGCTAAAAGTCCTGATCTTTAGCCGCGCTTTTTTAAAAACGCTGCTAAAGGTCATAAAAAATAAAAAAAATTAAAAATTTATAAAATTAGCATATTTGCATCAACTTCTATTAAACAGCCTGCCTTGAACTTGGCCAAGTTTTCCTTCACCTTCATGTCACCAAACACACACAAAACAAGTGTCAAAAGTCATGGTTTTTTGCTTCACTGAGAATGTGAGATTTATTATTTATATATAATAAATAACAAAAATGTAAATTGAATATGAATGGCTAGGTTGAATTAAGAGAATTTACTCTAGTCATCCTTCTATTGATTTGGTCAGTTAAGTTTTTCCAAATTCAAAACAAAAATAGAAACAAGCAAGCAAGTAAATGGCGACTGGAATGTTCTTTCAAAGAAAGGAAATAAAAATCAGAAACTAACAAAACTTACAATAATAAATATGAAATTATAAATTCAGCAACCAAAGCAAATAAATGTACAAAAACTGAGGGAAAATGAATAAAGTAAATTGAAATAGCAACTTACTTCGCCTTTGACGCTTAAATATACCAAAACAAGTTCATATGCTGTTGTTTTTGTTCTAGCTCTATAACCAGCAAGGTGTTAAACCTTCAGTGATAAAAACTTATCTAAATAAAATTACATTTTTCCCCTTAAATATAATAAAAAATTTCAGTATACATAAAAGGTAGTACCAAAATAAAAAGGCGGCGGTAACGTCATAGAGCCCGTCAAAATATAAAATTTTAAATTAATAAATGTCAAACTGCACTTTATTCCCTTTGAAAATATATAAAATTGATTTAATTTTTTAAAAATTATAAATATATAAATTATGGTAAAATTGTATTTTTACTATCGTAAAAATTATAATTTAATTTCAAATTCTTAAAAAAAATAGAGCAAACACATAGCTGACCAAAAAGGAAAGAACCTATGGAGTGAAATAACATTGCATACCTGAAAAATAAGACCTGAAAAATAGAGCCTTCACTTTAGCAACATTGGCAGGGTCTGGTTTCCCATAGTTCTCCTGGAAGCAAAGCATAACATAAATGAGTAACCATATCAAATTTCATTAGAAATAAGACAACTGATAGAAACAGTTCCAATCTTACATATAACACTTTCTAATAAGACAACTGATAGATAACTGATAGACTACATAACTTTACTCATTTGTAGAGACATGAACCAAGGAAATTTGGTTTTAATGTTGATAGGGGTTCTATTAAATTTATTCATAAACTATGCCAAATGCCATTATTAATATAGTTGAATCCAAGCACCAGAATTCCAGGAATTAGCACATATTTCTATAAATTATAAGAAAGGATATTTATATTATTGTAGTTACCCTTGCATATACAACCCTTTAAAACTACTCGGCATACATCACCATTTGAAAGAATAAAAAGCCACTCTAGAAAATGTCCAAGTTGCTTAAAACATATATACAAGCCAATAATAAATCAGAAGTTATACAACTAAAGGAAGACAATCAATGTCCTCACGACATATAGCCTAAATAAATCAACCAATTCATAGGTGCTCACAGAGAGAATAACACCATAGCCAAAATAAATCAACCAATTCTTAGGTGCTTGCATCCTCTCTGTGGGATACACACAGTATCTATATTCAAGTGAAAATACATTTATGTTATCAAGTGACCTCTCTACAAACAACAGTTTCAGATAAAATTCAACTTCCTTCTTTTCTATATTGCATTATATTATCATCTATTGAGAAAAAAGAAAAATAAATGACATACCTATAATCACCAGGCAAAATCGGTATAATTTTTCTTACAGGCCACATGATATTATCTTCTATAGCATCCCGTATTGTGCTCTGCATGAGAAACAATATAATAACAGGTTAATCTCCTTAACATATTAGTAACACTTTCCATCTCCCAAAGTTCAATAATCGCTACTTACCCCAGCAAATCACCATGTGAATCATGGACGCCACAGAAATCAATTATAACTTGTATGCAAGGCATATGCACATTTAAAGTTTAACAGAAGCTGGATTAATCATCTCAGTGCTCAAAAAATGTTGCAAAACTAGCAAGTATAAATGTAACAAACTCAAAAAATGTAATGCCAAAGTTCAATAATCGCTACTTACCCCAGCAAATCACCATGTGAATCATGGATACCACAGTAATCAATTATAACTTGGATGCAAGGCATATGCACAAAAATCATTGAAACATGAGTAAACGTTTACTTCACTAAGCTTCATTTTGGATGATAATAGATCACCAGAAATATTTTTTTGAGTTGCATAGTCATATCCATGAATCTACCAAATGATAAGGGCCTTATGTACAAAAAGACCAGGTGTTTTTTCGCAGGGGCTCAGTACAAGACAAAATAGAAAATGTATTCTTTGTTGCTGGCTAGACACAAAGATTAGAACTTTAAAACAGAAACTCTTCAAGGAGAAGAAGGATTAATGGTGGAATGGCGACCTGAATTTGTATATTAATTGAAAAGAATGTTTAACCAAGCTTGCAAACACAAAGCTCCATATTTACACTGACATACAACTAATTCCAGCATGCCAAGGTTCAAAGTTACAAGCCAGAACAAAAACAGGTATATATTGTGGCTAAGAGAAGCTAAAAGGTTACACGAAAAAGAAACAATGCACTTCAAGATGATTAATATTTCTGAGACATCAAAGTCAAGAAGCAGGCCATTTTAGTTTAGGATCAACCATGTATCAGTAGCAGGACAATTGTTCATGATAATGTCAAGGCTAGCTCCATGAATAGTATTCTTTTTTTCCTTACATGTCAAACATGATGCAGAAAATGAACCAAATCCAAGTGATTCAGATCTTAACTCTCAGCAAAACAATAGGGATAGATCATTCTCCTTGACAAAGAAACATTTAGAGCTGAAGTGATCAGATATCAGCTGTTAGGGACAAATGCAACGAGGGCATTAGCATAAATAGTCAAGTAATAGCATGCAAGCAAAGTGACAAATTCTGATGCTTTTTCAAATTAACCGCATGTATTACCATAAACTATTAGCTTAAATATCACACTTTGAGAAAATATTTTCCGTCTTATGAAAAATGAAAGAATGAGAACATTAGTCATCATATTGTAACCAAAATGAAGTAGCAATAATTGCAGAGAAAAATCATAGATTTCACACCCACATCCTGAAGAGTCTATCACTAACAACAAGCTAAGATCTCAAAGAGAAACAAGTAAATAATGAGATTGTAATAATTAACTAGATTAAGCTGCCACGTAAAACCTCATAAACTCTGCTGACTAAACTATTCCTTTTGAGCATAAATGTTACAGAATTTCAAATTAAAATATCAATCCGCTCAGATAGCATATTATATATTAGCCATAAATCAATGGCAACTACTGAGGCATGGGATAGAAGCAACGCAAGCTTGTTTCTATTAATCAATTGTGAATTCATTTGATCACTTAGAAAGTAACTCGAATGATGACCAATCTGATGAGCACTTAAGTGATACTTACAAATAATAATTGATAGTAATCCCTACATAATAGTTTTCATACTTTATAGATTCTGATTTGAAATACTTATCAGCTCATAACTTCCGTTTCAAGAGACTGATATTTCAGGTGCATACATGCTTACAGATAATTTCTCCATTAACACACAAGACAGCAGCAGTTGACACTCAATTCAACATGCAATTTTACAACCAGTGTCATGACAATTCTGCTTTGAAATTGGAATAAATAGTCAGCACCATAATATTTCCAATTGTAAATAAATAATCTCTAGTTATGGTGAACAGATCGCAGAATTGATAGTATAAATCAATCATAAAAGAAAGAAAATAAAGACAAAATTATATTTAATGGCATCAGAAATCCAGAATTCTGCAGAGAAGAAAAGAAAAAGTTGGGAATAGGGAAGCCTCCAACTATGGTGAGAGATCAAAAGCAATAAGACATCATAAGTAAAATAAAAAGAAGGGGAATCCAACAAATCGGGAATGGAGACCAATGGGAGAATTAGTAGGAGAATTATTAAAGGATAAATATAAGAAAGAAAGAAAAAAGAAGAAGAAGCAGTGTTCAAAAGCTGACCAAAGGTGAAGCCGAGAGTACTGATAAGAGCCTTGTTGCATATAACAATGGACACCGAGGAGACCACCGATAAACTCAAAGCACCTATTGTCCCAAGCTGGAACTTGTCGACAAAAATTATTTGGTCAAGTTCGAATGGCAAATATTTATAGCAAACAGTATCTGAACAAAAGTAAAAAAATTAGAAATGGATTACCTGATGAACAACGTTTCGCCAGTGCCGCAAATATTTTTCATTAAAATCTTCGATATTGATAACTGACACCGTCCCCTCGCTTGAAGCATTAAAAGCCCGACCGATGATTGCATAGTGACTTACGAGGAAAACTGGATTGAAATGAAAGGCGAAAATCGGTGCTAACATATGGACGAAGATCGGTGGGGGAAACCGATTTGGGGGATTTTGAGAAAGGAAATTTTGGGGACTTAGGAAATTTAGGGTTTGGGAAATAAAAATTGGGGTTACAGCAATAGCGAACTTAGTTTTTTAGCATAATTTTAATTTTTTTTCTATTTTTAACTTATATTTTTCTATGTTTTTTCTTTTAAAATTTTTGTACTATTTTTTTGAATTTTTATTTTTATTATATTTTGAGTATTGAATTTTTTAACTAAAATATTAAATATTAATTTTTTAAGTTTTTAAGTTTTTAATTTTTTAATTTTTTATTATTAAATTTTAAAAATTTAATTACCATTATCAACTCTTTTAGGATTTTCTTTTTTCTTTTGATATAAATACATCTCAGAATTTTATATGAATTTTGGTTTAATGTGTAATTCTAGATGTAAAATTCTAATTGTGGTTTAAATGTATAGTTGAAACTTTAATTTTGATTTAATCTTACGCATTATTTTAAAATATAAATACATCAATATATATTTGTAGTGAATAAATATAAATTTTTATGTATGCAATATATAAATAAAAAATGACGTTAATTATATCAATAATTGTGTTAATATTTTACAAGATCTGGATCAAATTAAAGTTCATGTATACAATTGCACACTAAACCATTGTTCATGTATGCTTTTGGGATTTAACCCATTTTGATATATATATTTTTAAAATAATTTATATTTATCTTATTTTGATTTATATTCTAAAAAATCCAAGATTAAACCCTAACTCATAAACCCTAAACCCTAAATATTATATCCTAAACCACAAACATCAAACCCTAAATCCCAAACTCAAAACCCCAAACCATACACCATAAACCCCAAATCATAAATCCTAGACCATAAAACCCGAACCCTAAACTTTAAACCACAAACTTTAAACCATAATTCGAGACCAAATTTTTAGGAATTCATGTGGCCAATGTTAGTGTAGTACAAAACTATAAAACATAAACCCTTAACCCAAAATAATAACCATTATATCATAAACCCAAAAACTCTAAACCATAGACATTAAACCTTAAATTCTAAACCCTAAACCCTAAAATAAAATATTTTTTTGTGTCGTTTTTATAAAAAAAACGCCACTAAAGCAAAAAAATAAAAAATTGAAAATGGATAAAACAACGTGCTTGGATGATTTTTGGAATACAAGTTAAAAAATTACAATTATCAAAATTGAACCATATTTTATTTTTATATTTAATTTATAATTTTTTATGATGTAAAAAATATTTACTTGGAATACAAGCTTTAGTGGCATTTTTACGAAAAAATATTTACTTGTAAAAAAATTTAATCATCATTACAAGGACCAAAATTACAAAAAAATGTCAAGTTCTAAGATTAATGTGGATAGAAAAAAATTCAGGATCAAATTCAGAAAATTTCTGAAATTCAGGGACCAAATGTTACCTTTATCCCTTTTCTTAATATTTGAAGGGTTATTGGACTTGTGTATTTCCATGGCCCATTCTAGGCCTTCTACTACTATGTTTGTGCTTCAATTCTAGAGATTGTCCTATTTAATTGGTTCAAATTTCATCTTATGAGAAAATTTATTTGGCCCATTGTATCGGGGATTAGAATTGTTTTCTTCTTGATTGAATCACAAGTGAAATGATAAAGAATTTATGTTTAAATCTTCAACTGATACCGATTTTAAATTTAAACTTTAAATATTTCATACCCTTATCTTTTATAAGAAAAATGTTGATTGCATTCATTCGGAAACACATCACAAAACCATTATTGTTCTTCAATAGCAAACATCAATTCTTACAAAATTAAGGGTTTGAAATGAAAACATAATGGTCCCACCATGTACAATGGTTGAGCTATTCATGTTTAAAAACTGTGTATGAAATTTGGAGGGTATTCAACAAAACATTATTCTGGTGAAATTGATCGAGTAAAATGATTAGGATCATTTAAAATATGAATTAAATTTGGATTTCGATATTTATGACTTGAGATTAGTTTATTTTTATTTTTATATATTATGTATTTTTATATTTTACGAAAAATATTTATACAATATGATAAATTAAATATTAAAAAACTAAATTGCTTATGTTTAAATTTTTAATAAGAGGAGAAGTATATATATAATTAATAAATTTGGAGTGAAACATTATTTTTAAAAAAAATAAACAAATCTAAACAAGCTTTAATTAATCATTTACAAAAGAAGACGAACTTGGAAAAAAAAATCGAAACTCATATTTCTAGTCGAATTGGATTTGGACAACTATGTATGATGTTGATGCCATAAATAGAATCGACCTAAATTTTATCCGACTTGAACCATGGACACTATCACAAGGAGGGGCGAACCGAAGGGGGTGCTAGCAAGGGTCCAACTCCCCTAAAATGGAAAATTTTTTATTTGGGCCCCTTAGATTTTTTAAATTTTAAATTAGTAAAGGTAAAATTGTACTTTGACCCCCTAAAAATATAAAAAATTGATTTAATCTTTTAAAAGTTATAAAGATATAGGCTATTAAAATAGTAAAATTATAATTTTTTATCGTAAAAATTACAAATTAATTTTGTCCCCCTAAAAAAGTTCCTGGTTTTGCCCGTGATCACATGGTGAGCAAAAAAATAAAAAATCAAAAATGGATAAAACCAACGTGCTTGAATGATTTTTGGAATACAAGTTAAAAAATTACAATGATCAAAATTGAACCATATTTTATTTTTATATTTAATTTATAATTTTTTATGATGTAAAAAAAATATTTACTTGGAATACAAGCTTTAATGGCGTTTTTACAAAAGCACCGCTAATGTTCAGATCTATAGCGACGTTTTTATGAAAGCGCCGCTAATGCCCATATCTATAGCGGTGTTTATACGAAAGCGCGCTAATGCCCAGATCTATAGCGTCGTTTTTACGAAAGTGCCACTAATGCCCAGATCTATAGCGGCATTTTACGAAAGCGCTGCTAATGCCCAGATCTATAGCGGCGTTTTTACGAAAGCGCCGCCAATGCCCAGATCTATAGTGGCGTTTCTATGAAAGCGCCGCTAATGCTCTGATCTATAGCGTTGTTTGGGTAAAAAACGCTGCTGTTGCTCATTTTTAGCGGCGTTTTTGCCTCAACTTTTTGCGGCGTTTTCTTTCAACGTCGCTAATGTCTAATATTTGTGGCTTTTTTTGTTAAAACGCCACTAAAAATGCCGCTAAAAGTTTGTTTTGGTGTAGTGTGTGTTGCGACATTGAAGGCAATTTCTCACTTTCTCTATTCTACTTTCTATGTTGCGACATCGAACCCCCCATGTTGCGACATAATGTTCGCTATTGACTCGAAATCCCCTCTACTGGTCTCTTGCACACTTACAAAGTACGTTAGCTATCCCTTAGGCCTTATTCGGCCCTTAAGGTTAATAAAAGACTCAATGTGCACATTTTTATTGAATGTACACAAAACTAAAGAAATTGAATTAAAACATAACAAAAGTGCTTGTATTCAAGCTCCTTAAATGTGTAAACTATTTTAATTTGCTATATCGAATTACGATAGATCAAACACCCTCGCATTTAAGTCATTTCTTGTCCTCAAGCAACATAAACAAATATTACAAAATGAAAAATGACGACCCTTGAGCAGGTATGGTACAAGTATTGATTTCGGGGCATATGACTTAGGCATTTCACATTTACTAACAATTTTGACATGATTAGTAGTTGACTTACCACTTTTGATCACAAACGTCTAAGTTTAGTATGTTATAAAATATACAAGTATTAAGCTTCTCACCTATAAGAATACATCAACAAATTATACAAGCACTTTGATTATCCGAGCAGAATATAGATGGTCATTTATATGAATATTTAGTACGATGTCCATTCATGTATAAGGATATTTAGGTCACATGAGGCTTTTCGCCTTGTAACGCTTTGAGGTTTAGGACAAGTATCGAATTCAAAACAGTAAGCATCAAAGGGTTACAAACATGAAAATAGTTTGGTATATTGTATTGATCCCTATTCTTCCCCCTTAGTGACCCTTACCCGCTCACCGCCTTATTTCTCATTCTCTCTCCTTCTTTGTCTCTCCGTAGGAAATCATAGTATGACATGGTAACTACGGCTAGCCTACGAGTTTTTATGCACTAATGAACGAGTTTTCTATTTCCTTTTGTGACTTTGTCACTTACTTTTTTAGCTCATCTCACCCAAGAATGCTTTTTTTTTCAAGTACCTTTTCTACTCGTATTACTTTTGCTTTTTGGATTTCTCTTTTGTCTTGCACTTTTGGGCTAACCTCGAGTTCCCACATCAAACTAATCCTTCCTATTTCTCTCTTACTTTTACAAACTCTACCTTAATGTATCTTCTTAACCCTCAGTACGTATGGCCAGACGTCTATAATTGTGCAATGCAAGACTAAAGAAAAAGGGCAAACTTAAGAAAGTGCAACAAAATAAAAATTCTACTCATTAATCCTACTCCTACAAAGTCTAAATTAAAATCATCCTATAATTAATATAAATCTTTTAAAATGAAATAAAAAAATTGCTCAATCCTCATCTGACTCATCAAGGGGATGAGGATGCCTCTTTTCTATAAAGGTTTTCTCTGTCCTCTAACATATGTTTTATGTGAGCTCCCAACCATTGAAGTCGCATGGTGAGTTGGGCTTCATATGATAGGCCCTTTTGGTGTAGAAAATTGCGGCTGAAATGTCACTTTGTATCGTTCTTTGTTTTAGGGTACTCTTAAGTAGCACCTTCCTCCTTAAGATTTGCCCCCTCATTTTGATGAGTCGGAGTCAGCCTGAACATATCTGGAGGGTAACTTGAAGCGCGTAACCCATTCATCCTTGCAAATTCTTGCAGTATAGGGCCTGTTTCTCGCATTCATCGGATCATTCCATCGAGTTTGCTTCAATGGTTCCAATAGCTCCCTTTTTAACCTTCGTTGAATCTTTCTATTTAACTAATACTGGTACATCCATTTTCTTCTTCTTCCTTTGATTCCATTTAGTAATTTACTTTTGCTGAAGCTGAACGTACTGCGGTATATAACTAATCTCCAATAATACTCCTCATAGGTTTCATGAATTGCTCATTGTCGTTCATTAGCACTTCTACCTAGCGGCATAGGGTCGTTACGAAGTGAGGAAAGAAAAGTCTAACTTTTTGGCTTTGCATGCACCATTTCATCTCTTGAAAGATCCAACACCCTACACAAGTTTTTTTTTTGTTGCAGTATACCATATAGCAAAATTGATCGAAACACATTAATGTTAGATAGATTTAATGTGAGTGCAATTCTAGTGCCAATAAATTGTATCCACATCTTAGTAATAGGAAACATAATGGCCTGATTAATATTCGTGGCAAGCTCAGTATCTAGCTTGTCATTCCAACTACCCTGTCATATATTTTATAACATCGTCCCTGTTAATGTTGTGAAATCTCTGAAAATCTAGACTATTAATAAAACCTTTTTCAAAAAATAGGATGTTATAAAATTCACAGATATCATTAGGAGAAATTGGAACGTCTTCCTCTCATACTTCAACGTGAGTGATTATTACATTATAGCCTCTCTTAATTATTTGATCATTAACAGATGCATAAATTTCTTACACCACAAGTATATTTGCATTATTTATGGGAGTAACGCAAAATTGCTCCCATTGATGATATCAGACCAAATTCCAAATTTTTTTGCAATGGACCATCGAGGGTTCAAACCCTCGCTCTTGAATTAGAGGTCTTCCTTGCGACTCTAAAAAATAGTTTTCCATATTAGTATTATGGAATCTAATAGGATAAGAAACCCGTGGAGTTTATAGAACATGAGTTCTCTTGCTCTTTTTAGGAGGCATATTATAAATAATATTTCTAAAAATATAAACATGTAATAAATAAAACAGTAGAGAAGTTTGAGAATATTTGAACCTCGACTTTGTTTGCACTTCATCTTTGTTTTGTTGATGAGAACTCCTTTTAATGTAACCTTTTGAAGTGGAAATATGGAATTGAGGCTTTAGAGTTTGAGAAGAAAGAAGGATTTTGGAGATTTAAAGGTTTTGAGGAGATTTTGAAAGATTTTAAGTGCTAGAATGAGGTTAAATTAGATTAAAAACGTGTTTGTATGTTTAAAAATAGTATTTTTTAGGTGTAAAAATCGGACAAAATCATGGTTATCCCATCAGGTTGCCCAACCGAGTTGGGTCAACCCTATAGAAAATTATAGTAATGTCGCGACACAATGGTTCCATGTTGCGAGATCCCTGGCAGACTACCTATGTCGCGACATCAGGGTTCGATGTCGTGACACATCCTATAGTTTTAGAATTCTAAAAAACTATCTTCTATGCTGTGACACAGGTAAGTGATGCCGTGACATTGGGTCGATTTGTATACATTTTCATTACACCCTTGATGTTGCGACACAAAGTTGTTTGTGTCACGATTTTGACCTTGTTTCCCATATTTTCGGTCCTTTGGCATGTTTCAAACATCTGTTAACTCTGTCTTTGACCTACCTGTAACATGTTAACAATTTTGTTAGCAAAATATACAATTAGTATAGTTAGTAATGGTCAATTAGTAGAAAAAGTTAGGTTTTGCTGTCGGACCCATCTGTTAGCTCAATCAATATGCACTAATGGGCTCCCCCATCTATCTGTATTGGTCAAACTCCCGTCGTACCATTCTACTCATCTGCAATTATTTCTTTCTCTGAACTTTCCTTTCCGTCTTGCCTGAATGACTGGTAGTTCTTTCCGTAGATCATGGCTATTAATTATTTGATAAGCCACATAACCACTCAACCACTTTAGTCTATGCTTAATGTTTTTACTGTGTAAGAAAGTTGGAAATTTTCATATTTATTGCTTATTATGTCCCTACTCATCTTATCAATCCAGAATAACTTTTCATGTATACTTGAGGTGATGATTGGTATGAATGTTGGTAAAGGGATTGGTAATGTAACATCCTGAATTTTGGGCCTAGGAGAAATGGGCTTCGAGTAGCGGAGAGATTGGATTTTAGTTGGACAAGAAAAGTTTCACAAATTGTAGGTTGGGGTGATGGTTAAGGGATTATGAAGTGTTTGGGGTTGTCTAAGAAGTCCTAGGTTCAAACTAGGACTTTAGCGAAAATTTTAGTTTTTCCCCTATGTGGATTAGGTGTCAGCTGGAAGGCCTTACTAATATTTTTGGTTAAAGTATGATGTATAGAAGCAGGTGGTCTGGTGGCGAGGAGGTGTTAGTAGTAAGTAGGTGGTCTAGGGTTTAAGTCCTGGCCGTGGCAAAATTTTTATTGAGCATATGTTAGCATGGAAGCTAGCATTTAAGCCTTATAGTTTTTTGGAATTGATTTTACGTCACATGAGAGCTGGTGGTTTAATGGTAAAAGGCGTGTTAGGATTGCTGGGGAACATGAGTTTGAATTCCATGTCATGCAAAGTTTTGTTTTATTTTAAAAGGAGAGTGATGCTAGTAAGTAAGGCTTATATTTAGTTGTGATGGTTTCATGACATAAAAAGCCAGAGGCAAAGAGGCAAGCGGCGTGTAGGGAGCCTGGAGGGCTGGAGTTCGAGCTACCCCATGCACAAAGGGGTTATATTTTGCTGCTCACGCAAGGAAGGAATTAGTGTTTGACCGAAACACCAATGGTTTGATTTAAATTTGAATTAAGCGGTTGCTGTTCGGTGGAAGGAATTTGAATGCAATTCAAATTGGGTTGTTGGCTAAAATCAAGCAGTAAATCAAGGATTTTAATTTGGGGAAAGTGTCATGCCGATTGAGGGAAGCTTTAGAGTGCAAGATCCGGTCATTAGGGGTTAAGGTGCCGAATAGTGCAATTAGGAAAAATAATATTGCTTTTGTGTTTGTTAATTGTTTTGGAGTTTTGGCATTTTGGGAAGTGGCGAATTTTACCTTTGGGGAGCCTTGTATGCAATACCTTTCCTCTCTACTAGTGCCAAATTCACATTTTGTTCTCTTTTGCACTTTTATTTTCTCCTCACTTTGGGATTACCGAGTTTGCAATTAAAATAGAAATGACCTCTCGCGCACTCTTTCGTTTTTCTTCATTCTAGCGGAGTATAGAGTTTCTCTTCTTATTTTTATCTCTCATCTTCTTCTATTTTCAATACTTGCTTCTCTATTGTTCGGACCGAACCTCTGTCCTCTGTCCCTCTACTTCCTGATTATTCTTCTCTAAACCGAACCTGACTTCATTCTCTTCTTATGTCTCCCAAGCTAAACTATTTTGGTTGATTGGGTTGAAAGTTAAATTTCGGTATGTGCTTGCCATCTTCTTTCTTTTTGTCATATCTTGTAAGGATCGAATCCCTTTTCTCTTTTCTTTGGATTCGGTCGGCTCTTAGTAATGGTCCTTGTGATTGACATTGGTCTTCTCTATTGATTGATCTGTTGTGGTTTCTTAGGTACCCTTTTTGTAATCAGTCTCTTGTGAAAGTGAATGGGGTTGCAAGTTTATTAAAGTTGTGGTAAGGTAATTATGTAGTTTCATTTTTTCCCTCTTAGGTGATGGCCGATTATGGGGGGAAATGGTTGCTTAGGGGTAACATTGGGTTTATAAGCTCTAAGTTGATCATTTGGATTTAATAAACATTTGTGTTTATGATTCAGATATTCGGTCAAGGGCTGATCATTGATCTTGGTGGGCGATCTAAGTGAAATAGATGGTTTGTTCGCGCAAGATTGAGAATGTGCGGTGTTCGTGAGGCGATCTTTCGTTTAGCAAGTCAGGTGTGTATTTTCACACTGTTAGACTGCAACGACGAAAATGTCGAAATGCCAAATGCCAAAAAGCCAAAAGATGGGCTTTTGGCCACATGGGCGTACGAACGCGCATCTGATCGATCGATCCCTCGAACTATGGGCCTACATCGTGATACGAATACCATAAGTGATTTCAGGGGTTTTTAGGTCGAAATGGGCCGAGTAGGCCTAACGGGCTCGTGGGCCCGAATGAGAGAAAATTTGTGAACGGATGTATATTATCGACTCGATTATTGTACGCGCTTGGCTTAGGCCAAATCTGGGCTCGGTGGGCCACATGACTATGTGGGCCGGCTTAATAGGCCTCGGTCCATAGACAAGTTTCTATACTGATATGATCGCATGTGTCGCTAGGCGACCGTGGTCTTGCTTGATGAGCCTTAGAGTACTTGGCCCACATTGGTAAATGACTAAAATACCCTTCGTAGGTAAAACGTTAGTTTTGACCCTATAAGTCATTTAGATGATTATGGTTGCCATGAGATGATTTAATTATATATATCTGCTCTGTTTGATAATGATTGTATGATCTGTTATTTACATATTAGCATGCCATGATATTATGTTGCATTGCATTGGGGTAGGTTGTTATTGAAGAGAAGGAAGTTTGAAGGGCTTTTCGCCTGTTTCTGGCAGCTATGCTGCATACATCTGTCTTGTGCCATTTCACAGTACCATACTTGGTGTGTAGGGTTGGATGGGTTGATTTTATCCCCATACTTGGTGTGTAGGGCTGAGTGGGTCGATTTTATCCCCACATGGTGTGTTTGGTGGTACAGAAATGGTGTGCGGGGTTGGTGGGCATGTTAGATGTTTCTCTATCTGATCTGTTCTAATTTTGTATCTGAGTAGGCTAAGGCCCACATTGTGCCTGTATCGGGCTCAAGTCTAATCTGTTACTGTTCCTAAAATGGGCTCAGGCCTAGTTTGTTCTGTATAACTCTGTTTCTATTTGGGGGTGCACATTGAGTTTTCGTAAACTCACCCATTAATTTAATTGCGCAGGTAATCCCCAAACATAGAGGGTTTGGGCTGCGAGGGACTTAGAGCTGGCCACACATTTAAATTAGCTTCGAGTTTTCTTTAACTTTAATTATTAATTTTTATTTGGGTTGTAATAAGGCCCTTTCTCCGGTTATGTTTTTAATTTGGAATTGCTTATTTTTCTTTTAAGTCTGATAACTCTAGGGCATGGTTTTACAAATGATACATGTTTTCAAAATTTCGCGTTAACTCAACAAATGGGTTTTAAAACAAAAGCTTCCACTATAATTGGAACATTGGTTATTAGAAATATAAAAACTAAGGTTTTTAGTAACAATTTAAGGTTTTATTCAAACTTACATATTTACAAGTTTTCACTATTTTTAACCGCAAACAATATTTCCACCCTCCAATGTGACACGCTAGAATTGGGCCTAACTTCTAGGCCAGGTTTGGGGTGTTACAGGCAAGGAATTTTGCATTAAGTCTCTTAAATTCCAACCTTGCAGTGTAGGAACGCCGGTACCTCCAAGGCGCAGCGGAAAATTAGAATAATAAAATTTTTCCGGCGATCCATACCATGGATCCATGTGTAAGGAACGAATCGGGGTGATAAAGGTTTCAAAATTACCGAAACTTCAATCTGAGTAGACTGCAACGCCAAGGCAACGGGAATCCTGAAGCACTATCGAACCAAGCCGCAACCTTTTCCGATGTCGGCCTTTACGTAGTCCACCCAATTAACAACGAACGGTAATATTCCAGAAAACTATTTTCAGAGATATATTGTTTTGACGGCTGCTAGACCTATATTTAACATAGTTTCGGGATTGCCTGTATATTAGCACTTTAGGGTTTTTACCCTTGCCATATATATAACTCTGTATTAATTGGTATATATTCATAACGAATATTTATTACCATATATAATCCGAATCATAATAGTCATCATTAAAATAAATATAATAACGTTTAACCGAAAATTATAATTACGTTAATTATAATAAAAATTTCGGTAAACTATATTTATTTAAATTTATATATATATGAACCAAAATCATATATTAGAAAATTATGTTCTTGATTATGTGTACAACATCCTTGTACATACAGTATGTTCAATAGTCTGATTGCCCAATTAAATTAATTCTATAATTAATTTAATTCATGTGACAACCAGACACAATACCAACTATGTTTTACACCGTTCATTTCAATCGTAGGGTGTGACCCTATAGGTTCTTGTAACGTTAGCAGTAATATTAGAACTATTCTAATATTACAAACAATGAGTGGCATCTAGCAATGCGTCATTGCTACCTAAGTTACAAGAAGTCATGATTCGACATAACCTTTTGTGATTAATTTTTCATGCATTAATCCTTAAGTCCAATATCTTTGGAATGGACACAAGTCATGGAATAGTCACACTTGTATAGTCCATCCCATGTTTCTTGATACCTTGAGTAGACTATGATATACAAATAAGTATGACATCTCATATCAACTTATTTGAGCATGGCCATGCATTTCTAGTCTCACTCAATCAAGTGGCCTGAGATATTACTCCTATTATGTAGGAGGGACTTATCCTATATTGATCAACCATATCCCTCTACATAGATTGTGGTATATCCAACATTAGTCTTAATAGAACAACCAATTACGGTGTTCGTTTGACTATATCAAAATATACAACTCACGATGTTGAAATGATGATGATCTTAAGTATGAGGATCATATACATATTAATCACTATGAGTAATATTATGACAATTACATAATAATCCAAGAAACATACTCATAGTGGGTCAGTCCAATATGTTGTTCTCTAACACACACATTCATGCATCGATTCTGATACTCCATATCAATGACAACTCTTTATCATCAATCAACTACATGTTAGTCTTAATGCATTATTATTGTCCTAGCCAACAATAATACTTGACTAAGGATCTTTTAATAATACACATATTATTCTTAGGACATTATTATAAAACAGTTTATTTATGCACACAGAAATGAAACTGAAATAATAATGGCAAAGCCTTATATTAATAAACATGATAAATCAAGTATGTTATCACAACCATCTCGTGATTGATCTTTGGGCATACTCTTACAATCTCCCACTAGTACTAAGACCAATCACTCATATATCTAAAACCAAGTGACTTAGTGTGACGATCATGCTTTTGCTGTGTCAGAGGCTTGGTCAAGGGATCAGCAATGTTATCATCTGTAGGTACTCTACATATCTCTACATCTCCTCGATCGATAATCTCTCGAATAAGATGGTAGCGCCTAAGTATATGTTTGGATCGTTGGTGAGATCTGGGTTCTTTAGCTTGTGCGATAGCTCCATTGTTATCACATCGGAGTTCTATAGCATCCGATATGCTAGGCACAACCCCTAGTTCAGTAATGAACTTTTTGATCCAAACCGCTTCTTTTGCTGCCTCACTAGTTCAATATACTCGGCCTCTGTTGTAGAATCGGCTACTGTACTTTGCTTTAAACTCTTCCAGCTCACAGCACCACCATTAAGGCAAAACACAAAACCTGATTGCGATCGAGAATCATCCTTGTCTGTTTGGAAGCTAGCATCAGTGTAACCTTTTACACTTAACTCTTCCTCACCTCCGTATATTAGGAATGTATCCTTAGTTCTTCTTAAGTACTTAAGGATATTCTTGACTGTGATCCAGTGACTTTCACCGGGATCTACTTGGTACCTGCTCGTCATACTTAAGGCATATGAGACATCTGGACGGGTACATAACATGGCATACATGATAGATCCAATAGCAGAAGCATATGGAATTTTACTCATGCGTTCTCTCTCTTGTGGAGTTGAAGGACACATTTCCTTCGAAAGTGAAATACCATGTCTCATAGGTAGGAATCCTTTCTTAGATTCTTCCATATTGAACCTTTTCAATACTTTGTCTATGTATGTACTTTGACTTAGACCTAGTAGTCATCTCGATCTATCTCTATAGATCTTGACTCCTAAGATGTAAGTGGCTTCGCCCAAGTCCTTCATAGAAAAACAACTTCCTAACCAAGTCTTAATAGACTGTAAGATAGGTATGTCATTTCCCATGATAAGTATGTCATCCACATACAGTACCAAGAATGTGATTATGCTCCCACTAACTTTCTTGTAAACACATGGCTCATCTTCATTTTTGATAAAACCAAACTCTTTGATTGCATCATTAAAACGAAGATTCCAACTTCGAGAAGCTTGCTTTAATCCATAAATGGATCTTTGTAACTTACATATCTTTCTAGCATCATTTGGATTGATAAAACCTTCAGGTTGTGTCATGTACACATCCTCTTCAAGGTTCCCGTTAAGGACAGCTGTTTTGACATCCATCTGCCAGATTTCATAATCATGAAATGCAGCTACAGCGAGCAAGATCCTGATGGATTTAAACATAGCTACAGGAGAAAAAGTTTCATCATAGTCCACACCATGAATTTGACGAAAACCTTTAGCTACTAATCGCCCCTTGTATGTTTGTACATTACCATCCATGTCAGTTTTCTTTTTGAAAACCCACTTGCACCCTATAGGTTTAACTCCTTCGGGTGGGTCAACCAAAGTCCATACTTGGTTTTCATGCATGGAATCCATCTCAGATCTCATGGCCTTGAGCTATTTCTCAGAGTCTGGGCTCGTCACGCTTCTTGATAAGTCCTAGGCTCATCTTGATCTAAAAGAAGAATGTCACCATGCATTGTAATGAGAAATCCATATCTCTCAGGTGCACGGCGTTCTCTTAAAGATCTACGCGGTGGTTGTGTTTCTACAGCAGTTACTTGTTCCTCAATTTCTTGTGGAATTTGCTGTTGTTCTATCTCTGGTTCGGTGGTATCTTGTGATTCTTGAATTTCTTCAAGTTCAATTTTTCTCCTACTTCTTTTTCTAGAAACAAATTCTCTCTCTAGGAAGACACCAGTCCGAGCAACAAACACTTTGTTCTCAGTGGGATTAAAGAAATAATATCCTTTGGTTTCTTTCGGATACCCCACAAAATTACACCTTTCAGATTTGGGTTCAAGCTTAGTAGACGTCTGACGTTTAACATAAGCTTCGCAACCCTAAATTTTCATAAAAGACATACTGGGACGTTTCTCAGTCCACATCTCATATGGCGTCTTTTGAATCGATTTAGATGGAACACGATTTAGTGTGAAAGCAGCTGTTTCAAGTGCATGTCCCCAAAAGAAAGTCGGTAGATCAGCATGACTCATCATGGACCGAACCATGTCTAACAAAGTTCAATTTCTTCTCTCAGAAACTCTATTCCATTGAGGAGTACCAGGAGGAGTAAGTTGTGAGACAATCCCACATTCCTTCAAAAGATCATCAAACTCTAGGCTCAAATACTCTCCACCTCGATCAGATCGAAGTGTCTTGATAGTTTTGCCTAGTTGATTTTGTACTTCATTTTTGAATTCCTTGAACTTTTTAAGGGCCTCAGACTTATGGCGCATGAGATAAATATATCCATATCTACTGAAATCATCAGTGAAAGTAATGAAGTAGTGAAATCCACCTCTGGCCTGTGTATTTATTGGTCCACATACATCTGAATGTATTAAGCCCAATAAATCACTAGCTCGTTCACTTTTACCAGTAAAAGGAGATTTAGTCATTTTTCCTAATAAGCAAGATCCACATACTTCAAACTGTTCAAAAATAAATGAATCCAAGAGACCATCTTTATGGAGTTTGGATATGCGTTTCTCACTTATATGGCCCAAACGACAATGCCAAAGGTAAGTTTGATTTGAGTCATTTATTTTAGATCTTTTAGTATTTATGTTGTAAATGGGATTCATTTGATCTAAAATATAAAGGCCATTAATTAATTGTGCCGAACCATAGAAAACATTATTGAGATAAAAGGAACAACAATTATTCTTAATTATTATCTCAAAACCAATTTTGTCTAAACAAGAAATTGAAATAATGTTTTTAGTCAAACTGGGCACAAAATAACAATCCTCTAAAATTAAACCAAGTCCACTAGGCAAAGATAAAGTATATGTTCCCACAGCTAATGCAGCAACTCTTGCTCCATTTCCAACTCGTAGGTCTACATCTCCTCTAGCCAAAGTCCTACTCCTTTGTAGTCCCTGTACAGAAGTACAAATATGAGAACCACAACCAGTATCTAATACCCAAGAAGTAGTAGTTGATAAATTAATATCAATAACATAAGTACCTGAAGCAGACGTTCCGCTTGCTTTGGCTTTCTTGATTTCCTCAAGATAGACAGGGCAGTTCCGCTTCCAATGTCCAGTCACACCACAATGAAAACAGTTTCCTTCCTTAGATACCCCACCTTTAGGTTTCAGTGCAGCCTTTCCTTTTCCAAGATTGGGCTTACCTTTGCCCTTGGGCTTTGTCGGGACTTTGGCCTTTCCCTTGCCCTTATTGTTACGGACCATCAGTATGGGCTTGGGTCCAACCTTTTTCATGTTGCCTTTAGCAGTTCGTAACATACTGAGCAATTGTGGTAGAGTCTTGTTAATTTCATTCATATTGAAATTGAGGACAAACTAGCTGTAGCTATCCGGCAACGATTGCAGAATAACATCAGTAGCCAACTCTTGGCCTAATGGAAACCCAAGCTTAGACAGGCTTTCAATATAACCAATCATCTTAAGGACATGAGGTCCTACTGGGCTTCCTTCAACCAGCTTACATTGGAATAAGGCCTTAGAGATATCGAACCTCTCTTGCCTTGCTTGCCCTTGATATAGTTCTTTCAAGTGCTCGATCATATCATAAGCAACCATATCCTCATGTTGTTTTTGAAGACCAGGATTCATAGTGGCAAGCATAAGACATCCAACGTCTACCATATCATCGAGATGCTTATTGTAAGCATCTTTATCAGCCCTCGAGGCATTAGCAGGTGGTTCATCAGGAAGTGATTTTTCAATGACATATAATTTCCGTTCTTGTTTGAGGACAATCCTCAAGTTACGGAACCAGTCAAGAAAGTTCAAACCATTCAATTTGTCCTTCTCAAGGACTGATCGCAATGAGAGTGTGTTAGTGTTTGCAGCCATAATATATCTACAACAATAAAATATGCGTGTGAATAGATTTACCAAGTTTATATCAATCATTAAAAGGACTTTATTATATGATGTTTCCCACTATTTCAAAATTAATAACCCTCATATATTAATTTCGGAAAGACTTTCTTGAAAGAATTTCTAGTGGGTCAAGGATCCATATTTCACCTCCTCTTAAGTCAGCTTTAGCTTTACTCTCAAGATTATGGTTATTTAGGTAAGCAACACTTGCTAATTACATCATATGTAACTCCTACAATTTGGTGAACAACTCTTGTTCTAATCATCTTATGATATATCCAAATTACTTGCCTCTAGGTTTCTAATTCTATTAGAGTAACCTAGTTAAGTCATTAACCAATTTTTAACTAGCGAATATCACTTGTTTATTCTTCGCGTTTAACCAAGATAAATACTAGTACTTCGCTTTGGCAAAACCTACATAATATTGATCGAGGCCTTAACGAGGGCATAAATTAGAAGGCCATGTTGACTTAATATTTTAATAGAGGGATTTTATTAGAATGTTACATCTCACTAATTATGGTCTACTTTAGTCCATTTAATCTTTTAATTGATCTCATCAATTAATGGGGTTTATTATTACCAAATTTGCATGCTTTAGACATCCATAGCATCTCATACATGAATAAGTAAAGCAATAAATAAATGCAATAGTTATAGCCCATAAACTATGGTGGTTCAACCCAAGCCAATGGGAGAACCAATAGGGAACCTAAAGGTGTAAGTCGTTTCACAAGCTGTCGATCCACACTAGTCGGCCCATCTTCCTTCTCGTCTAGTCTCCGCAGCAATTTTTATAAATTACAAAATTTAGAAACTCGTTTTACATACGAGGGAGTAAGATGAGAAGAGAAATACAAGAGAATAGTAGTAAGGCACGACACGCAGGCCGTATTTATAAAATTACAACCTTTTTATGAAATAGGTCAACGGGCTATAACTATGCATTTCAAATACCGTGCATTTCAAAAATAGCAAGTACCATTCAACGTTTTGGTTAAGTGACATATTAAAATATCCTTTCAACCCTTTTATGGCCCATTAAGTTTTATTACAAAACATACTGGAAGATGATGGGGATCTAAAGGCGGTTAGATGAAACCTCACAATTTGATTACTTTTATCAACTGAATCGTGTTTTTAGGATTTTAATCCTTGAGGTTTCATATCGGAACAACTCTTGTTCCACTGGCCAGTAAACTCTTACTGGAAATTGTAAAAAAATCACTGCTACATCATAACAGACTTGTTAATGTTTACAGTAATAACATAAAATCGAATAGGCCATAACACCATGATTAACATTTAATCACTTATCGAAAGGAACAGTTATCAGATTTCGCTTAAACGATTTAAACAGGAAAAGCAAAATAAAAATAAAACATGTATCTCATACAATTTGCATCACCCAAGTATTTAAACCCGAGTTCGTATCACACAAATGGCTCTGATACCACTGTAGGAACGCTGGTGCCTCCAAGGCGCAACGAAAAATTAGAATAATAAAATTTTTTCGGCGATCCATACCATGGATCCATGTGTAAGGAACGAATCGGGGTGATAAAGGTTTCAAAATTACCGAAACTTCAATCTGAGTAGACTGCAACGCCAAGGTAACGGGAATCCTGAAGTACTATCGAACCAAGCCGCAACCTTTTCCGATATCGGCCTCTACGTAGTCCACCCAATTAACAACGAACGGTAATATTCCAGAAAACTGTTTTCAGAGATATATTGTTTTGACGGCTGCTAGACCTATATTTAACATAGTTTCGGGATTGCCTGTATATTAGCACTTTAGGGTTTTTACCCTTGCCATATATATAACTCTGTATTAATTGGTATATATTCATAACGAATATTTATTACCATATATAATCCGAATCATAATAGTCATCATTAAAATAAATATAATAACGTTTAACCGAAAATTATAATTACGTTAATTATAATAAAAATTTCGGTAAACTATATTTATTTAAATATATATATATATGAACCAAAATCATATATTAGAAAATTATGTTCTTGATTATGTGTACAACATCCTTGTAATTCTATAATTAATTTAATTCATGTGACAACCAGACATAATACCAACTATGTTTTACACCGTTCATTTCAATCGTAGGGTGTGACCCTATAGGTTCTTGTAACGTTAGCAGTAATATTAGAACTATTCTAATATTACAAACAATGAGTGGCATCTAGCAATGCATCATTGCTACCTAAGTTACAAGAAGTCATGATTCGACATAACCTTTTGTGATTAATTTTTCATGCATTAATCCTTAAGTCCAATATCTTTGGAATGGACACAAGTCATGGAATAGTCACACTTGCATAGTCCATCCCATGTTTCTTGATACCTTGAGTAGACTATGATATACAAATAAGTATGACATCTCATATCAACTTATTTGAGCATGGCCATGCATTTCTAGTCTCACTCAATCAAGTGGCCTGAGATATTACTCCTATTATGTAGGAGGGACTTATCTTATATTGATCAACCATATCCCTCTACATAGATTGTGGTATATCTAATATTAGTCTTAATAGAACAACCAATTACGGTGTTCGTTTGACTATATCAAAATATACAACTCACGATGTTGAAATGATGATGATCTCAAGTATGAGGATCATATACATATTAATCACTATGAGTAATATTGTGACAATTACATAATAATCCAAGAAACATACTCATAGTGGGTCAGTCCAATATGTTGTTCTCTAACACACACATTCATGCATCGATTCTGATACTCCATATCAATAACAACTCTTTATCATCAATTAACTACATGTTAGTCTTAATGCATTATTATTGTCCTAGCCAACAATAATACTTGACTAAGGACCTTTTAATAATACTCATATTATTCTTAGGACATTATTGTAAAACAGTTTATTTATGCACACAGAAATGAAACTGAAATAATAATGGCAAAGCCTTATATTAATAAACATGATAAATCAAGTATGTTATCACAACCATCTCGTGATTGATCTTTGGGCATACTCTTACATGCAGACCTTTTAATTCATTCATTTGTAGTCATTCCATGTGTTTACAAATAACTTCCTTACATGGCTCTTACAATGCTCGAACATTCCGTGATGCTTGCAACTCAAGGCTTGTGCTCATCAGTTACCTTGCTTGATTAATCTTTGTTATATGGTCATGGGTCCTGTCTATATATATATTTCCAACTTTTTTTTAGCATCTGGAAAATTCCTATATCATCAAATCTCTAGGGTGCTTGGTTTAAGACTAAGGTCATACAAAGGATAGCCAATTCAGGCTCGTCATTTGGAATTACTAGTATCTATTCATTTTGCTCTGGGAATTCTTGAATTGACAAATACTCTTCGACTAGATCAACCTTAATTACCATTGTCTCTATTAGTTGGTCTGCGTTTTACTGCTATTGTATTTTGGCCTTATTGGCAGAACCCAAGATTTCCAGGATAATGAGTTCCATGGTGATCTGATTCTTCGGTTCACTGACCATTTCCTCCGCTAGATCAATATCTTTTATTTCTGCAGTTGTGTTTGAATATTCTTCTATCTGCTGAGATAGATAGTCATCTAAGAGTTCTCCCTTTTTATAAACGTCTATGATAACATCCTCCTCATTGCTTAACACAGAACTTAGCACCTCTTGGTACTTTTCTGATGGTATATCAATGTGGTCATTATCTTTGTTATAATCGAAGTGTTTAGGGGAACACATATAGTCAAAGTTATCCATGACTTGTGCTGACTGGCTATTTTTTTGATGGTGTCTAGGATTCCTAAAAAAATGAACAAATGTCAGATGTGTTAATTAACAAGACAAATTGAAAGTCGTAGCTATAACCTACAAATTTCCTAATTATTCTTTTAAAATGCAAAAACTAAAATCAATCTAGTGACGTTGCCTCCCCGACAATTGCCCTAACAACGTGACCATATTCAGACGTACTAAAGTCCAGAGTGTGAATACTGAAATAAAATAAAGATTTACGAGGTGGTATTTGTAAGTATACGGGTCGAGTTGTAATATAGATTTTACAATAAAGTACGTGAGTACTTCGAGAATCGTACCCAAGGGACGTTAGTACTAAATCAATTTTAACATAAACAATTAAAGATCTAATTAATATTCATTAATCTGTTATAGTACGAGAGTAAAATAAGTATTTTTAGGGTTTGTAAACTAATAAAGTAAAATCACATAAAATAATTAACAATGCAAGATAGAGGATAAATAAAGTGAATCAAATCTAAATATGGGTGATCAGCTTGCTTCGGCAATCCCAATTAACTGTTGTCTTGAGTTCCTTGTCAACCAACTAGTTGCTACCCTAGTAGGATCTTCCGATCTTCTACTAACATAACGAGTTAGCAATAACTACTTATCTTTCGACATCACAGTCCAAACTTGCTTGGGGTAAAAGTGTTCACGAATGGGAAATACCAACTTTGGGTTAATTCCCACCTTGATGACTTCCTATGGTTGTTAGGCCTAGGGTTTGTTTCACATTCTTCCTTTCCTAAATAGCTGACAATTTTAACATAAACAATTAAAGATCTAATTAATATTCATTAATCTGTTATAGTACGAGAGTAAAATAAGTATTTTTAGGGTTTGTAAACTAATAAAGTAAAATCACATAAAATAATTAACAATGCAAGATAGAGGATAAATAAAGTGAATCAAATCTAAATATGGGTGATCAGCTTGCTTCGGCAATCCCAATTAACTGTTGTCTTGAGTTCCTTGTCAACCAACTAGTTGCTACCCTAGTAGGATCTTCCGATCTTCTACTAACATAACGAGTTAGCAATAACTACTTATCTTTCGACATCACAGTCCAAACTTGCTTGGGGTAAAAGTGTTCACGAATGGGAAATACCAACTTTGGGTTAATTACCACCTTGATGACTTCCTATGGTTGCTAGGCCTAGGGTTTGTTTCACATTCTTCCTTTCCTAAATAGCTGATCTATTAAGTAACCCTAAAAAATAGTTAAGAGATCATGCCTCCACTCGCTAATCCCCCATAGAAGGATTAGTTCCTCATGGCTTTCATAAACAATATGAAATAACTAGAAGAATTAATCATAAGGAATGGAGTGAAATAGAGAGTTTAAGAAAGGTTGATTGATATTGATGAATAGTAAAAATCCACAAAAGTTGATCTCCTTTACTATCAAATCTCTTGATGAAAACAAATAACTAAAACTACGAAAACTTAAGAAAGAAAGAAAGAAAGAAAACAATTATTAAACCTAAAGAGAAAATCTAAGCTAATGGAAATATGTCTATAATGTGTGCCAGAGAGGTCTACTTATAGCATTTAGGTAGCCGTCGTCCTTAGCCCTAGGGTAGTTGATGTTACCGAGCTTAAAGTTCGATTGTGTAGACCAAAACGGCTCTGCTTTGTGTTTTATTCTCGTCACAAAGTCGATGTTGTGGCACACCAAGACTATGTGTCCAAGTGGATCGAGGCTGAAGCATATGTGACAAACGATGCTAAGGTTGTGATGAAGTTCTTGTGGAAGATCACAAGGTTTAGAACCCCAAGAGCTATTATCAGCGATGAAAGGTCCCATTTTGTGAACAAGTGGTTGAAATGGTTTTTAGATAAACATGGAGTGAAACATAAGGTTGCTACAGCTTACCATCCCTAGATAAATGGGCAAGCTGAAATGGAAAATAAGGAGATCAAAGGCATACTTGAGAAGGTAGCTTGCCCGAACCGACAAGATTGGTCCAAAAGACTAGATGATGCTTTATGGACTTACAGAACAACATACAAGACACCTTTAGGGATGTCACCTTATAGGTTGGTCTTCGAGAAAGCCTGTCATCTGGCTTTGGAGTTAGAGCACAAAGCTCACTAGGCTATTCAACAACTCAACTTGGATCTTAAGCTTGCTAAAGAGAAATGGATGCTCCACTCAATGAGCCAAAGGAGTTCCGACTGTTCTTGTATGAAAATGCCAAATTACTCAAGGAGAGACTCAAGAAATGGCATGACAAGCACATTCAAGTTCGAGAATTTGAAGTAGGTCAGTAAGTTTTGTTATTCAATTCCAGATTAAGGTTCTTTCCAGGTAAGCTAAAATCACATTGGTGCGGTCCATTTATGATTCACCAAGTTTATCCATACGGAGTTGTCGAACTTCAAGGTAAGAGAAATAATTTTTGAGTTAATGCTCAACGCTTGAAACAGTACTGGGGAGATAAAATTGAATGTGATAAAGTCTCGTTCATTCTATCAGATATTTGATTTTACTTCATTTTTCTTTTAAATAAAAGATTTAGGGTATATTTTCAGGTTTAGTATGTTTAAATAAATTCTGTCAAGGAGATTGTAACTTAAGCGGGACCGCTTGTGACCCCTCCAATCTTTCCTGGGAATTGATTTTAACATAATTTTTTAAGAAATTATTCCCTAAATGGCAATATAATTTTTTAGTTTTTCAAATCAAAGGGTCAATTTTGATCCAAGTTTTAAATTGCAACTCAATTTCAAAATTTCATTAACTCTAGGGACTTAATTGAATTATTTTTAAAATTTGGTTGCTCTTTTCGTAAATAATAAAAATTAGGTGCCTCTTCTTGTAAATATTTTTAAAAAAGCATTTAGAATAATTTTTTTTCTCTTAATATATATATGTACATTTTTATAATATTAATAATATGATAAACTTTAATATATAATTATGTCTATTATAATTTATATATTAATTTTTATCAACTTTGCATAGAATTAGGATTAGTTTTATCATATTTTATTTTTATCTTAACAAATTAATAGCAATAAAAATTTGATATGTATATATTTGATTATTAATTGTTGTTAACTTTGAGTAGAATTAGAATTAGAATTAGAATTTTTTTTAAATTGTTAAATCATACGAAGAATTCTACTCTAATTCCCACTCCTTTCATTATAAATTCTACCCATCTATTTGTATTTTTTTTTCACTCATCATTCCCTCCAAACTCCCTAAATGTCGCAACCTCCTAGCCCAACTTTTCCTAGAAGCCACTTGGCCAATATCCCCAGCTCAATTGTACGCCGCATGCCCTGCTTAGCACCAAACAGCTGCTCCTTGGCGCATCGTGATACTCCAGCTCCAACTGCTCATGCCAAGCCTTCATCCCGCGCGCTGCACCTGTTCTTTGCCCCAACCTACGCACGCCCAATTGCTACCTGTTGCTGCCAGGCCTGCTTGTCGAAGGTTCCACATGACAAGTCACGCGCTGCTGCTTGCTTTCAGCCCAGCTCGCGCATTACTGTTTGTTACCGAATATCCTCCAACCGAATATCCTCCAACCTGCCCTAAATCGACCTCTTTTATTTTCTAATTATTATTTTCTTAAGAGTTCTTAATTTTTACAAAAAAGGTGGTAAGATCAATTTTTCTCCTAAATTTTAATTTTACTCAATTATTTCATTTTTTCAATTTTATTGAATTATTAATTTATACTTTTGAGAAAATAATTTTTATCATCTTATGTTCAGGTTAATCATGCCTTACAAGAGAACTCGTGCTTTTGCTCAAATCAATGAAAAACAAAATAAGTTCCACTGTGAAGAAGCTAAAGTAAGATACGAAAGTATCTTAAAAAATGAACAGATGCATCCAGAGAAAGGCTTTACATTGAAAGAGAGCAACTACAAAGATTTTATGGCACGTATTCGTCAAGTTGCTAAAGCTTTCAATTGGGAATTGTTTTGTGAGAAGAGACCCAGTGCGGATGAGGAACTAGTTCATGGATTCTATGCGAATTTAACCTCAAGTGAGTTTACCGAAGTTCCAGTTCGGGAATCAAGGTACCTATAAATTCAAATGCTATTAATGAGTTCTTTGAATTACGTAATTTCGAAAACGATGAATATTTTTCTTTAATGAGCAACATTGAGCTTAAAAAATTGCAAGAAATTCTCGAGGAACTTACAGTTCCAGGTTCTAAGTGGACTGTGTTAAAGTAAGAAATCCATACTTGTCGAAGGGAATATTTGACACCAGTTGCGAATGTATGCTTCTATTTCATCCGTTTTAGCCTTATGCCGAGTTCGCATGGGACTACAATCTCATTAGAGCGAATGGTCTTATTATACTCGATTTTAACTAGAAAGACTATTGATGTGAGAAAGATCATCTTGAGAGAAATGCAGAACTGTGCCATTAGACGTTCTGGCCTAGCTTACTTTCCCTTTACGATAACAATTCTATGCTTGAAAGCTAAAATTCTTGCAAACGTAAAGAAGATAGGGTATAGCGAGGGCACAATCACAGATTGGGACCTCTATCGAGTAGCTGGAGATTCTGTTCTGCAGCAGTGAGTTGAAGAAAGTGAGGATCCCGAATAAGAAGAAGATGATCCCACAGAGATCAAGTCAGAAGTCTCTGATGAGGCGGAACCAATGGGACCAGAAACTGAACCTAATGTCGAAACTTTAATGTTTAGAGCTCAACCGCCTATCCCAGATCTTCGAGACGAGCTGGCAAAGTTAATGGACATAATGCAACATTTGCAATGGCAGCAACAAGCCTACTGGAGATACTCAAAAGTAAGGGATGACTCGATGAGAAATGCCCTTAAGAAAATTTACAATGACCCATTTATTTTTGTGCCTGAGTTTCAAGATTACATATTTGTACCATGGAGTCCACTATCGAAGAAGGAGCAAAGCGATTCATGCCAAAAAAAAGATGATGGAGCAAAAGATGAGTCGAATTTGGAAGGATCTGCAATTAAATAAAAAGGGAGGATCTCGACTTTATTTCGTTTCTGTTCTTAGGTTATTTTAGGATTAAGTTAATTAGGAATTTTTATTTTTGCTTAATAAAATAAGAGATGGGAATCATGAATAAATATGAGCAAGTCACAAAGTATAAACTGTGGCAATAGATATATACATGTTTAGGATTGGATTTGGAGAAAGCTTGGTACTTAAGCAGTCAATTTGACTCACCTCCTCTTTTCTAGAATCCTACCTGGTGTATAGTATCTATTCACTTTTAACAATGAGGACATTGTTCATTTTAAGTAAGGGGACTGAAAAATTGAAATTATTTCCACTAAGAATAAATTTTTCTTTTAATTATGGTTAGGATATATTTTGTTCAATAATTTGAAATCTAAACTTCAATATAAATAAAGTTCTATTATTTCAATAAATTGTTATGCTAGCATAATAATGATATGAATGTATTTTAAATAAAGCTTGTAAATCGTACCATAAATAAATTTTTAGTTCCTTGTGAAAGTTAGGCATGCATGAAAGTTTAAGTCTTTAGAATTGACTTAGTAGTTTCTTGAGGTGAAATCCTAGGAAGTATGGAATGTTGGAAATGATTTAGGCAACTATTGTTTGGACCGTTTAAGCCTTTCAAGCCAACCATGATGAAATTTTATCCCTTGAAACCCAACTTTGAGACTATATGACCCAATTTTATTTGAACCCTTGCAATATTTAGCCATCACTTTTCTCTTAACTATGTTTAAAATTGTCCCAAACACTAGACTCAGTACTATTTAGAATATCTTTTGAAAATAAGTTAGGGGGAGTTGAAAAGAGGTATCAAATGCTCAAAAATTGTAGTACATGAAGCAAATGCTCGTGTTAAAAAAAGCATATGTACTTGAAAATAGATGTACAAAAGAGCATGTGAAAGTTAAGTAAATTGGTGTATCGAAGGTAAAAATTCTGATGGTCCAATTGACGTTGAGCCTAGGGTTTTAAGCCAAAATTTATCTATCTATTACCTACCCCTAGCCTAGCCACATTACAACCTTGCTAAAGACCTATTGATTCAATTTTTTATGCTATCTACATTAGTGGAGAGAAATTGCTATGATCAACATATAAAGACATAAGTTAAACTTAATGATTGCAGCTTAGTCTTAAATAAGGGAATAAAAATCAAATTGGTTAAGGGTTAACATGTCTTTATTAAGGAAGCATTTTGTCTAATTTTGCTATTGTAATAGTTGTTAAATTTAATTTGAACGATATGCATACCTAAGTAGCATAACTATCAAATTTCTTGTTTTTGAGCATAAGTATATTAAATTCATAATTTTAGGAAGAATATTGTTCTAAAGGAATTTTTCAAAGGTGTTTCTGAGAAATTCTTTTAAAAATTTGTGCATTATTCGGGACGAGCAATGAATTAAGTTTGGGGGTGTGGAAACACAAAAATTTACACACTTTTTCATACCCTTTCTAACTTAAATTCAAGCAAATTCGGTTAAATTCTCATTGAAATATAATTAAATATTAAAAAATAATTAAAATGTACTTAAATTATGAATATGATGAAATTTAATTAATTTTATAGTTAATTTTGATTAATTTTGGTTAGTTTCGACAGAATTGCACAAAGGGCAAAAAATGGCTTGGCAAACATTTCTAGAAACACAAACCAAGAAGTAATTTGAAGTCTCGAGGCGAATTAATTTCCAGCCTAAGACGGTCCAATATTGTGTATTAATTCATAATATAATTAATTTTAATTTATACCCAATTTAATTTGGGTTAAATAAATTATTATAATTAATTATGGAAAAAGTGGTCCAGTTGAATCGAACCAATTGAACCGAACCAATTAAACCAGCCCTGCCAAGGATTGGGCAGCCCAAAACCGTCCATATGTTGACCAAAATCAGCTTTTTAGCTGATTAATTAAGCTTTCAAAGAAGCCCTTGAAGACTTATCAAAGTTGCATTCAACCCCTTCCATAATATGTGGCTTTTTGGATTTGCCCCATGCCATATTTAGCAAAGTTGAAGCCATCAACTTTACCACATGGGTGGCTGGCTGAGGGGTGGCTCTTTGGCTGCTATTTTTAGCAAATTTCAGCTACCACATTCTGTAACGCTCCGAAATTGGGCCTGGAAGAATGGGCCGTGTAGGCCCAATGGGCTTGTGGGCCCACACAGGTCGTTGTTGTAGGACTTATGAGAATTAGTGGTCCGACTGTGTCGTACATGTGGCTGTAGGAAAATCTGGCTTGGCGGGCCATGCGGGCACGTGGGCCCCACTTGGGTTGTGTAATGGGCCCCTGGCCCATATTCACTGAATGACGTGTTGGTGTGATAGGTGAGAGGTTTGGGAGTGTTGGAGAAGTCCTGGGTTCAAACCTGGGCCTTAGCAAAAATTGATGTTTTTCTCTTATGGGAGCTTGGACGTTAGTGGGTAAGCTTTAAGAATATTTTTGGTGAAAGCATGACACAAAAAATGAGTGTGGTGTAGTGGTAAAGTGGCACCACTTAGGGGACAAGGAAGTGACGCCATAAAGGAAGCAAGGGGGTCCAAGGTTCAAGTCTTGGCTCTTGCAATTTGTTTTGGTTTTTCTTTTAAATAAATCTGGAAGTGAGTAGGCGGGTTTTAAAGATAAATGCGTTGAACTTATGACACAAAGGAGCTTGTGTCCGAGTGGTGGTGCCTTGACATGACTAATCGAGATGTCTATGGTTCGAATCCCTTTGCTTGCAAAGGTTGATTATTTTGCTAATACTTTAGTTTTTGAAGATTGATGGAGGATTCCACATTGGCAAGCTAGTATGGGAGTAGGCGGGAAGCTGGCTTTAAATAGAGCGATCCATGAGGAGAGTAGGCATGCCTTTCTTGGCTTACCCCTTTCATGTTGAAGCGTGTTCGTTGGGGTTAGGCATTGGATCATTCGTTGATCTGTATGCCATTGGGTCATAGTAATGGTGACCGTAGTTGATCGACACCCCCGGAAAGTCAAGGGTTCGATTATTGTTGGCTTCTGGGCATAGTAGCGTTCAGAGGGTGGATTAGCTTCAGATGCCTATCAGGTGTGTATTTCTCACTACTCTAGCGGTAGGACGGCTACTTCAGGCTGCGATGGGCCGAAGGGGCCATGTGGGCCCAATGGGCCTACGGGGCCATTTGGGCAAGTTGTTTAATTGTATAGTAAATATTGGACTAGACTAGGTGAATCGCATATCTGTAACTAAATTTGGGCTAAAAGGGCCACACGAGCGTGTGGGCCCATTTGGGCCGAGAATGGGCCCTAGGCCCATTTGCATTGTTATCTCTATTTAAAATGCTTTAGTTTACCGAATTACTGAAATACCTTTGACTTGTGAAATTACTATTTTACCCCTGATTTGTAAAATTACCATTTTACCCCGAATTTGTAAAATTACCATTTTACCCATGATTTGTAAAATTATCGTTTTACCCTTGATCTATAAAATTACTGTTTTACCCTTGATTTGTGAAATTACTGAAATACCCTTGTAGGGTAGAATTACCGAAGTTTTCCTGTAGGGTAAAATTACCATTTTGCCCCTAGGGTGTGAAATGATTGTTTTGCCCTTGTGGGCAAGTGACTGACTTGGACTGTGTGTTTGTTAGATTTGATTGTGAATATATGTTGGTGATATGAATGATATGACTGTGATTGTTTGATTCAAATATGGGCATGACATTCTGCATACATGACATGTTGCGTGGGATTTGGGAAGTATTGATGGATGAAGCGTTCTGGTGGCCTCGCCACATATATCTGTTCTGGTGGCTTCGCCACATATATCTGTTCTGGTGGCTTCGCCATAATATCTGTATCTGGTGACTCTGTCACAATATCTGGCAGCCTCGCTGCAAATTCTGTGGTGTGTAGCGGATGGGTGGGTCGAGTAGTTTCCCCACATGGTGTGTTGGCTGGTACAGGTGGTGTGTAGCGGTTTGATGGGTTGAGTAGTCTACCCACATATTTTGGGCTTTGCATTCATGCATTTTATCTGTACTGTTACTGTTATGGGCCTATGGGTAGTACTGCTATCTAAAAAGGGCTAAGGCCGAGTTTACTGTTATCTGAATAGGGCTTCGGCCCAGATATTACTGTGACTGTTAGGGCTTAGGCCCAGTGGGCTTGAGCTAACTTGGGCTTCGGATGGGCTTCTTTGCATACTAATTCTGATTCTGATTCTGATTCTGTTAATTGATTCTGATTTTGATTCTGTTAATTGATTCTTATACCGACCCTGATTCTGTTTCTGATTCTATTGTTGATTCTGATTCTGATTTTGATACTGATACTAATACTGACTCTGATTCTGATTCTGATACTGGTTCTGGTTCAGATAATGTGTCTGATTTTATAATGGGCTAAGGCCCAATTAATACTGAAACTGTGGTAGGGCAAACTTTTAAATTCTTTTACATGACTGACTGTTCGTATTTGTAATAAAGGGATTACACACTGAGTTTTTGTAAACTCACCCCGTTTATTAACCTTTTAGGTAATCCCTAGCCTTAGACGGATCAGAGCTGCGAGGGACTTGGAGAAGGCCACACACACTGCTTATGTTTCTATTTTGATTATTTACTCTCAAGTACTTTATTTTGTGTTTGGTTTGTAATAAGGCCTTTTATAATTTCTGGATTTTTATTTTAAGGTTTTTATTTACTTTGAATTATATCTACTAGAGGTGAATCGCGGTTTTCCAAAATGTTAACTGTTTTCGAACATTATGTCTTCCGCAATAAACTAAATAAAGCTTTCGTAACAAAAGAGGTTTTAAAGGTAATAATGTTTTTAAAAAGAGGATTAACTTTTAGTTGACCATGTTTTCAAAGTAAACAAACGCAAGTTTTAGTGGCAACAAGTTTTAAACAAGAAGGGTTTCAATGAAATCATGGTTTTTGAAAAACACTTCAATGTGACACACCAGACTTGGCCGTAGCGTCTAGGCCGGGTTTGGGGTGTTACACATTCAGCTATAAACCCCCCTTGGCTAATCATTCAACACACTTCAAAATCAATTCATTCATTCACTTCTCTTCTCTCTACTCTCACTTTTTCCTCTCTTTTTTCCATTCCAATTCTCTTGCTCTTTAGCCGATTTATTCTCTTGCAAAAGAGGCTCTCATCAACCATTTTGGAGCAGCAATTAGGTGTTCATAGCCACCTTGGTCGTCGAGGACAACGGAAAGCAAAGAACGAAACATGCTAGTCAAGCCACGGAGAAACACTAGATTTGATTCTTGTTCCCTATCTTTTTAATTTTTGTTGCTGTTTTGATGAACATGTTTATGAATATTTATGCTATTGATATGGTTAATTTAATTAATTTAGCTTGAATTTAATTCGTGTTGGGTTGATTGCATTTCGTCCACTTAAACTGTTAAAATTGTGTTTATGTTGTTATAGGCCTCGGAAGATGCTTGATTAAGTAAAATAATGACCAATTTATTCTTGCATTTCAAATTTGAGATAGCTAATGATTTAATTGTTTAATCGTATTGAAATTATAATTAATTGACAAAATACTTAATCAGTGCATGTTTAATCATCTAAGGTAGCTAAAGGTTAAAGTAGCATTGTATCTGACGATACTATTGCCTTGCATGACTTGCAAGATTATTGTGATTAAACTGTGTCAAGGTAGGAATACTTTGTTACCTCACTTAATTTTTTACATGCTTATGAATAATTGTCTGAATTGACATTGAAAAATGATCAAGAGATTAGTTAATTTAATAGGTATGTATGAGCAGTAGTTAGCAAATTATCGAGTTGCCGTGAATTTGTTCGTAACAACATAAGCATGAGTTTAATAATTCTAAGTTCAAGAAATGTAATTAATCCAACATAATTATGTCATCTTGATTAAATTATATTTTGAGATCGTGCTTTAGAATTTTTATTTTCTATTTTATTTATTTTACTTAGTTTTAAAATCCTAGTTTTTAATCATATTCTTAAATCAAATTATTTTTCCTCACCAAAGTGTTTTAAATACCATTCATAAATAATCCTTTTCATAGTCCTTATGGGTACGATAACTCGACATTTACTTGTCACTTTATTACTTGTTGCAATTGTGTACACTTACACTTTTTTTTCGTTCCATAAAGATTTAGCTTAATCATTTAACAATAATGGATATAGGTGGCTGGGAGACCAATACAATTATGAAGATCAATCAAATTCAATGAATGGAGATTTGACGAACCATTGGAGTTATAATGGCGATTACGGATGGCAAGAGTATTCATATGAGCATCCATATGGTTCGTATGGATATAAAGCTAAAATGGGTAGCTACAATCATAGGTGGTCAAATAATTATCCAGCACAAGATTCATATTCTTTGTATTACCATCTAGAAAGTAATATGGAGAGTGATGAGTACATGGAAGACCCGTCCCTTGCTACATGAGTTGGAATGTTAGAGGAGAGCATGTCTTCTATCCAAGAGGATGTGTCCTCCATGTACAAGACAGTGGAGCAATTATTGGAAGCCGTCCAACACCGAACCATATGAACATTCCAATGAAAGAGGTCAAGCATGATATTCTTGAGCTTGAGGATGAGGCCCACTCCATTGAAATGGAAATGGATGAAATTATGATAAATTGAAAGTTTCGGGTTTAAGGACTATATTGAGAGAGATGCAAAAGTTTAGGGAAAATTGGTAAATATGAAAATTTAAAGGTATATGCATTAAAATAAGTTTGATGGTATATTTGAAACTGATATATTAAATTTAATCATTATATAGATCAAGAATTGAATCGTATGGAGATTAATAGGAGAAAAGAGAAAGTTGTGGACTAGTCCTTATGAGTTGAACGAAGGCATAATCTAGGTAAGTTCATAGTGTAATAATATGTATATATGTGTTTCTTTGTGATTATATATTAATTTCTAGTTAATTGTAATAAATATGAAATTTCATTGTTTACTTGGAAATTATTAAATGTTGCAATTAAGTACAAATGGAAAATGAATATTTGGTAGTGGTAAATCTTGTGGTTACACAATATTGAAATGAATGTAACAAATTTATAGTATGTGTATGGAAATAAGAAGTGCCTCTGAATGGTTGATTTACTGATATTATGAATTTAAGTATAATGCCCGATTGACCGTGGTAAACGGTTAGGATGGGCATGCCAATATGGTTAATACACGCGCTTATACGGGATTGCACTTTGGTGCCTCTATATTTACACTACGATGCCTCTGTTATCATTTTGATGCTCTTTGGTGTGTTTTGGGGAAACCTAAGTATCTGAGTCAATTTGCTATATTTCAACGGGGTATGAAGTTTTATGATTAAATGTTAAATTACTCTTTGAGTTGGATTTATGTATAGTGATATGTTCGTGTATATATATGTATGGAAGCATGGATTACTTTGATTTGAGCCATTGTGTATATTGAATTATATGATAGAATCTCTTAGTACTAATGATATGTGATTTTGGAAATGGTTGTAAGGTAATAATGATTTAAGTTTAATTTGTGATCAATTATAAGTTAAATTGAATTTTAACTATAGACTTATTAAGTTTCATACGCTTACCTATTTTATTTGCTTTTTATAATTAACATTTTACGAAACAGGTCGGACAGATTAGCTTCAACGCTCACACTATCCAGACTTTTTTTGGTAGCTTTTATTTTTTGGGTTATTTTGATTTTTGGCATGTATATAAGATTTGAAGTTTGTCAAATTTAACTTATTAGTTGAATTTGTAATTAAGCTTATGTGGATGTGAAGTCATAATGGTTATGATTGATTTGCTTTTGGTCATGTTTGGTTTGCATTTTTGTTTGTGGTGGTATTTTGTTTGGGACATAATTATTTAATGAATACTTATAAGTGATGATGGTATTTTAGGTGAATAGTATATTGCATTTGCATAAAAATTGTGGTGCCAATTGATAGCATATTGATTAGGCAAATAGGATTAATGCTTAGTATGTTTTCTGTGTGTTTGAATGTGTTTTAACCATATAAATGTGTGTAGAAATGGTTTGGTTTGATGCCCAAGTAATTGAGGGGAATTTGGCTTGCATTAGGGGTCATTTGGGAAGCACATGACTTGGGACATGAGCTACCACACCGCCACCCTACACAATTGTGTGTCATTTAAAATTTTAGGTGTAGGATGAATCACACAGTCTCAAAGAGTTAGACAGCCTGGCGACACAGCCGTGTGACCTAATGTAACACCTCAAACCCAACTCAGACGTTACGGTTAAGTCTGGTGTGTCACATCATCGACAGATTAATCATGTTCCTTAGTTATTACGATTAGGGTGAGTTTTGTAAAACCGTACTTGTAGTTTGGGAAGAAAATCCAGGTTTAGCTTGTGAATGTCCTATCCACTACCAATTTGAAATTATTCCATTACAAGGTGTCGTTTGTCTTTTTGTTAACCATTTCATACGTTTTTTTTATTTTGAAAACATTGATTAATTTTAAGAAAAACTCGCGCAGCCTTAGTCTACTTATTTGAATAAAATTATAATTAACGAATTAAAAACCCAAATTAAAAAACTTAAAGCGGCCTTATTACAACCCAAAACCATAATGAAAAATAATTTAAAAATAAATATGAAAGTAAAAAGACTTAATTAAAACCATCAAGTGCAGTCCACATGGCCACTCTGAATCCCTCAGCTCCAAGTCCACCAGTCTAGGGCTCACCTATATAGATGAGAGGAAGGGGGTGAGTTTCGAAACTCAGTGTGCAAAGAAAGCCCAACCAGAGCCCAAATCAGCTCAAGCTTACTAGGCCTAAGCCCTATCCAGTTCAGTAAATACTGGGGTATTTCAGTAGCTATACTAGTTTTTAGGGTTTCATGCTTATTACAGTGATTAACAGTCCAATTTTCCCAACTAAGTAGTTTATTTAGCCCATTTACCAACTTTAAAGCTATCGGGCCCTAAAACCCCTAATGGGCCCTATGGTGTCTACTAGCTATTTTGGCCCGCTAAGCCCCAAATTTTATAGTGGTTTTAACAGTCTTAACATACGAATCACCAAAACCCACTTACCGCTAGTTTTCACCCAAATGGGCCCGTAAGCCCATTGGCCTATATTCAGCCCATCGAGGCCCAATTTTACTGAGGTGCACGAAATCGCGCACTTACCAACTTTACCGATTGCGATTATAGATCTTACCGTTTCCAACCGACCCACGAGCACTCGCACGCTCGCAAGCCCACAAAATGTCAAAATTTTAGCTTTTTAGCTTTTACCGATTTAGTCTACTAGAGGGTGTTCGTTTACACACCTGATTTGCGACGGACGTTAACGAGATCTCCCATGTGTATCCTACAATCGGTTACCAACATATTAGACTTAAGAATCAATGATAACTAACGTAACTATGCTTACCATGTTCGGCCGACAACTTTTAAGGCCCTAAACCACTTACCTTTGCCGAAAACAATGACTAGATCTAGATCTAGTCGTTCCAATGATCCAAGCCTCCAACCCTCCTCGTTTGATAACCTTTAATCCACCCTAACATATAACAATCTGAATGATAAGATCTATAAAGCCTTTAGCCCAAATCTACAGTCACCCTACATAGGGGTTTTCGGCTTTTCCTTAAATCTCGAAATAATGAATGGAAAAGAGAATCCGAGCACTTACCGAAGGTTAACTAAACCAGAATGCTTCCAATCCCGTTTTTAGCTCAGATCTGATGCAGATCTAGCCTCCAAACACGAGCAGAGAGTGAATCTAAAAGATCTAAGTGTTCGGTTTCCAAATCACTATGAGTATGGTGATTTCGGCTTTTGGTATGATGTAGAAGAAAGAAAATAGAAGTTTTTCAATGAGAAGAAGAAGATGTCGATAGGGCTATGGGAGTTGTGATATTCGGCTAAAAGAGAAGAAAAGAGTAAGGGTATTCAGCCAAGGGGAAATCAGAACCAAACTGAAACCTTTCAGGATTTCAGCTTTTAAGAGTATTCAGCTAAGATGAGTTTGGCTAAAAAGATTCGGGTTTTAGTCTTGAAGCAATCGGCTAAATGGGGTTTGAGGGAGTCAATGAAAAAGATGAAGAAAAGAAGGAAGGGAAGAATGAAGAGAATAGGTTCGGCTAGAAGAAGAAATCAGCAAGGAAAACCTAAGGTGTAAGGTTTCGGATTTTGGAACAGAAAAGAGGAGAAAAGAATGCACAACAGAACCCACTACTAACCTTATTCAGCAATCAAAGTAATTGACCAAATCCCGAAAACTAACTCAAGAAATCGGCACTCAACAAGCCCTTAATGTCGAAACTACCACCCCAATCCCTCATGGCCGAAAGTGCCTTCCAGAACACCCACAGTCGGCTAACTCTGCTTCCTTCAAAATTTCTAAAACTTCTCCCTCTTATCCTCTTTAATCAAATCCTATAAGCATCTCAAACTCTTCTCAGCAGAGTTTCACTTAACATCCATCACATGATTGGCACATGCAACAATAATTAAACATATACTGCTTACCTTGTGACTTGAACCTTGGCCCTTGCACACATCCGCACGCCATTTTCTTAGGCTCTAAGTGGCGCCACTTGCCACTTTACCAAGGGCTCACTTGTGTCATAATTCACCCACTTATTCTTAAAAGCCCACATAACCAGGACCATTTCTCTTTAAGTTCAAAATTTTAAAATTCTATCTGGTTTTAACTTAGGCTTGGGCCTTCTAAAGGCCCACTAACATACTTAAAACATAAATTTCTTAGTCAAGCAACAAAATTTCATGATTTCACCAAAATGGAAAAAATCCCAAAAAATCCTAAAAATTAGGGCTTTACACCTAACTTCGAAGGCACACACGGTTTAGCACACAGCCTACGACATGGTTGTGTGACCCTATTTCAAAGACCCACATGGCCGAACACACGGACTAGGACACTACCATGTGTCCCATACTTCGAATTATGCGTGGTTGGCCACACGACCTGGGCTATGTCACACGGCCGTGTGACTCCTATATCCAAAATTTTAAAAATATTTCTATTTTGTTTCAAATTAGTCTCTAATTGTTCCCAAACTATTTTTAAGGCCACGTAGGCTCAATTTAAGGTATGTAAGTGTAATTATACTATAAATGTATTGTGAAATTGAATGTTAGTAATTAATTTGAATAATAGTTTCTATTTGAAGTTAAATGTTTTGATTTGTACTATAATCCTTTTTAACCCTAATTCAGCAATGGAGATGGGTTGGGGGTGTTACAAGGCATCTCCCCTGTAACACCTCTAACCTGTATCCGTCACTGAATTAGGGTTACGAGGTATTACTGATCAAATCACAACATTTGACAACCATTTCACATTCAATAATCAAACATTATTAAATATCATTCATTCATATTCACATTGTCCCTACAAGACCTTAAACCTGATTTAGAGAAGGTTTGAGACTAAACCGATCACATATAAAAATTTCAGAAACTTAGAAAATTTTCTAACATAAAGAGGTCACACATCCGTGTGAACAGGCGTGTGCCTCACACGGCTTTAAACACGCCCGTGTCACAGGCCGTGTGAAAACAGGGCATACTTACTTGCATCACACGGCCGACCGCATGCCCGTGTGCCTGGCCGTGTGAAAACTGGAGGGTATACTGAACCAAACAAACCATAATATATATAATTTATAACTAACGAAACAAATAACTACGTAGCCATCAAAATTACCATATTAAACTTGCCAAAACAGAAGGCAAAATTTATACATCACATACCATATATCAACACATATGTCATAAGCCAAAATCACATACATCAACAACACCATTTACAAGCCAACTCATATGGCTAAATTTACAACTCAAAACATAACAAAATGACACTAGCCTATACATGCCATATATCATATTTATAAGCATCAAAAATACCAAATAGATGATCGATAGTGTGATGATGTTTCCTGACAATCCCTGAGTTTGAGCTAGCTTCAATTCTCTAAAACAAGGAAAATAAACAAAGTAAGCTTTAAAAGCTTAGTAAGTTCATATACAAATAAACTTAACATATGAAACAATTACAATTCAATCAAATATGCAATGTTTGGCTAAACATATTCATAAATACCAACCTTTCTTCTATTATACACATAACTATAATTAAAATTCATCAATTACCTTTCCTTTCATTACTCGTATGAATTTCTTACGTACCTGTGTCACTTAATTCACTTACACATTCTTTCTCATCTTGAATTTGCTCGTTGAACCTTTTGGAATTACAAAGGATACTCGGGAATCACACATAGATCGTACAATGCCATATCTCGGATATGGTCTTACATGTAATCTATCGATGCCAATAGCCCAGCTATGGTCTTACACGAAATCTCGTATCGATGCCATGTCCCAAACATGTTCTTACACGTAATATCATACCAATGCCATATCCCAGATATGGTCTTACACGTAATATCACCTCAGTAACCCTAATGTCATGACATTTGTATCCTATACTATTCCTAAGGTTCATATGGGACTTTTGGATGTCATAACCCTACCAATTCTTGCTCGTATTTAACCATTCAGCATTCAATACAATTCATAGGTAAATATAACTCAACTTATGATGTAAAACCCCTTACCTGTATTCAACGCCGGAACAGGGTACAAGGCATTACCAAACTTATCACCCAAACGAACATACAAATTCGGGTCATAAATTTGCATCCAAATTAAATCCATTTGCATTTAATCATGAAGTCCCTAAAATGAGCCTACGACGCCCAAAACATGTATTGGAAGTGGTTCGGGACTAAACCGAGAACCTTAGAAATTTTTGCAACACTTAAAATTTTTTTCCACAAAACAGGCTAAATTTTTTTTCCACAAAACAGGGGTCACACACCCGTGTGGTTTGGAACACGCACGTTTGGGCAGGCCGTGTGGTCTCACACGCCCGTGTCCGGACCCCGTGTAACTCTCTGACTTGTAACTCATCACCAAATTGAGCTCCTACGGCCAAGTCACATGCTCGTGTGCTAGGCCATGTGGAAAATTGATTTTCACAAAACTAGGTGCAGACTTCACACGGCTAGGGTACACGCCCGTGTTCGAGGCCATGCTATCCATACGACTGAGACACACGTCTGTATCTCTACTCGTGTACTCAATTCTGAGCATTCTATTTCTCAAAATTAAGGTGCAGGGGACATACGGCCTAAACAAATGCCCGTGGGGCTGACCGTGTGTCACACACTGCCTAGACACACGCCTGTGTGTCTACCCGTATGGACAAAAAGAAGGCTATTTACCAAGCCATTTTGCCGCCCTCACTCACTCACATTTACACAACATCACGTGCCACAAATTGAAGCATGTAAAAGCAACCAAATAATCACAACCAAGACAATGACATGTCATTCTCATACCATTATTAATCATGCTTAGAACATCAACCTTTCCACATCAATTTATGCCAATTTCCACATTCTCAAATGACATTAATAAATATATACTTATAATCAACATGAGTCAACTTCCATGACTATATACAAATTGAGCCACGAAGCACTATAGGCCAACACATATGGCCACAAGACCAAGCCCCTATACATGTCATAAACGCTAAATACTAGAATTCGACGATACCCGAAATAATAGCTTGATAGTGTGATAGAATCTCCAGCAATCTCCAACCCGAGCAAACTTGACAACACTATAAACATGGGAAAGGAAGGGGAGTAAGCTATATAGCTTAGTAAGTTCATATGCAAATAATAAGCATATTACCAATCATTTACCAAAATCAACAATATAAACACAAGATAATATAAATTGCTATAAGGCTCACAGTTATAACTTATTCGGTCACATTGTTTGCTTTATCTTTAATGCACTAATTTTTGGAATTTTTGAGTTTTTGCTTGAATTTAATCTTTGCTTGTCTGGATGTGTTAATCTATGCTTTGAGTATGTTAGTGGGCCTTTAGAAGGCCTAAGCTTAAGTTAAAACCCAGTAGAATTTTTTAAAATTTTAGACTTAAAGAGAAGGGGCCTTGATTAAGTGGGCTTTTAAAGAAAAATTGGGAATCTAAGACACAAGATAACCTGTGGTAAGGTGGCAATGTAGCGCCACTTAAGAGACAAGGGGCTGGCGTGTGGAAGCTATGCAAGAGCTAAGGTTCGAATCCATGGTGTAGCAAGGTGTCATTTATTTTTATGCATGTGCAAGGCATGTGGTGGATTCTAAGTGAAACTCTAAAGGAGAGAAGTTTGAAGTGCTCATGGAATTAGGTGTGGAGTGATAAAGAGAGGTTATCTAGGAGAAAATCTAGGAATTTTGAAAGGGAAGCTAGAGTTGAACGAATGAGGGAGTGTTAGACAGCATATTCGACAATGGGGGGCTTAGGTACCATTTTCGGCATTTACTGTTGTGTGCCGATTTCTCTTAGCAAATTTGGTCATTTTCTTGGTGGCCGATTGGGTTAGTTCTTTTGAGAGAGATCCTAGTTCTTTCTTTTCTTCTCTTTTCAGTTTTCTAAAAAGCCGAAATCCTAAAAGTGTTAGCTCTTCTTCTGTCGAATTACCCCAAAACCAAACCCTCTCATCTTTTTTCTTCTAAAGCTGAACCAAGTACTCTCCTTTTCTTTCTCCACTCTCTTCTTCCTCTTCTTTACATCACCGATTAAAGTAACCCCCTTTTTAAGCTTTGGTAGCCGAATACTCTCAAAAGCCGAAACTGAATCCACTGTTGTCGATTTCCTCTTTGTCCAAACTTCTTCTTCTTCATATCATCTTTCAAGAGTCGAATCTTAAACTTTTCATCTCTCTGTCGATCATCTCTTTTATTTAGTAAACTTTTCTTCTTCTATCTTTCTCTCAAAACCGAAATAAACATACTCTAGAGTAGGTTCCAAAAGCCGGATCACTTAGACCTACTCTCTACTCGTGTTTGGGTTAGATCTACAATAGATCTGGACTAGGTTGGTATTTGGGGAATTCTCTTTGGTAGAATAAGTGTTGGTAAGTATTCGAAACCCCTTTCCTCCATAAACTTGCAATTCAAGAAAAGTCGAAAACCCCTAATTCCTTAGGGTAACTGTCGATTTTGGTTATGACTTATATTAGTATTCTCTTTTGGTTTCTTATGTGCTAGTGTGGAATAGAGGCTATCTATCGAGGACTACTGAAGGCTAGGACCATTGGAGTAAACTAGATCTAGATCTAGTTGAAGAATAGGCAAAGGTAAGTGATTAAGGGTTTTAGATGAAGTTGGCCGAATAGGGTAGATGTTGATTTCATTGGATCCATTGGGTTTTAGTTAACAGTGTGGTTAAAATAATTGTAGGTTAATTCGGTGCAGGCCTCGGCGTAGTATGCAAATAGGTGTGCAATCAACAGCCTCTAGTAGACTAGATCGGCAAAAGTTAAAAAGCCGAAATGCCGAAATTCCGGCATTTCGTGGGCCTGTGAGCGTGCAAGCGCTTGTGGGTTAGTTGAATCGATAAAATCAATAATCGCAAACGGTGAGAATGATATGTGCACATTTTCGTACACGTTGGTGGTTTTGGGCCTCGAAGGGCCGAATTGGGCCCAATGGGCTTACGGGCCCATATGGGTGGAAATGAGCGGTAAGCATATTCTGGTGGTCTGCCTATTTAATCTGCTAAAACAAATGTAAAATTTGGGCTTAGTGGGCCGTAATAGCTAGTGGACACCGTTGGGCCCATTAGGTGTTTTAGGGCCCGATAACTCTGTTTTGATAAAATGGGCGAAATAAGTTACTTAGATGACGTAGGGTTACTAGCAAACTGTAATGAGCATGAAACCCTAAAATCTGGTAAATTTACTGAAATACCCCTTAAGGGTGGAAAATTACTGTTTTACCCCTAGGTGCTAAAAGACCATTTTACCCCTAGGGTTAAGTTGACTGATTTGCATGCTAAAATGTACCTATTATATGTATGCCATGTCATAATATATACTGTTGCATAGGATTGGGTTTTGATGGAGGAAGTGCTAAGTGGCAATGCCACGTATACTGTTAGAGGCCTTGTCTCGTTTCACTGTTTTAGTGGCTTGGCCACGTTATCTAATTAAGCAACTAAGCTGCGACTGTGGTGTGTAGGACTGGGTGGGTTGAGTTATTCCCCACATGGTGTGTGGGGCTGGTACGGGTGGTGTGTAAGGTTGGATTGGGTTGGGCTTTGTATTCATGCATAAATACTGTTCTGTTACTGTATTGGGCCTAAGGCCACACTGTTTTCTGAATAGGGCTAAAGCCCAGTAACTACTATTTCTGAATAGGGTTAGGGCCCAGTTAACACTGTTTCCTATTTAGGGCTTCGGCCTAGTTAAGCTTGTACTGATCTAGACTCTGGTTGGGTTAGCTTACACACTGAGTTTACACAAACTCAGCCCTTCCTTTTCATCTATGCAGGTGAGCCCCAACCTTAGAGGACTTGGAGCCGCGAGGGATTCGGAGTGGCCACGTGAACTGTTTTAATTCCAATTTAAATTTTCCTAAAGTTTTCTTTATTCTAGTATTCTTTAATTTTTGGGTTTAAATCTGTAATAAGGCCACTCATTAATTATTTTGGTTTTATTTATTTAATTATTGCTTGTTTAAACTTGATTGTAACACTCCAAACCCGGCCTAGATGTTATGGCCAAATCTGGTGTGTCACATTACCTACATCTAACCATGTTACCTAGTTATTAAGATTAGGGTGAGCTTTGCCAAAACCGTGTTTGTTATTTTAAGAGAAATTCCCGATTTGCTTAATAAATGTCTTATTTACTACTGATCGTGGGAAGTTTATTTAAAAACGTGACTTTTGATAACCTTAGGAAAGTGCATTTGGTTTTGAAAACGTTCGTTTATCGTATTATTTTGAAAATAAGTAAATTCGATTTCAAAAATAATTTAAGCAATATTATTCTTAAGTTTAAACAAATTAAATAAGTAAAGAATTAAAAACCCAAAATAAAATAAATAAAGTGGTCTTATTACAACCTAGAAACCAAAATAAAAATAATCTAAGTAAATAATGAAATAAAATAATTGAAACCAGAAATTTAATCTTCGTGGCCACTCTGAATCCCTCCCAGCTCCAAGTCCACCAACTAGGGTTCACCTGTATGGATGGAAAGAAAGGGGGTGAGTTTGGAAAACTCAGTGTGTATAGAATGCCCATCCAAAGCCCAAATCAACTCAAGCCCACTGGGCCGAAGCCCTAGCCTGTCACAGTGTTAACTGGGCCGAAGCCCTATCCAGATACAGTAAACTGGGCCGTAGCCCTTTTCAGATAAAAGTAAGGCCCATAGGCCCATTTCGGAACAGAACAGATATAATCATGTATGCAAGCCCAACCCAGCCTAAATCCAACTGCTAAACTCCACCAGTACCAGCCCTACACACCATATGGGGAATAACTCAACCCACCCAGCCCTACACTTCACAGTTGCAGCATAGCTGCTCAGATATCAGTAAGTTGAGGCAAAGCCTCCAGTACGTGGTCAAGCCACTTTCAGTACTATCTCCATCAATATCCTCGTCCCATGCCACAGATAATAATGACATGGCATGCAGTAAACAGTAACAGTAGAACATGTATTTTGGTCACACTTAGCCCTAGGGGTATAACAGTCATTTTGCTCATAGGGGTAAAATAGTAATTTTCCACCTATAAAGGTATTTCAGTAATTTTATCAGTTTCCTAGGGTTTTATATAGATTTCAGTCATTATTAACCCAATTTTCATGTCAGTAGTTTAATTAACTCGTTTTAACAATTTTTAGCCTTCGGGCCCTAAAACCCCTAATGGGCCCTACAGTTTCTATTAGCTATTTAAGCCCATTTAGTCCAGATTTTAAGATCAATTATCAGTTTAGGCAGTTTTGAACCTACAATTTATCAGTACACCTTAATTACCCGTTTTCACCCATATGGGCCCGTAAGCCCATTGGGCCCATTTGCAGCCCATCGAGGCCCAACTACCGAGGTATACGAAATTCCACACGCGACTAGCTTACCACTTTGCGATTTCAGATCTAACGATTTCTAAATTTCTTGTGAGCATTTGTACACTCACAAGCCCACAAAATGCCGAAATTTCAGTATTTCGGCTTTTACCGAATTGAACTATGAGAGGGTGTTCGATACACACCTGATTCGCGACGACTGCTAATGAGATCCCCCACGATATCCTACAATCGATTACCACAACTTTTAGTTTACAAATCCGTATAACCAATCTCGATGTTCACTTACCATATTCGGCCAATGCCTCTAAGGCCCTCAAAATCTTACCTTTGCAGAAACCGATGACTAGATCTAGATCTAGTCGTTCCAAAGATCCAAGCCCTCGTCAGTAGTCTCTGAATCACACTAACACAAAAGAAACCGATTGTTACCACCCCTTAGGGTCTTAAGCCCCAATCGACAGCCTCTCTAAACTTTAGGGACTTCGGCTTTTTCGAAATTGCAGAATAACATATAGATCTGGGATATCGAGTACTTACCATAGTTTTCCTTCTGATTCTAATAAGGTCTGATGCAAATCTAGCCTTTAAACACTAGCAAAGATCAATTCTTAGAGATCTATGAATTCGGCTATATGTCCCTAAATCTATGGTATTTTCGGCTTTTTAGGTGATGAAGAAGATGATGATTTGATGCTGCGGTTTAGAAGTAGTGTTGCCAACAGGTTTTAAGGGTTCAAAGGATGAGAGAATCGGCCACCAAAGATGAAGATAATAGAATGATTTTGGCTTGGAGAAATCGGCACAAGAAGTAAGTTTTCGGGATTTCAGCTTTTATGGCAATCGGCTATGGAGGTTTTTAGAAGGATAGAATTGAAAGAGAAGATAAATAAGGTGGTAAAAAGGTTTCGGCTAGAGCAAAAAGCAAAAAGGAAAAGAAAAGAATGGAGGAGAAGGAGACAAAAGAGAAATCGGCACAGAGGAGGCTTACTTGCATTTTAAGTCACCTATATGAAATTGAGAAGAGAATAACTTTAGGTGGCTAACCCTAATTTACCAAAACAGAAAAAGAAATAAAACTAACCCTAATTCCCACTAGAGCAATCAGCCCCAACCTTACTAAGGCCCTAGCCGGTTCTACTTAAGTTAGTCACATGCCCGGTACATGCCTAAAAATTAAAAGTAACCATACGCTTACCTTGTGACTTGAACTCAGGCTCTCTACCCCCATCCACACATCACTTTTTTAGGAGTTTAGTGGCGCCACCTTGCCACTTTACCAAGGCCCTATTTGTGTCATATTTTACAAAGTTTTTCTTAAAAGCCCACTTAACCAAGTCTCCTATTCACTTAAAATCCAAACTTGATATTTTACTGGGTTTTAACTTAGGCTTAGGCCTTCTAAAGGCCCACTAACACATTTAAACACATTTCCAGTATCCAGAACACCAAAATTTAAAAATTCACCAAAAATCACAGAAACCCGAAAAAAATCCCGAAAATCAGGGCGTTACATTGATAGACAAAGGCTGCGCGGATTTTTATTCCAAAACTGATCAACGTTTCCAAAACATATCTTATGCAACAAATGGATAACCTAATGACAAGATAAGGTCTTTTAAAGAAATAGAATCCAACTGATAGTGGATAGGACTTTCATTAAATAACCTGTTTATTTTCCCAAAACTCTTAAAATAATTTTGCCAAACTTATTAATAAAGGAACGAGGGTCATTCATCGTCCATGTGACACACTAGATTTGGCCATAACGTCTAGGCCGGGTTTGGGGTGTTACATTATCAATTTACAAGCATAATTTAACATGTCTTGACATTAGCCTAACAACCGTAATCTCTCTATTAAAATAGGTTACCACAATCATCCAATCATTCCCAACCTCATAATAAACATGCACAGTAATTATGAGTATTCACTACTCAAGCATGTGTTTTAACATCTTTCAATTGTTTAAAGTTCATATTCTCCCATAAACTTTTCAATAAGCAATTTTGCCGATATTTCCTTTTTCTCATATCCAATGAATCACAATTGTGTCAATAGAACATGTTATATCATAATACAATTTGGCTCGAAAGCAATTTCACGATCGCCAACCAAATTTACCAAGTATTTCATACATCACAAGCATGGACCAATAATCACAAGACCTTTACAAAACATTCTCATGGAAACCATGAACTTGTAATATCATGAAGTCAATGATTATAAATGTTATGCACATACTTGTTGTAACACCCCAACCCGGCCTAGACGTTATGGTCGAATCTAGTGATGTCACATTGAAATGTTTTTCGTAAAGCATGTTGTCAGTGAAATCCTTTTTTCCATTTAATCCCTTATTATTAACCTATGTTGATACTAAGACATGTCGTTCAATTTCAAAACATGTGTCTTTATCAAAAAGTTATCCACTTTCAAAACTTTATTAATTTTCAAAACGTCACTGAACGTGGAAGCTTTTAATAAAGTTTGCATAGTTGTGTGTATTTTGTTAAAACGGTCGATTCTTTTTGAAATCTCATTTGCCCCTACTACTAATAGTTATAACTCAAAACAATAAAAATCCCAAATTAAAAATAAAAGTCCAAATAGGCCATTATTACAGTAAATTGCCCCAAAATAAAATCAAAATTATAGTTAAGAACAAAAATAGTACGAAATAGGTCGTGTGGTCACCACTGAGTCCTCCGCCGCACTGATCCTCCTATGTCTAGGGATTACCTATACAGTTAAAACAGAAGGGTGAGTTTACGAAAACTCAGTGTGTAATCCCTTATAAAACAAACAGACAGAAAGCAAACACAGTTTGGGCCTAAGCCCTTTTTCAGTATCAGTGACAAAATCAATTTGGGCTTTAGCCCATCTCAGTACAGAAGCAATAATGTGTTTGGGCCTTGGCCCATTACAGTAACAATAATCGGTGTAGTAACAGTTTAAACAGTATACAAGTCCTACCCATCCAGCCTCTACACTTCAACTCTGTCCAACCCTACACTCCATGTGGGGATATAATCAACCAACCCATCCCTACACTCCAGAAAGCACCGAAAGTGGCACTGTATAGTAATATGCAGCTAAGCTGCCTGTAATTTAGGCTCGAGGCCTTTTGTACACTTCCTTCAATTAGTATAAAACCCATCCCCATGCAATGCATCATACAATCGTGTCATGTCATATCATGGTATCATACGTGTATCTAGTACAGTTTAAATGGCATGCTAAAATATAGTCATATATGTACATATATATATTCATTACACATGGGTATAACAGTTATTCAGTCAATTAGGGGTCTAGGTAAGCTTACCGACCCCATGGTAAGTCCACAGTCGTCTTAGGCAACCCGTGCAACCTTAGCCATCAAAACAGTGAAAATGGGCCCACAGCCCATATTGCAGGCCCATGTGAGCCCACACGGCCCAAAATGGTCTCGGCCGTGTGGATCACACGGTTTGGCCCAATATTTCCACACATTCGTGTGGTTCACCTGTATGGAGGCCACATGCCCGTGGGGTCCACAGGACCCAATTCCGCCCAATTCTGCCCAGCCCATGAAATCACACATGGCCGACCTCGTCGATCACAAGTCCATGTTTTGTCATACGGACTACAACAGGGGTAGCCACACACCCGTGTGGCATCGATGTTTTACACTTTTCGGCTTTCACCGATTATCGTTCACAGAGTACAATTACACACCTGGTTATGAAACAGCGCACTTAGTCCTCGAGCCCTCCAACTCTAAGTTCAATCAAAACCATCAATTAGTCGCATGCCTAATGAATAGAAAGCAACCTTACTCGAAATACTTAATCACTTTGTCGTCATTCACTTACCACGTTTGAACAACCGAGGCCTACCCACTTAAACTGTCGCAACCGAATGACCATTAATTCCTGCAATCCAACCGAACACTGATTAACCAATATTCGTATGAATAGTTGAACCAAACGAAAATTAGGCTTACAAAAAACGTAAGATCATACACAGGGAAAAGAACTATCGGTAATTAAAACCAAAAGGCAAGCCCTAAGGCATAACTATCCGACAAAGATGTAGAGAAACGCAATAACAGGGAAAGAAGGGAACGGTACTGAGAGGAACACTTAAACAGTAAAAGAATAGGCCAGAAGGTGGTACACCGCCATTTAAAAAGAACAACAACGAGAGCCAATATTCGGCAAGAAGAAGAAGTGAATAAAAGAACGTTCAAAACTTAGTCAAAACAAAGGACTTTTGGCAGTGACAAAGGGAAGAACAAACAGCAAAAAGAAGAGGGAAGGAAAAGATTCGACAAATGAAGTAAAAAGTGAGGGCGGCAGCAAAAAAATAGAAAAGAAAAGTGAGAGAGAACCTCTTAAAACTGAAAATGAGAAAGCAAAGGGGAAAACCGAATTCTACCACACCAAATCGACACAACCACCCAAATCCCAATATTTCCTCCTAAAAATTCAGCCATAACACCCCACACCCTTCAAACACTCCAACTGCCCACAAGCACCAGAATTCTACTAGCACTCAAATACTCACACGGCACCAAGCAAAATAAAATACTCCCTTGCATCGCCAAGACTCAAACTCAAGACCTTCAACACACTTAACAATCCACTTAACCACTAGACCAACAGGCCCATTTTGTCATGTCTTTATCAATATTTATTTATAAGCCTACTGATTAGAGTCAGGGGTTTATTCAATTAAAAACAAAAAATTTTCCGAAGCCAAGGCTTGAACTTGGGACCTCCTAAACACACCCAGAGCACTTAACCACTGAAGCAGACAATTATTTGTGTCATAACCATACGAAAATAAAATTAAAGGTCTTTAGGGCATTACACCTGTACTAATTCGTAATATAACCACATACTTTCACATCTTTAACATTTTCCCATTGAACACTCAGAATATTAACGGATACTCGGTAATTAGTGCATAAGTGCCACATATGTAACCAAAGCTACCTCGTATTCGAGATTGACGGATCGGATCAACTACTAAATAACTTTGGTTTTCCCCCGATCTAAATCCAAATTCTTTCTTTCTTGATCTATATGAATTCAAAATTAACTCATTTATTCACTTATTTATTCAATTTCATCCAAAACACATAATTGGGAATTTTTACATATTAGCCCCTAAAGTTTCAAATTTTTACACTTTAGTCCTTATTTCATAAAAACACAAATTCACACCATTTCAATTAAACCCATGCTAGCCAAATTACCATAGTACCCCTAGCAGCCCATATTTCACATTTATTTCACATTTTAACCACACATTTCATATTTTTCTCAATTTAATCCTTATTATGCAATTTCACTAAAAATCACTTTGCAAAACATGATAATCTATCAACAAATACTCATTTTTCATCATCAGACATTCAAGAGCTCAAATATTCATCAATGGCATCTTTCAAAACATTAACCAATTTTGCAAAATAGTCCTTGGGCTAGCTAGTACTAGATGCAAAGATCACAAAAACATGGAAATCATAAAAAAAGGGGGACAAAAACAGACTTACAATTGAGCTAGGATATAGCTGAATGCTTCAAGCCCTAACATTATTTCTTTCTTCAATTTTCAGTGAACATAAAATGAAAAAGATGAACACTAATTGTTTCTTTTATTTTTACTAACATTAATTTACAAATTATAAAATTAACCTTTGATTAATAACTTATAAATTACTTAATGGATGGCCTTAATTGTCCACTTACTCCAATCATGGTCTAATAACATCCTAAGGACCTCCACTTCAATAAATCATAGCAATTTAGCACATTAAGCAAAGAGAATGCAACTTTTGCATTTCACACGATTTAGTCCTTTTATCAAATTAACCACTTAAACGATAATATTATTTCACAAAACTTTCACACATATATAATCACATCCTGTAAGCACCCAAAATAATATTAAAATAATTTTCCATCCTTGAATTTGTAGTTTCGAAACCATTGTTCTGATTTAGCTAAAATCGGGCTGTTACATCTCCAATTGGAATTAATAGAGGACATATTAGTCGTTCAATTAATTTGCTCATTTTCGATTAGACTAAGGACATGTTTAGGTTCATCTGCTAAGACAAGCTTTCTTTTTGTACTACGATCCAACCACGTAATATCACTTAGTATTAATTTATAGAATAGACAACAAATGAGCAACATTTTTTTCCATTTTTCTTTGCAAACAAAAACCATGTGAGTGTAACACCCCTTACCTGTATCCAACGCCAGGATAGGGTATGAGGTGTTACCTTTCTTTTACACATGCAATTGATCAATCTCGAACCTTTGAAAATACGTCCCAAATTTAAACTTTTTCAAACATTAGTCTACAAACCTTTTTATGGGCCTACGAGGCCTGCATCATGGATTAGAGGTGCCGGAACCATTTCGTGAACTTGGGAAAATTTCTTCAAAAACTAGCATAAACAGGGCACACGCCTGTGTGGAAGGGCCACACGCCGATGTGGTCTCTAACCATGGCCGTGCTGATGGCCTGTGTACCCTACATGACCTAAGCATATTAGGGACATGCCTGTGCCCCTTACTCGTGCGGGATTAATTTCCAACATTCAACTTACAAGGGTTTTTACACGGCTGAGCACACACCCGTGTGTCTAGCCCGTGCCCACTCACACGGCCATGACACGCCCGTCTCGCAGCCCGTGTGTGACAACCTTGACATTCTATTTCTGACGTTAGCAGACACACGACCGTGGCACACACTCGTGGTCTCTGCCCGTGTCTATCACACAACTAGGACATGCCTGTGTCTTAGCCCATGTGAGAGAACTTGGGTATTCTCTAACGTCAGCAACCACACGACCATACACACGCCCGTGGGCTGGCCGTATGCAACGTACACGCCCGTGTGCCTACCCTTGTGGGCAAAAATAGGCTATTTACCAAGCCTTTTTACCACCCTAAAACAAAATCAACACAAGTCCAAATATACTAAGTCTACTACGCTCAACGAATAGCCATAATTTGGCACCCAAAACATTGATGAGTATCATCAACCTTTGCACGAACTCATGCTCATTTCATTAATAATAACTAAAACCATTTTAGCCAATTCCAAAGGCCATTTACAAAATGAGCTTAATGTCATACATGGCCAACACAATTGGCTCACTAATGTACCTTACAACAAAAGGACCAATTATCCTATACATGCCATTACTCAAAACACAAAATATGACTATACCGAATATTTTGGTGGATAGTGTGTACACTGCCTCTGACGCTCTTAGATCCTCAAATTAATTAGGCGGCTCTAAAGAAAATAGAAAGGAGAGGGGTAAGCATGAAGCTTAGTAAGTTGCAAGTAAATAAATAACAATAATATATCAAGTCATGAAAAACTTGCATTTGTGTCACAATCATGCATATATCAAGAAAAGTTATCACATAACTTACTCAATTCCATTCTTTACTAATTATACAACATGTTAGTGAGCTCATAATACATACAATTCATTTAGGCACCTGCACCACTCGAAAATCGTCATATCGTCTATCAACTTAGTAATAACTGAAACTTTCTCGTTGAACTACTTAGAATACTAGAGGATATTCAACAAGCCTTTTCGTAGGTTATCGAGCCTTTGCCATATCCCAAACAGGTCTTACACTGACTCGCAACAAGCTGACGCCATGTCCCAAACAGGTCTTACACTAGCTTGTATAACTTGAGGCTGATACATGTCTTAGACATGTCTTACACTGGCACTCGTCTCAAGTCGATGCATGTCCCAGACGTGTCTTACACTAGCTTATAATCTCGAGGTTGATGTATGTCCCAGACATGTCTTACACTGGCTCTCGTAGTGTGGCTGATGCATATCCTAGACATGTCTTACACTGGCTCTCGTAGTGTGGCTGATGCATGTCCCAGACATGTCTTATACTAGCACACACATCACCCAATGTCTTGGCATGAATATCCAATCCTATCCTAAGTGTTCAAACGGGCTCTATTACACAAGTTCTCAATAATTTATAAATACCACAATTTATACTAAATTTTCTATTATACCTTTTTCTCATATCACAACTCTAGATTTCACTACAATGTATTGATTCCAAGCATAAGGATTAGAAATGTTGTATTATTCACCTACAACTTACCTCGGTATACAAAAAGGAAGGTGACAATTCGATTTACTTGACTTGTTTGGCTTTTCCTCTGTCTAAGTTTGGATTTAGCAATTCTTGATCTTTGGAAATAACAAATTTGCCAATTTAGCCACTAATTTAATACAAACAAACTAAAATTCATAAATTGGTAAAATGACCATTTTGCCCCTAGACTATGGCAAATTGACCATTTTACCCTAGGCTCGAAATCGATTATTATCGAATTTCCTCAACTCTCATGACTCTTTTTATTCCTATTACTACCCAAATTTCTCATTATTTTAAACACTTGCCTCTTTATTTTGCAACTTCTACAACTAAGTCCCATTCTATGTATTCTCATGCAAACTCTTTCATAGGTTGTTTATTTAACCTCAATAGCTTATTTTCCTTCCAAAAATTTCAGAAATCAACACTTATTCATTCATGGTAAAATCCTAAACCTTCCACCAAAATGCAAGATATACCCCTCAAAATGTAGCTCATGCTACAAGGGTTCTAAAGATGCAAAAAAAATTAAGAAAAACCTTAAAAATCACTGACTATTGTGTGCTCAAAGTTGCCGCAAATTTAAGCTCTTAAAACCCCCAAGTATGGCTGAAATTTTTGGTAAGAAGGAGACTCAAAATGAGGAAGGAAAGAAGGCTAGGCAACTAGGTACTATTTTATCATTTTAATCACCTAATCCAACTAAGCCTTTGACTTTTCTTCAATTTTGTCTCTTACTTCTCCCCTTGGCCTGCCATGCTTTCTTTTATGGGACTAATTGCATTTAAAAACCCCCACATTTCATTTCTCTAACTATTTAACTCAATTTGCTAGTAATTTGCAACTTTTACCCTTTATGCGATTTAGTCCTTTTTCGCGATTAAGCCTTTAATCGCGTAAATTAAATCGCCAAAATTTTCATGCAAAATTCTAAAATCACTAAAACACATAATTTATTGCCAAAATAATTTTCTTAAACCTCAATAAGTGATTTCAAAATCACTGTTCTGACTAGGCCCGATTTTGGGCCGTTATAGTGAGGATAATATACAAGTATTAATGTAATTCATGAATAGTTTTTTTAACCAATCTGTTCAAAAAATTATGAGTGTACTTAAATGAAAATACTATACTTAGGACACCAAATCCAACAGTATCGTAATACCAAACCATGAGTATCGTGATACTGAGACCCCAAAGACTCTCAATTTCAAGACTATTGTGGGTATTGCGATACCTAAGCCTGACGAGTGAAAAAAATTGCAAGGGCAATTTTGTGTCCAAATAAGCTTATCTTTTTCTTTTTTACTCAAGGGCAAAACAGTTAATGTTAGGTTAAATATTAATGGGCTATAAATACAACTTTATAAGCCTTTGTTTTCAGATTTTTTGGTGGCTAAATAGTTATTTTGGGTTTATCATTTTTAGGTTAGGATTTTTTTTCTTTTCCTTTCCATTTCTTTTATTTTTCTATTGATTTTTAGTTTAGGTTTTCTTTGTTTCTTTTTAGGTTAGATCTTAGCGTGACAATTTTCTTTCTTCCTTATTGTTAAAGATCTTACAAACAATAATGAACAAACTCTTGGGTTTCAATGGATCTTTATCAATTGAATGAGGATTTTCTCAAACCCTTTGCTTTCATTTTATGCTTACAATATGTTCGATAAAATGCTTGTTTCGAATTTAAGTTTGAGTATGTGCTAAATTTGTTGGATGGTTGATTGTTTGGTTGTTTGTTAACTTAAGTTGATGTCTATTCTTAATTGATTAGTTGTTCTATTATATCGAAATGCTTATTACGTTAGAATTGACGCATCTAGCGGAAAACCTTAATAAACAAGATTAAGAGAAGAGTTTATCCTTAGATAGTTCAACATAATTATGCCGAGTAGTGTGACTGAGAGGTAATCTATATTCCTAGGTGAGACCGAGAGGTAACCTTAGGTGGTATCTTTTAGTCCAGGATGAGATTGAGAGGAGATTCCTAACTAAGTGTGACAACCAATATAATCAGTATAGGTTTATTAGTTTAAATAGCACTCAACTAATTAATCATTTACATTTTCTAAAACATTAGGAAGAAAGTCTAGCTTAGTTAGCTTAATTAATAGTTTAATTTTAGTTTATAAACAATTTTAATTAGACTTGTACTAATAAATTTTTACTCAATTAGATTAGTAATTGCTTAACTTGTAATTAATTTGATAAACACATTTACCCACTTGGCAATCCTTTAGGTTCAACCCCTTGGAATACTTCGTGCTCCATTAGAACTATAAATATTACATCTAAACTATACGCTTGCAATAAAACCGCACTCGCGCACACAGCTAGTTCGACCCCTTGGAATACTCTGGTGTTCCATCAAACATTGCAAATATTACAATTGATATTTTCCGCTTGTAATTAAAACCGCTCTTCCAAAATATTCTTTCCAAAATCTTTAGTTTTAATGCACACACGAGAGTGGTCAAATTCATAGCCCAAGACATCGGTAAATGATATCCTATCATTGGCATTACATGGTTGATGAAAAGTAAACATGACCACGAGTTGTTCATCTTTGTGATGGATAAGTCAATCACTATTTGGTAGTGATTGACTTTTCATGAAGGAAGATGTAATGGTTACAATGAGATAAAATAGGATCATTTTGGGAGAGCGGATATTATTTCAAAGAGACCAAGGATATCCTATGAGGGTAACACACTTATGAAAAGATCATTGGACGAGCACCGAGTAGTTGCTTTCGTAATGATATGTCATTAGGGAGAGCTCAATCATAATACTATAGTGGAATGGCTTCATGACTAAATGAGTTTATAATTAATAGGTGAAAATCTGGAAGATATTAAATCATTTGGGCCCTAATTACATATGTCCAATTGGTCCCTCCGCTAGCTAGTTGAAACTAGAAATGAATTGCATGTTTGAATAAAAAATGAACAAAATGGCTAGAAATAGAGAAATGGAAAACATTCAAAAATGATTATGGTTTTCTCCAAAATAAAGAAATGGAATTGTTTGGAAATGAATGTGGTTTTCTCAAAGTGGAAATGGAAATGGAAATGAGAAATGATTTATTTGTAAACGTAGATGAATTAGTTAAAAATGATTAAAACAATGAGTTTATGTTTTTGAGCTATTTTAAAACCCAAAAATGAAAATAAACCATTTGATCATAATGAACAAGTTGAATTGTGAAATATTAAATATATTTTTCAAAAATTTTACCAGGGGTAAAATCATCATAATTTTACAAGGGTAGAATTGGAATGAGAAATTTATTTAATATAAATATATTGAAGTTTATTTTGGGAAATATAAAAAAATTGGGTTGGATCAAATTACAAAATACTATGTCAAAAAGTTCAAGAAGTACTCATAATTGGACCCGATGTGATAGAGGTTTAAAATCCTTTCATAGAATATGAAGGGGTGGCAACCCTAGTAGGAATACTAGGGAATGTTGTCCATCTTACTCCTACTCAAAGTAAGAAGTTGTTTTTTCTAGTTAAAATAAACATTTACCATTCAGCAAGGGTTCTACCTTCTCTTTCTATAAATAGATGGCACTGGTAGGGCTATTAACACAACTTTGAGAGATTGTTACGCTGTAAAAAAATAGAGAGAATTTATTCTCAAATATTAAATATATTTTTCTAGAATAACAATTCTACCAGTTTCTATTAAACAAGAGCGAATTCTCATTTTAACCCTAAAAGGAAAAGAATTTTTTTTTCTAATTTTGTGTTTTCATTCAATTGGTTCAAGCCCACACTCAAAGTAGTTCATGGTATAAGAATAGCAAAGAAGATTGTTTGGTTGAAAGCTAGAAAAGATCAAGGATTTGCTTATCCGAAAATACAAGTACAATTTTGGTTTAAGGTTTATTGCTATAAATATCACAAACCAGGTTGATTTTTTAAATTTTAATTTTCTATTTTCAAGAATATTATTTTGAAATTAGATTTTCTCTAACACATAAATGTGACTGACTGGACTGATAGTACATTATACTGGACCCAAGAAGAATAGATCTTGAATCCATTTATAGATTTTTTATTCACTTGTGGCATTCATAGTTAGACATACCTAAATCTTGAGTGGATGACGGAATATGTATGTGTGACTCATACACTTTGATGTAAGTAAAAACCTGAATTCAAATAGATAAGTAATAAAAAACTGGTGTGTTGGGTGTACGGCTTCTACAGTATGTAACATCATTTACAAAGGTGGAATTCATATCCTAAGACATGGGTAAATGATATCATCTTATTGGCATTACATGATTGATGAAAAGTAAACATGTCCACGAGTCGTTCACCTTTTGGATGAATGACTTAATTACTATTTAATAGTAATTGACTTTTCATGAAAAAAGGTGTAATGGTTACCAAGAAATAAAATAGGATCATATTGGGAGAACGTGAACGCCCCAAATATTCTTGTTTCATTATTTGTAAATTTTGACACAAATATCTATCTGCTTCAGTGGTTAAGTGTTCTGGGTGTCTGTGAGAGGTCCCAAGTTCAAGCCTTGCCTTTGGCAAATTTAGATATTTTTTTAATATAAGCATGGCACTTGCAGAGTGGCCTTATGATTAGTTGATTGTAAAACCATATGAAAATGGGCCTTCTGGTCTAATGGTTAAGTTGAGTGTTAGTCTGCTAGAGGTCTTGTGTTCAAATCCTTGCTATGGAAATGGTAGTATTTTTGCTCTAAATTTCAGCTAGAGTTGTGCTGGAGATGGATTTAGAGTAGTGGATTGGTAGTGGGTTAGTGGGAGATAATTAGGGGATTAAGGGGTTATCAAAATCTTTTTATTTTATTTTCTTTTCTTTTTTAAAAATATTGGTGTGCCTTTCGAAAATTCTGACTTTTTTCTTCTTTCTTTCCCTCTTGGGGATTTTTCCTTTGAGTTTTCCCTCTCCTTCTTTGATTTCCCTAATCCATTCCTTTCCTTTATTTTTGCAATGTTGTTAGCACTAGCGCGGGTTTGGTAAGTTTCCCTCTTCTTTTCTGTCATGAAATTCTTAACGATTGAGTAGTAATGTGTTTCTTCTACAATTAATGGCATAGGAAGAGGCTCTAATCAGTGAATCTCGTATTTCTTATTTTACCGGTGTTAACGGAGGGTCTTCGTTCGTAGTAAGTCGAGTTACTATTGATAAGTTATTGTCAAACTTGTTAATTAGTCTGCTAAATCGGTTTTGAATGCTTCTTTGATAGGTTTCAAGGCCTCGGGGGTGTTTTACATCAAAATCGTAACATGTGTGCACCCGAAAACACAGAAAATGAGGTTTCAGCAAAAGCCAAAAACCATTCTATCGATGCCACATGGGTATATGGTCCCCCATGTGGTAGGTTGTATGCGATGACATGGCCGTGTGGTTGATGAAAGCCAGGCCGTGCTCTAGACACGGCTGTATGGTGGCTGGGTGTGGCCATGTGTGACACACAGGCTATACCAAATTGGGTCGTGTGGGCCACATGAGTGTGTAAGTCCTCACGGGTAGTCCATACGAGCGTATGGGTTTCTAGGCCAGGCCGTGTGATTCACACGGGCCTAGGCCAATCTGGACATGTGGGCCAACATGAGCAAGCCACTTAAATGTGTGGGCCCATTTTTCTGAGATTTTCCCAAGGGTTACACAGGTCATCCTAAACAACTGTGGGCCTACGGTAGGGTCGATAAGGGATAACTAAACCCTAAACTGTATGATTTGTTTGATAAAAATCTAGAACTGATTAAACAGCGATGCATGACTGACTGCTCTATTATCTGCGTATTTGATATTTATTAGCCATATGTAAGCATGTGAGCATGATATTTTGATTATCTGTATTTGCATTTATTGTATCTATTTTGGGGGTTGGGGATGATATATATATTTGAGGAAGTATTCTAAAAGGCGATTATGCCTATTATCTGGCAGCTCAGCTGTAACATATATCTGATATGTGCCGCATTCGGTACAACATGGTGTGTAAGGATGGTCGTAGATGGTGTGTAGAGGCTGGGGGTAGGATTTTGATTTTTGTTCTAACGGTATTTCTATATCTGTTTCTGATATGGGCTAAGGCCCGAATATGCATCTGTATCTGAAACTGTAATGGGTAAGGCCCAGATCAGCATCTGATCTTGTAATGGGCTTAGGCCCAAGACTGTTTCTGATTGATTCTGAAATTCTAATTGTGTGCATGTTTATTTCTATGGAGATTACACACTGAGTTTACGAAAACTTAGCCCTTTCTGTTTAATCTGTACAGGTAATCCCCAGACTTAGACGGTTCGGTGTAATAGAGAACTCGATGGTGACCACTATCATTTAAACTGTTTCACTTCTTTTTTATGGCTTTATATCATTTTTAGGTATTTTGATGTGATTTTGACTTTTCGGACTGTTTTTTTAATTTGGGTTTAACTGTGCTTTATGATTTTATTACTACAAAACTCGACAAGAAACCATGGTTTTACTAGAAACAAAGGTTTTTCCTAAACGTGAACAATTTTTCTTAAATAAAACATTTTCTAAAGCTTTCGTAATAAATAATGTTTTGGCAATCAAGTAACATTTCTGAATTCAATGGTTAAGTAAAGAACATTTTAATAAATAAGTTAAGGTTTTACTCAAACTGTGAGGTTTTCCAAAATCCAATCATTTGACATCGCTAGATTCAGCCTTAACGTCTAGGCTGGATTTGGGGTGTTACATTTAGTAGTATCAGAGCCAGCTTACAAAACTCAGTTATGAACTTTGGGTTTCAAAATTATTGAATTTTAGGAAATGGTTTTTGAATGATTTAAAATATCTCAACTGAGTATGTGGTACACCGAGTCTCCGGCGCCAATCCTGTAAGTTTTTTATAATTTTTGGATAAAACTGTTTTGATATTGATAGTTATTTCTAAAACACTTTAGTTAGTGCACTCTGAGACTATAGTAAAACTGATAGAGACTGAGACTTTCGAAAATAAACTCCGAGCTTCTAATAGTGCTTTACATAAAACATCTATTAATGAATACTGAAACTGTAACTGATACATAAAATTCTTAATGTAGACAAAACTTTGAATTACGACAAATGCACGAGGAATCTATGGATATGGTGCTCAAGGCCGAGGGAGAGGCCGTAGAGGGGTTCAAGCTGAGTCCTCATCTTTGGGTAGTATGTTGAATTTGGACACTAGTGAGACACCAGTGTCGCTTGCTACTGAGACTAGGTTTCATGATCATATGGCTGGGGACGATGCATTGTCCCAAGCCATGCTAAGGATATTAGAGAGGCTCGTTGGGCCTAACACTGGATCTAGGGGCCGAGGGTCGGTTACGAAATGACTTCGATCTAATGGAGCTGAATTATTTAGGGGTGTTGTTGGAGTCACCCCTAATGTAGCTAATATTGGGTGGAGGCCACCGAGCGGATTATGGACGACTTGGATTGCAACGCTGAGTAGAAATTGAAGGGTGCAATCTCCTTACTTCGTGACGAAGGGTATTAGTGGTGGCTAACTATTACGGAGGGCATTCAACCCGATCGCCTGACTTGGGAGTTCTTTAAGTCTATCTTCCAAGGGAAATGTGTGGGAGCGAGTGATAAACCGTAAATTATACATATTTTTACCTCATGCTTAGCACATTTATGGATGAATTATTCCTTGATTTGTGGAATTTGATGCTCTTAAACCTTTAATTTCATGTTTTATACTCAGGTGAGCTTAGGGAAGTGAAAAGAACAAGAAACGGGCCAAAAATGGAGAAAATGGGCCAAAGTAAGGACTCAAAACAGCCTAGAGTTCACCACACGGGCGTGTCACACGATTGTGCCATATAAATAGGCTCGAGCACAGCCTAGACTCGATTCACACGGGCAACCCACACGGCCGTGCCACTTTAACAAGCTTGAACACGGCCTAGCATCGACTCACACGGACGTGTCCCTGTCGTGAGGAAGTTTAATTTCACGAGGAAAAAGTTACTTAGGGGCTAAGAAAGACTTTCCAAACTTATATAAAGACCCTAGGAGACAACTACAAAGGTGCATCATTCCCGCCAACCGTACAGCCTTCCTGCCAAGACGGAGAGCTAAAGGCAGGGAATTACTCGAAGGAAAGCTAATTGATCCATCTCAAAAGCCAGGATCTACCTCAAGAAAAAGGATCTCCCTTCAATCCTTTCATGATTTTTGGGTTTTCTTATGTTTTGTTATTTTATTTATTCTGAGATGTTTCTTTTTATAATTATGAACTAAAACCCCAAATATCTAAGAGGGATGAAACCTAAGACGGATCTTGTTACTGTTATCTGAACTATATGATAAATATTTGACTTATTCTTAATTATGTTTTTAATTCTTAAATTGATATTTCCAGGCTATTAATTTAAGTCAAATATGCTTAGGCAGATGAGTAAAAGTCCCTGTTTAAGAGTAGATCCAACACAATTAAGTGGAGTTGATCACAATCCTAGACATAGAACGACGAAAATCTACCGGATTAGAGTCAAATCTAATATAGGGATCTATAGATCGAGTTAATGCAAGACTAGGGGTTTTAATTAGAAAGAGATTTCAATTAATCAACCTAGGATTAGTTGTTATTATTCTCGACAGAGATATTAACATAATTTAGGGATCTCTACGAATCAAGTTGAATGAAAAAATCGTCTAGTTTAGCGTTAGATAACAAGTGAAGTCTAGGTGGATTCTTCCTAAGGTATTGTCTTTATCAATCAGTTTTCCCAAAGTAATCTCTTCCAATTTATTCCTTATCGTTTCTTTAGTTTAGTTTAGATAGTTTACAACCCAACCCCCTCTTTATTCTTAGGCTAGATAATAGGAAGGAAGCCATTACTAGTACTTTTAGTTCCTTGGATTCGATATTCTAGTCTTGCCACTAGCTATACTACTATTCGATAGGTGCGCTTGCCTTTTATCGTGATAATAGTTAGTTTACAGGTACGATCGATTTTATTTGTAGCACCCTAAATTTTGGGGTCTTTAGAACTTTTGCATAATTTGATGATTTCATGTTTGGGTGTTCTTTAGTTATGTTTGAGTGTGCTAGGGAGCCTTTGGGAAGTTAGGGTTTAAGCCTAAACCCTTGGAGAAATTTTGATTTTTGGCTTAGGGAGGTAGGGATGTTAGCTCGTGAGGTTTAAGTTTAGTTAGTGTTAGCTCATGACACAAGAAGCCTAGTGGTGGAGTGGCTTGTGGCGTCATTAGCAAGGGAGAACAAGGCTTGTAGTGCCATAGGCAAGAGGAGCTTAGGTTTAAGTCCCCTTGCAAGCAAATATTCAGTTATTTTGCTGAAAGTGGATGGCAAGTGGTTTAGTCGAAGTTAAACTCTGAAGGTGGTTGTTGATTTGGTAAGAGGTAAGATTTGAATTGGTCTTCAGGTTTGAACGGATGATGGAGAGTGGTTTAAAGAGTAAATCAATGAGGGAATTAAGGGATTGAGATGTGAAGGAGAGGTTGGCCGATTGTAGGCAGCTTGGGGTTGTAAATTCGGCTAAGGTCTTTGCACTTAGCATTTTTGGCATTTGAGGGTAGGGGCCTAGTTTTCTCTTCGACTCAGGTTGGGTGTTTTAGCCTTTTGGTGAAACTTTTGCTTAGGTAAGCCTTATCACCGAAACCCTATTCTTAATTTTGCCCTCTTTAGTTTTACCGAAAGTGGAGTCAATAGGTGCTGAATCTCTTTGCCATTCTCAAAAGCTGAACTCTATTTCCCTTCTTCTCATTTTTCTTGAACTTTGCCGAACCTCGTTCTCATTCTCCTCCAATCATAACTTTGATCAACTCTTCTTCTTCATTGGCCAAATTCAACCTTGGTTTCATATCCATTCTTGATGCTGATTACCTCTTTCTTTCACATCTCTCTCAATTTCTTCTCATAACCGAAACCTTGCTCTTCTCCCTACAAGTTTCTTTCGGCCAAATCTTGTCCTCTACTCTTGATCGAAATCTCTGCATTGGCCGAACCTCTAAGTACTTCTTTTCTCTATCATTCTTCAATCGATTCTCCTTGGGCCGAGTACATAGTTTAATACTCAGGGTAAGTACTCCATCCTGTTGTTTATTCTCTTATGAATATTGGTAAAAGTCGAAACCACCCTAACTCTCTTTTGATAATCGGTTTTAATATTTGGACATCGATTTAGGTTCTATTCTCTTTTCTTATGTGTCATAGTTGTTTATAGAAGGTGATCGTGTGGGAGTAAAGGTGGCTTGGTGATTATTAGTAACAAGGTAGCCTAGATTTAATGTCTAAATTCGGCAAGGTAAGTGATGAATGAAGCTTTGTTAGTAGTCGTATATATATTAAGTTTGGGTATGGATGGTCTCAAGTCGGATTGTAGATTAACTTGGTGATTGGACTTTTATAGGTTGAACAATTGAGGGATTAGTCGACGCTATTCATAAACAAGTGTGTAACTACACCCTTTGTAGTGTAAGTCGGCAAAAGCCAAAATGCCAAAATGCCGGCATTTAGAGGGCCATTAGCGTGCGAATGCTATTGGGCCAGTCTGAGGTCGTTAAAATGGGTTTTTAGCTCATGGAGACCATTGGGTGCAAATCGACACACTTAGGCTAGATAGGGTTCGATTGGACTAAAATAGACCCAATAGGCCTATGGGCCCGTAGGAGTAAAATATCCGGTAAGTGGTGATTAAAAGGTAAAATAGTAAAAATATGGAATTTTGAGCATAAAATTAGGCGTAACGGGCCATTGGACGAGTGGGGCCACAGCGGCCGATAGGGGCTTTTGGGCCCAAAATTACTTTGGACTTAAGTTATGAATCTAGACTACTAAGCATGAGGTGGGATCTGTTAGGAGTTTATATCTAGAGTTTAGACAGTAAAATCTGATAATAAGAACTGAAATATCGCTGAAGGGTAAAATTACCATTTTACCCATAGCTTTAGAAATGATTGTTTTACCCCTAGAGAGCAGGTTGATGACCATGCATGATTAATTCTGTATCTTCTATTCTGTAAGCATGTTATATATGTGTATATAGTTCTGTGTATTTATATGGGGTTGGTATTATGATTAAGGAGGAAGTTCTGTTCTAGTGGCTCTGCCACATATTCTGCTACAGTGGCGTTGCCACTTATTCTGATTCTGGTGGCTCTGCCACAATATTCTGTTATTAGCAGCTCTGCTGCATATTGGTGTGTGGGTTGGGTGGGTTGAGTTATTCTCACATGGTGTGTTGGTTGGTACGGGTGGTGTATTGGCTGGCTTGGGTGAGTTTGCATATATATATACATTCTGTATCTGTTATGGGCTTAGGCCTTATCTGCTTCTGTTTTCCATTCTGGCCGGTTGGGGTAGTTGCGCACTGAGTTACCCAAACTCACCCCTTTAATTTTTACCATATGCAGGTAACCCCCAGACTTAATGGATTTGGTGCCAAGAGGGACTCGAGGTGACCACACGTTTTTCTGCTGGTTTTCGGCTCTATGGACCTTTACTGTTTTTAGTTCATTCCTCGTTTTGATTTTGGGTTTTACGTTATAATAAGGCCATTTCAGGTTTTTAACTTTTATTTGGTGATTTATTATTTTATGGTCAAATTATGTATGAAATTGGTTAATTAATCAAGCTGGACCCTAAAACTTTGTAACAAAAGTTTTAAAGAAACACTACGATTTTATGTTTTCAAATACTACTAACGTCATAAGGCATACTCTAATACAACTCTGTAATCGGTCCTTGACACGTTTTCAACTTAAGCAATATTTCCATTTAATCTTTAGACTTGATTCTATCTCAACAACCTCGTTTTCAGATTAGTTCAAAACGGCACGTGTAGTTACTTAAATGATTTCTCAAACAACGCCATGTGACCCTCCAAATCCAGGCATAATGTCTAGGCCAGTTTTGGGGTGTTACATTTAGTGGTATCAGAGCCAGGTTGCAACAACTCAGCTGTGGATGGGTTGAAAAATAATTTTTAAATATACTTTCAAAAAAGTTTTCTCCAAAGCGTTATTTTAACAATTATCTTTTAAATTTGGTCGAAAAATCAAAGGTTTTTTTTTCTTCGTGAAGTTTTAATGATTTCTAAAATGTGGCACATTGAGTCTCTGGCCCAAATCTGCAAGTTTTTCTGGTTCACTCTGATTTATTTTGTTATATGTGAAATAATTGAGAGACTACTTTAGTGAGTACTGGGACTCTGTAGTTAGGGCAAACTGAGACTGTAGGGAAACTAAAACTATAGGAACTCAGAAACTATAGATAGATCTGGATCTGTGAGAACAAGCCCTAAAAATCTCTGACTTCTGCATAAAACATCCGTAACAAATATTGAAACTTTGACTAAGGCATAAAATTTCTTAAATCAGATAAAGCGATATGATACGAGAGCTGCACGTGGACGAGGCCGTGGTAGTGGCCGGGGAGGTGTTCAGGCAGAATCTTCAGAATCAGGACACATACCTGCTGAGGAGGCACTAGTGCCATTAGTAACTAAGACCGAGTCCTAGGATCGTGTAGCCGGGGATTATGCCTTATCTCAAGCGACCCTCCGTCTTTTAGAGACAGTTGCCGGAGTGAGTACTGGAACAGTGAACCGCGGGTCAATATTTGAACGACTCCGAGCAAATGGAGCAAAAATTTTCAGGGGTATTTCTGGCGTAGCCCCAAATGTGATTGAATATTGGCTAGAGGCCACTGAGCGAATTATGAATGACCTGGACTCCTAAGTGGAGCAGAAGTTGAAGGGAGCAGTATCTCTACTACGGGATGAGGCCTACCAATGGTAGCTTACTGTGAAAGAGGGTACAGTAGCGGATCAGATAACGTGGGACTTCTTTAAGACAACTTTTCAGGGAAAGTACGTTGGGGCGAGTTAGGTAGACGCCCGAAGAAAGAAATTTTTGAACTTAGTTTAGGGAAATAAGTCTGTAGCGGAGTATAAGGCAGAATTCCTGAGGTTAAGCTGATACGCACGTGGTATTGTTACTACTGAATACGAGCACAGTGTGTATTTCAAGGATGGGCTGAGAGATGAAATAAGGGTGCTAATCGCTCCACAGAGGGAGCGTGACTTTGTTGCTTTGGTTGAAAAAGCTAAAATAGCTGAGGATGTCAAGCGCTCAGAACAGAAGAACTGGGAAAAGGAGAGAAATAGGTTCAGGAGAGATGCAGGTCTGTCCGGGAGGCCTGTCAAGAGGACCAGGGTTGTAGAACCAGTTAGAGTAGCGGCAGCTGATGTGGTAAGGGCTCGAGTTTGTGCTGAAGTGGGAGGTCACATCCGAGCGAGTGTAGGAAGAGCAAGGGTGCATATTTTTTATGTGAGGCTATGGATCATCAGGTGAAAGACTGCCCTCAGAGGTCGGTTCAGGTGCAACCTACAGTGAGAGTGGGACACCAGGCAAGGTCGCGGTGGTTATGGTAATGGTCAGGGTCGTGGAGCACCAGGCAGAGGTGTTGGACATACTGAGGCTCGAAAGCCAGCGTTGGTCTATGCTGCTCACTGGCGTGAGGAGGGTAGTGCACTAGATGTCATTACTGCTTTGTTCCTAATTCATAGCGTGCCTTATGTTACTTTGATTGATATTGGTTCCACGTATTCTTATGTGGCTTGTGATGTATCTGGGAAGTTGGGTATACAATCTGAGGACACTGTGAGTGATATATCTGTAGTTAGTCCACTGGGTAACTTGGTTAGAGTAGACAAACTTTTTAAAGATGTACCCCTAGAAAATCAGGGTAAAGTCTTTTCTGCAAATTTGATGGAATTACCGTTTAGAGAATTTGATCTCATCTTGGGGATGGACTGGTTCGTTGAACATTAAGCGAACGTGGACTGTGCTGCAAAGTGAATTGTACTAAAGACTTCGGAGGGTGAGGAGGTAGTCGTAATAGGGGAATGAATGGATTATCTAACAAATGTTATTTCGGCATTAAGGGCCGAAAAGTTGATTTGTAAAGGTTGCAAAGCGTTTCTGGCTTATGTAAGCAATTCTGAGTATGAGGGTCTCGCAGTAGGAGAAGTAAAGACTGTTAAGGAATTTGTGAATGTCTTTCCGGATGAGTTTCCTGGCTTACCTCCAAATCGTGAGGTCAAATTTGGTATTGATCTACTGCCGGGAACAGCTCTTGTGTCCATCGCCCCTTATAGGATGGCACCAAAAGAGTTGGTTGAGTTAAAGGTACAGATTCAAGAACTTCTAGATCGAGGTTTATCGACCAAGTGTGTCTCCATGGGGAGCACCAGTACTTTTAGTCAAGAAGAAAGACGGAACGATACGCATGTGCATAGATTATCGTCAGTTGAACAAACTGACTATCAAGAATAAGTACCCCTTGCTAAGGATTGATGATCTTTTTGACCAACTTAAAGGAGCCTTGGTGTTCTCCAAGATTGATCTTTGGTCTGGTTACCATCAATTAAGGGTTAAGGAGACAGACATCTATAAGAAAAATTCAGGACAAGGTATGGGCATTATGAGTTTTTGGTGATGCCGTTTGGTTTGACGAATGCACTGGCAGCTTTCATAGATCTCATGAATCGGGTTTTTTAACCTTACTTGGACCAGTTTGTCATTGTTTCATAGATGACATTCTGATATACTCAAAGTATGAGGAGGATCAAGATGGACATCTTCGTATAGTCCTACAAATTTTGAGGGAGAAGCAACTTTACGCCAAATTCAGTAAGTGTGAATTTTGGCTTCGAGAAGTAACATTCTTGGGACATGTCATTTCTACCGTGGGGATTAGGGTGGATCCTCGAAAGATAGAAGCGGTGTTGGAGTGGAAACCGCCGAAGACGGTGTTTAAAATTCAGAGTTTTCTAGGTTTGGCAGGGTACTACAGAAGGTTTGTAGAGGGGTTTTCTGTCATTGCTGCATCGTTGACTAAGTTGTTGCAAAAAGGGGCACCATTTGTCTGGTCTGACAAGTAGCAAGGAAGTTTTGAGAAACTGAAGAAGGTGTTGACTGAATCCCCTGTTTTAATTCAGCTAGAGTCTGGAAAGGAGTATACCGTGTATAGTGATGCATCACATGTTGGGTTAAGTTGTGTGTTGATGCAAGAAGGGAAGGTAGTTGCGTATGCTTCACGGCAGCTTAGGCCACACGAGGTGAACTACACCACTCACGACTTGGAGTTGGCAGCGGTTGTGTTTGCATTAAAGATCTGGAGGTATTATCTCTATGGGGAGAGGTGTACTATTTATACAGACCATAAGAGCCTCAAGTACCTCCTTATTCAGAAGGAGTTGAATCTTAGGCAACGAAGGTGGATCGAGTTACTTAAGGATTATGATTGCTTTATTGAGTATCACCCTGATAAGGCTAACGTGGTAGCCGATGCTTTGAGCCGTAGAGTAGTGTCTGAACTGAGAGCGTTGTTCGCTCCTCTTAGCCTATATGATGATGGGAGTCTATTGGCGGAACTTCAAGTGAGGCCGACTTGGACCAAAAAGATCAAGGAAAAACAGTTGTTGGATGAATCTTTGGTTTCTCGTTTTCAGCAAGTGTAGAAGGGTGAGGCTTCTGATTTTGGGTTGAATAGTGAGGGGGTTCTGTGTTTTCGAGGGAGAATTTGCATTTCGAAGGACTCTGATCTGAGGCAATTGATTCTGAAAGAAGCTCATGGCAGCCCTTATGCCATGCATCCTAGAGGAAACAAACTTTATCGAGACTTACGAGAACCATTGGTGGCCTAGACTTAAGTGGGAAGTAACCGAATTTGTGAATAAGTGTCTAACGTGCCAACAAGTGAAAGCTGAGCATCAATTACATTCTGGGCTGCTACAACCTGTTAAAATTCCACTGTGGAAGTGGAAGAGGGTAACCATGGACTTTGTAAATGGGTTACCGTTAACGCCTTCCAAGAAAGATTCGGTCTGGGTAATAGTTGACAGGTTAACCAAATCCGCTCACTTCATACCAGTCAGAATGAATTATTCTCTTCAAAAGCTTGCTAAATTATACATATCTGAGATAGCACGTCTTTACGGGATGCCAGTATCGATTATCTCTGACAGAAACCCTAGGTTTACGTCTCAGTTATGGAAGAAGTTACACGAGGTGTTGGGTACATGTTTGGATTTCAGCACTGCATTCCACCCTCAGACAGATGGTCAGTTAGAAAGGGTAATACAAATGTTGGAAGACATGCTAAGGGGATGTGTTATTGATTTTCGAGGTAGCTGGGAAGAATACTTGCCATTAGCGAAATTTGCTTATAATAATAGTTACTAGGCAAGTATTCGGATGGCACCATATGAAGCGTTATATGGTCGAATGTGTCGTACGCCTACCTGTTAGACTGAGTTAGGGGAGCGACAGATGTTAGGGCCAGAGTTAGTGGCTGACACAGAGGATAAAGTTAAGTTGATTAGAGACCGGTTGAAAGAAGCATCTGATAGGCAGAAGTCATATGCAGATCTGAAGCGCAAAAAAATTGAGATTGCTGTAGGGAATATGGTGTTCTTGAAGGTTTCACCTTGGAAGAAAATCCTAAGGTTCTGTAGAAAGGGCAAACTGAGTCCTTGTTTTATCGGGCCATACTGGGTGTTGAAAAGAGTGGGTCCAGTAGCTTATCAGCTTGAGTTACCTCCGGGATTGGACCGGATTCACGATGTCTTCCATGTTTCTATGTTAAGGCGATACCATTCTGATCCTTCCCATATCATACTAGTTGAAGAAATCGAGGTTAAGTCCGATCTGACCTTTGAGGAGGAGCCGGTACAAATTCTGGACCGTGATGTGAAGGTGCTTAGAAGGAAGTCTGTTCCGTTAGTTAAGGTACTCTGGCATAATCATGGTGCGGAAGAGGCCACCTAGGAGCCTGAAGAGTCAATGTGACAATAGTATCCTCACTTGTTTTGACCAGGTAAATTTCGAGGACGAAATTTTGTTCATGGGGTAGAGTTGTAGCGCCCCAAATTTTAGGGTCTTTAAAACTTTTGCATAATTTGATGATTTCATGTTTGGGTGTTCTTTGGTTATGTTTGAGTATGCTAGGGAGCCTTTGGGAAGTTAGGGTTTAAGCTTAAACCCTGGAGAAATTTTGATTTTTGGCTTAGGGAGGTAGGAATGTTAGCTCGCGGGGTTTAAGTTTAGTTAGTGTTAACTCGTGACACAAGAAGACTAGTGGTGGAGTGGCTTGTGGCGTCATTAGTAAGGGAGAGCAAGGCTTATAGCGCCACAGGCAAGAGGGGCTTAAGTTCAAGTCCCCTTGTAAGCAAATATTCAGTTATTTTGCTGAAAGTGGATGGCAAGTGGTTTAGTCGAAGTTAAATTCTGAAGGTGATTGTTGATTTGGTAAGAGGTAAGATTTGAATTGGTCTTCAGGTTTGAACGGATGATAGAGAGTGGTTTAAAGAGAAAATCAAGGAGGGAATTAAGGGATTGAGGTGTGAAGGAGAGGTTGGCCGATTGTAGGCAGCCTGGGGTTGCAAATTCGGTTAAGGTCTTTGCACTTAGCATTTTCGGCATTTGAAGGTAGAGGTCTAGTTTTCTCTTTGACTCGGGTTGGGTGTTTTAGCCTTTTGGTGAAACTTTTTCTTAGGTAAGCCTTACCACCGAAACCCTATTCTTAATTTTGCCCTCTTTAGTTTTACCAAAAGTGGAGTCAATAGGTTCCGAATCTCTTCCCCATTCTCAAAAGCCAAACTCTATTTGCCTTCTTCTCATTTTTCTTGAACTTTACCGAACCTAGTCCTCATTCTCCTCTAATCGTAACTTTGATCAACTCTTCTTCATTGGCCGAATTCAACCTTGGTTTCATATCCATTCTTAACGCCGATTACCTCTTTCACATCTCTCTCAATTTCTTCTCATAACCGAAACCTTACTTTTCTCCCTACAAGTTTCTTTTGGCCAAATCTTGTCCTTTACTCTTGATCGAAGTCTCTGCATTGGCTGAACCTCTAAGTACTTCTTTTCTCTATCATTTTTTAATCGATTCTTCTTGGGCCGAGTACATAATTCAACACTCAGGGTAAGTGCACCATCCTGTTGTTCATTCTCTTATGAATATTGGTAAAAGCCAAAACCACCCTAACTCCCTTTTGATAATCGACTTTAATCTTTGGACATCGATTCCAGTTCTGTTCTCTTTTCTTATGTGTCATAGCTGTTCGTAGAAGGTGATCGTATGGGAGCAAAGGCGGGTTGGTGATTATTAGTAACAAAGCAGCTTAGATTTAGTGTCTAAATTCGGCAAGGTAAGTGATGAATGAAGTTTTGTTAGTAGTCGTATATATATTAAGTTTGGGTATGATGGTCTCAAGTCGGATTGTAGATTAACTTGGTGATTGGACTTTTGTAGGTTGAACAATTGAGGGATTAGTTGACGCTATTCATAAACAGGTGTGTAACTGCACCCTTTGTAGTGTCAATCGGCAAAAGCCAAAATGCCGGAATGCCGGCATTTAGAGGGCCATTAGCGTGCGAATGCTATTGGGCCAGTCTGAGGTCGTTAAAATGGGTTTTTAGCTCATGGAGACCATTGGGTGCAAATCGACACACTTAGGCTAGATTGGGTTCGATTGGGCTAAAACAGGCCCAATGGGCCTATGGGCCCGTAGGAGTAAAATATCCGATAAGTGGTGATTAAAAGGTGAAATAGTAAAAATCTGGAATTTTGAGCATAAAATTAGGCGTAACGGGCCACTTGAATGAGTGGGCCTGCAGGGGCCGATAGGGGCTTTTGGGCCCAAAATTACTTTGGACCTAAGTTATGAATCTGGACTGCTAATCATGAGGTGGGATCTGTTAGGAGTTTATATCCAGAGTTTAGACAGTAAAATCTGATAATAAAAACCGAAATATCCCTGAGGGGTAAAATTACCATTTTACCCCTAGCTTTGGAAATGACTATTATACCCTTAGAGGGTAGGTTGATGACCATGCATGATTAATTCTGTATCTGCTATTCTATAAGCATGTTATATATGTGTATATTGTTCTGTGTATTTGCATGGGGTTGGGATTATGATTAAGGAGGAAGTTCTGTTATAGTGGCTCTGCCACATATTCTGCTACAGTGGCGTTGCCACTTATTCTGATTCTGGTGGCTCTACCACAATATTCTGTTATTAGCAGCTCTACTGCATATTGGTGTGTGGGCTGGGTGGGTTGAGTTATTCCCCACATGGTGTGTTGGTTGGTACGGGTGGTGTGTTGGCTAGCTTGGGTGGATTTGCATATATATATATATATACATTCTATATTTGTTATGGGCTTAGGCCTTATCTGCTTCTGTTTTCCATTTCGGCCGGTTGGGGTAGTTGCATACTAAGTTACCCAAACTCACCCCTTTAATTTTTACATGTGCAGGTAACCCCCAGGCTTAGTGGATTTGGTGCCGAGAGGGACTCGAGGTGACCACACATTTTTCTGCTGGTTTTCAGCTCTGATGGACCTTTACTGTTTTTAGTTCATTCCTCGTTTTAATTTTGAGTTTTACGTTGTAATAAGGCCATTTCAGGTTTTTAACTTTTATTTGGTGATTTATTATTTTACGGTCAAATTATGCATGAAATTAGTTAATCAATCAAGCTGGACCCTAAAACTTTGTAACGAAAGTTTTAAAGAAACACCACGATTTTATGTTTTCAAATACTACTAACGTCATAAGGCATACTCTAATACAACTCTGTAATCGGTCCTTGACATGTTTTCAACTTAAGCAATGTTTCCATTTAATCTTTAGATTTGATTATATCTCAACAACCTCGTTTTTAGATTAGTTCAAAACGGCGCGTGTAGTTACTTAAACGATTTCTCAAACAACGGCATGTGAATCTCTAGATCTGGGCATAACGTCTAGGTCGGGTTTGGGGTGTTACATTATTACTTCATCACATCATGAGAGATCAGCGAGCTACGTGGATGCTCGCAGACATGAGTTTCTGAATCTCACGCAAGGTGACCGATCAGTGGCCAAGTATGAGGCCGAATTTCTGAGGTTGAGCCGCTATGCTTAAGGTATGGTGGCATCTGAATATGAGAGATGCATTAGATTTGAGAATGGGTTGAGAGATAACTTGAGGGTACTGATAGCTCCATGGAGGGAGGGCGAGTTCTCTGTGTTGGTTGAGAAGGCAAAGATCACCAAGGATGTCAAGCACGCTGAGCGCCAAAATAGAGACCGCAAGAGAGGAAAGAATAAGAGGGATTCAAAGCCCTCGAACTCAATGCAGAGGCTTAAGAAAAAGGCCATATTTGATGGGTTACTTAGAGTTGGGCCCCCTGTTGCCCCTACTGGGATTTTGCCCTGTGGAGATTATGGTAGATACCATCCGGGAGAATGTTGGAGGAAGACTGGGGCGTGTTTGAGATGTAGGTCTTCTGAGCATCACATTCGAGAGTGTAACATCCTGATTTTGGGCCTAGTCGAAATAGTGGTTTCAAGGCACAAATCCGACAAGGAAAATTTCGACGTTTGGGCACTCAATTTAGTCAAAAGGACTAAATCGCAAATAGTGCAAAAGTTGAGTTCCATATGTTCGAAGTGTCCAATTGTTATGCAGTTTTAAATTAAAGGTCCTTAAATAGGAATTAGACCATTGGTTAAATTGTTGGACAAAAATGGGCATGAATAAGACAAATTTGAAAGAAAAGTCTTTAAGGGCATTTTGGTCATTTAGTAATTTAAAAGAATTAAAAAGGGAAAATAAAGCAAAAATTTTCTCATCTTCTTCCTCAAGGCCGAATACAGCATGGAGAAACCATGGCTAGGGTTTTTCAAGCTTCCAAACTCGATTGTAAGTCCGTTCTAGCCCCATTTTTAATGATTTTTATGTTTTGAAATCCCGGTAACATGATTTCTCTATTTCTACCATTTATTTGAGCTAGGGTTTGATTTCAAAAATTGACCCATATTGAATAATTATGCATTTTGATGAATTATGGTAGATTATGCATGTTTATGGCTAGAGAAACAGTTTTTACCGAGTGATTTTCAACGAAAACGTCCGAAAGGACTATATCGTAAAACTTATAAAATTGATCATAAGTGTGAATTTTAATGAGAATTCTGGGCTGTCATATTTTTGAAATGGTTCAATTAGGCCTAAATTGCAAAAAAATTGAATAAAAATTTATTTTCGAGCTTTGAGGCAAAAGTGTAAATATGTAAAAGTTTAGGGGCAAAAATTTAAATTTTGTAAAAATATGTTTTATGTCTGAAATGATTATTACATTGATTACATAAGTGAAATATGATGTTTTAGGTCCTGGAAAATGAGATTTGGACCTAGAACAGGAGAAAAATCGAAAATCGGGAAAGTTGGTCAAAATGGCCGTATTAGTATCGAGGTAAGTTCATGTGTTTAATAAGTATTTAATTAAGCATGTTTGAACGCTAAATTGATATATTAGTTATAAATGTTTTAGTATTGATTTTTGAATATAATGATAATAATTGAGAAATGTTCGATAATGATTCGACATTAAAAGTGAGAATTCGAATAAGTTTACATATAAGACCATAGTGGTAATGTGGCTTTGTATAAGATCAAGAAAGTATCGAATAGCATAATTTGAGGAAAGTGAGATAAATTAAGGATATGATGAGATTAAGAATGTAAGTATGTAAGTTGAGTAGCATTTTATTATTATGAAATTGTTGCTATTATTATTATTGAGTTATGTGACTAACCTTGAGAATTTTGAGCAAGTATGTTTTAGCTATGGATTGCTAAGATATTAATATTTCAAAGTCCATGTTTATAACATTGCAATGAAGGAAGAATTGACAGACAAAGACCATGGTTAACCCATGGCAACATAAGATAAGGATACCAAGTAAGACCATGCCAAGGCATGGCATTGGTGAAGTTTACAAGGCAAGGAAATAATGTAAGACCATGTCAAGACATGGCATTGATAAGTTACTATAAGGCAAAGATCCCATGTAAGACCATGCCAAGGCATGGCATTGGTAAGTTTTACAAGGCAAGGAAATCATGTAAGACCATGTCAAGAAATGGCATTTATAAGTTACTATATGGAAAATATCCCATGTAAGACCATGCCAAGACATGGCATTGGTGAGCATATAAGGCAAGGATCCCATGTAAGACCATGCCAAGGCATGGCATTGGTGAGTACATAAGGCAAGGATACCACGTAAGACCATGTCAAGACATGGCAATGGTAAATTTTAAAAGGAAAGGTACTTGAGTAATCCAAAGAGTAAGTCAAAGAGATGACAAGGTAAGATCACGAGGAAAGAGCACAGGTATGTACGCAAGGCTTATTGATATTGAGGTTATAAGTTGATGATATTAAAAGTATTTTAATGAGTATATTCAAGTATTAAGTAAGTGATAAGTTTTCAATTATACTTATGACGCCTTGTGACATGATTAGTAATATGCCTATATATTATGAGAGAGTAATAATGTGCTAAATGAGATGTTGTAGGTACATAAGCAAGTTATTAAGTAAGGTATTTTTTTTATTTCGAGCCTTTGGTAAAGTTACCAATGAGTAAGATGAGAAAGTAAGAACTTAACATTATTTATGCAAATTTGAAAGCTTAATGATAAGCTAAATTCATTACTAATGCCTATTATTTTACATGTGAACTTACTAAGCTTTATAAGCTTATGTAACACCCCAACCCGGCCCAGACGTTATGGTCAGATCTGGTGTGTCACATGGACAATTGATGAAACTTTGATCTTCTTTGAATAAAACGTGATGTTGATTGTAGTAAAACCGTATCTATTACCAAGTAAGGTTCACTTTTTAGAAGATCTTATAGTTATGTTGTCGTTGTTAAGTTATCCATTTGTTACGTATCGCATGTTTAAAAACGTTTGATTAAGTTTTAGAGAAAACCCCGCATTGACTAGCCTAGCGTTGAATATAACAAGTAATAAAGAAAAACCCAAACCAAAATACCCAAGTGGCCTTATTACAACTTAAAACCGAAAAGAAAAATTATAAATAATTTAAATTTATGGAAACATAAAAAAAACTGGAAGCATGAATCACGTGGCCACCCCGAATCCCTCACAGCTCCAAGTCCTCTATGGTTGGGGGTCACCTGCATAGATGGAAATGAGAGGGTGACTTTGTGAAAACTCAGTGTGTAAACTAACCCAACCAGTGTTAGAGATCAATCCAAGCTCAGTCTGGGCTGAAGCCCTATTCAGATACAGATTAAACTGGGCTTTGGCCCCTTTTTAGAAACAGAGGCAGATTAATGTATATATATATGCATGTATGCCAAGCCCAAACCTAATCCAACCCTACACACCACCCGTACTAGCCCTACATACCATGCGGGGAATAACTCAACCCACCCAGCCCTACACACCACAGTCACAACAGAGCTGCTAATATAGATATCGTGGCAAAGACACCAGAATAGAAATACGAGGCAGAGCCTCTAAGCAGATTATGTGGCATTGCCACTTTTAGCCCTTCCTCCATATCCATAACCCAACCCCATGCAAATCAGAGTATTACATGTCATGGAATACAAAATATTAGGTACAGTAACATGCAAATTAGTTAGCTATTTCTAGGGGTAAAACAGTCATTTAGCATCTAGGGGTAAAATGGTATTTTTCACCCTTTAGGGGTATTTTGGTCACTTAGCTACGTTTTTAGGTTTTATACTTACTACAACCTTCTAGTAGGTCTAACGTCGCTCTGAGCGACTTAAATAGTCCATTTATTCATATAGTGCCATCAGGCCCTAAAACCCCTAATGGGCCCGAGAGAGCCCACAAGCTACTGTGGCGCGCTAAGTCTAATTCTTACACATATTCTCGCAGATTTAAATTCAGTTTATTAGAAATCACTTACCGTATACTTTTACCTATATGGGCTCGCAAGCCCATTGGCCCCAATTTTGGCCCATCGTGGCCCAAAACAATCTAAGTGCATGAAAACGCGCACCGCATCCCTTACCATCCATTAATCTAGATTTACGGTTTCAGATTGACCCACGAGAGTTCGTACGCTTGCAAGTCTACGAAATGCCAGCATTTCGGCATTTTGGCTTTTTAGCTTTTGCCGATCTAAGCTACTAGAGGGTGCGTTACACACCTATTTGCGAACTACGTCGAAATACTTCGAATGATCAATCTAATTAGTTTAATCACTATGTCAAATCCATAATCTGATTTACAACTATCAACATCTACCCCTGAAGTATTCGACCATAATTAAATCACCTAATAACCACTTACCTTAGCCGAGATTTACAAATAGATCTAGATCTAGATTGCTTTCCTTTTAACCACCTTTAACGAGATCCGTCTCCACGAAAAGCTGATACACAATCAATTACAAAAGAAGGGATTTAAATCGGCCTACTAACAAGGGCCCAAAACTGCATAGCACCAGGGAGATAGGGGTTTCGGCTTTTAATAAAATGCTTGAAAGAAAAGAAAGTACGAACAAAATACTTACCGTAAGAATCTGTTTGATAAAATTGGTGTCACTGTAGTCGCCTTACCCTAGACCAAGTCCCGATCTCTTATGGATCTACTCAAAACCCGAAGTTGGAAAGGGGATCTAAAGTATTCAGCCAAGGAAAATCGTTTGCAAAATGGATAATAAGGTTCGGCTATTAGAGAGTGCAAGAGAGGGAAGAATAGAGAAATAGAGACAAGAAGAAGAGGTTCGGCTTGAGAATAAGAAAAGAAATGGAGAGGTTTGGCCAAAGAATAAATCGGCATAGAGGCTAAATATTTTGGGATTTCGGCTTTTAAGAAGTCAGCCAGAACAAGTTTTAGGGAGATCAATTCAATCAATGGAGAAAAGGAGAAGAATAAGAAGAAGAAGAGAAAATAGAAAAGAAAGAAGAGAGTAGATTCGACTCTTTAGTCAATCGGCCAAGAGAAGATTGAGGTTTAGGGACTTTCGGCTTTTGGAGAAAGTAAAGAGGAGAAGAAAGAAAAGAGATGAATCACTACAAATCTGGAAATTCCAAAGAATGAAAATCGGCACCTACCTACCAAAATGCCGAAAAACCAAGACCCCAAAAGTACCCAAGAATAATTCGGCATACACACACATTAATTGCCGAAAAGACACTACCCTTAGCCCCTTAGCCGAATATGCCCTCCAAACACTCCCACAATTGGCCAACTCTTGCTCCTCACTCAACTCCTTAATTTTCTCCTTGATAATCTCCCCTTATAACTCCTTAATCCAAACCCATGAGCCATTCAAACTCTGTAACACCCCAAACTCGGCCTAGAAGTTAGGCCTGAATCTGGCGATGTCACATTGAAGAGTTGCTTTTAAAAGGGTTTAGTTAAAACTTAAGTCGAGCAAAATATGCTTGAAAAGAATTTACTTAGTTAAAAATCGAAGAATTTAATTAAACAAATATTTAGGAAAAACCATGTTTATTAAATATAACAGTAACTAAATAAATCCCTAAGTAAATAGTGAAATCGGAGTTACGTAGCCTTACTACATCACAGTGGAAAAAAAATTATCATAAAACACTTAATAAATCTATATTTAAAATTCCTAAGTAACTTGTAGTGTGGACATCTCCGAGTCCTCTCCCACGTTGAGCCGTCTATTGAGGGTCACCTGAAACATTAAATTAAAGGGTGTGAGTTTCGAAACTCAGTGTGTACAACCCTTGGCAATCAAATCAATATGCAAAAATCACATTAGGCCTAAGCCTTAACAATATCGGTGGCCTCTAGGCCTTAGCCCCTGGTAGCCTTAGTTGGGCCCTAGCCCACATTCAAATATCAAGATGTTCATGCCATATGTAGTTACCCATAACCAACCCTGTACACCCCCTTCCAACCCTACACTCCTATGGGGAGATACTCGACCCACCCATCCTTATACATCCGTTGTGACACCGATTGCGGCACCACTCATCGTTGCAGCAGAGCTACTCGTGGTAGAAAAGCCTTCGTTGTAGCACCAGTTGCGGCATTACTTATCGTTGCAGCAGAGCTGCTCGTGGCTCAGAAGCCTTCGTCTGGTCCACAGTCGTCAAGCAACCGAGCGACCCTCATATACACTTCCTCCAATCAAAACCCAGCCCACATGCAACACAATATCTTATGAATGCATCATCGTCACATACAACATACACCAATCATACTCATAACACATAGAGGTATTTTAGTCATTTCACTACCCAGGGGTATCTTGGTAATTTCTACTCTACAAGGTGTCTCGGTAACTCTACCCTTCGAGGCGTCATAATAATTTTACTCTACAGGGGCATTTTAGTAATTCTACCCTAGAGGGTATTTTCGTAATTCTACCCTAGAGGGGTATTTTCGTAATTTTCTAAAGGGACAGATTTTAATTATGGTTTTGGCCCGTCAACAAGTCCTCGCGACTAAAGTGAACGGACACTATGCACTAGGTAGGATTCAAGAGAAGAGGAGGTAGGTCACTCGGACCGCTTAAGTACCAAGCTCTTCCTAGATCCAATCCTAGACATGCATATATCTATTGCCACACCTTAGTCTAGCGACTTGCCCACAGACATGTTTATTTATTTAATTAAGTCTTATGTAAAATTTGAGTGGTCAGAACTAGGCCTATAATCCATTAAAACCCTAGCATGCGTTTCTACAATCCCATAAGGCCCACTAGGCCCAACCATATACATAAAACCCATTAAGCCCAACATGCTTTATGTAGCCCATTAGGCCCGATCATAACTCAATCATACAATCACACATACTAATCCATCATAAAATTTCATATCACAACTTTGCCACTTTGGGCCCACAAATTCGGCAGGCCCATTCAGGATTTCGGGATTTCGACTTTTGCCGATTTTCATGTGTGTAGTGTATGTACACACCTGATTGACGACCCGCACTACACTATCCTCAGCCTCGACCTACAATCAAAACCACTTTTGAATCAATTCTATACCTTAAACTACAACTTTATCAAATCCCAAAGCCTTACCGTAACCTTACCGTGTACCTTCGGCTTTTCTAGCTTTCCTTAGCAAATAGTCTCAAATATTCTTAGATCTGCATCAACACACATATTTTATCAACATCAGGTGACTCGTCTTCCACACGAGTCACCCTTATAGGCTACATATATACTCGGCCACCCCCTTAAGAAACCAAAATTGAGAATGAGACACTTACCAAAACTCACCTTCAAACTAACGGCCTAGATATCTACTGAGTGTGATCGACTTTTAAAATCTTGATTAAAGGTTGTAAATAACAAAAACAAATTTGTGATGGAGGAAAGCAAAAGAAATCGGCAAAGGGGATATTAGTATTCGGCTTTTAAGAGATTAATGAAAGAAATCGGCAAAGGGGATATAGGTATTCGACTTTTGCAAAAGAGGAAAAAGAACTAGAAAGAAGGAGAAGAATGAAGCATTCGGTTTGGCAAAGCAAGGGAAACTCTCCAAAAAGAATTTAGCACCCCCTATAAATACCCAAAGCCGAACCCCTAAAGTCCTAATTGGCTCCACTTCATCCACATCTCATCTCCTAATTTTTCTCCACGATATGCTCTCCTAACCTCTTCCTATATTTTCTCTTCAGATCATTCTCCATAGAGTCCATCTTCATGCCACTTCCAACCTTCTAGAAGGCCAAAATTAAACTCCTAAAAATACTAAATTAGGATCCAAAACTTAACCAAGGCCCAATACTTCTAGGCCCAAAATTCGGGGTGTTACAAACTCTTTCCTTCAGAATTTAACTTGTAGTCCACCTCTTACCATGCTCATGCAGTAAAATAAAATAACTACCTTGCATACCAGGGGATTCGAACCTCAGCTCCCTTTACAAGCTACCATACGTCACCTCTCTGTGTTTTTGTAACAGCCCAAATTTGACCCTAATCGGAACGGTGGTTTCGGGACCACGAATCTGAGTCAGAAAAATATATAAATATTATATTTCGTGTTTATTATGTGTGAAATTACTTGTGTGAAAATTTCATTTTAAATTTTCGTCGTTTGAATAACTGATTTGATCAAAAGGGTTTAAATTGCATAAGATGAAAACTTTATGGTTGTTTGTGTGATGGCTAATTTGAAAATGTTTTTATTTTTGGAAGTATTTAAAAGGCAAATTTGCCATTTATTTCTAAATGGTACGGTAATGGCTTGAAGTTAGTATTTATGTATGTTATTTAAGGTTATATTTGGAAACAATTTATGAAACAAAGTTAATATATAACATAAAAATAAAAGATGGAAAAAGAAAACATGCAAAAGTCATCTTTGAGTGCTAAAAGTACAGAGAATAAAGATAGGAGAAACTCTCCCATATTCAGCCATTGTTAGTCTAAAATTCAAGGTTAGTTAGGTGTTATTTTTGATTTTTGTATTTGTTTTTAAGTTTGTAGTTAGATTATGTAAGTAGCCCATGTGTTAATTTTGGTAATAGATGATGCTACTGAATTCGGCCATGGGTGAAAAAGTGTTTAAATTTGATGTGTGAGGTTTTGAAATGAAATACAAGTTGTAGTGAACAAATTATGTATGAGCATTCCATGTAATTTTATCATATAGGGTTAAATTTGTTTATTTGATAAATGTGAGTGGTGAAATTTATGAATAATGAAATAGAAGGACTTATTAGTGAATGTCATGAATTCAGCTTAGGTATACTTTGGGTAAATTCTTGTTGTTTGGTATTTTATAAAAAAATGGACTAAATTGTCAATGTGTAAAATGTAAGGGATTATTACATAAATTGCATAATTATGTGATATGTGAGTGAAAATAAGTTGGCTAAGTGATTAAGCAAATTCAATTTGTTTTAATTCAAGCTCAAGAGCAAAAGGGGCCGAACTTGGATCGGGGAAAGTCGAAGCTAGTTGAGTAGTCGAACTTGTCGTACATTACTAAACGAGGTAAGTTCTTAAGTGGTTAAACTAATTTTTTTTGTATGCTTAGTGATTAAATAAATATAGCAAAGGGAATGTTTGAATTTATATAGATAATTGCCGATTGTTAATGATTCTAGTTGAAGAAATGAATTGAGCCAAATGTGGCTAGAATGTTTGAGTTGAAATAGACATGGTAATACAATGTGCCGAATGTGCCTTGAATGAATGAATTATACTGTATGTGAATCGAAAGGGATGAATAGGTAACTAAGGTATCATCGAAATTATCCATTGTGTTATAAAGAAGAGAATTGGTTTAGATGTTACATTTTGAGTGTATCGGATGTGAGTTTATTTTAGAAAATGATTATTCAAGATTTAGTTCGTAAAGTGGTTATGAATTGTGGTATAAACCTCATATTCGAGCTAAACCAGGATTTATGCCTAGCAGGCCTATGGCCAGTGGAAAGATAAAATAGGCTAAAAGCCTAGCAAGTTATAAAATGTTAAGATGTTCGAGCTCGTGCTTAGCAGGCTTATTGCCGGTGAATGAATATCAGATCTTGGGTCTACCAGGCTTTAAGCCGGTGTGCGATTCGGGCTTATGCCTAGCAGGGTTATACTAGTGAGTTAAATTAAATTATATACATGTGCCTCGTTACTGAGATGAAAATTAAGTGAATATGTATTTACATGAAAGTAGTATACTCGGTTATATTCATGTTTATATGGAGTTGTTATATTTAGTTGATTGTATTATATGGAATTAGTATATTCGGTCATGTAAGTACCTAAATGAAGTAACATTTTGAATTAAAGGGAAGCTTATAATGAATTGGTATGCTTAGGCATAAATGGAATTGATAAGAAGGTTGTATATTTGACCCTACTTAATTAGTTAAGGCATTATATGCTCTAATGGTATTAATAAATTAGTGTATCTGTTTTGAGTGTTTATTGAATACATTTCTAAGTTTAAGACTTACTAAGCTTATAAAATGCTTAACTTGAATATTATCCCTCTTTGTTTTATAGCCTACTGAATCCAGCTTTACGTTCGGGGATCGTCAGCATCTCATCATACTATCAAGAATCTTTTGGTACTTTTGATAGTTTAAACTTGGTCTTTTGGCATGTATAGACTAGTACTTATAGGTTGTAATAACTTTTGAAGCTATTTTGTCCTATTTGTGTATTGAGAGCTATGCGAAAATGGCTTGTTTATTTCTGTTAAGTACGGTCATATATTTGGATAAGTGTTTAAATGCTGCTATTGTGTAAATGGATGACTTATCTATGAATTGACAAAATATGATTAAGTTTAATGTGAATTGATAATGAGTTATGGTTGTTATTCAAATGATCAATGATTAGTACGAGTTTATTGCACATTCGGATATTAATAAAGTCATAAAATTGCTATACTACATTGGTACATCGTGTACTAGGAGATATGGTATAACTAGATTCGGTTTACTAGATTAAGTGTTTCATGTTTATGGTGTATGGTTATATGTATATGTTCTTAAATTATAGATGAGTTTAAAATGTTGGTTAAGACATGAGCATTTTGTAACTTAGGTTTTAATGAGTTGAGAATATGTATTTATATTGACATATTGCATGAATAAATGGTTCAAATTGGTTATACGCATATGTGACCTTAGTGTATAACAAAACATTGATCTTATGCTGTGAGTGTGATGAAATTTTGAGTTGTACACTTTATCTTGAAAAGTATAGTTATAAAAGTGATAATGAAATGACATGAGTAGTTGCTAAATTTGTGCAATCGTTAAGCCTTGAAATTTATACCAAATGAATAGTAATTCATTATTATGTTGCATAATTTGTTTAAAGTATACTGGATATCTATGCACATATGGTTACAGAGATTTTGCAAGTTGGATAGTTGTGCTATTATTTGTAATGATTAGTTATACATTTGGTTATATGATTTAAAATTAATTTCATGTGAATATTCAACTTCATGATATTACGATTTGATGCGATTTAAGGGATGCGAATTAGAGAACTTGTGGAAGTAGGAAAGTAGAGAAAATTTTGGTAATACCTCGTAACCCTCCCAGCGACGGATACAGGTTAGAGGTGTTGCATTTTATTGGTATCATAGCTACGGTTTAGTCAATCTAGGACTAACGTAGTGTGTGTGAGTCTAGCTATTCATGCCAAAATGTGATAATAAGATAGTGTGATGACTTCTGACATCTAAAAATTTTGTTTTTATTAAGCAAATGGATCCTGATTGAGCTTTAGCTGATGATGTTGAGAGCGTAGCGGCTGCTCCCACGTAAAGGACAGCACCTGCTGATCCTCGGCCAATCCCAGGTAATAAGGGAGAAGCCAAGCAAGCTTTCTTTAACATGATGAATGAATGGTTCTCTGAATTTTTACAAAATAATCCGACTACACAACCACCTCCGCCCCCAAATAATCCACTCCTGATACTTGTGGTACCTCCAGTGATCGATCCATTGAGGTTGAATAAGCCCCCAGTTGATAAAATAAGAAAATACGGGGCCGAAGAGTTTAGAGCCATAGTTTGTGATGATGCTGAGCAGGCCGAGTTCTAACTCGATAATACTATCCGTGTATTCGATGAGCTATCATATACTCCCGATGAGTGTCTGAAGTGTGCCGTGTCCCTGTTACACGATGCTGCCTATCATTGGTGGAACACTTTGGTTTCGGTTGTGCCAAGAGAGAGAGTTACCTGGGAATTCTTTATGACAGAGTTTCGTAAAAAGTACATCAGCCAGAGGTTTATCGACCAGAAACGTAAAGAATTTCTCGAACTTAAACAGGGCTGAATGTCAGTACCGAATATGAATGAGAATTTGTACGACTTAGCATATATGCTCGGGAATGTATCTCGATTGAAGCTATCATGTGTAAACACTTCGAAGACGGGTTGAATGAAAATATCAAATTATTGGTCGGCATACTTGGAATTAAAGAGTTCATAGTACTTGTTGAGCAAACTTGTAAAGCCGAAAAACTGGAAAAGGATAAGAGAATGGCCGATTTCGAAGCTAGAGACTCCCGTAAAAGATCCACGAGTAAAACATTTTAGTTATCCTCAAAGAAGTTTAGAGAAGATACTAGTCGATCTAAGGCTGATGTGAGCCATTCTAGACGAGATTGAGATCGACCTCCTGTTAGTTTGCGAGCTACTTCTGTTGCTAGTGTTGGCAATGTTCGGTAGCAAAGAGCAGAGTGTAAGCATTGCGGTAAATGGCATTCGGGAGATTGTAGATTGCGTGATCGCTCCTGTTTCAAATGTGGATCGGCAGATCATTTTATCTGTAAGTGTTCGATGCTAGCTGAGTAGAATACCGTTCAGAGCGTGCGACCGAGTAATATGCCAGCACGGGGTAGACCACCTAGACATGTGGGTAATACTAGTGGCAGTCAGAGAGGGACAAAAGATACAGCTGCTCGATTCGAGGCTCGTGCTCCTGCCAGAGCCTATGCTATCCGCACTCGTGAGGAAGCTTCATCTCTAGATGTTATCACTGGTATATTCACTATTTATAATACTAGTGTAATTGCTTTGATCGATCCCAGTTCGACTTATTCTTAGGTGTGTGAAACATTAGTGTCCAGTAAGGCTTTGCCTATTGAGTCTACTGAGTTTGTGATTCGGGTATCGAACCCCCTAGGCCGGTTTGTGTTAGTCGACCAAGTGTACAAGAAGTGTCCCTTGATGATTCGACATTCATGTTTTCCGGTTGATTTGATGCTATTGCCATTTGACGAGTTTGATATCATCCTCGGTATGGATTGGTTAACTGTGCACGATGCTGTAGTGAATTGCAAACTAAAGACCATTGATTTGCGATGTCAAAATGATGAGATCATTCGAATTGAGTCTACTGATTTAAACAGGTTGCCGGTAGTAATATCTTCGATGTCTTCTCAGAAGTATATGCGAAAGGATTGCGAAGCTTACTTCGCGAATGTGCTGGATAGTAAAATATCCGAAAGGAAGCTCGAGACCGTGCCAGTTGTATGTGAGTATCCAGATGTATTTCCTGAGGAATTACCGAGTTTGCCACCTGATCGGGAGGTAGAGTTTGGTATAAAATTGGTACCTAGAACGACTCTGATTTCGATAGCCCCGTATCGAATGGCACCGACCGAATTAAAAAAATTAAAAACTCAGTTGCAAGAGTCGACGGATAGAGGTTTTGTTCGATCGAGTTTCTCTCCCTAGGGTGCACCAGTGTTGTTCTTGAAAAAGAAAGACGAAACTATGAGAATGTGCATCGACTATCGACAGCTCAAAAAAGTGACTATAAAGAATAAATATCTGTTGCCGCAAATTGATAATTTATTCGATCAGTTAAAAGGAGCTTCAGTGTTTTCGAAGATAGATTTGCGATCGGGTTATTATCAGTTGCAAGTTAGAGACTCGATGTGCCTAAGACCACTTTTTGGACGAGGTATGGACATTATGAGTTCTTGGTGATGCCGTTTGGGCTCACTAATGCCCTAAAGTTTTCATGGATTTGATGAATCAGGTATTCAGACCATATTTAAAGCGGTTCGTAGTCGTATTTATAGATGACATTCTAATCTATTCACGCGACGAGACTGAGCATGCCGAACACTTGAGACTTGTCTTACAAATACTGTGAGATAAACAGTTGTACGCAAAGTTCAGTAAATGCGAGTTCTGGTTACATGAAGTCAATTTTCTTGGGCATGTTGTTTCAGCATCAGGTATACGGGTTGATCCAAACAAAATTTCGGCCATATTTGATTAAAAGTCTCCAAGGAATGTTTTGGAAGTTTAGAGCTTTTTAGGACTCGCTGGTTACTATAGACAGTGTGTGAAAGGCTTTTCGATGATAGCAACGCCATTGACAAAGTTACTATAGAAAGCCGTCAAGTTTGAATGGTCGGAAAAGTGTTAAAAAAGCTTTGATCAATTGAAAGCCCTTTGACCGATGCTCCAGTATTAGTTTAGCCAGAATTGGGTAAAGAACTTGTGATTTACAGTGATGCATCTCTGAACGGACTTGGCTGCATTTTGATGCAAGAAGGTAAAGTTGTAGCTCATGCCTCAAGACAGTTAAAGCCTCATGAGAAAAACTATCCGACGCACAATCTTGAATTGGCTGCTATTGTTTTCGCTATGAAGATTTGGCGCCACTATTTGTTTAGTGAAAAATGTCACGTCTACTCTGATCACAAAAGTCTTAAATACTTGATGACTGAGAAGGATTTGAATTTGAGACAGCGACGATGGCTAGAATTACTCAAAGATTACGAACTTGTGATTGATTATCATCCGAGAAATGCTAATATGGTTGTTGATGCTTTAAGTTGAAAATCACTGTTTGCTTTGCGTGCGATGAATGCGCATTTGGCTATATCTGTTGATGGTGCATTAATAGCTAAATTAAAAGCAAGACCATTACTTGTGCAACAGATTTGTGAAGCTTAGAAAGTTGATGATGATTTAGCTGCAAAACGAGCTCAATGTGATTCAAAAGTTGATTCAGAGTTTTTGATTGATGTGAATGATTGTTTGAGATTCAGGAACCGGTTATGTGTTCCGAGGAATTTAGTGTTGTTACAGATGATTTTGAATGAAGCTTATAATAGTCGGACATCTGTTCACTCGGGTAGCACAAAAATGTATAACGATCTCAAACAGCATTATTGGTGGCATGGTATGAAGCGAGACATTTCTGACTTTGTTTTGAAATGTTTAGTATGTCAGCAAGTGAAAGCTGAACATCAGGTGCCTTTGGGATTACTTCAGCCGATCATGATACCTGAGTGGAAATGGGACCGAGTCACGATGGATTTCGTATCGGGCTTACCGTTGATATCGAGCAAGAAGGATGCAATTTGGGTTGTTGTTGATAGATTGACAAAATCCGCTCACTTCATTCCGGTCCGTACAGATTACTCGCTCGATAAACTAGCAAAATTGTATATTTCTCAGATAGTATGATTGCACGGAGTACCTGTCTCTATCGTTTCGAATAGGGATCCAAGATTTACATCGCGATTTTGGAAGAAATTGCAAGATGCACTAGGTACTAAATTGCATTTTAGCACCGCTTTCCACCCCCAGACGGACGATCAAGCTGAACGAGTCATCCAGATACTTGAAGATATGTTGAGATGCTGTATTCTTGAGTTTAGAGGTTCGTGGGATCGATACTTACCTTTGGTTGAATTTGCGTACAATAATAGTTTTCAATCAAGTACTAAAATGGCACCCTACGAGGCATTGTATATCGTAAATGTCGTACACCCTTATATTGGAATGAGCTCAGTGAAAGCAAGATTCACGGGGTTGATTTAGTCAAAGAAACGGAACAAAAAGTGAAAATGATCTGTGAAAGTTTTAAATCAGCATCGGATCATCAGAAATCGTATGCAGATTTGAAACGTAAATTTATAGAATTTCAAATCGGCGATAAAGTGTTTTTGAAGGTGTCACCGTGGAAGAAAGTGCTCAGATTCGGTAGTAAAGGCAAGTTAAGTCTGAGATTGATTGGACCATTTGAGATTATCGAACGTATCAGACCAGTAGCGTATAGATTATTATTGCCACCTGAACTAGAGAAGATCCACAATGTCTTTCATGTTTCAATGCTTCGTCGATACAGATCCGATCCTTCACATGTAATTAATCTGTCTGAGATTGAGATTCAGCCTGATTTGAGTTATGAGGAGGAACCGATTCGCATTCTAGCTCACGAGGTGAAAGAATTGCGAAATAAGAAAATTTCGTTAGTAAAAGTATTGTGGCAGAAACACGGGATCAAGGAAGCAACTTAGGAGCTTGAGAGTTCGATGAAAGAACGTTATCCGAACCTATTTATCGGTAAGATTTTCGGGGACGAAACTGCCTAAGGGGGGAGAGATAAAATGTAACACCCCTAACCCGTATCCGTCGCCAGGAGGGTTACGATGTATTACCGAAATTTTCTCTACTTTCCTACTTCCACAAGTTCTCTAATTCGCATCCCTTAAATCGCATCAAATCATAATATCATGAAATTGAATATTCACATGCAATTAATTTTAAATCATATAACCAAATGTATAACTAATCATTACAATTAACACATGGGCTACTTACATAATCTAACTACAAACTTAAAAACAAATACAAAAATCAAAAATAACACCCAACTAACCTTGAATTTTAGACTAACAATGGCTGAATATGGGAGAGTTTCTCCTGTCTTTATTCTCTGTACTTTCAGCACTCAAAGATGACTTTTGCATGTTTTCTTTTTCCATCTTTTATTTTTATGTTATATATTAACTTTGTTTCATAAATTGTTTCCAAATATAACCTCATACATAAATACTAACTTCAAGCCATTGCCGTACCATTTAGAAATAAATGGAAAATTTGCCTTTTAAATACTTCCAAAAATAAAAACATTTTCAAATTAGCCATCACATAAACAACCATAAAGTTTTCATCTTATGCAATTTAAACCCTTTTGATCAAATTGGTTATTCAAACGACAAAATTTTAAAACGAAATTTTCACACAAGTAATTTCACACATAATAAACACGAAATATAATATTTATATATTTTTTTGACTCAGAGTCGTGGTCCCGAAACCACCGTTCTAATTAGGGTCGAATTCGGGCTGTTACAGTTTTAAGTGGTGCCACCTTGCCACTTTATCATAGGCTCACTTGTGCTTTAAAACCCCAAAATTTATTTAAAAGCCTACTTAGCCAAAGTCCATTCTCACCTAAGGCCAAAATTTAAAATTCTGCCAGGCTTTAGATTTAAACCTAGGCCTCTTAAAGGTCCATTAACCACACCCAAATCATTAATTTAGCACAACGAGTCATGTAAAAATAAATTCCAGCAAAATCCAAAAACCCTAAAATTTGGGGCGTTACAGCTTACCTCTTTCCTTTCCTCTGTTTCAAAGTTTTATCAAACAAGCTCGGGTTGGAGAACGTCGGAGATCACTTCACACTTTCGACTATCAAGTTACCAATTGGATTGAAACATTTTTAGTTATGGCATGTATAGGGATTTGTCCATTTTGTGTGTATGTCCTTATGATATGGCTAAATAAGAACATGTGTTGATGTTATGTATGCCTAAATGAGGTTTAATGCAAAGAAATTATGAAAGAGTAAAAGTTGGTTATGAAATAGTTTTGGGACAACAGCAGTGATGTGATTTTAAAAAATCACTAAAAATTGTAGAAATGGAATTAAATAGTGAATGAGATGTAGAATTAAAGCTTATTGAGTCTATTTTCACAAGAAAGAAATAGAGTAAGAAAAGAAACTCTGTACTTTGAGATATTTAAACTCTTACAAGACTGGTTTAGAGTTACTTTGTGATCCCCTGTTCCAATTTTAGAATTTCACTAAAAATTGTACAAAGAGAATTATGAGTCATAATTTATATGTCTAGATTCCTTAGTGAGTATATTTTCATTAAAAACAAATGGAAATGTTATCTGAATTCTGTATAATGAGATAATTGATTTTTAGTGAAGAGAGGTCAGGTCCTCTAGACTGCGAAACAGGGGAACATTTAATAAATAAACTGTACTAATTTTCCAAACCAAAAATTCTGGAAAATTATGGTAAAAAGATATATGAGTCTAGTTTCAGGAAAAAATTACAGATTTAAATTTTGAGTTTTGTAACTCGAGTTATAATTAATTTAGTGATTATTATGCAGGTGGGTAATTTTATTATGGATAGTGAAATATATTGTTTTGATTTGTGCAAGTAATCGGAAAAAATTTTAATGTTCCCGGTTTGGTCCCGAACCATTTCAATTGCATGTTTTAGGGCCTCGAGGGCCCTTTTTAGGGATGTATTGGATGAATACGAGCGAATTAATTTTAAAATTAAATTTTTTATGCCCCAAACTAGTAAGATAAGTCTGGTAACACCTCGTGCTTGACTCCGGCGGCGGTCTTGGGTAGGGGGTGTTACATTTATTGGTATCAGAGCAAGAGTTTAGTCAATTCTCGGACTATCTAGCATGAGTAAGAGTCTAGCTATACATGCCATATTGAACTGTGGTAGTGTGACGACTCCCGACCCAGATGTAAAATGTTTTGTCAGACAGATGTGCACTCCAACCGAGCTAAGTTTAATAGTACAGATAGTGTGTTTATGATGAGTTGAGGCTCAAAAAAGGTAAAAATAATAGTTCATGATGTTTATGTGATAATAAATAAATTGTGAATAAGAACTGTTTGGAAAATATGAAAGATGAGATAAGATGAAAGAAAAGTTTACATTGAGATAAGTGTTCATGTTAAATTGGAATTTGTATGATACTATATGTATAACTAGAGAAGTTAAGTGAATGTTATGAGTAATGTTATTTGAGATTCACGAATGCATGCATAAGTGCACTAGTTTGCATAAGATGATCAGGAAGTCTCTATATTATGAACGTCTATGCTAAGTTGCTTGAAGCAAATTGCATAATTGTGATAATATTATATATTGATGAGTGTTAAGTTATATGCATGAGTATATACGAGGTAAATCAAAGGTGTTACAACCTCACCTCCCTTTCAACAAGGTATTTTAGAGAAAGATTACATGAAATTCAGACTGAATAGGCTTACAAGTGAAAAACTAAATAGTTCAGTGGCAGATTAATTGACAACATAATCACAGTCGATAATGATTTAGCAAATGAACATAGTTACAGAAAAGATGCCAAGTTAATATGAAGATCATCTGGATTTTGAAACGTTACAGTTAAATAAAAGCTAGACTTTCTTCCAAATAAATTCTGATTTTGAATGAGATAATATGGATTCAGTAATGACAGAATTAGACAGAGGAATAATGATTAAGCTGCATTAATAGCTGAATGCTGAGTTTTTGGTTGAGAAAAATTCAGAAATTTCTTTCGACTATTATATGTGTACATTTATTTTCAGAGGTATGTATATATTTATATATATAAGATTTCAGATGAAATTCCTACTATATGAGGATGTCAATTAAATTTACAGATAGATGAAGGCATTGTAGTTTGCTTGAGTTGTGATTAATATTGCTCAATCTATTCTGGTTTTATGCTTAAATGTGCAAATAGAAAGTTGACGGTAAGGTCTGTATGATGTTAGCGTCCCGTTCTACTAGCTATTATTTGGTAAATATAAAGGAAAATTATATGGTTTCTGTCATAGTTGATTTTAGTGCTTGTGAGATTATCTTTCCTTTTTGGAAATTTTCTGAGATGCTATCGAGACCTTAACTGTTCTACACGAGAGGTGATTTTCAGAAATTCTGTATAGCTCCATGTTCTGAGATTTTGTTACCTCGGGTTTCTTAATAAATTACTGTTCAAAGTATTAGCCATGAGATAATAATAAGAAATGTTCTACTGATGAATATGAGTTCGGACCTAATAATGAAAGTACAGAGGTATACTTATTAGAAGTGTAAAAATGTGTTTTTGCACTGGTTGTTATTGAAATTTGTATCTAAATCTTTTTGATGATTAGGATGTTTTATTTTCAGCTAGGACGTCATTTACTAAGGTAATTGAGAAGTTAGTTTTATTATGGCACCACGATTTTTAAGCTGAACGAGTATGGTGGCCTTAGTATAGTTTAGTGCCTCAATGAGAAACAATTAAGGTAAATTCTAATATATGTTTAATCTTTCCTTAGATTTGAAGAGAAAATGACTTTGGCAAAATGTAAGTGATAAGAAGTTTAGCTTAGACTGAGGTAATAATTTTACTATTTAAATGATCTTGATACATGTATCAGCAAGTTAAAGACTGAATGTTATGTTCTTTTGAGTTATGCAGTGATAATGATTTGTGATTAGCTTTTTGAAGAGATCATGATAGAATGTACGTCTGAGATATAATGACAGCATAAAGAAGAGCAGTTCTTGAAAGTTATTGTTTATTAGTCAAAACCGATTCAGTTGAGCAATCTGATTGAATTATATGTATGTTAGAATTATTCACAGTTCCAGAATTAAATATTGATTGTTTATGTATAAACGAATAAATAACTTGAGTGAATAGTACCTATTCTAGAAGTTATGATACAGAGTTATATATATATACATCGAAAGGGTTGCATTTGAGGTATGATTTTGCCAATCCAAGTTGTCCGATTGCTAGAGTTCTCATTATATGAAGTTTAATTTGGCTTAAATCCATGCTAGTAAAGTTATAAACAGCTGAAGAAATTGACGACCGAGGTATTTGTTATGATTCAGTCTGAATTAAGTAAGGAGATTATGCAACAGTTATGAAGCCTGGCATAGTGATAATTATCTGTCTACTCGAGGAGTACAGAGATGTAGGACACTAAAAATAGTTACACTAGTAAGAGTATGATATGCTATGTACCAGATTTTGAACCTGATGTTTGAACTTTCAAAGAGTTAAAGTTGATTTTTTAAGTATCTGAGAAGCTATTACAGTCAGTATTGATATCTATCTGGAAATGCAATGGTAATTCGAAGAATTGTACAATAGAATTAGTATTATCATCAAAAGGGTAAATGTTATGTGACATATGGTTGATTTCTCGAGGAAGTTTATGTATATTTTTTCTCAGCATGACCAAGTTTTTCTATTGATGGGTTATCTGAGTTATTTATCCTGAGGTTGTCAGTTTATACAGAGCCCAAATTTTCATTGGTTATGGTTGAAATCTGAGATTTATATTATAACTTCAGAAGAAAGTTACAGTAAGTCTTGAGTATGAGATTTCTGAATGTTATTATGTGTCACTCTAATACTAATAGTTAAATTAAAGAAGTGATTCAGATTCTTAGAAAGGTAAGTTTTGTATTGTGTTTTAAATATTAAGAGCAATTGAGAAACAGAAACTCACAGGGTTAATTTGAGTTAAAATATTAGAGAAAGGTGAAAATTGATTTTTGAGACCAGAGACAGATTATCAGAAATTATGTATAGAATCGAAATGCAAGAATATTGAAACTCAGATGGGTTTCAGGTGTTTCTGAAAGTATTTTATTAACAAAAAATTTTTCATTTTGGTAAGTAGAGAAAAACTGAGTTACGGTTCATCTAAGAGTGTGAGATTATAGAAATAATAAGGTCAGTTACTTATCAGTAGGTATTTCAGTTAGAATCGAAGAAGATCAGTAATGTGGTTCCTATGTCTATGATAAGGGAGTATAATTCAGAATCTTAACTTGAGCAGTAAGATGCTAAGGATGCTGAGACTATACGAGAAATTGAAAGTGCCCTGTGAAATCAGTCCTTAACCCGTCATCTGGTAAGATTTTTGGGGACGAAAATCTCTAAGGGGGAGAAATATAACATCTAGATTTTGGGCCTAGTCAGAAAAGTGGTTTCAAGGCCACAAATCCGACAAGGAAAATATTATTTTTATTATATCTTTATGATCTACGATTTCATGAAAAGATTTCGTGAAAATTTTGTTCAAAAATTTCGACGTTTGGGCACTCAATTTAGTCAAAAGGACTAAATTGTAAATAGTGAAAAAGTTGAGTTCCATATGTTAGAAGTGTCCAATTGTTATGAATTTTTAAATTGAAGGTCCTTAAATAGTAATTAGACCATTGGTTAATTTCTTGGAAAAAAGGGGCATGAATAGGACGAATTTGACAGAAAAGTCTTTAAGGGCATTTTGGTCATTTAGTAATTTAAAAGAATTCAAAAAGGAAAATGAAGCAAAAATTTGCTCATCTTCTTCCTCAAGGCCGAATATAGCATGGAGAAACCATGGCTAGGGTTTTTCAAGCTTCCAAGCTCGATTGTAAGTCCGTTCTAGCCCCGTTTTTAATGATTTTTACGTTTTATTTCTCTATTTCTACCATTTATTTGAGCTAGGGTTTGATTTCAAAAATTGACCCATGTTGAATAATTATGCATTTTGATGAATTATGGTAGATTATGCATGTTTATGGTTAGAGAAACGATTTTTACCGTGTGATTTTCGATGAAAACATCCGAAAGGACTAAATCGTAAAAGTTATAAAATTGGTCATAAGTGTGAGTTTTAATGAGACTTGTGGGCTTCCATATTTATGAAATGGTCCAGTTAGGCCTAAAATGCAGAGAAGTTGAATAAAAATTTATTTCCGAGCTTTGGGGCAAAAGTGTAAATATGTAAAAGTTTAGGGGCAAAAATATAAATTTTGTAAAAATATGTTTTAGGTCCGAATGATTAGTACATTGATTACATAAGTGAAATATGATGTTTTAGATCCTGGAAAATGAGATTTGGACCTAGAACAGAAGAAAAATCGAAAATCGGGAAAGTTGGTTAAAATGGCCGTATTGGTATCGAGGTAAGTTCATGCATTTAATAAGCATTTAATTAAGTATGTTTGAACGATAAATTGATATATTAGTTATAAATGTTTTAGTATTGATTTTTGAATATAATGATAATAATTGAGAAATGTTCGATAATGATTCGACATTAAAAGTGAGAACTCGAGTAAGTTTACGTATAAGACCATAGTGGTAATGTGGCTTTGTATAAGATCAAGAAAGTAACGAATAGCATAATTTGAGGAAAGTGAGATAAATTGAGGATATGATGAGATTAAGAATCTAAGTATGTAAGTTGAGTAGCATTTTATTATTATGAAATTGTTGCTATTATTATTATTGAGTTATGTGACTGACCTTGAGAATTTTGAGCAAGTATGTTTTAGCTATGAATTCCCAAGACATTAATATTTCAAAGTCCATGTTTATTACATGGCAATTAAGGAAGAATTGAAGGAAAAAGACCATGGTTGACCCATGGCAACATAAGATAAGGATACCAAGTAAAACCATGCCAAGGCATGGCATTGGTGAATTTTACAAGGCAAGGAAATTATGTAAGACCATGTCAAGACATGGCATTAATAAGTTACTATAAGGTAAAGATCCCATGTAAGACCATGCCAAGGCATGGTATTAGTAAGTTTTACAAGGCAAGGAAATCATGTAAGACCATGTCAAGACATGGCATTGATGAGTTACTATAAGGCAAATATCCCATGTAAGACCATGCCAAGGCATGGCATTGGTGAGTATATAAGGCAAGGATCCCATGTAAGACCATGTCTAGGCATGGCATTGGTGAGTACATAAGGAAAGGATACCACGTAAGACCATGTCAAGACATGGTAATGGTAAATTTCAAAAGGAAAGGTACTTGAGTTGTAATAGCCTGATTCAGACCCTAATCGAAACGGTGGTTTTGGGACCACGAATCTGAGTCAAAAAAATATTTAAAATTTATTTTTTGTGTTTATTTTGTGTGAATTTATGTCTGTGAAATTTTCGTGAATTAATTTTATCGTTTAGGTGTCCGATTAAATAACAGGACTTAATCGCGTAAAAAGGGAAATTAGTGGTATTTCTAAAAGGGACCTAATTGTTAATGGCTTTTTAAGTGGAAGCCTTTATGTTGCAATTAGCCCATTGATTAATTAAAGGGATGGCAATAGGCTTATATTATGTGATTTTGTTATGTATTCAATAAGGGTAATTTAGGAAACCAATTTAATAACTATATAATATATGATATATCATAAAATAAACCAAAGTGCTTATATTCTCTCCATAGCCGAAACTAAAGAAAAGAAAAAGAAACAAATGCTTTGAAACATTTGGCCATCCTCAAGCTTGATTCAAGGTTCGTTCTTTGTCTGTTTTTGATAATTTTTATGTTTTTGAGATCATTGCTTAGTAATCTTCAAAATGCTTTGATTTTTGATTTTGATGAATATTTTGAATTTTTCCATTGATGAGAGCTTGTGATTTTATGGTTTGATGATGAATTATGGAAGATATAGATTGGGTTAAGATAAATTATAAATGAAATTTTGATAATTTTCAGTAATTAGGACTTAATTGGAAAAATAAAAATGTGGGAGGACTAGAATGTGAAATTGATGAAAAATATGGGCATATTAGGACCCTATGAGTATTCGGCCACTCTTGGATGTGATTAATTTGGTATATTTTGAATTTTATGCATTAGGGACTAAATTGTAAAAATTGTAAATGTTAGGGGTAAAATAGTAATTTTCCCATTTATGTGTGTGTGGACTAAATTGAATGAAAATATGTTTGAATAAGCTTAATTTGAATATGTTTAGATCAAGAATTAAAGAAATCAAAATTGGATTGGGGAAAAGTTAAAGTTGTCGACTAGTCGTCCTGTTCCGTTTTTCATCGTCTGAGGTAAGTTATAAGCAAACAGACGTACTTAATTGTAGTTAAATGCTAAATATATATGCTGGTATGAAATGTGTTAATATATATATGCTATGGCCAAATATGAGCAAATTTGGCTATCACATTATTGAATTTATTCTGACCGAGTTATGACGTTCGAAAGCACCGTATGAGCCTTAGGAATAGTTAGGATACATATGTCATGACATAGGATTCCGATTTATGTGTGCGAGTAAAACCATGGCATCGATATGTGATTCTAATATGTGTTTACAATTAAGACTCTGTCTGGGACAGTGGCATCGATATGTGATTACATGTAAGACCACGTCTAGGACGTTGGCATTGTACGACTTGTGTGTTTGTCCAAGTGTCCTATCCAATTCCGAATGGTTCATCGGGCTACGATAAGATTGTGTATGTACGTGTTGAATAAGTTAATGGACCAGGTATGGAACAGGTTATTAACACTCGTGATCAGGTAAGGTAACATAAAATATGTATAATTACAAAGGTGTGTTTGATCTTGATATATATATTGTGATTATCTTAAAAATGATATGTGACATGTGTATAGATGTACTCATATGTATTCGGTCATATAGATATGTACATATGTGATATTAAACTGAACTTGAGTGTTTGGCTACATAGGTCCTTATATATATGAGGCATTATTAAACCTTGTGTTTTAAGCTATATAGGTAAGTATTTATGTGATGATATATTGAACCTTGTATATTTGGCCATAAGGGTAAGTATTTACGTGATGAGATATTGATCTTGCTTATTTGGCCGAATGAGTGATGATGATATATGAAGTTAAATTGGTTTTGTGAGCTTGTATAAACGTGCGATAGTATATTTGAAATTATAATAATATTTGGCTCTGAAAGTCGAATGACATTGGGTAAATTACTCATATGAATATTCAGCCTTGTGAGTGTTATGGAAAAAGCTTCAATTATATACATATATAAGTATTGAATAATCAGCCATTTGATTAGCATATGTACATGAAATTATGTTGTAATATGTGAGCTTATGTAAAAGTGTGTGTGTAAGCTAAATTATAAGGGCTGTTTGGCTTTGAAATACGGCCAAATAAATGTGTATATATATATATATATATGATAACATAATTGATATTCTACAATCGGCCAAATGAATGAAGTTGGTTGTTAAGGTTGAGTCTAGGTCATGAGTGTATAAATGTTTAAATATAAACATAGTTGAGATAATGTCATTTTGGGTATGAAAAGTTGATTAATATATTGCTAAATAAAAATAATAGCATTCGGCCAAGTGACTTATTGTGTTAAAGTATAATGTTAGTATTACGATTTGCCTTGTTTGAGGTGTTTGATTATTCATTTGGGATATTAGATTGTTTAAGGCTTACTACGCGTAGTTAGCTTACTCTGTTTGTTTTTGTTACTCTGTTTTATAGATCTTGAATTCAAATTGCAGGCTCGAGAATCATCAAGGGAGTTTATCACACTATCGACCGTCTTCGGTATTTTATAAGTTGAAACTTGAGACTATGGCATGTATAAGCTACGATGTGTTATGTTGGATTTATGGTCTTGTAATCATAATGAGCCATGCGAAAATGGCTTAATCGCTAAGTTAAGTTTGGTTGGGAGTTTTGATCAGTGATGGATATGTTTTGCCTTGATGCTTCAGTCATGATATGTATACATATATATATATATATATATATATATAAGTGTTATATGAATGATGTGATTTAGTGACTATGCATACTTGATTAATGTTTAAGGTTGAAATAGTGTTATGTAATTTACTATGGGAGGAAAAGTATTCGGGTAAGTGTTGTATTAGATAGTGAAAAGGATTGATTGATAATTCGGCCAAGTATATGTATAATTAGACCTTGTTAAAATTCAGGTCATGAGTGAGATGTGTTTGATTTTATGAGTGACTATAGTCAGCTAACGTAGGAGCGTTGAACCTTACAGATGTTCAAGTTACATATATGTGTATGCATGACATATATTTAAATTATAGGTTGATTATTTGGTATTTGATATGGAAATTAGTTTATCATATGTCATGTGTTATTTGTCATTTGATGTTTTATGCCAATGAGCCATAAGTGTTTAGTCTTGTATATGTTCGACTAAGATCCTTTTTAAGTGACCAAATGAATAGTATTTTATATTACAAGAAACCATGGTTGTGTGCATGCAAAAGTGGGTATATGCGCATGATTAATTGTACTTGAACATTTCACCATTTGATGTTCTTTAAAACTTGTCTTATTTGCTAGTGAATCTATTAATATTGTACATGACTATTATAATGAATTCACAAGTAGTTATGTACTATACTATTATTGATTTGATTAAGTTCATATGTTCACATTATGGTGTCAAACGCATATGTCTATAATAGGTATAATTATATTCGGTTGAAATTTGTAAAATGACCAAAGGAATAGTGAAATTGGGCTTTTGTAAAGCAAGGAGTTTATAATGAATCTAAGTAATGATATTTTGGTCATGATGCTATTTTGTTAATACCGAATGTGATTTAGTTTTACTAAGTGCACAAGTCCTATTATGGAAATAAATGTTTTGATGTGTTCTAGGGATTATTGGCATATCTTGGTATTATGATTATTCATTTATAAAACGTGATACCTATAATTGTTATGAAATTGATTAAACTTTGAAAAATGATTTGTAAATGTTGTGTAACTCAATATCGTATGGTTTATAAATGAAAAAGAAAATATACTCAACTATGACTTATGTGATGATATGTCTATGTAGATGTAGTGTTTAGTTCGGTAATACCTCATAACTCGAATCCGGCGACCGGATACGGGTTAAGGGTGTTACATGAGTAATCAAAAGAGTAAGTTAAAGAGATGACAAGGTAAGATCACGAGGAAAGAGCACAGGTATGTACGTAAGGCTTATTGATTTTGAGGTTATAAGTTGATGATATTAAAGGTATTTTAATGAGTATATTCAAGTATTAAGTAAGTGATAAGTTTTCAATTATACTTATGACACCTTGTGAATGATTAGTAATATGCTCATATATTATGGGAGAGTATTAATGTGCTAAGTGAGATGTTGTAGGTACATAAGCAAGCTATTAAGTAAGGAATTTTTTTTTATTCTGAGCCTTTGGTAAGGTTACCAATGAGTAAGATGGGAAAGTAAGAACTTAACATTATTTATGCAAATTATGAAAGCTTAATAATAAGCTAAATTCATTACTAATGCCTATTATTTTACATGTGAACTTACTAAGCTTTATAAGCTTACCTCTTTCCTTTCCTCTGTTCCAGAGTTTTATCAAACAAGCTCAGGTTGGAGGTCGTCGGAGATCAATTCACACTTTCGACTATCAAGTTTCCAATTGGATTGAAACGTTTTTAGTTATGGCATATATAAGGACTTAGCCATTTTGTGTGTATGTCCTTATGATATAGCTAAATAAGAACATGTGTTGATGTTATGTATGCCTAAATGAGGTTTAATGCAAAGAAATTATGAAAGAGTAAAAGTTGGTTATGAAATAGTTTTGGGACAGCAGCAGTGACGTGATTTTGAAGAATCACTAAAAATGTAGAAATAGAATTAAATTGTGAATGAGATATAGAATTAAAGCTTATTGAGTCTATTTTCATAGGAAATAAATAGAGCAATCAAAGGAAGTCTGTACTTTGAGATATTTAAACTCTTACGAGACTGGTTCAGAGTGACTTCGTGATCCCCTGTTCCAAATTTAGAATTTCACTAAAAATCGTACAAAGATTGTAACATCCTGATTTTTGGGGCTTAGTAATTTTGTGTGATGTTTGGTAAAATTTTAAATGTTGGTATGTGGTTGTGAAGTTTATGTTTAGAGTGTGTAAATGGGCCTATGGAAGGCCCATGAGTTGGCCAAAACCCGGTAGAATTTTTGAATTTTGGACTTAAAGAATTAGGGGCTCTAGTTAGGAGGCCTTATCAAAATATATGGGTAAAATGCAACATAAGAGAACCCCTGGTGGAGTGGCTAAGTAACGCCACTAGGGAGCTTAAAATGTGGCGTGTAGGTGAGGAGAGAAGGCCAAGGTTCGAATCATGGAGCAGGTATTGGTGGCGTTTATTTTTATGTCCTGTGCATGTGAGAGTTTGAAGCCGATTATAACTCTGGGTGAAGAGTTTGAATTAGTCAAGTGCATGGATAATGGAGAGATAAGGGGGAGCATATCTAGGAGGGATTTTAGGAATTTTTGAAATGGGAAGAAGTGTGGCCGGCCAAGGGGGTGTTGTAGTGCTAATTCGGCTACTAAGTTTAGTTTAGCATATTGTTCTTCTTTTTCTCACTTGTGCCGATTGTCCATAAGCCAAAACTCTCTCATTTTCTTCCATTCTTTCCTTCCACAAACTCTCTTTCTCTCATTCTTCCTCCCATTCTCTTCTAGTAAAAGCCGAACCTATCATCCTCTCCTTTTTCTCTTGCTAGCCGAATAGTATACAAACTAAATCTCGAAGGATTCAAAGGGGGCAGTCGACTTTTATACAAAGGTAAACTTATATTTCTCTTCCTTTTGTTGATTCTTATTTTTCCAAAAGCCCTTAGACCCCTCTACCAACACTCCTTTCTGGCCATAACCATCTTTTTCTTTGTTATTCCAAAAGCTGGAAGCACAGCACCTTGGGAAGTTGAGTGGCCGAATTCTAGGATTCCTGTGAGGCGATTTCTGCTAGCGTTTGGGAGCTTGGTTTACTTAGAAGTATGAGTAGCGTGGTAAGTACTTGTGCCTTTATTCAAATTCGATATCTTAGATGATGAGTAAAGCCGAAACCCCCTATGGCTAGGAAGGTTGTTGATTTGAGGTTTAGGCCTTATTGGGCCTTTTCATCCGTTTCTTTGGTTATATTATGGGAAGGTAGATAACTTTGGAGGAGCAGCAAGGGTTGGAGAGACGGTATTGAACAAGTTTAGTTCGAATCGTCGAATCCTGCGAGGTAAGCAATCTACGGCATTAGAGGTAGTGGCCGAATAGTATTGATAAGATTGTGTTATTCTTTTGGATTTTAAAAATCTGATACATCAAGTAAATGAATATAGGACGAGTGCGTGGAGGATTTTGGGAAGCGATCGTCACTAATCAGGTGTGTAACATACCCCGTAATAGCTTAGATTCATATCGCTTAAAAGCCGAAATATCAAATTTCGTTGTTGTTGTAACTTGAAAACACGAGATGGTATGTGGATGAGTTCGATTACGATGAATGCAGTAAACTAGATTGATGGAACAGGTAAGAGCACGATTTCGTGCAAATTGGTAAGTTGGGCCTCGATGGGCTAAAACTGGGCCCAATGGGCTTTTAGGCCCATTTGGGTAAAAATTGATAGGAAATGAAACATGGATAAATTGCATGTTGAGACTGTTAAAAACCGTTATGGAACGTAGGCTAAATGGGCCTAGAAGACTAAATCGGCTACGTAGGGTCCATTAGGGGTTTTAGGCCCAATAACTCGATTTTACTAAAATAGACTAAAATTTCTGTTTAAACACTTGGAATTGATGAATAAACATGGAAAAACCTGATAATGGATAAAATTGCGAAATTACCCCTAAACATGGAAAATGTCTATTTTGCCCTAAGTGTAAATTACCACTATACCCCTATGGTTTAATTATGATTGTGATGCATGATATATTATTATTCTACATGAAATGCCATGATATGCATATGATATGTTATGATTCGCACATGATACACATGATATACTCGTATTATGCATGGGTTGGGTTATATGATGGAGGAAGTGTTAAAGGGCTTTGGCCCCAGTTTACCGAAAAGGGCTTTTGCCTCAGCTATTAAAAGAGGCTTGGCCTCCAGTCATATGATAAAGCAGCTATGCTGCCAGTGGAGAGTTTGGCTGGGTGGGTTGAGTTATTTCCCACATGGAGAGTTTGGTTGGTACGGGTGGAGAGTAGAGGATGATGGGTTGAGTAGTCTCCCCAAACGGGTTTTCTGCATACATGCATGATTTGACATATGTGATATTGAAATGGGCCTAAGGGCCATACTGTTTACAGAAAGGCTTTGGCCTAGTGATATGAGTAATTAAAAGGCTTCGGCCCAGTAACAGTTAACCGAAAGGCTTCGGCCTAGTATATGTTGAAATTAAGAATTGTACATGTATGGATTTGGGCTCCGAAAGGGCTTGTTATACACTGAGTTCCAAACTCACCCCCTTCCTAAACCTTGCAGGTGAGCCTTGATGTGGAGACTTGGAGCCGGAGGGAATTCAGAGTGGCCATGGTGTTTATTTGGGCTTTTAAATAACTGCATTTAAATAAGTTTTTAATTATTATTATTGTCTGATTTTGGGTTGTAATAAGGCCATGTTAACTATTTCCTTTTTGGGATTATTTGGTTTTAAACTTTATATTCTGCGCTACTAATGATGTTTTTAAAATGGGCTAGACCTAGGTTACGTTTTAAAATAACTCTTAATTTCAAAGCACACAATGATGAAACAAAACGCTTTATCTAAACCATCGCTTTGAACGAACTCCAACTCAAGTTATTTTCAAAAACCTATCAACAACCTAAAGTGTGGCAATGGTTGTGGGTATGTCGAGGATTGGATCCAATCTAGAGCCTGGTACTTAAGCAGCCTTCATGGCTTACCTCATCTGTTTCGGATACCTACATGGTGCACAACTTTCATTCACTTTCGTGGCAACGGCATTTTTTTCTCTTTAAGATTTTTGTAAGAGGGTTATGAGAACAAAACATGGTTTTTCGGAAATGTTTCAATGTGACACATCAGATCTGGCCATAACGTCTGGGCCGGGTTTGAGGTGTTACATTTAGTGGTATCAGAGCCCGGTTGCAACAACTCGGCTGTGGGGTTTTAACGGGCTTTTCTAATGATTTCAAAATAATGGCATTTTAATCAAATTCAAGGATTTCCAAAATACTAGTAAAATAAATAAATTCTTTTAACTTATTTTTGTAATGAAATATATGTTTTAAATGATTTGAAGAAGGAAATGGCACAATGAATTCCCGGCACCAAGTCTGTAAGTATACTTTCCGTATCTTTTGATTTTGATGTTGAGATGATATGATACTATTGTTGATATTGATGCTATAGATAGAATCAAGACCCTACTATGCTACTTTAGATAGGGTAGAGCTAAAAACATTAGGATCAAGACTGTAGCTAGGATACGACGTTGCGGAAACAATCTCTGAACTACTATATTCTCATAAGACATCTCGCAATAAACAACTGAAATATTAAGCTAATGTCATAAAATTTGTAATCAGATAATTCGATATGAGTACCAGAGGAACTCGTGGACGGGGCCGCGGACGTGGTCGCGAAAGAGCGCGGGCTGAATCTTCATCTTTAGGGCATAGGCCAGCTGAAGAGGCATCTGTGCCACAAGCAACTGAGACTGGGTCACATGATCGGGCTGTAGGGGACGATGCCTTGTCCCAAGCAATGTTGAGGGTCTTAGAAAGGGTTGCTGGAGCTAGTACTGTGACAGTGAATAGAGGATCTATCTCTGAGCGACTTCGGGCCAACGGAGCAGAGGTTTTTAGGGGCGTATCTAGAGTAGCCCCAAACATGGCTGAATATTGGCTGGAGGCAACCGAGCGGATTATGGATGATTTGGATTGCTCTGTGGAGCAAAAGCTGAAAGGGGCTGTATCGTTGCTACGAGACGAGGCTTACCAGTGGTGCATCACAGTAAGGAAGAGTACCCCGGCTGAGCGGGTAACTTGGGATCTATTTAAGACTGCTTTTAAAGGGAGGTATGTTGGGGCTAGTTATGTGGATGCTCGTCGCAAGGAATTCCTGAATTTAACCAAGGGTAATAAGACTGTTGCTGAGTATGAGGCAAAATTTTTGAGGTTGAGTCGATATGCTAGTGGGATAGTTGCGACTGAATACGAGCGTAGCGTTCGGTTTGAGGATGGCCTTCGAGATGAGCTTAGGGTGCTGATAGCTCTACAAAGGGAGCGTGACTTTGCTGCGTTGGTAGAAAAGGCCAAGATAGCCGATGAAGTTAAACGGGTTGAGCAACAGAATCATCAGAGGGATCGACCTAGGTTTAGGAGGGATTTTGGACCCTCGGGTGCTGCTTACAGAAATGTTAAACGAGCTAGAGTGGAGGAGCTGGTTCGAGAGTTCCAGTGAATACCATTAGACCGCAAGCTTGTAGGGATTGTGGTAGAGCACATTTGGGAGAGTGTTGGAAAAGAACTGGGGGATGTTTCTGATGTGGCTCCAAGGAACACAAATTCAGAGATTATCCTAGGAGAGCAGTTCAAGATCAAGTTGCTGAGCCAAGGGTTGTGCAACCAGTGCGAGGAGGACCACCACCACAGAGAGGCCGTGGGTAAGGCAGAGGTGGTAATGGTAATGGACGAGGACGTGGGGCACCTGGCAGGGGTGCTGGTCATGCCGAAGCTCGTCAGCTGGTGTTGGTTTATACTGCACGGCGTCGAGAGGAGGGTGATGCTCCTGATGTTATAACCGGTACGTTTTTTATTCATAGCACGCCTTATACTGCTTTGATAGATGTTGGTTCCACTCATTCGTATGTTGCCTGTAATGTATCTGGGGCGTTGGGTGTGCATCCTGAGGAGACTGTGAGTGGGGTATCAGTGATAAGCCCTTTGGGTCACTCGGTTATGGTTGATAAACTCTTTAGAGAGGTGCCTCTAGAGACTCAAGATAAGGTATTTGTAGGAGATTTAATGGAACTGCCATTTGGAGAATTTGATCTTATCTTAGGAATGGATTGGTTAACTCAGCATAGGGCAACATTGGATTGTGCTGCTAAGAGGATGGTATTAAGAACTGTCGAGGATGAGGAGGTATTAGTCATAGGGGAGCGAAGGAACTATTTGTCTAATGTGGTTTCAGCCTTAAAAGCTGAAAAGTTGATTCGAAAAGGTGGTGAGGCGTATTTGGCCTTTGTAAGTCAAGCTGAGCCTGCAAAGATGACCGTAGAGTCAGTTAGGACTATCAAAGAGTTTCAGGATGTCTTTCCTGAGGAGCTTCCTGGATTACCTCCAAATCGCGAGGTTGAGTTTGGAATTGACCTGTTACCTGGAACGGCTCCGGTGTCCATTGCACCTTATAGGATGGCACCAAAGGAGTTGGTAGAACTGAAAGCTCAGATACAAGAACTATTGGACAGAGGATTTATAAGACCAAGTGTTTCTCCGTGGGGCGCACCAGTGTTGTTTGTAAAGAAAAAGGATGGAACCATGCGAATGTGTATCAATTATCGGCAGCTAAACAAACTGACGATCAAGAACAAGTACCCTTTGCCAAGAATCGACGATCTGTTCGATCAGTTGAGAGGAGCATCGGTATTTTCAAAAATCGACCTTCGGTCAGGATATCATCAGTTGAGAGTCAAAGAGGTGGATATTCATAAGATGGCATTCAGAACTCGATATGGTCATTACGAGTTCCTGGTTATGCCCTTTGGACTGACTAACGCACCAGCAGCGTTCATAGACTTGATGAATCGAGTATTTCAGCCATATTTGGATCAGTTCGTAGTTGTGTTCATCGATGACGTTTTGGTGTACTCGGAAACAGAAGAAAAGCATGATGAGCATCTTCATACCGTTCTACAAGTATTAAGAGAAAAGCAACTCTATGCGAAGTTCAGTAAGTGCGAATTTTGGTTGAATGAAGCAACCTTCTTGGGTCATGTCGTTTCTGCTAAGGGGATTAAAGTGGACCCTTGAAAAATTGAGGCGATCCTGGAATGGAAGCCACCAAGGTCAGTAGCGGAAATTTGAAGTTTTTTGGGGTTGGCAGGTTATTATAGAAGGTTTGTGGAAGGGTTCTCTGTTCTGACGGCACCATTAACAAAACTCATAAGGAAAGGAGTGCCGTTTGTTTGGACTGAGAAGCAGCAAGAGGCTTTTGAGAAGTTAAAGAAAGTTTTGACCGAGGCACCAGTGTTGATACAGCCAGAGTCCGGTAAAGATTTCACTGTGTACAGCGATGCATCACATGTAGGTTTGGGTTGTGTGTTGATGCAAGAGGGAAAGGTGGTTGCTTATGCTTCAAGGCAGCTTAAGCCTCACGAGGTGAACTATCCTACTCACGATTTAGAGCTGGCGGCGGTGATCTTCGCGCTTAAAATTTGGAGGCATTACTTGTATGGGGAGAAGTGCATTATCTATACAGATCATAAAAGTCTTAAGTATCTGTTGACTCAAAAGGAGCTGAATCTTAGACAGCGAAGGTGGATAGAGTTGTTGAAAGACTATGATTGTTCGATTGAGTACCATCCAGGCAAGGCAAATGTGGTGGCTGATGCGTTGAGTCGTAGGACTATAGTAGATTTGAAAGCAATGTTTGCTCGTTTAAGTTTGTATGATGATGGGAGCCTATTGGCAGAGTTGCAAGTGAAACCGACTTGGGTAGAACAGATTAAGAGGCAACAGCTATTGGATGAGTCGTTGGATTCTCAGTTCTAGCAAGCCGAGAAAGAGGAAAATTCAGACTTTGGATTGAACAGTGATGGAGTTCTTTGTTTCTGAGGAAGAATTTGTATGCCGAAGGACTCTGATTTAAGATTGATTGTAACACCCCAAACCCGGCCTGGACCTTATGACCAGATCTGGTGTGTCACATGAGCCTATAACTAAGTTTACGACCTTTTGCTTGTTGTGACTTAGGTGATATTAAAATAGCAAGTTTGTGAAAAATCGTTTTGATAAGTCTTTAGATTATCCAGTCATCGAACTTGTTGAGTTCTAAAAACGTTCTTAAGAATTTGAAAACCCGCGCAGCCTAAAACTAGCAGTTTCGATAAAATATAACTTTAAACCATTACTAAAAACAAAACCAATAAAGAAATTTAAATAGTGGCCTTATTACAATTAAAACCCCAAAAATAACATAGTAAAATACTTAAAATGAAAAAGTAAACCAAATTTGCAGATGCTGTGGCCACTCCGAATCTCTCACAGCTCCAAGCCCACTATGGTTGAGGGTTACCTGCAGAGATGTAATTAAAGGGGGTGAGTTTGATAACTCAGTGTGCAACATAATCTCAACCATAGGCCAAACAGATCAAGCCTCAGAATCAGATTAATTGGGCCTTGGCCCATTACAGAAATCAGGTTAAGCCCATAGGCCCATAGTAGATACAGATCAGATATATTATGCAAACAGAAAACCCAACCCAGATCCATCCATAACACCCCCGTACCAGCCTTACACCATGTGGGGAGACTACTCGACCCACCCAACCGCTACACACCACAGAAATTTGCAGCGAGGCTGCCAGATATTGTGACGAGGTCACCAGATACAGATATTGTGGCGAGGCCACCAGAACAGATATATACGTAGCAAGGCCACCAGATTGCAGCGAGGCTGCCAGAGCAGATATATATATGTGGCGAGGCCACCAGATTGCAGCGAGGCTGCCAGAACGCTTCCTCCATCATAAACCCAAACCCCATGTAGCAGATATCATGATATGGCATATAACATACAGAATCTCATGCATCAGATATACACATGTATTATGAGATATGACATACAGAAACAGGAAATCATACGTTTCATACATAATTTACTCTAGGGGTATAAAGGTCATTTGCACCTAGGGGTAAAATGGTAATTTTCCATACTTAAGGGTATTTTAGTCTTTTCACCGATTTTCAGGGTTTTTATGCAAGTCCAAGTAATTACTAATCCATTAGTGTCTACAGAAGTCCTTTTAACCTTAGTTTCCAATTTTACCCTTTTTAGCCTAAAATCCCCTAATGGGCCTTACTAAATCCGTTATCGTCTTAAGCCCGTTAAAACCAAATTTTAATGTTCAGATAGTTAATTTAACCGGTTTATTCTCAACATACCGTCAGAATGCTTTTAATGACAATTTTACTGATATGGGCTCGGAAGCCCGTTGGGCCCACCTTTGGCCCACTCAAGCCCAACTTACCGAAATGCTCAGAATCGTACCTTCTACAATTATGTCACCATCGAATCTAAAGTTGACCCTAATAGCGTAAACGATTACACAGAGATTCCACAAGACCGAGTTTTCGGTCACTTTCGGTCATTACGGCCGTTGCCGTCCTAGTCTATAGCGGAGATATGAAACACACCTGTTAATGGATAAAGTGTCCACGAGATCCACGTACGAAAGCCCTACAGTTAATCACTATAGTGTTAGTCTAACAATCGACAATCATTAAGCCATAATCCCCTAACCATAATCGGCCAACATGGTCTAAGTCATTGAAATCTTACCTTCTTTGCCGAAAAGTGACCTAGATCCTGCTGCCCAGTAATGGTTAGCCCTCCAAATCCTTAGTTGCCCCACTCCTTGATCACCTTAATGCAACAAAACAAGAGAAAGAGGCCACCAAGCCCCTTAGTCACTAACGTTAGCCTTCTCCAAAGGGGTTTCGGCTTCTTGCCTTAAACCTGAAAACTAACGAGATAGGATCACGAAATACTTACCAATCTAAGTCCCAAACCACAGCCGTTCTACTTGTAACAACGAGAAAGAAAGAGTGTTTCAAAGAGCTTAAACACAATAGGGTTCGGCTATAGAGTTATGAGAGATGTTGACAACAGAAAAGAAGGAAGAAAAGAAGTAAGAGACCAGCGAGCAATCGGCACTGAAAGTAAGAGAAGAAGAGTTGAGTTGACAGGGAGAAGATAGATTCGGCTAGCAGAAGGATGGTGGTAAGGGGTCGGTTTATGGTTTGAGAAGAAGAGAAGAAAAGAGATGAGAATGGAAAAGAAAACAAAAGGAGGTGTTTTAGTCGAATGAAGATTCGGCAACAAGGGTGGAATAGGGTTCGGCTACAAGGTTTGATGGAAGGAGCAAAGTGGCAAAAAGATACCTACTAGGCTATTTAAAAATTGACAAAAGAGGGAAGCTTACTCACTTAGAGAAATCAGCACCAAAACATAAAAAAAACTAAGGGAATTCGGCACCACTCACACCTAATTGCCGAAAGTTCTATGCCTAGCCTTGTTTGCCGATTTGCACCATAGAGAGTCCTTTGGCCGGCCACTTTCATTCAAATTCAAAAGTCCCTAATTTTCTCCTTGATTTGCTCATTTGACCGATTCAAATTTCCCCCTAAGCAGAGTTTAACTCTGCTTCAAATTCTTACCTGCTTTCTGCACAAAAATAAAACACCACCTTGCATACTCTGGGGCTTGAACCTTGGACCTCCAAGCACTCTTAGGCTCCACTTTTATAGCTCCTAAGTGGCGTCATATTGCCACTCCACCACTAGCCAGTTTATGCCTTATTTCACAGATATTTTCTTATAACACCTACCTTCCGGAGACCCCTATCTCCTAAGTAAAAAATACAAAATTTTGCCGAGCTTCTAACCAATACCTGGGCCTTCCATAGGCCCATTAACACTCCCCAAACAGGCATTACATACCCAAACACTAGAGTTAAACATTTTATCTGATAAAGAACAATCTAAGAGAAACCCGAAAATTAGGGCATTACAACTCTACCCTCCTTAAAGAAATTTCGTCCTTGAAATTTACCTTATCCAAACAAATGGGGATATTGCTGACGCATTGCCTCCTCTGGTTCCCAAGTAGCTTCCTCTCTGCCATGATTACGCCAAAGTACCTTTACCAATGGGACTGATTTTCTCCTTAGAACCTTCACGTCTCGATCCAGAATCTGCACAGGCTCCTCCTCGAAAGTCAAATCAGGCTGTACTTCCACCTCTGTAATTGGTAGAATATAGGTAGGGTCAGAATGATATCGTCTTAGCATGGATACGTGAAACACATCATGGATTCTATTTAGCTCTGGAGGTAATTCCAACTGATACGCTACCGACCTACTCGCTTAAGAACTCGATAAGGCCCAATAAACCGCGGACTTAGCTTGCCTTTCCTACCAAATCTTAGTATCTTCTTCCAAGGCGAAACCTTTAGAAAGACCATGTCACCCACTGAGTATTCAATCGCCTTACGCTTCAAATCTGCGTAAGACTTCTACAGATCAGATGCCTCTTTTAACCGATCTCTAATCACCTTGACCTTCTCTTCAGTCTCTGCTACCAATTCAGGTCTAAGAACTTGCCGCTCGCCCAATTCGGTCCAACAGCTAGGTGAACGACACTTACGCCCATACAGTGCCTCATAAGGTGCCATACGGATGCTAGCCTGATAACTGTTATTATACGTAAACTCTGCTAACGGAAGATAATCCTCCCAACTGCCTCGAAAGTCGATAACACATCCCCTCAACATGTCTTCCAGAATCTGAATAACCCTTTCTGATTGACCATCAGTCTGAGGATGAAAAGCTGTGCTAAAGTTCAGTCGCGTTCCCAACGCCTCATGCAACTTTTGCCAGAACCGAGATGTGAATCTAGGATCTCGATCAGAAATAATAGACACTGGCACCCTATGCAGTCGCACAATCTCCGTGACATATAATTTGGCTAACTTCTGAAGGGGATAATTAGTACGTACAGGAATGAAATGAGTAGATTTAGTCAACCTATCCATAATCACCCAAATCGAGTCCTTCTTCGACGGTGTCAAGGGCAACCCACTTACAAAATCCATGGTCACCATCTCCCACTTCCAAAGTGGTACTTTCATTGGTTGCAGAAGTCCAGAAGGTAACTGATGTTCAGCTTTCACCTGCTGACAAGTTAGACATTTCCCCACAAATTCTGTTACCTCTCGCTTCAGCCCAGGCCACCAATATAGTTCCTTTAAGCCATGGTACATCTTATTACCTCCAGGATGTATAGCACACAGTCCTCTATGGGCCTCAGTTAAAATTGCTTGCCTCAAATCAGAGTCCTTAGGAATACAAACTCTACCTCGAAAACATAGAACTCCTTCATTGTTAAGTCCAAACTCAGAAGTAGTCCCATCCTTAATCTGCTGAAATCGAGAACCCAGAGACTCATCCCTCTACTACTTTTCTTTAATCTCCTCCATCCAGGTTGGCCTTACTTGCAGTTCTACTAACAAACTACCGTCATCATACAGACTCAATTGGGCAAACATCGCTCTCAGATCAGATACAGTTCTACGACTTAGGGCATCAGCCACCACATTAGCTTTACCTGGATGATACTCGATCGCACAATCATAATCCTTAAGCAACTCTAACCATCTCCGTTGCCTAAGGTTCAGCTCCTTCTGAGTCAGCAAGTACTTAAGACCCTTATGATCTGTGTATATAATACACCTTTCTCCATACAGGTAATGTCTCCAAATCTTAAGGGCAAAGATTACTGCCGCCAACTCCAGATCATGGGTAGGATAGTTCACTTCATGAGGTTTGAGCTACCGCGATGGATATGCAACCACTTTACCTTCTTGCATCAGCACACAGCCTAACCCAACATGTGATGTGTCACTGTACACGGTAAAATCCTTTCCAGACTCTGGCTGAATCAATACAGGTACCTCGGTTAGAACCTTCTTCAGTTTCTCAAAAGCTTCCTGCTGCTGCTCGGTCCAAATAAATGGTACTCCTTTCCTTATGAGTTTTGTCAACGGCGCTGCCATCACTAAAAATCCTTCCACAAACCTTCTATAGTACCCAGCTAAACCCAGAAAACTTTGAATTTCTGCCACTGATTTTGGTGGTTTCCATTCCAGAATTGCTTTAATCTTTCGAGGGTCCACCTTAATTCCCCCAGCAGAAACAACATACCCCAAGAAAGTTACCTCCCTCAACCAGAACTCACACTTACTGAATTTCGCATAAAGCTCCTTTTCCCTTAACACTTGCAGCACCACACGGAGATGCTCATCATGCTTCTCCTCAGATTCAGAATAGACCAAAATATCGTCGATAAATACGACTACAAAACGATCCACGTATGGCTGAAACACTCGATTCATCAGATCCATAAATGCTGCAGGTACATTGGTCAGCCCAAATGGCATAACCAAGAACTCATAATGACCATACCGAGTTCTGAATGCTGTCTTGTGAATATCCACCTCTCTCACCCTTAACTGATGGTATCCAGATCGAAGGTCGATTTTAGAAAATACTAAAGCTCCTCTAAGCTGGTCAAATAAGTCATCGATCCTTGGCAACGGGTACTTATTCTTAATCGTCAATTTGTTCAACTGCCAATAATCAATGCACATTCGCATTGACCCATCTTTCTTCTTCACGAATAACACTGGTGCTCCCCACGGAGACACACTTGGCCTAATAAAGCCTTTATCCAACAGTTCTTGAATTTGAGCTTTCAGCTCAACCAACTCCTTCGGTGCCATCCTATAAGGTGCAATGGACACTGGTGCCGTACCAGGCAACAAGTCGATCCTAAACTCAACCTCTCGATTCGGAGGTAATCTTGGAAGCTCTTCAGGAAACACATCTTGAAAATCCTTAACGGTTCTAACCCTATCCACAGTCAGTTCCTCTGTTTCTGCTTGACTTATGAATGCCAAATAAGCCTCGCATCCTTTTCGAATCCACTTCTCAGCTCTTAATGCCGACACCATATTGGACAAATAATCTCTACGTTCACCTATCACCATAACCTCCTCATCCTCTGCGGTCTTTAACCTCATTCGCTTTGCAGCACAATCTAGAGTAGCCCTATGCTTAATAAGCCAATCCATTCCTAAGATGAGATCAAATTCTCTGAAAGGTAGCTCCATTAAGTCTCCAGAAAAGATTTTTCCTTGAGTCTCTATAGGCACGTCTTTATACAGTTTGTCTACCCTAACCGCGTGACCCAAAGGACTTAGTACAGATACCTCACTCACTGTTTCCTCAGAGCGCACACCCAGCAACCCAGATATAGCACATGCAACATAAGAATGGGTAGATCCAACATCTATCAACGCAGTGTATGGAATACTAGAAATCAAAAACGTACCAGTTATGACGTCAGGAGCATCACCTTCCTCTCGGCGACGAGCTGCATACACCAACGCTGGCTGACGAGCCTCAGCAAAACTAACACCCCTACCAGGTGCTCCTCGTCCTCGACCATTACCATTTCCACCTCTGCCTTGTCCACGACCCCTCGGAGCTGGTGGTCCACCCCTCACTGGTTGAGTAACCCTTTGAGCCATAACTTGTCCTTGATCCGGTTCTTCGGGACAGTCCTTAACCCTATGCTCCATCGATCCACATCGAAAACAAGCTCTAGAACGTTTCCGACACTCGCCCATATGTACCTTACCACAACTCTTACAACCCTGCGGTCGAACAGTGTTTATTGGTACCGCTCGCACTGGTTCTGCCACTCTTGCTCTCTTAACATTCCTGTTGGCCCCACCTGATGGTCCAGAATCCCTTCGGAAGCAGTTCCTATCCTTTTCGCGATTCTGTCTTTCTGTCCGTTTTACTTCTTCAGCTATCTTAGCTTTCTCAACTAAAGCAGCAAAGTTACGCTCCTTCTGCGGAGCAATCAGCACCCTCAGTTCATCCCTCAGACCATCCTCAAAGCGCACGCTACGCTCATATTTAGTAGCAACTATCCCAGAAGCATATCGGCTCAGCCTCAGAAATTCAGCCTCGTACTCAGATACTGTCCTACTTCCCTGAACCAAATTCAAGAATTCCTTCCGGCGGGTGTCCACATAGCTAGCCCTAACATATTTCCCTTTAAAGGCTGTCTTAAACAGCTCCCAAGTTACCTCACCAGCTGAAGTTCCATCTCTCACTGTGAGCCACCACTGATAGGCTTCATCTCTGGGCAACGATACAGCTCCCTTCAGCTTCTGCTCCACGGAGCAGTCCAGATCATCCATGATTCGCTCTATGGCCTCCAACCAATACTCGGCTACATTTGGGGCTACACCAGACACACCTCTAAAGAACTCTGCTCCATTAGCCCGGAGTCGCTCAGATATAGAACCCCGAAATCCATTACCAGTACTAGCCCCAGCAACCCTTTCCAGAACCCGAAGCATTGCTTGCGATAGGGCATCGTCCCTTACACCTCGATCATGTGACTCCACCTCTGTTGCCGGTGGTATCGGTACATCAGCTGCTGGCGCATGACCCGAAGATAAAGATTCAGCTCGTGCACTACCTCGGCCACGTCTACGGCCCTTACCACGAGCTGCTCGCGTACTCATTTCGTATTATCTGTTTTAGAAATTTTATGAATCAGATTAATATTCCAGTGTTTATTACATATATCTTATGAATAAGTAGAATTTCAGAGTTTGTTTTCTTTCGCGGTCGCCTAGCTACAATCTCAGTCTACTTATCAAGTTTCTATAGTTTCAGTAATATCCTAACTAAAGTATCATAATAGAGTCTTAGTCAGGGATATAATCAGAATTTCAGAATAAATCAGAAAAGTTCAGAAAACTTACAAGCTTGGGCCGGAGATTCGGTGTGCCACTCTTTCGAAAGATTACAAAGGAAACTTAATTTATTGTTTGAAAATAAATCATTTATGCACAAAAGAGGTTCATCAGAACAAGTTCCAATTAATTTTGAAAACACTTGTTAAAAACATGATCTTTCGAAAATCTTTGTTTTAATTGTTTGAGAAGTTCCATTTTTAGACCCGATCCACAGCAGAGTTGTTGCAACTTAGCTCTGATACCACTAAATGTAACACCCCAAACCCGGCCTGGACGTTATGACTAGATCTGGTGTGTCACATGAGCCTATAACTAAGTTTACGACCTTTTGCTTGTTGTGACTTAGGTGATATTAAAATAGCAAGTTTGTGAAAAGTCGTTTTGATAAGTCTTTAGATTATCCAGTCATCGAACTTGTTGAGTTCTGAAAACGTTCTTAAGAATTTGAAAACCCGCGTAGCCTAAAACTAGTAGTTTCGATAAAATATGACTTTAAACCATTACTAAAAACAAAACCAATAAAGAAATTTAAATAGCGGCCTTATTACAATTAAAACCCCAAAAATAGCATAGTAAAATACTTAAAATGAGAAAGTAAACCGAATTTGCAGATGCTGTGGCCACTCCGAATCTCTCACAGCTCCAAGCCCACTATGGTTGAGGGTTACCTGCAGAGATGTAATTAAAGGGGGTGAGTTTGATAACTCAGTGTGCAACATAATCTCAACCATAGGCCAAACAGATCAAGCCTCAGAATCAGATTAATTGGGCCGTGGCCCATTACAGAAATCAGGTTAAGCCCATAGGCCCGTAGCAGATACAGATCAGATATATTATGCAAACAGAAAACCCAACCTAGATCCATCCATAACACCCCCGTACCATCATTACACCATGTGGGAAGACTACTCGACCCACCCAACCGCTACACACCACAGAAATTTGCAGCGAGGCTGCCAGATATTGTGACGAGGTCACTAGATACAGATATTGTGGCGAGGCCACCAGAACAGATATATACGTGGCAAGGCCACCAGATTGCAGCGAGGCTGCCAGAACAGATATATATATGTGGCGAGGCCACCAGATTGCAGCGAGGCTGCCAGAACGCTTCCTCCATCATAAACCCAAACCCCATACAACAGATATCATGATATGGCATATAACATACAGAATCTCATGCATCAGATATACACATGTATTATGAGATATGACATACAGAAACAGGAAATCATACGTTTCATACAGAATTTACTCTAGGGGTATAAAGGTTATTTTGCACCTAGGGGTAAAATGGTAATTTTCCATACTTAAGGGTATTTTAGTCTTTTCACCGATTTTCAGGGTTTTTATGCAAGTCCAAGTAATTACTAATCCATTAGTGTCTACAGAAGTCCTTTTAACCTTAATTTCTAATTTTACCCTTTTTAGCCTAAAATCCCCTAATGGGCCTTACTAAATCCGTTATCGTCTTAAGCCCGTTAAAACCAAATTTTAATGTTCAGATAGTTAATTTAGTTGGTTTATTCTCAACATACCGTCAGAATGCTTTTAATGACAATTTTACTGATATGGGCTCGGAAGCCCGTTGGGCCCACCTTTGGCCCACTCAAGCCCAACTTACTGAAATGCTCAGAATCGCACCTTCTACAATTCTGTCACCTTCGAATCTAAAGTTGACCCTAATAGCATAAACGATTACACAGAGATTCCACAAGACGGAGTTTTTGGTCACTTTCGGTCATTATGGCCGTTGCCGTCCTAGTCTATAGCGGAGATATGAAACACACCTGTTAATGGATAAAGTGTCGATGAGATCCACGTACGAAAGCCCTACAGTTAATCACTATAGTGTTAGTCTAACAATCGACAATCATTAAGCCATAATCCCCTAACCATAATCGGCCAACATGGTCTAAGTCATTGAAATCTTACCTTCTTTGCCAAAAAGTGACCTAGATCCTACTGCCCAGTAATGGTTAGCCCTCCAAATCCTTAGTTGCCCCACTCCTTGATCACCCTAGCGCAACAAAACAAGAGAAAGAGGCCACCAAGCCCCCTAGTCACTAACGTTAGCCTTCCCCAAAGGGGTTTCAGCTTCTTGCCTTAAACCTGAAAACTAACGAGATAGGATCACGAAATACTTACCAGTCTAAGTCCCAAACCACAGCCGTTCTACTTGTAACAACGAGAAAGAAAGAGTGTTGCAAAGAGCTTAAACACAAGAGGGTTCGGCTATAGAGTTATGAGAGATGTTGACAACAGAAAAGAAGGAAGAAAAGAAGTAAGAGACCAGAGAGCAATCGGTACTGAAAGTAAGAGAAGAAGAGTTGAGTTGACAGGGAGAAGATAGATTCAGCTAGCAAAAGGATGGTGGTAAGGGGTTAGTTTATGGTTTGAGAAGAAGAGAAGAAAAGAGATGAGAATGGAAAAGAAAACAAAAGGAGGTGTTTTAGTCAAATGAAGATTCGGCAACAAGGGTGGAATAGGGTTCGGCTACTAGGTTTGATGGAAGGAGCAAAGTGGCAAAAAGATACCTAATAGGCTATGTAAAAATTGACAAAAGAGGGAAGCTTACTCACTTAGAGAAATCGGCACCAAAACATAAAAGAAACTAAGGGAATTCGGCACCACTCACACCTAATTGTCGAAAGTTCTATGCCTAGCCTTGTTTGCCGATTTACACCATAGAGAGTCCCTTGGCCGGCCACTTTCATTCAAATTCAAAAGTCCCTAATTTGCTCCTTGATTTGCTCATTTGACCGATTCAAATTTCCCCTAAGCAGAGTTTAACTCTGCTTCAAATTCTTACCTGCTTCCTGCACAAAAATAAAATGCCACCTTACATACTCTGGGGCTTGAACCTTGGACCTCCAAGCACTCTTAGGTGCCACTTTTATAGCTCCTAAGTGGCATCATATTGCCACTCCACCACTAGCCAGTTTATGCCTTATTTCACAGATATTTTCTTATAACACCTACCTTCTGGAGACCCCTATCTCCTAAGTCAAAAATACAAAATTTTACCGAGCTTCTAACCAATACCTGGGCCTTCCATAGGCCTATTAACACTTTCCAAACATGCATTACATACCCAAACACTAGAATTAAACATTTTATCTGATAAAGAACAATCTAAGAGAAACCCGAAAATTAGGGCGTTACATTGATGATTTTGAAAGAGGCTCATGGTGGACCTTGTGCTATGTATCTAGGAGGGAATAAGCTATATTGAGACCTGCGAGAGCTATATTGGTGGCCTGGGCTTAAGCGAGAAGTGACCGAGTTTGTTGGAAAATGTTTAACGTGTCAACAAGTAAAAGCCGAGCATCAACTGCCTTCAGGATTGTTGCAGCCAGTGAAAATACCACTTTGGAAGTGGGAAAGAGTAACCATGGATTTCGTAAGTGGGTTGCCTTTGACACCTTCCAAGAAAGATTCAGTTTGGGTGATTGTGGATAGGCTGACGAAATCTGCCCATTTCATACCTGTTCGAACAGATTATTCACTTCAGAGGTTAGCTAAGTTATATGTAGCAGAGATAGTGCGGTTGCATGGAGTGCCAGTGTCAATAATTTCTGATCGAGACCCAAGATTCACATCTCGATTTTGGAGGAAATTGCATGAGGCATTAGGAACGCGACTGGATTTTAGCACAGCTTTTCACCCTTAGATAGATGGGCAGTCAGAGAGGGTTATTCAGATTTTAGAGGACATGTTGAGGGGTTGTGTGATCGACTTTAGGGGCAGCTAGGAGGATTACTTGCCGTTGGCGGAATTTGCTTATAATAATAGTTATCAAGCAAGTATTCAGATGGCCCCATACGAGGCACTATATGGGAGAAGATGTCGTTTGCCTACTTGTTGGACTGAGTTGGGGGAGAGACGACTATTTGGACCAGAATTAGTGGCTGATACTGAAGACAAAGTTAGGGTAATCAGAGACCGTATGAAAGAGGTGGCAGATTGACAGAAGTCTTATGCGGATCTAAAGCGTAAGGATATTGAGTATGCGGTAGGAGACATGGTCTTTCTTAAAGTTTCACCTTGGAAGAAGGTATTGAGATTGGGTAAGAAGGGCAAGTTGAGTCCACGATTCATTGGGCCTTATAGGATTGTAAAGCGAATAGGACCGGTCGCTTATCAGCTAGAGTTACCTCTGAAGCTGGATCGTATTCACGACGTCTCTCATGTGTCCATGCTAAGGCGATATCGTTCTGACCCTACTCATATCCTGCTAGTTGCAGACATTGAGATACAAGTAGATTTAACCTTCGAAGAAGAACCTGTGCAGATACTTGATTGCGACGTTAAAGTGTTAAGAAGAAAATCAGTCCCATTGGTAAAGGTGCTTTGGAGGAACCACGGCATAGAGGAAGCTACTTGGGAGCCCGAAAAAGCGATGCGTCAGCAATACCCTCAACTTTTTGGGCCAGGTAAATTTCGAGGCTGAAATTTCTTTAAGGAGGGTAGAGTTGTAACATCCTGATTTTTGGGGCTTAGTAATTTTGTGTGATGTTTGGTAAAATTTTAAATGTTGGTATGTGGTTGTGAAGCTTATGTTTAGAGTGTGTAAATGGGCCTATGGATGGCCCATGAGTTGGCCAAAACCCAGTAGAATTTTTGAATGTTGGACTTAAAGAATTAGGGGCTCTAGTTAGGAGGCCTTATCAAAATATATGGGTAAAATGCAACATAATAGAACCCCTGGTGGAGTGGCTAAGTAACGCCACTAGGGAGCTTAAAATGTGGCGTGTAGGTGAGGAGAGAAGGCCAAGGTTCGAATCATGGAGCAGGTATTGGTGGCGTTTATTTTTATGTCCTGTGCATGTGAGAGTTTGAAGCCGATTATAACTCTGGGTGAAGAGTTTGAATTAGTCAAGTGCATGGATAATGGAGAGATAAGGGGGAGCATATCTAGGAGGGATTTTAGGAATTTTTGAAATGGGAAGAAGTGTGGCCGGCCAAGGGGGTGTTGTAGTGCTAATTCGGCTACTAAGTTTAGTTTAGCATATTGTTCTTCTTTTTCTCACTTGTGCCGATTGTCAATAAGCCAAAACTCTCTCATTTTCTTCCATTCTTTCCTTCCACAAACTCTCTTTCTCTAATTCTTCCTCCCATTCTCTTCTAGTAAAAGCTGAACCTATCATCCTCTCCTTTTTCTCTTGCTAGCCGAATAGTATACAAACTAAATCCCGAAGGATTCAAGGGGGGCAGTCGACTTTTATACAAAGGTAAACTTATATTTCTCTTCCTTTTGTTGATTCTTATTTTTCGAAAAGCCCTTAGACCCCTCTACCAACACTCCTTTCAGGCCATAACCATCTTTTTCTTTGTTATTCCAAAAGCCGGAAGCACAGCACCTTGGGAAGTTGAGTGGCCGAATTCTAGGATTCATGTGAGGTGATTTCTGCTAGCGTTTGGGAGCTTGGTTTACTTAGAAGTCATGAGTAGTGTGGTAAGTACTTGTGCCTTTATTCAAATTTGATATCTTAGATGATGAGTAAAGCCGAAACCCCCTATGGCTAGGGAGGTTGTCGATTTGAGGTTTAGGCCTTATTGGGCCTTTTCATCCATTTCTTTGGTTATATTATGGCAAGGTAGATAACTTTGGAGGAGCAACAAGGGTTGGAGAGACGGTATTGAACAAGTTTAGTTCGAATCGTCGAATCCTGCAGAGGTAAGCAATCTACGGCATTAGAGGTAGTGGCCGAATAGTATTGATAAGATTGTGTTATTCTTTTGGACTTTAAAAATCTGATACATCAAGTAAATGAATATAGGACGAGTACGTGGAGGATTTTGGGAAGCGATCGTCACTAATCAATGTGTAACATACCCCGTAATAGCTTAGATTCATAAAGCTTAAAAGCCGAAATATCGAATTTCGTTGTTGTTGTAACTTGAAGGCACGAGATGGTATGTGGATGAGTTCGATTATGATGAATGCAGTAAACTAGATTGATGGAACAGGTAAGAGCACGATTTCGTGCAAATTGGTAAGTTGGGCCTCGATGGGCTAAAACTAGGCCCAATGGGCTTTTAGGCCCATTTGGGTAAAAATTGATAGGAAATGAAACATGGATAAATTGCAGGTTGAGACTGTTAAAAACCATTATAGAACGTAGGCTAAATGGGCCTAGAAGACTAAATCGGCTACGTAGGGTCCATTAGGGGTTTTGGGCCCAATAACTCGGTTTTACTAAAATAGACTAAAATTTCTGTTTAAACACTTAGAATTGATGAATAAACATGGAAAACCCTGATAATGGATAAAATTACGAAATTATCCCTAAACATGGAAAATGTCTATTTTGCCCTGAGTGCAAATTACCACTATACCCCTATAGTTTAATTATGATTGTGATGCATGATATATTATTATTATACATGAAATGCCATGATATGCATATGATATGTTATGATTCGCACATGATACACATGATATACTCGTATTATGCATGGGTTGAGTTATATGATGGAGGAAGTGTTAAAGGGCTTTGGCCCCAGTTTACCGAAAAGGGCTTTTGCCCCAGTTATTAAAAGAGGCTTGGCCTCCAGTCCTATGATAAAGCAGCTATGCTGCCAGTGGAGAGTTTGGCTGGGTGGGTTGAGTTATTCCCCACATGGAGAGTTTGGTTGGTACGGGTGGAGAGTAGAGGATGGTGGGTTGAGTAGTCTCCCCAAACGGGTTTTCTGCATAAATGCATGATTTGACATATGTGATATTGAAATGGGCCTAAGGGCCATACCGTTTACAGAAAGGCTTTGGCCTAGTGATATGAGTAATTAAAAGGCTTCGGCCCAGTAACAGTTAACCGAAAGGCTTCGGCCCAGTATATGTTGAAATTGAGAATTGTACATGTATGGATTTGGGCTCCCAAAGGGCTTGTTATACACTGAGTTCCAAACTCACCCCCTTCCTAAACCTTGCAGGTGAGCCTTGATGTGGAGGCATGGAGCCGGAGGGAATTCCAAGTGGCCATGGTATTCATTTGGACTTTTAAATAACTGCATTTAAATAAGTTTTTAATTATTATTATTGTCTGATTTTGGGTTGTAATAAGGCCATTTTAACTATTTCCTTTTTGGGATTATTTGGTTTTAAACTTTATATTCTGCGCTACTAATGATGTTTTTAAAATGGGCTAGACCTAGGTTACGTTTTAAAATAACTCTTAATTTCAAAACACACAATGATGAAACAAAACGCTTTATCTAAACCATCACTTTGAACGAACTCCAACTCAAGTTTTTTTCAAAAACCTATCAACAACCTAAAGTGTGGCAATGGTTGTGGGCATGTCGAGGATTGGATCCAATCTAGAGCCTGGTACTTAAGCAGCCTTCATGGCTCACCTCCTCTGTTTCGGATACCTACCTGGTGCACAGCTTCCATTCACTTTCATGGCAATGGCATTCTTTTTTCTTTAAGATTTTTGTAAGAGGGTTATGAGAACAAAACATGGTTTTTCGAAAATGTTTCAATGTGACACGTCAGATCTGGCCATAACGTCTGGGCTGGGTTTGGGGTGTTACAAAGAGAATTATAAGTCATAATTTATATGTCTAGATTCCTTAGTGAGTCTATTTTCATTAGAAACAAACAGAAGTGTTATCCGAATTATGTATAATGAGATAATTGAGTTTTAGTGAAGAGAGATCACGTCTTCTGGACTGCGAAATAGAGGAACATTTAATGAATAAACTGTACTAATTGGCCGAACCAAAAATTCTGGAACAATTATGGTAAGAAGATATATAAGTCTAGTTTCAAGAAAAATTTACAGATTTAAATTTTGAGTTTCGTAACTCGAGTTATAATTAATTTAGTGACTATTATGTAGGTGCATAGTTTTATTATGAATAGTGAAATAAATTGTTTTGATTTGTGTAAGTAATCGGAAAAAATTTAATGTTCCCAGTTTGGTCCCGAACCGTTTCAATTGCATGTTTCAGGGCTTCGAGGGCCTTTTTTAGGGATGTATTAGATGAATGTGAGTGAATTAATTTTAAAAGTAAATTATTTTTATGCCCGAACTAGTAAGATAAGTCTTGTAACACCTCGTGCTCGACTCTGGCGACAGTCTCGGGTAAGGGGTGTTACAGAGAGTGTCCGTTGAGGGCTGATTAGGTGCAAGCTTCAAGTTCTAGTACTGTATAGTCGTAGAGGGTAGTTCAGCAGCCACCTAGGGGCAGTGGTTAGGCTAGGGGCGGAAATGGTTTCAGTCGAAGCCAAGAGCACTGGGTAGAGGTGCTGGACAGATCGAGGCAAGACAGCCTACCTTGGTTTATGCTGCACGTCACCGTGAGGACAGAGATGCTCCTGACATCATCATGGGTACGTTCTTTATTTATGATGTACCTTACCTTGCTTTGATAGACATAGGGTCTACTCACTCAAATGTACCTAGCAATGTATCTGAAAACTTAGGGATTTCGATTGAGAGCACTACGAGTGAGGTTACTGTACTGAGTCTGCTAGGGCAATCTATTCAGGTTAGCAAACTGTATAGAGACGTACTGTTAGAGGTGCAAGGAACGGTCTTTCTGGCAGATCTAATGGTGCTCCCGTTTGGGAAGTTCGATCTGATATTGAGGATGGATTGGCTGGTTAAGCATTGAGTAAGTTTGGACTGTGCGATTAAAAAGGTCGTCTTGAGAACTTAGGAGGATAATTAGATAGTTGTGATTGGAGAACGTCAGAATTATCTGGCTAATGTGATTTCTGTGCTAGTGGCAGAAAAATTGGTTCGTAAAGGATGTGAGGCGTACTTGGCTTATGTTAGTGTTTCTGCTTTTGGGGACTCTACTGTAAAGGATATCAGAACTGTGAGAGATTTCTCTGATGTCTTTCTGGAGGAACTACCGGGTTTACCTCCAAATCGGAAGTGAAATTTGGGATTGAGCTTCCTCCTGGTACAGCTCCAGTGTCTATCGCTCCCTATCATATCGCACTAAATGAGCTTATAGAGCTTAAGGCGTAAATTCAAGAATTGTTGGATAGTGGGTTCATCTGTCCTAGTGTGTCTTCGTGGGGAGCACCTGTACTATTTGTTAAGAAGAAGGATGGGCCCATGAGGAAGTATATCGACGACCGGGAACTGAACAATCTAATGATTAAGAATAAGTATCCACTTTCGAAGATTGATGACTTATTCTATCAATTTCGAGGGCCTTTTATGTTTTCGAAGATAGGTCTCTATTCTGGGTAGCATCAGTTGAGGGTTAAGGTAGTGAATATACATAAGACTATATTTAGGACTCGTTATGGATGTTACAAGTTCCTGGTTATGCCTTTTGGTCTGACTAATACTCTGGCAGCCTTTATGAATCTGATGAACCGAGTGTTCCAACCTTATCTGGATCAGTTCGTTGTAGACTTTACCAACGATATACTGATATACTATAAGACTGAGGATGAGCATGACGAGCATCTTAGAGTAGTACTTCAAATATTGCGTGAGAGACAGCTTTATGCTAAATTTAGTAAGTGCAAATTCTAGTTATGGGAGGTAACATTTTTGGGGCACGTAGTTTCTGCTAAGGGGATACGAGTCAATCCTCGAAAGATTGAGGCTGTACTAGATTGGAAACAGCCCAGGAATGTGTCTAAAATCCACATCTTTCTGGGCTTAGCAGGATATTATTGGTGTTTTATAGAAGGTTTCTCGTTGATTGCAGCGCCCTTACCGAGTTACTACATAAAGGTGTTCCGTTTGTTTGGACTGATGCATAGCAAACGAGCTTTGAGAAGCTCAAGACTGTTCTGACTCAACCTACTATTCTAATAAAGCCTGAGCCCGGTAGAGAGTTTCGGTATACAGTGATGCGTCACATGTGAGATTAGGTTGTGTTCTGATACAAGATGGTAAAACTGTGGCTTATGCGTCCTGTCAGCTTAAAACACACGAGGTAAACTATCTAACGCATGATCTTGAATTGGCCGCCATAGTCTTTGTTTTGAAAATCTGGAGGCACTATCTATACGGTGAGAGGTGTATCATTTACACTAATCACAAGAGCCTAAAGTCCCTCCTTACTTAGAAGGAGTTGAATGTAACACCCTGAAATTGGGCCTAGAAGGAATGAGCCTTGGGCTTGGAGAGCGTTAGGAAGTCAGCACAAGAATATTTATTGTGCAAAAGGTGGCATAAATGAAGGCTTGTTTCAGTGGTTAAGGATGCTGAAAAGTGTTGGAAAAGTCCTGGGTTCAAACCTGGGCTTTGGCAAAAATTTTGGAAAAAAAATGAATTAAACCTTGGATGCGTGGAAGTAGGCCTTTTAAATTAATGTGTTAAAGAAATGACACAAGGAAACATGTGGTCTAGTGGTTGTGGCATCATTAGGGTTGCAAGGAAGCCTGGGTTCAAGTCTTGGCTCTTGCAATTTAATTTTATTTTTTCTTTTAAAGGAACTTGGACTTTGGCCTATAGAATTTATAAGTAATTGTGGATAAAATGGGATACAAAAAGCCTTGTGGCTTGGTGGCAAGTGGTGTTTGGGCAAATGGGGAGAGCTGAGGTTCGAATCCCATGGTAAGAAAATGCATATTTATTTTATGTCTTTGTGGCTTGAGAGGCAGAGTTGGATTCAAACTCTACAGGGAGGTTGTGGACTTGGTAAAAGGTAGAGAGAATCATGGATATGATATGGTTGTTGGGTGGTTGAAGGAGTGATTTATGGAGTATTATGTGTAGATTTTCAAGGAATTCGAATTGTGAAGGGAGTAGTGCCGAATTTGGGTGTGTGGCTACTCAAAAATTTCGACAGAGTTCTTTTGGTGTAGTTATGGTTTCTTTTAGGCACTGTCCTTTTGTTCTTTTTGTCTTGGCCTAATGACTCTTGTTTTCTGATAGCGAAATTTGCACCTTTTTCTTTTGACAAATTTTGGTAAGTCAAGGGCCTCTCTACATCTTTCAGGCTTTCTTTCTCCCTTCTATTCTTTGTTTGGCTGAAAGGTGACAGTTACCGAACCCTCTCCTATTTCTTTTCCCCTTTTCCATGTGTCCCTTTCTTCCCTACTGGCCGAATATAGTTTTTCTTTTCCTCCTCTATAGTTTGATAAGCCTTGATTGAATCTTTCCCTCTTCTACTTCTCAACGTCTTTCTTCTTGTCCACAATATGGTCGAATATTATTTCTTTTCCTTTGGTTTTCTTCTAACCGATTGGTTCACTTTCTTTTTCTTAAATTGCTATCGGTTTTCCCCTATTTTTGGTGTTGGCCGGTTGCTACTGTGCCTGTTGTGGTATTGTGGTTACGATCTCGCAAGGTTATGATAAATCAATAGGTACTCGTTTGTTTACTCTTTTTCTCAATCGTTCCATTAGGAGTTCAAATCGATTCTTTTGTATTTCTGGAAAGCCGAATGTTTTTCTTTTTTTTTTCACTGACTGCATTTTCTCAATTCTTTTAGGAGCTGAATCCCTCTGCATCTGAGTAAGGGGTGTGATTGATTTTCGTGGGACTCAATCCTTAAGTATACCTTATCAGGCCGAATGCTGCTAAGGGGTGGTAAGCTGTTATTCGTTTAGTTCTAATCTTGTTCGTTTACAGCCTTAGTTAATAAGGTGGTAATGTTATACAGATTTTGTCAAAGGTTGGAAGGCAGCTTCAATCAGTGGTGTAGGAGAGAAACTGTTTGATATTCAAGGTGCGATGTTGTGGGGATTTGCTCATCGCAAACAGGTGTGTATTAGTGTCATATTTGATAATCGGCTGAAAAGCCAGAAGTGTGTTCTTCACACCCTGATTTGACTGTTGATTGGCATTATGTCGGAAAGCCGAAATACCAACGAATGATGCCACACGAGCATGCGATCGCACGTGTGGTGAACCGAGCCCATGAATTGTGGGCATTAGAGTGTAAAGGCCATCACAAGCACTCTCGTGGTCTTGGGCTGTTCTGGCCCACATTGGGCCATGTGGGGCCAATGGGCCTGTGGGCCCGACACAGAATAAATTTGTATACTGTGGTAAATGTTAGACTTAGCCGTGTAGTACCCATGGCTAGAGTTGTTTTGGGCTAAATGGGCCGTGTGGGCCCAATGGGTGTATGGGCCCACCCAGATAAAATGTTTTGATGTGATAAGTGATTGATTTGGGCTATGTCATTCGGATAGCCGGGGTTGTTTCTGGGCTAATTGGGCCACACGAGTGTGTAGGCCAACTTGGGCCGAGTTGTGGGCCTTAGGCCCATTTGCACCGTTATATCTGTTTAGATTACTTAAGTCGCTTGAGGCGATGGTGGACCATCTGTTGGGTCGTTAAGACCCCAATTTGTAAAATTACTAAAATATCCCTGGTTTGTAAAATTACTAAAATACCCCTATTTATAAAATTACTGAAATACCCCTAGTTTGTAAAATTACTAAAATACCACCGATTTGTAAAATTACTAAAATACCCCTGATTTGTAAAATTACCAAAATACCCTCGATTTGTAAAATTACCGAAATAACCTCGATTTGTAAAATTACCGAAATACCCTCAATTTGTAAAATTACCAAAATGACCTCGATTTGTAAAATTACTAAAATACCCCTAGTTGGTGAAACTACCAAAATGCCCTCGATTTGTAAAATTACCGAAATACCCCTGTAGGGTAGAATTATCGAAATACCTCTGTAGGGTAAAATAACCGTTTTGGCCTTAGAGTGTAAGATGATTGTTTTGCCCTTGTGGGCAAGTGACTGACTTGGACTATGAACTTGACTAATTTGACTGTGATCGTATGACAGTGTTTTAACTGACGTGACCATGGTTGCATGATAGATATGTTTTTAATATATGTTTAAATGACTGTTATTGAGCATGGCCATTATGCATACATAGGTGATGATTGAGCATGACATACGTGACATTCTGCATGGGGTTTGGCTTGATTGGGAGGAAGTTCTGTGCTAGTGGCTTTGCCATGTATTCTGATTCTAGTGGCTCTGCCACGTTTTCTATTATTAGCAACCTTGCTGCATTATTGGTGTGTTGGCTGGGTGGGTCGATTTAATCCCCACAAGGTGTGCTAGTTGGTACGGGTGGTGTGCTGGTTGGATTGGGTTGGGATGCATACCCACACTGTTGCATATTTGTTTATGAGATCTGTCACTGTATTGGGCTTGGGCCCATTTGTACTATTATCGGTTTGGGCTAGGCCCAATTGATTCTGTTATGGGCTGTGACCTAGATGATATTGTAATGGGCTTGGGCCCACGTATGCTCTGAACTGGACTGTACTGTTATTGTCAAAAGGGCTCTGGCCTAGACTATTTCCGTTTCTACTTTTGTGTACTGACTGCTACTCTAGCAAGGGTATTACACACTAAGTTCTCATAAACTCACCCCATTTATTAACTGTGCAGGTAATCCCCAACGTTAGGAGGATCGGTGTTGGCGAGGGGCTCGGAGGTGGCCACATAACTACAGTTATTATGTTGGATTTTATATATGTTTTAAATTTCGATTTGGGTTTTAACTTATGTAATAAGGCCTCTCTGGATTTTGTTTTAAGTTATGGGTTTTTATTACGCTTTATATCTGTTAGATGTAGACGAGTTTTCAATCCAATTTCTGTTTTCAAAACCATACGTTTTAAACTTATTTACCTCAAATTAGCTTCATAACTATAAAGGATTTTCAACAAGATTAATAACATTTTTAAAAGTGGTTAACTATAACACACTTATACCCATATCCGTCACCAGAATGGGTCACAATGTATTACAAAACCAAAATTTACAATTTAACCACCCACATACATATGAATAATTATTTAAGACATAAAACACATCTTGTCGACACTTGTTTAAAACATTCAATAACTCAATAATAAACTCAAATAAAAATAAGATAATACGCATATAATATTTAATTCAGTTCAATTTTCTGTTCGACCATCATACGATAAAATTCGTAAATTATTTGGTCCTAACATGACTTGATGACATAACTATCAATAACCATAATCCATTAGTCTATATACAAGTATATGCGTATATATATATATATGTATATATATATATAGCTAATATGGCACAAGCTATTTTAGTGCCAACTAACATGGATCTACTATTCCTTTGGTCAAAATTTCAATAGTAGCCGAATGTCCATGAGCAAACCCAACCACAATTTTAATCACCAATCACTACTCTATATGTCAATCCAACTTCATACATGAATATGCTTATTAAAAACCTATTTATCAACCCTTATTCAAGAAACATGGATATTGACCAAATCATTTATTCAATCTACAAATGACCACATTTCATCACAAATATATTCATTACTACTAATTCGAGTATTATATACCTCAAGTCATTTTATAAGTCATTTTTGTATGGCATTATATACACAATATTCAAAAGACATGAAAACCTCACTAGTCAAACCTATACATGCCATAAGTTCAGATTTAGTAACACATATATTACCAAAACAACGAATAGTGTGATGAGTCTTCTGTCGATCCTCGAGTCTCTAGCTAGCTTCCCAAAAATCTATAGAACATGGACGAATAAAATAAACCGTAAGTTTTTACACTTAGTAAGTCATTAACTAAACAAATATTTTAATCTATATCATAAACGAAAATCATTAACTTATAAATCAACTTATTGTTTAGTAACTTATAATACATCTCCACTATGAATTATCTTATGCGCATAAATCAAATCTGTTTATGAATTAATAGCTCACATTCATATGTCATTGAATATATTGAAACCAAGTAAATATAAAAATCTATTACCCTTGACCGACTCACATGTACATATGTCTCAGCTCAATTATGCATGCTATAAGCATACAACAACTCATTACAAGCACATATTATATTCACCAAATTAACTGCTTATCTTGGATATCAAATCACCTTCATACATACCTTTATCACATAACCATTCAATATTTATCAACCAAGCACATATACCTACCTATTTGGCCGAATGTAAGGTAGATTACTAGCATAAAATTTTCACTCAGACGTTTCTTTCATTACACTTGAATCTTCATTATCATAATTCGGAATTTAAGTCACCGGCATTCCGCCTGCTGGGCACTAAGCCCGAATATGTTCACCGGCACTAAGCCTGCTAAGCACTAGGCCCGAATATGTTCACATATAATTTATACCCTCAATTAACAATCAAAATACTATCCACATCTTTGATTTCACACTTTCAACTACAAAACACATTCAAAATCTGAAATTCATACATTACTTCATGACACCTTTGGCACTCACTTTCATTTTACAACAATTATCATCCACTCTTAACATTCATATTCGACAACCTCAAGGTATATCAAAGAAAATCTCTTAATATCTCATACATCATTCGAATATAACATGAACCAATTTGCAAAGTTCAATTCAGCAATTAAATCAAGCATATCTTAAAATTTAATACATAATATAATACAAGAACTTACCAACTAAAATCCTCTATACCGAATGTAAACACATCTTCGTTCATTCATTTCATATTTGAATATCACATTTGATACATTGTAAGTATTATTATTATCACTAAAAATTCATATTCGGCACATAAGAATTTCTCATCTAAAAATTCCATCTAACACATATATCAAATTATTTAAAAATTTAATACATAAAACGAGTTAATGACTTACCTCGTATATTCTCACACTGAAATTTTGACTACTCGACTAATTTAGCTTTCCCCCTATCCGAATTGGATTTCTTTTCTTCTTGAGCTTCAAGTTTTCAAATGAAACTAATTAAACTAAATTTTATGCAATTCAATCCAATATATAATTATTTATACAAATTGTTGAATTCACCCTTACTATTTGTCACATTCGGCAATTTAGTCCAATTGCACAAAATACCAAATTAATCATATTTTATTTACTTCTAGCTATAGCTGAATACTCCCATACCAAATTCAAGCCCTCATATTTAGCACATTTCCTAGTTTAGTCCCTCCTTTAACTAAATTTCATGAATTTTACAATTTCACCTATAGTTTACAAATCACATAAAACTGAATGAAAATCTCTAGTAATTTAACATAGAACCTTCATTTTCTAACAACATCATCAACCAAATAAAAGAGACCTTTCATGGCCGAATACCACAATGCAAATAATTTCCAAAATTAATACATGGGCTATGTGTATTTCTTAACAACAAGCTCAAAAATACACATTTTACCAAATTATACACAAAACTTACCTTGAATTTTAACCTCCAAGTGATCGAACAAGAGAGAGCTTTTCCCTTTTATTTTTCTTTAAGTTTCGGCAATGTAGAGAAGAACATGCAATTCCCTTGTTCTTTTCACCATTTTGTTATTTTATTATTATGGTTTCTTATTTTAACATAAATTAAATTTCATAACATCATTATAAAATACATATAATATCATATACTTACCCTCACTACCGTACACTAATTTCAACAAATAGCTTATTTGCCATTTAACACCTTAATATTAAAGAAACATGACACTTAAGAATTTTCATGGTAGTATGCATATAATTTATTTGATGCAAATTAATCATTTCTTAGTAATTAAGCACCCAAACCTTAAAGTTTAAGCACAAAACTTTAACACATCAAAGTTCACATATTCAAAACACAGAAAAATAATATTCAAATATTTTTTGACTCAGATTTGTGGTCAAGAAACTACTGTTCCGACTAGCGTCAAATTCAGGCTGTCACATTAACTTTTCAATGAACCACGTTTTGAAATTCAACGAACACAAACTAAGTCTTTACACAAGTTCTTAAATATCAAGAAGGGTTTCAATGAGAATAAGGTTTTCAAAAAACACTTCAATGTGACACGCCAGATTTGGGCTAACTTTTAGGCTAGGTTTGGGGTGTTACATTGAATCTTAGGTAGCGTATATGGATTGAGCTGCTTAAAGACTATGACAGTACCATCGAGTATCATCCTGGCAAGGCCAATGTGGTGGTTGATGCGTTGAGCCGTAGAGGGATGACGGATTTGAGAGTGATGTTCACTCGACTGAGTCCGTTTAACGAATGAAGTTTGTTAGCTGAACTACAGGTTAAACTATCTTGGATTGAATAGATTCGGGGTAAACAATTGGAGGATGAGTCACTTAATTTGCGGTTCTATCAGGTTGGGAGTGGAGGAACTTTAGATTTTGTGCTAAATTCTGATGGTGTGTTGTGCTTTCGGGGCCAGATATGTGTACCAAACAATATGGATTTGAGGCAGTCTATTCTGAGGGAGGCGCATAGTAGCCCTTACGCTATGCATACTAATGGGAATAAGATGTATCGTGATCTCCATGAGTTGTACTGGTGGTCGAGGTTGAGGTGCGAGGTTACTAATTTCGTTGCTCGTTGTCTGGCATGTTAGAAGGTTAAGGCTGAGCATCAATTACCTTCAGGTTTGCTGCAGCTAGTTAAGATTCTACTATGGAAATGGGAGCGAGTAACAATGGAATTCGTTAGTGGGTTACCTCTAACACCCACTAAGAGAGATTCTGTGTGGGTTATCGTATATCAGTTGACCAAATCAGTGCACTTCATATCGGTTAGGAGACTATTCTCTTCAAAAGTTGGCCAAGCTCTATATATCTCACATAGTAAGACTACAAGGGATACCTGTCTCGATCATTTTTGAAAGGGTTCTACGCTTCACATCTTGATTCTAGAAGAAACTACACGAGGCTATGGGTTCAAAATTGGACTTCAGTACTGCATTCAATCCTCAGACTGACGGTCAATCTGAGAGGGTGATTCAGATACTGGATGATATGTTACGAAGCTATGTGATAGATTTTCGTAGGAGTTGGAAGGATTATCTGCCACTAGCAGAGTTTGCCTATATTAACAGCTTCCAATCTAGCATTCAGATGACACCTTACGAAGCTCTATATAGTCGTAAGTGTCGCACTCCCCTATGTTGGACTGAGTTAGGTGAACGTCAGATTTTGGGTCCTGAGTTGGTTCTTGGGACTGAAAATATGGTCAGATTGATTTGGGATTGTTTGGAAGCGGTATTTGATAGACAGAAATCGTATGCAGATCTGAAGAGATGTGAGATTGAGTATCCTGTGGGGGACTTCGTATTTCTCAATGTCTCGCCATGGAAAAAGGTTTTGAGGTTCAGTCGAAAGGACAAGCTGAGCCCTAGGTTCATTGGGTCGTACCAGAATTTGAAGCGAGTGGCACTAGTTGCTTATCAGTTGGAGCTACCTCCGGAGTTCGATTATATTCATGATGTGTTCGACGTCTCGATGTTGTGGCACTACGATTCTGATCCTTCTCACATTGTCCCTATTGAGGAGATTGAGGTTAAGCCAGATTTGACATTTGAGGAGGAGCTGGTTCAGATTCTGGATCGTGATGTTAAGGTACTGAGGAAGAAGTCTGTTCCACTAGTAAAGGTTCTGTGGCAAAATCATAGCACTGAGGAGGCCACGTGGGAACTTGAGAATTCAATGCTTCAGCAATATCCTCATCTATTTTGATTAGGTAAATTTTGAGGATAAAATTTTCTTTTAGGGATAGAGTTGTAACGCCTTAATTTTCCTTATTTCGGCATTTGTAAATTTTGACACAAATATCTATCTGCTTTAGTGGTTAAGTGTTCTGGGTGTATGTGTGAGGTCCCAAGTTCAAACCTTATGATTAGTTGATTATAAAACTATATCAAAATAGGCCTACTGGTTTGGTGGTTAAGTTGAGTGTTAGTCTATTGGAGGTCTTGTGTTCGAATCCTTGCTATGGCGAAGGTAGTATTTTGCTCTAAATTTTGGCTAGAGTTGTGCTGGAGATGGATTCTAAGTAGTGTATTGGTAGTGGGTTAGTGGGAGATAATTAGTGGATTAAGGGGTTATCGAAATCTTTTTATTTTATTTTTTTTTTAAAATTTTGGTGTGCTTTTCCAAAATTCTTATGTTTGTTCTTCTTTCTTTCCCTCTTGCCGATTTTTGCTTTGAGTTTTCCCCCTCCTTTTTCTTCGTTTTCCCTAATCTATTCCTTTCCTTTGTTTTTGCAATGTTGTTAGCACTCGCGCGGGTTCGTTAAGTTTCCCTCTTCTTTTTTTTCATGAAATTCTTAACAATTGAGTAGTAATGTGTTTCCTTTGCAATTAATGGCATAGAAGGAGGCTCTGATTAGTGAATCTCGTATTTATTATTTTATCGGTGTTAACAGAGGGTCTTCGTTGGCGGTAAGTTAAGCTATTATTGATAAGTTATTGTTGAACTTGTTAATTAGCCTGCTAATTTAGTTTTGAATGCTTCTTTGTTAGGTTTCAAGGCCTTAGAGGTGTTTTGCATCAAAACCGTAATAGGTGTGTACTCGAAAACGTCAAAAATGAGGTTTCAAAAAAAGTTGAAAACCATTCTGTCAATGCAGCACAAGCGTGTGGTCACCCGTGTGGTAGGTCGTGTGCAATGACACGGCTGTGTGGTTGACGAAGGCTAGGCCGTGCGCTAGACAGGGTCATATGGTGGCCGGGTATGGCCGTGGCCGTATGGGCCACATGGGCATGTAAGTCCACACGAGTAGTCCACATGGGCGTGTGGGTTTCTGGATCACATGGCCTAGGCCAATCTAGGCGTGTGGGTCCACACGGGCAAGCCACATGAACATGTGGGCCCATTTTTCTAAGATTTACCCTAGGGTTGCACGGGTTGTTTTGGCAATCAAGTAACATTTCTGAATTCAATGATTAATTAAAGAACATTTTAACAAATAAGTAAAGGTTTTACTCAAATTGCTAGGTTTTCCAAAATCCAATCATGTGACATCGCTAGATTCGGCCATAACGTCTAGGCCGGGTTGGGGGTATTAAATTACGGATATTATCTCAAAGAGATTAAGGATATCCTATAAGGTTAACACACTTATGACAAGGTCATTGGATGAGCACTAATAGAGTTACTTTTGTAATGGTATGTCGTTGGGGAGAGCTTAGTCACAGTACTTAGTGGAATGACTTCGTGACTAATGAGTTCATAATTATAAGGCGAAAAGCTAGAACTTAATTATAAATCATTTAAGCCTCAATTGCATGTCTAATTGGTCCCTCCGCTAGCTCATCGAAACTAGAAAAATGAATAGAAATGGTAAAAATGAAGAAAATGGAAACATTTGGACATGATTATGGTTTCTCCAAAATGAAAAAGAAAATGAAGAAACAGAATCATTTAAAAATGAATGTAGTTTTTTCCAAAATGAAAATTACCTGAAAAATGAATTTATGTTTTTTGAATTAAAGAAAGTTTGAAAATGGAAATAAATCATTTGGTCATAGTGAACCATTGAATAAAGAAATAGTAAATATATTTTCTCATATATTCTTTTACGGTAAAGTCATCATGATTTTAATGGAATTAAAATTGGGTTGAGAAAATTATTTAATAGAAAATATATTGAAGTTTATTTTGGGAAATAGAAAAAATTTGGATTGGATCAAATAATAAATTATTAGGTTAAAAGCTCGAGAAGTACTTGTAATTGGACCCAATATGGAAGAAGCCTAAAAGCCCCTTATATAAAAGGGTGGGATGGCAAACCCTAGTATTATAAACTAGGGTTTTCACCCCCTATACTCCAAGTTAGACTTGGAGTTTATTTTTCTAGTTGAAATAAAGTTTTACAATTCAACAAGGGTTCTACCTTCTCTCCCTTTAAATAAATGGAACCAATAGGGCTACGTACACTATTTTCAGATATCGTTATTCTGTCCAAAAATAGAGATACTTTTATTTTTTAAGAATTAAATATATTTTCTGGAATAACGATTTTGCCAGTTTCTATTTGATTAGAGATTTTCGTTTTCACATTAAAGAAAAGAAAACTATTTCTAGTTCTGTGTTTGATTCGAATTGTTCGAGCCCACACTCGAAGTAGTTAGTGGTACGAGAATAATGGAGAAGATCATTTGGCTGAAAGACGGGAACAATAAGGATCCGTCCATCCAAAACCATAGGTGCGAATTAAGCCTAGGGTTTATTACAATAAATATCATAAACTGGTCGATTTTCAAAATTTTTTATTTTTTGTTGCATAAGAAAACTGTTTTCAAACCAAAATTTTTTCCAACATTTGGTATCAAAACGTCAGGTTTTGCTATGTTTATAATGTAAATTGAGACTGAATTTCTCTCTCTTATTCATGTATGATTATATTTGATAAGTTGTGACATCCTTGTAATTGTATATATGTTTTGGGGAATGATACAAATGAATGTATGATATTATTTTGTTATTATGGATGATAAAGTAATTTTGCCAAAATTGTGATTCCTAGAAATTTTAATGTAATTTATTATTATCTCGAACATGTATTTTTTAGATCATGAACTAACATATCTACGCAGGGTTTAATTTATTATTTATTTAGAATAAAATATGTGAGTTGGAAATGGATATAAGAATTTTGTAATTTTAATGGATATAAGAATTTTGTAATTTTTTTGGCAGAACCTGTAAAATCAAGATGCATCCAGACTGATCGAAATGGTACAAACCTGACACGAAATCGATGGTGGTCTAGAGGTGATGGTCAATGACAATGGGTCACATGCGGTAGCCGACAGTGGTCAGCGATGGCCCGATGGTGGTTGATGACAACCAAGCAGTTGTTGACGATGAATGGTGGCTGAGGGAAACATTAACATGGAAATAAAGGCGGAAAAAGAAGTCAATAAGAAGTTCGTAGTGGCAAAATTGAAAACCAAAAGTATGTTTTGGAATGAATTTTGTAATTTTGCAATTTTTATTTTTCTAGGATGGAATCATAGAAACTTTGGCTGGTTAGAGTCATTTAAATTTTATGCTTTTATATTATTGAGCTAAACATGATGATATTTATATTATTGCAATTGTACGTTCATGCATATATGTGATAAGCATGCCATATAGATTAGGGAAGAATGCAACATGTACTTGTCATGCATATATTGATCATTCATGATTGAACTCGAAAATTAAAAAACCTTACATATTTTTAAAATATTGAGTGGGAGAAGGTCCTTAAATAGCATACGGCCTCTATCAATGGTCTCTTGTAATGGCATGAAACGGACTTGCCCCAAGGTAGACGTTGTCATGTGGATTTCACTGAGAAGATTTCTCGAAAGTAAGCAAAACTTTCTTATAATCGTATAATAGTTGGAATGGTTTGAGAAGAAGTTTTAGAAGAGGGACTGAGCCATCTATTCAACAATCTGAGGTTAGAGCCCCAGCTCAAGCTTATGTAGTCCGCACTTAAGGAAAGGGTGATATTGTCAATGTTGTAATAAATATATTTCTTTTATATTCAATACCCACATATGATTTGATTCATCATGGTTCTTCTCATTCTTATATAAATGTTGAGTTTGTAAAATCGGGGAAATTGAAATCCAAAATGTCGAAAGTAGTCAGGGTTGTGCCGAGTCCATTGGGACAAATTGTGCTCGTTGACCAAGTGTGCAGGCGATGTCCATTAGAAATCTAGAACAGATTATTTACTGTTGATTTGTTAATAATGCCATTTGGTGACTTCAATGTGATTTTGGGAATAGATTGGTTAACTAAGGATAGATTATCGATAACTGAATAAGCTAACGATGAAAAATCGATCATTGTTATCACATATCAATGATATGTTTGATCAGTTGAAAGGTGCATCAGTCTTTTCTAAAATCGATCTGAGATTGGGATATTATCAACTAAAGGTGAAAGACAATGGCATACAAAAGCATCATTCTGTACGCGATATGGTCACTATAAATTTCTGGTGATGCCATTCGGGCTAACAAATGTTCCTGCAGTGTTCATGGATTTTTCAGCCTTGTCTTGATTAGTTCATGGTTGCGTTTATTGATGATAACCTGATATACTCGAGGTTAGAGGCTGAGCACAATAACCATTTGGGAATTGTTTTGCAAATGTTGCCAGAGAAGTAACTTTCCGAGAAGCTCAGTAAATGTGAATTTTGGTTATCCGAAGTGGTATATCTGGGGCAGGTTATCTCAACTGAGTGCATTTGGGTTGACCCTAAAAAGATTAAATATATTTTTAGTGGAAAGCACCGAAAAATGTATCTGAGATTCAAAGCTTCCTCAGCTTGACCAGTTATTACAGGAGATTTGTGAATGATTTTTCCAAAATAGCCATGCCAATGGTGAAGCTCCTGTAAAAGAACGTGCCATTTTTATGGGATATTTGGTGTCAAAAAAGTTTTGAAAAGTTAAAAGCTATGCTAACAGAAACACCGATCCTAATTTTGCCTAAGTCGGGAAAAGAATTTATTGTTTTTAAAGATGCCTCAGTAAATGATTTGGGTTGTGTCCTGATGCGGGATGGTAAAATGATTGCTTATGCGTCTCGTCAATTGAAAACACATGAACGCAATTATTGGTCAACTTTTAAAATTTGCATAACCTTCTATTTTGTAAGATAAAACAAACAACTTTAAAAATTACCCCAAAATTATCTTTGACTTAGGGTTTGTATATTGATTATAAATATTGACTTAGCATACTCTCGTGCATTTTTTTAACCAGGCAAACTTTATTTTCTTTAGTCTGCAATTTTTTTTTTTCACAACTAGTATACGAGTAAAATGCAATCACAACTTAGAAATTATTTTTTCTTTTGTAAAAGGATAAACTTCAAAAATAGTAACTTTTGTTTGCCTTAGATTACATTTTAGTCACTTATAGTTGAAATGTTACGTTTTAGTCACTTATGTTATCGTTTTGTTAAAAAGTGGTCACTTTATCGTTAAACTCCGTTACCTCCCTAACGACAGTCCTACATGGTAGTTCAAATGGGTTTTAAATGCCAACTTGGATGTCTTATGTGGCAATCCAAATTAAATTTATTCAATTAAAAACCAAATATCAACCACATATCAGCTTTGGTAACACTATAAAACATAGAAAGATACACTATAAAACAACCTATCACATATGAACTCATAAGATTAGATGTGAACTTCACAAGTTTCTTCGGTTTAAAGCTTACACGGTTCATGATACCTGTACCATCTCGAATCAATCTCACACTCATTCACATCTCGGTTATACCGGTTGAACCATTTGAAATTCTATTGGTTACTCGGGAATCTCGCACCCTAAGTGCCACATATATATAGCTGAAGCTATCTCAATCACATATCACATATAATGTTCACTCTCGAGCTATCAACGGGCCTACTCACACAAGCTGTCAGTCAAGACGTAGCTACACAGTACTGCTCCCACAAGCTGTCAAGTAATCGCAACACATGTCGGTATACTCAGCCACTGGTAGGACGTACAGGACCGGCACCCGAATCACATAATCACAGTAATCCTAATGTCATGACATTCGTATCCTAAACTATCCCTAAGGTTCAAACGGGATTTCTCACTCGCCAAATCCACATCAAATATGTTCGCAAGGTCGTATTCACAATTTATGCAATATCAAAGCATTTAAAACACAAATATAATAATGCTTATTACATACGAACTTACCTCAAATGTAAAAGCGACGAAATAAGTTGATTATTTTGAAACCTTATTCTTTCCCCGATCTAAATCCGTATTTCACTTTTCTTGATCTAAATGTAATCAAAATTTAACTTATTCAATACCATTCTATTCAATTTAGTTCAAAATACACATTAAGGCAACTTTACACTTTTGCCCCTAATAATTCACATTTTATAATTTAGTCCTTATCTCATAAAAATACAAATTCATGCAATTCCACCTAAACCCATGCTAGCCAAATTTCAATTAGGTCCCTAGTATCCCATATTTTTCATTTATTTCACATTTAAACCACAAAGTTCTCACATTTCACAATTTAATCCCTCATTTGTATTTTCACCAAAAATCACTTAATAAAACTTGTTTATCTAACAACAAAGACTTATTTTCCATCATCAACTATCAAATTACTCCCATATTCATCAATAGTAAAAATCAAACACTTTAATATTTTCTCAATTTAGTCCCTGGGCTAGCTAGACTAAGCTGCAACAATCTCAAAAATATAAAAAATAATTAAAAACGGGACAAAAATCGTACCTTAATCAAGAATTCAAAGTGGCCAAATGTTTCAAGCCCTAAATGGTTTTCTTTTCTTGTTAAAATCGGCTAATGAAGATGATAACATCAAAATGTGGTTTTTGTTTTATTTATTTTAACCTTATTTACTAATTTACTTTTTACATTTTTAATTTCAATCAAATTTCAATAATACTAATCTTATAAATGCCCACTAACATACTAATGGTCTAATTACCATTTAAGGACATTTACTTTAATGTTCTATAACTATTAGACACCATTAGCTAATAGAACTCAACTTTTATGATTTACGCGATTTAATCCTTTTTATCAAAATAAACACTTAAATGATAAAATTTCTTCACGAAATTTTCAAACAATTATACTATCATACTGTAAACATTAAAATAATAATAAAATAATTATTTTGATTTTGAATTTGTGGTTGCAAAACACTATTCTGATTTGATTAAAAATGGGCTGTTACAACTCTCCCCCTTAGGGATTTTCGTCCCCGAAAATCTTACCAGTGAATAAGTTAGGGTACTATTTTCTCATAGCTTCCTCGATTTCCCACGTAGCTTCTTAAACCCCGTGAAGTTTCCAAAGTACCTTCACTAGAGCTATACTTTTATTTCTCAACTCTTTGATCTCTCAAGCTAGAATTTTGATATGTTCTTCACTATATGTCATATCAAGTTGAATTTCAATCTCAGTTGGAGAAATTACGTGCGATGGATCTAACCGATACCATAGTAACATCGACACATAAAATACATCGTGGATCTTTTCTAACTCTGATGGTAAAGCTAGCTAATATGCAACTGGCCCTATTCTTTCGATAATCTCATATGGCCCGATAAATCGCGGGCTCAATTTACCTTCCCAACTAAAATGAAAAATTTTCTTCCACAGAGATACTTTCAAAAATACTTTATCGCCGATCTGAAATTCAATGTCTTTATGTTTCAAATTCCCATACGATTTCTGTCGATCTGAAGCTGCTTTCAAACTATCGCAAATTACTTTCACCTTTTCTTCGGTTTCTTTGATCCAATCAGCCCTTTGAATCTTTTTTTCCCTAAGCTCGGTCTAGTACAATGGAGTGTGGTATTTACGACCATACAATGCTTTATACGATGCTGTCTTTATGCTCGATTGAAAATTGTTATTATACGCAAATTCAACCCATGATAGATATTTCTCCCAGTTGCCTTCAAATTCTAAGACACAACAACGCAACATATCTTCGAGAATCTAAATAATTCTCTCAGATTGACCGTCGGTTTGCAGATGAAATGCAGCACTAAAATGCAACCGTTTACCCAAAGCTTTTTACAATTTTTTTAAAATCGCAACGTAAACCTTGGATCTCTATCTGAAATAATCGAAACTGGCACCTCGTGCAATCTAATGATCTCAGAAATGTACAACTCAGCTAATTTATCAAGTGAATAATAGGTACATACTGGAGTAAAATGTGCAGATTTCGTTAGTCGATCAACGACAGCCCAAATGTCATCTTTCTTTTTTGGAGATAGGGGCAAACTCGATACGAAATCTATGGTGATTCTATCCCATTTCCACTCAACTCATCTGATTCAATTTGAAGAATTTCATTATTATGACATTTCAATAATCTTTCGTCTATAATTCATAACAGCATCATACAGCGTCAACCAATCCATACCCAGAATTACATTGAATTCATCAAATAGTAACAACATCAAATTGGCCGAAAAACAGTAACCCTGAGCCATTAAAGGATATTTCTTGCAAACTTTATCAACTAGAACGTAATTTCCTAAGGGGTTCGATACTTTAATCACAAATTCAGTAGACTCAATAAGAAAATTCTTACTAGATGCTAAATTCATGCAGATATATGAATGAGTCGATCTAGGATCAATTAAAGCAATCATACTAGTGTCATAGACATAAAATGTATCGGTGGTAACATCTGGTAATGACGCATCTTCACGAGCGTGAATAATGTTAGCTCTAGAAGGTGTTCTAGCCTCAGATCTTATAGCAGAGTCCTTTGTCGCTCCGTTTTTACTACTCATATTTCCTACATTTCTAGGTGGTCTTCCTCTAGCGGATGTGTTACTCGGTCTTGAATTCTGAAATTCATTTTTCTCACATTACCCACACTTGACACTAAAGTAACTTGAGCTTTATAACTCGTCTTTTTCCTTTCAACATCTCTATCTGAATATCCCTTTGAAGTTGTCGACCGATTATACCAATCATGTTATCTTTTTGACGAAGAGTGATGGGATTTACTTATTGACCTCTTTCTTGAATCTCTAGCTTCAAAATCTACTTTTCTCTTTTCTTTGCCAAGTTCTTCGGCTTTGTAAGCTCTGTCAACTAGCACCACAATTTCTTTCAATTCCAAAATCCTGACTAACATCTGATGTCTTCATTTAACCCATCTTCAAATCTTTTACACATGATTGCCTTAGTGGAAACACATTTCTGAGCATACATACTAAGTCTCACAAACTCTCGCTCGTACTCAGTCATAGACATACGACCCTATTTCAATTCTAGAAACTCTTTGCGCTTCTGGTTAATAAATTGCTGGCTAATGAATTTTTTCCTAAACTCAACTTGAAAGAATTCCCAAGTGACCCATTCTCTCGCTACTATAGATATCAAAGTGTTCCAACACTGAAATGCAACACCTTTTAGAAGTCATACAGCACATTTCACACATTCCTTTAGCGTGCAAGATAGTTCATCAAATACTCTGATTGTAGTCTCAAGTCAGAACTCGACTCTCTCAGAATCGTCATCAATAGTAGCTTTAAACTCTTCAGCCACGTATTTTCGAATCTTATCAATTGGCGGCTTATTCAATCGTAAAAGTTTCGCACCTTGAGGAGCTACAGGAACCGATTAAGGATTAAGTGGGGGTGGAGGTTGTTAAGCAGCTGGATTTGTTCTAACAAACTCCGTAAACCACTCGTTCATCATCTGGAAGAAGACTTCTTTGGCCTCTCCTCCCTGACTACCCGATACAGGCCTTGACTTAGATTACGCTACTCCGTGAATGGAGGCTGGCGCATTACTTTCAACATTTTCAGCTACAGCTCGATTGGGATCCATTTACTCTATGAAAACACAATTTAAAACTGTCAGGAGACATCACACTATCACAGGTTATATATGGCATGTATAGCTAGACTCTCACTCGCTACATTAGCCCTAGAATCAGCTAAACCGTAGCTCTGATACCAATAAATGTAACACTCCTAAACCGTAGCTGTCATCGAAATAGGGTTACAGAGCATTACCAGACTTATATCATAATCTAACGTACATCTCTCATACCAACATTAATTCCAAATAAATTTCATCCATATTGTCCCTAATACAAGCCTATAAGGCCCAAACATGCTTTAAGAGTGATTCGAGACTAAACCGATAACTTACGAAAATTTTAGGAAAAATTTCAAAATTTTCACATACAGGGGGACATAGAATGATGTGTGGAATTTATAGTGGAAGGAGTAAGTGTTAAGGTAGAATTCTTAGAACAATTTAATAAATAACAAATTCTAAGTTCTAATCCTATACAAAGTTAACAACAATTAATAATTAATATATGCATATTAAATTATTATTGCTATTAATTTATTAAGATAAAAATAAAATATGATTAAATTTAAACTAATCCTAATTCTATTCTAAGTTGATAAAAATTAATATATATTATAATAGATATAATTATATATTAATGATTATCATCTTATTTATTAAAAAAAACATTTATTCTAGATGCCTTTTGAAAATATTTATAGAAAGATGCATCTAATTTTAATATTTATGAAAAGATCAACCAAAATTTGAAAATAGTTCAATTAAGTCCCTAGACTTAAAGAAAATTTAAAATTGAGCTGCAATCTAAAACTTGGATCAGAATTGACCATTTTATTTAAAAACTTGAAAATTTATTTTTCCATTTAGGGAATAATTTCTTAGAAAATTATGTTAAAATCAATTCCCAGGAAAGATTGAAAGAGTCACAAGCGATCCCGCTTAAGTTCCAATCTCCTAGACAATTTATTTAAACATACTAATCCCAAAAGTATACCCTAAATCATTTATTTAAAAAGGAAAACAAGAAAATTTAATCATTTGATAAAATGAACAAGATTTGATCTCGTTCAATTTTATCTCCCCAATAATGTTTCAAACGTTAAGCATTAACATGAAAATTACCTCCCTTACTTTGGTGTTCAAAAACTCCGTATGGATAGATGCGATGAATTGTAAATGGACCAGACCAACATGATTTTAACTTACCTGGAAATAACCTTAATCTGGAATTGAATAACAAAACTTGCTGACCTGCTTCAAATTCTCGAACTTGAATGCGCTTATCATGCCATTTCTTAAGTCTCTCGTTGAGTAATTTGGCATTTTCATATGAAAACCTTCAAAATTCCTCTAACCCATTGAGTTGGAGCATCCGTTTCTCTTTAGCAAGCTTAAGATCCAAGTTGAGTTGTCGGAGGGCCCAATAAGCCTTGTGCTCTAACTTCAAAGGCAAATGACAGGCTTTCCCAAATACCAACCTGTAGGGTGAAATCCCTAAAGATGTCTTGCATGCTGTCTTGTAAGCCCATAAAGCATCATCTATTCTTTTGGACCAATCTCGTCGATTCGGGCAAACTACCTTCTCAAGTATACCTTTAATCTTTTTGTTTGCCAGTTTAGCTTACCCATTCGTCTACTGATGGTAAGCTGTGGCAACTTTGTGCTTCATCCATGTTTGTCGAGTAACCATTTCAACCACTTGTTCACAAAATGGGACCCTTCATTACTGATGATGGCTCTTGGGGTTCCAAACACATGCTTCTGCAAAAATTTCATCACAACCTTAGCATCGTTTGTCGGATATGCTTCAGCCTCAACCCACTTAGGCACATAGCTTACTACTACTAATATGTACTTGTGACCAAAAGACGAAGGGAAAGGACCTAGAAAGTCAATACCCCAAACATCAAATAATTCTACCTCAATGATGTTTGTTCGAGGCATCGCATTTCTGTTGGTGACATTTTCGGCCCTTTGACATCGATCACAACTCTTTACGTAAGCATATGCGTCTTTGAATAGTGTTGGCCAAAAGAATTCGGCTTACAATACCTTGGCCACAGTACTTGTACCTCAAAAGTGTCCCCCACTCGGAGCTGAGTGGCAATGATATAGAATCTTATGTACTTCATCTTCTGCCACGCATCTCCTGATCATTTGATCTGCACACTTTTTAAACAAATATAACTCTTCCCAAAAATAGTACTTCACATTGTGAAGAAACTTTTTTCTTTTGATGATACATTTTATCAATCGACATCAAAACCATAAGCTAAAAAGTTAGCAATATTAGCAAACCAAGGGGTATTATGGACATGACTTACCTTCAGTATGTGTTCATTTGGAAATGTCTCCTAAATTGGTATAAGAGGAGAATTCCCTTCTTGTAGCTCCAATCTAGACAACTGGTCTGCTAATTGGTTTTCTACTCCCTTTTGATCTTGGATTTTTAGATCGAACTCTTAAAGTAGAAGTACCCACTAGATCAGTCTCGGCTTATCATCTTTCTTGGCAAGTAAGTACTTAATTGCCAAATAGTCTGTATAGACAGTACTATAAGATCAGATCGAAACTTGTCAAAAGCAAACACAATAGCAAGTAACTCTTTTTTTGTTACCGTGCAATTCAGTTGAGCTCCTATTAAAGTTTAGTTTGCGTAGTAGATGGGATTAAAAACTTTGTTTCTTCACTAGCCCATGACAGCTCCTATTGCGAAGTCACTTGCGTCACACATCAATTCAAATGGCAAATCCCAATCTGGTTTGACGATTATGGGTGCTAAAACTAACCGATTCTTCAAATTGTTGAAAGCTCATAAGCACTCTTCATCAAATTTGAATGTCGTGTCCTTCTCCAATAATTTGCATAAAAGTTTAGCAATTTTGGAAAAGTCTTTGATAAATCTTTGGTAGAAACAGCGTGGCCCAAAAAGCTCCTAACACCCTTTACAGATGTTGGAGGTGGGAGTTTCTCAATAACGTCTACCTTTGTTTTATCTATCTCAATTCTATCTCTTGTTATCCGATGCCCTAGAACAATACCTTCTCGTACCATGAAATGGCACTTTTCCCAGTTGAGTACAAGGTTTGTTTCTTCGCATTGCCTTAGTACCTTGGCTAGATTGACTAGACAAACATCATAAGTATATTCGAATATTGAAAAATCATCCATAAAGACTTCCAAGTATTTTTCAACCACATTAGTAAAAATAGACATCATACATCTTTAAAATGTAGTAGGTGCATTACATAAACCAAATGGCATGCGTCTAAATGCAAATGTACCATATGGGTAGGAGAATGCTATTTTGTGTTGATCTTCTAGTGCTACTATAATCTGATTACACCCCGACTATCCATTGAGAAAACAGTAATAGTCTCGCCCCACAAGTCTATCTAGCATTTGGTCTAAGAACGGCAGAGGAAAGTGATCCTTCCTAGTTGCCTTGTTCAGCTTCCGGTAATCGATGCAAATTCTCCATCCCGCAATCATTCTAGTCGATATCAACTCATTTTTCTCATTTTCAACGACTATAATACCTCTTTTCTTTGGTAGACACTGGATCGGACTTACTCATGAACTGTCAGAGATAGGGTAAATTATACTCGCATCTAACCACTTGATGATTTCTTTCTTTACCACGTCCTTCATGATGGGGTTCAGTCTTCGTTGTCCATCAATCGTCCCTTTCTTGCCATCTTCTAGGATAATCTTGTGCATGCATACAGATAACTAATATCGTAAATATCGGCTATGGTCCATTCGATAGCCTTCTTGAATTGTTTCAATACTAAGATGAGTTTCTCTTCTTGCTCATTGGTTAATTCTGTTGAAACAATCACAGGCAAAGTAGAAGCGTTACCTACATAAACATATTTTAAATGTGAATGTAGTACCTTGAGTTCTAATTTTAGTGGCTCCTTGATTGACACTTTTGGTTGGGTATAATCACTATTCTTTAACTCCAAAAATTTAAAATAGGATTGCGGATTAAATCCCCTTTGATTAGCTTCCAGCAAAGCTAAGTATTCATCATCCTCTTCATCATTTGGAGGGTCTGATGTCAAAATTTGTTCTAATGGATCCTCAACATAGTTTAGTACCTTCTCCATGATTAAATCCTCTAAGTCGGACACTGCAGAACAATAATCAATTATGTCAAGAAATCACATAGACTTAAAAACATTAAATGTTACCTGATCATCCTGAACACGCATAGTAAGCTCGCTCTTTTGTACATCAATAAGGGTCCTTCCGGTTGCTAAGAAAGGCATTCTTAGGATGATTGGCACTTCTTTGTTTGCTTCAAAGTCTAGAATCACAAAGTCAGTAGGAAAGATAAATTTGTCTACACATACCAATCCGTCCTCGATTTTTCCTTCTGGATGTGCTAAGGATCGATCTGCTAATTGAAGTGTAACCGTGGTCAGTCTAACTTCACTTATCCCCAACTTTCTAAATATTAACATAGGCATCAAGTTGATACTTGCACCCGAGTCACATAGTACCTTACCGCAATATGTTGCTCCAATGTTGTAAGGTATGGTAAAATATCCAGGATCCTCAACTTTGGGGTAGTTTATTTTAAAGATATGCATTGCATTCCTTTGTTAGGGCTACCATCTCAAATTCTCCAAGTCTTCATTTTTTAGACAATATATCCTTCATGAATTATACGTAGTTTGACATTTGTTCAAGTGCTTCAACCAGCAGAATGTTGATATTAAGTTGCTTGAGTACGTCTAAGAACTTCTTAAATTGAATTTCCTACTTTCGCTTCTGAAGTCTTTGAGGATAGGGTGGTGGAGTTTTCTTTACTAGAACTGGTTGATTCGTCTTTTGTGGCAATTCTGCATCTAACGGAGTTATTAGTTGATTAGAATTAACTGGTTCTAATGTTACCTTGTCAGCTTTTGTAGATTCTGGTTTCTGTGAAACTAGAATTTCAACACTCATTTGAACTTCCTCTGAGTCTTGAGCATCAACTTGCTCCTTTTCAACTTTGACTGTGTTGGGTTCTAGTGTCTTTTCGCTCCTTAATGTTAATGCTTTACAATGTTCCTTTCCCGAATTCCTCGAATTCTCCGTATCACTAGGTAAAGCACCTTGTGGTTGGTTTTTGAGTTCAGTTGCAAGCTGGCCCGTTTGGTTTTCCAGATTTTTCAATGTAGTTGCTTGGCTTTGGATTAAGGCATCATACTTAGCTATGTACGCCTTCAACAAATTTTTTTAAGCCATTGGATGGTTCAGCTTGGGTCAGTTTCTAAACTTGTTGGGGGAAACTTGGTGGCTGGGTCAATCTAGGTTGGGTATAAGTGTTACTGGTTCCAGCCCCTAGGTTACTCTAGGAAAAATTGAGTGGTTTCGCCATGATGGGTTATAGAAATTAGATTGCAGTCCTTGCCTTCCTCGAACCTGGTTTTGGTTACCCATGTAATATATGGATTCTGGATTCGATGGACATTCTTCAAACAAATGTCCTTCCTAACAATAGGCACAGGCTATATTTTCAAATAAATTTGGTGGTTGTGCTGTAAAACTGTTAGACCCATTAATGGTAAGAGTTTTTAACATTGAGGATATTGAGGATACTTGAGATACGAGTGAACTGAGAGTGTCTACTTCATGTATTCCAGCAACTCGTCTTTCTGTTGCTGCTCGATTGGTTGGCCATTGATAATTATTGCTGGCGATCCTCTCAATGATTTCATAAGCCTCATTAAGGCTTAGAAAGGAGCACCATTAGCAGAAGTATCCACTACCATCCTCGTGTGAGCATTGAGACCATTATAAAACGTCTCAAGTTGGATGCAATATGGGATTCCATGATGAAAGCACTTCTGTAATAATTCTTTGTACCTTTCCCATGCCTCATACAAGGACTCATTATCCATTTGTTGGAAAGCAGTGATCTATTTCCTCAACTTAGCATTCTTGCTGGGTGGGAAATACTTAATAAGGAATCTTTTTCCTAACTCTTTCCATATGGAAATTGAATTTGGTGGCAATGAGTTCAACTAGGCTCGAGCTCTATCCCTTAGCGAATACAGGAACAACTTTAATCGTAATGCATCTTTGGGCACTCTCGCCAACTTGAAAGAATCGCTCACCTCTATAAATAGTCTTAAATGAAGATAAGGATCTTCGATAGGCATTCCACTGAATTGGCCCACTGTCTGAAGCATCTAGAACATGTCTAGCTTCAGCTCAAATTGTGGTGCCTCGATTTTGGCTCTCCTAATACCCGGATTAAAATCATGAAACACTGGCACGACATACTATCTTAGAGCTCTATCCCTATCATTAGCAATAAGGATAGGATTTTGAGTAGGGTTTGCTCCGTTTCCTTGATTCAAATTTTCAAAGTTCACTTCTTCGGTCCTTCTCTAACTTGCTTGTCTTCTTTGCTGTCGAACAGTTCTTTCAATCTTAGGGTCTACAGGGAGTAAATCGATAATTTGGTCAATACTCATAAACACCTGAAATAATCACAGAAAAATTAATTAAGATAAAATTAAATAGAAAATTAAACCAAAATGCAAAACTAACAAATTCACAGATAATGACTTTTTAAAACAATCCCCGGCAATGGCGCCAAAAACTTGCAACGACGAAAATGTGCAAGTGTACTCAATCGCAACAAGTAATAAAGTGACAAGTAAATGTCGGGTTATCGTACCCACAGGGACTGTGAAAAGGATTATTTATAAATGCTATTTAAAACACTTTAGTGGAGAAAAATATTTTGTTTTAAAAAGGGTGATTAAAAACTAAGATTTTAAACTAAGTAAAATAAATAAATAGAAAATAAAAATTCTAATGCACGATTTTAAAATATGATTTTAACCAAGATGACATAATTGTGTTAGATTAATTACATTTCTAACTTAAAATTATTAAACTCATGTTTATGTTGTTAAGAATAAATACACGGCAACTCGATAATTTGCTAGCTTATGAACATACTCACTTACCAAAATCCATTCATCTCTTGACTATATCCCTATGTCAATTCAACCAATCAAACAAATCATAATAGGCAAATATATTATTGCACATACATACTTATTAAATTAAAATAATCTCTTGTACATATCCCTATGTCAATTCAAACGATTAATTAAATCTAATAAGCACATAAAAGACTACGTGAGGTAACAAATTATCCCTACCTTGAAACAGTTTAATCACAATAATCTTGCAAGTTATGCAAGGCAAATGTATCATTAGATACCGTTGCTAATTTAACCCTCAGCTACCTTAGATGATTAAACATGCACTGATTAAGTATTATGTCCATTAATTACAATTTCAATCCGTTTAAATAATTAATTCATTAGCTACCTCACAATTGTAATGCAAGAATAACATAGTCATGATTTTACTTAATCAAGCATCTTATTGAGACCTATAAAAACATAAACACAATTTTAACAATTTAAGCAGACGAAATGCAATCAACCAAACAAGAATTAAATTCAAGCTAAATTAATTAAATTAACCATTCCAACAACATAAATATTCATAGACATGTTTATAATAACAACAACAAAAATTAAAAAGATAGGGAACAAGAATCAAATCTGGTGTTTCTCTGTGGCTTGACTAGTTTTCTCCGTTTTTCCTTCTCCACTGTCCTCGTTGAACCAGGGCTGCTATGAATACTTAATTACTGATCTAAATGGTTGATGAATGCTCCTTTTCCAAGAGGAGAAATTGGCAAGAGAGCAAGGGAATTTGGATGGGAAATGAAGGGAGAAAGTGGAGAGAAAAGAGAAGAGATGTGAATGCTTGAGGTGTGTTTCAAATGATCAGCTTAGGGGATTTTTATAGCTGAAGAGGGATGCTAAAAATAGCTAAAATTAGCAGCCAAAGAGCCCTCCCTTGGCCCTCCACACATGTGGCAAGTTTGATATGTTCAAACTTGCTAAATTAGGCTTGGGGCAAAACTAGAAAGCCACCATTTGTGGAGGGGTTTCTTTCCAACTTGAACAAGTCTTGAAGGGCTATTTTGCAAGCTAACTATTCAGCCAATAAGCTACTTTGGGTCAGCATATGGACAATTTTTGGGCTGCCTATTACTTGATCGGTTCGTTTCACTTGGTTCAGCTCAACTGAACCACTTTTCATAATTAATTAGTAATAATTTATTTAACCCAAATTAAATTGGATATAAATTAAAATTAATTATATTATGAATTAATACACATAATTTTGGACCGACTTAGGCTGAAAAATTATTTTTCCTTGATGCTTCAAATTGCTTCTCAGTTTTTCTCTTCTAGTAGTGTTTGCCGAGTCGTTTTTAGCCCTTTGTTCAAATCTGTCGAAAATGATCAAAATTAATCAAAATTAATTATAAAATTAACTAAAATTCAACATGTTCATAATTTGAGTACAATTTCATTATTTTATAAAATTAATTATTTTTGACAAGAATTTTGTCGAAACTGCATGATTTTAAGTTAAAAAAGGCATGGAAAAGTGTGTAAATTTTTGTGTTTCCAGGACACACGCCCGTGTGGCCAATCCATGTGTCTCACATAGCCAAAAGATAGGCCGTGTGGACTTTCAAAATGAAAGCACATAGTCGTGTTCCAGATTGTGTCCTACCACGTGTAACTCTCTAACTTGGGTCACATGGCCAACCACAGGCTCGTGTGACTAACCTGTGTAACTGACTGACTTGTTTTCATTAGATGCTACAGGGGACACACGATCGTGTCACCTGACCATGTGTCACATACGGTTGAGACACACGCCCGTGTCTCTACCCGTGTGGACAAAAATAGGCTATTTACCAAGTCATCTTGCCACCTAACTTGTACACACCTACATCAAACCAAATGGCACCAAAGCATAGCATAAATAAGCATTCATCCAACCTCAACAAAACATAATTTAAACCATTTCAATACCAACATATACAAGGCACACAAATACCACAATATGCTATTCAATTCCCTGCTAAAATCACATTCTTAATTCACCTAACTAGCTAACTTCATATGTGTACTTTCTTACTTTTAATCACATACATATCAATTCTTCGAATTTCAGCCATATGGTACTCCAAATACCATTTCACAACAAGCATGAATTTATCCATTTCCAACCACATATCAACATGACCATTTACACAAATACTTACACAAACAAATCAACCAAAATAAGCCAATTCACATGGCTATATACCACACCAAACACTTATCATTAACAAGCCAATTCAAATAGCTAAAATCTTTACCAACACATATACCTAAATGACCCAAGTTCCTATACATGCCATATAACCATATATATAAGATCAAAAGTACCAAAAGATAGCTTGATAGTGTGATGAAGTCTCTAACGATCCTCGAATCTAAGCTAGCTTCGATAACACTATAGAACATAGAAAGATACACAGTATAAGCTATAAAGCTTAGTAAGCCCATATGAAATAAACTCAATTTGTAACACCCCTAACCCGTATACGTTGCTGGAATAAGGTTACTAGGCATTACTAAACTTATAACATAATTCCACATACATTTCTCATACACTTTCGATTCATAAGCATATATCAATAAATTACAATCATATTGTCCCTTAAACGAGCCTACAAGGCCCTAAAGATGCATTAGAAGTGGTTCAGGACTAAACTAATCACTCAAAGAAACTTTGGGAAACTTAGAAAATTTTGCTCAAAATAGAGGACACACGCCCGTGTGACTAGGCCGTGTGTCACACACAGTCACCAGACACACCCGTGTCATAGGCTATGTGGACATTCGAAATGGGATCACATGGTCATGTCCCAGACCATGTCCTACCTCATGTAACTTAAGCGACGGAAATGTGCAACTGTACACAATAGCAACAAGTAATAAAGTGACAAGTAAATGTCGAGTTATCGTACCCATAGGAACTGTGAAAAAGATTATTTATGAATGCTATTTAAAACACTTTGGTGAAGAAAAATATTTTGCTTGAAGAAAGTGATTAAAAGCTAAGATTGCAAACTAAGTAAAAATAAATAAAATAGAGAATAAAAGTTCTAATGCACGATTTCAAAATACAATTTAATCAAGATGACATAATTGTGTTAGATTAATTACATTTCGTAACTTAGAATTATTAAGCTCATGTTTATGTTGTTACAAATAAATTCACGGCAACTCGGTAATTTGCTAACTTATGAACACACTCACCTACCAAAATCCATTCATCTCTTGACAATATCTGTATGTCAATTCAATCGATTAAACAAATCTTAATAGGCAAATATGTTATTGCACATATGTACTTATTAAATTGAAATGATCTTTTGTACATATCCCTGTGTTAATTCAAACAATTAATTAAATCTAATAAGCACATAAAAGACTACGTGAGGTAACAAAGTATCCCTATCTTGAAACAACTTAATCACAATAATCTTGTAAGTTATGCAAGGCAAATGTATCCTTAGATACCGTTGCTAATTTAACACTCAACTACTTTAGATGATTAAACATACACTGATTAAGTACTGTGTCCATTAATTACAATTTCAATCCGTTTAAATAATTAATTCGTTAGCTATCTTACAATTGTAATGCAAGAATAACTTAGGCATGATTTTACTTAATCAAACATCTTACCGAGGTCTATAACAACACAAACACAATTTTAATAATTTAATTAGACAAAATGCAATCAACCTAACACGAATTAAATTCAAGTTAAATTAATTAAATTAACCATTCCAACAACATAAATATTCATAGACATGTTCATCATAACAACAACAAAAATTAAAAAGATGGGAACAAGAATCAAATTCGATGTTTCTCTGTGGCTTGACTAGTTTGCTACATTCTTCCTTCTTCGTTGTCCTCGTCGACCAAGGCTGCTCTGAACACTTCAATTGTAATGCCCTAAAAATATAGGGTTTAAAATTTTGTATGATTTGACATAAGTTGCATGTGGGTGTGCTAGCTAGATGATTTGGGGGTGTTTGGGAGTGTTAGAAAAGCCTGGGTTTGAGTCCTAGCTTTTACAAGATTTTTAATTTTTCTCTTAAATAAATCTGGATGCTGGTATAAAGGCTTTATAAATAATAGTGTTTGTTTTCTAACACAAAAGAAATTGGTGGTCTAGTGGCAAGGTGGCGTGTAAAGGAACCTTGAGGTCTGGGGTTCGAGTGTTGGCATAACGTAAATGAGGTATTTATTTTACAGCTGGGTTAGGCCAGTGGTTGTGTTGTAGTAGAATTCTGATGGATGAGTGGTGGAGTGATAGGTGGAGGATATCAAGGAGAAAAATGATAAGTGGATCATAGGATTTAAGTGATTTGTGGAGAGAAAGTTGTGGAGTGATAATAGGAGATATTCTGGGAGGAGAAATAGGAATTTGAATGGGAGGGGGAGTGTGTGCTGAAAATGGGACTCTGGGCTTGGAAAACTCAATTTTGGTGTGTTAAATTGCGGCATTTGTTTTTGTTGTGCCGTTTGGGGTCATTTCGGGTGCTTTCGTGTGTGTTCTTTTTATCAATCTTATGCCTCTCTTGTTAGCTAAGCTGAATAGGTAAGTTTTCCTTTGGTTTCATTTTACTTCTCTATCGGATATTGCTTTCTTTTGCCCCTACTCTCTTTAGATTGTCGAATCCACTTTCTCCCATTTCTCCTCTGTTCTTTCGATTTTCTCTTTAGCAAAACCTTTTTTCTTCTCCCTCTCCCAACCTAAACCGAATACATTTCTTATTTTTTTCCTTTCATTTATTTGTTTTTCTTTCTTCTTCCCTCTTCTCTCTTTCTTCTTCTAATCGAGTGTTATTTAACACCCTAGACCCGACCCAGACGTTATGGCCAAATCTGATGATGTCGCATTAAAGGGATTATTCCAAAACGACTTTGTTTAGTTAAAATTATGCTCAATGGAAAAGTTTCTTGGTTAAAAACTTAAATTTGTGACTTAGAAAATCAAAATCCTTGTAACTTGTTAAGTTATGGTGAAAGCCCATGTTTTAAGAAAACGTTCACATATTAAGTTACTTAGAAAACCACGATTAACTTTTAAAATTTTAATTAAGTTTGATGATCCCACAGTTGTAACAATAATAAACCCAAATGAAAAGTCAAATCGGAGATACAAGGCCTTATTACAACCCATTGAAAAACAAGCAATTAAAAATAAAATAATTCGAAAACTATTTAAAACCTCTAAATAGCTTGCAGTATGGTCATCTCCGAGTCCTCTCCCATATCGAGCCGTCTACTGAGGGTCACTTGAGACATTCAATTAAAGGGTATGAGTTTTGCAACTCAGTGTGTACGACCCTTGGCAATTAAATTAGTTCAATATACAAATATCACATTAGGCCTAAGCCCTAACAATATCGGTGGTCTTGGGCCTTAGCCTACATTGACCTCAAATCATATCAATTCCACATGAATGCAATGCACCCATCCCAAATCCAACCCTGCACTCCATTTCCTTTCCAACCCTACACTCTTGTGGGGATATAAATATCAACCCACCCATCTCGACACTCCAAAGGTAGCACCAACAGCGACACTACTCAAATGTTGCAGCAAGGTTACTTTTCATATAATGGGCTTAAAGCCACCGGTGGATCCACGGTCGTCAAGCGACTATGCGATCCTCACATATCTTCCTCCGTTCAATTAATCCCACCCAAATGCAACATACATTTCATGAATGCAACATACAAATTTTCACACATTAAGCACTCAGGGGTGTTTTAGTCATTTCACCACCCAGAGGAATTTTGGTAATTTCTACCCTACAAGGGAGTATCGGTAATTCTACCCTACAGGGGCATTTTAGTAGTTCTACCCTACAGGGGTAATTTCGTAATTTCTACCCTAGAGGGGTATTTCCGTAATTTCTACCCTAGAGGGGTATTTCAGTAATTTCTACCCTACAGGGGCATTTTAGTAATTTTTTAATGGTACGGGTTTTAATTATGAATTTTGGTCCATCAACAAGTCCTCCGGCTAAAGTGAACGGACACTATGCACCAGGTAGGATTCAAGAGAAGAGGAGGTGGGTCACTCGGACCGCTTAAGTACCAAGCTCTTCCTAAATCCAATCCTAGACATGCAAACATCCATTGCTACACCTTAGCCTAGCGACCTGACCACGGACATGTTTGATTATTTATTTAAGTCTTATACAATTTGAGAATTCATGAGAACTAGGCCTAAAGTCCATTAAAACCATATCATGCATTTCTACAATCCCATAAGGCCCACTAAGCCCAGTCACGTTCATAAAGCCCATTAAGCCCAATCATGCTTATGTAGCCTATTAGTCCCGATCAGAATCAAATCATACAATCATCCATATCAATCCATCATACAATTTTATATAACAACTTTGCCAATTTGGGACCACAAGCTCGGTAAGCCCACTTAGCCCAGTCTGGCTCGGTTGGCCAAACAATGGCCCGAAACCATGAGATCGCTCTCTAGGCCTCGGTAATCATATCGGTATCTCTATACGAGTGTTCACACACTCCTGTGATTACCGGCGCCATCCCTTTGGCTTTTCAGCATTCTGGCATTTCGGGATTTCGACTTTTGCATATTGGTCGTGTGTGCAATGTATGTACACACCTGATTGAAGACCCGTACTACACTATCCTCAGCCCCAACCTACAATCAATACCAACCTCGAATCAATTTCCATACTTAACTACAACTTTACTAAAATCCCGAAGCCTTACCGTAACCTTACCGTATGCCCCCTGTTCTAATAGCCTCTCTTAGCTATTATTCCTGAATATCCTTAGATCTACATTAATCTCAATCGTTAAAGACAAAATAATAGGTGACTTGTATCCACTTAAGTCACCCTTTCACTTACTGTAGACCATTCGGCCACATATCCCTAAAATCATGAACACTTACCCAAAAGCCGAAACGAGAGAATAGCTTTTCGGTAGAGACTTGTAGATCCCTATTACGCTTGCGATTTATGAACCCTACCCTTATCAAAAAAAGGTTAACGACAAGAAGGGTTAGATAGCCTCCGCCTTTTACCAAAATATACTAAATGATGTTTGACGAATCACTTACCGAATCTAACCTTTGATCTTGCGGCCTAGATAGCTACTGAACGAGATCCGGCTTCTAAAACTTGATTAAGAGAAGATAATAGCAACTGATTTTTGATGGAGGAAAACAAAGAGAAATCGACAATTTGATGTGGCTATTTTGGCATTTAAGAGGTTAAGAATGGATTTGACTTTTTAGAGAAAGAAGACTACCATGCTAATAGAAATTTTGACAAAAAGATGGTGGGTTATTCGACAATGGAAGAAATAGAATGAGAAGAAGAGGAGAATTCAGCAATTAGGGAGAAGAAGAAAAATAATGAGAAGCCCAAAGAACCCCTCAAAGGAATTCGACACCCTTAAATAGCCACAAGTCGAACCTAGCTTCACCTAAAGTCCCATTCGGCACCATCACCTCCCCTCCTCAATCTCCTATTTTCTCTCCATTATCCTTACCTTAAATTTCTCTCCTGAACAGTCCCTTCCAGAGTCCACTCTAATGCCTACCTCCCTTCCATGGTGCAAAAATAAAGTCCCCAAATTTACCACATTAAGCCTCGAACCTTGGACCTCTTTAACTGATAGTGACGCCACCTATAACTCCCTAAGTGGCGCTACCTTGCCATTGAGCCACAGGCCCAATTGTGTCCTAATTTCCCTTTAATTTGTTTAAGAGGCCTAATAACTGAGACTAGGGTTCCATCAAGGCAAAAATTAAAATTTTTGCTAGAGTCCTGGATCGAGCCCAAGACTTTTCCCACACTACCAATCCTTCCTAATTCCCTTAAATATTAAACTAAACGTGAAATTTTAAAATTTTCACACGCATCTAAATTATTTAAGCCGCCTCCTAACCAATCTTAAACTTAAGGCCCAATACTTCTAGGCCCAAAATTCGAGGTGTTACAGTTATCTCTCTTTTGATCCTTCTCAGGTACTTTTGTGGTGGTGGCTGTTTCTTCTTCTCTTAAATCTTCTATCGATTTTACCTGTATTTTAGTTGGCTGAATATTGTTCTCCTCTACTATTGATAAATCATTTTAGTTTGCAAGTGGTCTGGCGAATCGGTAAGAGCTCTGTTAAGTGATCTGACAAATCCATTTTCACTGTGTTCCTCTAAAAGTCGAATACCTCTTCTCTTATTATTCTGTGGTTGTCGAATGATGACTCTTTCCCCATGATGTGTGTTCATGGATCCCAAGTTGTACCAAAGAGTGAAAGGCGCAAGTGTTCTCGAGCCATCGAAACCCTTTCTCTCAATTTTTGATTAAGGTAATTTTGATACCTTGTTTTGGGATTTAGGCCAATTACTCTTATGTTCAAGAAATGTTATCTATTAGGTTGGGCTACATTTTGCTATTCGGTTCTATTTACCAAATCTATCATTAGTGCAGTTAAACACTAAGATGGGAGTGATTGATTTTGGCCAGTGATCTAGGAGGGATAGATCATGAATCATCTAGGCATGGTAAGTGGTGATGGTTCAAACATGGATTAAGTGCTTATGCGTTTTGTCAATTGAAAGGCTAATTGGATATTTAGAATGATTGTAGGTTAGTGTTCAAGGGTTTTCGCAAGTATTCGTAATTAGGTGTGTAATCACACACCAATCTGTTATTGACAAAAGCCGAATAGGTGTGTAATCACACCCCTCTCTACTGTGAATCGGCAAAAGCCGAAAAGCCAAAACTTCAGCATTTAAGGCTTCACAAGTGATCGATCACTCATGTGGTGTATTGAGCCTACAAACACAAGGCGGTAGACTGTAGAGGCCACTACGAGCATTTTCGTAGACTTGGGCTAACAATGGGCCTCGGGCCCCTTTATACTAACATGACTGTAATACCCCTGAAGTGTAAAATGACTATATTACCTCTTGAGATAGATTGATTGATGCATGTATGAAATAAACTTGACTATTATTGAGCATAAAATTCTGCATTCATGTATGATTTATGACATGGCATACTGCATAGGATCGAGATACTGTTACAAATGAAGTACTGGTGGCTCTGCCACATTTATACTATTACTAGTGGCCTTGCCACATTTACTATACTAGTGGCTATGCCATATATACTGTACTGGCAGCTCAGCTGCGATATTGGGGTGCTGGCTGGGTGGGTTGATTTTATCCCTACATGGTGTGTTAGTGGTACGGAGTGAGGTGTTTTGGCTGGATTGGGTTGGGTTGTACTTTTGCATTATTACATCGCACGATTACTATTTTTGGGCTAAGGCACACACTGTTACTGTATTGGGCCAAGGCCCACATTGTACTATTTCTGAATAGGGCTCAAGCCCAGACTATTTCTGCATTCTATATACTGATTGACAGATAGGGAATTACACACTAAGTTTTCATAAACTCATCCTTTCCTTTAACTGTACAGGTAATCCCCAGCCTTAGGCGATTTGGTGCTGCGAGGGACTCAGAGATGGCCACACAACCGTAAATAATTACAAATTTGGTTTTATTCATACTTTTATTTATGTTGTGGATTTGTTTTTGTAATAAGGCATTTCATGGGATTTTATTTATAATTGGGCTTTTGGATTAATTACTTTAAACTGCTAGATTAAAAGATGACGGGTTTTCAAAATAATAACAATTTTTAAAAACCCGCGTACTAAACTTTGTTGATTTAAAAAGCTTTCACGGAATAAAACAGATTGAGAAATCAAATGTAACAAACATGACAAACATTTTGGCGAGATATTTTGTTTAAAAGTAATAAAAGGGTTTTAACTTGGAAACAAATTTTTACCAACAACTACATTTTTCAAAGAACACTTTGATGTGACATGCCAGATCTGGCTGTAACATTTAGACCAGGTTTGGGGTGTTACATTTAGTGGTATCAGAGTCAAGTTACAAAACTCGACTGTGGAATGGGTTTTGAAAATTTTTCTGAAAGTTGATTTTAATGATTGGAAACGTTTACAATTTGAAGATTCATAAGTGTGGCACACTGAGCCTCCGGCACCAAATCTGTAAGTTCTCTAATATTGTTTACTGTTATAGACTGAAACGTAATATTGAGAAACTATTTTGGATAGTAGGACTATACTGTGATACTCTAGTTAGAGTAAACTGAAACGATAGAAAATTAAAGACTATAGTGGGACATCGATCTATGAAAACAACTCTAGTTACTACTCTTCATAAAAAATTTGTTAATAATTACTGGAATTACAAACTGATGTATAAGACTTCTAAAATAGATAATACACAAATCGATATGAGTACTAGAGGTATGGAAGGGGTACAAGAGGCCGCGGTAGAGGCCGTGGAAGTGCTAGGGCTGGGTCTTTTGCATCTGCTACATGCTTGCTAAGGAGGCACTAGCTTCACCAGTGACTGAGACGGGGTCTTATGATCGAGTGGCTGGGGATGATGTTCTATCCCAAGCCATGCTCTGTGTTCTAGAGAGGGTTGCTGGAGCTAGTACTGGTGTATTGAACTGAGGGTCAATTTTAAAGCGACTCCAGTCTAACGAAGCTAAAATTTTCAGGGGTATTTCTAGAGTAGCCCCAAATGTGGCAGAATACTGATTGGAAGCCACAGAAAGGATAATGGACGATCTAGACTGCACTTCGAAACAGAAATTAAAAGGTGCAGTGTTCTTACTGCCGGACGAGGCCTATCAGTGGTGGCTTATTGTGAGAGAGGGTACTCAAGCCGATCGGGTAATGTGGGACTTCTTTAAAGCAACTTTCCCAGGAAAGTACGTGGGTACAAGTTATGTGGATGCCCAAAGAAGGGAATTTTTGAGCCTGACTCAGGGGAATAAGACAGTGGCAGAATATGAGGCAGAGTTCTTGCGATTGTTTCGTTATTCTCGTGGGATAGTAGCAACTGTGTATGAATACTGTGTACATTTTGAGGACGGCCTCCGAGATGAGTTGCAAGTACTGATAGCTCCGCAGAGGGAGTGGGACTTTGCTACCCTTGTAGAAAAGGCGAAAATTGCTGAGGATGTGAAGCACTCTGAGCGCCAGAATCGCGAGAAAGATAGGGGCAGAAATTGGAGGGAATTAGGGCCCTCAGGTTCTTTGGGGAGGCCTATAAAGAAGGCCAAGTTTGATGGACCAGTCTGAACTGGGGTTTCTATTGTTGTTGCTAGACCACAGCCTTGTGCTAATTGTAGGGGATATCACTAGGGTGAGTGCTGGAAGAGGATTGGAGCGTGCTTCAGATGTGGGTCTATAGATCATCTGGTTAAGAATTGTCCTCAGGTGCCAGTTCTGATGCAAGCTACAGGACAAGGTCATGTACAACCAATGAGGGCTGCTTAGTAGCCACCGAGAGGCCGTGGTCAGGCCAGGGTTGGAAATGGCATGGGACAAGGCCGTGGAGCACCAGGTAGAGGTGCTAGTAACACCGAGGTGAGGCAGCCAGCTCTAGTTTTTGTTGCTCATCACCGAGAGGATGGTGACACCCTTGACGTTATAACCGGTACCTTCTTAATTCATTATGTACCTTATACCACTCTGATTGATATTGGATCAATGCATTCACACATTGCATACACTATGTTTGGGACGTTAGACATTCTGTTTGAGAGTACTGTAAATGAGATAACTGTGGTAAGTCTGCCGGGACAATCGGTTAGGGTAGACAAGTTGTTTAGAAATGTGCCCCTAGAGGTTCAAGGGGTTATCTTTTCGGCGGATTTGATGGAACTACCGTTTGGTGAATTTGATCTAATCTTGGGTATGGACTGGCTGATAAAACACTGTGCAAGCTTGGGTTGTGCTGCCAAGCGTATGGTGTTAAAAACTACTGAGGATGAGGAGGTGACTATGATAGGGGAGTGAAGGGATTATTTATCAAATGTAATCTTTGCACTGAGGCCCGAGAAATTGGTTCGTAAGGGTTGTAAAGCATTTTTAGCCTATGTTGGTGTTTCTGATTCTAAAGGTCCTTCTGTTGGTGATATCAGAACTATTAAAGAATTCCCTGATGTATTTCTAAATGAACTTCCTGGGTTGCCTCCGAACCATGAGGTTGAATTTGGTATTGAGCTCCTGCCTGGAACAGCTCCAGTGTCCATTGCCCCTTATAGGATGGCGCCAAAGGAGTTGGTAGAATTAAAGGCTCAAATTCAAGAACTACTAGATCGAGGGTTTATTTGACCTAGTATGTCTCCTAGGGAGCACGGTACCCCCTGCTAAGGATTAACAATCTATTCGATCAGCTACAAGAAGCTTCAGTATTCTCTAAGATAGATCTCTGTTCTGGATACCATCAGTTGAGAGTTAAAGAAGTTGATGTGTACAAGACAGCATTTAAAACTCGATATGGTCACTATGAGTTCCTAGTAATGCCATTGGGGCTAACAAATGCACTAGCAGCTTTCATGGACCTCATGAACTGAGTATTCCAACCTTATCTGGATCGGTTTGTGGTGGTTTTTATCGATGATATCCTGGTGTATTCGAGAATCGAAGACAAACATGATGCGCATCTTTAAGTTGTTCTGTAGATTCTAAGGGAAAAACAGCTATACGCAAAATTCAACAAGAGTGAGTTCTGGCTGTGAGAGCTGACATTTTTGGGTCACGTGGTATCTAGCGAGGGGATTAGGGTTGACCCTCGGAAAATCGAAGCTATTCTGGATTGGAAACCACCTAAGATAGTATCTAAAATTCAAAGCTTCCTAGGTTTGGTTGGGTATTACAGACTATTTGTTAAGGGGTTTTCATTAATTGCTGCACCACTAACTAAGTTACTGCGTAAGACAGTACCGTTTAATTGGACTAATAAGTAGCAAGAAATCTTTGAGAAACTAAAAAAGGTTCTAACTGAGGTCTCTGTCTTAATACAGCCAGAATCTGGGAAAGAATTCACCGTCTACAGTAATGCATCACACGTTGGTTTGGGTTGTGTGTTGATGCAAAATGGTAAGGTGGTTGCTTACGCATCTCGTCAACTTAAGCCTCACGAGGTGAATTACCCAACCCATAACTTGGAATTAGCCACGGTGGTATTTGCACTAAAGATCTAGAGGTATTACTTATACTGTGAAAAGTGTATTATTTACACAGATCACAAAAGCCTCAAATATCTTCTTACTTACAAGGAACTAAATCTTAGGTAGCGAAGATGCATAGAGCTGCTTAAGGATTATGATTGCTCAATTGAGTGTCACCCTGATAAGGCTAACGTGGTAGCTGACGTGCTAAGCCGTAGGGCTGTATCAGATTTGAAAGCAATGTTTATTCGTCTCAACTTGTTTGATGATGGTAGCTTGTTGGCTAAGCTTCAAGTGAGATTGATGTGGACTGAACAAATTAAGGGTAAATAGTTTTTCGATGAGTCATTGGTTCCTCATTTTTGACAAGTGGAGAATGGGGAGACTTCTAATTTTGGGCCGAACAGCGAAGGGGTATTATGTTTCTGTGGAAGATTTTGTGTTCCGAAGGACTCTCACTTAAGACTGTCTATTCTGCAGAAGGCACATAGTAGTCCTTATGGTATGCATCCTGGCAGAAACAAGATGTACCAAGACTTACGTGAACTGTATTGGTGGCCAGGACTTAAGCGCGAGGTTACTGATTCTGTAGGTAAGTGTTTGACATGCCAGCAAGTTAAAGCTAAGCATCAACTGCCTTCTAGGTTATTACAGCCAGTTAAAATTCCTCTCTGGAAATGGCAAAGAGTAACTATGGACTTTGTGAGTAGGCTGCCCTTAACGCTTACTAAAAAGGATTCAGTATGGGTTATCATAGATTAATTAATGAAATCTGTCCATTTCATACTAGTCCGTACTGACTACTCATTACAAAAACTGGCTAAGTTGTATGTGGCTGAGATTGTGAGACTGCATGGGGTACTAGTTTCCATCATTTCTGATAGAGATCCTCGATTTACAGTTCGGTTCTGGAAGAAGTTACACGAAGCTTTGGGTACAAGGTTGGACTTCAGCACTGTGTTCCATCCTCTGAAAGATGGTCAGTTAGAGAGGGTGATTCAGATACTGGAGGACATGTTAAGAAGCTATGTAATTTATTTCCAAGGCAGCTAGGAGGACTACTTGCCGCTAGTAGAGTTTCCATATAACAACAGGTATCAGTCTAGTATTCAGATGGCACCGTATGAGGCGTTATATGGTCATAGGTGTCGTACTCCTACATGTTGGACTGAGCTGGGTGAGCGACGAGTTCTGGGGCCGAAGTTAATTTTTTATATTGAAGACAAAGTTAAATTGATTCGAGATTGGTTGAAGGAAGCATCCGACAGGCAGAAGTTATATGCAGACTTGAAGCGTAAGGAGATCAAGTACTTTGTGGGGGATTATGTCTTTCTCAAGGTCTCACCATGGAAGAAAATTCTAAGGTTTGGTCGTAAGGGCAATCTAAGCCCTAGGTTCATTGGGCCTTACCGTATACTAAAGTGTGTGGGATCAGTTGCCTATCAACTTGAATTGCCTCTAGAATTAGACCGAATTCATGACGTCTTCCATGTGTCCATGCTAAGGCATTACCGCTCTAATCCTTCGCATATAGTGCTGGTTAAGGAAATTGAGGTTAAGCCAGATCTGACTTTCGAAGAAGAACCAGTGCAAATACTAGATCATGATGTTAAAGTACTGAGGAGGTAATCTGTTCCACTAGTTAAAGTGCTATGGCGTAATTACAGTTCAGAAGATGCCACGTGGGAACCTGAGAAGGTGATGCAACAACAATACCCTCACCTTTTCTGACCAGGTAAATTTCGAGGTCGAAATTTCTTTTTGGGGGGTAAAGTCATAACGCCCCAAAAATATAAGGTTTAAAATTTTGTATGATATGACACAAGTTACATATAGGTGTGTTGGCTAGATGATTTGGGGGTGTTTGGGAGTGTTGGAGAAGCCTGGGTTCGAGTCCTGGCTTTTACAAGATTTTTAATTTTTCTCTTAAATAAATTTGGACGCTGGCATAAAGGCTTTTATAAATAATAGTGTTTGTTTTATAACACAAAGGAAGCTGGTGGTCTAATGGCAAGGTGACGTGTAAAGGAACCTTGAGGTCTGGGGTTCGAGCATTGGCATAGCGTAAATGAGGTATTTATTTTGTAGCTGGGTGAGGCTAGTCGTTGTGTTGCAGTAGAATTCAGATGGATGAGTGGTGTAGTGAAAGGTGGAGGATATCAAGGAGAAAAATGAGGAGTGGATCATGGGATTTGAGTGATTTGTGGAGAGAAAGTTGTGGAGTGATTATAGGAGATATTCTGGGAGGAGAAACAAGAATTTGAATGAGAGTGGGAGTGCTTGCCAAAAATGGGACTCTAGGCTTGGGAAACTCAATTTTGGTGAGCTAGATTACGGTATTTGTTTTTGTTGTGCCGTTTGGGGTCATTTCGGGTGCTTTCATGTGTATTCTTTTGATCAATCTTATGCCCCTCTTGTTAGCTAAGCCGAATAGGTAAGTTTTCCTTTGGTTTCATTTTACTTCTCTATCAGATATTGCTTTCTTTTCCCTCTACTCTCTTTAGATTGCCAAATCCACTTTCTCCCATTTCTCCTCTATTCTTTCTATTCTCTCTTTAGCAAAACCTTCTTTCTTCTCCCTCTCCCAACCTTAACCGAATACATTTCTTCTTCGTTTCCTTTCATTTATCTGTTTTTCTTTCTTCTTCCCTCTTCTCTCTTTCTTCTTCTAACTGAGTCTTATCTCTCATTTGATCCTTCTCAAGTACTTTTGTAGTGGTGGTCATTTCTTCTTCTTTTAAACCTTCTTTCGGTTTTACCTATATTTTGGTTGGCCGAATATTATTCCCCTCTTCTATTGATAAATCATTTCGGTCTGCAAGTGTTCTGGCGAATCGGTAAGAGCTCTGTTAAGTGATCTGACAAATCCATTTTCCTTGTTTTCCTCCAAAAGCCAAATACCTCTTCTCTTATTATTTTGTGGTTGCCAAATGGTAACTCTTTCCCCATGATGTGTGTTTATGGATCCCAGGTTTTACCAATGAGTAAAAGGCATACGTGTTCTCGAGTCATCGAAACCCTTTCTCCCAATTTTCGATTAAGGTAATTTCACACAAGATTACATCCATGACTTCATGGAATATCATAATTTCATAGAAAATCATCATAAAGAATTTACCTAACATACAAGCTAAATTATCACATACAACTTACCTCGGGTCCAAAATATGGGTGAATACTTGGTTTAGTCCACAACTTTGCTTTTTCCCCGGTTTCGGTCTGGGCTTTGTGTTTCTTGATCTACAATGACAAATTTAATTTATTTAGCACCCACATTGACTAAATAGCTCATAATTGACACCTTGACAAAATTTATAATTTTGCTCCTAAACTTTTGCATATTTGCAAAATGGTCCCCTAGGCTCGTATAATGAAATGCACTTATTTTCTTGGTTACTGAAGCCTAGCCCGAACTTTTCATATGCTCATAGTAGCCCATATTTCTCATTAATCTATACATTTACTACACATTTTACTAACTTTGCAATTTAGTCCCTATTAGGGTTTTCCATGAAAATCACTTAGAGAAAGATGTTTATTACACTTTAAACTTCCATTTTCTACCACTAGGCATCAATTTACTTGCATGCCATTTATGGGTAAAATTTTGAATGTGAACCCTAGCTCAAATTAATGGTAGAAATAGCTTGCTCATGTTGCAAGGATTTCAAAAATACGAAGAAAATTAAAAATGGGACCAAATTGCACTTACTTGATGCTTGAAAAGTTGAAATAAAACCCTAACTATGGAGCTTCAAATTTTTAGCACCCCTTGGAGAAGATGGACAAGATTTTTGCCTCATTTTTCACTTTTTATTCTTAACTTTACCAAATGACCAAAATGCCCTTATGGCCTCATTTCTTTGATATTTTTCCCTTCTATGGGCTTTTTTGTCCATCATGCCAAAAATTGGTCTAATTCCTAAATAAGTGCTTCTAATAATTCTTCAAATGCTAATTCACCTTAAAGCTTCTAGAAACTCAATTTTGCAAGTTTTGCAATCTAGTCCCAAAGGACAAATTAATCACTAATTCATAAAATTTCCTTCATGAAATTTTCTCAATATCATGCAAGCATGCCATAAACTCAAAAATAATCATGGAATAAAATTTTCTACTTTGGATTTGTGGTATCAAAACTACTATTCCTACTAGGCCCTAATTCGGGCTATTCCAATTCTCCCCTTTAGGGATTTTTGTCCCCAAAAATCTTACCAGTGAACAAGTTGGGATATAGGTTTCTTATATTTTCCTCAAGTTCCCATGTTGCCTCTTCATCTTATGTCTTTGCCATAGTACTTTCACAAGGGCTATACTTTTATTCTTAACTGCTTGACCTCTCGAGCTAAAATCTTAATCGGTTCTTCACCATAGGTCATGTCCGGTTGAATCTCAATGTCTGTCGAGGTAATCACATGTGAAGGGTCCGATCGGTAGCGTTGTAGCATGGAACAAGGAATATATCTGAATCTTTTCCAATTCGAGCGGTAAAGCTAGCCGATAGGCTACCGGCCCTATCCTCTCAGTGTCTCATAAGGTTCGGTATAACGTGGACTTAACTTACCTTTCTGACCAAATCTAAGGCTTTCCTCCACAGAGAAATTTTCAAGAACACTTTGTCACCGACTCGGAACTCTATCTCCTTTCGTTTCAAATCAGCATATGACTTTTGTCTATTGGAAGCATCTTTCAAGTATTCTCGAATCACCCTTACTTTTTCTTCTGTTTCCTTGACTAGATCAACCCTGTGAATCTGATTTTCCTTGAGTTCTGTCCAATACAAGGGCGTTCTACACTTACACCCGTATAAAGCCTCATAAGGCACCATTCTCAAACTTGACTGGAAACTGTTGTTGTATGCAAATTCAACCAAAGGTAGATACTTTTCCCAACTACCTTGGAATTCCAATACGCAACATCTAGGCATGTCTTCAAGCACTTGTATTACTCTTTCTGACTGTTCATCAGTCTATGGATGAAAAGCAGTACTGAAATTTAGCTTTGTTCCCAAAGCTTCTTGTAGCTTTCTCCAAAATCGTGACATGAATCTCGGATCTCTATCTGAAATGATCGACAATGGTACACCTTGTAATCTCACAATCTCTAAAATATACAAGTCGACCAACTTATCAAGTGAATAATCCATACATATAGGTATAAAATGGGCTGACTTTGTAAGCTTATCAATCACAACCTAAACAGAGTCTTTCTTCTTCGGTGTCATTAGCAAACTCGTCACGAAATCCATGGTAATACGGTCTCATTTCCACTTGGGAACCATGATAGGCTGTAATAATCCGAATGGTACTTGGTGTTTTGCCTTCACTTGTTGGCAGATCAAGCATTTTGAAACATACTCGGAGATATCTCTTTTCATATTCGGCCACCAATACCTTTTCTTCAAATCATTGTACATATTGGTACTGCCAGGGTGGATAGACATAGAACCACTATGTGCCTCATATAGAAGTCTCTTAATGAGCTCATTATCCTTTGGTACACAAAGTCGACCTTGGTACCTTAAATTACCATCTGAATCAATCTGGAAGTCTAAGGTGGTACTTAAATCGCACTGAGCTTTCCTGGCCTACAATTCTCTATCTTTTATCTATTCTTCACAAATTTCTTAAATGAACATTAGCCTAGCTCTCATCTCTGCTAAAACCAAACCATCATCTGTTAGGGACAACTATGTATTCATGGCTCTCAAAGCATATAGCGATTTTCGGCTTAAAGCATCGGCTACTACATTTGCTTTCCCTAGGTGGTAATCAATGACCAATTCATAATCCTTTAGCAACTCGAGCCATCTCTGCTGTTGTAAATTTAATTCTTTCTACGTCATCAAGTACTTAAGACTTTTATGATCCATGAACACTCGGCATTGCTCGCCATATAAATGGTGTCTCCAAATCTTTAGCTTAAATACTATTGTGGCCAACTCCAAGTCATGAGTCAGATAATTATTTTCATGAGGTTTTAACTGCCTCGAGGCATAAGCAATCACCTTGCCTTCTTGCATAAGCACACAACCTAATCCTTTTAAGGATGCATGACTGTACACTACAAACTCCTTTCTGGGTTCATGTTGTACTAGAATGGAAGCTTCAGTCAACAATGTCTTTAACTTCTCGAAACTCTGCTGACATTTTTCTGTCCACTCAAATTTAACATCTTTTTGTAAAAGTCTCGTCGTTGGAGTGGCAATCATGGAAAATCCTTTGACAAATCTCCGGTAATAACCAACCAAACCCAAGAAGCTTCTGACCTCAAATACATTTCTCAGTGGTTTCCAGTCAACAATTGCAGAGATCTTATTTGGGTCAACTCTGATGCCATCACCTGAAACGATGTGGCCCAAAAATTCAACTTCTTTAAGCCAAAATTCACTCTTACTAAACTTGGCGTAAAGTTGCTTATGTCATAAGGTCTGCAAAACTATCCTAAAATGCTTGGCATGTTCGTTTTCATCACAAGAATAAATCGAGATATCATTGATAAAGACTACAACGAATCTATCCAAGTATGGCTAAAAGATACTATTCATTAAGTCCACAAATATTTCCAGGGCATTGGTCAAGCCGAATGGCATGACAAGAAACTATTAATAGCCATACCTCGTCTGAAATGTTGTATTCGGCACGTCGGACTCCTTAACTCTTAACTGATAATACCTAGACCTCAAGTCTATCTTGAAGAACACTGTGGCTCCTAGCAACTGGTCAAATAAATCATTGATCCTTGGCAAAGGATACTTGTTCTTTATGGTTACCTTATTAAGCTGCCGATAATCAATGCATAATCTCATCGAACTATCTTTCTTTTTCACGAATAATACGAGAGCACCCATGGAGAATGACTCGGTCTTGCAAAACCTTTATCTGTTAATTCCTGTAGCTAAACTTTCAACTCGTTTCGCTCGGTCAGAGCCATTCTATAAGGGGCAATAAAAATAGGCGTAGTGTTGGGAGCCAACTCTATATCAAACTCTACCTCTCTAACTGGAAGTAATCTGGGTAACTCTTTTGAAAAGACATCTTGATACTCGCAAACTACTGGTACTGACTCAATTTTCAACTCTGACTCCTTTGTATTCATCACAAAAGCAAGGTAAGCTTCATCTCATTTTCTAATACATTTCTGAGCAACCATGGAAGAAATCACTGTAGGCAAACTCTCAAATTTATCTGATTCAACTCAAAGTGTATTACCATCCTCACATTTCAGTTCAATAAAATTTTTATCATAATTTACTATCACACCATGAGTGGTTAGCCAATCCATACCAAGGATCACATCAAACTCATGGAAAGGCAAAAGCATGAGGTTAGCTAGGAAACGACGACCCCTAATCATCAAAGGACAATCTCGACATATTTTGTCTACTAACACATATTTGCCTAGGGGATTGGATACTTTTATTACAAATTTCGTAGATTCTACGGGTATACTCATGCTAGAGACTAGTTTCATGCAAATATATGAGTGGGTATATCCCGGGTCTATCAAAGCAATAACAGAAGTTTCATGTAGAGAAAATGTACCCGTTATAACATCGGGCGATAATGCCTCTTCGCGAGCGCGAATGGCGTATGTCTTTGCTAGGGCTCTACCCTCAGGTCTCGCAGTCTGTTCTTTTGGTGTGCCTTTACTACTCGGTCCAGTTCCTAGGTTTCTCTGAGGTCTACCTTTGGAGGGAGCATTACCCGACCTTGAACTTTGATCTTTATCTTTTTCAACCATCTCGGGGCTCTCTCTAATGAAGTGGTCTGGAGAGCTACACATGAAACAAACCCTCTCATGTGCCCGACATTCGCTGAGGTGGCATCTACCCACTGGGGGCACTCAGGCCTGGTGGGTCAAGTATTACCCACACTCGCAACTGGGTGGTCTGAGCTTTGGAGGCTGAATACTGTTTACCCTTACCTTTGCTTGAAAACCCTGCTGAAGTAGCTGACCGAATAGAGAATTCTTTTGACCTATTAGAGGAGGATTGGAACATCTTACTAAATGATCTTTTTCTAGAGTCACGAGACTCCATCTCAGCTTTCCTCTTCTCTTTGGCCAATTCTTCGTCCTTACAAGCTCTATCCACTAGCACCATGAACTCTTTTATCTCAAGGATGCCGACAAACATTTTGATATCCTCATTTAGTCCATCCTCAAACCTCTTGCACATGATGGCCTCGGTGGATACACATTCTCAAGCGTATTTACTGAGTCTCACAAACTCTCGCTCATATTCAGTCACGGTCATCTGACCCTGTTTTAACTCCAAGAATTCCTTGTGTTTCTGATCGATAAACTTCGGACTAATATACTTCTTGCGAAAATCCTCTTGGAATAACTCTCAATTAACTCTTTCCCTTGGTACCACCGACACAAGGGTGTTCCACCACTGATAGGCAGAATTTCGTAGGAGAGATACCACACACTTCATGCACTCTTCAAGGGTGCACGATAACTCATCAAATACCCTAATGGTATTTTCTAGCCAAAACTTGACTCTTTCCAGGTCATCGTCCTTAGTAGCCCGGAACTCTTCTACCTCTTGCTTCCGAATTTTATCAACTAGAGGCTTTTCTCGCCTCACTACCTCTACTATCTGAAGAGCTACTGGGTAGATTGAGGGAATTGAGAGGGTGGAGCTTGATGTTGAGTGGTCGAGTTTGTTAAGACAAACTCAGTGAAACCACTCGTTCATCATTTAGAAGAAGGCTTTTCGGGCTTCTCCTCCCTAACTTATAGTAGCTGGCCTATTCTCGGTTCTAGCTGGCACTGTCCCTTCTACGAGAGCTGGTGCATTACTTTCTACATCATATGTCGTAGCTTGCCATATGTTATAATAAAACACATTCAGATTGTCAAGAGTCGTCACACTATCATATCACATATATACATAGGTATGGCATCTATAGCTAGACTCATACATGTGCTAGGTTAGTCCCTAAATCGACTAGATACTAGCTCTGATACCACTAAATGTAACACCCCTTACCTGAGTCCAACACCGGGACGAGGTACGAGGCGTTACTATGCTGAATCATACTAAATCACGTAGACTCGGGCTATAAAATTTCTTTTCTTTTAAAAACTTTTCATTCATTCTCTTAACAACTTTATCATGGGCCTACAAGGCCCAAAACATACATCAGGTATGTTACGGAACCGATCTGAGAGTTTCCAGCAATTAGAAATTTTTTGCCTAAAATAGGGCCACATGCCCGTGTGGGATGGGACACGCCCGTGTGAGCAGGCCGTGTGGTCTCACATGCCCATATCCCTAGCCCGTGTCAAATTCATTTTTAATTTCAACCTACAGGGGTTTGACACGGCCTGGGCACATGTCCGTGTCTATAACCCGTGTCCCTCACATGGCCTAGCACACTCTTGTCAATATCCCGTGGAGTATCCTAACCTTGAACACTATAACTATCAGGGGTGGACACGGTTAAGGTACATGCTCGTGTGCTCAGCCCATGTTCTATACCAACTTAACTAAATTGGATGCAGGGGACACATGACCTACTAACAGGCCTTTGAGGCTGACCGTGTGTCATACACGGCCTAGGCACACTCCTGTGTGCCTAACCGTGTAGACAATAATAAGCAATTTTCCAAGCCTTTTGCCACCCTGAAACATAACCAAACACAATGTCAATTCCTTAGCATGTATCAAGGCATAATATACTCTCTAAATACTCAAAAATTAGGCATCCACATGCCATTATGCACATCATTCTCATCCATCAGGGCATAATATACTCTCTAAATACTCAAAATTTAGGCATCCACATGCCATTATTTACATCATTCTCATCCATCAATACTCTACTTGAACTTGTAATTTGCATACTTATGAATTTCATCCACATTGAATAAGGTAGAACTTAATCAACATTAGCCAATTTATAAGGCTATTACAATACCTCATGCGTAATATTACTAGCCAATGACTTTGGCTACACCAAAAGGACACTTATCAAAAGAAATCAAACTACTTATACATGCTATACAACAAAATGACCAACTCTACTATACCAAAATGAATGGCTTGATAGTGTGACTTCGAGCTCCGACTTTGATGATCCCCGAGCTGATTTGAAAAATCTACATGGAAGAGGGAAAGGAAAAGAGTAAGCACATATTTGCTTAGTAAGTTACATGAATAAAATAGCAACAAAAATCATGAATCATCACTCAAATAATTTATCATGAATTTCATATAATTCCATACTCATCCTCATGACTTACTCAATCATATAACTTACTAATGCTTTTCATGATGTATTTCTCATAACAATGTACTTTCAATTTCTCATAACTTACTCGTATATATACATGTAACACTCAACAAGAAAATTTAATCTTTCTCTTGAAATTTATCAACTTGGATACTTTCTCCTTTAATATCCTTTTAGAATACCAAAGGATACCCGTAAGTCAATCTCATGAAATCATGCCAATGCCATGTCCCAGACGTGGTCTTACATGGGATCACACATCAATGTCGATGCCATGTCCGAGACATGGTCTTACATAAGATCGTACTCAAATGCTGACGCCATGTCCCAGACATGGTCTTACACGGGATCTCATATAGGATGCCCATGCCATGTCCCAGACATGGTCTTACACGGCACCTCATCTCGGATGCCCATGCCATGTCCCAGACATGTTTTACAGGTAATCACATCTCGATCCAATTCCATGTACCAAACATGGTCTTACATGGGATCTCAGTTCAGTGCCAATGCCATGTCCCACACATGGTCTTATACGGGACCTATAATTACTCATGACATGATTACGGTATCCTTCATATCCTTTTTGCACTTACATGTAATTTCTCTTTCATGTTTCATCATTTCTTGGTAGAAATTCATATCAATAATCTCATGGAATTTGTACATAATTCACACAAGATTACATCCATGACTTCATGGAATATCATAATTTCATAGAAAATCATTATAAAGAATTTACCTAACATACAAGCTAAATTATCACATACAACTTACGTCGGGTCCAAAATGTGGGTGAATATTGGTTTAGTCCACAACTTTGCTTTTTTCCCGGTTTCAGTCTGGGCTTCGTGTTTCTTGACCTAAAATAACAACTTTAATTTATTTAGCACCCGCATTGACTAAATAGCTCATAATTGATACTTTGGAAAAATTTATAATTTTGCCCCTAAACTTTTGACACATTTGCAAAATGGTCTCTAGGCTCGTATAATGAAATGCACTTATTTTCTAGGTTACCCAAGCCTAGCCGAACTTTTTATGTGCTCATAGTAGCACACATTTCTCATTAATTTGTACATGTACTACATATTTTACTAACTTTGCAGTTGAGTCTCTATTAGGGCTTTTCATGAAAATCACTTAGAGAAATACGTTTATTACACTTTAAACTTCCATTTTCTACCACTAGGCATCAATTTACTTGCATGTCATGCATGGGTACAATTTTGAATGTTAGCCCTAGCTCAAATTAGTGGTAGAAATAGCTTGCTCATGTTGCAAGGATTTTAAAAATACGAATAAAATTAAAAATGGGACCAAATTGCACTTACTTAAAGCTTAAAAAGTTGAAATAAAACCCTAGCTATGGAGCTTCAAATTTTTGGCACCCCTTGGAGAAGATGGACAAGATTTTTGGTTCCTTTTCCCTTTTTATTACTTAACTTTACCAAATGACCAAAATGCCCTTGTGGCCTTTCTTTGATATTTTTCCCTTTCATGGGCATTTTTATCCATCATGCCAAAAATTGGTCTAATTGCTAAATAAGGACTCCTAATAATTCTTCAAATGCTAATTCATCCTTAAAGCTTTAGAAACTTAATTTTGCAACTTTTGCAATTTAGTCCTAAAGGACAAATTAGTCATTAATTCATAAAATTTCCTTAATGAAATTTTCTCAATATCATGCAAGAATGCCATAAACTCAAAAATAATTATGGAATAAAATTTTCTACTTTAGATTTGTGGTCTCAAAACCACTATTTTGACTAGGCCCTAATTCGAGCTATTACAAAATCAATTCCTAAGAAAGATTGGAGTGGTTACAAGTGGTCCCACTTAAGTGCCAATCTCCTAGACAGAATTTATTTAAACATAATAATCCCAAAAATACACTTTAAATCATTTATTTAAGAGGGAAAATGAGAAAGTTTAATCATTTGATTAAATGAACGAGATCCGTTCAATTTTATCTCCCAGCAATGTTTCAAGCGTTGAGCATTAACTCAAAAATTACCTCCCTTGCCTGGAAGTTTGAGAACTCTGTATGGATAGACTCGATGAATCGTAAATGGGCCAGACCAACGAGATTTTAACTTACTTGGCAAGAACCTTAATTTGGAGTTGAATAACAAGACTTGCTGACCTGCTTCAAATTCTCGAACTCGAATGTGCTTGTCATGCCATTTCTTGAATCTCTCCTTGAGTAATTTGGCATTTTCATATGAAAATATTCGAAACTCTTCTAACTCATTGAGTTGGAGCATCCGTTTCTCCTTAGCAAGCTTAAGATCCAAGTTAAATTGTTGAAAAGCCCAGTAAGCTTTGTGCTCTAACTCCAATGGCAGATGACAGGCTTTCCCAAAGACCACTTGGGGAGCTATAAGGTGGCGTTACTATCAGGTAAAGAGGTCCAAGGTTCGAGGCTTAGGGTGGTGAATTTAGGGACTTTATTTTTGCACATGGAAAGAAGGTAGTGGCGCTAGAGTGGACTCTAGAAGGGAGTGTTCAGGAGAGAAATTTAAGGTAAAGATAATAGAGAAAAGATAGGGGATTGAGGTGTGGATGTGTTGGTGCCGAATGGGACTTTGGGGGAAGGTAGTTTCGGCTTTTGGCTATAAAAGGGGGTGCCAAATTTCTTTGAAAGGTTCTTTGGTTTTCCATTACTTTTCTTCTTCTCCCCATTGTCGAATTCTCTTCTTCCTCTCATTTTTTTTATTCTATTGTCGAATAACCATCATTCCTTTTTGCCAAAATCCCTATCGGTGTTGTGTTATTCTTCTTTCTCTAAAAGCAGAATACTCCCTTATAATCGAATAACCCTATCTTCTTTTCGATTCCTTGTTTTTTTTCCTCCATCACAAATCGGTTGATGTTATCTACTCTTAATCAAGTTTTAAAAGTCGGATCTCACTCAGTAGCTATCTAGGCCGCAAGGTCAAAGGTTAGATTCGGTAAATACTTGTCAAACATCCTTAGTGCGTTTTGGTAAATGTCGAAGGGCTATCTAACTCTCTCTTGTTGTTAACCCTGTATTAACAAGGGTAGGGTTCAAAGATCGCAAATGTGATAAGGATCTACAAGTCTCTGCAGAAAAGCTATTCATTCATTTCAGCTTTTGGGTAAGTGTTCTTGATTTTGGGATATGTGGGCTGAATAGTCTATAGTAAGAGAAAGGGTAACTTAAGTGGATACAAGTCACCTATTATTTCATCTTTAACGATTAAGATTAATGCAGATCTAAGGATATTCATGAATAGTAGCTAAGGAGGGGCTATTAGAACTGGTGGACACAGTAAGGTTACAGTAAGGCTTCGGCTTTTGGTAAATGTTGTGGTTAAGTGTGTGTTATTGATTGGAGGTTGGTATTGGTTGTAAGTTCAAGGTTGAGGATAGTGTAAACATCTTATTTACCAGGTGTGTACATACACTTCACACACGACAAATCGCAAAAGCTGAAATCCCGAAAAGCTGGAATGATGAAAAGCTGAAAAGCTAAAAGGTTGGTACCGGCAATCACACGAGTGTGCGAACATTTCCGTGGAGGCACCGATATGATTACTGAAGCCAAAAGAGCGATCTCATGGTCTCGGGTGGGCCCAAATCGACAAAAGTTGTTATGTGAAATTGAATGATGGATTGATATGGATGGTTGTGCGACTTGATTATGACCGGGCCTAATAGGCTACATAAACATGATTGGGTTTAATGGGCTATTTGGACATGTTGGGCTTAGTGGGCCTTGTGGGATTTTAGAAATGCATGCTAGGGCTTTAATGGACTCTAGGCCTAGTTCTGATGAATTCTTAAATAGCATAACACTTCATTAAATAATCAAACATGTTTGTGGACAAGTCGCTAGGCTAGAGTGTGGCAATGGGCATGTGCATGTCTAGGATTGGATCTATGGGGAGCTTGGTACTTAAGCAGTCCTAGTGACCCACCTCCTCTCCTTTGGAATCCTACCTGGTGCATAGTGTCTGTTCACTTTAGCCGCAAGGACTTGTTGATGGGCCAAAGTTCATAACTAAAACCCGAAATGTTAGAAATTACAAAAATACCCCTGTAGGGTAGAAATTACGAGAATACCCTTATAGGGCAGAATTGCCGAAATATGCTTGTAGGGTAGAATTACCAAAATACCCTTGGGTAGTGAAATGACTAATATACCCCTAGGTGCTTAATGTGTGGAAATGTGTATGTTGCATTCATGAGATGTATGTTGCACTTGGGTGGGTTTAATGGTATGAAGGAAGATATGTGAGGATCGCATAGCCGCTTGACGACCGTGGATCCACCGGTGGCTTTAAACTTATTATATGATTAGCAGCCTTGCTGCAACATTTGAGTGGTACCGCTGTTGCTGCTACCTTTGAAGTGTAGGGATGGGTGGGTTGATATTTATATCCCCACAAGAGTGTAGGGTTGGAAGGGAAATAGAGTGGTGGGTTGGATTTGGGTTGGGAGCATTGCATTCATGTGATACTGATGTGATATGAGGTCATTGTGGCCTAAGGCCCAAGACCACTGATATTGATAGGGCTTAGGCCCAATGTGATAATTGCATGTTGATTTGATTGCCAAGGGTCGTACACACTGAGTTTCGAAACTCACACCCTTTTATTTAATGTTTGAGGTGACCCTCAGTAGATGGCTCGATGTGAGAGAGGACTCGGAGGTGGCCACACTGCAAGTTGCTTAGAATTTTTTTTTAAATTAGTTTTGAATTACTTTATTTTAATTACTTTATTTTTCATTGGGATGTAATAAGGCTTTGTATCTCTGATTTGACTTTACATTTGGGTTTTATTATTGTTACAACTGCCTAATTATCATGCTTAAATAAATTTCTACAGTTAAACATGGTTTTCGAAATAACTTTAACATATGGACGTTTTCTTAAAACATGGGCTTTCATCATGACTTAACAAGTTGCAAGGATTTTGGGTTTCTAAATCTTAAACTTAGGTTTTTAGCCAAGCAAATTTCCTACTGAACATAGATTTAACTAAACAAAGATGTTTTGGAATAATCCCTTTAATGTGACATCACCGGATTCGGACATAACATCTGGGCCGGGTCTGGGATGTTACACAACCTATAGGGTGACTGTAACAGCTCGATTTTGGGTCTAGTCGGAACAATGGTTTCAGGACCACAAATTCTATGCAAAGAAATTTATTTTTAATAGATTCCTGCAGTCTACAGTTTTATGGAATGATTTCATGAAAATTTTGTTCGAAAATTTTGACGTTTGGGCCCTCAATTTAGTCAAACGGACTAAATTGTAAAAAGTGCAAAATGTGAGTTCTATAGGTTAGAGGTGTCTAATTGTTATGAAATTTTAAATTGGAGGTCCTTAAAAGGTAATTAGACCATTTGTTAAGTTGGTGGACAAAAATGGACATGGTTAGGCATGTTTCCAAAGTTTTTCAAAAAGGGCATTTTGGTTATTTGGTAATAAAATGAATTAAAAAGTCAAATTAAAAGCCATTTTTTGTCCATCTTCTTCTTCATCACCGAAAATCACAAGGGGGAAGCCATGGCTAGGGTTTTCAAGCTTCCAAACTCGATTGTAAGTCTATTTTAGCCTCGTTTTTAACGATTTTTATGTTTTTGAAATCCTTGCCACCTAATCTAGCTTTTCCAAGGATTTATTTGAAGTGTTATCAAATTTTAAAATCTTACCCATGTTATACATGCATGTATTTTGATGTCTAAGTGTAGAAAATGCATGTTAGTTGTAAGACAAACGACTTTTGCTAAGTGATTTTCGGTAAAAAGTCAAAAAGAACCTATTTGTAATTGTAAAATATGTGTAGAAAATGTGAATAAATGAAAAATGTGAGTTTCTATGAGCATGTATAAGGTTCAGCTAGGCTTGGGTATTGAAGAAATTGAGAACATTACATTTTACGAGCCTAGGGACTAAATTGTAAAAAGGTAAAACTTTAATGGTAAAAATGTAATTTTTTCCATAATGTGATTTTGGGCTTTTTTGAATAGTATAATGATTAAATAAGTCAAATGTGATGTTATAGATCGAGAAAAAATGAGGTTCAGAATTAGAACAGGGGGGAAAAGGAGAATAGACGGTTAGCTCCTTTTCGCCATTTTTATGCCAAGGTAAGTTCGTATGTTGATAAACGTTGTTGAATTGTGTTAATTATGCATTATTATCATATATTTGATTGAATTGCGAAATTTAAATTAAATGTTTGAAATGAATAAAAATGAAGGATCGAACACGATCGTTTCATAGCGAAAAATAAATTGACGGTAAAAAACCATGGTTGGACCATGGCAATATAAGATATGTGATTTCCATGTAAGACCATATCTGGCATATGGCATCGGTGAAATATGTGATTTTCGTGTAAGACCATAGCAGGGCTATGGCATCAGTGTGTGATTACATGTAAGACCATATCTGGGATATGGCATTATACTATGCATATGTGATTCGGGTGCTGGTCTTGTACGTCTTACTAGTGGCTGGGTACTCCGGCATGTGTTGTGGATGCTCGACAGCTTGTGTGAGTAGCACTGGGCAGCTACGTCCTAACCGTCAGCTTGTGTGAGCAGACCCATGATAGCTCGAGAGCGATCCTATTGTGTTATAAGATATGAGGTAGCTTTGGGTACATATGTGGCATTTATGTGCAAGATTTCTGAATATTTGTTAATATTCCAAGTGTTCAGTAGACAAAGTCAAGACGAGAATGTAAGTGAGACTGAATTAAGTAAACCAGGTATGTATCAAATCTATGTGAAAATCGAATGAAAGTAAATTAGTGAGCTTATAGCGTATCATGTACATAAAACAAGAAAAAGAGATTTGTGTATGAGTATATTTCATGTCATAATGTGTATATTTGGTTATATTGGAATATGAATCGAAAGATATATTGAGATTTTAGTTATAATTGTTTTTAATCATATGCAAGTATGGCACATAGTGTGTAAAGTATCGTTATATGATGAGATTCTACATGGTTTGTCTTGGCTAAAGTAATTGTGATGGATATTCGATTGAATGAAATTATATTGATATTCAATTATGTATGTATAAATGTGAACAAATTGATACAAAGGTATTTGATCTATACGAACATAGAAAAGAATAAGCTTGTGAAACCTATGGTTAATTACATGATTTTATACCTGATCCTTTGATCTGCACACTTTTTAAACAAATATGGCTCTTCCTAAAAGTAGTACTTCACATCGTGAAGAAACTTTTTCTTTTGATGGTACGTCTTATCAATCGACATCAAACCACAAGCTAAATAGTTAGCAATATCAGCAAACCAAAGGGTATTATGGATATGATTTACCTTCAGAATGCGTTCATCTAAAAATGTCTCTTGAATGGGTATAAGAGGAGAATTCCCTTCTTGCGGCTCCAACCTGGGAAGTGGTCTGCTACTTGGTTTTCTACTCCCTTTCGATCTTGAATTTCTAGATCAAACTCTTGAAGTAGAAGTACCCATTGGATCAGTCTTGGCTTAGCATCTTTCTTAGCAAGTAAATACTTAATTGCCCAGTGGTCTGTATAGACAGTCACTTTGGTACCTACAAGATAAGATTGAAACTTGTCAAAAGCAAACACAATGGCAAGTAACTCTTTTTCTGTTACCATATAATTTAGTTGAGCTCCTGTTAGAGTCTGAATCGCATAGTAGATGGGATGAAAAACTTTGTTCCTTTGCTAGCCCATGACAGCTCCTATCACGAAGTCACTCACGTCACACATCAATTCAAATGGCAAATCCCAGTCTGGTGTGATGATTATGGGTGCTGAAACTAACTGACTCTTCAAATCATTGAAAGCTCTTAAACACTTTTCATCAAATTTGAACATCGTGTCCTTCTCCAATAATTTGCATAATGGCTGATGAATGCCCCTTTTCCAAGATGAGAAATTGACAAGAGAGCAAAGGAATTTGGATGGAAAATGAAGAGACAAAATAGAGAGAAGAGAGAAGAGATGTGAATGCTTGAGGTGTGTTTCAAATGACCAGTATAAGGGGGGTTTTATAGCTAAAGAGGGTTGCTAAAAATAGCTAAAATTATCATCCAAAGAGCCCTCCCTTGGTCAGCCACACATGTAGCAAGGTTGATAGTTTCAACTTTGCTAATTTAGGCTTGGGGCATATCTATAAAGCCACCAATTATGAAGGGGTTTGTTTGCAACTGGAACAAGTCTTCAAGGGCTTCTTTGCAAACTAAATAATCAGCCAATAAGCTAATTTGGGTCAGCATATGGACGGTTTTGGGCCGTCTATTTCTTGGTCTGTTCGGTTCACTCGTTTCGGCTCAACTGGACCACTTTTTCATAATTAATTAATAATAATTTATTAACCCAATTTAAATTGGATATAAATTAAAATTAATTATATTCTAAATTAATACACATAATCTTAGACTGTCTTAGGCTGAAAACTAATTCATCTTGATACTTCAATTTGCTTCTTGGTTTTGTGCTTCTAGTAGTGTCCGCCGAGTCATTTTTCGTCCTTTTGTGCAACTCTGTCAAAAATGATAAAAATTAATAAAAATTAATTATAAAATTAATTAAAATTCACCATGTTCATAATTGAAGTACAATTTAATTATTTTATAAAAATTAATTATTTTTCGACAAGAATTTATCCAAACTACATGAATTTAAGTTAAAAGGGGCATGAAAAAGTGTGTATATTTTTGTGTTTCCAATAACTCTTTGACTCTGGTCACACGGTCGACCATATTCCTGTGTGTCTAACCCATGTGCCTATTCGAAATGGCCACACACGCCCATGTTCCAGGCTGTGTGCCTCAGACAGCCACCAGACACGGCCGTGTGTCTAGGCCGTGTAACTAACTTGATTCTATTAAATGTTACAAGGGACACACGGTGTAATGCCCCAAAAATTTAGGGTCTTTAATATTTGTATGAGTTGATAAAACTATATGTTTGGTGTGATGCCTAAGTGATTTGAGTGCGTTTGGGGGCCTCTAGAGAGCTTGGGTTCGAGTCGGGGCCATGGCAAAATTTCTAGTTTTTGCTCTTAAGTAGAGATGGATGCTAGCAGGTAGGACTTATTTTTTTAAATGTGTTCATTTTATGTCACAAGAAGCCTAGTGGTCTAGTGGCATGTGGCGTGTTGAGCAGCAGTAAGGAATGGGGTTCGAATCCCACTGCATGCAAAGGGATTTTATTTTATGGCTTGGTGGCGTGAGAGGTGCAGTTTGAGGCAAACTCTGCAGAGGTGATTGGAGACTTGGTCAAAAGAGATTTGGATGAAGGTTGGTAGAGATTGGAAGGAGAAAATCGTGGAGGGAAAAGTGGAGAGAATCAAAGGATTGGGGAGCTTGGAGGTGTTGGCCGAATTTGGAACTCCTTGGGGGTGCATATTCGGTCATGTGTGCTGAATTGGTATAGGAGTTGGGGTTTTTTTTTCATTTGGTTTTCGGTAGTCTCTCCCTTAGAGCCAAATTGGTATAGTGGCATGTAGGTTTTCTTTTATTTTGCTTTTGTAATTTACTTCTTTTCTACTTCTGGTCCTCTCTTTTTCTCTCTTCGGTTTCGTACATTTTTTGTAGCAATTATTCGTCCTGACCATTCAGGTCTTTTTCTTCTTTGGTTGGTAATCTTCAAACTTTCATTTGGTCACTTTGCCGAAACCTAAAGACATTCTTAAAGCTTTTCTCTTTTCTTTCTCTTAACCTTACTTTTGGCCAAACCTTGCCTCCTTCCCTTCTAAAGCCTCAATTCTAGCCGAATTCCTTCATTTTCTTCCTTCTTGTTTCTGTCAGAATTCTTTTCGATAGCCGAACCCTTCTCTGTCTTTTTCTCAACATCCTATTCTCTTTTTCTTTCTTTTTACAATTGTGTGGCCGACTCTTTCTGTGGTGCTAGTGGTTCTTTGTGCGGGTCATAGCAATTGGGTAAGTCACATACTACACTTTTATTTCTTCTTCTCTTTTGTTATTTGTTCTTTCCCTCTAGTAACTGAAGATCATAAACCTTGTCTAGTACTCCAAAATAGTTTGGGCAACTGTCTTTGTCAATAGGTGAAGCATTAATTGCCTTATTTTTTCAATCATCTTCGATCTTTTATTCCTTCTAAAGGGTTTTTTGCCAAATACTGTGTGGTAAAGTGATTGTTTTGTTTTGATTGTATTGGTCAAATAACCAAATCTACTCTAGTTTTAATTCATTGAGACTTGTTGGATATCAATCCAAGCCTTATAATAGACGCTTAGTACTAATAGAAACTATCTTGTGCACAGCAAATTGAGAAGGAAGGTGCAATCGTTGCTACCTAGCGAGTTGAAAGGGACAAATCGCTCTTTCATCGGTCAAGGTAGATGGCGGTATCAATTTAAGGTTTTAGTGTTAACAAAAGCAATAGATTGGAGGGCTAAATGATTGTTTGGATGATTGTAGGTCAATCACACATGGGGGAAAGTACTCGTGTCATAATCAGGTGTGTAATCGTACACCCAATACTATTACTGTCAAATCACTGGATAAAGGTGTGTAATCGCACATCTAGATTATTATGATTCAGCAAAAGTCGAAATGCCGAAATGCTGAAACCTTGGCATTTGTGTTCTCGTGAGTATGTGAACACTCACGGGGTAAACCGAGCCCACCGATCATTGGCAACAAACGGTAGAGGCCTCTACGAGCGTTTTTGTGGGCTTGGGCCTCAATGGGCCGGAATGGGTCGTGTGGGCCCAATGGGCTTGTGGGCCCCACACGGGTAAAATCCTCGGTAAGTGATAATTAACTATTTGGACTATGAGGCTTGCGTTTCCGTGTCTAAATTTGGGCTAAATGGGCCACACGAGCGTGTGGGCCCACTTGGGTCCAATAGCAGGTTTTGGGCCCATACATGCTATTCTAGCTATGTAGGTTATCTAAGTCGCTCGAGGTGACGATAGACTCTCTAAAGGGTCGTAGTATGTACCGAGACACCAAAACTTGGTTAAATAACCAAAATACCCCTGAGGGGTAAAAATTACCATTTTACCCCTAGCTTCGAAATGACCATTATACCCCTAGAGGTAGGTTGACTGATGAGTATTTGGTTTATGTATGACTGTGTCTGAGTATGATCTTTTGTCTGCACGATATATATGTATGACATGACATTCTGCATGGGGTTGGGGTCTGATATAGGGGCAGTTCTGTGCTAGTGGCTTTGCCACGTATTTCTGTATTTAGTGGCTTCGCCACGTATTTTGATTCTGGTGGCTTCGCCATGTATTCTGCTACTAGCAGCCATGCTACGTTATTGGTGTGTTGGCTGGGTAGGATGATTTAATCCCCACATGTTGTGTTGGATGGGACAGGTGGTGAGTTGGATGGATTAGGCTAGGTTATATATCTGCTCTGTTCTGTTTTTATTTTGGGCTTAGGCCCACACCGTTTCTATATAGGGCTAAAAGCCCAGACTACTCTGTTACTACATAGGGCTTCGGCCCAAACTATTTTGCATGTTCTAATATATGCGGTCTGTTAAGGGATTAGACACTAAGTTTTCGCAAACTCACCCTTTCTTTTAACTACACAGGTAATCCCCAGCCTTAGGCGATTTGGAGCTGTGAGGGACTCGGAGGTGGCCATGCGAGCACTGATTAATTATTTTAGACTTAATTTTTTTTAAATATGATATTTGGGTTTACATTTTGTAATAAGGCCATTGGAACTTTAATTTGCTTTTATTTGGGTTTTTGATTGTCGATTTTAAACTGCTAGAGTAGATAAACCAAGTTTTCAAAATAATAAATGTTTTCAAGAAAATTCACACGTTTTCAACTACAAGCATTCAAAGCTTTCACGATTTTAAATAACTGAACTCAACAAAGATCAACCCTTAAGCCAAAGTTTTGCTAAAATGATTTCAAACTTATAATAACAAACCTTGCCGAATTTGCTTATGCAATTAAAAAATAAGAGGGTTTTAAACTTAGCACTAAACTTTTATCGACAAGTCTAGTTTTGAACGTAGCTTCTTTATGATACGCCAGGTTTGGCCATAACGTCTGGGCCGGGTTTGGGTCGGTAGGCGTTGCTTAGAATTGTATGATATGTTTGTATGATGTCTAACTGAGTATGATTACTGAATCGATTATATGATCTGGTAAATTGTGTATTAGCATGTCATGATTGTTTGTTGCATTGCATCGGGGTGGGTTGATGATATATAGAGGAAGTGTTTGAAAGGCTCTTAAGCCTATTATCTGGAAGCTCAACTACAAATGTCTGATTATGTGCCGCGTTTCGGTATAGCATGGTGTGTAGGGATGGGTGGGTTGATTAAATCCCCACATGGTGTGTAGGGCTGGACAGAGATGGTGTGTAAAGGCTGATGGGTAGGACTCTGATATTCTATTATGCATTTGTATCTGATTGGGCTAAGGCCCTAGTTTATATCTGATTCTGTATCTGAGTGGGCTAAGGCCTAAACTGATTCTGTAATGGGCTCCGGCCCTAGACTGTTTATTTCTGACTTCTAGTGATTATATTATATGTGTGATTTTAGTAGGAATTACACACTGAGTTGCGAAACTCACCCTTTTCTATTTAATCGGTTCAGGTAATCCCTAACATTAGACGGATCGGTATAGCGAAGGACTCGACGGTGGCCACACGTAAAACCTTTAGATTGCTTCCGCTGGTTTTCTATTTTGATTATCTATTTGGGTTTTTAGATGTAATTTTTAGGACCCTAGAATTTTTGGTTTTTAATTTGGGGATTTATACTATTTTATATTTTCTGGATTTTTAAACTACAAACATAACAAAACTCGGTTTTCACTAAAAAAAGGAAAGGCTTTCGAAAACAGGGACGGTTTCTTAAAGTAAAATGTTTTCCAAAGCTTCTGCTAGTTAAAAAGATCCTTTTTAAGTTAACGATGAATTCACGTTTTCCAAATTAAATGAAAGCAAACAACTGGAACAGTTTTTACTTGACAACTCGTTTTCAAACACTTTTCATGTGACATTGCCAGATTCGGTCATAAAGTCTAGATCGGGTTTGAAGTGTTATATTTAGTGGTATCAGAGTGAGGTTACAAAACTCAACTGTGTATTGTGGGTTTTAAAAGTTTAGTTTCAAAAGAGCTTATTTGAAAATGATTTAAATTAATTTAACTGAATATGTGGTACACCGAGTCTCTAGCGCCGATCCTGCAAGTAATCCAAAACTTGATAAGTTTTATCTAAAAATACTGTTGATAGCATATATGAAACTACTGTAGGTAGTATACTGTGAAAACACTTTAGTTAGTGTACTCTGAGACTATAGAAAAACTGATAAAAGACTGCGAGTCGAAATAACAAAATTTAAACTTCTGATACTATATTACATAAAACATTTGCTAATAAATATCGAATGTAACACCCCTTACCCGTATCCAACACCGGGACAGAGCTCGAGGCATTACCAGACTTATACGTAAACATTCATGCAAAATCAGGCCATTAAATTTCATTCATCTTTAAAAATCATTCAAACACATGCACATCAACCCTTAAGTGAGTCTACGAGAATGTACTTTGGAAGTAGTTTGGGACTAAACTGGAAACTTTGGAAAACATAGAAAATTTTTCATCAAAACAAGGATCACACGCCCGTGTGGATATAGGACACGCCCGTGTGGATATAGGACACACCCGTGTGCGTAGGCCGTGTGGCCACACACGCCCGTATCCATACCCTGTGTAACTCTCTGTTTATGACGACATCAACTAAATGAAACCACACGGCCAGGCCACACGCCCGCGTGCTAGGCCGTGTGACAAATAAAATTCTCATAAACTAGGTGCAGACTACACATAGCGAGGGCACATGCCCAAGTCCTACGGCCGTGTCCTCCACACGGCCGAGACACATGGCCATGCCTCTGCCCATGTGTTTACTACTAGGCATTCTATTTTGCAAAACTAGGGTGCAGAGGACACACGGCCAGACTACACGCCTATGGGGCTGACCGTGTGTCACACACGGCCTAGACACACGCTTGTGTGTCTACCCGTGTGGACAATATATAGGCTATTTACCAAGCCATTTCCACCCTAAAACACAAGAGCACATACACCCATTTAACAACACTTATCATGACACAATTAAGCAACCAATTCTTCACAATCAAAGCACCAACTTATCATTCTCATGACACAACTACCATGCATAAATTTCACCTATTCAACCATTCAAATCATGCATTTCCACACCTCTATAAAAGGTATCATCATAAACATAAACTTATGCCAACATAAGCCAAATTCAAATGGCCTTATACAAAATGAATTTTTGAATCAACTTAGGCCAATACATTTGGCCAAACCAACAATGACACATATAACAAAAGACCGGTTCCTATACATGCCATACTTACAAAAAGATCACAAATTTCAAATACCCAAAATAACAATTCTGATAGTGTGATGAGAGCCTCCGACAAGTCCCGATCCTGAGCTAGCTTGGTGACACTATAAGATAAAAGAAAAAAAAGAGGGGTAAACTATATAGCTTAGTAAGTTTACATGCAAATAAATAGCATCGTAACCAAACAAATTAATGTAAGGAGAGTTAATACATTTACCCTTGAGCTCACATATGATAAACTTAATCAAGCACAACTTACCACAATATCCTCACTTATAACGTTTGTACTTATGAATTTCTCGTACACACCTGTATCACATCTTCATACAAAACACATAGTTTCACATCTTTTCTTATTCCCATTGAACACATTGGAATACTATTGGATACTCGAAAACTTACACATAAGTGGCACATATATGTAGCCGAAGCTACCACTTATCACATATACTCTCGTTCTTGAGCTAGTCACGGGTCTGCTTACACAAGCTGACAGGTATTCGTAACATATGTAGGATTACCTAGCAACTGGTAAACGTACAAGACCAGCACTCGGACATCACATAATTACACAATTATATACTTGGGTTCCTAGTGACATGTCACTTGTATCTGACTCTATTCCTAAGGTTCAATTGGGATTTTCCGTTCACATTTATCACTTGTCGATTATGTCACATAACACAATTCACACATTTCATACAACATTAAGGCATTAAAGTAAAATAAAATGATGCATTATTTACATACAAACTTACCTCGGTACAAAAATAGCAAACTTTGCGATTTAGTCCACAACTTTGCCCTTTCCCCGATCTAGGTCAATTCCTCGTTTTTCTTGATCTATAATGACACATTTAACTCATTTAATTATCACATTATTCAAGTTGACCCAAAAATCACATTAAGGTAAAATTACATTTTTGCCCCTAACTTTTCACTTATTTACACATTAGTCCTTAGGCTCGTAAAATGAAATGTACTCATTTTTCTCAAAACCCAAGCCTAGCCGAACCTATCTTATGCTTATAACAGCCCACGTTTTCTTTTAATTTTAGATTTTTACCACCAATTTTACAACTTTTACAAATAGGTCCTTAGGAACGTTGTCACTGAAAATCACTTAGTAAAAGTCATTTATTACACGACTAGCATTCATTTTCTACCATTAGACATCAAAATACATGTATGTCATACATGGGTAAATTTTTAAATTTGAACCCTAGCTCAAATTAGTGGTAGAAATAGGTAAATCGGGTGATAACAACTTTAAAAATGTAAAGAGTATTAAAAACGGGGCTAGTATGCACTTACTATCAAGCTTGAAAGTTGGCCAAACCCTAGCTATGGCTTCCCTTGTGAAATTCAGCCAATGAGAGAAGATGGACACCAATTTTGACTTTATTTTTTCCCTTTTTATTCTTTTATTAACCAAATGACCAAAATACCCTTAAGGCCTTTCTTTAGAATTTTACCCTTCCATGTCCATTTTTGTCCATCATGACATATAATGGTCGAATTACTAAATAAGGACTCCTAATTTAAAAATGCATTTCAATTAAGCACTAAAAGCCTCTAGAACACTTATTTTGCAACCTTTGCAATTTAGTCCTAATATTCAAATTGGGCACTCTATCGCTAAAATTTATTTAGGATCTTTTCACACATGCATTCAATCACATTATAAACCTTAAAAATTTATCGCAATAAATTTTGCTACTTCGAATTTGTGGTTCTGAAACCACTATTCCGTTTAGGCCCTAATTCAAGCTGTTACAACTCTCTCTCTTTAGGCATTTTCGTCCCCGAAAATCTTACCGGGAAAGAGGTTTAGGTACTATTTTCTTATGGCTTCCTCGGGTTCCCACGTAGCCTCTTCAACCCCATGTCTATGCCACAACACTTTCACTAATACTATACTTTTATTCCTCAATTGTTTGACTTCCCGAGCCAAAATCTTAATTAGTTCTTCCTCATATGTCATATCCGATCGAATCTTAACCTCTGTCAGAGAAATTACATGCGATGGATCAGAGCAATATCGTCGTAACATCGACATATGAAACACATTGTGAATCCTTTCCAACTTTGCAAGTAAAGCAAACCGATACGCCACTAGCCTAATTCTTTTAATAACCTCATACGATCCAATAAAGCGCGGACTTAGTTTACCTTTCCAGCCAAATCTCAAAATCTTTTTTCCATGGAGACACCTTTAGAAATACTTTATCACCAGTCTGAAATTTAATCTCTTTTCTTTTCAATTCTGCATACGACTTTTGTCTGTCTGAAGCGACTTTCAAATAATCATGAATCACTTTTACCTTCTTCTCAGTTTCTCTAACCAAATCAACCTCGTGAATCTGTCTTTCTCTGAGTTCGGTCTAATACAAAGGAGTCCGACACTTACGACCATCTAATGCCTCATATGGTGCCATTTTTATACTCGACTGAAAATTATTGTTGTACGCAAACTCTACCAACGGTAAATACTTTTCCCAATTACCTTGGAATTCTAATACACAACATCGGAGCATATCCTCAAGGATCTGAATTACTCTTTCGGTTTGACCGTCGGTTTGCAAATGAAATGTAGTACTAAAGTTCAACTTTGTACCCAAAGCTTCTTGCAACTTTTTTCTAAAATCTCGAAGTAAATCTCGGGTCTCGGTCCGAAATGATCGACAAAGGTACTCCATGAAATCTCTCGATTTTAGTAATGTACAACTCCACTAACTTATCAAGTGAATAACCGGTGCGTACCAGAATAAAGTGAGCTGATTTCGTCAATCGATGCACAACAACCCAAACGGCATCTTTCTTCTTTTGAGTCAAATGTAAACACATCACAAAATCCATCGTGATCCTATCCTATTTCCACTCGGGTACCATACTAGCTGAAGTAATCCCGAAGGCACTTGGTGTTCGGCCTTCACTTGTTGACAAACTAAACACTTCGACACAAACTCAGAAATGTCTCAGAGCATCAAACAATTATCGGCCCCAATTTGAAATTCTGAATCACTAGTCAATTCGTACTGAACTCTTTTAGCTTGAAGTTCTTTGTCACTTTTCTGAGTTTCACATATCTCCTAGAGAAACATCAGTCTCAACTCTGCTAGAATAACCATCATCAAATACATTCAATTGTGTATTCAAGGCTCTTAATGCAAATAATGACTTTCTACTCAATGCATCGGTGACTACATTCGCTTTTCTCGGGTGATAGTCAATCACTAGCTCGTAATCTTTGATCAACTCTAGCCATTTCTGATGTCGTAATTTAGGTCTTTCTGAGTCATCAAGTACTTCAAACTCTTATGGTCGGTATAGATGTGGCACCTCTCACTGAACAAATGATGTCGCCAAACCTTTAAGGCAAATACAATGGCAGCCAACTCTAAGTCATGTGCCGGATAGTTCTTCTCATGTGGCTTCCATTGTCTCGACGCATAAGCTATCACTTTGCCCTCTTGCATCAATACGTAACCGAGACCATTTAAAGATGCATCGCTATAAATCACAAATTCTTTCCCAGACTCAAGTTGCACTAACATCGGTACCTTAATTAATAAGGCTTTCAACTGCTAAAAACTCTTTTGGCATTTTTCTGACCATTCAAACTTAACATCTTTCTACAACAACCTTGTCATCGGAGTAGAAATCATCGAAAATCCTTCAAAAAATGTCTATAATATCAGGCTAAGTCCAAAAAGGTTCTAACTTCGGATACATTCCTTGGCGATTTCCAATCAACAATTGCCAAAATCTTACTCGAGTCAACTCTTATACCTTCTGCAGAAACAATGTGTCCCAAAAATCTGACTTCTCGGAGCCAAAACTCACTCTTACTAAACTTAGCAAATAATTTATTATCTCTCAAAGTTTGTAATAGAGTTCTCAAGTGCTCGGCATGCTCAGACTCATCTCGAGAATAAATCAAAATATCATCTATGAACACAACCACAAACTTATCCAAGCACAGTCGAAAAATTTGTTTCATCAAGTCCATAAATATAGCCGGAGCATTAGTAAGTCCAAATGGCATGGCAAGAAACTCATAATGCCCATACCTCATTCTAAACGCGATTTTTGGCTTACCGAGTCTTTAACCCTCAATTAATAGTAGCCAAATCTCAAGTCTATCTTCAAAAACACTATTGCTCCTTTCAATTGGTTAAACAAATCGTCAATCTTCGGTAAAGGATACTTATTCTTTACAGTTACTTTGTTGAGTTTTCGGTAGTCGATGCAAAGTCTCATGGATCCATCTTTCTTTTTAACAAATAATACGGGAGCACCCTAGAGGAAAAACTTAGTCTCGCAAATCCCTTATCTGTTAACTTTTGCAATTGGGTTTTTATCTCTTTCAATTCGATCGGAGCCATTCTATACGGAGCAATCGATTTGGAGTAGTCCCTGGTAACAAATCAATAGGGAACTCCACTTCTCTAACCGGTGGCAACCCTGGCAATTCCTTTAAGAACACATCAGGAAATTCACAAACTACCGGCACTGATTCAATCTTCAATTCAGACACTTTGGTGTTCAATACATACACAAGAAATGCTTCACAGCCCTTTCTCATATACTTTTGAGCCAACATAGACGAAATCACAACAGGCAGCTCATTGGGTTCATCTATTTCAACCCGAAGAACCTCACCATTTTCACATTTCAATTCAATATTTCTACCTACAATTTACCTTGGCATCATGCAATGTTAACCAATCCATACCCAATATAGCATCAAACTCATCAAATGGCAACAACATTAAGTTAGCCAGAAAGCAGTGACCTTGAATCGTCAAAGGACAATTCTTGCAAACTTTATCCACTAACACATACTTGCCTAAAGGGTTTGACACTTTAATCACGAACTCAGTAGACTCAATAAGAAAATTCATATTAGTTACCAAATTCATGTAAATATAAGAATGCGTCGATCTAGGATCAATTAATGCAACAATAGTAGTATCATAAAGAGAAAAAATACCAGTGATCACATCAGGAGATGACACATCTTCTCGAGCATGGATGGCATAAGTCCTCGCGGGTGTTCTAACTTCCCATCTCACAGCTGAATCCTTGGATACACCCTTACTACTGGCCCCATGTCCTATATTTTTCATTGGTCTCTCATCAGCAATTGTATTACTCGATCTAGCATTCCGGGAGTTATCATTTTCAATCATTCTAGGGCAATCCTTAATGAAATGATCTTGGGAACCATATTTAAAACAAGTTCGGGTGATCATCCAATATTCACCGGGGTGTCACCTACCACATTGTTAGCATTCAGACTTTTCATATCTCACATTCCCAACACTCGCTATGGATGTAGTTCGGGCTTTAGAACCCGAATATTGCTTCCCACGATTTCTGCTAGGATTTCCAGCTGACACATTCAAACGGAGGGGCATATCCCTCAACTTTTTAAATGAGGACTGGAAGGACTTACTCATTAGTCTCTTCCTCAAGTCTCTAGCGTCGAGTTTAGCTTTTCTCTTTTCTTAACACAACTCTTCCGCCTTACAAGCTCGTTCGACTAACACAACAAATTCTTTCAGTTCCAAAATTCCAAAAAAACATTCTAATATTTTCATTCAGACCATCCTCAAACCTCTTACACATAATAGCTTCTGTGGACACACATTCCTGAGCGTACTTACTAAGTTTGACAAACTCTCAATCGTATTCAGACATAGTCATTCTGCCTTGCTCCAATTCTAAAAACTCCTTACGCTTTTGATCGATAAATTGCTGACTTATGTACTTCTTATCGGAATTCCTCTTAGAAGAAATCCCACGTAACCCTCTCCCTAGGTACAACCGATATTAGAGTTTTCCACGAATGATATGCCAAATCCCTCGAAAGTGAAATAGCACACTTTAAACACTCCTCTTGAGTACAAGAAAGCTCATCAAAGACCCGAATAGTGTTTTTGAGCCAAAATTCTACCCTCTCAGGGTCATCATCTATGTTAGCCCAGAATTCTTCGGCCTCATACTTTCAAATCTTATCCACAGGAGGCTTACTCATTCTTATCATATCTATACCTTGGGGCGCTACGAGAACCGGGTTGTAACACCCCTTACCCATGTTCAAAGCTGGAACTGAGTATGAGGCGTTACCAGACTTAAACATGCTTAATCATACAAAATCAGGCTATAAGTTTTCATTCCAAATTAAAATATTTCATTCATATTCTTCACGTCCCTATCATGGGCCTACAGACCCAAAACATACATCTAAAATGGTTCGAGACTGAACCGGAAACTTTCGAACACTTGGAAAATTTTTGTTCAACACAGGGCCACACGCCCGCGTGGGATGGGACACGCCCGTGTGGGCAGGCCGTGTGGTCACACATGCCCATGTCCCTAGTTCGGGTCGAATTTATTTTTCATTTCGAACCTACAAGGGTTTTCACATGGCCTGGCATACACCAGTGTCCCTGACCCGTGTCCCTCATATAGCCATGACATGCCAGTGTCTTAGCCCGTGTGTGAAAACCTTGACATCCTTCTTATGACATCAGCAAACATTTAGGGGCACACGGCCAAGTCACACGCCTGTGTGCTAGGCCATGTGGCGAATTTAATTCTCACAATTAATTTGCAGACTTCACACAGACTGGGCACACGCCCATGTCTGAGGTCGTGTCCTTTACATGGCTGAGACACACGACCGTGTCTCTGCCCATTTGTTTACTACTAGGCTGTAATATCCCGAATTAGGGCCTGATCGGAATAGTGGTTTTGTGACCACAAATCTGAGGTAGAAAAAATTATTTTAAAATTATTTTGATGTTTATGATATGATTTTATGATGGTGTGAAAATTTCGTGAAGAAATTCTAAGCGTAAAGTGCTTAATTTGAAATTAGGGACTAAATCGAACAAGTTGCAAAACTTGCATTCTAGAAGTTTCTAGTATGAAATTGCTTTGGAATATTAATTAGGAGGTCTTAAATAGAAATTTGACCAATTTTAAGTTCATGGACAAAATTTGGACATGGATGGAATTTTTGAAAGTTTAGTAAGGAGGGGCATTTTGGTCTTTTGGATATTAACATGAAATAAAAAGGGAAAAATAACACAAAATTGGTCATCTTCTTCATTACCACGAAATTTCAAGGGTTCTCCATAGCTAGGGTTTGTTTCAAGCTTCCAAGCTTCATAGTAAATGATTCCAAGCCCCGTTTTTAATGTTCTTTACGTTTTCGTAGTCCCGGTAACTCGATAAAGCTTATGTTAGCAATAATTTAAGTTAGGGTTCATATTTGGAAAAATACCCATAGGTGAAATTTGTGTATTTTGATGTTTTATGATAGAATATGAGGTTTTAAATTATGTTAAACAACTTGTGCTACTCGTTTTTAAGTAAAAACGAGTAAAATGGCTTAATCGGTAAAAGTACATATTGTTCATAAGTATGTGTTTTAGTGGGAATTTGAGCTTGCTAATGGTAAATAAATGATCAGCATGTCCTAAAACATAAGAATTTGTGATAAAATTTAATTTCCGAACTTTGGGGCAAAAGTGTAAATATGCAAAAGTTTAGGGGCAAAATTGTAATTTTGTCAAAATTTGAATTTAGGACTATTTTGATAATGAGAGTATTAAATAAGCTAAATGTGTTATTTTAGATCAAGAAAGACGTGGAATCAACCTTGATCGAGGAAAAGAAAAGATTTTGGACTAAATTGCAAAATTACTATATTTTGTACCGAGGTAAGTTCATGTGTAAATAATGTAACATAATTGCTATTTTAAGTGATTTAATGCTATTTATATGATATGATATTTGTTATTATGAATATTACGCTTTGTGAAATATTATGTATTGGTATGAAAAGTATGCGATTAAATTGATAAGTATGAGATGCAAGCAACGTATTGGTTCCGATATTCCGAGGATAACGACGGAGAAATGTGTGATTGAGGAAAATCCCGTTTGAACCTTGGGAATAGATTAGGATACAAGTGACATGTCACTAGGATGGTTGGGCATCCGAACTCGTTGAGTTGAGTCCGAGTTCACTTATGGATGCAAATGTCCGAACTCGTTAAGTTGAGTCCGAGTTCGTGAGATGTAACTAGGCATCCGAGCTCGTTGAGTTGAGTCCGAGTTCACTTATGGGCGGGTTACATGATTGATTGATTACATATGTGGCACTTATGTGCAAATGATCCGTGTATCCGAGTTATATTCCGATGTGTTCAACAGGTAAAATTCTAGCGGAATGGAAGAATACTCAAGATGAAAATGATATTTTGGTAAGTGTTGTGAAATGTACAATTTGGACAGGTATGTACTTAACCCTCGGGTTGAAACTTGATATAACAGAAATAAGGTGGTAAGATGATACACGATAGCTAGAAATGTGGTTTGTATCTTGGTGATATCATGCTATTGTTGTTGATATAATTGCTTTGTTATGTTACTTGTTATTTGCATGTGAACTTACTAAGCATTTATGCTTACTCCCTCCTTTTCATTCATTGTAGTTTTTAGCGAGCCAACTTGGATATCGGGAAGGTCGAAGAAACGCTCACACTATCTGAGGAAGAATTGGTATATTGGTTTGTATGTATGTTTTGATGTATGGCATGTATAGCAATATACTTGTTTTGTGTAAATAATCTTGTGATATGGTTGTGGTTTGGTTGAGAAAATGCTTGATAATGCTTAGTAATTGGTATGGCTAGCCTAGATAATATTGGATGCCTTGTGAGTTTAATATGTTATATAGTTCATGAGAATTCATAAAAAGATGAAACTTGCCATAAAACAGAACACTACAGCAACAACGATGTGAGTTTGAAAAATCACCAAAAATAGTATAAAACGAATTAGGTGAAGAATTAACTATGAAATTGAAGCTTATTGTGTCTACTTTCAAATGGAAAAATCGAAATAGGTAAAGGAGTTATATGTTATAAGATATTTGAGTTTTAGTGAAACAGGGCCAGAGTAATTTCTGGATCCCCTGTTCCAACTTTGAAAATTCACTATAAATTGTAAAAAAATAATTAGGAGGTGTAATTTATATGCTCAGAATCCTTATTGAATCTAATTTTAATATAAATAAACGGTATAGTTATATGAATTTTTTACATGGAGAAAAGTGGCTCGTAGTAAGTAGAGGTCAGTGCAGTCAAGTCCTGAAACAGGGGTAACTTTAACTAATAAACTGTACTAATTGGCCTAACCAAAAATTTTAGAAAAAAACTAGTAGATAGATATGTGAGTCTAGATTTAGGGAAAATTTACAGATCTTGATTTTGAGTTTTGTAACTCGAGATATGATTTTTTTAGGGACCATGATGCAAAAAAACTGCTTATTCCGAAAGTCAAAATAAATGATGTAAAGTTGTTTAAATGATAAATTATGTTCAGTAACACCTCAAGCTCGACTCCGGCGATGGTCTCGGGCGTGGGGGTGTTACATAGGCATTCTGTTTTGCTAAATTTGGATACAGGGGACACACAGCCTATCAACATGCCCATGGGGCTGACCGTATGTCACACACGGCCTAGACACATGCCTGTGTATCTACCCGTGTGGACAAATATAAGGCTATTTACCAAACCCTTTGCCACCCTAAAAAAATATCCACACTTATACCATTTCTGACAACACTTAGCATGACAAAAATGCACTTCCAAGTATCCACAATTAAGACATCCACACCTCAATTTCATGGTACCTTCATCATGCATACACTTCACGCATTACCCATTCAATTATGCAAGCCTGCACTTTCATGAATTTCATCTTCATTGAATAAACATAAGTTATCTAGTATTAACCAATTCCAATGGCCATTTACAAAATGAATAAGTAACATCACCAGCCAACACATTGCCTAACCAATATGACATATAACAAAAATGACCTAGTTCCTATACATGCCATACCCAAAATACTCAAACTTTACTTTACCCAAAAGAATAACTTGATAGTTGAATCGAGCTCCGACGCCCTTCGATCCTCCAGCTAGCTTGGCGATACTTCAAGAAAAGGGAAAAGAGAGGGAATAAGCATAAAGCTTAGTAAGATGCATGTAATAAATAACAACATAAAATCTTATAATAACATCCATATATCACATTATGAATAAACACATAATCTTTAAGTGATCATTGACATGGCTTACTCATACTCTTTCTTACCGAACACATATCACATACCGGACTCATTTCTCGTGTGTTTCGCATATGTACCTGTATCACTACATCACATAACTTTAGTCTTTTTCATCTTTAACATAAACTTTAATTCTTTTCCCTATTGAACCGCTTGGAATATCAAAGGATACTCGAAAAATGTCATACACGTGGTGAGATGCCAATGCCATATTCCAGATATGGTCTTATATGGGATCACAAGTCAATGTTGATGCCATATCCCAGATAAGGTCTTATACGGGATCTCATATCGATGTCGACACCATATCCCAGATATGGTCTTACACGAGATCGTATTTCAATGCCATGTACCAGACATGGTCTTACACGATTTCATACAGAAGCCAGGTCCCAAACGTGGTCTTACACAGAATCACTATTCGATGCCGATGCCATATCCCAGATATGGTCTTATACGAGATCTCAATTTGGTGCCAATGCCATATACCAGATATGGTCTTATATGGGACCTTATTTATCTAATATTGTGACAATGGTATCCTTTCTATTCCTAAGGTTCAACCGGGATTTCAATATAGCTTAACTTCATCTTTTCTTTATCGAGACCTTATTAACCACATTCATAAAAAGCATATACATTTCATGCAATATCAAGCATTTAAATACTTAATCACAAAGTGTTGATTTATTACACACAAACTTACCTCGGTAACAAAATATTGATAATTGTTCAATCTAGTCCACCACCTTATTCTTTCCTCGGTATAGGTCCGGACTTCGTGTTTCTTGATTTATAATGACAAATTTCACTTATTTAATTATCACATTGACTAAAACAGCCCATGAATCATACTTTCACAAAATTATAATTTTGCCCCTAAACTTTTACATATTTAAAAAATGGTTCTTAGGCTCGTATGAAGAAATGTACCCATTTGCTTTGTCACCCAAGCCTAGCCGATTCACATTCCCTCTTATAACGACCCACCTTTTTCACTAAATCACATTTTCTACACATATTTCACAACTTTTACAAATAAGTCCTTTTATGAGATCTCATTAAAAATCACCTAGTAAAAGTTGTTTATCACACTTCCAACATTCATTTTTTTTACCATAAAACATAAAAACACATGCACATTACACATGGGTAAACTTTTGAACATGAACCCTAGCTCGAAATAATAGTAAAAATAGGTAAACCTAGCCACAAGGATTTTAAAAAATAAAGAACATTAAAAACGGGGCTTGGATGCACTTACTATGTGGCTTGAAAGTTGAAAAACCCTTGCTATAGTGTCCCTTGAGAGTTTAAGCCAAGCTAGGAAGAAGATGGACACATTTTTTACTTATTTTTCCCTTTTTATTCATTAAATAACCAAATGACCAAAATGTCATTAATGCCCTTCCTTGAGATTTTTCCCTTCCATGTCTATTTTTGTCCATCATAACATAAAATGGTCTATTTACTAAATAAGGACCTCTAATTTTCACATGCATTTCAATTAAGTAACTCAAAACTTCTAGAAGATCATATTTTACTACTTTTGCAATTTAGTCCTAAAAGACAAATTGATCACTAAATCATAAAATTTCTTCATGAAATTTTCACATATATTTCTACTTTGGATTTGTGGTCTCGCAACCACTATTTCGACTAGGCCCTAAATTTGTTACAGTTTAGGGAATAGGAGGGGTGCAGGAGGTTGAGCATTTGGATTCGCCCGAATGAATTCTGTGTACCACTCATTCATCATATGGAGAAAGGCTTCTCGAGCCTCTCCTCTGTGACTAGTTCTCATATTCCTACTATCAGACGGCACGGTCCCTTGGGCAGGAGCCGGTGCATTACTTTCAACATCATCAGCTACGGCTTGATAGAGATCCATTTTCTATACAAAAACACAATTTAAATTGTCAGGAGTCGTCACACTATCACAATTCATATACGGCATGTATAGCTAGACTCGTACATACGCTAGGTTAGTCCAAGAATTGACTAAACCATAGCTCTGATACTATTAAATGTAACACCCCTTACTCGTATCTGACGTCGGGACAGAGTTCGAGGTATTATCGAACCTATACATAAACATTTATGCAAAATCGGGCCATAAAATTTCATTCATCTTTAAAAATCATTCAAACACATGCACATCGTCCCTTAAGTGAGCCTACGAGATTCAAAACGTACTTTGGAAGTAGTTCGGGACTAAACCGAAAACTTTGGAAAACTTAAAAAATTTCTCCTCAAAACAGGGGTCACACACCCATGTGGATATAGGACACACCCGTGTGCATAGGCCATGTGGCCACAAACGCCCATATCCATACCCCATGTAACTCTCTGTTTATGACGTCATCAACTAAATGAAACCACATGACCAAGCCACACGTCTGTCTGCTAGGCAGTGTCCTCTACACAGCCGAGACACACGGCCATGTCTCTACCCGTGTGTTTACTAGGCATTCTATTTTGCAAAACTAGGGTGCAGAGGACACACAGCCAAACTACACACCCATGGGGCTGACCGTGCATCACACACGGCCTAGACACACACTTGTGTGTCTACCCGTGTGGACAATATATAGGCTATTTACCAAGTTATTTGCCACCCTGAAACACAAGAGCACATACACCCATTTAACAACACTTATCATGACACAATTAAGCAACCAATTCTTCACAATCAAAGAATAATTTATCATTCTCAGGACACAACTAACATGCATAAATTTCACCTATTCAACCATTCAAATCGTGCATTTCCACACCTCCATAAAAGGTATAATCATAAACATACACTTATGCCAACATAAGCCAAATTCAAATGGCCCTTTACAAAATGAATTTTTGAATCAACTTAGGCCAATACATTTGGCCAAACCAACAATGACACATATAACAAAAGATCAAGTCCCTATACACGCCATACTTACAGAAAGATCACAAATATCAAATACCCAAAATAACAATTCTAATAGTGTGATGCGAGCCTTTGACAAGCCCAAACTCGAGCTAGCTCGATGACACTATAAAACAAAGGAAAAGAAATGAGGGGTAAACTATATAGCTTAGTAAGTTTATATGTAAATAAATAGCATCGTAACCAAACAAATTAATGTAAGGAGAGGTAATACATTTACACTTGAGCTCACATATGATAAACTTAATCAAGCACAACTTACCACAATATCCTCACTTATAATGTTTGTACTGACGAATTTCTCGTACACACATGTATCACATCTTCATACAAAACACATAGTTCACATCTTTTGTTATTCCCATTGAACACATTGGAATACTATTAGATACTAGGAAACTTGCACATAAGTGCCACATATATGTAGTCAAAGGTACCACTTATCACATATACGCTCATTCTTGAACTAGTCATAGGTCTGCTCACACAAGTTAATGGTCAGGACGTAATTACTCAGTGCTGCTCACACAAGCTGACAAGTATCCACAACAAATACAAGATTGTCTAGCCACTAGTAAACGTACAAGACCAGCACCCAGACATAACATAATCACACAATTATACACTTGGGTTCCTAGTGACATGTCACTTGTATCTGACTCTATTCTTAAGGTTCAACTGGGATTTTCCGTTCACATTTATCACTTGTCGATTATGTCACATAACACAATTCACACATTTCATACAACATTAAGGCATTAAAGTAAAATAAAATGATGCATTATTTACATACAAACTTTCCTCGGTACAAAAATAGCAAACTTTGCAATTTAGTCCACAACTTTGCCCTTTCCCCGATCCAGGTCAATTCTTCGTTTTTCTTGATCTATAATGACACATTTAACTCATTTAATTATCATATTTTCAAGTTGACCCAAAAACCACATTAAGTCAAAATTACATTTTTGCCCCTAATTTTTCACTTATTTACAGTTTTGTCCTTTGGCTCTAAAATGAAATGTACTTATTTTTCTCAAAACCCAAGCCTAGTCGAACCTATCTTATTCTTATACCAGCCCACATTTTCTTTTAGTTTCAAATTTTTACCACCAATTTTACAAGTTTTACAAATAGGTCCTTATGAACGTTTTCACCGAAAATCACTTAGTAGAAGTCATTTATTACACGACTAACATTCATTTTCTACCATTATAAATCAAAATACATGCATGTCATACATGGGTAAATTTTTAAGCTTGAACCCTAGCTCAAATTAATGGTAGAAATAGGTAAATCGGTCGATAACGACTTCAAAAATGTAAAGAGCATTAAAAACGAGGCTAGGATGCACTTACTATCAAGCTTGAAAGTTGGCCAAACCCTAGCTATGGCTTCCCTTGTGAAATCCGACCAAAGAGAGAAGATGGACACCAATTTTGACTTGATTTTTCCCTTTTTATTTTTTTATTAACCAAATGACCAAAATGCCCTTAAGGCCTTTCTTTAAAATTTTACCCTTCCATGTCCATTTTTGTCTATCATGACATACAATAGTCTAATTACTAAATAAGGACTTCCAATTTAAAAATGCATTTCAATTAAGCACTAAAAGCCTCTAGAACACTTATTTTGCAACATTTGCAATTTAGTCCTAATATTCAAATTGGGCACTCTATCGTTAAAATTTATTTACGATATTTTCACACATGCATTCAATCACATTAAGAGCCTTAAAAATTTATTGCAATAAATTTTTCTACTTCGTATTCATGGTTCCAAAATAACTGTTCCATTTAGACCCTAATTCAAGCTGTTACATTGAAATTGTAACTAATTCATAAAATTGTTAATACAGATAAACTTCAAACTATGATGAGTGCATGAGGTATTCTCGGACGAGGTACTAGAGGCTGAGGTAGAGGCTGAAGAGGGGCTCAAAATGGGTCATCGTCATCTGGCAATATGCTTAATTTGGATTCTAGTGGGACGCCGGTTTCACCTGCGACTGAGACTAGGTCTCAAGATCGCATGGCTAGGGACAAGGCATTGTCTCAGGCTATGATGGAGATTTAAAAGAGGGTCACTAGGCTCAACACTAAATTTGAGGGTCAAGGGTTAGTTACGAAACGACCTCGATCCAATGGGGCTGAGCTATTTTGAGGTGTCACTAGAGTCACCCCTAGTGTGGCGGAGTACTGGATGGAGGCCATGGAAAGAATAATGGATGATCTAGACTTTACCCCTGAGTAGAAACTGAAAGGGGTTGTTTCCTTGCTTCGCAATGAGGCATATCAATAGTGGTTGACCGTTAAGGAGGGCACTCAGTGCGAACGCCTGACATGGTATTTCTATAAGACGGCCTTCCAAGGTAAATATATGGGGGCAAGTAACATCAATGCTAGGAGACATGAGTTTCTAAATCTCACACTAGGGGACCGTACAGTGGCCGAGTACGAGGCCAAGCTCCTGAGATTGATCCGTTATGTGCGAGGCATGGTGGCGACTGAGTATGAGCGTTGTGTCTGTTTCGAGGATGGACTCAATGATAGGTTGAGAGTTTTGATAGCTCCGCAAAGGGAGCGTGACTTTTCAGCACTAGTAGAGAAGGCAAAGATCATCGAGGAAGTATGTAACACCCCTAACCCGTATCCATCGTCAGAATAGGGTTACGAGGCATTACCGAACAAAACGCGGCATATAACATACATTTCTCATATATGATTCAATTTCACATAAATATCAATCAAACATAATCATATTGTCCCTTATAAGGCTCTACGAGACCTTAAAACATGCATGGAAGAGGTTCGGGACTAAACTGATAACAATTGAAAGCTTTGGGAAACATATAAAATTTTCTTTAATATATAGGTCACATGCCCGTCTGAATAGACCGTGTGCCTCACACGGCCACCAGATACGCCCTTGTACAGGCCATGTGCAAATAGAGCATACATACTAACTTGCATCACACGGCTGGAGACATGCCCGTGTGCCATGGCCGTGTAAAAACTAGAAGGTATAATGACTTAGGTCATATGGCCGGCCACACGCCCATGTGCCAGCCCGTGTGCCACACACGGCCAATAGACATGCCCGTGTGTCTATGCCGCGTAACTTACTGACTTGTTTTAACTAAGGTGCAGGGATCACATGGTCGAGTCACACGCATGTGTGCTCGGCCGTGTGGCACAAAAATAGGTTTGGTTTAAGCCACATTCCTTCCCCTCCTCATGCATACCTAAAACACATCATTTTGTACCATTTCAATACATTAATAGACAACCAAAACATGTTATTTCATATGCATTTCATGCCATTCAAATTCCTAACCATTTCAAGGCACATTTCAATTCTATTTGCTTAACCAAAAGCATACCAATCATCATGCCATAACCATCAATTTTAGCTTAATTCAAACATGCATTTTCTTACCATATCAAACCATAAAATCCTACCAAATCCAATTTTCAAATTCATACCAAAATATACAATATCTCAACCAAGTTCACTATCATCATTTCACCATATAATTTAACCATTTAACCATCAAACAACCACATCAAACTTGCCAAAATCACATTACATATATATATACATCACTTACTATAAATAAACACTATCTTAAGCCAAATTCACTTCCAGCAACTACACCATTTGCAAGCCAATTCACATGGCCAATATCTCCACTCAATACATATCAAAATGACACTAGCCTATACATGCCATATACCATAATATACAATGTCAAAAGGTACCAAAAAGATGTTCGTGGTGTGATGATGTCACTAACGATCCCTTAACCTGAGCTAACTTTAGTTCACTATAAAATAGAGAAGATTTCACACAGTAAGCTTTAAAGCTTAGTAAGATTGTATGTAATAAACTTAACTAAACAAATGAAAGTAATTCAATCAATAAGCATTATACATTCATAGTAAAACACCTATAATTACTCAAACGTTTCCATGTATTTCTCATCACTTAGCTTGGTATATCATATCACCTTACTCAACTATACTTTTTACTTATGATCTTTACTCGTTTCCATACAATTCCATCAAGTTTCATACACATAGTACCAACAACCACATAGGTTTAGTACGTACCTGTACTTCCTCGTATCTATCTATCAACTTATCATTTCTTTGCTCAATACTTTATGTCATTTGAAAACTTTAAATATTCAATGAACTCGCACACTTAATACCAAATGAATAGCTAGAGCTAAATGATATCACGTACATAGTGCCATCACATTTATTCGAAGCTGTCTCAATCTCGCACACTTAGTGTCGTTTATTCAGCCAAAGCTAATTTGTTCTTGCACACTTAGTGCCAATTACTTAGCCGAAGCTATATGATTTCGCACACTTAGTGCCACATTTCACCAAATCAAATATTGATCACATTTATAACTTCACATTCATTATTTCAATCCATTTCAAAGTATATAAACATTGCTAAAATAACGCATATTACATACGAACTTACCTCGATTGCAAAAACAGCTAAATTGATCGATTAGTCGAGAACCTTGGTTTTCCCCTATCCAAATTCGTATTTCTCATTTCTTGATCTATATGAATTCAAATATAACTTATTTATTCATTAATTCATTCAATTCAGCCCACAAACACACATTTAGGCATTCTTACACTTTAACCCCCAAAATTCCATATTTTTATAATTTAGTCCTTATTTCACAAATACACAAAATTCACAAAATTACTTAAATACCCATGCTAGCCGAATTACCAAAGTGCCTCTAGCAATCCATATTTTCCATTTATTTCACATTTCAACCACATAATTTCTTATTTTCACAATTTAATCCCTAATATGCAATTTCACTAAAAATCACTTAACAAAACATGGATATCTATCACCAAGCTTTCATATTTCATCATTAAACATTCAAAAACTCATGCATTCATCAATGGCATTTTACAAATTCATCACTAAACTCAACAATTAGAGCATGGGCTAGCTAGTACTCAAAGCAACGATCTCAAAAACCAAGTCAAAACCATATCTTAATTGAGCTTTCAATATGTCGAACGCTAATAAGCTTCAAAATTTCTTCTCCTTTTGTTTTTCAATAAGAAAGATGAGCAAATAAGCTCAAATTTGGTTTTTGTCTAATTAATATTCATTAATACACTATTTACCAAATTACCCTTGTATAATTAACTAATAAATCATCAAATATAAGGCCATTAATGTCCACTAACAAATACAATGGTCTACTAACATCATAAGGACCCTTGATTTAATAAACCAAAGCAAATTAACACCTTTAACATATAGAATGCAACTTTTGTATTTTACGCGATTTAGTCATTTTGTCAAATAAACCAACCAATCGGTAAAATTATTTCGCAAAACTTTCACACATGCATATTATCATACTTTAAACACCAAAAATAATATTAAAATAATTTTATGACCTTAGATTTATGGTTTCAAAACCACTGTTTCGATTTAGCTAAAACTGGGCTGTTACAAAATGAAGCGCGCTGAGCACCAAAACCAAGATAAGGATAGAGGAAAGAATAAGAGGGATTCAGGGTCCTTGAGTTCTACGATGAAGCCTAAGAAGAAGGCCAGATCTGATGGGCCAGTTAGAGTTAGGCCCCCTATTGCACCTATTGGGTTTTTACTATGTCGGCACTATGGTAGACGCTATTCGGGCGAATGTTAGAGAACTACTGAGGCATGTTTGAGATGTGGGTCCACTGAGCATCGCATTAAGATTGTCCGTTGAGAACTGATCAAATGCAAGCTCTGGTTACTAGTACTGTACAACCACCGAGGGTAGTTCAGAAGCCACCAAGGGGCCGAGGTCAGCCAGGGGTGGTAATAGCATGGGTTGAGGACAAAGAGCACCTGGCAGAGGTGTTGGACTGACTGAGGTGAGGCAGCCTGCACTGGTTTATGCTACTCATCACCATGAGGACAGAAATGCTCTGGACGTCATCACGGGTACATTTTTTAATATTTGATGTACCTTATCTTACACTGATAGACATAGGCTCTACACACTCTTATGTAGCTAGTACCGCGTATGAAACTTTGAGGATTCTGGTGGAGAGTACTTCTAGTGAGGTGACTGTTATGAGTCATTTAAGGCAATCTATCTGAGTTAGTAAACTGTATAAAGACATTCCGTTAGAGGTCCAAGGGACAGTATTTCTGGCTGATCTAATGGAGCTTCCGTTTGGGGAGTTTGATTCAATTATGAGGATGGATTGGTTGGTTAAGCACTGGGTGAGTCTGGACTATGCGACAAAAAGGGTTGTATTGAGAACCGAGGAGGGCAACGAGGTGGTGGTGATTGGGGAACATTGAGACTATCTGACTAATTTAACTTTTTGTGTTGGTGGCAGAAAAGTTGGTACGGAAAGGATGTAAGGCATACTTGGCCTACATCAGTGTTTCTAATTCTGGGGACTTTTCGATTAAGGACATTAGAACTGTGAAGGACTTTTCGAATGTTTTTCCTGACGAGCTATCGGGTTTGCCTCCGAGCTGAGAAGTGGAATTCGAGATCGAGCTTATTTCGAGTACAGCTTTAGTGTCTATCGCTCCCTACAGAATGGCACTGAAGGAGCTTACAGAGTTTAATGTAACGCCTCCATGCCCAAGACCATCGCCGGAGTCGAGCTTGAGGTGTTACTGAACATAATTTTCCATTTTAAGAACTTTGAAACATTTAATTCTACATTCAAGCATACTGTCTACCTGCGTTACGGCTACAAAAAAATCATATCTTGAGTTACGAAACTCAAAATCAAGATCCGTAAATTTTTCCTAAAACTAGACTCATATATCTATATACCAATTTTTTTATAGAATTTTTGGTCAGGCCAATTAGTACAGTTTATTAGTTAAAGTTACCCCTATCTCAGGACTCAACTGCACTAACCTCTGTTTACTACGAACCATTTTTCTCTCACTACAAAATTCATATGACTATGCCGTTTGTTTCTCTTAAAACTATACTCAATAAGGATTTTGAACATATAAAGCATACCTCCTAATTATTTTTATACAATTTATGGTGAATTCCTAAATTTGGAACAGGGGATCCAAAAATTGCTCTGGCCCTGTCTCACTAAAACTCAAATATCTCGTCACATATAACTCCTTTACCTGTTTTGCTTCTTCCATATGAAAGTAGACACAATAATATTTAATTCCATATTTAATTCATCACCTAATTCGGTTTCTACTACTTTTAGTGATTTTTCAAACTCACGTTATTGTTACTATAATGTTCTGTTTTATGGCAAATTTCATCTTTTCATGAATTTTCATGAACTACAGAACATATTAGTCTCACATAGCATCCAACATTATCTAGGCTAGCCATTCTAATGACTAATCATTTCCAAGAATTTTTTTAACCAAACCACAACCATATCATAAGATTATTTACACAAAATAAGAATATTGCTATACATGCCATACTTAAGTTATACAAGCCATTTTACCAAAAAGTCCTTCGGATAGTGTGATCGAGCCTTCGACCTATCCCGATTCCTGAGCCGGCTTATCCAACGCTACAATGAATGGAAAAGAGGGAGTAAGCATAAATGCTTAGTAAGTCCATATGCAAATAACATGTAACATAACAAAGCAATTATATCAAACAACATTAGCATGTTATCACCAAGACATATTCCACATTTCTAGCCATCGTGTATCAAGTTTCAACCCGAGGGTTAAGAACATACCTATCCAAAGTGTGCATTTCGCGACACTTACCAAAATATCATTTGCATCTCAAGCATTCTTCCATTTCGCTAAAATTTTACCCGTTGAACACATCGGAATATAACTCGGATACATGGATAATTTGCACATAAGTGCCACATATGTAATCAAGCGACCATGTAACCCGCCCATAAGCAAACTCGGACTCAATTCAACGAGCTTGGGTGTTCGCATCCATAAGTGAACTCGGACTCAACTCAACGAGTTCGGATGCCTAGTTACATCTCACGAACTCGGACTCAACTCAACGAGTTCGGACATTTCCATCCATAAGTGAACTCGGACTCAACTCAACGAGTTCGGATGCCCAACCATCCTAGTGACATGTCACTTGTATCCTAATATATTCCCAAGGTTCAAACGGGATTTTCCTCAATCACACATTTCCCAGTCGTTCTCCTCGGAATATCGGAACCAATACGTTGCTTGTATCTCATACTTATCAATTTAATCACATACTTTTCATACCAATACATAATATTTCACAAAGCATAATATTCATAATAACAAGTATCATATCATATAAATAGCATTAAAGCACTTAAAATAGCAATTATGTTACATTATTTACACATGAACTTACCTCGGTACAAAATATAGAAATTTTGTAATTTAGTCAACAATCTTTTCTTTTCCTCGATCAAGGTCGATTCCACGTCTTTCTTGATCTAAAATAACACATTTAGCTTATTTAATACTCACATTTATCAAAAAAGTCCTTAACTCTAACTTTGTCAAAATTACGAATTTGCCCCTAAACTTTTGCATATTTACGCTTTTGCCCCAAAGCTCGGAAATTAAACTTTATCCCAAATTCTTATGTTTTAGGACATGCTGATCATTTATTTACCATTAGCAAGCTCAAATTCCAACTACAACATGCACTTATGAACAATAGGTACTTTTACCGATTAAGCCGTTTTACTCATTTTCACTTAAAACCGAGTAGCACAAGTTGTTTAGCATAATTTAAAACCTCATATCCTATCATAAAACATCAAAATACACAATTATTCAACATGGGTCAATTTTTGAAATCAAACCCTAGCTCAAATAAATGGTAGAAATAGAGAAATCATGTTACCGGGATTTCAAAAACGTAAAAATCATTAAAAACGTGGCTAGAACGGACTTACAATCGAGCTTGGAAGCTTGAAAAACCCTAGCCATGGTTTCTCCATGCTATTTTCGGCCTTGAGGAAGAAGATGAGCAAAAATTGGCTTTTAATTTGATTTTTAATTCATTTAATCGCTAAATGACCAAAATGCCCCTAACTTAAAAATATTCTTTTTTTCACCCATTTCATGTCCATTTTCGTCCAATAAATTAACCAATGGTCTAATTACCATTTAAGGACCTCCAATTTAAATTTTCATAACAATTGGACACCTCTAACATTTAGAACTCAACTTTTGCACTTTTTACAATTTAGTCCTTTTGACTAAATTGAGTGCCCAAACGTCAAAATTTTCATACGAAATTTTTTTACAAAATAATTCCATAAAAATGTAAACCATAAAAATATAAATAAAACACATTTCAATTTAACACCTTTACCATTTGACAAAAATGCCCTTAATGCCTTTCTTTGTAATTTTTCATGTACAAGCCCATTTTTGTCCAAAATTTTAGAAATTGGTCAAATTTCTATTTAAGACCTCCTAATTAATATTCCAAAGCAATTTCATACTAAAAGCTTCTAGAATGCATGTAACGCCCCCACGCCCGAAACCGTCACCGGAGTCGAGCTTGAGGTGTGACTAAACAAAATTTTACCATTTTAAACAACTTTACAAAATTTGTTTTCATTTTCGGAATAACTATTTTCTGCGTCATGGTCGCTCAAAAAATCATATCTCGAGTTACGAAACTTGAAATCAAGATCTGTAATTTTTTCCTGAATCTAGACTCATATATCTATTCACTAATTTTTTTCTAGAATTTTTGGTTGGGCCGATTTGTACAGTTTATTAGTTAAAGTTACCCCTGTTTCAGGACTTGACTGCACTGACCTCTGTTTAATACGAACTACTTTTCTCTCTGTACAAAATTTATATGATTATGTCGTTTCCTTATCTTGAAACTAGACTAACTCAGGATTCCATACATATAAAGTGCACCTCTTAACTATTTTTGTACAATTTATAGTGAATTTTCAAAGTTAGAACAGGGGAACCAGAAATCGTTCTGGCCCTGTCTCACTAAAATTCAAATATCTTATAACGTATAACTCCTTTACCTACTTCGCTTCTTCCATTTGAAAGTAGACACAATAAGCTTCAATTTCATAACTAATCCATCACCAAAATCGATTTCTATGATTTTTAGCAAATTTTCAAACTCACATCAGTGTTGCTGCAATGTTCTGTTTTATGGCTAATTTCATTTTCATAAAAGCTTCCATGTATTATCTAACCTATTATCCTTCCATGACATCAAACATAATCTATATTAGCCATTGCAATGACTCATCATTGTCAAGCATTTCCTCAACCAAAACACCACCATATCACAAGATTATTTACACAAAGTAGGAATAGTGCTATACATGCCATACTGAGTTTTACAAGCCAGTTACCAAAAAGTCCTTTGGATAGTGTGATCGAGCCTTCGACCTATCCCGATTCTCGAGCCGGCTTGTCCAAAACTACAATGAATGAAAAGGAGGGAGTAAGCATAAATGCTTAGTAAGTTCACATGCAAATAACAAGTAACATAACAAAGTCATTATGCCAAACAACATTAGCATAGTATCACCAAAACATAGGTCACAATTCTAATCATCATACTTCATCTTACCACATTTTTGTTGTTGTGTCGAGTTTCAACCCGAGGGTTAAGTACATACCTGTCCAATATGGCCATTTCTCAGCATTACCGAATTGTCACTTACATCTTGAGTGCTTTTCCATTTCACTTGAATTTTACCCGTTGAACACATTGGAATACAACTCGGATACACGGATCATTTGCACATAAGTGCCATATATGTAATCAATCAATTATGTAACCCGCCCATAAGCGAACTCGGACTCAACTCAACGAGCTCGGGCGTTCGCATCCATAAGTGAACTCGGACTCAACTCAACGAGCTCGGATGCCTAGTTACATCTCACGAACTCGGACTCAACTCAACGAGTTCGGACATTTGCATCCATAAGTGAACTCGGACTCAACTCAACGAGTTCGGATGCCTAACCATCCTAGTGACATGTCACTTGTATCCTAATCTATTCCTAAGGTTCAAACGGGATTTTCCTCAAATTTCACCTTTTTGGCCATCTTCCTCGGAATGTCGGTACAAATAATCGCTAGCATTTCATGCTTATCAAGCTAATTACATACTTTGCATACCAATAAATAATAATTCACAAGGCATAATATTCCATGATAGTAAGTACCAATCATATAAATAACATTAAATTACTTAAAATAACAATTATGTTACATTATTTACATATGAACTTACCTTAGTACCCAAAATACAATGATTTTGCAATTTAGTCCGCAATCTTTTCTTTTCCTCGATTGAGGTCGATTCCACGTCTTTCTTGATCTAAAATAACACATTTAGCTTGTTTAATACTCACATTTTCAAATTAGTCCTTAATTCAAATTTTGGCAAAATTACAATTTTGCCCCTAAACTTTTGCATATTTACACTTTTGCCCCAAAGCTCGGAAATAAAATTTCATTTCAAATTCTTATGTTTTAGGACATGCTGATCATTTATTTGCTATTAGCAAGCTCAAATTCCCACTATAACTCATACTTATGCACAATATGTACTTTTACCGATTAAGCCGTTTTGTTCGTTTTTACGTAAAACCGAGTAGCACAAGTTGTTTAACATAATTTAAAACCTCATATTCTATCATAAAACATCAAAATACACAAATTTCACCTATGGGTATTTTTCCAAATATGAACTCTAACTTAAAATATTGCTAACATAAGCTTTATCGAGCTACCGGGATATCAAAAACGTAAAAATCATTAAAAACGGGGCTTAGATGCACTTACTATGAAGCTTGAAAGTTGAAGAAACCCTAGCTATGGAGAGAGCAAAATTCGGCATCAACTAAATGAAGGAGATGATGAATTTTGTGTTATTTTTCCCTTTTAATTCATGTTAATAACCAAATGACCTAAATGCCCCTCCTTACTAAACTTTCAAAAATTCCTTCCATGTCCTAATTTTGTCCATGAACTTAAAATTGGTCTAATTACCATTTAAGACCTCCTAATTAATATTTCAAAGCAATTTCATACTAAAAACTTCTAGAATGCAAGTTTTGCAACTTATTCGATTTAATCCCTAACTTCAAATTAAGCGCTTTACGCTTGGAATTTCTTCACGAAATTTTCACACCATCATAAAATCACATCATAAACACCAAAATAATTATAAAATAATTATTTCTACCTCGGATTTGTGGTCACAAAACCACTATTCCAATTAGGCCCTAATTTGGGATATTACAATGCAAGTTTTGCAACTTATTCGATTTAGTCCCTAATTTCAAATTAACCAATTTATGCATAGAATTTCTTCAGGAAATTTTCACACAATCATGCAATCATATCATAAACCTCAAAATAATTATAAAATGATTATTTATATCTCGGATTTGTGGTCACGAAACCACTATTCTAATTAGGCCCTAATTCGGGATATTACACTTAAGGCTCATATTCAAGAACTATTAGATCATAGGTTCATTCATCCCAATGTGTCTCCGTGGGGAGCACCTATTCTATTTGTGAAAAAGAAAGATGGGATAATAAGGATGTGTATCGACTACCGACAGCTAAACAAGCTAACAATCAAGAAAAAGTACCCACTTCCGAGGATAGATGATTTATTCAACCAGTTTAGAGGGGCTTCTATGTTTTCTAAGATCGATATACGTTCAGGATATCATCAGTTGAAAGTTAAGGAGACTGATGTGCATAAGACGGCATTAGGACTCAATATGGACATTATGAGTTCCTCGTTATGCCCTTTGGTTTGACTAATACACTAGTGGCATTTATGGACTTGATAAACCGAGTGTTCTAGCCCTATCTAGATCAATTTGTGGTGGTATTCATCGATGACGTCTTGGTGTATTCTAAGTCTGAAGGTGAGCACGATGAGCCTCTCAAAGTGGTACTACTGATTCTCCGTGAGAAACAGCCGTATGCGAAGTTCAGTAAGTGTAAATTTTGGCTACGTAAGGTGACCCTTTTGGGACACGTACTTTCTACTGAGGGGATCTGAGTCGATCCTCACAAGATTGAGGCAATGTTGGATTGGAAACAGTCGAGAAATGTGTCTGAGATTCGCAGTTTTCTGGGGCTGGCAGGTTACTATTGGCATTTTGTGGAAGGGTTCTCCTTGATTGCAGCACCGTTGACTAAGCTTTTGCATAAGGGAGTTCCATTTGTCTGGACTGATGCACAATAAGAGAGTTTTGAGAAGCTTAAGTCTATGTTGACTCAGGGTCCTATTCTGATACGTCTGAATCTGGGAAAGAGTTCGCAGTATACCGTGATGTATCACATGTGGGTTTGGGTTGCATTTTGATGCAGGATGGTAAGGTGGTAGCCTATGCATCTCGTCAGCTCAAAACTCATGAAGCAAACTATCTGACGCATGATTTGGAATTAGCTGTTGTAGTTTTCGCTCTGAAAATCTGGAAGCCTTATCTGTACGATGAGAAATGTATCATCTACACTGATCACAAAAGCCTTAAATATCTCCTCACTCAAAAGGAGTTGAATCTTAGGCATCGTAGATGGGTTGAGTTGCTTAAGAATTATGATTATACCATTAGGTACCATCCCGACAAGGCCAATGTGGTGGCCAATGCGTTGAGCCATAGGGCTATGACCGATCTGAGAGTAATGGTTGCTTGACTTAGCCTATTCGATGATAGGAGTCTGTTGTTTAGAACTTCAGGTTAAATCGACATAGATTAAACAGATTCGAGGTAAACAGTTAGGGGATAAGTCTCTTGAGTTACGGTTTCGTCAGGTTGAGAATGGTAGCAATACTGATTTGGGGATAAACAGTGATGGGGTCCTGTATTTTCGCAATCAGATTTGTTACCGAGTGATGAGGATTTAAGACAGTTGATTCTGAGGGAGCGCATAGTAGCCTTATGCTATGCATCCCGGGGGGAATAAAATGTACCGAGATCTCCAAGAGTTATACTGGTGGCCAGGGTTGAAGCGTGAGATTACTGACTTTGTTGCTCATTGTTTAACTTGTCAGCAGGTTAAGGCTGAGCATCAGTTACCTTTGGGTTTATTACAGCCGGTAAAGATGCCGTTATGGAATTAGAGCGAGTAACGATGGACTTCGTTAGTGGGTTGCCCTTAACACCCACAAAGAAGGATTCTATCTGGGTCATCGTGAATCGATTGACCAAGTCTGCTTACTTCATTCCAGTCAGGATAGACTTCTCTATGCAAAAATTAGCTAAACTCTATATATACGAAATAGTGAGGCTACATGGGGTACCTATCTCGATCATTTCTGATAGGGATCCTCGCTTCACGTCTCGGTTCTGAAAGAATCTTCATGAGGCTCTAGGTTCAAGGTTAGACTTCAGTACTACTTTTTATCCTTAGACAGATGGTCAGTCGAAAAGGGTGATTCAAGCACTAGAGGATATGTTGAAGAGCTGCGTTATTGATTTTTGAGGTAGTTAGGAGGAGTACTTGCTGTTAGCGGAGTTTGCTTACAATAACAACTTTCAGTCTAGCATCCAAATGGCACCTTAAGAGGCTTTGTACAATCGTAAGTGTCGCAGTCCCTTATGTTGGACTGAGTTAGGTGAGCGACGTGTTCTAGATCCGAAATTGGTTTCTGAAATTGAGGATAAGGTCAGATTAATTTGAGATCGAGTGAAAGCGGCATTTGATAGGCAGAAGTCCTATGTTGATCTAAAGAGAAAGGATATTGAGTATTCCGTGGGAGACTTCGTTTTTCTCAAGGTCTCACCATGGAAGAAGGTTCTGAGGTTCGGTAGCAAGGGTAAGCTGAGCCCTAGGTTTATCGGACCGTACTGTATTCTGAAATGAGTGGGGCCAGTTGCATATCAGTTGAAGCTACCTCCAAAGTTGGATCGTATTCTTGAAGTTTTCCACGTCTCAATGTTAAAGCGCTACCGCTCTAATCCCACGCATATTATTCTTGTGGAGGAGATTGAAGTTAGGCCAGATCTGACATTTGAAGAGGAGCCGGTTCAAATTCTAGATTGTGACATTAAAGTTCTGCGGAGGAAATCTATCCCCTTAGTGAAGGTGTTGTGGTGGAATCATAACACTAATGAGGCTATGTGGGAACCTGAGGATGCGTTGCGTCAGCAGTATCCTCATCTGTTCTAATCAGGTAAAATTTTGATACCGAAATTTTCTTTTAGGGGGATAGAGTTGTAACGCCCCAAGTTTTTAAATATGTTTCTCTAATTCATTGACACAAATATCTATCTACTTTAGCGGTTAAGTGTTCTGGGTGTGTTTGGGAGGTCCCAAGTTCAAGCCTTAGTTTGGGCAAATTTTGGCCTTTTTATTGAATAAAGACTCACTCTTTTTCAATAGGCTTATAACTAAATGTTGGTAAAATTATATCAGAATGGGCCTGTTGGTATGGTGGCTAGGTGGAGTGTCAAAAAGTAAGAGGTCTTGTGTTCCAATCATTGTGCAAGAGAGGGAGTGTTTCTGTTTGCATGTGGCATGTGGGGGGTGGATGAGTTTTTTTGGAATTGAAATTCTGAAAGTGGAGAGTTTGAGGGAGTAAAACGTAGGATATGCGAGTTATCAGTTGGACAGTAACTCATTTTAGGTTTTCTCTCTAAAAAAAATAATTTCTTTTGACATTAGTTTCTTCCATTTTCCCTTAGGTGAATTTTTGCTGATTCATCTTTCCCCTTTCTGCTGAATTCTGTTCCACTTCCCCTCAATTGTTTTCTTCTCTTTTTCGATTATTTTGCTCTCGAAATCAGCCCCCTTTGGTACAAACGCTCGATTCCGCTCGTACGATAAGTTATGAATTGTTGATATGCGATTAATGTTGTTCAAGTAAGTGTGTAATGTGTGAGTTGGTTTTTGATACCCTCGATTAGGTGAAGTACAAGATCCTATTAGAATTCCTACAGTGGTTGAGCATTGGGGAATCTTTTTCGTTACCGGTATGCATTCAAGTGTGTTGCTAGGTTCTACGAACTTCAGTTTATGGGATTTCTCTGTTGAAATTCTCGAATGTGTTACTAAATCTGAGTATTGTTATGTCAGTTTATAGGTTTGGGAGGCTCCGTGGTTGCATTAGCATCGATTTGATACTAGGTGTGTACTCGATTGCATAAAAAAGGGGAATCGGCGAAAGTCGAAAAAGCTTTCTGTCAACGCCACACGGTCATGTGGTAGCTTGTGGAAAGGGACACGACCATGTGATTGAATAGGCTAGGCCATGCGCAAAGGACACGACCGTGTGATGGCCGGGTGAGGCCGTGTACGACACATAAGCTTGACTAATTAGGCCGTGTGGGCTACACGAGTGAAGCATACGGGCGTGTGGAATTTTGGGCCACGTCCAAGGCTAAATTAAGTCGTGTGGGCCACACAGGTGTATGGGCCTACACGGGCAGACTACATGGGTGTGTGAGCCCATTTTCTAAGAAGTTTTGTAAGGTTGCACGGGTCACCCTAGTCGACTGTGGACCTACTGTTAGGTTAGTAAGCATTGCTTAAACCCCTAATTGTATGATTAGTTTGTATGATGCCTGACTGAGTATGATTAATAAATCAACTGTATGATCTGATAAATTACATATTAGCATGTCATAATTATATCTGCATTGTATCGGGGTGGGTTGATGATATATGGAGGAAGTGTCTGAAAGGCTATTAAGCATGTTATCTGGCAGCTTAACTGCAAATATCTAATTATGTGCCGCGTTTCGGTTAGCATGGTGTGTAGGGATGGGTGGGTTGATTAAATCCCTATATGGTGTGTAGGGTTAGACGGAGATGGTGTCTAGATGCTGGTGGGTAGGACTCTGATATTCTGTTCTGCATTTGTATCTAATTGGGCTAAATCCCTAATTTATATCTGATTTTGTATTTGAGTGGCTAAGGCCCAAACTGATTCTGTAATGGCTTTGGACCCAGACTGTTTATTTCTGACTTCTGATAATTATACTATATTTGTGATTTCTGTGGGGATTACACACTAAGTTGCGAAACTCACCCTTTTCTTATAACAATCCGGTTTGGACCTTAGTCAGAATAGTGGTTTTGGGACCACATATCTGAGTCTGAAAAATATTCTAATATTATTTTCTGTATCTGTGATATATGATTTAGCATCTATGAAATTTCTGTGAATTAATTTGTCTATTTCTATGCGTAATTGTGAAAAAGGACTAAAGTGCATATGTGATAAATTAGCATGTCACATTTGCATATATGCTTTTGGAATGGCTTTTAATAATTATGGCCTTAATGGGTAATTAAACCATTGAAGGTTTAAGTGGTCATAAATGACCTTAAAACATATGTTTTATTTTGGTTTTAATAAAGGTTAAATTAGTAATTGTTATATCAATTATGTGTTTTAATAAAACAAAAGGAATATGGCATTATAATACTTCTTCTCCACCAAAATTAGAAAGAAAAGAAAGAGCAAAGTTAGGTTTTTGCATTTGGCACTTTGGTTTGGTGATTAAGGTATGGTTTAAGCTCAGTTTTTGATAATTTTTACGTTTCTGTGATCTTTGCTTCAAAATCTTCCATGCCCATGTATCAATTTCTATTTTTGATGAAGTTTGTGAAAAATGCCATTGATGCTATTTGAAGCCTTGTGATGAAATTGAGTGAATAATGATGGATAGGTGTTGAATAAACATGTTTTACCATGAATTTTTGATGAAATTGAGCTATGTGGGCTAATTTGTGAAAATGGGACTTTGGAAGGACTAAATTGTGAAATAAATGTGTTATATGGGCTTTTATGAAAGCCACAAATATTCGGCCAAGCTTGTATTTAAATGAATTCTGTGAATTTGATGTCTTTGTGTATTAGGGACTAATTTGTTAAAGTATGAAACTGTGAGGGCTAAAATGTACAATGCCCTAAAATTGTGTTCATGGATTAAATTGAATGAAATGAATAATTGAATGGTTGAATTTGAATTGATGTAGATTAAGAACAAAGAAAAACGGACTTAGATCGAGGGAATTCCAAAGTCGTTGAATAGTCAACTCGAATCCGTTTAAATCTGTACGACGTAAGTCAATATACAAGTATGCATTATATTGATGTATGTATAGATGCTTGATTTATAAACTGTATTGGACGACCGTGAGAGCTGATGTACAATTCTGATTATTAAATGGTGAAACGATATCATGTAAGACCTCGTCCGGGACGTAGGCATTGATTTGAAAATTTTCGTGTAAGACCACGTCTGGGACATTGGCATCGATATCTGTTTTTGTGTAAGACTGTGTTTGGGACACTGGCATCGCATAATTTTCATGTAAGACCCTATCCGGGACAGAGGCATCAGTATTAAACAACATGTAAGACCACGTCAGGGACGTTGGCAATTGTACGAGACTTCCATGTTTTGTGACATCATCAAAAGAATTGAAGTGAAATTTTGAAATATGAATGAGTATATATTATTGATGTTTGATTCAGGTATGTCTATTCTGTACTGAATTTCTGAGAATGGAAAATACGATGTTGGGAACTATGAGTATGTCTGACACATAACTGTATGAATATGTATGAAATGGTTATCAATTAGTATTTATAAATTGCATATCCTTGTATTTGGCTTAGTAAGCTCATTGTAGCTTACTCTGTTTATTCTTTCAACTATTTTTTAGATATCGTAGCTACTGAGGGCTTGGGGATAGTCAAGGATCATCACCACACTATCGAGCTTGATTTTGGTACCTTTTGAATGTACAAAGTTGAATATGGCATGTATAGGCTAGGATGACTAAGATGTGTTTTTGAGTCTATGTATATATGTCATGTGATGTGGTTAAGTTATGGTTATGTGCTTTGTTTTGGTATTGTGAATGGTGCAAATGTTGGTATGAAATTGCTGAATGAATGTCCTTAATGAAGTGGATATTTTGATATTAAATCTAGGTGGTGAAAGGTAAGTTTAGTTGGTGTTGATTGAGTATAAATGATAAGTCTTGTTATGGATACTATCTATGGAATGTTTGTTCATTGGCATGAGATTGTATATGAATATTTTGATCATATAGATGAATGTTTTAAGCTTTGAATTAGTTGGATTTTTTTAGGTAAATTGGTGCTTTTGGCATGTTGTGAAATTGACCCAAATGGGTGGAAAGTATGACTTATTTCAAGTCTGCTTTGTGCCACACGGCTAAGGCACACGGCCGTGCCATATTGCTGTGTTGATTTTCCAGTATTGGCACAAAGTTTCACACGGCCAAGACCCACGGGCGTGTCTTGTGGCCGTGGCGAAAAGTCAGTATGCCTTCTCTGTTTTGGCACGGCTTGGGTGCACGTGCGTGCCTGAGTCTCGTGTGAGGCACACGGCCTGGTCACACGGGCATATGACCTACTTAATTTGGAAAATTTCTCATGTGTTCTAAAGTTTGTGATTGTGTTCGGTTTAGTCTGGACCTTAGTTTTATGCATGATTGAGGTCTTATAGATCTCCGATAGGGATTTTTGCCTGAATCTTATTAACTGTGAATGTTCTGTTCTGATCTGTTTTGAATATCAGATAATGCCCCTTCCTATTCCGGCGATGGTCACGGGATACGGGTGTTACATTTCTGTTTAATCTATTCAACTAATCCCCAGCATTAGACGGATCAATGTAGCGCAGGACTCGACGGTGGCCACACATAAAACTTTTAGACAGCTTCCGCTGGTTTTCTATTTTGATTATCTATTCGGGTTTGTGGATGCAATTTTTAGGACCCTGGACATTTTGGTTTTTAATTTGGGGATTTATACTATTTTATATTTGTGGATTTTTAAACTGCAAACACAACAAAACTCGATTTTCACTAAAAAACGAAAGGTTTTCGAAAATAGGGATAATTTCCTAAAGTAAAATGTTTTCCGCTAGTTAAAAAGATCCTTTTTAACTTAATGATGAATTCACGTTTTCTGAATTAAATGAAAGCTAACAACTGGAACGGTTTTTATGTAACACCCTAAACCCGGCCCAGACGTTATGGCCAGATCTGGTGTGTCACATGGACAATTGACAAAGCTTCGATCTTCTTTTAATAAAACGTTATGTTGATTGTAACAAAAACCATACTTAATAGCTTGTAATTAAGAGACATTATTAATTTTAAAAACCGTATCTATTACCAAGTAAGGTTCACTTTTTAAAAGATCTTATAGTTATGTTATCGTTGTTAAGTTATCCATTCATTAGGTATTGCATATTTAAAAACGTTTGATTAAGTTTGAAAAACCCGCATAAACTAGTCTACCGTTGTAGAAATAAGTAATAAATAAAATCCAAAGCAAAATACCAAAACGGCCTTATTACAACTTAAAACCGAAAAGAAAAATTATAACTAAAATTAAATTTATGAAAACATTAAAAACCGGAAGCATGATTCACGTGGCCGCCCCGAATCCTTCGTAGCTCCAAGTCCTCTACGGCTGGGGGTTACCTGCATGGATGGAAATGAGAGGGTGAGTTTGTGGAAACTCAGTGTGTAAAGTAATCCAACTAGTATCAAAGATCAGTTAAAGCTCAATCTGGGCTGAAGCCCTATTTAGATACAGTTTTATTTGGGCTTTGGCTCTTTTCAGAAACAAAGTCGGCCTTGGGCCCATTCACAGAAACAGATCAGAGTATATATATATGCATGTATGCAAAGCCCAAGCCCACTCCAGCCCTACACACCATGTGAGGAATAACTCAACCCACTTAGCCCTACACACCACAGTCGCAGCAGAGCTGCTAATACAGAAATCGTGCCAGAGCCACCAGAACAAAAATACGAGGTAAAGCCTCTAAGCAGATTACGTGGCATTGCCACTTTTAGCACTTCCTCCGTATCCATAACCCAACCCGATGCAAATCAGAGTATTACATGACATGGCATACAGAATATCAGATACAGTAATATGCAAAACAGTCAGTTATTTCTAGGGGTAAAACAGTCATTTAGGATCTAGAGGTAAAATGGTAATTTTTACCCTTCAGGGGTATTTTATTAATTTTGCTATGTTTCTAAGTTTCATGCTTAAAACAACATTCTAGCAAGTCTAACGTCGCTCCGAGCGACTCAGATAGCCCATTCATTTATACAGTGCCATCGGGCACCAAAACCCCTATTGGGCCCGAGGGAGCCCACATGCTACTGTGGCCCGCTTAGTCTAATTTTTACACATATTATCGCAGATTTAATATCCAGTTTACTAGAAATCACTTACTGCATACTTTTATCCATATGGGCCCGTAAGCCCATTGGGCCCAATTTCGACCTATCGTGGCCCAAAACAGCCTAAGTGCATGAAAACACGCACGGCAGCCCTTACCGTCCATTATTCCAGATTTACGATTTTGGAACAACCCACGAGCATTTGTACGCTCGCAAGTCTACGAAATGCTGACTTTTCGGCATTTCGGCTTTTGCCGATCTAAGCTACTAGAGGGTGCGTTACACACCTGTTTGCGAACTTCGTCGAGATCCCGCGGGCGATCAACCTACAACAATTTACCCACTATGGTAATCCATAATTCGATTTACATCTATCAACACCTACCCCTGAAGTATTCGGTCATAATCAAATAATAACCACTTACCTTAGCCGAGATCTACAAATAGATCAAGATCTAGATTGCTTCGATGCCCTAGCCTCTAACTGCTCCTCGCTAGATCGCCCCTTTACCACACTAATACACATAAGAACCAAAAGAAAAGAGGCTTAAATGGATGTTCAACAAAAGGGGTCTAAACCGTTAGCAACCATGGGGAGATAGGGGTTTTCGGCTTTTCTTAATTCACAGGAATATGAAAGAAGAGATTTGAGCACTTACCACAGGGATTTGCTAGATTGATTTTGATATCGATAGGAGTTATTTCCATCACTCTAAGCCCAGATCTACACTTGGTCTAATCAAACCACAATGGAAGAAGAAGAATGGGGTTGGAAGAACAACAGAGAAAGGAGAAGGTTTCGGTTTTGAGAAGAGATCACTAGAGAGAGTTGAGGTTTCAGTTTTGGAAGAAAAGGTGAAAGAAGAAGAGAAGAGGTTGTGAAGAGGTTTCGACTTTTTCAGAGTAGAGATGAGAAATGGTTTGGTCAAAGAAGAATTCGGCTAGAAGAAAATCAAGTGATTCTGGTTTTGACTTTTTGAGGCAATCGGCCAAGAAGGGTTCTAGGTGTGTCGATTCAAGCAATGGTGACAAAAAGAAAGAGGAGAAGAAGAAAATAGGTTCGGCTTGAGAAGAAAAAGAAATGGAAGGGTTCGGTTTTGCACCAATTAGCCAAGGGAGAGGTTGAGAGTTTAGAGACTTTCGACTTTTTGAACAAAAATGGGAGAAAAAGTGGAAGACAAGAAAAGAATAGAAAGGCACTTTCCAACCTACCTAATCGGCACTAAGAAGAAAATTACCACAATTGCGAAATCCTGAAAGAATGCTAAAAGAAATTGGCACACACCCTACCGCAAACGCCGAAAATGCTAAACCATAGCCTCTTAGCCGAATTTGCACCACCTGCAGTCCCTCATTCGGCCAACACCAGCATCACACTCAAACTTCTAAATCATCTCCTTGATAATCTCCCCTTATCACTCCTCAATCTAATCCCATGAGCAACTCAAACACCTTCCTCAGAGTTTAACTTGGAGTCCACGTCTTACCATGATCATGCAGTAAAATAAAATGACTTCCTTACACACAAGGGGATTCGACCCTTAGCTCCCTTCACAAGCTACCACACGCCACCTCCTTGTGTTTTAAGTGGCGCTACCTTTCCACTTTAACACAGGCTTTCTTGTGCTATAAAACCCCAACATTTATTTAAAAGCCCAATTTGCCAAAGTCCATTCTCCTTTAAAGCTAAAAATTAAAAATTCTACCAAGCTTTAGACTTGAACCTAGGCCTTCTAAAGGTCCACTAACATACCCAAATCATTAATTCAGCACAACAAGTCATGCAAAAATAAATTCAAGCAAAATCCAAAAACCTTAAAATTTGGGGCGTTACATTTTACTTGACAACTCGTTTTCAAACACTTTCCATTTAACATCACCAGATTCGGCCATAATGTCTAGACCGGGTTTGGGGTGTTACAGTCGTATTCACAATTTATGCAATATCAAAGCATTTAAAACACAAATATAACAATGCTTATTACATATGAACTTACCTCAAATGTAAAAACAACAAAATAAGTTGATTATTTTGAAACCTTGTTCTTTCCCCGATCTAAATCCGTATTTTGTTTTTCTTGATCTAAATGTAATCAAAATTTAACTTATTCAATATCATTCTATTTAATTTAGTTCAAAATACACATTAAGGTAACTTTACACTTTTGCCCCTAATAATTCACATTTTTATAATTTAGTCCTTATCTCATAAAACACAAATTCATGCAATTCCACCTAAACCCATGCTAGCCGAATTTCAGTTAGGTCCCTAGTAGCCATATTTTTTATTTATTTCACATTTAAACCACAAAGTTCTCACATTTCACAATTTAATCCCTAATTTGCATTTTTACCAAAATCACTTAATAAAACTTGTTTATCTAACAACAAAGATTTATTTTCCATCATCAACTATCAAATTACTCACTCATCAATGGTAAAACTCAAACACTTTTACAGTTTCTCAATTTAGTCCCTAGGCTAGCTAGACTAAGCTACAACGGTCTCAAAAACATAAAAAATAAAAACAGGACAAAAATCGTACCTTAATCAAGAATTCAAAGTAGCCAAATGTTTCAAGCCCTAAATGGTTTTCTTTACTTGTTAAAATCGACTAAGGAAGATGATAACATCAAAATGTGGTTTTTGTTTTATTTTTTTAACCTTATTTGCTAATTTACTTATTTACCCTTTTAATTTCAATCAAATTTCAATAATATCAATCTCATAAATGTCCACTAACATACTAATGGTCTAATTACCATTTAAGGACCTTTACTTTAATGTTCTATAGCTATTAGACTCCATTAGCTAATAGAACTCAACTTGTAACTCCCCAAATTTTGGGCCTAAAAGAATGGGGCCTTGAGCTTGGAAACTATAAAAATTTATGAAAGCAAGAAAGCGACACAATTGTATGTCTGCTTCAGTGGTTAAGGGTTCTGAGAAATGTTAGAGAAGTCTTGGGTTCAAACCTGGACTTTAGCAAATTTGTGTTTTAAATGAATAAAACCCCTATCTTAGGTTGGTAGGGTTATAAATAAAATTCGTTAAAGTATGACACAAAAAGCCTAGTAGTCTAGTGGTAAGTGGTGTGTGGAAAGTGCTAGTGGTTTGAGGTTCGAATCCCTACTTGGGCAATTAGAGATTATTTTTACTGATGGACATGGAAGGAAGTTGTGTTTGACTGAAACACCAAGAGTTTGAACAGATTTGAATAGGGTTGTTGTTAGCCGAATTCGAGGAGAGGTTTCTGGGGATTTTGATTGTTCAAATTGGTGGACGGAGGGAATTAAGGAGAAAAATCAAGGGATTTTGGAATTAGAGGGGAAGTGGTGCCAAATTTGGTCTCTTACTTGGGAGAATTCGGCTAAGAGTTTTGTATACATTTTTTCAGAGTTTCGTTTCAATACCTCATAGTTGTTTCGTATTTGGGGTCTTTCGGGATTTGTCAATTATAGGTTTTTGTGCTTCTTATGACCAAATAGGTACTCATCTATTGGCTTCATTTTGTTTTGGGTGCCGAAAATTGCCTTTTCCTCTCTACTGTACCACTTTTCCCTTTACTTTTCTCTTCTTTCTTCTCACCTGTTCTTAATCTTTGTCGATTTGGTTTCTTTTCCCTCTTGTGTTCTCTTTTGCTATTCTTTTCTTCTCGAGATTACTCCTCTTTTTGGATTTTCACTTTACTCAGAGACTGAATATCTTTTCTTCGTAGAAGTCTTTCAGTGTTGGCATTATCTTCTCCTTCTTTTCTCAATTTGGCTGAACCAACCCTTCTCTCCCCAAACTATTATAGTTTCCATTTTTTTTGGCACCATATACTTTGGCCGAATGTAGCATCTCCTTTGTTATTCGGCTTTCATTCTCTTCTTTCTCTTTCGACTATTCTTTTGGCCAAATGTTGATGAGTTTTGATACGTTACTCAACTCGCGTGCACTGTCTCCTTTAGTCAGTAATCATTTCTAGTGGGCTAGGTTGATTGTCCCTTCTCCTAAGTTAACAGTGGGGTTCGGTAAGTTCTCTTTCAGTCTTGATTAAGCTGCTGTTGGGGAATGATTAATATGATTGGTTGGTTTGTAGGGATCTCTAAGGTCGAGTGGTTGGCCTGACAAACGAAAGAAGTGCGTGTTCTTCTGTTGATCAATCAAGGTAAATGTTAAGGTTTCTTTAGTTGTTAGCAAAAAGGTTTGTGAAGGTTGATCATATGTTTTAGAAAGGGGATTGATAGCGAAATGTGATTGGTTGTAGGTTTTGGCAGTGGAGGATCTTAGCACGTTCGTAACCAGATGTGTACTCCACTAATAGATCGTAGAACGGCGAAAAGCTAAAATACTGAAATACCAAAAAGCTAAAAGTTCAGCAACGGTTGCCACACGAGTCTGCGAACGTACGTGTAGAGAATCCGATGCGATAGTAAAGGCCACCATGAGCGACCTCATAGGCTTAGGCCGATTTTGGGCCAAAGCGGGCCGTGTGGGCCCAATGGGCTCATGGGCCCCACAAGGGGTATTCGTTATGGATATGTGGAAATATTAGACCTGGCTATATTGTTTACATGGCTAAGGTTAATTTTTGGCTTAGCAGACCGAATAAGCATGTGGGCCCCACTTGGGCGATGTAATGGGCTTGGGCTCGATTGTACATTTTGATTGAAAAAGGTTTCACGAGTCGCTCGAGACGACTGTGAATCTACTGATAGGTCAGTATGTGTACTTAGACCCTGAATTACAAAATGACCGTTATGCCCCTGTAGGGTGAAATGTCTATAATACCCTTATATGATATGTATTTGATTAAGTACTCCATCTGTTATTTATGTTTGCATTCATGTGTGATATTATGTTGCATGGGGCGGGATCTTGTAATTGGAAGGAGTGTTTGATCTGTTAGGGTCGCACGGGTCGCCCGAGACAACTGTGGACCTAGTCGCACGGGTCGCCCGAGACAGCTGTGGACCCATTCTGGTAAAATCGCACGGGTTGCCCGAGATGACTGTGGACCTACCGATGGCTTTAAGTCACTTATACCTTTAGTAGCTCTGCTGTGATATTGGTTAGTGCCGCAACCGGTGCTACATTGAGAGTGTAGGGATGGGTGGGTCGATTTAATCCCCACAGAGTGTAGGGTTGGTCGGGACACGGAGTGCAGGGTTGGTTGAGGATTATATGTATTACATACATTGATTCTGATATTGCTATAGGCTTGGGCCCAACCGAGGCTATTGAGGGTTAAGGCCCATTTGCCACTGTTACTGTAATGAGCTTAGGCTCAGATTGATGTGATGTATGTTGTTTGATTGTTAGGGGTAGTACACACTGAGTTTTCGTAAACTCACATCTCTTTTTAATTTTTCAGGTAATCTTTAGTGAAAGGCGGTTCAACGTATTGGAGAACTCGGAGATGGCCACACTATAGACATTTGATTCTCGTATTTTTAATTACATTGCTTTAATTACGTTTCCTTTTATTTGGGTTTTGTTGTAATAAGGCATTTCTCTTAATTTTTGGATTTTATTTTGAGTTTGGGGATTTTAATATGCTTCCGTCTTTAACTGCTAGTACTAGAACGCAATTTTCCAAAACGATAAATGCTTTCAAAACATAATTAAGCTTTCGCAACAAGCAATGTTTTAGAAATAAAAATAACAACGTTTTAATAAGAGAATAACTTTTCAATGAACCACGTTTTGAAAATAAACTAACGTAAGTTTTATACCCATTTTGAATGGCTAGAAGTTTTAAATAGAAAGAAAGGTTTACAATGAGAACATGGTTTTCAAAAAACACTTTGATGTGACATACCAGATTCGGCCATAACGTCTAGGTCGGGTTTGGGGTGTTACACAACTTTTACGCTTTACGTGATTTAGTCCTTTTTATCAAATTAAACACTTAAACAATAAAATTTCTTCATGAAATTTTCACACAATTATACTATCATACTATAAGCATTAAAATAATAATAAAATAATTATTTTGACTTCGGATTAATGGTTCTGAAACCATAGTTTCGATTTGACTAAAAACGGGTTGTTACAACCAAGCCTTACCCTTTTCAACCAACAACCAATGCAATAGTCGATCACTCAAATTTGCTACTCAAGCTGTTGTTGATTGCCTTCTAGAGCTACTATTATTTCATCTTCAATTGAGGCCTACGCATTATGGGTAATCATTATGCAAAAAAAATTATATAATCCTTACATGGTATGTTTTTCTCCTTTGTTGATTGATTTTTGGTAAAATTCTTTTGTGAAAAATATTATTACTTTAAGGTTTCTTTTAAACTAAGATTCTTTGATTAAATTATAGTATGTATGATATTTAAGTGATTAAAATTTTTGATGATTAAATTATTATTAAATATGCTTGAAATTATTGTATTATATCTTTTAAATTGAATTTATAAATATTTGATTAGAGCATTATAAGATTTTATAACATATATGTGGTATTGAAATTTGGTACAATGCGTATTAGATAACTTTCAAGCATCGTACACGAAAAATTTGATTTTGTTTATTAAATAAATTTTTTTTACTAAGATTATAAATGTTAGTACGAAAATAAAGTTGTTTTACTACTTGTAATAGTGCTCTTGATAATAACCAGGGTGATAACAATGATATTAAAGAATCTTAGGTATATTTTACTATGATTTATTTATTATATCATGTTTGTTATAATTAGAGATTAATCATGACAACATGAATAGATAGATTTTAATTTGAAATCCACACATATTTGAGATGGTGATTATGAAATAAAGAAGTTTTTGATACGTTTATAAGTTCATCCTTTTAAATCTATTACATTTCCCGAAGTGAACACAAAAGAAAATATAAACCAATATTATTCTAATATTTGGTAGTACAAAATTAGTCGAAAGCTCCAGAAGAGCTAGTATATTAATATCTTGTGATGGTTAATCTATTGGTTTTAAAATATATTCATAATGGATCTCATATTAAGATTGTGAATAAAGAAAAGATTATATTTCATATGAATCACTATTGTTATAAATATCTATTTTGGAATGATGAAAAAAAGGAAGAATTAAGTTATTGATTTGATTTGAAGATTTTGGCATATTCCCTGAAGCGAATATTGCATATAATTATTTGGAAATTATAGTTATTGACTTAGTGGCATTATAGGCTTCACATTGATTTAGATATTTCCAGTAGTAAATGTTAGAATAGAACTTATATGTGGATGTAAAATAAAAAGAATGATAGTAAAATTATCAATTTGTTACAATTTAGTACAATTGAAATGCATGTTAAAGTAAACCAAAAGTTTACTTATACAAATACATTTACTACTTGGCGTGACCACTTAGACCATCGTAGATCATATATGATGCTAACATTAATTGAGAATTCATATGGACATTTATTAAAGAATTAGAAGATTATTTAATTTAAAGAATTCTCATTTTTTATTTGTTCTTAATGAAACTTGATTCTTAGAAACTCACTAGCTAGAGTTGAGATTTAATGTCTTGCATTTCTGAAATGAATATGGGTTTATTCATCCACTATGTGGATGATTTTGAAATTATATGATTTTGGTAGATGTATTGACAAAATAATCACATATGTGTTATCAATTTACAACCTATTGTTTGCAAGATTGCTCATTTAAGTAATTAATTTCAGATTATGCAATTAAGACAATTCATCTTGATACTGATGAGTTTATATCTCAGTCTTTTTTTATTGATTGATTTTGAAAAACTTTTGTAAAAGTTTGATATTTATGCGCATAATGGTTTAGAGAAATTATTGATTGAACGCCTCTAATTAATGTCTAAACCATTACTTATGATAACTAAACTTCCTATTTCAACGTGAGATTATATTGATTTATGTGTTATACGCATCAAGCCAATAAGTTATAAATACTACTCATTACAATTGATTTTTGGTTAAGAGCTAAATATTTCTCATCTTTAAATTTTTGTATGTGCGTATATGTTCTAATTGCTCCACCATAACAAAGATGAGTGAATACTCAAAGAAAGTTGAGAATATATATTAATTACGAGTCTCCTTGTATTATGATATGTTTTAAATGTATTGGAGATTCAATTATGACATGATTTGTTATTATAATTTTGATAGTTTTCCCGACATTAGGGGGAGAGAAATAATAACTTGTAATGAGTGAGGAGAGTAATTTGAACCAAAAGTTCAACAAGGATAACACATTACAAGTTCCAAATATGAAAATTCTCATAAAAGAAAATAATAAATCAAGATGGTCATATAGTGAAGGCGGATGCTCTAGAAGAGACCAAAGACATAACTAACAAGTAAAACTCCAGAAGAGAATCAGGCACCTGAAACTGAAAATTGAAATAGTGAAAATAAGAGATCTTGATAAGTTATGTCAATTTGAGAAAATTTTGAACCAATAATAAAAGTGGCAAGTAATAGTTTTGCATGCAATATTATTGTTGAAATAATGAAATAAAAGGAGGATCTTGAATAAATTTATTGAGAAATATAATTATGAAATAAATTGGTCAAAATAGAAAGACGCAACTCAAGTACAATTAAATTTGTGGAGTTTTTGGACCAGTAGTCAAAATACCTAAAGGTATAAAGCCAGTTAGGGTGCAAATGAAGTAGTTTTGCAAAATGGAATAAAATATGAAGTTTTTCGCTAAGTCTTGATATTGATTATGAAAAGATATAATATTCTTTTGTGGTGGATTCAATAACCTTTAGATATATTATTTTGAAAATTCATAAAAGATTTAATTTGCATCTAATGATTATAGTTATAACCTTTTATGAATCACTATATAGTAAAGTTTATATTAAAATCCTTGAAGAATTTAGAATGCTAGAAGCATATTGAAATTCTCGGGAAATTTTTCATTTATATGAATTGAAATAATTTGAACATATGTGGTACATAGTAGTTGAAGAAGGATTATAAAATGATCCAAAATACTTATTTGTGTTTTTACAGAAGAATCATGATTAAAGTTTGTTATGATTATTGTTGAAACTCTTAAAGCGATCAAAATATATTTTCCCCAAATTTTCCCTCACTCATGAAGAATGGTAATATAAATGCTTAGCAAATACATTCAAATAGTCATTTGAAAAACTAGTATTCGAGATTGAATATGTAGAATATGAGAAAGTATGTAATGTTTTCATGAAGAGGAATAAATATGCGTTGTATTATTTTTCTCTTAACTGGGGTTTTGTCCCATTTGATTTTTCTAGTAAGGTTTTTAATGAGACGGCATATTATGCATATTATAAATATGTGTACTTTTTTTCTTTCATTAGGAATTTTTTTTCCTACAGGGTTTTATCTTAGTAAGGTTTTAACGAGACACATTATCTACCAATGGACATCTAATGGTGAGTCTTATGAATATCTTATTAAATGAATGTCCATTAAGATCAAGATAAGTTTTGATGAACTTTAAATTCTAATAATCATTAGAATTAGATCTCTACTCCATTTATACTTATTATGTTTATAAATAGAGACTTTGGAGAAGCTTTGTAAATATTCTGATTGATCAATAAAAATACGTTCTCTCTTTGCTCTTCCATTCTTTTTATTCTTTACTCTCTATCTATTTATTTTATAACAAAAATAATTTTATATTCTTTTATTAAAAATAAAATACAAAAGAATTCAAATATTATTTTCTCAAAATTTTAATTAGTATATTATTATTTTATAAAACAAGAAATTGGTCCATCCGACGGATAGAAAACTAATTATATAGATTTGATAGGATTGGTATAGATGTATAGAATATAGATTGGGGCATAAATGGAGAGCTCTAGGCTGAACCCAAAGGCTATAACGTTGGTGAGGGCCGAAAATCGGAGTTGGATCCATTAAGTGATGTGTCGCTGTCAGCCAGGATCTCCGCCTCCCGCGGGACCACACTCAAACCTCCACTACATGCCACGTTGCACCTCTTCCACTCTCCACTCGTGCGGTGCGGCGCGTTCAACCACCTCCTCTCCTTTAAACATTCTTTTTGTTTTTATTTTCTCCCCTCGCTCCCAAACACTGCAGGTTTTCCTTTCACTTTCAAAACAGATCACTCATTCTTCTTCTTCTTTTTTACATTCTTCTTTCTGGTCTTGCAGAGACTAGAAAACAAAAATCTGATTTTGTTCAATTTGTAAAAAGAGGGAAGAGTTCAAATTATGGACACTATGTTTTAACCAAAATTATATTTTTCAAGGGCTATTCGTAATCTTAGGGCTGATACGCAGATCCGCTTTTATCTCTTTGTTTTGTAAGAAGTAAGAACCAATTGTAAACATATTGCATTGTTCTAAAGAAGGTATTTTTGTCCAAGTAAAAACCTCTGTTTTCAGAATTTCATTTAACTTCCCCGAAATATTTTTTGGCTAGGGTTATTTGTATCTTTTTATCATACATTTACTTCAATTTTATGTCTCTATCAAATTTAGACAATTACATATTACAAAAAGGTATTTTTTTTCATTGTTGTATTGGTTTAGTTTATATGCATTTCGTTTTAATTGTTTTCGGGTCCCGAAATTTGGTTCATATGATTCACATATTGATCCGTTTCTCGGTTCGTTTGAGTTATTTTCTTCGATTTAGGGATCTGGGTTCTTATTGATTGTACTTTAAGCTTTTTGGGATCTCTCGAATTAGCAATCTCTTTGGTATATCCTTTTGATTTGGGATCTGGGTCTTTCTGATTCACTGGAAAGCTGCATTCCTTTTATGTAATTCAAAATAAAAAATTACAAACATTCTTTTTTATCCTAACAATTCCAACATTCAAGAGAGAAAATTAGGACTTTTTTTTTTGAGGTCATTGAATCCTAAAACAAGGAAGGGAACTACATTGAATGAGGCAGTTTCCTGATTGGAAAACAAACTGAGGGTATAAATTATGGGTTGCATTTGCTCGAAAGGTTCTCGAGCAAATGAATATGTTGAAAATAACCATGGAAAAAGAGACAAGGCTCACAAGAACTCGAGAAAAATCGCAAAAAAGTTATCTGTTTCCTTTAAAAGGGACAATGTGGTGGTTGAGGCGGATGCCACTGCACGGTTGATCTCGAATCAGCAGCCAAACCACAGTGCCGTTTCAGGGCCTTCGTCCTCTTCTGATGATGAAGAAAAGAAGGCAGCGTTGGCGGTTTTTGAGAGGTCTAAAGGGACCCCACCCGAGCTGCAAATGCGTCCAACAACGGAGGCGGATGGGAAGGGTGGACAAGGGCGGCCGAGGATGTCCAGGATCATAAATGCAACTGGTGGCGAAAGAGGTGCACAGGTGGTCGCTGGTTGGCCTTCTTGGCTAGCAGCAGTAGCTGGGGAAGCCATCAATGGTTGGATACCTCGAAAGGCAGAGTCATTCGAGAAGTTGGAGAAGGTCTGCTCAATAGCTTTATCTTTTATTGCTTATTTATAGTTTCGTTTCTTGTTTCTGTCCATTAAAGAAATTTGTGTTTTGCTTATACATATCTACTTTGAAATTTATAATTTATAAACTAGCTACTACTGTGCAGTTAAAATGAGTGTACGTTTCCTTAATGTGCATCTCGACACAAATTATGACAACCTTTATGAGGCCTTTAGCTCTTTGCTTTATTGGTATAATCTTCTATGTCTGTTCTTTTTCCTCTTTCAATAAATATAGTATACGGTCCTGCTAATAATGTAGATTGGCCAAGGAACCTACAGCAGTGTGTACAAAGCTCGTGACCTTGAATCAAATAAGATAGTTGCCTTGAAGAAAGTTCGATTTGTTAATATGGACCCTGAAAGTGTTTGTTTCATGGCAAGAGAAATTATTATTCTACGTCGGCTTGATCACCCTAATGTCATGAAGCTTGAAGGTCTAATTACTTCTAGGGCGTCTGGAAGCTTATACCTTATATTTGAATACATGGAGCATGATCTTGCAGGGCTATTAGCAACACCTGAGGTTAAGTTCACTGAAGCTCAGGTACGTTCATATTTTCAATATTTATTTGATTAATGTTGCTCAGATCTGCATAAAATTTGTGATTCCATAGTGGAGGAAAACAGTTTCATAAGAAGTCTGTCACATTGTGAACTGTTAGTGGATTTTCAATGATATTTGATGGAACATATTGTGCATGTAGCAAATGATCAGCTGCCTGTACTAGTGGAAGCAGTTTTCTTTACCAAAGTTGTAACCTTTAATTATATATACTGTGTTACCATTTGACAGCAAAGAATTATGTTTAACCCTTTTTTTAGCTCAAATGAAAGAAAGGGACTTGGTTATTTGGGTGTTGAAGTGCAGGATTTTATGTGTAACCATGCAGATAAAGTGTTATATGCAACAGCTGCTTCGCGGACTTGACCATTGCCATGGTCATGGTGTTTTACACCGTGATATCAAGGGCTCAAATCTCTTGATAGACTGTAATGGAAACCTCAAGATTGGTGATTTTGGACTGGCAACCTTTTTCCATCCCCATCAGAAGCAGCCTCTAACAAGTCGTGTTGTAACCTTATGGTACCGCCCTCCAGAGCTTTTGCTTGGTTCTACAAATTATGGAGTTGCTGTCGATCTGTGGAGTTCTGGTTGCATACTTGCAGAATTATTTGCTGGGAAGCCTATCATGCCTGGAAGAACTGAGGTACTTTTTTCATTTTTTGAGGGTATTGATACATATAATTTGAAATTCCTTGTGCATGGTGAGCTTCTAATGAAGCTTTTTATTTCTTATGATAGAAAAGGGAAACATGCTTCTTATGATGACATGGAATTATTACCGTACTCATGTATGACTATATATATTTATTAGTCATGTGTGTTTGTGGATGTGTGCGTGTTGTTGCACGTGCTTAACAAGATCGAAAAATTTAAATGCAAAGAGAATTTGGGTTCCTTTTTGACAATATGACATTGAAAGACCTGGATGCCAAAAGTTAAAGTCATACTAGCATCACTCTGCTATGATCTAGGCATAGAATTGTTTAGAGCCTAAGCTATGATCTTATTCAGGGGTTTGGCATTTGTTTGAATTTGCTTATTATCTCATTTTGCATGTATTTAACTGTCAAATTATTTGCTCATTATGTGCTTGTATCGCTTTTAAGGTGATTTTGGGGTTGGTGGTAGCATTGCTGGTGTTGACAGCCACAAAAATCATCTACTTTAGTTGATAATTTACTGGACCGTGGATTCAGTGATGTACTGCTCAGCATTTATAATTGCCATTGTCATGACATGATTATGCAATGAATGTGTACTCTAGAACTGCCTACAAGTTATTTTTCAGAATTTACTCGTAGAACTATCCAAAGTGCAGTGTACTTGCAGATGAGCTTTTTAGTTCAACTTCTGGTAAGTGACGATCTCATTGTTTATCATTTTTAGGTCGAACAACTGCACAAAATCTTCAAACTCTGTGGATCACCTTCTGAAGATTATTGGAAAAGATCAAAATTGCCACATGCAACCATTTTCAAACCTCAACATCCTTATAAAAGCTGTGTTCTCGAGACATTCAGGGACTTTCCTGCATCTGCTTTGGTCCTTTTGGAGGTTCTTCTTGCAATAGAACCCGAGTGTCGTGGAACTGCTTCTTCAGCACTTCAGAGTGAGGTGAACCTGAGACGTTCAATCTCTTTTAGTTGTACTTGTTACCTTGTAGTCTTGTTTTTGGGATCTATCTTTTTGTTAGTCCAACTGGTTCTGTTTATTCTTTTTCCTTGAAAACAATTTAAGTTCATACTTTTTCTTATACAAGCAAGATGACCCTTTTAATTCCTATCTTATTGGCTTGAACTGCATTTGGACATATTACCATTGGTTGATTTGCTAATTAGGGAAAGAAACCCTTATAATAAACAAGAAGCCTGTCTTTCAATTGCATTTGAAATGTTGTTCCTCGTCATCTTTATAATTGCAACCTTTAACTTTTCGTTGGGACTTGGGACATTCAGATGTCCAGCCTGTTGGTTCATTTGTGCATATGTCACCTCTTCTTACTTGATAAATGGCATGTTCACTAAGGTCAACTATGAAATGGTCATTGCACAGCTTGTGTTGGGTCCTGCTGGGATGTTCATCTTTAGAATGTAAACTGTATTGGTTGCTTATGATTATCCTACCTTTTCATCCTTCATACATATCATCTCATTTTGGTAATTTTGTTTTAACTCTGAAGTTTCTCTTCCAGTTCTTTACAACACTTCCTCTTCCTTGCGATCCATCTAGCTTGCCCAAGTATCCACCTAGTAAGGAGTTTGATGCCAAGCTTCGAGAAGAGGAATCTAGAAGGTAGTTATCTGCTCCTACTTTGTATTAAAAATTTTGATCTCATCAATGTTTAAACAACATTTTGTGAAAGTTATCTTGTGTCTTATTAAGCTTTTGCCTATATTCTGGTCATTTAGTTCATTATACATAACTTCATTGTGATTTGCATTTGGTATTACATCTTGAAATGTTTAGACATAGTTAAAATGTTATAAAATCTTATAAAAATATTCTAATTAAAATGTATAAAAGTAGTTATAAAAGAAGGGTATCAAACCTGCACAAGCTGTACCCTGAAATTTTAATTGAAAATCTGCCCTGCCCCCTAATCCAGTTCGTCTTCTTTTTTTTTTTTTTTTTTTTAAATGCCCCTATAGGGTCAGGACTGATATTGACAGATTTGGGTTATTTTGCCATCTACTAGAAAGGGATGAAAATTCTCAATTTGAATTAGTTTGTGTTATTGAGAACAATCTTGCTCTCTAAAGTTACCCCCCCCCAAAAAAAAAAAAGTATAAAAACAACTGTTCTTCCTGTTTAAAAACATGAAAACCAGGCAGAGAGCTGGTGGGAAAGTACATGCAGTTGATCCTGTTAGAAAGTTTTCCAGAGAATCTATAGCTGTTCCTGCCCCAGATTTCAATGCTGAGTTACAGGCATCCATACAGGTACTTTCTAACTTGCAAGATTTATTTGCTATTGCACAGTTCATAAGTTTTTGATAGTATTTAATATGGTGTTTGAACACTTTCCAACTGAAAATCAGTCTTTTGGTCACAACTGATGTTTGTTATGTTGCTTGATACAGAAACGGCGAGGACAGTTTGATGCTAAAAGTATCAGTGAAGTATGCTACCCTGAAGAAGACAGAGGTGCTGGCTTCCCTGTTGAGCCTTCAAAAGGAACAGAAAGAGTTGTATACAACTCTCATTCTGGCCAGTCAATGCACCGTGGTAAGTTTGAATCTTCACGGAATAAGAAGACGACTGAGATTGAGTCTATGAAGGCTTCTGCTCGAGCATTTGGTTTTCCAAGGAAGCCTGAAGAGTTGAAAACTCAGACAACATGTGTTCATCGGGGAGCTGTGGAATTGTCCCGATTTTCTAATTCAATTGCAGTTAGAGGCAGTTCACGGTTTGATATGACCAAAGAGAATAATATAAATCCTCACTGGCCTGAGGAGCGTTTTAATTCTGGATATAACCATCTGGATAATGCTGAGTCCTCTGAAAAGCATGATTTGTCCCATGGTTTACTTGATAGACCAAAGGCTTCAAATGTGAAGGATGAACAACCATCTTCCAAGGAATCAGCCGTGGTAAGGGAATTTTGTACAATTAGAATTAGTTTTATCGACATGTATTTTTGACTTCCTATTTCTTTTCCTTTACTGGTAGATTCAATATCCATTCTAATCACAACTGATTTCTGAATGCAAGGATTTTATGTGATATCCATCTCCTAGAAAATCCATGAAAATTTGAAGCTAGAAGTGTATACTAGGCGAGGAACGCAATTTATAATGATTGCTTTTATTTTGTTCATGGCACAATTTATCAGTTTCAACTATCTGGAGTTACTAACACTTAAATTTTGGTGTGTGAATCCAGGGTTATGTTTCCATGAATAATCGAATCCACTATTCTGGACCATTGATGCCTCGCGGAGGAAACCTTGAGGAAATGCTTAAAGAGCATGAGAGACGGATTCAGAATGCTGTTCGCAGAGCTCGTTCGAACAAGACAAAGGCAAAAATTAACTTTGATGACAATGGACAGACTGAATCACTACTATAACACGAGAAGTGACAGTGAGAAACTGGAAAAATGCTTATACCTGTTCCATGCCGATCTGGAAACACAGCAGAGTGGTCATAATTTAATTATTAGGAAGAAATATTTTTGTTTTGGAGATTTGACACGTCTTGCTGCCAGATGATGTTCAATAATCATGGAAATCCTGCAGCAAGGACAATTTTTTTCCGGCCAAAGTTCACTCCGGAAGAGTTCTATATATATATAAAAGCAGTTCTGTTCGACTGAGAATGTTGAGTGGTATTTGGTGATTATCTTTGAAATTCGGCCATTTTGTTGTTACCTTGGGTACAGGTTTGTGTCATTGTTCAACTTTCTGAACTATGCTTTGTACAGATAAAATAGGCTTCTTACAAAATTTATAATCAAGTTCACTGCATTTTTATATTTTTGGGTTTCTAAAGGTCGAATCATCTGCTCGAATTTACTCAATCTTATCATCTACCTTTAGGAAAAATCACCTCTTTAATTTTCTTAAAGCGCAATTTAATCTAAGGAGGACAATATTTGTGAATTTGATTGATATAATAATAAACTTATTATATTTGGAAGATAAAATTTGTATATATTACCTTCAATCAGAATAAATTGAACAATGAAGGTTTCATTTGTAATTATATCAATGTAGATTTGATAGAAACATTTTAGAGGAAGCAATTTACTAAAATTGATCTGCCTAGGGTTTTTGTTCACAGCCCCCGTTGTTTGGTAAAGATATAGATGTATGTTTGAAGCAGAGCAGCATATAACACTCACCAATGCACTGTTGTAATGGGGTTGGTTGGAGATGGGATTAGGTGGACCATGAACGCTTCCATTGCCTTATCACCAACCAACAACCAAAATAGAAAACGTTTCCAGTCACAATGAATAACATGTTATTGTTTGAAACATCATTCATCCAGCAAATTCTGAAAACTAAGGCTTCCCAAATCATCCCTTGCTGTTGGACCTTAAAATTGATAACCTTACAAACCAACAAATTCGGTCAAATCCATCTTTTTATTATTATTTTTTAAAACTGCAGTTCCCACACAAAAAATGAATCCACCGAACTAGTAGATGTGCCAACCGCAATATTGCTTGCTTGCTTCACCCACAATCCTTGCAGATGTTTTGTCTTCATCAAGTATCTAACGTTTCTTCCCTTTGTTTCCAAGCATAATGGAAACCATATCATATCATAGTATGTTTCACCCATTTTTATGTATTTGCAGCTCAAAACCTCTCACAAATATAATAACCAATACTCTGCATCAAGGAAGAAAACCATTTCTTGCAGACCAACATGAGGCCTAAAGGCAGTCAAGCCCTCAATTTTAAGGTCCTCCTCTTAGGAGTTTTCTTTGCTTTTCTCCTCCTTTTTGTGTTAAGATCAAGTATATCATCTTCCCAAGATGATACATCGGATTTACAAACATTTGCCGCTGCTAAAACCTCTAATGGTGTTAAAGAAAGCAAAAGTGGGGCAAATTGCTCGCCATCTTGTGACAAGATTCCACGCTATCTAGCCCAAGCTCTCATTCACTATGCAACTTCGAGTATCACTCCGCAGCAAACACTGAAAGAAATCTCTGTCACTGCCAAAATTTTAGAGAAGAAGTCACCATGCAATTTCCTAGTATTTGGCCTAGGCCATGACAGCCTTATGTGGAGTTCCCTCAACTACGGTGGGCGAACAGTTTTCCTTGAAGAAGATGAGGCTTGGATTGAGCAAATCCGACGTCGGTTTCCCATGTTGGAGTCCTACCATGTGACGTATGATAGCAAGGTAAATCAAGCCGAGAATCTCATGGACGTGGGCAGAGGACCTGAATGCACAGCAATTGCTGACCCCAAATACTCAATGTGCCAACTTGCATTGAAAGGTTTGCCAAGTGAAGTTTATGAGATGAAATGGGACTTGATAATGGTAGATGCACCGACCGGATACTACGAGGACGCTCCGGGGAGGATGACCGCCATATACACCGCGGGTATGATGGCAAGGAATAAAGAGAAAGGAGAGACTGATGTGTTTGTGCATGATGTGAATAGGGTGGTCGAAGATAAGTTCTCCATGGCATTTTTATGCCAAGGGTACATGAAAAAGCAAGAAGGAAGGCTTAGACACTTCAGAATCCCTAGCCATAAGGATAGCTTGGAAAGATCCTTTTGCCCTGAGTGATCTTACAAATTTCTTGCCTGCCTTTTTCCCTTCATCAATTCTTTGTTATATTGTTGATTGATGCTGTTTCACGGGGGAATTATCCTATTTTTTTGTTCTTTTGTTTTGTTTGATCAAAGCAGAATAGGAAAGCGTAGCACAATTGCATTGCAAATTGCTATGCATGCATTTCTTTGAACTCAAATATAGAACTGCAGAATTTATAATAAAGGATCAGTTCCGTATTCCGTAGTTAATTTCTAACTGCATCTTCAGCAATCCAGTCAATATTTATTTATTTCTGGGGGTTGCTTCATATTTTCTTTGAAATCTCTTTATATATGCTCTACATACATTTTCATTTGGTATAAATACCACAAAATCCCTACAAATTTCAAAATTTGGTAAATTTATCCCTATGGAAAAGAGAGAGAGACTTACTCATTCCTTGAATAAAAACAATCAACGATGGTGTTTAATATTTTGTGTTTAACTGGGATTTGCTTTCTTTTCAAAATTTCAAATTTTTTACAAAAGCTTTTATTTTAAGTTCGCCACCAAGGCTTTTCTTTCCTAATGTGCTTACGATATGGATTTGTCTAAACTCACGTTATGTGAGGTTTGCCCATCATCATTCTGGGACACACAAAGAACCTTATTGGGTAATTATTTCCCTTTAGTTTCTTTTCAGAAGGTGTCATTCTCATGACTTAGTATACATGTAAGGTTACCAATCCAAGCTAAACCTTTAAAATGACAACAAATTACCAGTTTAAGCTAAATTTGTGTCATGTATTTTCGAATCCGTAACAAATGTTGGAGCTTGGTTTCAAACATATTTATTCGCAGACACTTCATACATTGAAACATACTAAGCTCAATCTTCTTAATCCACAATAAGCAACCAATATAACACGCATATCATAACATGCATTTCAACATTTAGATACAACCATGCTTCACCTTATATTACTCATGCATCATTCAACACATGCTCGAACCCATCAGAATTTGTACCAGATTTACATATTATTCTTAACAATATTCACTCAATCATAGATATCTTTTAGGAATCATTTACCTTACCTATTACCCTTCATAAACTCGGCATCACCTTTCGATTTGTTCCACAAACATTAAGGTATGAACAGTACCACACAAGAGCCAATTTAAAAACTCACTTGACACCCACAAATAGCAATTTGAACTTCAGATTCAACATTCAACATGAAATTGCAACGGCCACCATTAAAACTCATTCGTATAACCTTTATCATCATCTCAAACCCAGATAACCTCATGCAAAGCTTTACTTCTTCGTTTTACTATTCATGCACTCTTACAGACTTAGTCTTTCATAACATAACATGCAGAGTCATAAAACTTACCCAGACATGAAACACCTCCTCATAACAACCCAGAATCACCAACTTCCAGCTTAAGAAAGAAAGAAATGCTTGTAGTTCCTTAAGAATCAGATGGTAATACTTTTAAAAAATGAAGAAGATAACTTCTCCTGTAACACCCTAAACTCGGTCTGGGCGTTATGGCTAGATCTAGAGATGCTACGTTAAACAGTTGTAAACCTCACTTTCGTTTATTTGAAAACATCTTGAATTTTTGTTCTTAAAAGCCTGTTTTATTAGAAAACATGTTTGACATAATTATTTAATTAAAATTTTTTTTTTATATTTTCTAAATAAATCGAATACTTTGCAACAAAAATTCTTAGATCATTATATTTTGGAAAACCAAGCTTGTTTCCTTGAAAATAGTTGATTGCTGGAAAATAATCATTTTCAGTAAATCGTTTTATCAACATCATGCAAAAATTCAAAATAAAATTCAAAACTGAGACAGTCCCAAAATGTCCAAATAATCCAAATTTTCCAAAACACTTAAACCAATTTAAAATAGTTAAAGAAACAAATTACTAATGTAACCAAGCTCCCGTCGTACCGACCCGCCTAAGTATGAGGATTACCTAAAAATATTAGTTAAACCGAGAGTGTGTTTTGAAACTTAGTATATAACGATAAACTTACCACAGTAAAATACATATTAGACAGATCTATCAGAAATAGATTTATAGCAAAGCAGAGTAGATATAACACATAAGCATACCCCCAATCACTACACACCAACTCCGTCCATCCCAACATACCATATGGGTATAAAATACGCATCCATCCCTACACATCACTTAGTGTCCACAGGACATTTTACAGAATAGTTGCAGCTGAGATGACGAATCAATAGGCGATTTACCGCATTTTATAGAATAACTTCCTCGACATGTTATTTACAACCTAACGCAAATGCATATATAGAGTACAGAAAATATCATACATATTTAGAGTAGAAATTAAGCGTGACATAGCTTTACATGCATAACATAACAGATATGAACTACATATTTATTATACGTATTCATTATTCTTACGGATAGCAGAATTTGTACAAACAGATGTCTAAATTTCATTTCTTATAATATATTTAGTCTCATACTGACCTTACGGAAGACTCATAGTCAATTGGGACGACGTGGCCGACCCTAGGGAGAAATTCTAAACTTTGGGCCCACACGGCCCAAAATAACCTAGACCGTGTGTCAACACAGTCCAGCACACGGTTTTTCACACGGCTATGTGTTGCACACGGTTTGTCACATGGTCGTGTGTCGTACACGATCTGCCACATGGTCATGTGTCGCACACGAGCTACCACACGACAGTGTGGCATCGACAGTACCAAATTTTGACTTTCGCCATTCGCTGTTTTCAAGGTTTCTCGTTACACACTTAGTTATTTTCTGATGCTAATTCAACATGTGTAATCCTAGAACCTATATTGATAATTAACACAACCAATCTCAATAACAATTTATGAAAACATAACTAATAATCAACCCCAATCAAACTAAAACAACCCTTTATAAGACAACCACACATTTATCAATGAACGAACAGCCACTATGCAAATTCTAAATCGCTGAAAGGTCGCCCACTGCCTCTTGTATTACTCTTAAAAATACATTAGAATTAATACAATATCACTAATCCAATTTAACACAACCCAACCTTCAACACATCTAAAAAAAACACTCGTAACATATTCAACTTAAATACTTACCCTTGGATTTGCAGTCAAAGAATCACAACTATTGCTTAAAATAAAATAATAGCAGCCCAACATTTAAAGAAAATTACCAAAACAAAATCGAAAGAACAGACGAAAAGATGAAAATAAGAAAATAAAGGGTACGTTTGGTTCACTGTAATGGAATAGAGCTGTAACTGAATAGAGCTGTAACTGAATAGAGCTGTAATGGAATAGAGTTGTAATCAGTAATTCAATTGTTTGGTTGAATGGAATGGAAAACAGCTGTAATAGCATTCTTTTGTTTGGTTGAATGGAATAGATGTTGTAATAGTATAAGGAAAAAGGCTTAAATGATCAAAGTACCCTTAGCATAATTTTTTTAGGTAGATAATTATTGTTATTATTAAATTTTAATAAAATTATTGTTAAATATCTTTTTATTAAAAAAATAATAAATAATTTAATTATATTTTAACATAATTATTATTAAATATAATTTAATAAAATAATATACAATTTAATAACATTCTTAATATAATTATTATATGAATTAAAAAATCATAATATATAATATTATTAAAATAATATATAATTTACTTTATTATTTTTAAGCTGCATTACAATTTAATGTGCTAAAAGCAAGGGAGAAGTTAAAAATTTATTTTAATGGTTAAAAATGAATAATTAATTTATAAGAGATCAAATTATAATTTTATCATTATATTAATTTATGATTTGATCAAATTTAAAAGGTTTTTATAACAAATTTACCATTTTAGGAGAGTCAAGTCTTCATGACTTTATTATTACGATATAAATTGAATTTATTCAAAGGAATACCTTTGCATAATATCTATATAAGGGATATATTAAATCCAATCAATTATAAAACTTACAAAATTGTATTTCAAAAAAATTATCTAAAATTCATTAAAAAATAGAAAAAGTAAAAAGATTATTAAAATAATCTTAGTATGGAATAATATTAAAAACTGTAGATCAATACGTACATGTGAATACAAAAATAAAATAATAACTAGACTAATATTTTCTTTCTCAAAATTATTACATGCCAGAGAGATAGACTAGTGGTTCTACTACGGAGCTACCATTTTTTTTTTGAATCCAAATAACATAAATCATAGATGGGCAGATTATGTTGAACCTAGATAACAACATTTTCACTCGCCCATTACCTTGTTATTCATGACTCCGGCTTACATTTCAACAACTTATTTGGTAAGCGACACCAGGAACAAAGGAAGTGGGCGCAGGGTCATCTTTGAAAGGGCCACTTACTTCTTTAGGGTTCATTCGATCACCTCCGTAGACACCATTGTTGTTAAAGACTATCACAACAACAGGCAACTTGTATCGAACCAATGTCTGCATTATAAGAACAACATATTTAAAAGATAAACAAATACATAAAGCACTTCAATAAGCAAAAGGCATTTGTATGTCAAACAACATAAAGAGCGTTTATAATTTGGATGATTTTTAAAGCACCTGTAAAAATTTAAAATAAGAACATAGAAAACATGACACATCAAATAAAATACAAAAGAGAAATGCTCATTAAGTTATTATTGAACACCCAGCTTTTAGCAGGCTACTTTTCTACTAATCCACCATGATACTCACCGAGACATAAACATATATATGCATGCATACACATTATTCTAAGAAAAATGCCAACGTTCACATTATTCTCATATCTAGTGATTGAAAACACAACATACAATATAGCAATAGGAAGTTAAAGTGAATCGTAGGTCAAGTGAATCAATAGATGTTTATACTTGCAGAGAATTTATGAAGCTTGCTTTCAAAAAAATTTCAAACTTTAAGAAAATAGTACATGATCGCACCTTGCAGAGATTAGATTTTATTGATTGGAGCCAGGACTTCAGATAAGCATTACTCAACAAAAGAAACATTCACTTACCATGTATGTGCTCCAGCCATTTGCAGGAATTATGCTTTGAAAATGAGAAACAACAACAGGCATGTAGCTTTGGGTTTGTAAATGCAGACCTACAAATGACGCCCTAGGTAATGACCACATGGGTAATGCACCAGCATATGGCACACCTATTGGTGGTAAAACTGATGATCCCACACGTCTATTTACAAGTAAGCCAGCTCCAGCTGAAACAAGTTGGGATGATAGAACTTGCATGCAACTCCAAACTTACATGATTCGGTACTCATGAAATGAGGGCATGATTTTTCATCCTACTAAATCCAGAGCTAGTATGAGACAACATAAGGTTAAGCAAGCACGTCAAATAAGAGAACAATAAAGCACCCAGCGCATAGGGAGACCAAAAATGTTAAATGTAACAGGTCCAGCTCCATTCTTATCCTTTGGATAATGATATTTACACGTGGATTCATATTTGCAAGTTCTGTCTTCAGAAATTGCAAGGTAGGTTAATGAAAATTTTTTAATTAAAAAAATTCCAATAACAAATGTTTTCTTAATTTTTAATTAAAAAAACTTCTAATAACAAATGTGAATACTTTTTCCCATTGCCACTACACTCATTAGTAGTGGCTGAAACTGGTTGATCTGCTATAAAAACATCACATGCTTGTGAATACTTTCTTGAACTTTTAACATAACTTGATCTTGAGGTTTCATCGTTTTTCACCTTGTTGTTAGATTGATCAGTGAAAACTAAAGGAGGGATCCTCTGCATTTCATATAGAATTAAACCAGCCAAATATGGATTCCAATCAACCTCACTGTAATCATAAGCGATGTCATTAAGAGAAAAAAAAATGGATTCAAAAGCATCGAGCAAATTTTTTAATACCTTCTTCTCATTATTTTGCAATCCATTCAAATTAGAAACCTTCATTTACTGGAAATAAGAAAGAATTCGATGACAAGATTTATATATATTTAAACAAAGAATTTGTCCTCCATGATCAGCATTAGAACATTATTGAAAAGAACATGGGTTTGCAACATACATGAATTACCGAAATCACCAAAAAAGTAAAATCAAAACATCAAAAATAAATAAATAAAAAAGAAACAAATTACCCTTTTGTTTAAGTTAATAAAAGAAAGTTAAAATTTCAATTGAGAAAGAAATTTTAGATATCCAAATCAAACCCATTGAATTTTCTTTTTTAGAAATCCAAATCAAACCCAAGCACCAAAAACATGCATACCCCAATTAATCAACAATGACCTAATAAATTGATTATTGACCAAAGAAAATCATGTATGGAAAAAAAAAAAGATGAAAACTTTATAGGTGAAGGGTTTATAGTAAAGCTAATAAATGATATTAAAAGAAGACAATAAATAAAACCAAAGTTGAAATGATGAAATACCTTGGGGCCAGAAGGGCCACCTCTCCAAAGAGGGGTCTTTGTGGTCTTGCAGTCAGTACAAAACTTCTTCATGGTCTCACTCATTGTATCTTCATTCAATGATTTCTGAATCATAAATAGCAATCAAATTTGTGTTTAAAACGAAAAAGAAAGAAAGAAAAGTTTGAATTGAAGTTAATTTTGTTGACCAACCTGTTCTCTAAGATCCATAACACCCATGAACCAATTCTTCCAACAGATCTTACATTAAACAAGACAACAAAAGGGGGAAAAAAATAAATATTGGAGCTTGAAGAACAAAGAAATACCAATTTGTAACTAAAATAAATGTAAATAAGAGAGGGAAATAAAATAGAGAAAGGAAAGAGCTTTTTGTCTTTCACAGATCAAAACCCAAGAACAGAGAAAAGCTTTTGTTATGAAAACGAGTAAGGAAAAAACATATTCAAAGATGAAAAGTGAAAGTTTGGAAGAAAATGGCGAAAGAAAGTTGTTTCTGGTTTTTGCCAAACAAACTTGCAAATTTGTGGTTTTTGATGGGTACGCTGGGAAGAAAAAATAGTTTTAAATGGTTCCTTAAATTGCTGAATAACCATTACAATGGTTTACTGCTGAATGGCTATTCAGCGTTTTCAACGAATAATGAGGGAATGATATTCCATGGAATGGCTCATTCAGTTAACCAAACTAGCGTTTTACTGTTCATTAAAGAATATTCTATTCCCTCCAACCAAACGTGCTGAAAATTTTAGAATTGAAATTTGCGACGTAGGTTAGGGAAATAACATAAGTGGGAATGTGGGTTTTAGTTTTTTTACAAAATAAATAAAACAAAAATAAGATGGGATTAATTTTTAAAAAAAAAGAATGGATAAGCACAACATAAATTAAATACATTGTTTTATTTATTTCAAAACAAACCCAAAATATAAAGCATTTTAATTTAACTACTTGATTTTATTATTATATATATTTTAAAACAAACTCATTTAAAATTAACTCCAAAATTATTTTGACAACAAAAAAATATTTTATTTTAAAATGAGATAGGGTAAGAAAGAAAAATGATTGAATTGAAATTTGAACCCAAAACCTTAACACATAACTAGAGCCCCTAACCACTAAAACAAATACTTACTAACAATAGAATCTAACAACCATGACCACTAAAATTTTGGGGCGTTACATTCCCATACTCCTCCTAAATACAATTATTTATATAGCCTAAGTTCCTTTTAGAACTTGACACGTGTCACTTTCTTTTAGAATTGTCCCTATAATGGTTTACAACCTCTGGAAGAACATAAGTGAAGGTCCAATGTTTTAGTTACTCCATTACTCAACCCAATCGACTTCTAACTAAATCACCTTATATCCTATCTTGAATACTTACAGCACAGTAACTTAAACAAACTTGGCACACATCGCCCTTGGCGTTAATCTCACTTGCAAATTTCTCTTACCTGGCTCTTCTCCCTTTTGACTCCACTTTCTTAGATCAATCCTTACTTAAGATTTTGACTTCAACTATGCACCCAAATCTATATGCCAAAAAAAACGATTGGTAGATAGAACTGCGTCATACAGATTACTTTTAGACTACGCGCCAAAACTTAGAACCCGCCAAACTGAGGTGTTCCAAGGAAGACACATCATCTTTCTTTCCACTATCTTAGCTATTTATAACTTGGTTAGGAATAGATTAATTTAAGTAATCTTAATTATAACATTAATTAATCTTATTTTTATTCTTTAATTATAATTACCACAATCCACTACCTCCTATTTAAACTTGGTTAAATAATCATTTTTTTCTTTGGGTAATTGCTATCTAGGTCCCAAGCATTTTTTAATTAAAACTCAATAAAAATTAAACTTTTACAATTTAGTCCCTGAATTTTAATTAAAAAAATTCTCGATTAAATTACTTATTCGATCTTTAATATATTTTCATATAAAATCTGTAAATATTCCCATTTTACTTTTATAGACTTGGTTTATGGGAATGAAGTTTCAAAATCACATTTTTTGATACCACTTAAATCAGATCATTTATTAAATTCTCTCAAAAATCAAAACAATATCAATTAACAAGTAAACTGTTTTGTATTAATGATTTTTTAGGGCTTAATTAATTTTTTTTAAAAATTCAATGGAATCATAAAATAAAAAATAAAAACATGATTACTAAATATTAAAAAGTAATAATATTTCATAATTAATTACCTTAATCTTTTAATCATTGATGCATGTGAAGATATCATCCAAAACTAACACAACTCAACTGAATCGGAGAAAGCATACATTTATTATGTGAACAACAAACGAAGCTAACTTTAATGCAAGATGTAACATATTAAAGAAAACATGAAACTAACTTAATACGTAACTCCAATCATTGTTGATCAGGAAAGTAGCTATCATACTTTGGTCTTCTAGTCTATAACTTTTTCTATTATTCATGAATGACATTTTAATCTTGATTAAAGAATTTCAATAGCAATTACTATCGTCAAGGGTCCTTGATGTAAGCCATTCGGCTTATACTTGGATACATTCTTCCCATTACATGCACATAATGTTTTAATTAAGAGGAATTAATATCTTCAAGGAATGGATAATCGGTGTAACCAAGAATGGGATTCGAAATGTAGAAAGTGTCTCGATTATACTTGTTAAATGGAGCATTGAGCTAAAATCACCTTGGTAAATCTAGATTAGCTAAGAACAACATCCCAAATGCAACCAAATCCGAGTAATTATTAGTAATAGCCTTGTTACCATTGTCTACGTTGTACCCTCCAACAGCAATGAAAGTCCCCTTGAAGGCATTCCTCATTGGCAGAAGACTATGAGGAGTTTCATACTTATCATTTATTTTAATCATCCGTGGCTCAATAATGTGAAGATAGAGAATGCCAAACTTGTTAACTATATTCACCATGTAAACGCCTAGTGCTTCAGGGTTTGATTCACTAGCTTCCATGTAACTAGCGTAAGGTGATACTCTCATTCCCACCTTATCAACTCCTATTTCATTCACCACCGCTTCAACTATTTCAAGTGAAAACCGGTACCTATTCTCCAAGCTTCCACCGTACTTATCTGTCCTGTCATTCACTTGGTCTTTCATGAACTAATCAAGTAAGTAACCACTATAGCAAAACAAGATTTTAGCGGCGTTTTTTTATCCTATAGTGGCATTTATAACCACCGCTAAAACAATTTGTGGCGTTTTAATAAGCGCCGCAAAAAACGTCGCTAAAGATAATGCGCTAAATTTTGCGACATTTATATGGAAAAACGTCGTTAAAGAATATGATCTTTAGTGACGCTTCTCATAAAAATGCCGCTGAAAACATGATCTTAGCACGGCATTTTTACGAGAAGCGCCACTAAAGATCATGTTCTATAGTAGTTTTTTTTAGTAAAAACACCGCTAAAAATACTAAATTCAACTTCTTTTTTAATATTCTCATTTACAGTCTTACCTTAAATGATCATACAAAATTTAAATGACCTAACAATTGACACATTTTAAAATGTTTTTGAGTTCAAAAACATTAACAAGAGAACTGTTCATAATGTTTGATCAAAATGTTAGCATAATCATCTTTGAAAACCCAATCTAATGACTACAGTACATACTTTCTCCTAAAACTAAAATATTTGAAACTTCTGCTGAATAAACAACATGATGTTCACTATAAGAAACTTCAACTACAAGCATACTACAATAAGTTACTAAAAAGGGTTCTTTCAAAGTTGTTACCACTGCATTATAAATCTCTTCACCCCATTCCAGCTTTAGATTTATTAGTTTCTCCTAAAAATTAGATGCCAATTAAGATTCTTCAGATTCTCCTGCCATGATGAGCATAGAGTAGTGGCCTGAATTTTTGCTTCATCAGGAGGAAATTGTGACTTACGAGTATCATGAAAAGCCTTTGGATTAAGCTCTCCCATTCTCTTTAATCCAATATTTGTAACAACCCGAATTAGGGCCTAGTCAGAATAGTGGTTTTGAGACCACAAATTTGAAGTAGAAAATTTTATTTCATGATTATTTTTGGGATTATGGCATGTTTGCATGATATTGAGAAAATTTCATGAAGGAAATTTTATGAAATAGTGATTAATTTGTTCTTTAGGACTAAATTGCAAAAGATGCAAATTATGAGTTTCTAGAAGGTTTAAGTATGAAATAGCATAAGAGAAATTATTAGAAGTCCTTATTTAGCAATTAAACCATTTATTAGCATGATAGACAAAAATGCCTATGGAAGGGTAAAATTTCAAAGAACTTAAGGGCATTTTGGTCATTAGGTAAATTAATGAAATAAAAAGGGAAAAAGAATAAAAAAAAGTGTCCATCTTCTTCCCCAAGTGTGCCAAATTTAAAAAGCCTCCATAGCTAGGGTTTCCTTCATTTCTAAGCTCCAAGTGACTCCAAGCCCCGCTTTTCATGTTCTTTGTATTTTTAAAATCCTTGTAGCTTAATCTAGCTATTTCTACCACTAATTTGAGCTAGGGTTTATATTCAAAAATATACTCATGCATGACATGCAAGTAATTTGATGCCTAGTGGTAGAAAATGAAAGATTAAAGTGTAGTAAACACCTTTCTCTAGTTAATTTTTCATGAAAGTCCTTAATAGGGACCAAATTGTAAAGTTAGTAAAATCTGTAGTAGAAGTATGAAATTACCAATTTGGGCTTGTATGAACTCTAGTAAGTGTCAGCTAGGCTTGGGTAGCCAAGAGAATAGACACATTTCATTATACGAGCCTAGGGACTATTTTGCAAATATGCAAAAGTTTAGGGAAAAATTATAAATTTTTGCCAAAGTGTCAATTATGATCTATTTAGTCAATGTGGGTGCTAAATCAATTAAATTTGTCATTTTAGATCAAGAAACACGAAACCCAGACTGAAACCGGGAAAAAAGTAAAGTAGTAGACTAAATCGAGCATTTGCCCACATTTTGGACTCGACGTAAGTTGTATGTAATAATTTAGCTCAGATGTTATGAAATTTATTATGATAACTTTTTATGAAACTATGATATTCTATGAAGTCATGGATGAAATTTTGTATGAATTATGTTAAGTGCCATGAAATTGATTATTGAGGCAAAGTATAAGATTCATGAGATTATTGATGAGAAACTTTACCAAGAATTTATGAAAACATGAAAAGATAAATTATGTGCAAGTTTGAATGATACAAAGGATACTGTAATCATGTCTTGAGTGTTGTAGGTCACGTATAAGACCATATTTGGGACATGGCATCAGCACTGAACTGAAATCCCATGTAAGACCATGTCTAGGACATGGCGTTGGCAACGAGATGTGATCCCCTATAAGACCATGTTTGGGACATGGCATGGGCATCCGAGATGAGGTCCCGTATAAGATTATGTCTGAGACATGGCTTCGGCATCGAGAGGAGATAAGGATCCCCTGTAAGACCATATCTGGGACATGGCATGGGTATCCAATATGAGATCTCGTGTAAGATCATGTTTGGGACATGGCATTGGCGTCAGAGTATGATCTCGTGTAAGACCATGTATGAGACATGGCATCGATGTCGATATGTGATCCCATGTAAGACCATGTAGATTTACTGTACCAGTTCGGAGATCGATAAAGTCGGAGTTCAAAGTCACATTATTAAGCCATTCATTTTGGTATAGTAAAATTAGTCCTTTTGATGTATGGCATGTATTGGAAGAATGATCATTTTGTTAAGTATCATTTTGTGTAGTCAAGTAGTGTTGTAATGGCCTTTGAAAATGGCCTAATATTGTCTAACCCATATTTTCTACAATGAAGATAAAATTTATGAATGTGCAACCTTGCATGTTTAAGTATAATAAAGTGTATGAGAATGATATGTATGTTGGCATTGGGATGCCTTAATTTCGAATATGTAGAGAGTATGTTATGCCTTCTTATGTGTTATAGAAATTGGCTTGTGTTTGGTTGTGCTTCAGGGTGGCATAAGGCTTGGAGAATAGTTTATTATTGTCCACAAAGTTAAGCACACGGGCGTGTGCCTAAGCCGTGTGTGACACACGGTTAGCCTCTAAGGCTTGTTAATAGGTCGTGTGTCCCCTGCATCCAATTTAGTTAAGTCAGTATAGAACACGGACTGAGCACACAGGCGTGTGCCTTGCCCATGTGCACCCCTGATGGTTTTAGAGTTTTAAGTCAGAATGCTCCACGGGATGTTGACACGGGCGTGTCTAAGCTGTGTGAGAGACACGAGACATAGACACGGACGTGTACCCCAGTAGTGTCAAAACCCCTATAGGTTGAAAATAAAATAAATTAGACACGAGCTAGGGACATGAGCATGTGAGACCACACGGCCTACCCACACGGGCATGTGGCCCTATTTTAGGTGAAAATTTTCTAAGTGCCCGAAGGTTCTCAGATTAGTTCCAGAACTCACCCGATATATGTTTTGGGCCTTCCTTGTAAGTCTATGAAAGGTTATTATGAGAATGAATGATAAGATTTAAAAAGAAAATAAATTTTTTTATGGCTCGAGATTTCAAGATTGAGTATGACTTAGTGAGGTAATGCCTCATATCCCGTCCCGGCATCGGATTCGGGTAAGGGGTGTTACGATATTAGTGCGATTTCCCAACAATTCTGGCAAACTCTGCATAAAAGAAAAAGAGCATTGATTTTATGATCAGTTGCTTGAATCTACATAGTAATCCAAGGCTTAGGCAAACATAATTCAGTCTTAAGCCAAGATAAAGTAAGCAGTACTTGAGTTAGCACTTTCCTTGCTTCATATAACTCATCATTGCTTTGACTCTCTTTGTATATAAGAGCTTTGTTTGTAGAGTCCAGATTTTGCAAATCATCAATCTTCTCTTGCAACTTATTATTCATCTCTTCCATCTTCCTCTGTACAGCTGTATCATCTTGTCCAAAATGTTTCATCACTTGCTGCTTGCCTTTTAAGTCTTCGATTTCCATTTCCAACTTCTGCTTTATATCTAGCTGTTTTTCTAGCAGAAGTATCTTTTTCAGGGCCTCTTCTTTCTCCCTCTGGAAAATTAAAAATCTCATTAACAGAACTAGATATGAAATAACTGTATACTACAAATATGAAATATGCTACAAATCCCATTAACAGTCTTAGCACATAAAGAAAAACACAAAGCTACTAATAAACCGTAGGCTAACCTTATCCCTGAAGTATAACAAGAGTTAACGATAGAACGCTTCGTTAAAGGTACATTAGATACTACTCTCCTGTCAATAACAATAGAAAATTTCTTCAAAGCTTTTTATTAAGAAATATAGTAAGATTCACTTGACAGCTTAAAGTTAACCAGTATAAAACCACGTGATCCATTCTCCTTTACATTATTCATAGGGTTTGTTGTCTCACTATTGATATTATTCATAGCCAAGTGATGAAACTATCACTACATATCAAAATGTGTGAAAGCAATAGACATTGGATATCATATTAATTGTTTTCCAATGAGAACTTGACACGCGTCCCATAGCCTTCTTCAATTAATTTATAATTTATCGTTGTGTGAACCCTAAGCTATAAGCACTTAGAACATTCAATTCTACTTATACCATATAATAGCTAGCTAAGCTACTATAAAGAATGTCTAATTTTATCTATTTTCTATTAGATATAAGTGTAAACTGTTGATCTGCAACATCTATTCTATCTATCAACAAAGCAGTACACTGTACATCCATTATTCTATTTCCTATTAGCCCTCCAAGTTTCCTTTTTTTGGCTGCCTACTTTCAAGGAAATGCTTTGTGTTTGCAACTGCTATTCATAGTTCTCAGGTCTTAGGTTACCTGAAATGGAAAGCCACATACTTTCACACTACAAGAGAAACATAACTGATATCTGATAGGATTTAAAAAAGTAACTACACATTTTCTTGCTAATTGTTTTTAGCTCTGCCAACACAATAGAAAGATTTGTACTTACAGATTTCGACAAATGCTTGAGCCTACTCAATTTTGATTATTTTCATCAACACCTCATAAAATTTATAAAAATGGTAGTAAGTACATAATGGTTATCTCCCTTGGCAATTTGGAAGTGCTTTTTAAGCATTCAAAATGCTAATCAAACAATACCTACAAATTAGCAATAATGAGTCTCTACATACCTCCATTGCATTTTTCACTTCTGTCTTACTACTTACTGTAAGCATCTTAAATTGGAATTGGCAGCTTCATTTCTTATTAGTGGGTGATGAGTCATCAAAGCTAGTTTCTTCAAGCACTAAAAGACTCGTCACTATCACTCATTGAGCATGAACTACTCTTTGACATGACCACCATTGTTTAAACATTTTTCCAAGTCCAAGTAATGATTTTCAATAATTTTCAAGCATTGTTTAAACATTGTAACCATTGCCTGTATACCACACAAATCACTCAATGATTTTCAAGCAATGAACTTCTTGATACTAAAGAATGTGTAACATTTTTTCAAGTTTCTAGCCTATGTCAAAAGCATATGCGAATATGGGTATAGAGTTATGATTCTTCGAGGACCCTAGTTTTTACAGTAAGAAAGTGATCTTACCAGCCATCTAGGGAAATTTGGGATGAAATATAACACCAAAATCATAACAGTACATGGAATCATTGCTGCAACTGAGAACCAACTTCAGGTAAACCAAATGAAACAATCAAACAAGTATGCGACATAGGTGATAAAATGGCAAAACCCAGAAACGCTAAAGGGTTCAACTTATTAGAAATTTAAAGCTTCAATGAAGCAACAATGCACAAAAATGTTAGCATTGATAGTAATCGCAACACCAAAACCTTGGGAAATATCAACGAGGTTCCCAAATAAGAAACCCTAATATATAAATCAACCGTAAGAGGCTAGGCATAAAAAGGAAATTAAAAATGTGATCCTAAATCATGTCCGCGAAGCAGAGGTTTGAGCATGCCTTAGTAACATAGAATGTTGGGATGAAACAAAGCTAAAACAAAAACAGAAAACCAAAGTAAAATAGATATTTATTACTCAATCGAAGAGGAGGAAGAGAAAATTATCAGAAATTCTTTCGTTTTTTGTTTTTCCTGCTGAAAGGATAATACCAGACGCATACCATTAGGAATATCTTTAAGCTGAGTACCACGACCCTGATTTCTTCTCACTACTAGGTATCACAGGCTCTTTCTTCTCAGCCGAATCGCAACTAGATTTCCTTGAACTCCCCTTTCTCAGCCGAATGACAATGCAGCAGAGGTCGAGAAAATTCTAAGGGATTTGGGGATTTTGATTTCAAGAAAAAATAAAGGGATTTGGGGAAATTTTAGGGAAAAAAAAGAATTTCGGGAAATTGATTTGTGGATAAAACTAAGACTAGCAAAAACGGTGTAGTTTCGTTAAAAATAAAATAATATTTTGTGACGTTTTTCTAGTAAACACCGCTATTGCTTTACCTTTAGTGGCGTTTATGAAAAACGCGCTATTACTTACCTTTTCAGGCATTTATGAGAAAAACGCCACTACTGCTTTACCTTTTACGGCGTTTTCTGTAAAAACGCAACTAAAAATGCCGCTAAAAGCTTAATTTCCTGTAGTGAACCATTTGCACAATGGATCTCAACCTTATCAAATCATGCTTAATACTCTACTTTTAATTACAATGATCAATTTTCAATAACAAGTATTCATACATATATTTTCACCCGCTTCAATGGCATTTCAGGAATCCAACTTGAAATCATTGACAATGCCGAGAATTTCATCAGTTCTAAGCCGACAAGGAGGTGACCAATCCATTCCATCAAAGCCCGGTGTCACCCCTTTATCAGTACAAGAGACTGGAGCTTGACCATTAGGTTGAAAAGTTGTAGTACAAAATTTTATACAAGGTATAAGAACATTTCTTCACCTAAACGAAACGATTCTAAGCATTCTATTATAGTGGTTGAAATGCATCACACACCATTCGGAATATGGAACATGGATTGCTATTTCATGTGTTATCTTTCCCTTTCTCTAGACTGGGCTAGGTGAAGTATGTTGGTTGTTAGACATTAGCAGTGCAGTTGAAATGTTGTGGTCCATGGTCCATGCACCATGATGCAGCATTTAAAAGGAGAATATTTTCATTATTCTTTTGTTCCTCTAATCTTACAAAAAAATCATCTTAACCTTCCATTTAATTATGTCTTTTTTAATCTTTTAAAATTTTTTATTCGTCAAATCACCATAAAACGGATGCAAAAGCTAATATTTGTTAAATTTGCTAACTTGGCATACACATGGATACCATGCCACCAATTAATTAATTTTTTTTAAATTTAAAAAATTCTAAAAAATAAAAAAATTATTTTAAAAATTAAAAATTATTTTAAGAGTAAAAATTATAAAAAATTAGTTTTTAAATTTTAATTAATCGTTAACGTGATACATTCCATTCATTTTAGGGTAATTGATAAACAATGTAAATCCAATGGCTAAAAAGAAGCAAAAAGATTTAAATGAAAGACAAATAATTTTTTTTATAAAACTGAAGGACAAAAAGTTTATTATACTTTATTCTTTTAAACTTGAAAATACATATCTAAAAACACGAGTTTAAAAGTTTCTCTAACTAAATAATTAATAGAGTTTGTTGTTTCTTATAATACTTCATTTAACATTTTTAGTATTTTTTATTCATGAAATTTGTCATTTTAATTCTACTAAAATATTTAGTTAAATAAAGATTTATCATTATTATAAATAAATTAAAATATAAGATCAATTCTTCTACTCTTCTCAAACTTCAAAATAAATCTTTTTATTTTTCAATTTCAAAATTTAAGTCCAACACTTTTAATTTTTTGAGTTAAATTTATTAGTTTGCCATTTTAAAATTAAAAAAAAAAAACGTTACTCAATAATCATGTAATTAAATAAAAAACATTATAATGAACTTGAATTTAACAAAATAATTTTAACAATGTCAATAATTGGACTTAAAATTTAAAGTTTAAAAAATAGATAAACTAAATTCTTAGAAATAAAAGTACATAGACTAAATTTCAAATTTAAAAAATAATACAAGAACTTATGGCATATTTTAATCTATAAAGAAAAATTAAATTGTAGTTCATAAAAAATATATAGTTACATCATTAAGGGTATATTTAGTATTGTTTCTAAGAATTACTTTTGGAAAAAAACACTTTTGAGTCAAAAAAATACTTTTGACAAAAAATCATTCATAAATAAACGGCTTTTTTAAGAGAAAAAGTACATTCTCTTAAACTAAAATTGGTACACAAGTAATTTTTTTAGAAATTGAAAATTTTAGCTTCACATAAAAGTGTTTTTTTTAATGTGGTGCGTTTAAATTTTTTTTGTCTCTCATTATAATATTATTACAATATTTAATATAATTACCACTAACATTTTTACACTAATCACATATACTAGACATCTAAAAATTTCCTGAAGTTTATATACGTAAAAGAAATAAATTTGATGATTCTTGGTTAAAAAGAAAAAAGAAAAAAGGAGGATGGAATTTAGAATACCATAACTAGAAGCGCGGCCAACATGCCAAAGTTGACAAAAGAAGATGCCTCCCTTGTCGTGAACAGCTTCCACAATTGGTTTCCATGCTTCCACTCTTTTGTCCAAATTCCAGGCGTGTCTGGGTACCTTCAAATCCAATATGCCCACTAATATCATTAATGAAATAAAAATAAAATCTATTTAATTTGTTTTTGTTAAACAACTGATGATACCCACTTTATCCTTTTTTTTCAAAGAAGGAAATGGAGAAAAGGTTACCCTTGTGCTGATTCATTACCGAAACAACTCTGGGAATTCCGTAAAAGAGGGAAAAAAAAAAAAACTTCAAAATATCTCTGAATTGATTGCCTTTGCCGATTAGCTATATTTTACGACCAAAATAATGGACCACAATTTTGTATCCACAATTATTATTATATTATTACTGAGAAGAAAAGTGTTCTCAGTTTCCCAAAGTGAAGAATCAATGAAAGAAAAAAAAAAAAAAAAGAACTAAATACTAAAATCCGCACGCCCAGAATTCCAGATCATCAAAGCATGATATCAGATAATGAATTTCCTTAATTTTCTATATATATAAAGGAAACAAACCAGTGAGAGAGGTTAAAGTTTCCCATTTTGTGAGGCGTGAGAAGAGGAATGGGGGTAGAGTTGATTGCCATATTTGATATTTCTTTTCTCCACCTGAATTTTGCTTGATCTTCTTCTTCCTTTTCTCTGCTAAATTTCAGAGCAGCGCCTCAACTTTGGAAGATGACTGGAAAGTCAACTAATAGCTAACCATTAAAGGAAAAGTAAAACAGCTGGAAAGGCAAGAGCACTACCGTTTTTAGGACCTTTTTCATGACAATCAAACAATCACTTGACATTTTCATTTTCAAGCGCTTTCTATTGTAATTTGCAAATATCTCCGTTTCCATAATATTTAAAATCCGAGTAAATTTCTTAAATATATATATATATTTAAAATTATTGATTAGTTTAATTAGTCCGAAATAATGAAAACTCTTATTGTTGAAAGTGTTTTTAGCAGATTTACAGGAAAATGCTTTTAGAGTTTCTAGTTGAAAGAGCTTTCTGCCTCTAATATCTTTTTTTTCTTTAATTTTTTGGGTGTCATGTCTTGTAAAAATAAAATTTACAAAACATATTTTTATATAAACTTCAAGTCACATTTATTTTTTTTCTTATGAGTCTATAGACTCATAATTCATTTGTAGTTTGTTCATAGACAATGTGAGGTTGAAGGCTACACTTAATTCTTAAAAATTTAAAGACAAAACTTTGTACAACATTAAACTCTAACAAAATATATTTTGTTATCTTTAAATGTTATCCTTTTATTTGAGATTGTTTAGATTATAATTTGAGGAGGTTGCTCATTAGACAACTAATTATTATCTTTAAATAGTTTTTTGGGTAATTCAGGTAAATAATTCATGTTATTTATTTTATAATTTTTTTCTTTCATTTTTATCATGAAAATTTTACACATTCGTATCGTATTTGTGTTATTTTTCGTTTTATAATCATGTATTAATTTATATTTAAAAATATTATTTACACTTGCAATTTTTTTATTATTTTACAAATAAGAAAAAAATAAAAATATTTTCATAAAAAAATATTCTTAGTACATTTAGTAACGTCTCTTCCTGTTCTGTGGATAATCCTACGGCAATAATTATAGGCAATGTATTCTGCTCTCTCAAATATCCGTATTTTAGGTGGTCAAGTAATGGTTATAATTCCAAAACAGGTGGTTTGATCATAGAAGGGACCATTTTAATTCTCGCTGGATTTACTTGTTCTAGTTGTTCTTTGCTTTTACGCCACCAGTCAAGTTGAAGGGCCAATTCATGATTTTCTTATTCTGGATCATCTATCATTTCCTCCTCTATTTCATCTTTATTTAGCTCGATTGAGTTCAACACTTCTGATTCTGAATTATCGATCATTATTTCTTGGGATGTGAATTCTGTTGTTTTAACAATTTTTGCCCCCAACTCATACCCTATGTAAGCTCATCACTGCTGACTTTCTTTAATAGGTCAACTATTTCCCTCTCGTTTTTGACCAAATACTTCCTCCAATTATGATATCAAATTGTCATTTACGTTGTCCTTCTAGTCCATCATAGGAATGTTGTAATTGTACTACAAAGTTAATTCCCCTCCCACTCTCAATATTGACTGAATAACCAATTTAAACCTCTCCCAAGCCTATCTCCATGTCTCAGTCGCATCTTGCTTGAATTTAAATAGCTCCTCATATGTGTTGATTATTGTCGTCATTAGTACAACTCGACGTAGGAATAATTAATTCAGTCCAGGTGGTAATAGCGTCTGGGGGTAGTGCATCTAACCAAGTCTTTGCTTGTCCTTCTAAGGTAAATGAAATTAATAACAATTTGATAACTTCCACTGACACATCGTCATACGCAATGGTGCTATATATGTGCTTAAACTACCAGAGGAAAACTATAGGATTCTCATTTTTGTAACTGCTAAACCTGATATTTGAAGAAATCCACATTAGTAATGCAGGATTCAATTCAAAATGGAGATTCTTAATAACAGGTCAAGTAATACTCGGCTTTAACTGTAAGAGTATGCCCAAAGATCAATCACGAGATGGTTGTGATAACATACTTGATTTATCATGTTTATTAATATAAGGCTTTGCCATTATTATTTCAGTTTCATTTCTGTGTGCCTAAATAAACTGTTTTATAATAATGTCCTGAGAATAATATGATTATTCTTAAAAGATCCTTAGTCAAGTATTATTGTTGGCTAGGACAATAATAATGCATTAAGACTAACATGTAGTTGATTGATGATAAAAAGTTGTCATTGATATGGAGTGTCAGAATCAATGCATGAATGTGTGTGTTAGAGAACAACATATTGGACTGACCCGCTATGAGTATGTTTCTTGGATTATTATGTAATTGTCACAATATTACTCATAGTGATTAATATGTATATGATCCTCATACTTGAGATCATTATCATCCCAACATCGTGAGTTGTATATTTTGATATAGTCAAACGAACACCGTAATTGGTTGTTCTATAAAGACTGATGTTGGATATACCACAATCTATATAGAGGGATATGGTTGATCAATATAGGATAAGACCCTCTTACATAATAGGAGTAATATCTCAGGCCACTTGATTGAGTGAGACTAGAAATGCATGGCCATGCTCAAATAAGTTGATATGAGATGCCATACTTATTTGTATATCATAGTCTACTCAAGGTATCAAGAAACATGGGATGGACTATGCAAGTGTGACTATTCCATGACTTGTGTCCATTCCAAAGATATAGGACTTAATAATTAATGCATGAAAGGTTAATCACAAAAGGTTATGTCGAATCATGACTTCTTATAACTTAGGTAGCAATGATGCATTGCTAGATGCCACTAATTGTTTGTAACATTAGAATCATTCTAATATTACTGCTAACGTTACAAGAACCTATTGGGTCACACCCTACGATTGAAATGAACGGAGTAAAACATAGTTGGTATTGTGTCTGGTAGTCACATGAATTAAATTAATTATAGAATTAATTTAATTGTGCAATCAAACTGTTGAACATACTATATGTACAAGGATGTTGTACACATAATCAGAACATAATTTTTCTAATATATGAATTTGGTTCATATATATAAATTTAAATGAATATAGTTTATCGAAATCTTTATTATAATTACTATAATTATAATTTTCGGTTAAACATTATTATATTTATTTTAATAATGACTATTATGTTCGGATTAATTTTAATGAATTAATATTTGTTATAAAGATATACCAATTAATACAGAATTATATATGGCAAGGGTAAAACCCTAAAGAGCTAATATATAGGCAATCCCGAAACTATGTTAAGGTGGTCTAGCAGCCGTCAAAGCAATAGAATCTCTAAAAAATAGTTTTCTGGGATATTACTGTTCATTGTCAATTGGGTGGACTACGTAGAGGCCGACATCAGTAAAGGTTGCGGCTTGGTTCGATAGTGCTTCAGGATTTCCATTGCCTAGGCGTCGCTGTCTACTCAGATTGAAGTTTCGGTAATTTCGAAACCTTTTATCACCTCGATTCGTTCCTTACACATGGATCCATGGTATGGATCACCGGAAAAATTTTATTATTTTATTTTTCCGCTGCGCCTTAGAGGCACCGGCGTTCCTACATTAACCAGTTAATGTCAAAAGGAACTTGTAACACCCCTAAACCCTCTCCATCGTCGGATTAGGGTCACGAGCATTACTAACGAATCGAACAATTAATTCAATGATAACCAACGTATAAACTAACTAATAACATTATAATATGCAGGGGAGGTCACGACAATCTAATACTTTCATGCTAGATTCTTATACATTCGAATAATAAATTATGCTATTCATTTTTAAACTTGGTCTTTCATTATTTACACTCTTATCACTATTTATACGTTGCTAAACTTAGTCTTCCACTGTCTACACTCCTATCACTATTTATCCTTTTTAGACTGACATAATTCAGATACATATAAGACTATTCCAATTATTAGCATCAAAGTATTAGTCCATACTCCATCTACAATTATCTTTTTAATTTATCTTCGATGATGTTAATGGAATGCACTTAATTTAGGTTTGTTAATTCACCCTAATTTAGAGTAAAAGTTACTCTTACAACCCCTATTACGAGTCTACTAGACCCTAAAAGTAGTTTAAAAATAGGCAAGGACTAATTTGAAACAATTTTAGAAGTTTAGGAATAATTACAAAAATTTTGATTTCAGGGGTCACACATCTATGTGGCTAGGCCATGTAACTTTCTGACTTGGGTCACATGTCCATATGTGTTGCTCGTGTGTGACACACACTCGTATAGCCAGGCTGTGTGCACCCAAAAGTACCTTAAAATTCAAGTTTATCATTTCCTATTTACTTGGACACTAAGAAACTCAATTACCAATCGTTTAACCTATTCAAAACACGATTAAATATGCCCAAAATACACCAAATTAATCACCTAATATGCCTAACCAATGTACCCTCATTGGTAGCACATTTTATATGCTCAAATACATCAACAACACATCAAACATTCAAGACTTTCATTCATATCACATTTACCATATTTGAACTAACTTTCAAACTTCTAAAGTTACCAAATATGAAGTTAAGCACATACCAAGCATTATGCTAAGCTACCAAACTTTAAACTATCACATACCAAAATATAAACTAAGCTAGCATACCAGCATAGCCTTAACCACAACCATATACACATTTAACCATCATTTCACTAGCAGCTAAGTTAACAACATTTTATAAATGATATCAACAAAAGACTCCCTAAGTACATGCTGTTACAAAATGAAATATCACCACACTTGAGCTTGGGATTTGTGATTTGATGCTGAGTCGGTAATAAATCGAACAGTACCTAGCCTACGCACAGAAAACAAAACATCACACTAAGTAAAACTCAATGGTATTTCTATAATCTGAATAACATAAACTTGATAAAGTATTTAAAATGCAAAATGCAACAAGTTAGCTCTGTTCATATGTTTCAATTTAATAGTATAATTTTTGCTCATTCCTTATTCACATCTACTAAGATTTTTACATGTTCAAATATATAAGTATATATCAATGGCATTTCACTTAACATTTGAATACATCATCTCATGCAATGGCATGATTCATATCTTTGATTAATACTTGAATTCATTCGAGTTTTGACATCTCAATTCATCATGTCATATCTCATTTCTCATATCATAATCATTTCTCATATTTTCCATTTCAAAATTTTCTCATATCATATTCATTTCACATCTTTGCCATTTCAATATCAATCACATAAAATAATTATTTTACTTTCCCCTATTAACACGACATGGACTCGAACGGATACACGGATCCAACCAACACACTAGTTTGGCACCCAATGCCTCATCGGATAAATTCGAAGTAATAACTGCGCCCAACGCTATACAATTTGACACCTAGTGTCTCATCTGTTAAACCAAAGCAAATTGGCACCCAGTGCCTCATCGACTCAAGGTCGAAGTAATCCCTGAACTCTTCCTATCCTATGGCATGCCATCTATATCTGACTCAGCCTGATACAGTTAATAGGGATTCATTTCACTTTTCAATACAACCAATGTCTCAATTTCATGAATGTATATCATCACATATAAACATATATTCAATTTGGTAATAATCACATTTTTCTCAATACACATATATTCATAATCAATATGTTTCATAATATACAAAATCAATCCATTTTATTTCAATTATGAATTTAATTCAATCCCAAAGTACCAAAGTACTCACCTCAAATGCTTACCATATGCAAATAATTATATATGCAATAATCTACTATTTAATTCAGATTATAGAAACATAAACCGTGATTTCTGAGCTATTCGACGTCGATTTTATCCTTTCCCTTTTTACTCGAGGATTCCGGTACGACGTTAGCTGTGGAATAAAACAATTAAATCACATTAATATTGCACATTTCAACTACACATTAATATCAATTTTCACGCTATATTTTGCTTATTCTTTAATTTAGTCCCTAAATCTAGATTAATTTTAACCTTCACAATTAACTTTATATTTTTATACTAACTTCACTCTAGACCACATTTAGCTTCCTCTTTTCCAATTCGACCACTTAATTTTGAATTTTTCACAATTTAGTCCCTATTGTTCAAAATCAACAATTAATTCCATAATTTATCCCCTTTTGTCATTTCTAACTTAAAAATCTATCTATTTAATCCCTAACACTTAAATTATTGAACAATGTCAACATCTAAAATTTTAAACAATACTAAAAATTATAATATGGGTCGGGTAGTCCTAAGTACCAGGGTTTCAAAAATGTAAAAATTACAAGTATAGGGACTAAATTGCACGAACCAATTTAGATTTGAACTTCCAAACCCTAGCTGTACGTGACTTCTCTTTTTTTTTCTTTCTTTCTTTTATTTGCATGTAACAGAGAATGAAACATTCTCTTTCTTTTCTTTTGTTTATATTAATATAATTATTATAACTTAATATATAATATATAATATATATACATAATACACACATGCAAAATCATTAAGACATGGTCGGTCACCATCCCTGTAACGCCCTAATTTTTGAGATTTTTGGGTTTTTGCTTGAAATTAATCCTTGCTTGTCTGGATGTGTTAATTTATGCTTTGAGCATGTTAGTGGGCCTTTAGAAGGCCTAAGCTTAAGTTAAAACCTGGTAGAATTTTAAAATTTCAGACTTAAGAGAGAAGGGGACTTGACTAAGTGGGCTTTTAAAAAATATTAGTAATTTGAGACTCAAGATGACCTGTGGTAAGGTGGCAATGTAATGCCACTTAGAACACAAGGGGGCATGTGGAAGCTGACAAGAGCTAGAGTTCAAGTCCATGGAGTAGCAAGGTGTTATTATTTTTTTATGCCTATGCAGGGTAAGTGATGTAACCTAAGTAAAATACTGAAGGAAGAAGTTGAGTTACTCTTAGAATTGGGTGAGGAGTGATAAGGAGAGATTATCTAGGAGTAAATCTAGGAAATTTGAATGAGAAGCAAGTAATGGCCGAACAAGGGGCTCTTGGGGAAGCATTTTCGGTTTTGGTCTTTGGCTTGGCATAATCGGCAAGGGGTGTGACTTGGGTCCTATTGGGGTTTAGTTTCGGCATTTTGGGTGTACGTGTATGTGCTGAATTCTTTAGTAGCTAGTCTCCAGGATTTGGCAATTCTTTCTTTCTGAATTAGTGTGGTACCTCTTAGGGTTCTCTATTTTTCTCTATTCTCCTCTCTTTAGTTCCAAAAGCCGAAAACACAAACATTATCTTTTTTGGGCCGATTTGTGCAAAGAACCAAAATTGTTCTTTCTTCTTCTTCTTTCTTTTCCCAAGCTGAATTCTCTTCATCACCTCTCTTCTTTAGCTGAACCAAGGATCTATCTTTTCTCTTCACTATCTTCTCTTCTTTTTCACCTTCTCTTCATCGATTGAAGTAACCACTTCTCTTAAAACTTTGTTAGCTGATTGTCTAAAAGCTGAAACCTAAAGTGTCTTGCTAGCCGATCCTTCTTCATTGGCCGAATTTCTATTCTCTTCAACCCTTTTCTTTCAAAAAGCCAAAACTCACAACTCTCTTGTCTCTCTGTCGCTATTTTCTCTTTACTTCCTAAACTTCTATTCTCCTACTTATTTCTACAAAAGTCGAGACCTTCATATCTTATAGTGATTTCGGAAATCGAATCCTTAAATTACTTAGATCTATCTTCTTCTCATATTTTGGTTAGATCTACAATAGATCTGGGCTAGACGGATAATTGGGGACTTTTTTTTGGTAGAATAAGCATTGGTAAGTGCTCGAAACCCCTTACTTTCGTAGCTTGTGATTCAAGGAAAAGCCAAAAACCCCTAACTCTTCAAGGTGGTTGTCGTTTTTGGACTAAGAGTTATGTTAGCCTTTTCTGTCAGTTTTGTTGTGTTTTAGTATGGAAACAAGGTGATCTAACGAGGAGCATTGGAGGCTAGGACCGTAGAGCAACCTAGATTTAGATCTAGTTGTAGATTTCGGCAAAGGTAAGTGATTAAGGGCTTTAGATGGTGTTGGCCGAACATGGTAGGTTGTCAATTTCATTAATTTCATTGGATTTTAAGTTAACAGTGTGGTTAAAATGATTGTAGGGTAATTCGGTATGGATCTTGACATAGTACAAATAGGTATGTAACCGACACCCTCTGGTAGACTAGATCGGCAAAAGCCGAAAAGCTGAAATGCCGAAATTCCGGTATTTCGTGGCCTGTGAGCGTGCGAGCGCTTGTGGGTTAGTTGAATCGGTAAAATAGATAATCACAAACGGTAAGAATGACGTGTGTGCTTTTTTGTGCACGTTGGTGGCTTTGGGCCTCAAGGGGCCGAATTTGGGCCCAATGGGCTTACGGGCCCATATGGGTGGAAATGAATGTAAGCATATTCCGGTAGTCTAACTGTTAAATCTGCTAAAATGGATGTAAAATTTGGGCTTAGTGGGCTGTAATAGCTAGTGCACACCGTTGGGCCCATTAGGGGTTTTAGGGCCCGATAACTCTGTTTTGATAAAATGGGCAGAATAAGTTACTTAGATGACGTAGGGCTATTAGCAAACTGTAATGAGCATGAAACCCTAAAATCTGGTAAATTTACTGGAATACCCCTTAAGGGTAGAAATTACTATTTTACCCCTAGGTTCAAAAAGACCATTTTACCCCTACAGTTAAGTTGACTGATTCGCATGCTAAATTGTATCTGTTTTATTTATGCCATGTCATAATATACACTGTTGCATGGGACTGGGTTTTGATGGAGGAAGTGCTAAGTGGCAATGCCACGTATACTGTTAGAGGCCTTGCCTCGTTTTACTGTTTTAGTGGCTTGTCCACGTTATCTGATTAAGCAGCTAAGCTGCAACTGTGGTGTGTAGGGCTGGGTTGGTTGAGTTATTCCCCACATGGTGTGTAGGGCTAGTACAGGTGGTGTGTAGGGCTGGATTGGGTTGGGCTCTGCATTCATGCATAAATACTGTTCTGTTACTGTGTTATGCCTAAGGCCACACTGTATTCTGAATAGGGCTAAGGCCCAGTAACTACTACTTCTGAAGAGGGCTAAGGCCCAGTTAACACTGTTTCCTATTTAGGGCTTCGGCCCAGTTAGGCTTGTACTGATCTGGAGTCTGGTTGGGTTAGCTTACACACTGAGTTTTCACAAACTCACCCCTTCCTTTTCATCTATGCAGGTGAGCCCCAACCTTAGAAGACTTGGAGCTGTGAGGGATTCGAAGTGGCCACGTGAACTGTTTTAATTCCGGTTTAAATTTTCCTAAAGTTTTCTTTATTCTAGTATTCTTTAATTTTTGGGTTTAAATCTGTAATAAGGCCGCTCATTAATTATTTTGGTTTTATTTATTTAATTATTGCTTGTTTAAACTTGATAGACTAAGTCTGCGTGGATTTTTATTCCAAAACTAATCAACGTTTTCAAAAAAATATCGTACGCAACAAATGGATAACCTAATGGCAAGATAAGGTCTTTTAAAGAAATAGACTCTAACTAATAGTGGATAGGACTCTCATTAAATAACTTGTTTATTTTCTCAAAACTCTTAAAATGATTTTGCCAAACTTATTAATAAAAGAATGAGGTGTCATTCATCGTCCACGTGACACACCAAATATGGCCATAACGTCTGGGCCGGGTGTGGGGTGTTATGATCCCACCATTTAATAAATGGTGTTTTTGCTACTTTAGTCCATTTAGTTTATTTCAGTCTATAATTCAAACTTTTAACCCTTACACGATTTAGTCCTTAAACCTTAATAACTTCTAATTTCACAAAATTCACTATTCCAAAAATTAATTAACTACTAAGCTAGCCTCGTAAAAATTTAATAAAAATATTTACGGGTTTAGTTTACAAAAATGGATCCTAAAAATACGTTTTCCAACATCCCTAACTATTGAGTCGTTACAGAACTGCCCCTAACACCTACATCCTCTTACTAATATTCAATTAAATTAAGTAAGAAGAGATATATTTTAAGTTAAGTTTCATGGGTTATTTTTGCGAACTTCTCATATAGCTATCCTGTCACAGGTATTCATCACTCTAAACGAACACCGCCACTCATACTAGCATTTAGAATGTAATTCTTGCAACCAAATATTATCGTTACGTGGTTTCCGTAAGTATACGAGTCAAGTTGTAATATAATTTATACAACAAAGTATGAAAGTACTCTGAGGATCGTACCCAAGGGAGGTGAAACTAAATCAATTCTAACTTTGACGTTAATAGATCTAATTAGTTATTTAACTAAATTATATTATGATAATTCCTAGGGTGATTAAAATTCATACTTTATAAAAATAATTAAGATGTATAAAAGTAAATGTGGAAAACTAATTTATAGATTTGATCAATTCTAAAATCGGAAGACTAACTCGCTTTGGTGGTCATAACTAATTCCTATTTCGGGTTCTATCCAATCAAGTAGTTATTAACCTAGCAGGATTTCTTGATCTTCCACTAAACTAATAAGTCAACAAGAACTACTTATCTCTCAACCTCACAGTCCAAACCGAATTGGGGTAAGGTGTTTACGGATAGACAATGCCAATTTTCAGTTTATTCCTACCTAAATGACTTCCTAGGATTTTCAAGCCTAAGGTTTTAAGTTCTTCCTATCTTAACTTGTTGATTTGCTAAGAAACCCTACATAGAAACTAATTACTCCCACGTCCACTCGCTAATCTCCCGTATTTTCAGAATTTTGAAGGGAAAAGATTCCTTTGCAAAACAAGGGAATTGTAGGAGTGGCTTGATGGAAATTTCCCCAAATTTTGAAAATCATGTGAGGGTTCTTTAGCTCAAAAACACTGCAACCCCCTCATTTCACACATAATTTTCACCTGATTTATAAGCGTTTTCTTTCATTTTTCTTTTTTATGTCAAAGTCTACATATCAAAGATTAGATCTCATATTTTATTTTCTCAAAATTCTCTCAAAATTCTCTAGAAAAGATTTTCAAAGTTGAGAAAACACTCATCTGACCTCTTCAAAGATCTTGATCCAATATTCAATTTTGAGGATTCTAGATCTATTGAAGGTAATTTCTCAACTCTAACTTCATTTTAAAGTTTTTTTAATCATTATTTTTATTTAAATCGATTAAAATAGTTTTTTAAATCTTGATCTCTTCTCTCTTGAACAGGAAATTCATCAATGGTGAATTCATGGTTTTGAGTTGGAATCCACATTTAAATGGATATCTAAGCTCCAATAATGTTTACTGAGAGGTTTTTGATTAAAAAACAAAATACTAAACTCATTTGATTGATCAATTTTGACAAATTCGTTTTTAACTAAGAACATGAGTTGATTTTTTGAAAAATTATGAAATGGTTTGATGATGAAATTGATGCTTAGGTTTTGTGTTGATAGATTAGAAATTATGTTTAGAAATGGTTTTTGGTGTAGAGAAGGTCATTTAGGGGCTAAAATTTATGTTTCGTCTATACCGTGAGTTTTCGGTAAGGTAGATTAGAGATGCGTTTTAGATTCGTGTAGTTCATTTTTTTTTATTTTCTTGTTGTTAATGGTATCTTGTAACATTTATTTTATCTCTATTTAAGCTCCACAACGAGGAGAGGCCATTTTTCATCAGAATCGAGGTCCAAACATAGCTATTTGATATACTTTGGCTTGATAAGCAAAGTGTGAAGGTGGGTGATTTTTAAAGGCAATTGGTAAACATGCCTATTTACATTCTAAATTGAAGTTTTGAATTGTGTTCCTAATGATTGAATTGTATCTCAAATGATTTAGATTATTAAAATTGATTTTAATTTTATATAAGCATATTTGTAAATGATTTATAGAAATTGTAAATTGTGTGTTTGGTATGATTGATTTGAATTGTATTGAATAATAATTGGAGCATGGATTACTATATATTAGAGCACTTGATGATGGTTTTATGATTGGTTTTAGATCCATGGACAAAGACACTTATTGTGATTATTTATGTTGGTACTAAAATTGTTAAGTGACATGATTTAAATTGAATTTTTATATCATGAATTGAGTGTTTAAATATCAGTTTTTATACCTTGTATGATTGGTTATATTGGCAACACTGAATGGTGGATCTATTGGATATAGATGGCATGCCACATGGTTATAGAGTACTCACCACTATATGTGTTATTTGTGAGCATATGGCTCTAGGAGTATTAATTTTGTTGGAGTGGATAAGGGAGTGTTGAGCCTTTTTCTCCACTCAATTATTGGCGGTTTCGAGGCGATATAAGGGAGTGTGTGGCTACGCCCCGTTCAACCAGAGTATTGTATTTAATATTTAGGATATCGGAGATCTGTTTATCCAATGCATGATCACATGCTTATATTTTGTCATGGATGTCATTTGCCAATATTAGTGTTTGTTTGTTAATTGAACTATGTTTCCATATTCCATAATAAATGTGATTTTACTCGTGGAATAACATATGGAATTATGATGTTATGATGTTGCATTATTATTGGAAATTTCAGTCAATTAAATGTTATAATTGAGCATGAAAATATAATTAAAACTATGATTCATATACTCGAAATTTGATACATGATTTGCCTTGGTTGAAGTACGTTTTTTGGTGTGATTTACTTATTGAATTTATGGCCACTCACTGAGCTTTTTCGACTCACACCCTCACAACTTTGTGCAAAGTTTTTTTTTTTCCAGCTTTAGGGAGTTAAGGAGTAAGGGTAAGGTTGGTCCAAGCTTAATGCTATTTGGTAGTATAGATTAAGGACTCTTCTTTAGAAACATTAGAAGGCATTGTGGCACTCAATTGAGATAATTTGATATACTTGTAATGGACATTTGAAACATTTATTTGGATTTTAATTTTGAGATGTTATGCTTGTTTTTTTTTTTTTTTTAATGATTGATTTTATGGTTAAATGTTGTGTGGATTATAGTATGTTGCTAAGTGATATTATGGTGATTGAAAACATAGTGATTTAAGCATGAATTTTTCACTAATACATTTTAATTGTAGCTTATAAAATAGTGGATAGCTTTGTGACTAAGGTAAGTCCATTGTATAATTTAATTGTTGTTTGTTAAGCATGATTTTGAATACTTAAATTAAGAATACATGTTGTTTATTAATTGTAATTATATTAATTAAAATTGTATATATATGTTTAAAGTAATAAAACTTAGCTAATATAGCCTTAATTAGTAAATGGATTAAGGAAAAATGGTTAATTAAAATGAATTTTTAGGGGTTTCTCGAAATTGATTAAAAGGAAGTTGGTAATAATTTAGAATTAAAATTGGGATCGTCTAGTTTTAAGTGGTAAAATGACTAAAAAACCTTTAGAGTTAAATCCTTAAAAATGGTTTTAAAATGGTTTACAAATCACTTCCGCAATAAGTTTAGATAGTTATTAGTTAGAATTGAGGTGTTATAAGGTTGGGGTGTGTTTTGGGGTGGTTTTGTGCTGGAGAGTCACTTCAGTGGCTAATGTGCCGCTTTGAATTCGGGTCGGTCCGTTCCGATCTAGTTTGGGGCATCGCAGAGAGCAAAGAGATTATATTTTATTGATCAATTGGAATCATTTATAATACTTCTCCAAAGTCTATATTTATAGACATAATAAGTATAAATGAAATAGAACTCTACTTCTAATGACTACTAGAATTTAAAGTATATCAAAACTTATCAAGATCTTGATGGACACCCACTTAATAAAATATTCATAAAACTCCCCATTGGATATCTATTTGTAGATAATGTGTCTCGTTAAAACCTTACTAAGATAAAAATCTTGTGGGAAAAAGAATTCCTAGTGAAGGAAAAAGAGTACACATATCTATAATACACATAATATGCTGCCCCATTAAAAACCTTACCAAGAAACCCAATGGGACACAACCTTGATTAAGGGAAAAATAGTATGTAACACCTCTAACCCGTATCCGTCACTAGATTAAGGTTACGAGGCATTACCGATCATTTCATAACAACTCACGATTATTTCATATACATAGCTCATACATCATCACATCATAATCATTAACAAGCATATAGTCTTTTTAGAAGGTCTACGAGACCTTAAACATGCTCTAGAGAAGGTTCGGGACAACCGCTCTCATATAAAATTTTTCGATAACTTAAAATTGTTCTAAGTTACAGAGGTCACATGCCCGTGTGAACAGGTCGTGTGCCTCACACGGCATTAGACACACCCATGTGTCTAGACCGTGGGAGAATAGAACATACATTCTGACTTATCCACACGGCCATTGGACACGCCCGTGTGCCAGGCCATGTGAAAATTAAGGAGCTTACTGACTTGCTCACACGGCCAGTCACATGCCTGTGTGTCTAGACCATGCAACTCTCTGACTTAACCACACGGCTAGTCACATGCCTGTGTGTCCAACCCGTGTAACTCACTATCTTGGCCACACAGCCTGCCACATGCCTATGTGTAAGATCGTGTGGAGTGCCCAGACTCAATTCGAATTGACCTTCGAGTAGCACGGTGAGACACACGCCCGTGTCCCTACCCGTGTGGGCAAAAATAGGCCATTTACAAGGCCAACACGCCACCCTTTAAGGGTCATTCTTACAAGCATAAACAAAACATCATTTGACATATAATTTCCAGCCAAGACATCATCATTTCATTCTTATTTCATACTATAACATCATCAACTATTTCCATACACAATTTCAACTCACTGTACACCAATTTCATGTCCCAAAAGCATAGCAATTCCTTATTATTTCAACTAACCAAATTAATAGTAAAACATACCATTTCTTATTCACCAAAACAATTTCATATCTATTCATAAATGACTATTTCACTAAACATATCATATCCATTATATCTCATATATGAGCATATACCAAAAACACATTCACAAGCACATATCATCAACCCAAGTCACATTCATCATTGCCATTCTTTATAAGCCAAATCACATGGCTATATTCACAACTCAAAACATATCTAAAAAACACTAGCCTATATATGCCATATACCATATATACAACTCTCAAAATGGTACCAAAATAGATGTTCGATAGTGTGATTAAGTCGCTGACGATACCCGGATTCGAGCTAGCTTTAGTACACTGTAAAACAGAGAAGAATTTACATAGTAGGCTTTAAAGCTTAGTAAGTTTGTAATATAACACATTTAACTCAACAATTAAATATAATTCAACCGCATTAACTAACACTTAGTATAACTCATATCATTACTCATTCTTATTCAAGACTATTTCTCACTTTCATACCACTCTTTAAACTTATAACAAGCATTCATAATGCTACTCAATCCGACTCATTTATCAATTCTCATTCTTTTATTCTTCCATCAATCTCATACATAATATCCTCAACCACATAGGTTTTCTACATACCTGTACCATCACATATTTATCTATCACATTTACCACCATTTTGCTTAATACACCAACTCATTAGACCGTCTTTAAACGTTCGATGAACTCACACACTTAGTGCCAATAATTGGTCGAAGCTATAATAGTGTCGCACACTTAGTGCCAATTATTCAGTCGAAGCTATCTTAATCTCGCACAGTTAGTGGCATTTATCACCATTGTCATTTAATTTACGCACACTTAGTGCCACATATCCTCAAATCACATTCACAAATAATCATGCTTCACAATTGTATTTTCATTCATCTAATCACATATAAACATGATTAAACAATATGTATTATATACGAACTTGCCTCGGACGTAGAAACGATGAAATTAGCCGATCAATCGAGACTTTATTCTTACCTCGATCTAAGTCCGAGTTCCTCTTCTCTTGATCTATATAATATCGAATTCAACTTATTCAATCACATGTTCACTTAATTTCATCCAAAACACATAAATGGGCATTTTTCACATTAGCCCCTAAATTTTCACATTTTTATCAATTTAGTCCTTATTTAACAAAATCACAAATTCACACAATTTCAATCACACCCATGCTAGTCGAATCACTCTTATGCCCCTAGCAGCCCATAACTTTCATTTATTTAACATTTCAACCCTACATTTTCAACTTTTCTCAATTTAATCCTCAATATGCATTTTTACTCAAAATCACTTAATAAAATATGTTAATTTATCAACAAATACTTATTTTCCATCACCAAACATCACAAAGCTCAAGCTATCATCAATGGAAACTCACAAATTCATCAACCAATTCAAAAATTAGGACATGGGCTAGCTAGTATTTAAGGCAACATCACAAAAACATAGAAATTATTAAAAACCGAGCTCAAAACATACCTCAATCAAGCTAAGAAGGTGCCGAAACTTACAAAACTCAAAACCATATCTATTTCTTCTATTTTTGGTGGTGAAATGCATGAAAAAGATGAACCATTTGTTTTGTTTTTAATTAATATAACATTATTTAACAAATACCATATTTAACTTTAATAATATCATTAAAAATCCACTAACTCATGTTCATTTATGACCATTCATTAAAACCATGGTCTAACTGCATCATAAAGACCTCACATTTAATAAGTCATATCAATTCGGCACTTATACAATTAAAACACAACTTTTGCATTTTATGCGATTAGGTCCTTTTGTCAAATTGAATACACAAACGATAAAATTAACACATGAAACTTTCATACATGCATAATCTCACATCATAAACATCAAAATAATATTAAAATATTTTTTCTGATCTCAGATTTGTGGTTCTGAAACCACTGTTTCGATGTAGCTATAACTAGGCTGTTACAGAGTACAACGCATATTTACTCCCCCTCATAAAAATATCACATACTTTATCATATTCTACGTAGTCAATCTTGAATACTAGTTTTTCAAATGACTATTTGAATGTATTTTCTAAGCATCTATATCACTATTATTTTGAAAGTCATGAGTGATGGAAAATTTAGGGGAAATATATTTTGATCTCTTCAGGAGTTTATATAACACCTTGATTTTTAGGGTTAGAAGTTTGAGCTTTTGTGGTTAGGGTTAGTGAGTAGGTTGAGCTATTATGTTTAGTTTTAGATTTTAGTGTCAGAATGAGCTTGTTGGTTGGTGGTTGGTTGTGTGTTAGTCTAGCTTGGGTTCTCGAGTTTGAGTCCTTAAGTGTGTTTTAAGGGAACTGTTTTGATTTAGCTTTGTTTTTGTTTTAAAAGGTTAAATAGTTATTTTTATTTGTGTTACTTTTTTTTTTGGTTTTGGGAAAAAAATGGGAAAAGTAACAGAAAGCACGTTCCTCTTTTTCCCCTCTCCTTTTCTTCTCATGAAATTTCTTTCTTTTTAGTCGTTGTGGTTTCGTCGTCTTGATTTGGTTTCAGGTTCTAGAGGGAGACACAATTGAGCAGCAAGTGAAAGCATTGTGGTTCACCTATTGTTGGGCCATTTTATTGCGAACTAAGATGTGGTTTCGAAACTCTTTTAGTTTTTTTATGAATTGATGATTCAATTTGGTGGCAATTTGTATTTGCGTATGTGATTGAAAACCCTTCCCCTTCATTATCGAATTTTTTAATTTGTTTCAGTGAAATTCAACATTGTTTGTGTGCTTGTGAAATTGACTATTCAAAATGTCAAATATCATGGGATGGCTTGGAACTGGGTGTGATTTTGATTTATTTTTGAGTTATTAAAGATTAGGGAACGTTTCGAAAACAAAGGCACATTCGGTAGCCTATTTCAATGCGGTTTCATGACCACACAGGTGGCCACACGGGTGAGTTCCCCACACGGACAGTTCACACAGTCGTGTGCAATTGGGATTTAGGGTTTCCGAGATAATTTGGGTGCCACACGGCCGCGTGGTTGATTTGGGAAAATTAGTTGATTTTTACACAGCCATGTGGCTAAGTTGGGGATTTAGGGATCCCACACGGGCGTGTGTTTTAGACACAGGGTCATGTTTGGTGGGCACATGGGCGTGTGAGACCCTCACACGGCCGTGTTTGCCCTGTACTTTACTTTAGCATAAATAGACAGAGAGTTACACGGCCATGTCCCTAGGTCACACGAGCGTGTGCCTCAGCCACATGGCCGTGTGCCTTTTCCCACACGACTTAGGCTTTCCACACGGCTAGAGTGCACGGCCATGTGGCCCTAAGCCACAAATTTTAGTTCTATATATGTTTTTGATCTAAAAATGTGTCTGTGTGTTTCGACCCTTAACTAGTTTTTAGTGAAGGTAGTTAAGACTCTAATCTGGGCTTTGGCTTATGTGTTATTTGTGACTGTTGTGCGAGATATCTGATTCTGAACCCCATTAGCTAGGTGTACGCATGCCTATTTTTGTTTGACTGTCTGTCGATGTGTTCATTGTTTCTGTGAGGTTGTAAGTATACATGCACTTGTATAAAGTAATTTTTGGGTTCATTGTGAAGAGAAGGAAGACTGATTGCAATCTGATCTAGCAGTTTAACTGTAACTTATCGGTACAACATTTTATCGCACTGGACCCCATGTACGTCAGCGTTGTTGCATATTATTATTTGACCTGGAAGTTTAAACTACATGTCTGTACAGCAGTTTATCGCAATGCACTGTACTACATATATGCCAGCCTTGTTGCGTATTATTATCTGAGTGGCATAGTCCACATATATGGTGTGTAGGGTTGGATGGGCCTTTTGTGGTCCTATTTGGTGTGTTTGGTTGGATGAGCTTAAACAGCTCTTTTGGGGTGTGATTAGGGGACGGAGAGGTGTTTTGGCTGGATGGATGGGGTTTTAATACTTGACTGCATTCATATGCATATGGATGTGAGCTACTTGTCTGTAATCTATCTATTCGTCATAACATTTATGACTGATTCTGCACGCATTGAGGTGTTAGCGTAGTGACATTTTGGATTGTGATGATAAGTATTATTGTATCGACCCGTTGACGGGTTTATCTATTGAGTATTCTATGTGTGATTTGGTGTGCTTTGATTGTTGCATATTTTTAGGATGTTGGTTCTGAGTTTGCTTTCTGTTTTTGCATATCTCTGTAAGTACTTTTCGTTATCGAACTACTGGTTGGTTTTTGATCTGTAACACCCCTTACCCGTGTTCAACGCCAGAATAGGATACGAGGCATTGCCAGAATAAAACAGATACAATCGTACTAAATTGAGACAAAATTTACATCTAAATTAAAACCTTTCAATTATTCACCATTCATTCAAACTACGGAATCATGCATATCATAAATTTCATCATCATAAACATAAAACTTAAATAATATTAATTAACATCGATAAATTTATACAAAATGAGTACAATTTATTAATTAAAATCTGAAAATTTTACTAGAAACTAGACTCATATGAATTCTTACCATTAAATTTTTAGACTTTTTAGTTTGACCAATTAGTACAGTTTATTCATTAAAGTCTCTCCTGTTTTGCTGTTCGACAGTTCTGATCACTCTTTACCAAAATTTAATTATCTCTTCATACAGAATTCAAATGATGTTCTCGTTTGTTTATTCTGAAAAAAGACTCATCAAGGAATCTAACCATATAAATTATGCCCCATAATTATTTTTGTACAATATTTAATGATTTTTCCAAGTCAAAACAGAGGATCCCGAAATCATTCTAAACCTATCTTAGAAGAATCTAAATATCTTAGAATATAGAAATCCTTTAGTTCCTATGTTTCTTTTATATGAAAATAGGCTCAATAAACTTTAATTCCATATCTCACTAAATTTCTAATTTGATTTCTACTATTTTTGGTGATTTTTCAAAGTCACCCCACTGTTGCTGTCCCAAACTGTTTTTATTTCAAATTTCACTTTTTCCATAATTTCCTTGTATTAATTTTCACAGTAACACTTACCCACATCAAACTTACCGAAGTTCGATCATTTATCGAGCACATTACTCACAACACATATATTCATATCCATGTACTTATCACCATATTTTCACATGAAATTTCACTTAGTACATTTTCCCGTTAAACATTTCGGAGTAATATCGGTACTTAGTGGTTTTGCACTCAGCCCACTACATATGTAATCTGGCTCTCTTGTACACATGGTGAACACTTAGTACCATACATGTGACCTAGCGATTTGGTAGCTCTCTTGTACACATGGTGTACTATCGATACCACACATGTGACCTAGCTACGTATATAACCTGGCTCTCTTGTACACATGGTGTAGCCTTAGTACCACACATGTGACCTAGCCATCTATTAGCTCTCTTGTACACATGAAATACCATTCATGTGACCTAGCTACTGCATCCTGTAGCTCTCATTCATGTGACCTAGCTACATAACATTCGTATCTTTCAACTCCGAAAGTTCAACGAGGAAATATCTCACTTATTCTCACTTTATTAACTTCATTAATAATCAACTACAATTCACAATTTACATCTAATAGTCCTTCAATTATCCATTCATGTCTCATATAATATGCTAAAATAATATAACATAAATAGAATGATATATTATTTACATACGAACTTACCTCAATACAAAATGTGATGAATTTGTAATCTAATCCACAACCTTTTCTTTTCCCCGATCAAGGTCAATTCCTCGTCTTTCTTGATTGTCAAGCTTAAAAGTTGTCAAAACCCTAGCTATGGAGAACATATGATATTCGGCCAAGGAGAATGAAGATGAATGAAATTTTGGCTTGATTTTCCCATTTTATTATTTTATTTATAAAATGACTACAATGCCCTTACTTAAAAAAAAATCTTATCTCATCTATACCATGTCCATTTTTGTCCTACAATTTAACAAATGGGCTAATTACCATTTAAGGACCTCTACTTTAAAAACCCATTACTCACAAGTACCTTTATGAACTATAACACACATTTTTCACCTATTTCAATTTAGTCCTAAATACCAAATTGGGCACCCAAACAATAAAATTTCGTAACAAAAATTTCACACAATCATTTAATCACACAGTAAATATTAAAACTTAATCGCAATAAATTTTTCTACTTTAGATTTGTGGTTTTGAAACCACTATTCTGTTTAAGCCCTAAATTGGGCTGTCACAACTCTCCCCTTTAAGGATTTTTATCACCAAAAATCTTAGTGGTAAAGAGGTTTGGGTAGTTTTTTTCATGGCTTCCTCCGGTTCCCAGGTTGCCTCTTCTACTCCATGTATTTACCAAAACACTTTCACTAGAGCTATACTTTTATTTCTCAACTATTTAACTTCTCGAGCTAAAATCTTAATCGGTTCGTCAGCATAGGCCATACCTGGTCAAATCTCAATCTTTGCCGGAGAAATCACATTTGAAGGATCAGAACAATAGCGTCGCAACATCGACACATGAAACACATTGTATATATTTTCTAACTCTGCCGGTAAAGCTAACTGGGGTGCCACTAGCCCTATCATTTCCAAACCTCATACAGCCCAAAGAAACGTGGACTCAACTTGCCTTTTCTCTAACCAAATCAACCCCGTGAATCTGTTTCTTATTGAGCTCGGTCCAATAGAAAAGAGTTCGACACTTGTAGCCATACAATGCTTTGTACGGTGCCATTTGTATACTCGATTGATAACTGTTATTGTAGGCAAATTCAACCAATGGCAGATATTTTTCCCAACTATCTCCGAATTCTAAAACACAACGTTGGAGCATATCTTCAAGGACTTGAATTACTCTTTTAGATTGACCATTGGTTTGCGGATGAAACGCAGTACTAAAAGTCAATTTTGTACCCAAGGCTTCTTGCAACTTTTTTCAAAACCTTGAAGTGAACCTCGGATCCCTATCCAAAATGATAGACATGGGCACTCTGTGTAACCTTACAATTTCAGCAATATATAACTCGGCCAACTTATCAAGTGAGTAGTCAGCACGTACCAATATAAAATGAGCTGATTTTATCAATCTATCAACAATAACCGGAACAAAATCCTTCTTTTTCAGAGTTAAAGGCAAACCTATCACAAACTCCATTGTAATTCTGTCCCATTTCCATTCAGGAACCATCACTGGCTGAAGTAAACCTGAAGGCACCTGATGTTCGGCTTTCACTTATTGGCAAATCAAATATTTTGTCACAAATTCAGAAATATCTCTTTTTATACCTGGCCACTAATACAATTTCTTCAAATCATTATACATTTTTATACTACCTGGATGTACTGAAAAACAACTACTATGTGCCTTGTATAAAATTTTCTGAATCAACTCATCATTCTTTGGTACACATATCCTGTCTCGAAACATCAAACAATCATCTGGACTTATTCTGAAATCTAAATCACTACCCGATCCATACTGAGTTCTGTTAACTTGCAATTCCCTATCATTCTTTTGAGCTTCACAAATCTGCTGAAGAAATAATGGTCTAACCCTCAACTTAGCCAAGATCGAACCATTATCTGACAATGTCAATCTCGTACTCATAGCTCTTAAAGTAAACAAAGATTTTCTACTCAAAGCATCTGCAACCACGTCCGCTTTCCCTAGATGATAATCAATCTCTAACTTATAATCTTTTAATAATTCGAGCCACCTCCGTTGTCGCAAATTTAAATCTTTCTTATTCATCAAATACTTCAAACCTTTATTATCAGTAAAGATACAACATTTTTCACCATACAAAAAATGAAGCCAAATCTTTAAAGTAAAAACGATGACAGCCAATTCCAAATCGTGTGTCGGATAATTCTTCTCATGCGGTTTTAACTGTCTCAAGCCATAAGCTACTACTTTGCTCTCTTACATCAACACACAACCAAGACCATTCGATGATGCATCACTATAAATCACAAACTCTTTTCCCAACTTAGGTTGTACCAAAATTGGTGCTTCTGTCAATCGTGCTTTCAACTCCTTGAAACTTTGCTGACATTTATCGGTCCATTCGAACTTAACATTCTTTTGCAACAACTTAGTCTTAGGAGAGGCAATCATCAAGAATCCCTTGACAAAGCGTCGGTAATACCCGACTAAGGCCAAAAAGCTTCAAACCTCAGATACATTCTTTGGCGGCTCCCAATCAACAATTGTTGAAATTTTGCTCGGATCAACCCGAATACCATCACTCGAAACTATGTGTCCCAAAAATCTGACTTCACGAAGCCAGAACTCACTTTTACTAAATTTAGCAAATAATTTCTTTTCTCTCAAAATCTGTAACACAATTCTTAGATGTTCAGCATGTTCGGACTCATCTCGGGAGTAAATCAGTGTAACGCCCCAAATATTAGGGTTTTGGAATTTTTTCTTGAATTGATATTTGTATGTTTGGGTATGTTAATTTGATGTTTTGGATGTGTTTAAGGGGGCCTTTGGAAGGCCTGGGCTAAAGCCTAAACCCTGGCCAAATTTTAATTTTTGGGCTGAGGGAGTATGGATGTTAGCTCTTAGGGCTTAAGAAATGTTGTTGGGTTTTTGTGACACAAAAAGGACTTGTGTTGAAGTGGCATGTGACGTCAATGGCAAAGGAAGGGGAGTGGCATCTTTAGCAAGGGGATCCGGGGTTCAAATCCCCTTGCAAGCAAAATGTTAGTATTTTTGCTATGAGTGGGTGGTAAGAGTTGGATTGTGGGCAAACTCTATCAAGTTGGTGGAGTGAGTAAAGGATGTTATTTGAATTAAGTTCAAACTGAAGATTAGAGAAAATCATAGAGAAAATCAAGGAGATTTTTGAAGGATTAGGTGTAAAGGAAGAATTGGCCGAATGTGGGAACTTTGAGGTAGCAAAGTTGGCTACGGACTCTTGGTAGTTGCATTTTTCGGCAATTGGGAGAGTGGGGGCCAATTTCTTCTATTGGGTTTTTGGGATTTCATTATTTTTGTCATTTTGTATTAGTTTCTTTAGTCCCAACTAGGTATAGTTCTTTTGGGGGTTTCATTCACTTCTTTTCTTTTGATCTTAGATCTGGAATCATTATTGCTCTTAATCTCTCATTTGGCCGAATCTTACCACATCCAAATCTCCTGGTTAGTCGAATCTTCTTGAAACCGAAGCTAGTCTTTTTTCTTCTCTTGCTTGGCTCGAGTTTCTTCTCTTCTTCTTTCAGTTTTCTTTGGCCGAACATCATTCTTTTTCTTCTCCACTTCTTCTAGGTCGAATCTTGCTTACTCTTCTTCTTGCCAAAAAGCCGAAACTTATATCTCCTTTACCCATTTGCATACCTCTTCTTCTTCTTCTTTGTTCTTGCTTATTCTCAAAGCGGGTACTCCCTTTCAAGGCACCGTGATTCCATGATAACAAGGATTAAACCATAGTAAGTACTCTATTCTTTTCCCTCTTCTTTTAAGTGTTTTGAAGAAAAGCTGAAACCCCTAGGCTTTCTTATGCTAATCGGCCTTAAACTTGTCATTGGAGACCGACTAAAGTTCTTTCTTTCTTGGCTATCTGCGTTCTTAGTCGTTCGTGGGAGTCAATCATGTGAAGAGTGGTTGGTGGATAGTAATAGTGAAGCGATCTAGATCTATTGGCTAGATTTCAGCAAAGGTAAGTGGTTGGTGGTTTTGTGTTAGTGTTGGCCGAACACCATAGAGATTTGGTAGTGATGGCTTACAAGCCAGACTGTAAGATTAACGATTTGTTTAGGCTATTGTAGGTTGATTGTTTGCAAGACTGTTCGACTCTATTTGTAATCAGGTGTGTAACGACGCCCCCTAATAGCATAGATCGATAAATGCCGAAATGCCAAAATGCCAAAATGCCAAAATGCCGACATTTCAAGGCCTTACGAGCGTACGAACGCTTGAGGGCTGATCTGAATCCACAAACTGTGGGCATTTGACTGTGAAAGCCATTGCGCGCGGTTTCGTGCACTTGGGCTATTATGGGCTTCAATGGGCCTACGGGCCCATATGTGTAATTTGTGTGGTAAGTGATAACTGGTATGTTAGATGTTAGGATCTGCTATAAAGTATGATTGAGTTGGACTGAGTGGGCCAGACGAGCATGTGGGCCTACTAGGGCCCAATAGGGGTTTTGGGCCCATATACACTATTTGACCATATGGACTTTCTAAGTCGTTCGGAGCGACGTTAGACCTGCTAGAAGGTTGTATTAGGTGCTGAGACACTGTAAATTAGTAAAATGACCAGAATACCCCTAAAGGGTAAAATTACCATTTTACCTCTAACTACTTAAATGACTGTTTTACCCTTAAAATAGGTTGATGATGTGTGCATAATCGTATCTGTATCTATATCTGTTTATCTGTATGCATGTTTTATATAGTTCTGTTAGTCTACATGGGGTTGGGTTTAGTCGGAGAAAGTTCTGTATAGTGGCACTGCCACGTAATCTCACTTTAGTAGCATGGCTGTGAACTGTTGTGTGGGCTGGGTGGGTTGAGTTATTCCCCACATAGTGTGATTGGCTGGTACGGGTGGTGTGATGCACTGGACTGGGTTGGGTTACGCATCTGTTCTGTTCTGTACCTGTAAGGGGCCCAAGGCCTAGACTGATCTATACTTGAATAGGGCTTCGGCCCAGTCTGTTCTATATGTCTAATCTCTGTTGTTGGTTGGGGAGGTTGCACACTGAGTTTTCAAAAACTCACTCTTTTTTTTTGCATACGCAGGTAACCCCCAGCCTTAGAGGATTTGGAGCTGCGAGGGACTTGGGGTGGCCACATGACTTTTGCTCATGGAACTCATTTCTTTACTCTTATTGCTATCATTATTTTAGTTTCGGTATTATTTTTGTAATTTGGCCAATATGGGTGATTTTATTTTGATGCACTGTTACCTTGCTTTAAACCAGTAGATTCAGATATTCGAGTTTTCAAAATTTACATAGAACATTTTCAAATAATTCTCGCGTAATGTTATCAGATAAATGGAATCTTGTTGGACATACCAAGCTAATAAAAAAATGGTTTTAGTATAATTCCGTTCAAAACTTACAACTTTTTAAACAAGGTTTTCAAATAGAAGAAGTTGTCTATCAAAGTGTCCGTTTTCGAATAAATCATCCGTGTGACAAACCAGATTTGGCTATAACATATGAGTCGGGTTTGGAGTGTTACATTTAGTGGTATTAGAGCAAGGTTACAACAACTAGGCTGTGGAATGGGTTTGAAAGATTTCTTAAAATTTAATTGAAAGACTTAAATTGTTTTTGAAATTAGTTCTTTGAAAATCTCTTTGAAAATTATTTTAAATCAAGTTTCTACCCCAAAAAAAATTTGTTTCTTCAAAATCTAGGGTTTTTGAAAGGTTTTCAACAAAGTTGGTTTAAAATTTCTGCTTTCGACAAAAACTTAAACTGCTCCGAATATGGCTACTGAGAAGTGTGGCACACTGAGTCTCTGGTGTAACACCCCAAACCCAGCCCGAATGTTATGGCCAAATCTGGTGTGTCACATAGACGATATATTCACATCCAGTTACTTTTACAAATTGCTAAGTTATCTCTTGGAAATCCATGACTAGTAGAGTGTAGGTTTTAAGCAAAAATCATATTTAAAGCTATTTTTGTTATCTTGAAATATTTAGACAAAGTCCCATTTGTTGTCGTTTATTATTAAATCACCCAATCATTACATAAGGCTTGTTTGAAAACGTTTGACACTAATTTTGGAAACCCGCATATCCTAGTCTACCGCTTAAAGCAAATAGCAGTGTAACCCAAAATCAAACACCCATAGTGGCCTTATTACAAAACAAACTCAAAATTAAAATAAAAATAAAAATTAATGTAAAATGCAATCTAGAAGCATAACCATCTGGCCACCCTGAGTCCCTCGCAGCTCCAAATCCTCTACGGTTGGGGGTTATCTGCATAGGTGAAAATAATAGGGTGAGTTTGTGAAAACTCAGCGTGTAATTTAACCCAATCAACATCAGACATCAGTCATACAGATCAGTCTGGGCCGAAGACCTATTCAGATATAGTTCAATCTAGGCTAAAGCCCTATGCAGAAACAGAATGGCCTTGGGCCTATTACAGATATAGAACATAATATATGCAAAACCCAGGCCCAGTCCAGCCCATCGCACCACCCGTACCAACCCATCACACCATGTGGGAAATAACTCGACCCACCCATCCCTACACACCACCGTCGCAGCAAAGCTACTAATACAGATATCATGGCAGAGCCACTAGAATAGAATTTTGTGGCGAAGCCACTAAACAGAATACGTGGCAATGCCACTATACAGAACTTCCTCCGAATCCAAAACCCAACCCCATGCAAACTAAAGTACTATATATCATACGCATTCAGATTACTAGATATAGATATACGCATACACAAATCAGTCAACCTATTTCTAGGGGTAAAACAGTCTTTTTGGCAACTAAGGGTAAAATGGTAATTTTACCCTTCAGGGGTATTTTGGTCAATTCACTAAGTCTCGGTGTTTCAACACCTAATACGACCTCTTAGTAAGTCTAACGTCGCTCCGAGCGACTTAGAAAATTGCTACAGTCAAACTGGGTTTACGGGCCCAAAACCCCTAATGGCCCCAAGTGGGCCCACACGCTCGTGTGGCACGCTTAGTCTAAACTTATGCATAATGTCACATATTTAACATCTAACGCACCAAATATCATTTTACCGTATAACTTACCAATATGGGCCCGTAAGCCCATTGGGCCCGTTTTAGCCCATCGAGGCCCAAAACAACCCGAGTGCACGAGAACGAGCACAGCAGCTCATACCGTCAAACTCCCAAGATTTGTGGGTTTGGATCGGTCCACAAGCATTCGCACGCTCACAAGACCCCGAGATGCTAGCATTTCGGCATTCCGGCTTTCGCCAATCTATGCTATTAGAGGGTGTCGTTACACACCTAATTTTGCGATCCCAACTGACGGCACGTGCTCAACCTATTGCCATAAAAACAATCATCAATAACTTAACCAATACTTAGCGAAACCATACTCGAGACTTACTCAACAATTACTTACAACCGCTCCATTTGCCTAATCACTTGAAATTAAAGTTTCCCTCCAGGACTTGATTGAACGATGTTAGATCTCAGCACCTACGACCATGGATAGATCCAATCCAACATGTAAAGGTTAAAGGAGTACTAATCTCTCAAACTGTACCCTTATTAAAGCGAAAAGCCTTAGTATTAAGAACCGAAATCTAAGATGAATTGTACTTACACACGGATCCGCTTGACTGAGTTGATAAAACCTAGAAGTAGTCGCCTATTAATCCAAGTCCAAAACTCTTGCAGGCTCAGGCAACCGTAAAGGAAAAAAGAAGATCTAGGCATTCGGCTATAGGCACGATTAAAGAATCTAGCAATCGAAAAGGGAGTATGATCAGTTTGCAGATTTAGTTATTGAAATTGGGTGATATTCGGTCAAAAAAAACATGTTTGAGAAAGGGAAAATTATGGTTCGACCTCAAAAGGAATGTAGAAAAGTGATTCAGAATGTACCGAATGATCTAAAGAATTCAGAAAGAAAAAGAAGTAAAAGTATGCAAATGATGATGGAATATGGGTTTCGGCTTTTGGAGAAATCAGCCAAGAGAAGTTTAAGGGGATTGAATCAAAATAAAAGAGCAAAAAGAAAAGGGAGAAAAGAGTTTTGATATTTGGCTAGAGTAGAGATGCCAAATCAAAGGTACAAAATAAAAATGTAGGCTTCGCTATCAACTAACCGAATTCGGCAGTAACAAAAGGAAAACAGTATGAGAGGTCAAGATTCGGTAATGGTTTGGTAAACTGGAGAGTAAAAAATAAACAAAAAGCAAAATATGAAGGGTTGAGAAAAGAATATGCACACACGAAATGCCCAAATGGTTACAACTGAAACACCAAGGAGCAAAACTCGAATTAGCCTAGGGAGGAAATCGGCACCTGCATACCCAAAAGCCGAAAACGTAACTACCTAAGTTCCCTAGCCGAATTTGCAACCCTAAAGTCCCCTATTCGGCCACCAGTTCCAAATCTTTGAAAATCTCCACAATTTCCTCCATGTTTATCTTAAATTTTATCCGGGATATTAGCTCAAACTTTCCAGATCATGTTATCCTTATCACTCCACCAACCTGAAGCGTTTACCTTCAACCCGATCACTTGCCGATTACAACTAGCAAAATAATAACTTTTTGCTTGCAAAGAGACTCGAACCTCAGCTCCCCCACTAGCTAAATCACGCCACACCAAGCCCTACATGTGGCACCTCTCCACTCCACCCCAAGGCTTTTTGTGTTAAGAAATCACACCATTAATTTATAAGTCCTACTTATCAGTGTCTAGATTAACTTAAAGCTAAAATTAGAATTTTTGTTAGGGGTTGGGCCTAAACCTAGGCCTTCCAAAAGCCCCCTAGACACACTCAGAACAACAATTGAACAACCCAAGCATGCAAAAGTCAAGTCAGGCAAAAATCCTGGAACTATAAATTTGGGGCGTTACGACTCTACCCCTTAAGGAAATTTTGGCCTCGAAATTTACCTGGTCAGAACAGGTGAGGGTATTGTTGACACATCACTTCCTCAGGCTCTCACGTAGCTTTTTCTTTACCGTGATTATGCCAAAGCACCTTTACCAAAAGGACTAATTTCTTCCTTAACACCTTAACATCATGCTCCAGAATTCGCACTAGTTCCTTCTTAAAGGTCAGATTAGTCTTAACTTCAATCTCTTCAACTGGTACCACATGGGAGGGATCAGAATGATACTACCTCAACATGGAGACATGGAACACGTCGTGAATCTGGTCCAACTCAGGAGGTAGCTCCAACTGATATGCTACTGGACCCACTCATTTTAGAACTCGTAGGGCCCAATAAATCGAGGGCTCAACTTGCCTTTCTTTCCAAATCTTCAAATCTTCGTCTAGGGGGGACCTTCAGGAAAACCCAATCCCCCACAAAGTGCTCAATCTCCTTATGCTTCAAGTCGGCATAAGACTTCTGCCTATCAGATGCCTCATTTAACCAATCTCTAATCAACTCAACTTTATTCTTAGTATCTGCCACCAACTCTGCCCAAAAAACTGACGTTCCCCTAATTCCATCCAACAGGTAGGCGTACGACACCTACGGCCATACAATGCCTCATATGGTGCCATTCGAATACTCACCTGGTAACTGTTTTTATATGCAAATTTTGTTAACGGTAAGTAATCTTCCTAACTACCTCAAAAATCAATAATACACCCTCTCAACATATCTTCCAGAATTTGAATCACCCTTTCTAACTGCCCATCCATCTGAGGGTGAAAAGCAGTGCTAAAATCCAACCGCGTACCCAACGCCTCATGCAACTTCTTCCAGAATCGAGATGTAAACCTAGGGTCTCGGTCAGACATAATCGAAACAGACATCCCATGAAGTCAAACTATCTCAGCTACATACAACTTTGCCAACTTCTGAAGTGAATAATCAGTTTGAACAGGTATAAAATGGGCAGATTTGGTCAGGCTGTCCACAATCACACAAACCAAGTCTTTCTTTGAAGGAGTCAAGGGTAGCCTACTCACGAAGTCCATGGTTACAATTTCCCATTTCCAAAGTGGATTCTTGATTGGCTGCAGAAATCCAGAAGGCAGTTGATGCTCAGCTTTCACTTGCTGGCATGTCAGACATTTACCCACAAATTCAGTTACTTTCTGCTTAAGCCCAGGCCACCAAGACAATTCTCGTAGATCCCAATACAACTTATTCCCTCCAGGGTGCATAGCACAAGGGCTGCCATGCACCTCTCGCAGCATCGACTGCCTCAGATCAGCGTCCTTTGGAACACAAACTCTCCCACGGAAACACAAAACCCCTTAACTATTCAGTCCAAAATCAGATGTTACAGTATTTTCTACCTGTCAAAACCGAGAAACCAATGACTCATCCAATAATTGTTTCTCCTTAATTTGCTCAGTCCAGGCCGGTCTTACTTGCAATTCAGCTAACAAACTACCATCATCATACAGACTTAGACGAGCGGACATTGCTCTCAGATCAGATACGGCTCTCCAACTCAGAGCATCCGCTACCATGTTAGCTTTGCCCGGGTGATACTCAATAGAATAGTCATAATCCTTATGCAACTCTATCTATCTTCATTGCCTAAGGTTCAACCCCTTCTGAGTCAGAAGGTACTTGAGGCTTTTATGATCCGTGTATATGATACACTTTTCTCCATACAAGTAGTGCCTCCAGATCTTTAACGCAAAAACCACTGTCGCCAATTCCAGATCATGCGTAGGGTAATTCACCTCCTGAAGCTTAAGTTGACATGATGCATATGCAACCACTTTACCCTCTTGCATCAGCACACAACCCAATCCAACGTGCGACACATCGCTATACACAGTAAAATCCCTTCCAGACTCCTGCTGAATTAACACAGGTGCTTCAGTCAAGACTTTCTTCAACTTTTCAAAACTTTCCTATTGCTTTTTAGTCCAAGTAAATAGTACTCATTTTCTCAAAAGCTTCGTCAACGGTGCCACAATTAAAGAAAACCCTTCCACAAACCTTCTATAATACCCTGCCAAACCCAAAAAACTCTAAATTTCTAACACAGATCTCGGTGGCTTCCATGCCAAAATAGCCTCGATTTTTTTAGGGTCCACCCTAATCCCCTAGGTAGAAACCATGTGACACAAAAATGTCACTTCTCGTAACCAAAATTCATACTTGCTGAATTTCGCATAAAGCTGTTTTTCCCTCAGCACTTACAGAACAATCCGAAGATGCTCATCATGATTCTCCTCAGTTTTCGAATACACCAGGATATCGTCTATAAAGACAACCAAAAACTGGTCTAGGTAGGGTTAGAATACCCCGTTCATAAGATCCATAACGGTCGCTGGTGTATTCGTCAGTCCAAACGGCATTACCAGGAACTCGTAATGACCATATCGAGTCCTGAATGCTGTCTTGTGAATGTCTGGCTCTTTAACCCTTAGTTGATGATATCCAGACCAAAGGTCAATCTTAGAGAATATCGAAGCTCCTCTTAGTTGATCAAACAGATCGTCGATTCTTGGCAGAGGGTACTTGTTCTTAATAGTCAGTTTGTTCAACTGACGATAATCAATGTACATAGCATCATCCCACCTTCTTCTTAACAAACAGTACCGGTGCTCCCCATAGAGGCACACTTTGTCGGATAAAACCTCGATCCAGAAGTTCTTGGATTTGCGCCTTCAATTCTACAAGCTCCTTCGGTGCCATCCTATAAGGAGTGATGGACACCAAAGCCGTTCCAGGCAACAGATCGATTCCAAATTCGACTTCGCGATTTGGAGGCAGCCCCAAAAGCTCATCCAGAAAAACATCCTGAAACTCATTGACGGTTCTAACTTCATCCACGGATAAGTCCTCAGAATCAGACTTACTTACATATGCCAGAAACGCCTCGCAACCCTTGCGAATAAGCTTTTCAGTTCTTAATACCAAGATAACATTAGACAAATAATCTCTTTACTCCCCTATTACAGTTACCTCCTCATCCTCCGAAGTCTTTAATACCATTCGCTTGGCAGCACAGTCCAAGTTCGCGCGATGCTTAACAAGCCAATCCATACCCAAAATGAGATCAAACTCTCTGAATGGTAACTCCATTAGATCCGCAGAGAAAGTTCTACCTTGTGTCTCTAAGGGTACATCTCGAAAAAGTTTGTCTACCCTAACCGAGTGACCCAGTGGACTTATTACAGATACCCCGCTTACAGTATTATCAGATTACACACCCAACGTCTTAGACACATCACACACAACATAGGAATGTGTAGACCCAATGTCAATCAAAGCAGTGTATGGCGTGCTATAAATTAAAAAGGTACCAGTTATGACGTCGGGTGCGTCACCTTCCTCTTAGTGACGAGCAGCGTAGACCAAAGCTGGTTGTTGTACCTCAGCATTTCCAACACTTCTGCCCGATACTTCACGTCTACGTCTATTTTTGTTTTTACCCCTGGCTTGACCACGGCCTCTCAGTGGTTGCTGACCACCTCTCACTAGCTGAACAACTCTCGGTTTAGTAGCTTGCATTTGTGCCGGCCTGTGAGGGCAATCTCTGACTCAATGATCTTTAGACCCACACTGGAAACATGCTCCAGAACTTCTTCAACATTCACCCTGATGTATCTTTCCACAGTCTGCACAAGCTTGATGTCTGACCATATTCACCAAAACTGCTCGAACCGGCTCATCCACTCTAGCTCTTTTAGCAGGCTTCCCCGTAGCACCCGAGGGCCCTGAATCCCTCCTGAATCTGTTTCTATCCTTTTCACAGTTCTAGCACTCTGAGCACTTAACCTCTTCCGCTATCTTAGCCTTCTCCACCAGAACAGCAAAATCTCGTTCCCTCTGTGGAGCAATCAGTACCTGCAGCTCATCTCTGAGGCCATCCTCGAACTGCACACTGCACTCGTATTTCGTAGCAACTATTCCACTGGCATACCGGCTTAACCTTTAGAATTCAGCCTCGTACTCTGCTACAGACTTGCTACCCTGAGTCAGATTAAGGAATTCCTTCCTTCGGGCGTGCACATAACTCGGCCCAACGTATTTCCCTTTGAAGGTTGTCTTAAATAAATCCCAAGTCAGCTGCTCAGCTGGTGTACCATCTCTCATAGTGAGCCACCACTAGTAAGCCTCGTCACGCAGTAAAGATACTACTCCTTTTAGTTTTTGCTTCACTGAGCAGTCCAGATCATCCATTATCTGATTTGTGGCCTCCAACCAGTACTCAACCACATTCGGGGCTACACCAGATACACCCCAAAAGATCTCCGTTCCATTAGCCCGGAGCCATTTAGAAATCGATCCCCGATTCACCGTTCCAGTACTTGCTCCAGCAACCCTTTCCAGAACACGAAGCATCGCCTAAGACAAAGTATCGTTCCTTGCAGCCCGATCGTAAGACCCCGTCTCAGTTGCTGGTGGCGCTCGTGCCTCCCCAGCAGACATATATCTCGAGGACGAAAATCCAGCCTGAGTACTTCTTAGGCCTCTACCACGGCCTCTTCCACGTGCAGCTTTTGTACTCATATCGTATTATCTGATTTACAAATTTTATGCATTAGTTCATAATTTTAGTATTTATTACAGATGTTTTATGCAAATACATAAATTCTGAGTTTTATTTTTACGAAGTCGCAATCTAGCTATAGTTTCAGTTTTCAGTTTTTCCTGCTGTCTCAGTTTTCCCTAACTACAGAGTTTCAGTAGGGTCTTAGCACTATCTACAGTAATGTTTCAGTATCACATTTAATTCCATATAGTATAGCAGAAAATACAAATAGACTTGGTATCGGAGACTCAGTGTGCCACACTTTTCAGTAACCACATTGAAAGCAATTCAGATTTGTCGAAAACAGAAATTTTCAACCCATTTTGTTGAAAATCTTTCAAAAACCCTAGACTTTGGAGAAAATGTTTTTGAGAAAACCCTGTTTAAAAAGAATTCTCTCAAAGAAGTTTTCAAAAACTGAATTTTCAAAAACAACTTAAAGTTTTTTTTAATTCAATTTTACGAAAACTTTTACACCCATTCCACAGCCAAGTTGTTGCAACCTGGCTCAGATACCACTAAATGTAACACCCTAAACTTGGCCCGGACGTTATGGCCAAATCTGGTGTGTCACATAGACGATATATTCACATCTAGTTACTTTTACAAATTGCTAAGTTATCTCTTGGAAGTCTATGACTAGTAGAGTGTAGATTTTAAGCAAAAATTAGATTTAAAGCTATTTTTGTTATCTTGAAATATTTAGACAAAGTCCCATTTGTTGCCGTTTATTATTAAATCACCCAATCATTACGTAGGGCTTGTTTGAAAATGTTTGACACTAATTTTGAAAACCTGCATATCCTAGTCTACCGCTTAAAGCAAATAGTAATGTAACCCAAAATCAAACACCCATAGTGGCCTTATTACAAAACAAACCTGAAATTAAAATAAAAATAAAAATTAATGTAAAATGAAATCTAGAAGCATAACCATCTGGCCACCCTGAGTCCCTCGCAGCTCCAAATCCTCTACGGTTGGGGGTTACCTGCATAGATGAAAATAATAGGGTGAGTTTGTGAAAACTCAGTGTGTAATTTAACCCAACCAACATCAAACATCAGTTATGCAGATCAGTCTGGGCCGAAGACCTATTCAGATACAGTTTAATCTAGGTCAAAGCCCTATACAGAAATAGAATGGCCTTGGGCCCATTACAAATATAGAACTGAATATATGTAAAACCCAAGCCCAGTCCAGCCCATCGCACCACCCGTACCAACCCATCACACCATGTGGGGAAATAACTCAACCTACCCAGCCTTACACCCCACCGTCGTAGCAAAGCTGTTAATACAGATATCGTGGCAGAGCCACCAGAACAAAATTTCATGGTGAAGCCACTAAACAGAATACGTGGCAATCCACTATACAGAACTTCCTTCGAATCCAAAACCCAACCCCATGTAGACTAAAGTACTATATATCATATGCTTACCAGATACAGATATAGGCATACACAAATCAGTTAACCTATTTCTAGAGGTAAAACAGTTTTTTTGGCAACTAGGGGTAAAATGGTAATTTTACCCTTCAGGTTTATTTTAGTCATTTCACTAAGTCTCGGTGTTTCAATACCTAATACGACCTCCTAGTAGGTCTAACGTCACTCCGAGCAACTTAGAAAGTAGCTATAGTCAAACTGGGTTTACGGGCTCAAAACCCCTAACGGGCCCTAGTGGGCCCACACACTCGTATGGCCTTCTCAGTCTAAACTTATGTATAATATCATAGATTTAACATCTAATGCACCAAATATCATTTTACCATATAACTTACCCATATGGGCCCGTAAGCCCATTGGGTCCGTTTTGGCCCATCGAAGCCCAGAATAGCACGAGTGCACGAGAACGCGCACCACAGCTTTTACCGTCAAACGCCCACGATTTGTGGGTTCGGATCAACCCACGAGCATTCGTACACTCGCAAGACCCTGGCTTTTCAGCTTTTACCGATCTATGCTATTAGATGGTGTCGTTACACACCCGATTTTGCGATCTCAAATGACGACACGTGCTCAACCTATTGCCATAACAACAATCACCAATAACTTAACCAATACTTAGCGAAACCATACTCAATACTTACTCAATGGTTACTTACCACCACTCTGCTTACCTAATCACTTGAAATCAACGTTTCCCTCTAGGACTTGATTGAACGATGTCAGATCTCAGCACCTACGACCATGGATAGATCCAATCCAACATGTAAGGGTTAAAGGAGTACTAACTTCCCAAACTGTACCCTTATTAAAGCGAAAAGCCTTATTATTAAGAACCAAAATTTAAGATGAATAGTACTTACACACGGATCCGCTTGATTGAGTTGATAAAACCTAGAAGTAGTCCCCTATTAATCCAAGTCCAGAACTCTTGCAGGCTCAGGCAACCGTATAGGAGAAAAGAAGATCTAGGTATTCGACTATAGGCACGATTAAAGAAGCTAGCAATTAAAAAGGGAGTACGATCGGTTTGCAGATTCAGTTATTGAAATTGGATGATATTCGATCAAAGAAAAGATGTTTAAGAAAGGGAAATTTATGGTTCGGCCTCAAAAGGAATGTAGAAAAGTGATTCAGAACGTACCGAATGATCTAAAGAATTCAGAGAGAAAAAGAAGTAAAAGTATGCAAATGATAATGGAAATATGGGTTTCAGCTTTTGAAGAAATCGGCCAAAAGAAGTTTAAGGGGATTGAATCAAAATGAAAGAGCAAAAAGAAAAGGGAGAAAAGAGTTTTGATATTTGGCTAGAGTAGAGATACCAAATCAAGGGTACGAATGAAGGGGAAAGAGAAAGGTAGGCTTCAGCTATCAACTAACAAAATTTGACAATAACAAAAGGAAGAGAGTATGAGAGGTCAAGATTCAGCAATGGTCTGGTAAACTAGAGAGTAGAAAATAAAACAAAAAGCAAAATATGAAGGGTTGAGAAAAGAATGTACACACACGAAATGCCTAAATGGTTACAACCAAAACACCAAGGAGCAAAACCCGAGTTAGCCTAGGGAGGAAAACGACACCTACATACCCAAATGCCTAAAACACAACTACTTAATGTCCCTAGCTGAATTTGCAACCCCAAAGTCCCCATTCGGCCACCACTTCTAAATCCTTAAAAATCTCTACAATTTTCTCCATGTTTATCTTAAATTTTATCTTGGATATTAGCTCAAACTTTCCAGATCATGTCATCTTTATCACTCCACCAACCTAAAGAGTTTACCTTCAACCCCATCACTTGCCGATTACAACTAGCAAAGTAATACCTTTTTGCTTGCAAAGAGACTCGAACCTCAGCTTCCTTACTAGCTAAATCAGGCCACACCAAGCCCCACATGTGGTGCATCTTGCCAGTCTACCCCAAGGCTTTTTGTGTTAAGAAATCACACCATTAATTTATAAGTCCTACTTATTAGTGTCCAGATTCACTTAAGGCTAAAATTAAAATTTTTGTCAGGGGTTGGGCCTAAACCTAAGCCTTCCAAAGGCCCCTTAGACACACTCAGAACAACAATTTAACAACCCAAGCATGCAAAAGTCAATTCAGGCAAAAATTCTAGAACCCTAAGATTTGGGGCGTTACATCCGGCACCAAGTCTGTAAGTATTCTCTGCTATACTGTACTATATTAAACTGTGATACTGAGACACTACAGTGGATAGTGCTAAGACCCTACTGAAACTCTGTATTTAGGGTAAACTAAGACTGTAGGAAACTGAGATAGGAGGAATAACTAAAAACTCTAGAAGATTGAAAACTGTAGCTAGATTGCGATTCTGCAAAAACAAAGCTCTAAAATCACTGTCTCTTCATAGAACATCTTTAATAATTACTGAAATTATGAACTAATGCATAAAATTCATAATTAGATAATACGATATTAGTACAAGAGCTGCACATGGAAGAGGCCGTGGTAGAAACCAAGGAAGTGCTCAGGTTGGATCCTCATCCTCGGGACATATGCCTACTGTAGAGGCACCAGTGCCACCAGCAACTGAGACGTAGTCTCATGATCGGGCTGCAGGTGATGATGCTTTGTTCCAGGCGATACGTCGGGTTCTAAAGAGGGTTACTGGAGCAAGTACTGGAATGGTAAACTGTGGGTCAATTTCTGAGTGGCTTCGGGCTAATAGAGCATAGATCTTCAGGGGCGTATCTGGTGTAGTCCCAAATGTGGCTGAGTGCTGGTTAGAGGCCACGGAGCAAATAATGGACGATCTGGACTACTCGATAGAGCAGAAGCTGAAAGAAGCAGTATCCTTGCTACATGACCAAGCTTACTAGTGGTGGCTCACAATGAGAGATGGTACACCAGTTGATCAGTTAACTTGGGACTTATTTAAGACAGCCTTCCAAGGGAAGTACGTTGGGGTGAGTTACGTGGACGCCCGAAGGAAGGAATTTTTAAGCTTGACTCAGGAAAATAAGTCTGTGGCTGAGTACGAGGCAGAATTCCTAAGATTAAGTCGATATGCCTGTGCAATTGTTGCGACTGAATATGAACGTAGTGTGCGATTTGAGGACAACTTCAGAGATGAGCTGAGAGCTCTGATTGCTCTACAAAGGGAGCGTGGTTTTGCTACTCCGGTGGAGAAAGCCAAAATAGCTGAAGACGTGAAGCGCTCAGGGCACTAGAGCTGTGAAAAGATTGGAACAGATTCAGGAGGGACTCAGGGCCCTCAAGTGTTGCAGGGAGGCCTGTTAAGAGAGCTGGAGTGGGTGAGCTGATTCAGGCAGTTTCGGTTAGCACGGTTGGACCATAGACTTATGCAGACTGTGGGAAAATGCATCAAGGCGAATGTCGGAGGTGTTCGCATGCATGCTTCCATGTGGGCCCAAGGATCACCGAGTAAGAGATTGCACTTAGAGGCCGGCACAGATGCAAGCTACTGAACAGAGGATTGCTCTGCCAGTGAGAGCTGGTCAGTAGACACCGAAAGGCCGTGTTTAGGCCAGGGGTGGAAATGAACGTGGACGTAGAGCACGGGCAGTGGTACTAGAAATGCTGAGGCACGACAGCCAGCATTGGTTTACGCTGCTCATCATCGAGAGGAAGGTGATGCACCTGACGTTATAACTAGTACGTTTTTAATTCATAGCACATCATATACTACTTTGATTGACATTGTGTCTACACATTCGTATGTTGCGTATGAGGTGTCTGGGACATTGGGTGTGCAATCTGAGAATACTATGAGTGGGGTATCTGTAATTAGTCTATTGGGTCACTCGGTTAGGGTAGACAAACTATTTAAGGACGTGTCCTTAGAAGTACAAGATAGAACTTTCTCTACGGATTTGATAGAGTTACCATTCGGAGAGTTTGATCTCATCTTGGGTATGGATTGGCTTGTTAAACATCAGGCGAACTTGGATTTTGCTGCAAAATGAATGGTATTAAAGGCTTCAGAGGATGAGGAAGTAATTGTAATAGGGGAGCGAAGAGACTACTTGTCTAATGTTATCTCGGCGTTGAGAGCTGAAAAGCTGGTTCACAAGGGTTGTGAGGTGTTTCTGGCATATGTAAGTAAATCTGATTTTGAGGGTTTGTCCGTGGGTGAAGTTAGAACTGTCAAGGAATTTCAAGATTTTTTTTAGATGAGCTTCCGGGGTTGCCTTCGAACTGCGAAGTCGAATTTGGGATTGATCTGTTGCCTAGAACAGCTCCGGTGTCCATCGCCCCTTATAGGATGGCACCGAAGGAGCTTGTGGAGTTAAAGACGCAAATCTAAGAACTTCTAGATCGAGGTTTTATCTGACTGAGTATGTCTCCGTGGGGAGCACTAGTACTATTCGTCAAAAAGAAAGATGGAACGATGCGCATGTGCATTGACTACCGTCACTTGAACAAACTGACTATCAAGAATAAGTACCCTCTGTTAAGAATCGATGATCTGTTTGATCAACTTAGAGGAGCTTCTGTATTCTCCAATATCAACCTCTATCTGGATATCATCAACTAAGGGTTAAAGAGGCAGACATCTACGAGTTCCTAATAATGTCGTTTGGACTTACGAACGCCCCAGCGGCTTTTATGGATCTTATGAACCGGGTATTCCAACCCTACCTAGATCAGTTCATGGTTGTTTTTATAGATGATATCTAGGTGTATTCAAAAATTGAGGAGGATCATGATGAACATCTCCGGATTATTCTGCAAATTCTGAAAAAGAAGCTGTTGTATGCAAATTTAGCAAGTGTGAATTTTGGCTACGAGAAGTGACATTCTTGGGTCACGTTCTTTCTGCTGAGGGGATTAGGGTGGATCTATGAAAAATTGAAGCTGTTTTGGAGTGGAAGCCACTAAGGACTGTGTTGAAAATTCAGAGTTTTCTAGGTCTGGCGGGGTACTATAAGAGGTTTGTAGAAGGGTCTTTGATAATTGCGGCACCGTTGACGAAGCTTCTTAGGAAGAGGGTACCATTTAACTGGATTGATAAGCAACAAGAGAGTTTTGAGAGGTTGAAGAAAGTCTTGACTGAAGCACCTGTGTTAATTCAACTAGAGTCTGGGAAGGATTTTACTGTGTATAGTGATGTGTCGCACGTTGAACTGGGTTGTGTGTTGATGCAAAGGGGTAAAGTGGTTGCCTATGCATCATATCAACTTAAGCCTCACAAGGCGAATTACCCTATTCATGATCTGGAATTAGCGGCAGTGGTATTTGCACTAAAAATCTGGAGGCACTACTTATATAGAGAGAAGTGTATCATTTACACGGATCATAAAAGCCTCAAGTACCTCCTGACTCAAAAGGAGTTAAACCTTAAGCAACGAAGATGGATAGAGTTGCTTAAGGATTATGACTATTCCATTAAATATCACCTGGGTAAGGCTAATGTGATAGCAGATGCTCTGAGCCGTAGGGTTGTTTCTGATCTAAGGGCAATGTTCGCTTGACTCAGTCTTTTTGATGATAGAAGTTTGTTGGTGGAACTGCAAGTAAAACTGACTTGGACTGAGCAAATTAGAGAGAAACAATTATTGGATGATCATTGGTTTCTCGGTTTCAACAGGTGGAAAATAGTGAAACTTCTGATTTTAGGTTGAACAATGAAGGGATTTTGTGCTTCCGTGAAAGAGTTTGTGTTCCAAAGAACTTAGATCTGAGGCAGTCTATACTGCTAGAGGCGCATGGCGACCCTTGTGCCATACATTCGGGAGGAAATAAGTTGTATCAGGATCTACGAGAGTTGTACTGGTGGCCTGGACTTAAACGTGAGGTAACGGAATTTGTGGGTAAGTGTCTGACATGCCAGCAGGTAAAAGCTAAGCATCAACTGCCTTCTGGACTTTTGTAGCTAGTCAAGATTCCACTTTGGAAGTGGGAAAGGGTAACCATGGATTTTGTGAGTAGGCTACCCTTGACTCCTTCTAAGAAGGACTCGGTTTAGGTGATTGTGTATAGGCTGATGAAATCTGCGCATTTTATACCTATCCAAACTGACTATTCACTTCAGAAGTTGGCAAAGTTGTATGTAGCAGAGATAGTGCAACTTCATGGGGTGCCAGTTTCGATTATATCCGACAGAGACCCTAGGTTTACATCTCAGTTCTAGAAGAAGTTGCATGAGGCATTGGGTATGCGGTTGGATTTTAGCACTATTTTTTACCCTCAAATGGATGGACAATCAGAAAGGGTGATTCAAGTTCTAGAAGATATGTTAAGAGGGTGTATTATTGATTTCCGGGGTAGCTGGGAGGATTACTTGCCATTAGCGGAATTTGTGTATAGCAATAGTTACCAGGCGAGTATTCAGATGGCACCATATGAGGCATTGTATGGTCGTAGGTGTCGTACGCCTACCTGTTAGACAGAATTGGGTGAACGTCAAGTTCTTGGGCCAGAGTTGGTGGCAGATACTGAGAGTAGGGTTAAGCTGATTAGGGATCGCCTAAAGGAGGCATCGGATAGGCAGAAGTCTTATGCCGATTTGAAGTATAAAGGGATTGAGTACTCTGTGGGGGATTTGGTATTCTTGAAGGTCCCTCCCTGGAAGAAGATTTTGAGATTTGGTAAGAAAGGCAAGTTGTGCCCTCGATTTATTGGGCCCTATCAAGTTCTAAAACAGGTGGGTTTGGTAGTATATCAGTTAGAACTGCCACCTGAGTTGGACCAGATTCACGACGTGTTTCATGTCTCCATGTTGGGGTGGTGCCGTTCTGATCCCTCCCATGTCGTGCCGATTGAGGAAGAAACGGTACAAATTCTGGAGCATAATGTCAAGGTGTAAAGAAAGAAATCTGTTCCGTTGGTCAAAGTGCTTTGGCGTAATCACGGCAGAGAGGAAGCTACGTGGGAGCCTGAGGAGGCTATGCGTCAACAATAGTCTCACCTGTTTTGACTAGGTAAATTTCAAGGCTGAAATTTCTTTAAGGGGGTAGAGTTGTAACGCCCCAAATATTAGGGTTTTGGAATTTTTGCTTGAATTGATATTTGTATGTTTGGGTATGTTAATTTGATGTTTTGGGTGTGTTTAGGGGGCCTTTGGAAGGTCTGGGCTAAAGCCTAAACACTGGCCAAATTTTAATTTTTGGGCTGAGGGGAGTATGGATGGTAGCTTTTAGGGCTTAAGAAATGTTGTTGGGGTTTTGTGACACAAAAAGGTCTTCTGTTGAATTGGCATGTGGCGCCAATGGCAAGGGAAGGGGAGTGGCATCTTTAGCAAGGGGATCTGGGGTTCAAATCCTCTTGCAAGCAAAAGGTTAGTATTTTTACTATGAGTGGACAGTAAGAGTTGGATTGTGGGCAAACTCTATCAAGTTGGTGGAGTGAGTAAATGATGTTATTTGAATTAAGTTCAAACTGAAGATTAGAGTAAATCATGGAGAAAATCTAGGAGAGTTTTGAAGGATTAGGTGTGGAGGAAGAGTTGGCCGAATGTGGGAACTTTGAGGTTGCAAATTCGGCTAGGGACTCTTGGTAGTTGCATTTTTCGGCAATTGGGAGAGTGGGGGCCAATTTCTTCTTTTAGGTTTTTGGGATTTCATGTTTTGGTAATTTTGTATTGGTTTCCTTAGTGCCGGCTAGGTGTAGTTCTTTTGGGGGGTTCCATTCACTTCTTTTCTTTTGATCTTAGAGCCAGAATCATTATTGCTCTTAATCTCTCATTTGGCCAAATCTTACCACATCCAAATCTCTTGGTTAGCCGAATCTTCTTGAAACCGAAGCTAGTCTTTTTTCTTCTCTTGCTTGGCTCCATTTTCTTCTCTTCTTCTTTCAGTTCTCTTTGGCCAAACATCATTCTTTTTCTTCTCCACTTCTTCTAGGCCAAATCTTGCTTACTCTTCTTCTTGCCAAAAAGCCAAAACTTACATCTCCTTTACCCATTCACATACCTCTTCTTCTTATTCTTTGTCCTTGCTTGTCCTCGAAGCAGGTACTCCCTTTCAAGGCACTGTGATTTCAGGATAGAAGGATTAAACCATAGTAAGTACTCTATTCTTTCCCCTATTCCATTAAGTGTTTTAAGGAAAAGTTGAAACCCCTAGGCTTTCTTATGCCAATCTGTGTTAAACTTGTCATTGGAGACCGACTAAAATTCTTTCTTTCTTGGCTATCTGCATTCTTAGCCATTCGTAGGAGTCAATCACGTGAATGGTGGTTGGTGGATAGTAATAGTGAAGCGATCTAGATCTATTGGCTAGATTTCGACAAAGGTGAGTGGTTGGTGGTTTTGTGTTAGTGTTGGCCGAACACCATAGAGATTTGATAGTGATGGCTTACAAGCCAAATTTTAAGATTAACGATTTCTTTGGGCTATTGTAGGTTGATTGTTCGCAGGATTGTTCGACTCTATTCGTAATCAGGTGTGTAACGACAGCTCCTAATAGCATAGATCAGCAAATGTCGAAAAGCCAAAATGCTGATATGCCAGCATTTCGAGGCCTTACGAGCGTACGAATACTTGTAGGCTAATCTGAATCCACAAACTGTGGACGTTTGACTGTGAAGGCCATTACGCACAGTTTGGTGCACTTGGGCTGCTATGGGCCTCAATAGGCCTACGGGCTCATATGGGTAATTTGTACGGTAAGTGATAACTGGTGTGTTAGATGTTAGGATCTGGTATAAAGTATGATTGAATTGGACTAAACGGGCCAGACGAGCATGTGGGCCTACTAGTGCCCAATAGGGGTTTTGGGCCCATATACACTATTTGACCATATGGACTTTCTGAGTCGCTCGGAGCGACGTTAGACCTGCTAGAAGGTTGTATTAGGAGTTGAGACACTGTAAATTAGTAAAATGACCAGAATACCCCTAAAGGATAAAATTATCATTTTACCCCTAACTACCTAAATGACTGTTTTACCCTTAAAAATAGGTTGATGATGTGTGCATAATCATTTCTGTATCTGTTTATTTGTATGCATGTTTTATATAGTTCTGTTAGTCTGCATGAGGTTGGGTTTAGTCGAAAGAAGTTCTATATAGTGGCGCTGCCACGTATTCTGTTTAGTGGCTTAGCCACGTAATCAATTCTAGTGGCTCTGCCACGATATCTGACTTTAGCAACATGGCTGCGAACTGGTGTGTGAGCTGGGTGGGTTGAGTTATTCCCCACATGGTGTGATTGGCTAGTACAGGTGGTGTGATGGGCTGGACTGGGTTAGGTTATGCATCTATTATGTTCTGTACCGTAAGGGGCCCAAGGCCCACTCTATTTCTGAATAGGGCCAAGGCCCAGACTAATCTGTATCTAAATAGGGTTTCGACCCAATCTATTATGTATGTGTGATGTTTGTTGTTGGTTGGGGAGGTTGCATACTGAGTTTTCACAAACTCACTCTATTTTTTTTGCATACGCAGGTAACCCCTAGCCATAGAGGATTTGGAGCTGTGAGGGACTCGGGGTGGCCACATGACTTTTGCCCCTGGAATTTGTTTCTTTACTCTTATTGCTATCATTATATCAGTTTCAGTATTATTTTTGTAATTAGGCCATTATGGGTGATTTTATTTTGATCCATTGTTACCTTGCTTTAAACCGGTAGATTAGGATACTCGAGTTTTTAAAATTTACATCGAACGTTTTCAAATAATTCTCACGTAATGTTATCAGATAAATGGAATCTTGTTTGGACATACCAAGCTAATAAAAAAATAGTTTTAATATGATTCCGCTTAAAACTTACAACTTTTTAAAGAAGGTTTTCCAATAGAAGAAGCTATCCATCAAACTGTCCGTTTCCAAATAAATCATCGATGTGACACACCAGATTTGGCCATAACGTCTGGGCCGGGTTTGGGGTGTTACAATCAGAATGTCATCTATAAACACCACAACAAACTTCTCCAAACATGGATGAAAAATTCGGTTTATCAAATCCATAAAAATGGCCGCAGCATTAGTTAAATCGAAAGGCATCACAAGAAATTCATACTGTCCATACCTCGTTCTAAAAGCAATTTTTGGCACATCTGACTCTTTAACTCTCACCTGATAGTAACCAAACCTTAAGTCGATCTTTGAAAACACTGTCGCCTCTTTCAACTCGTTGAATAAATCATAAATTCTTGGCAACGTAAACTTGTTCTTTATGGTTACCTTGTTGAGCTGTCGATAGTCAATGCAAAGTCTTATAGATCCGTCTTTTTTCTTCACAAGCAATACGGGAGCACGCCAAGGAGAAAAACTCAGTCTCACAAATCATTTATCTATTGACTCATGCAACTGAGCTTTCAATTCTTTCAATTCAGTTAGAGCCATTCTATAAGGAGCAATCTAGATTGGTGCAGTCCTAGGCAACACATCAATGGCAAAATCTACCACTCTGATCGGAGGCAACCCACGTAATTCTTTTGGAAACACATCTAGAAATTCACAGACTACTGGCACTGATTCAAGCTTCAACCCAGTCATCTCATTATTCAACACATAAGCAAGATAAGCTTCACACCCTTTTCTCATATATCTTTGACTAGACATGTACGAAATTACCATATGCAATTTATTTGATTCATCTGTTTCACCCCAAAGAATCTCATCATATTCACATTTTAACTCAAGAGTTTTATGTCTACAATTTACCTTGGCATCTGCAATGTCAACCAATCCATACCCAGAATAACATCAAATTCATCAAATGGCAACAACATTAGATTAGCCGGAAAACAGTGACCTTGGATCATCAAAGGCAATTCTTACAAACCTTATCAACCAACACATATTTGCCTAAGGGGTTCGACACTTTAATCACGAATTCAGTAGACTCAACAGGAAAATTCTTGCTAGATGCTAAATTCACACATACATAGGAACGAGTAGATCCAGGATCAACCAATGTAACAATATGAGTATCATAAAGAGAAAATGTACCAGTAATCACATCGGGGGATGATGCATCCTCATGGGCATGTACGGCGTAAGCTCTAGCAGGTGCTTTTGCTTCTGATCTCATAGTTGAATCTTTCATTACAATTTTACTACTAGCTCCGCTTCCGGTATTTCTCGGAGATGTACCCTTATTAACAATGTTAGTCTGTCTAACAATTTGAAATTTTTCTTCTTCAACTTTCTCAGGACAATCTTTAATGAAATGGTCTCGAGAACCACACCTGAAACCAGCTCGAACAGTTCCCCAACACTCACCGAAATGTCGTTTGCCACAATGTTGACACTTGGGTCTATTAGACCTCACATTACTCACACTTGCCATTGATGTGGCTTGAGTTCCAGAATCCGAATAGGATTTCCCATGATCTTGGCATGAATTCCCAGTTGAAATAGTTAATCGAGGATTCATTTCTTTGAACTTCTTTGACTGAGATTGGAATGACTTACCCATTGGCCTTTTTCTTGTATCTCGGGCTTCTATCTCAACTTTTCTCTTGTCTTTATTCAACTTTTCAGTTTTGCAAGCTCTATCGACCAATACCATGAATTCTTTCAACTCTAAGATCCCAACTAGCAGTTTAATATCCTCATTCAATCCCTCTTCAAATCTCTTGCGCATGATACCTTCGGTAGACACACATTCTAGAGCATATTTACTGAGTCTAACAAACTCACGTTCATACTTGGCCATAGACATCTTACCTTCCTTCAATTCAAGGAACTCCTTCCGTTTTTGGTCCATGAATCGCTGGCTTACATATTTCTTTTGAAATTCCTCTAGAAAGAAATCCCATGTCACTTTGTCTTTTGGAACTACAGATATCAGCTGCTTCCACCAATGATATGCTAAATCCCTCAGTAAAGACACAGCACATTTTAAACATTCTTCAAGCGTGCAAGAAAGTTCATCAAATACACGCATAGAATTCTCAAGCCAAAACTCTGCTTTTTCGAGAACATCATCTGTTTTGGCCCTGAATTCTTCAGCCCCTTGCTTTTGAATCTTGTCAACCAGAGGCTTATTTAGTCTTACCAGATCAGTACCTTAAGGAGCTACGGGAACTAGATGAGGAATAGGAGGGGTGGAGGCGGTTGAGCATTCGGGTTCGCCCGAATAAATTCTGTGTACCAATTATTCATCATTTGGAGAAAGGCTTCCCGAGGCCTATCTCTCTGGCTATGAGTTTCAGATCTACTTTCAACTGGCGTGGTCCCTTGCGCGGGAGCCAACGCTTTACTTTCTACATCATCAACTAAGCTCGATCGGGATCTATTTACTATAAAAAAATTTTAAATTATCAAGAGTCAGCACACTATCACAGTATATTTATGGCATGTATAGATAGACTTTCACACACACTATACTGGTCTGAGAACCAACTCAACTTGGCTCTAATACCATTAAAATGTAACACCCCTTACTCGTGTTCAACACCGAAACTGGGTACAAGGCCTTACCGAAGTAAAATAGATACAATTGTACTAAACCGAGACATAAAATTTACGTCTAAATTAAAACCTTTCACTTATTCACCATTCATTTAATCAACGCAATCATGCATATCAAAAATTTCATCATCATAAACATATGACTTAAATAATATTAATTAACATCGACAACTTTATACAAAATAAGGTATCAAATATTAAAGACCAATATTTCAGGCTATACTAATATGATATACAACAAAGTAACTAAGTCTTCTATACATGTCATAGTTCCAAATATTGATTTCAAAATACCAAAAGAAAGTGTTGATAGTGTAGATAAATCTCTGGCAATCCCCGAATCACGAGCTGACTTGATAACACTATAAGGAAGACAAGAAAAAGAAAATAAAATAAGCATATAGCTTAGTAAGTATGTAAATAATAAACAAACTATTAAAGGCGTTTATAGATCTTCAAAAAATGTTTTCACAATTATACAATTATAACCACACTTGGATCCACCATTTATTCAAGTTCAGAATAAGCTGTCCATTCGAGTCACAGTCACTAAATTATTTTTATCTAAAGGTACAGAACTCCAAATTAAGATCTGAAAACTTCACCACAAACTAGACTCATGAATTCTTCTCAGAAAAATTTCAGAATTTTTGGTTTGGCCAATTAGTATAGTTTATTCATTAAACTCTCCCCTGTTTTGCTATCTGACAGTTTTGACCACTCTTTACTAAAATTTAATTATCTCTTTGTAAAGAATTCAAATGATGTTCTCGTTTATTTCTTATGAAAATAAACTCATTAAGGAATCTAACCATATAAATTATGCCCTATAATTATTTTTATACAATTTTTAATGATTTTTCCAAGTCAAAATAGGGGATCCCGAAATCATTCTGAACCTGTCCCACAAGAATCTAAATATCTCAGCATATAGAATTCCTTTACTTACTCTGTTTCTTTTATATGTGTGAAAATATATAATATCGGTAACGACAATATATCGTAAAAAAATAAAGAACAGATAGATTTTATGTGGAAACCCTTTCGGGGAAAAACCATGGGTAGAGGAGAAGAAAAGTCACTATGTCGAATTTCAATGATTACAAGAGGAATAGACTATGTCTATTTATAGGCTTGTAAAGCCATATTCTAGTAAGATTGAAACACCTTAACCTAATCAATATAAAATTGATGGAGTTTAATAAGTTTTAAAAAACCTTACTGTAAGATAAAATAAAAGAAGTCTAGTTCTATATGGATTTTACTTTTCTTTTATTTTACCTTTTTCTTTTATTTAAATAAGGATTCGGGTCACTTAATTCTAACAATATGAAATTTGACTCAATAAGCTTTAATCCCATATCTCACTCAATTTCTAATTCAATTTCTACTATTTTTGGTGAATTTTCAAAGTCACCCCACTGCTGCTGTCCAAAACTGTTTTTATTTCAAATTTGACTTTTTCCATAGTTTCCTTGTATCAATTTTCAAAGTAACACTTACCCACATCAAACTTACCAAAGTTCGATCATTTATAGAGCATATTGCTCACAACACATATATTCATATCCCCATACTTATCACCACACTTTCGTATAAAATTTCACTTAGTACATTTTCCTGTTGAATATTTCGGAGTAATACAGATACTCGGTGGTTTCGCACTCAGCCCACCACATATGTTATTTGGCTCTCTTGTACACATGGTGAACACTTAGTACCACACATGTGACCTAGCCATTTGGTAGCTCTTTTGTACACATGGTGCACTCTCGGTACCACACATGTGACCTAGCTACGTATATAACTTGGCTCTCTTGTACATATAGTGTACTCTTAGTACCACACATGTGACCAAGCCATCTAGTAGCTCTCTTGTACACATGAAATACCATTCATGTGACCTAGCTACATAACATTCGTATCTTTCAACTCTAAAAGTTCAACTAGGAAATATTTCACTTATTCTCACTTTATTAACTTCATTAATAATCAACTACAATTCACAATTTACATCTAATAGTCCTTCAATTATCCAATCATATCTCATATAATATGTTAAAATTATATAACATAAATAAAATGATATATTATTTACATACGAACTTACCTCGATACAAAATGTGATGAATTTGTAATCTAATCTACAACCTTTTCTTTTCCCCAATCAAGGTCAAGGTCAATTCCTTGTCTTTCTTGATTGTCAAGCTTGAAAGTTGTCAAAACCCTAGTTATGGAGAACATATGACATTTGGCCAAGGAGAATGAAGATGAATGAAATTTTGGCTAGATTTTCCCATTTTATTCTTTATTTACAAAATGACTATAATGCCCTTACTTTAAAAAATATCTTATCTCATCTATACCATGTCTATTTTTGTCCTACAATTTAACAAATGGGCTAATTACCATTTAAGGACCTCTACTTTAAAAACCCATTACTCACAAGTGCCTTTATGAACTAGAACACACATTTTTCACCTATTTCAATTTAGTCCTAAATACCAAATTGGGCACCTAAATAATAAAATTTCATAACGAAAATTTCACACAATCATTTAATCACACAGTAAATATTAAAACTTAATCGCAATAAATTTTTCTACTTCAGAATTGTGGTTTTGAAACCACTATTCTATTTAGGCCCTAAATCAGGTTGTCACAACTCTTCCCTCTTTAGGGATTTTTGCCCCCGAAAATCTTATCGGTAAAGAGGTTTGGGTACTATTTTCTCATGGCTTCCTCCGGTTCCCACGTTGCCTCTTCTACTCCATTTCTTTGCCACAACACTTTCACTAGAGCTATACTTTTATTTCTCAACTGTTTAACTTCCCGCGCTAAAATTTTAATCGGTTCTTCAACGTAGGTCATATCTGGTCGAATCTCAATCTCTGCTGGGGAAATCACATGTGAAGGATCAGAACGATAGCGTCGCAACATCGACACATGAAACACATTGTGTATCTTTTCTAACTCTACTAGTAAAGCTAACCGGTATGCCACTGGCCCTATCTTTTCTGTAACCTCGTACGGCCCAATGAAACATGGACTAAACTTTCCTTTTTGGCTAAATCTTAATATCTTCTTCCACAAAGATACTTTCAGAAACACTTTATCACCCACCTAAAACTCAATTCTTTTTTTTCAACTCTGCGTATGACTTTTGTCGATCTGAAGCAACTTTTTAGACAATCACGGATTATTTGCACTTTCTCTTCGGTTTCTTTAACCAAATCACCCTATGAATCTGTTTCTTACTGAGCTCAGTCCAATACAAAGAAGTTCGACACTTGCGGCCATACAATGCTTCGTACGATGCCATCTGTATACTCGATTGATAACTGTTATTGTAGGCAAATTCAACCAATGGCAGATATTTTTCCCAACTACCTCCAAATTCTAAAACACAACATCGGAGCATATCTTCAAGGACTTGAATCACTCTTTCAGGTTGACCATCAGTTTACAGATGAAATGCAGTACTAAAAGTTAATTTTGTACCCAAGACTTCTTGCAGCTTTTTCCAAAACCTCGAAATGAACCTCGGATCTCTATCCAGAATGATTGACATGGGCACTTCATGTAACCATAAGATTTTAGCAATATATAACTTGGCCAACTTATCAAGTGAGTAGTCAGCACGTACCGATATAAAATGAGCTGATTTTGTCAATCTATCAACAATAACCAAAACAACATCCTTCCTTTTCGGAGTTAAAGGCAAACTTGTCACAAAATCCATCGTAATTCTATCCTATTTCCGAACCATCACTGGCTGAAGTAAACCGGAAGGCACCTGGTGTTCGGCTTTCAATTGTCGACAAATCAAACATTTTGTCACAAATTCAAAAATATCTCTTTTCATACCTGGCCACTAATACAATTTCTTCAAATCATTATACATTTTTGCACTACCTGGATGTACTGACAAACAACCACTATGTGCCTCGTGTAAAATTTTCTTTGAAGATTCGCTCATCCTTATGCGTTGTGGTGGAGAAATTGTGTAACACCCCAAACCCAGCCCAGACATTATGCTGAATCTGACCTGTCACATCAAAGTGTCGTTCAAAAGTTGGATTTGTCGATAAAAGTTCATTTCCATGTTTAAATATTTTGTGTTTGTATTTAGCAAATCATCTCGTCAAAAGCTTTGCAAAATTTGAACTTGTTGGTAAAAATCTATTTTTAAGTTAAAACTCATTTCATTTTAATTGCTTGAGAAAATTCGACAAATCACGTTATAATAATTTGAAAACAACTTATCAAAACGATTGCCATATTTTTTATTGTTGGTTTCTTAAACTGAATAAAATTGCAGAAGCTTTTCTAACTGAAAACCTTGAAGTTTAAATTGTGTGTTTTTCTCTGAAAACAATTATTACTTTGAAAACTCGTTTTTCCTACTCTAACAGTTTAAAATAAGAAAATCAAAGCCCAACTTAAAAATAATTAAAACCAAATGGCCTTCTTACATAACCAATAGCCCAATATGAAATTTAAAAAGCAAGTCTAAAGCAGAACATAAGCGATAGTATATGTAACATCCCGAAATAGGACTTAAACGGAATGGTGGTTGTGAAACCACAAATCTGAGATAGAAAAGTTTATTCTGATTAATTTTTATGATTTACCGAGTGATTAGATGTATGTGTTAAAGTATTGATAGAAATTTTTATGAATTGCATGACTAATTTGCCTATTCGGGCTTAATTGCAAAAGTTGATAAATATGAGTTCTAGATGTTAAAGGATTTAATTGAAGAGCATAATTGAAGTAGAGGTTCTTAAATGGTAATTATACCATTAGGTTTTCATGGACAAAAATGGACATACATAGGTAGAAATAACCAAAGTTTTTAATGAAGGGTATTTTAGTCATTTGATAATTAAAAGATTAAAAAAGGAAAAAGGATGGCAAAATATGTCCATCTTCTTCATTAGGATGAAATTTTAAGGGTTCTCCATAGCTAGGGTTTGTTTCAAGCTTCCAAGCTCCATAGTAAGTGATTCCAAGCCCCGTTTTTAATGTTCTTTATGTTTTCGGTGTCCTGGTAACTTGATTTAGCTTATTCTAGCAATAATTTAACCTAGGGTTCATATTTGGAAAAATACTCATAGGCAAAAATGTTTATTTTGATGTTTTATTATAGAATATGAGATTTTAAATTATGTTAAACAACTTACGCTACTCGATTTTAAGTGAAAATGAGTAAAACGTCATAATCGGTAAAAATACCTATTGTTCATAAGTACATGTTAGAGTGAGAATTTGATGTTGCCATTAAGGGAAAATGATCAACATGTCATAAAACATAAGAATTAGGGAAAATTTTTAATTTTTGAGCTTTGGGGCAAAAGTGTAAATATGTAAAAGTTTAAGGGTAAAATTATAATTTTTCCAAAGTTAGAGTTAAGGATTATTTTGATAAATGTGGGTATTAAATATGCTAAATTTGCTAATTATAGATCAAGAAGAATGAAATTTGGGGATAGACCGAGGAAAGAAAAAGGTAGAAGATTAAGTTGTCAAGTCGATCGCATTTTACACAGAGGTAAGTTTATGGTAAATAAATGTAATATTTCGATATTTTATATTAATGTTGTTAATTTCCAGAATATATACATTTATTTTGTGAGTATATTCCAAGTTGATTCAAAGATGAGGTAATAGAGAAAAAGTATCAGAAAGCCCCGTTTGAACCTTAGGAATGTATAGGATACGGAATGTCATGACATGTCGAATTGAGACAGTTGAGGAACATCCCATGTAAGTCCATATCAGACATATGGCATTGGCAAGTTGAGACAGTTGAGGAACATCCCATGTAAGTCCATATCAGATATATGGCTTTGGCAGGACAGGAAACATCCCATGTAAGACCATGTCTAGAGCATGGCATTGGCAGGCTATTATTAGGCAGGAAAACTCAAGTATCCTTAGCATTCCAAACGGTTCAATAGGCTAATATACAAGTTATGTTACGAGAGGGTTCAGGTAAAAGAATGATAAACAAGAAAGTTAAAGAGTAAGTGGAGAAATATAATAAAGATTTAGTTGTTAATGCTGAATGTTGTTATTTATTTACTTGTAAACTTACTAAGCATTGTAGCTTACTCCTTTCATTTTCTCTCTTTTGTAGAGTAGTCGAGCCAACCCAGGAATCAAAAGGACGTCGGAGCTCATTTCACACTATCAAAGGCTATCTCGGTATTTTGTCGTTTGAAATGTTTTGAGTTATGGCATGTATAGGGACTTGGTCATTATGGTGTGTATGTCCTTATAGTATGACTAAAGAATGGTATGTGAATGCTTGATGATGGTTAGCTGTTGAAATGGCTAAGTAAGAACATGTATAGGTGTTATGTATGCTTAAATGTTAGTTTATGTAAAGAAATAATGAAGGAGGAAAAAGTTGGCCATGAAACAGATCTGTAACAGCAGCAGTGATGTGAATGTGAAAAGTCACTAAAAATTGTAGGAATGGAATTAGATGGTGAATGAGATATAGAATTAAATCTTATTGAGTCTATTTTCATAGGAACAAAACAGGGCAAGCAAAGGAAGTCTGTATTGTGAGATATTTAAATTCTTGTGAGACTGGTTCAGAGGGATTTCGTGATCCCCTGTTCTAATTTTAAAAATTCATTAAAAATTCTATAAAAAGAATTATGATTCATAATTTATATTTATAAACTCCTTCGTGAGTTTATTTTCATTAGAGCCAAGCTAAATCACAATATGAAAATAGTACTAAGAGACAATTGATTTTTAGTAAGGAGAGGTCAGAATAGTAGGATTGTGAAACAGGGGAAATTTTAACTAATAAACTGTATTAATTGGCCATACCAAAAATTCTGGAAAAATTATGTTAAGAAGATATATGAGTCTAGTTTTAGGGAAAAATTATAGATTTAAATTTCATGTTTCGTAACTCAAGTTATAATTAATTTAGTGACTATTGCGCAGGTGGACAGTCTTACCAAGAATAGTGAAATAAATTGTTTTAAATTGTGTAAGTAATCGGAAAATTTTTAGTGTTCCCAGTTTGGTCCCGAACCATTTCAATTGCATGTTTTAGGGACTCGAGGGCCCTTTTTAGGGATATTGGATGAATGTGAATGAATTAATTTTAAAAAGTAAATTTTTATGCCCCGAATTAGTAAGGTAAGTTCAGTAACGCCTCGTGCTCGACTCCGGCGACAGTCTCGGGTAACAGGTGTTACATTTATTGGTATCAGAGCCAGAGTTTAGTCGATTCTTGGAATATTCAATATGAGTAAGAGTCTTGCTATACATGCCATACTTATGTTTTGATAGTGTGACGACTCCTGACGATTTTAAAATGCTTTTCTTTTATAGTTATGGATCCCGAACGAATTGGTGCAGATAATGTAGAAAGTAATGCGCCCACTCCCGCAGAAGGGACGGTGCCTCTAAATAGTAGTGAAAGGCCCGTTACAGTTAGTTAGGGAGGAAGGGCTCGAGAAGCCTTCTTCTAAGCTTTGAATGAATGGTTTGTCGAGTTCGTTCGTATGAATTCAGCTGTTAGACCTCCACCCCCTCATGACCCTCAGACTACCCATGTAGCTTCCCCAATTATAGATACAGTCAGAAGAGAAAAGCCACCAATAGATAAGATTAGAAAATAAGGGGCCAAAGAGTTTCAGGCTACTAAGGATGACGATGCAGAGAGAGCTGAATTTTGGCTTAAGAATACTATCAGAGTTTTTGATGAGTTATCCTGCACATTTGAAGAGTGCATGAAGTGTGTTGTATCACTTTTATGAGATTCAGCTTACCATTGGTGGAAGACAATTGTGTCAGTAGTACCGAAAGAAAGGGTCACCTGGGATTTCTTTCAGGAGGAGTTCTGTAAAAAGTACATCAGTCAGAGGTTCATTGATCAGAAAAGAAAAGAATTCCTTAAACTAAAGTAGGGTAAGATGACAGTAACTGGATATGAACGTGAATTTGTCAGACTTAGCAACTATGCTAGAGAGTGTGTGTCAACTGAGGCTATTATGTGCAAGAGATTTGAAGATGGGCTCAATGATGATATTCGACTGTCCGTTGGTGTTCTAGAGATAAAAGAATTTGTTGTTTTAGTTAAAAGAGCCTGTAAGGCAGAAGAGTTTCTGAAAGAAAAAGAAAAAGGCAAAGCTTGAATTGAGACACAAGATACAAAGAAAAGACAGACGAGTAGATCGTTTCAGTCTACATCCAAGTGGCCTAGGGAGTTCTCTACTAGATCAAACTTTTTAGCTGGGTATTCGAGCAGAAACAGAGATAACAAAAATATGGGTTTGAAAGCTCAGACTACCTCAATTGCGAGTGTAAGCCATGTTCGACCGGGCAAACCAAAGTGTCCACAGTGCAGTAGATGTCATTTTGGCCAGTGTCAAGTAGATGTGAGTGGTTGTTACAAGTGTGGTGCTCCAGATCATTTTATGCGAGAGTGTCCAGAAATGGTTAAAAAGGAAGAATTACAGAGTGCTAGGTCTGGGAATGTTCTAGTACGAGGTAGACAATAGAGAAACCCGAGAACAGGGGCAGGTAGAGGTGCATCCAGAGATTCAGCAGCGAGACTTGATGTTAGAGCACTTGCAAGGACCTATGCTATCCGTGCTCATGAAGAGGCATCCTCCCCCGACGTAATTAAGGGTACATTTTCTTTTCATGATGTTAATGTTATTACTTTGATTGATCCGGGTTCGACCCATTCCTATGTTTACATGAAATTGATGCCTCATATGAACATGCCCATAGAGTCTACGGGATTTGTGATTAAAGTATCGAATCCATTAGGTCAGTATGTAATTAGTAGACAAAGTATGTAAAAATTGCCCTTTGATGATTAGAGGTTACTATTTTCCGGCTGATCTCATGCTATTGCCATTTGATGAGTTTGATGTGATTCTTGGTATAGATTGATTGACTACGCATGACATGATAGTGAATTGTGGAAAGAAATTCATTGAGTTGAAATGTGAAAATGGTGAAATTCTTCGGGTTAATTCATATGAATCAGATAGTTCATTTGTCATGATTTCTGTTATGTCTGCTCAGAAATGTTTGAGGAAATGATATGAAGCTTATCTTGCTTTTGTGTTGAATACTAAAGATCCAGATTTGAAAATTGAATCTGTGCCTGTGGTATGTGAGTTTCCTAATGTGTTTCTGGAAAAACTACCAGGTTTGCCTCCTATCAGAGAAGTTGAGTTTGGTATTGAACTGGTTCCGGGTACAACACCCATTTCTATCGCTCCTTATAGAATGGCTCCAATAGAATTGAAAGAATTGAAAGTTCAGTTGCAGGAATTAACAAATAAAGGTTTTGCGAGACCTAGTTGTTCACCATGGGGTGCACCAGTACTCTTTGTGAAAAAGAAAGATGGTTCGATGCGGTTGTGCATAGATTATCGGCAGCTTAATATGGTAACTATTAAGAACAAGTATCCACTGCCTAGAATTGATGATTTGTTTGATCAATTGAAGGGAGCTACTGTGTTCTCCAAGATAGATTTGAGATTCGGATATTATCAGTTGCGAGTTAAGTCAGATGTTTCAAAGACTGCTTTCCGGACTAGGTATGGCCATTATGAGTTCCTTGTGATGCCATTTGGCTTAACTAATGCTCCTGCCATTTTCATGGACTTAATGAATCGAATTTTCAGATCTTACTTGGATAAATTTGTAGTTGTGTTCATTGATGATATCTTGATTTATTCCCATGATAAGACTGAGCATTTAGAGCATTTGAGAACAGTTTTACAGACTTTGAGAGATAATCAGCTTTATGCCAAGTTTATTAGAAGTGAGTTTTGGTTATGGGAAGTTAGTTTTCTTGGACATATAGTCTCAAGTGAAGGTATTAGAGTTGATCCAAGCAAGATTTCAGCCATTGTTGATTGGAAGCCTCCCAAGAATGTATCAAAGGTCAGAAGTTTTCTTGGTCTCGCCAGTTATTATAAACGATTTGTAGAGGGATTTTCCATGATAGCTACTCCATTGACAAGATTGCTACAGAAGGGTGTCAAGTTTGAATGGAATGAAAAGTGTCAGTAGAGTTTTGACAAGTTAAAGGCATTGTTGACTAAAGCTCCTGTCTTAGTACAACCAGAACCAGGTAAAGAGTTTGTGATTTACAGTGATATGTCCTTGAATGGACTAGGCTGTGTACTTATGCAGGAAGGAAAGGTAATTGCTTATGCCTCGAGACAGCTAAAGCCACATGAGATAAATTATCCGACACATGATTTAGAACTAGCTGCCATTGTATTTGCGCTGAAAATCTAGAGACATCACTTGTATGGTGAGAAATGTCAAATATTTACTGATTATAAAAGTTTGAAATATTTGATGACACAAAAATATTTAAATTTGAGGCAGCGCAGGTGGCTTGAACTGATTAAGGACTATGATTTGGTTATTGATTATCATCCGGGTAAGGCTAATGTTGTAGCTGATGCATTGAGTCAAAAATTTTTATTTGCTTTGCGAGCTATGAATACTCGGTTATCATTTCTGATGATGGTTCTATCTTAATCGAATTAAGAGCTAAACCAATGTTTCTTGAAGAAATTTGTAAAGTTTAGAAAGATAACAGTGAGTTACAAGCCAAAAGAGCTCAGTGTGAGTCAGGTATAGAGTTAGATTTTCAAATTAGTTCTGACGGTTGTTTGATGTTCAGAAATCGAGTATGTGTACCAAAGAATAATGAGCTTATTCGAAAGATTTTAAAGGAAGCACATAGTAGTTCCTTGTCTATTCATCCAGGTACTACAAAAATGTGTAATGATTTGAAGAAAATGTATTGGTGGGTAGGAATGAAGAGAGATATCTTAGAATTTGTTTCTAGATGCTTGACCTGTCAGCAGGTAAAAGCTGAACATCAGGTACCTTTAGGTTTATTGCAGCCTGTGTTAGTTCCTGAATGGAAATGGGATCAAGTTATTATGGATTTTGTGACAGGATTGCCGTTGACACCGAGAAAGAAAGATGCATTATGGGTTGTGATTGATAAGCTAATGAAGTCGGCTCATTTTATTCCAATTCGTATGGATTATTCACTTGACAAGTTGGCCGAGTTGTATATTTTAGAGATAGTTAGACTACATGGAGTACCGTTATCAATTATTTCAGATAGAGACCCGAGATTCACTTTACGATTTTGGAAAAAGTTATAGGAAGCTTTAGGCACAAAGTTGAGTTTTAGTACAGCTTTCCATCCTCAGACTGATGGTCAGTCAGAGAGAGTTATTCAGGTACTTGAGGATATGCTCAGATGTTATGTCTTAGAATTTCAAGGTAGTTGGGAAAAATATTTGCCATTGGTAGAGTTTGCCTATAATAATAGTTATCAGTTGAGTTTGAAGATGGCACCTTATGAAGCTTTGTATGGACGTAAATGTCGCACACCTTTGTATTGGACGGAGCTTAAAGAAAATTAGATTTACGGGGTTGACTTAGTTAAAGAAACCGAAGAGAAAGTGAAGGTTATCAAATATTGCTTGAAAGTAGCTTCAGATAGACAGAAGTCTTATGCAGATTTGAAAAGAAAAGAGATTGAGTATCAAGTTGGTGACAAAGTGTTTTTGAAAGTATCCTCGTGGAAGAAAGTCTTTAGATTTGGCAAGAAAGGCAAACTAAGTCCACGTTTTATTGGACCGTTTGAACTGATTGAAAGAGTTGGGCCATTAGCATATCGGTTAGCTTTGCCGACAGAGTTAGAGAAGATTCATGATGTGTTCCATGTGTCCATGTTACGTCGTTACCGTTATCCATCACATGTGATTTCAGAGACAGCGGTTGAGATTCAGCCAGATATGACTTATGGTGAAAAACCGGTAAAGATTTTAGCTCGAGAGGTCAAGCAATTAAGAAACAAAAGTATTGCACTTGTGAAAGTATTATGGAATAGACATGGGGTAGACGGGGCTACATGGGAGCCTGAAGAGGCTATGCAAAAATAGTATCCAAACCTATTCAAAGGTAAGATTTTCGGGGACAAAAATCCCTAAAAGGGGTGAGAAATGTAACATCCTGAAATAGGGCCTAAACGGAATGGTGGTTGTGAAACCACAAATATGAGATAGAAAAGCTTATTCTGATTAATTTTTATGATTTACTGAGTGATTAGATGTATGTGTTAAAGTATTGATAGAAATTTTTATGAATTGCATGACTAATTTGCCTATTAGGGCTTAATTGCAAAAGTTGATAAAATATGAGTTCTAGATGTTAAAGGATTTAATTGAAGAGCATAATTGAAGCAGAGGTCCTTAAATGGTAATTATACCATTAGGTTTTCATGTACAAAAATAGACATACATAGGTAGAACTAACCAAAGTTTTTAATGAAGGATATTTTAGTCATTTGGTAATTAAAAGATTAAAAAAGGAAAAAAGATGGCAAAATATGTCCATCTTCTTCATTAGGATGAAATTTTAAGGGTTCTCCATAGCTAGGGTTTGTTTCAAGCTTCCAAGCTCCATAGTAAGTGATTCCAAGCCCCGTTTTTAATGTTCTTTATGTTTTCGGTGTCCTGGTAACTTGATTTAGCTTATTCTAGCAATAATTTAACCTAGGGTTCATTTTTGGGAAAATACCCATAGGCAAAAATGTTTATTTTGATGTTTTATGATAGAATATGAGATTTTAAATTATGTTAAACAACTTGCGCTACTCGGTTTTAAGTGAAAATGAGTAAAACGTCATAATCGGTAAAAATACCTATTGTTCATAAGTACATGTTAGAGTGAGAATTTGATGTTGCCATTAAGGGAAAATGATTAGCATGTCATAAAACATAAGAATTAGGGAAAAATTTTAATTTCCGAGCTTTGGGGCAAAAGTGTAAATATGTAAAAATTTAAGGGCAAAATTGTAATTTTGCCAAAGTTAGAGTTAAGGATTATTTTGATAAATGTGGGTATTAAATAAGCTAAATTTGCTAATTATAGATCAAGAAGAATGAAATTTGGGGATAGACCGAGGAAAGAAAAAGGTAGAAGATTAAGTTATCAAGTCAATCGCATTTTGCACCGAGGTAAGTTTATGGTAAATAAATGCAATATTTCGATATTTTATATTAATGTTGTTAATTTCCAGCATATATACATTTATTTTGTGAGTATCTTCCAAGTTGAATCAAAGATGAGGTAATAGAGAAAAAGTATCAGAAAGCCCCGTTTGAACCTTAGGAATGTATGGGATACGGAATGTCATGACATTTCGGATTGAGACAGTTGAGGAACATCCCATGTAAGTCCATATCAGACATATGGCATTGACAGGTTGAGACAGTTGAGGAACATCCCATGTAAGTCCATATCAGATATATGGCTTTGGCAGGACAGGGAACATCCCATGTAAGTCCATATCAGATATATGGCTTTGGCAGGACAGGGAACATCCCATGTAAGACCATGTCTAGAGCATGGCATTGGCAGGCTATTATTAGGCAAAAAAACCCAAGTATCCTTAGTATTCCAAACGGTTCAATGGGCTAATATATATGTTATGTTACGAGAGGGTTCAGGTAAAAGAATGATAAACAAGAAAGTTAAAGAGTAAGTGGAGAAATATAATAAAGATTTAGTTGTTGATGCTGAATATTGTTATTTATTTACTTGTAAACTTACTAAGCATTTAGCTTACTCCTTTCATTTTCTCTCTTTTATAGAGTAGTCGAGCCAACCCGAGAATCAAAAGGACGTCGGAGCTCGTTTCACACTATCAAAGGCTATCTCGGTATTTTATCGTTTGAAATGTTTTGGGTTATGGCATGTATAGGGACTTGGTCATTATGGTGTGTATGTCCTTATAGTATGACTAAAGAATGGTATGTGAATGCTTGATGATGGTTATCTATTGAAATGGCTAAGTAAGAACATGTATGGGTGTTATGTATGCTTAAATGTTAGTTTATGTAAAGAAATGATGAAGGAGGAAAAATTTGGTCATGAAACAGATCTGTAACAACAGCAGTGAGGTGAATGTGAAAAATCACTAAAAATTATAGGAATGAAATTAGATGGTGAATGAGATATAGAATTAAATCTTATTGAGTCTATTTTCATAGGAACAAAACAGGGCAAGCAAAGAAAGTCTGTATTGTGAGATATTTAAATTCTTGTGAGACTGGTTCAGAGGGATTTCGTGATCTCCTGTTCTAATTTTAAAAATTCACTAAAAATTCTATAAAAAGAATTATGATTCATAATTTATATTTATAAACTCCTTAGTGAGTCTATTTTCATTAGAGACAAGCTAAATCACAGTATAAAAATAGTACTAAGAGATAATTGATTTTTAGTAAGGAGAGGTCAGAATAGTAGGATTGTGAAATAGGGGAAACTTTAACTAATAAACTGTACTAATTGGCCATCTAAAAATTCTGGAAAAATTATGTTAAGAAGATATATGAGTCTAGTTTCAGAGAAAAATTATGGATTTAAATTTCATGTTTCGTAACTCAAGTTATAATTAATTTAGTGACTGTTGTGCAGGTGGACAGCCTTACCAAGAATAGTGAAATAAATTGTTTTAAATTGTGTAAGTAATCGGAAAATTTTTAATGTTCCCAGTTTGGTCCCGAACCGTTTTAATTGCACGTTTTAGGGCCTCGAGGGTCCTTTTTAGGGATATTGGATGAATGTGAATGAATTAATTTTAAAAAGCAAATTTTTATGCCCCAAATTAGTAAGGTAAGTTCAGTAACGCCTCGTGCTCGACTTCGGCGACGATCTCGAGTAAAGGGTGTTACAGTATAGCCACCTCCGAGTCCCTCGGGGCTCCAAATCGCCTAAGGCTGGGGATTACTTGTACAGTTAAAAGAAAAGGTGAGTTTACAAAAACTCAGTGTGTAATCCCCTATCAGTCAAACAGTAAACAGTGCATGCAGAAACAATCTAGGCCTGAGCCCTGTACAGTAACAGAGCAGTTTGGGCTTTAGCCCTATATATTAACAGTGTGGGACTAAGCCCAATACAGTATAGTGCAGATATGCAACCCACCCCAATCCAGCCAGCACACCACCCATACCAACCAACACACCATATGGGGATTAAATCGACCCACCCACCCAGCACACCAATATTGCAGTGAAGTTGCTAGTAGTAGTAACGCAGCAAAGCTACTAGAAACAGTAAGCGTGGCAAAGCCACCAGAAATAGTAAATACGTGGTAGAGCCACTAGTACTTCATCCGTAATAGTAACCCAACCCCATGCAGTATGACGTGTCATAAATATTACGTGTATGCAGTATGTCACACTTGGTATCAGGTATATAAATATCGTATACACATCAATCATCCTACCACTAGGGGTGTAACGATCATTTCGTCAGTTAGGGGTAAAACAGTAATTTTACCCCTTAGGGGTATTTTGGTCATTTTACTAACTTTAGGGTCTCGGTACAGATGACGACCCTTCAGAAGGTCTACAGTCGTTACGAACGACTCAGATGACCTAAGTGGTCATAACAGTGTAAATGGGCCCAAGGCCCAAACTCGGCCCCAGTGGGCCCACACGTTCGTATGGTCCATTTAGCGTCACGACTACGCGGTTTACAAAGCCCAGTCCAATAGCTGTCACTTACCGTGGATTTAATCCGTATGGGGCCCACGAGCCCATTGGGTCCACACGGCCCATTTCAGCCCAATGAGGCTCATAGCGGCCCGAGTCCACGAGAATGCTCATGGCAGCCTCTACAGCCTATCACCCATGTTTTGTGGTCTCGGTGAGTGTTCGCACACTTGTGGGGCCTTGAATGCCAAAGTTTTGGGGGTGTGAGTACACACCTTTTTCGACTTTTACCGACTTGCAATAAAGAGGGGTGTGAGTACACACCTTTTTCAGCTTTTACCGACTTGCAATAAAGAGGGGTGTGAGTACACACCTTTTTTGGCTTTACGACAGTAATGATTTACGGTGTACAGATACACACCTGATTGTGAAAATAAACCGCGCCTTAAATATCTTGCACTTAGATTAAACCATCATGACGATTAGTTATTTAACTCTTGTTACCAAAAGGATCTGACGGAAACTAAATCAATCACAGAGTCCTTACCAAACAATAGAAGTAATCACTTCCCCCAATTCTCAAATAATTGCCAGATTACCTACGGCCACAACCTATACAAACATCCATTCTTTATTAGATCCTGTCAAGCTATACAATATTACAACAATAACCCAATGCCAATCAAGGCCTTACCTTCAACTACTTACCAACCCACAAACTCGATTACTACCTACAAGAGTAGTGCACGAGTGTTGGGTATCGCACTAAATCTGGGAGAGAAGATCAGAGAAAGACCATCGGTGTAGGAAAATAACAAAAACGATAACCAACAGAAAACAAACTGAAAAGAAAATAAAAAGATCAAGGAACATCAATACTTACCCAACAATATTCGACTAAGGAGGTAATTGAAGAAGAAGACAAGGATGTGCAGAAAATCAGGTAAACAATGCTCAGCCGATTGTCAAGGACTAGTGTCAAAATAGAGTTGACATGAGAAGATAAGACTCGATTATTTAAAAGAACAAGGAACAAAATAGAGGAATGATGAGGTGTTATATTCGACTTACCAAAGTATTATGAACAAATGAGAAAGTGCTAAGAGGAGACAATGTATTCGGCAAAGGAAACTATGGTGATGAGAAAAGAAAGGCTTGGAGAGAAATAGCCAAAATTCGGTAATAGATGCTTAGGAGTTTCGGTAAGGTGAACCACAAATACACCTGAAGAATATTGTCAAAAGAGAAAGGAGAAAACTCGATGGTCAGAATGCAATTTCGCTAACAAAAATGCAGGAAACCGAAGAGAGAAAAGAGGACAAGAAGCAGAAGAGAAAAACTACCAAAAACAAAATGAAAGAGAACAGCTACAAAGCACTATACCAATTTGGCTTCAAAAGGCAAATGCCGACTTCACTTCTACCAAAACCAAAATTCCTTAAGTCTAAAGACCAATTTTCGACACACACTCCCCCCATATTCAAACTCTTTGATACTCTCTACATTTTGCTCTATAATCCACTCCTTCAACCACTCCATGATCTCTTCCATCAGAATTCTACTGCAACACAACCATTAGCTGTCCCAGCCACAAAATAAATACTTCACCTTAAGCTGTGCCAACACTCGAACCTTGGACCTCAAACACACCACACACGCCACTTACAACCAAGCCACAAGGCTTTTTTTGACAAAAACCATGCGTAATTGATTATAAAGCCTACATACTAGCGTTCAGATTCATCTAAGGGTAAAAATTTAAAATTTCATCAATAGCCAGGACTTGAATCCAGGCTTCTCTAACACTCCTAAATACACCAAACACTTAGTCATCACACCATACATGCAATTTGTATCAGACAACGAAAAATTAAAGACCCTATATTTTTGGGGCGTTACAAATTGGAATATATATGCACATACAAAAGTTCAAAGATGAGAAATGTTTAGCTCTTGACTAAAAATCAATTATAATGGGGAGTATTTATAACTTATTGGCTTGATGCGTACAACACGTAAAACAACATAATCTCATGTTGAAATAGGAAGTTTAGTTCTCATAAGCAATGGTTTAGATATTAATTAGATGTGTTTTTTTATTTTTTAATTTTTATTTTTCTTTTCTCTCACTCCTCAAAATTTTTCTGATGTCAGTTTCTCCCATTTCTTTCTATTCCTTTGTGTTTTCTTTTTACTTTTTTTTGTTCCTCTTTATTCAAAATCGATTGTTCTAATTGTTGGGGTTCGATAAGTCGATTGTTCTTAGTTTCTTTGGGTAAGTGTAAGTTCGTTTAGTTTGATTTTTCTTTCCGCTTGAATTAGTGTAAATATGTGAAGTTAGGGAAGTTAATGTACTGTGAATCTATTGCGTAGGAGAAGACAGTGAAACAGTCTAATCTGTGCGTGTAACAATGTTTGTGGCGATAAGGTCGTGCGCACTGTTCAGTTTAATATTGATGAATTCGTAGATTGATTGTTAAATTAGTCGTTGGAATGTTGTTTCTTAGGTTTCGGAGGCTTCGAGATTGTTGTAGCATCAAAATCAAACCAGGTGTGTAACGAAAATGCGGGAAAACAAGGTTCAGTAAAAGCCAAAAAAGTGGCCTGTCGACACCACACGGGCGTGTTTTGTGCATCTATTTGGGGTGGGATTTGTATATGTGGAGAAAGTGTTTTAGGAGGTGACATTTCGCCCATATACTGGCAGCTTGGCTGCAAACTATTCTGATAAGTGTCGTATAGACATTATGTGGTATGTAGGGATGGGTGGGTGTTTTATACCCCACGTGGTGTGTTGGGATGGTCGAAGATAGTGTGTAGAGGATGAAGGTAGGACTTTGCATATCTGTATGTTTTTGATAATCCGATTTTGTTAAGGACTGATATCCATGTCTGATCTATTATGTGATAATCTGAGTTAATATGCATGTAAGTTTCCATTGAATTACACACTAAGTTTTTTAAAACTCACATTTATTTGTCTGCTCTGTCCAAGTAATCCTCAGGCATAGGCGGATCAGTGCGATGGAGGCTCAGTGGTGACCACTAGTCCGTAAACTGTTTTTACTTAATAGTTTATTTAATTTTCTGGTTTTTCTTGAGATTTTTGTAAATATGGGACTCTCTAGACTTTTAGTTTTTAGTTTTTGGATTAGATTAAGATTCATGCAATGCACAACAAAATAATTTGCGAAAACAATGGTTTTACGCAAACTAAGGTTTTAAAAATACAAACTCAGTTTTCAAAATATAACGACTTTTAAAACTTCCACTGCAAATTATATTTTCTAAAAGAGTAAATTGCCAATGGTTTCATTATTAAATATAATAGTAATACATTTTATAAAATGTGCACTCTCTTTCAGTAATAAATTATACAAGGATTTTTTTAACATGATAAGATTGGATTCAAAATCCTTCTTTGTAACATTCTTATATTCGGCCATAATATCTAGGTCGGGTTTGAGGTGTTACAACAATAATGTAAGCATATATTATATTTCTTGCTAATAAGATTATATAGATATCATTTGCTTCAAGGAATGATAATTTAGTATAAATCATTGAACATTTTGTACTAAGAATAAACATTTGGCAATATTTTCAATCATCCATCTTCTTCTTATTTATTTGTCAATAATGACAATAAGTTAAATTTTCATAACTGTTATGAAATTACTATATTCACTTTAGGGAATAGAGCAAAATTGGTGAAACAAATAACTCGTTATTTTGTTTAGCCATAATGAGATATGAAATCAATTCAAAATACTTTTGAAACCCTTTTAATAAGAGTTTTGCATAATCAATTAACTACCAAGAATAACTGGCTAGGTCATGTATAGAAACAAGCCTATATTAAATATATCAATAAAAGTCACATCTCAAACATAAAAATATGACATAATGAAAAACTAGCAATTCTTTTCTTTCATAATCATCATTGTAAACATGCATGAAATTTAATTCAAAATCCAACCGTTCATGCTCATAGAACTTTTCATTTACAATTGTTAATGTCATTTCTCTAAATAATTAACACATGGAATAATATAAAATGTATGAACTACTACCTTTAACCATTATTTAAACTAAGTCAAATTCGAATAACCATAAAATTTATTGGTTTATTAACACAAATTTGCATACTAGATATGTTTTAGTCAAATATATTAAATTATAAAACCTACTATAGTGACATAAATAAATCAGTTAATATTCATTTTCATGAACAAATAAGATGTTTAAAACAATATGTAACCCTTGTAATCAAAACTTAAAAATAAGATCATCTCAAATATTTAAACCATATATCAAGTTGGTTTAATATTTAAAGATGGACCTTTTTTTTCTGCATTGAGTCTTGACGATTTTATCAAGAAGTAAGCAAATTAAACTCCAATAGTAGACTTTGAATCCAATCAAAATATATTAATAGCAAACTTTGAGAGTGAATTTTATTTTCCAGGTGTATAACAGGTACATAGCTAATGAGTTTTCATATATAAGTTTTTTCTCTTGCAAGTTCTCATCAGTAATATTTTTCCACGTAATTTTAATTGAGAACTTATTCTGAATACTGTAAAGTTATATTCACAAATTAAAAAAAAAAAAAACTTGCAACTTCAGATGTATTCAACTATAACGAGCTTTAGATATAATTATCATATTATATTGTTCATAAGTAGATCTTTCACAGTCAAATATTTTACTTTCAACCCTTTAATGGGGATAATGACAAAAGAAGATCACAAAGATAGTCACAGTCAATTCAATTTAACAACAGGAGTAATCAATAACTTAATCCTCCATTTTTTTCATCCTTTCAAAATAGATATTTATAGTTATAGTGATTAATATGAAATATAATATTTTCTTCATTCATAATCTTAATATGATATCCATTATAATGAATATCTTTTAAAACTAATGCATTAACTATCATAAATTTTGTACTTTTTAGATATTGATATATTAGCTCTTCTGAAACTTTTAACTAATTTTGTACTATCAAATATTATCAAATATTAGAATAATATTTGTTTATTTCAGTACCAAATAAGATAAATATTTTCTATCTGTAATGATAGAATTCATTACTACATTCTCATATCCTTCTTCAAAGAATATTAATAGAAACAAAATATTTGGGCATATGTAATATGTGACAAATAATATTTCATATCATATTGATAACATAAGTTATCTTTACCTTTTGAACAGTTATTTTGAGAACTCTCATTGTTTTCTTATTTATTACTATGTTCCTACTTTTAGTGGTTCATAATTATATATTTTATTTTCTTTATGTTTGCATACATTTCGGGGAATGCAACAAATCTAGTAGGGCAGACTTCTAAATGCATCTATTGATTCTTTATTTCATAATCACCATTACAAACATACGTGGATTTCAAATTAGAATCTATCTATTTATGTTGTCATGATTAGTTTCTAATTATAATAAACATGATATAATAAATAATCATAGTAAAATATACCTAAAGATCTTTTACATCATTATCACTCACGTAAGGATTATAAAAATTTATCTGGATAATGATTATTCATAATACACAAGCCTCAATTGAAGATTGAAATTGTAATAGCTATAGAAGGCAATCAACAACAACTTGAGCATCAGATTTGGAGTGACCATATTATAAAATGAAAGAAAAATCGTTCTGATAACGTGTCATGAAATAAAAAACGAAAAGTAAAAAATAAAGAGAATAAGAGAGCAAAGAGAGATATCATTTGATTGATCGATCAGAATTATCTACAATGCATCTCTAAAGTTTCAAAATTTATCTAGAATTTGATGGAGATTCACTCAATAAAATATAGATAATATAAACAGATTAAATTTCTCATTAAACAGCGTAGGTAATAAATAAATTATCTACAATTCAAAAGATAAATGCCCCGAAATGAAAGTTCCTTAAAAGAAAATAAATAGTAGTCGAACAACTAACCAAATTAAAAGAAATCGAAAAAATGATGTTAAAAAAGGAAGAAAAATCTGAAAAAGAAAGAGAAAATTCCATAATAAAACATAAAATGGAAAAAGATCCAGGAATGAATGAATCTCTTAGCTTTATAACAAGCAAGGGAACTCAGCAAACTGATACTGGTCTCACAAATTTCCTTCTCATCATCAAACCCTAGCTTCGCTGTGGAAGCCCTAATTAATGGCTTCACGTCGGCTCCTCTGTTCCCTCCTCCGCTCAGCCTCTCGCGGATCTGTGTCTAAACCTTCAAACTCTAGCCCTCGTCTCTGTTCTCCTCTTCCTACGCGCCGCCCTTTTCCCTGCACCTACTTTCTCTCACGCGATGCTCAGTACTCCACTTCTGCAGCTGCTTCTACTGCTCCTTCGCAGCCTCCTCCCGCTAAGGTAGCCGGCAGAGGTAAGATCACCGATGAATTTACAGGAGCTGGAGCAATCGGCCAGGTTTGTCAAGTGATTGGTGCCGTCGTTGATGTAAGATTTGATGAAGATTTGCCTCCTATTTTGACGGCCCTTGAGGTAATGGACCACTCGATCCGGCTTGTGCTCGAAGTAGCTCAGCACTTGGGTGAAAACATGGTTTGGACCATTGCTATGGATGGAACGGAGGGACTTGTTAGAGGGCAGCCCCCGTCCTCAATACCGGATCTCCTATCACTGTAATTCTTCTCTTTTTTATTGGCATTTAGACATGCTTGAAAATTTCATCTGGGTTGGTTTTGTTTCGTGTTCGGAGCTAGAAACTTGGAGATGAAGTGAAATAGAGATGGATATCTGATAAGATTTTATGGATATGAGTTATGTTCTGGAATTAGTGAGAAAACTTTCTTAAACAAGTTAAAACTGACCTTTTTCAGGGTGGAGGGGTAGGTGGAAGGGTCGGGTTGGATATGTGGTGAGTTTAAAAATAGTTGTGGTAGTAAAATTAGATGTTGAAGCTATATCAGTGTGAGATAAAAAGTACTAAATGTACTGCACCCGGCTCAATCGCCATCCAAACCCATCCTCAGTGTTCCCCCTCCCCCGGGCCGAAAATAATAGGCATCTAATTCAAACCCATTACTTTGTAGCTTTTTACCATTTTCACTCGTCTACCGTATAACATTTTGTGTTTGAATTTCACTAACTTCTATATCATGTTTGCTTATTGTCGTCAGGGGCCTGTTGGTAAAGCTACTCTTGGACGAATTGTAAATGTTATTGGAGAGCCTATAGTATTGACGACAAAGGAGAACTCAGTAAGAGATTTGCCAACAGTTTAATCTTTTGAACTGTTTATATATTACCGGTGCAAAAGACTAGTGGACTGTTTAATTTTAACCAGAAACTGATCACTTCTTGCCCATTCACAGAGAGGCACCAGCTTTTGTCGACCAAGCTACTGAACAACAGATCCTTGTCACTGGCATTAAGGTGTTAATTATTGCTTGCAATATGTATTTCTTTGACGCCATGCTATCCTTTTTCTCTTCCTTCTGTGAAAGATGTTATGCTGTTTCAGGATAAACTTCTATTCGCAGGTTCTGTTGTCTGAATCTGGAGGAGATACGCAAGTTCAAACTCTTCTCTTATTTTATTATGCAGGTTGTTGACCTCTTTGCACCATATCAAAGAGGAGGAAAGATTGGACTTTTCAGTGGTGCTGGTGTAGGAAAGACGGTGCTTATTATGGAACTTATCAACAATGTAACTAAAGCTCATGGTTGGTGTTATGTTATATTCGTGGTTGGTTACAGTTTGTACTTTGTTTATTATTCTTATATTTCTAGTTTCTGTACATAGGTGGTTTCTCAGTGTTTGCGGGTGTTGGAGAACGTACAAGAGAGGGTAATGACTTGTTCAGGGAAATGATTGAGAGTGGTGTAATTAAGCTAGGTGGCAAGCAGGTAATATAAGGTATATTATTCATTTTCTCTAGATTTCTGTATTTTCCTTCTTTTTTTATATTTTGTATCTTATCCTTGTGGGCTTTTTTCTTTCTTTCTTTATTATTATTATTATTATTATTATTATTATTATTCAGGCTGAGAGCAAGTGTGCTCTTGTCCATGGTCAAATGAATGAACCCCTTGGTGCCCGTGCTCGTGTTGGCCTTACTGGTTTGACACTGGCTGAACACTTCCGTGATGCTGAAGGGCAAGATGTTCTTCTCTTTATTGACAACATTTTCTGCTTTACGCAAGTGGGATGGCTTATTGTGGAAGCTTTGGAAACATTTTACATTGCATGTTGCATGTTGCTAATGTGGTTTGATTTTTTTTCCTCCTTTTTTTCCTTTAGGCAAACTCTGAAGTGTCTGCTTTGCTTGGTCGAATTCCATCTGCTGTTGGTTACCAACCAACTTTGGCTACTGACCTTGGAGGTCTTCAAGAGCGTAGTACCACCACCAAGAAAGGTTCTATCACTTCTGTGCAAGCGGTTTATGTGCCTGCTGATAACTTGACTGATCCAGCACCTGCGACAACCTTTGCTCACTTGGATGCTACAATTGTGTTGTCCCGGCAGGTATTGTAAATATATGTAGCTTTTTAGGAGGTACTCTATCTGCTGTTACTTTCCTGCTGCCCTCTGCTCATAACACTTTTTCCTTTATTACATCAGATATCTGAGCTTGGTATTTACCCTGCTGTGGATCCTTTGGATTCTATATCTCGTATGCTCTCTCCTCATATTTTGGGTAAGGAACACTACAGTACTGCTTGTGGTGTGCAGAAGGTTCTCCAAAACTACAAGAACTTGCAAGATATCATTGCAATTTTGGGAATGGATGAGCTTAGTCAAGATGACAAGTTAACTGTTGCTCGTGCTCGTAAGATCCAAAGGTTCTTCAGCCAACCTTTCCATGTAGCAGAAGTGTTCACTGGTTCTCCTGGCAAGTATGTGGAGTTGAAAGAGAGCATCACTAGCTTCCAGGTACAAATATTTTATTAGTTGCATTTTTTAATGATAAGTGTATTTTAGTTGTATATTGTGTGGTTATTAGTAGCATTTAATTCTTAATAATCATGATTCATACAGGGTGTGTTGGATGGAAAATATGACCACCTTCCCGAGCAGTCATTTTACATGGTTGGAGGAATTGAGGAAGTCATTGCTAAGGCAGACAAGATTGCCAAGGAATCTGCAGCCGAAGTACATTAATACCTTTTTATCTCTTGGATAGCTTCAAAAATAATCTAGGTGGTGTTGGCCATACCATTGCCAGCAGTACAACTGTTCATTCTTTGGAATCAAATGTACAGTTTTATTTTTTAATCAAAATGTAAAAATATATAATATTGGTAATGACAATATATGGCAAAAAAAAAAAAAATATAGATTTTACGTGGAAACCTTTTGGGAAAAAATTATCACAAGTAGAAAAGAAAATATACTATGTCGAATTCGAATTATTACAAGAAGAATAGATTATGTTTATTTATAGGCTTCTAAAACTATATTCTAGTAAGATTAAAACATCTTATCTTAATTAATATAAAATAGATGGAATAAGGTTTAAAAACTCTTATTGTAAAATAAAATGAAAGAAGTGTACTTTTATTTTATTTTATCATTATATTTTATTTAAATAAGATTCAGGTCACTTAATTTTAATAATCTTCATCTTGATACGAATTCTTAATGAACAAGTTCTTCATCGCGAACTCTCAACGAACAAGTTTTCCACCTTTTCCATAAAACCCTTTAAGGGTTTAACTTCAACAATGAACACTAACTAAGTCTAAGTAATGTTCAAATTTGGTTATAGGAAGTGATTTAGTTATCATATTTGCAGGATTTTCATGAATACTAATTTTGCTCACAACCATATCACCACGAACAATAATATCACAAACAAAATGATATTGAACATCAATATGTTTTGTTCTTTAATGAAACATTTGATCTTTTGTAAGGAAGATGGCACTCTGACTGTCATAAAATACTGTACTGATTTGAAGGTTTTCATTGAGTTCACTAAATAGTCCCTTCAACCAAATAGCTTCTTCACAAGCCTCAGTAATCGCCATGTACTCAGCTTCAGTGGTACACAAAGCGACTGTAATTTGCAAAGTGGCTTTCCAACTGACAGCCTCCAATTATAAAAACATAACCTGTGAGAGATCTTCTATCAAGGTCTCCAACAAAATCAACATCAACATACCCAATGACTCCATCTCTAGTTCTTCCAAGCTGTAAGCAAACATTAGTAGTACCTCGTAAGTATCTTAAAATCCACTGAACTGCTTTCTAGTGTTCTTTATCGGGATTCGCCATGTATCTGCTATCTGCACTGACTGCATATGATAAATCTGGACGTTAACAAACCATAGCATACATGAGAGATCCCACTACACTAGAGTATGGAACATGTGACATGTATTCAATCTCATCATCTGATTGTGGAGACAAAGCTGATGAAAGTCTAAAATGAGCTGCTAAAGGAGTACTAACAGGCTTAGCACTCTGTATATTGAACTTGCAAATAACTTTCTCAATGTACCCTTTTTGACTTAGGTACAATTTACTTGCTTTTCTATCTCTAAGAATTTTCATACCAAGTATTTTCTTTACTGGTCCTAAATCTTTCATCTCAAATTCTTCATTTAGTTGGGCTTGACCTTTCTTATCTCTCCTTTATCTTTTGCTGCTATCAACATGTCATCAACATAAAGGAGTAGATATACAAAAGAACCATCATTGTTTTTCTTATAGTAAATACAATTGTCAAAGCTACTTCTTTTAAAATCATGAGAAGTCATAAAGGAATCAAACCTCTTATACCACTGTCTTGATGACTGTTTCAAACTGTGAAGGGACTTTTTCAGGAAACAAACATAGTCTTCTTTTTCTAAGACTGTAAAACCCTTTAGTTGTTGCATTAAAATATCTTCCTCAAGTTCTCCATGCAAAAATGCAGTTTTAACATCTAACTGCTCAAGCTCCAAATCATGCATGGCCACAATACCAAGTAAAGCTTAAATCGAACTATGCTTCACAACTGGGGGGAACATATCTGTGAAGTCCACTCTTGGAATTTGACTGTAACCCTTTGCAACAAGCCTTACTTTATATCTAGGTTATTCAACTCTTGGAGTCCCTTCTTTCCTTTTATACACCCATTTACAACGAACAACCTTTTTACCTTTAGAAAGTTTTACAAGATCCCATGTTTTGTTTTTGTGGAGTGATTCCATCTCCTTTTGCATAGCAAACATCCACTTTTCTGAGTCTTCACAACTAATTGCCTCAGAATAATTAGATGGCTCTTGATTTGTATCTATATCTTCAGCCATATTTAAAGTATAAGCACCTAGATCAGCATTGGCATACTTCTTTGGAGGTTTAATTTCTATTCTAGTTCTGTTTTTGGCTATAGAGTATTGTGGTAAAGAAACAACTTTATTCTTAATTTTTGTACTGACTTGAGAAGTCGATTCTGTTGTAGATTTTGTATTAATCTGAAACTCCACCTGTTTTTTATTTTCTTTATTGGAAGAGTCTTTAAGAGATAAGTTAGGTAGTATAGCAGTTTCATAAAAAACATCTCTACTAATCACAACTTTTCTATTTTCAGGATACCATAACTTTTACCCTTTTACACTAGATTTATAGCCAAGAAAAATATATTTAATGGATCTCAGTTCCAATTTTCCATTATCAACATGAGCCTACGCATGACACCCAAAAATCTTTAAATCAAAATAGTCAGCAGGGTTACCAGACCATACCTCTTGTGGAGTCTTTTTCTCAATAGCAATGGATGGTGATGAAAAACATGCAGTAGAGGCTGCTTCGGCTCAAAATAACTTTGGTAAGTTGAAATTTGACAACATACATTGAACCTTCTTCATTATCGTTCTATTCATTTGTTCTGCAACACCATTTTGCTATGGAGTATGACGAACTGTCAAGTGTCTCACGATCCCTTCTGACTTGCACAGTTTATTAAACTCATCAAAACGGAACTTTAAGCCGTTGTCTGTGCGGAGGTGTTTTATTTGTTTTCCCGTCTGTTTTTCAATCATAGTTTTCCAAGACTTAAATGCGGAAAACACATTGCTTTTCTGCTTCAAGAAGAACGCCCAAACTTTTCTGGAAAAATCATCAATAAAAGTTAGCATATAATTAGCTCCACCTCTCGAAGGCACTCTGGATGGCACCCACAGATCAGAATGAATATACTCCAACGTTCCCTTCATGTTATGGATTCCTCTGGTGAATCGAACTCGCTTTTGCTTCTTAAAAATGCAATGCTTACAGAACTTTAGTTTGCAAATTCCTTACCTATCAAGACGTCTTTTTTTGCTCAATTCTGCCATACCATTCTCACTCATATGCCCTAGGCGCATATGCCAAATTTTAATAATATCATCATCTGACAAGGAAGAGGAAGCGACAGTTGCATCACCAGTAATAGTAGAACCTTGCAGAACATATAACTTGGCAGTCTTTCTTTGCCCTTTCATCACAATGAGGGAGCCTTTAGAAATCTTCAAAACCCCACTTTCAGCTGTGTATTTGTACCCTTTTGAATCAAGAGTACTTAACGAAATTAAATTTCTCTTCAATTCTAGAACATGTCGTACGTCACTAAGTGTTCTGACAACTCCATCAAACATATTAACTTTAATTGTTCCAACACCTGCGATTTTACACGAAGCATTATTTCCCATCAAAACAACACCTTCAGACACTATTTCGTAATTTATAAATCAATCTCTATTGGGACTCGTGGAAGGTGCAACCCGAATCAAGGATCCACTCCTCGTTCACTTTAGAATTGATGACTGAAGCGACTAGAAGTTCACCATCGCTGTAGTCTTCTACAACATCAGCTTCACCAGAATTTTTTGGTTGTTTTCCCTTTTGATTTGCAGCCTCCCTTTTGATCTTATTCTGTAGCTTATAGCACTCAGATTTAATGTACCCTTTCTTTTTGCAGAAGTTACAAGTTTTACCTCTGTTTGAAGACTTCGATCTACCTTTAGATTTACCACGAGGATTCCGTTCTTGTGTCCTTCCACGATCATCATCAACATTCCGATCTTGTCTCCCATGAACAATGAGACCCTTACCTTGAGAGTCAGTTTTAACCATAAGATGCTTCATCTTATCATACGAGGTTAAAGAATCATAAACCTCATCAGCTGTGAGAGACTCGCGGCTATATAAAATTATGTCTCTAAAGGTTGAATAAGACGGGGGCAACAAATAAAGTAGAATCAACCCTAGATATTCCTTATCATATTGAACCTCCATGGCCTCCAAGTTTGAGAGAATTTCTTTAAACATTGTTAAGTGTTCGTGCACAGATGCACATTCCTCCAAACGATGAGCATAAGGACGTTGCTTCATATGCAGCTTGCTGGTTAGAGTTTTCGACATGCATATTTGTTCCAGCCTTTTCCATAATCCAGCGGTGGTCTTCTCCTTCATCACATCTTGCAATATTTCGTTAGACAAATGCAGATGCAACTGTGTTAACGCCTTTCGATCCTTATGCTTCTTCTCTTCATCCGTTAATGTTGAATGCATCTTATCTATCCCTAGCAGGGCTTCCTCTAGATCCATCTGTGCAAGAACTGCTTGCATCTTAATCTACCACAACACAAATCTGGTGTTGCAATCCAACAGCGGAATTTCATACTTCAAAGACGCCATTACCGTGATCGAGATGAAAAAAAGCCCCGGAAGCTCGGATACCAATTTGTGAAAATATATAATATCGATAATGACAATATATCGCAAAAAAAAAAAGAATACAAGATTTTACGTGGAAACCCTTTCGAGGAAAAAACCACGGGCAGAGAAGAAGAAAATTCACTATGTCGAATTCGAATGATTACAAGAGGAATAGACTATCTCTATTTATAGGCTTGTAAAGCCATATTTTAGTAAGATTGAAACACCTTATCCTAATCAATATAAAATAAATGGAGTTTAATAAGATTTAAAAAATCTTATTGTAAAATAAAATAAAAGAAGTGTAGTTCTATATGGATTTTACTTTTATTTTATTTTACCATTGTATTTTATTTAAATAAGGATTCGGGTCACTTAATTTTAACACAAAATGATATAAAAAATTAATTATTTATAAAATTGGGTTGTTATCTATAGTAACATTGGTGGTACCACCCTAATTCTTTCCCATCATTAGCCGATTATACCATTTTAAAAAATAATTTTTCAAAGTGATTGGTGGAATTGATATGTATTTTTTAGAACATATTTGTATTTCTTTTTAAATGTGGGTAAGGAAAATTATTTTTTTTGGTGCTGCTTGTTATATTAGCGATATTGGTAATTTTTTAAAAAAGAGTTTGATAAGAAAAGTTAAAAATAGTGAAAAAAGGTTGTTTGTGGTGTCGCATGACAAGTTAGTACGAATTTGAATTTTTTTTTAAATTGGCACTGAAAATAATTTTTTTGGCACTACTTGATAGTGTGGTGGCTTTAAATCCCTATTAAAATCACTCCCCCAATCAAAAAATAAAATTATAAAATTTTGATGGTTTATGAGTATAAGAAAAATGGGAGAGTAAAAAGTTGTTAGGAATCAATATTAAAGATGAACAATATTTGCTTTCCATTTTAGATTTTAAGTATATATATATTTTTTTAACTTCAAAAGTCAAGTTTAAAGTGACAAGGTTAGTTTATAATTATTTTTTATGTATTTTTCTTTTATTTTACTATTATGTGTGATTATGTGAATATATATTGATAATTAATAGAATAATTATATTGTTTGATAAAAAGTATTCTTTGTTGCTTTAAAATGGTATGAATTGTTTTGATACAAATTAATATATATTTTTATTTATTTTATAGATTTAATATCGAAGATGAATTGTCAATTCTCTGTATACATTGATTTTGATGAGGTGATTTTTCAAATAAAAGTTGGTTGTATATTTGAACCGCGCCATCAAATAAGAATAAGGTTTAATAAGAGTGTAAAACTTGATGAAATCAAATCAAAGATTAGTGCAAAAATTACTCGACGTTGTGAGAGGAGGATGTCTAGACCATTTGACAAATTTCCACTTCTGTCAAATTCGTGCAAATATAGAGAGATGGAACTTGTAAAGGAGGATGACCTGGAGGCTATGATTGTACTCTATTGCTCGTCTAGTAACATTGAACCAGTTGAATTATTCGCTGAGTTAGTAGATGTTGAGCCCATTGATAGACGTGATATTAAGTAATAAAATTTATAAAGAACTTGATCACACCAAAACTAACTAATATCATGACCTTAAAGGCAAGCGCACCTGTCGAACAGTAGTATAGTTTAGTGGCAAGACTGAGTTATCGTACCCAAGGGAACTAAAAGTACTAATACTTACTTCCTTTCTATTATCTAGCCTAAAAATAAAGAGAGTTGATTTAAACTAATTCTAAAATTAACTAAAAGTGCACAAAAAGTAAATTAAGGAAAACTTTAGGGAAAAGCTGATTGATATAAGCAATACTTAAGGGAGAATCCACCTAGACTTCACTTGTTATTGGTTCTTGAGCTAGAAGATTTATTCACTTGACTTGATCCGTAGGGATCCCTAACCTATGCTAAACCCTCCGTCGAGGCATAGAGCAACTAGGCCTAAGTTCTTAATTAAAGTTCCTTTATTAATTAACTCCCTAGGTTGCATTAATTCGATCTATGGTTCCCCATATTAGGTTTGACCCTAATCCGGCAGATTTATGTCGCCGTATGTCTAGGGTTGCATGCAACTCCGCTTAATTATGGTAGATCTACTCTTATCACAGGGACTTTTGCTCCTCTGCTCTAAGCACATCTAATTCTTGAAGTAATACCTAGGATTATTAAATCAAGAATTAAGCACACATAATTAAGAACAACTCAAGTATTTATCATATAACTCAAGAATAAATAATAACAAGATCTGTCTTAGGCTTCATCCCCCTCAAGTATTTGAGGGGTTTAGTTCATAATAAAGAAAGAAAACATCTCAGAAGATATAAAATAACAAAACATAAAAGAAACCAAAAACCCCTAAAGGAATTTAAGGAGATCCTCTATGTTGCTGCAGAATTCCGGCTTCTGGGATGAATCAATCGGCTTCCCTTGGAGTAATTCCTGGCTTTCACTCTTCGTGTCGGCAGAGAGACGACTCCCCACTTTAGGGAAAAGATTACCCTTGGCAGGGGGAAATCAAGTACCCCCATAGAGTTGCCTCCTAGGGTCTTTATATAGAGTTTTGGGGAGCCTTTCTTAGCCTCTAAGCATCCCAATTCGAGTGAAATTCCTCTTCTTCACGACTAGAACACGCCCGTGTGCCACGCCCGTGTACTTCGACAAGAGGCCATGTGAGATTCTGTCAGTTGGGGCACGGCCGTGTGGCCTGGTCGTGCTTGTCGGAGCTGGACCGTGTGACCCTTGTGTGGCATGGCCGTGTGCCACGGCCGTGTGGTGTCTCATTGGGCCGTGTGTTATGTCATTTTTGGCCCATTTTCTCCAATGTCGGTCTATTTTTCATTCTTTCCTCTTCCCTATGCTCTCCTGAGTATAAGATATGAAAAAGAAAGATTAAGAGTGCCAATTCTCACTAAATCATTAATAATTCATCCAAAATATAGGTTAAACATGGGGTAAAAATATGTATAATTTAGCGTTTATCACCCATACAAAATGTAACTGCATTAAATCAACAATATGGAGTTCATGACCCGCATACAGAGGTTTCGAAAGTGGCTGTTAATAGGTGATCTTCTGTACACAGGTTTGACTCTTATTTGAATGTTGGGTGGGTAGAATCGTGTGACTATGGAATGACATCGACATGTGGTGGCAATATGCACAATGCTCCTATTGTATATAATAATCCTATTTCGAATTCCTATTTACAAATACAACTATTGGTGACTGGTATTGATGTATATGGTGAAGAAAGACTCGTTAATGATGGTGGTTTTGATCACCAAGGTGAAGTTTTAGTGACCCTGATCTCAATAAGGTCTTAGATGATATTGACCATGAAGGCGTAGGCGATCGTCATAATTTTACACCCCTCCGTTTGAGAACTCGACTTGTGGCATTGTTATATGGAATGATCCTTTAGCCCACATTTTGAGTGTAGATCTCAATGTTGCGTGATAAACGATAAATTATACATATTTTTACCTCATGTTTTAGCCTAATTTCTGGATGAATTATTATTAATTTTGTGAGAATTGGTGCTCTTAACCCTTCTATTTCATGTTGTATACTCAGGAGAGCATAGGGAAGAGAAAAGAACGAAAAATGGATCGAAAACGAAGAAAATGGGCCAAAGTGTGAAAACGACACGGCCCAAGAAGTCACCACACAGTCGTGGCACACGGTCGTGCCACACAAGGTCCAACACGGCCCAGCCCCGACAAGCACGGCCAGGCCACACGTCGTGCCACCTCAATAAGCCCGAACACGGTCCTTATCGAAACCACACGGGCATGGCATACGGGCGTGTCCCTGTCGTGAGGAAGTGTAATTTCACTCAGATTTGGATACTTAGAGGCTAAGAAAGGCATCCCAAAGCTCTATATAAAGACCCTAGGAGGCAACTCTAAAGGTGTACTCTTTTCTCCCAAAAGGAGCGCCATATTTCTGCCAACATAAGGAGTGAAAGTAAGGAATTACTCCAAGGGAAGCCGATTGATTCATCCTAGAAGCCAGAATTCTACATTAAGATAGAGGATCTCCCTAAATTCCTTCAGGGGTTTTTGGGTTCTTTATGTTTTGTTATCTTAATTCTTCTGAGATGTTTTCTTTATTAATTATGAACTAAACCCCTCAAATACTTGAGGGGGATGAAACCTAAGATAGATCATGTTATTATTTATTCTTGAATTATATGATGAATACTTGAATTGTTCTTAATTATGTGTTCTTCATTCTTGATTTAATAATCCTAGGTATTACTTCAAGAAACCGATGTGCTTAGGCAGAAGAGCAAAAGTTCCTGTTTTAAGAGTAGATCTACCATAATGAAGCGGAGTTGCATGCAACCCTAGACATAGGGTGACATAAATCTACCGGATTAGGGTCAAACCTAATAGAGAAATCCATAGATCGAATTAATGCAACCTAGGGGTGTTAATTAATAAAGAAACTTTAGTTAACCACTAGGGATTAGTTGTTCTTATCCTCGACGGAGGTATTAACATAGGTTAGGGATCTCTACGGATCAAGTCAAGTGAAGAAATCATCTAGTTCAAAAAGTTAATAACAAGAGAAGTCTAGGTAGATTCTCCCTTAAATATTGCTTATATCAATATGCTTTTCCCGAAAGTCTTCCCCAATTTACTTCTTGTGCACCTTTAGTTAGTTTTAGAATTAGTTTCATACAAATCTCTTTTATTTTTAGGTTAGATAATAGAATGGAAGTGAGTACTAGTACTTTTGGTTCCCTTGGGTACGATAACTCAGTCTTGCCGCTAAACTATACTACTGTTCGATCGGTGCGCTTGCCTTAAAATTGTGATATTAGTTAGTTTTTGGTGTGATCAGTGTTTATAAATTTTATTACTTAATATCGTGTATATCAAGTTTTTGGCACCGTTGCCGGGGAACTAAAATATTAAGAAAACTCGATTTCTATTACTTTAGCCATTACTATATTTATTTATTTATTTATTTTTAGTTTTTATTTATTTTTATTTTTATTTTATTTTTAATTTTTAATTTTCTTTGGTTTTTCCTTCTAGGTATTTCTAGTTTATGACTAGAAACAACCCAGTAGGACCATTGCTTTTTGACGAAGATTTAGAAGCGACAGTTCGCAGAAGTCGCAGAGAGATCAGACGAAGCCTACATTATCCCGAACAAGACCAAGAACAAGAACTTGAACCTACGAAAAAGGTGGAAGCAAATCAAAATATTCCACCACCTCCCGTAATAGCCGCGCAACCAGTGAATAAAGCTCCTCGTACTATGTATGATTATGCTAAACCTAGTTTGGCTGGTACTCAAACTAGCATTATTAGACCTACTATTGCTGCTAATAATTTTAAATTAAAACCTAACACTATTCAGATGATACAGCAATTGGTGCAGTTTGATAGTTTACAGGATGAAGATCCAAATTCACACATAGCCAACTTCTTGGAACTTTGTGATATTTTTAAAATTAATCGTGTTTTACCATTCGTCTAAGGCTATTTCCATTCTCTTTGAGAAATAAAGCCAAACAATGGTTAAATTCTTTACCACGAGGCTTAATCACTACATGGGAACAGATGACTGAAAAAATTTTTACTTAAATATTTTCCTCCAGCTAAAACAACTAAATTACGAAACGATATCTCTTCTTTGGTGCAGATGGATTTAGAAACACTTTACGATGCCTGGGAGAGATACAAAGATCTTTTGAGAAGATGCCCTTATCATGGGTTACTGTAACACCCCAAACCCGGCCCAGACGTTATGGCCAAATCTGGTGTGTCATATCACCTACATCTAACCATGTTACCTAGTTACTAAGATTAGGGTGAGCTTTGCCAAAACTGTGTTTGTTACTTTAAGAGAAATTCCCAATTTGCTAAAAAAATGTCCTCTTTACTACTGATCGTGAAAGATTTATTTAAAAACGTGACTTTTGAAACTCTTTAGGGAGTGCATTTGGTTTGGAAATCATTTGTTTATCGTGTGATTTTGGAAGCAAGTAATTCCGATTTCAAAAACAATTTAAACAATATTATTCTTAAGTTAAAACAAATTAAATATGTCAAGAATTAAAAACCCAAAATAAAATAAATAGAGCGGCCTTATTACAACCCAGAAACCAGAATAAAAATAATCTAAATAAATAATAAAATAAAATAATTGAAAACCAGAAATTTAATCTTCGTGGCCACTCTGAATCCCTCCCAGCTCCAAGTCCACCATCTAGGGCTCACCTGCATGGATGGAAAGAAAGGGGGTGAGTTTGGAAAACTCAGTGTGTAAAGAATGCCCATCCAGAGCCCAAGTCAACTGAAGCCCATTGGCCTAAGCCCTAATCAGTCTCAATTTTAACTGGGCCGAAGCCCTGTCCAGTTACAGTAAACTGGGCCTTAGCCCTTTTCAGATAACAGTATGGCCCATAGGCCCATTTTAGAACGGAACAGAACAGATAATAACATGAATGCAAGCCCAAACCCAACCTAAATCCAGCCGCTACACTCCACCCGTACCAGCCCTACACACCATGTGGGGATAACTCAACCCACCCAGCCCTACACTCCACAGTTGCAGCACGGCTGCTCAGATAACAGTAAATTGAGGCAAAGCCTCTAGTACGTGGTCAAGCCACTTTCAGTATTTCCTCCATCAATATCCCAGTCCCATCCAACAGATAATAATGACATGGCATGCAGTATACAGTAACAGTATAATCATGCTTTTTGCTCAACTTAGCCCAAGGGGTATAACAGTCATTTTGCTCCTAGGGGTAAAATAGTAGTTTTCCTCCTCTAAGGGCATTTTAGTAATTCTATCAGTTTTTAGGGTTTTCATGCATATTACACTCACTAATAATCCATCCGTCATTGCAAAAGTCTATTTATCTTAGTTTTATCTTAGTTTATCAGTTTTAGCTATTGGGCCCTAAACCCCTAATAAGGCCCTACAGTGTCTATGAACAAATTAAGCCCATTTAGTTCAAATTTTTTGATCAATTTATCAGTTTAAACGATTTTGAACCTACAGTCTATCAGTATACATTATTTACCTATTTTCACCCATATGGGCCCGTAAGCCCATTAGGCCCATTTTCAGCCCATCGAGGCCCAATTATCGAAGTGCACGAAATTTCACACACGACTAACTTACCACTTTGTAATTTTAGATCTAACATTTCCTAAACATCTTGTGAGCAATCGCACACTCACAAGCCCACAAAATGCCAGAATTTCGACATTTTGGCTTTTGCCGAATTGAACTAGAGAGGGTGTTCGATACACACCTATTTCGCGATGACTGCTACTGAGATCCCCCACGATGTCCTACAATCAATTACCACAATTCTCAACTTGCAAATCTACAACAAACAATCCCAATATTCACTTACCCATATTCAGCCAATGCCCCTAAAGCCTTCAAAATCTTACGTTTACCGGAAACCGATGACTAGGTCTAAGTCTAGTTGTTCCAAAGATCCAAGCCTTCGATCAATCACCTCTAGTATACACTAATCACCAAAAGAAATCATTAGTTAATGACCCTTAGGGCCCTATGCCCCAATCGACAGCCTCCCTATATTTTAGGGACTTTGGCTTTTTCTAAATTGTAAAATAACTTATAGATCTGGGTTAATGAGCACTTACCACTGATTTCCCTTCTGTTTCTACTTAGATCTGATGTAGATCTAGCCCCTAAATGATAGTAGAACTCGAATCCAGGAGATCTGAAGTTTCGGCTACAAGCTCCTAAATCTATGGTGGTTTCAGCTTTTGAGTGATGAAGAAGATGATGATTTGAGGCTATAACTTTGGAGTAGTGTTTCCGACAGATACTAAGGGTTTAAAGAAGATGAAAATCGGTCAAAAGGAATGAAAAGAAAAGAAGGAATTGGATTGGAGAAATCGGCATGTAACACCCTGATTTTCGAGACTTTGTGATTTTTCGTATGAATTTTGGAAAAATTTAAAAGTTGGTATTTGGTCATGCAATTCACATTTGGAGTGAGTAAGTGGGCCTATGGAAGGCCCATGTGTTCACAAAAACCCGATTAAATTTTTAAATTTTGGACTTAAAGAATTAGGGGTCGTGGCTAGATGGCCCTATCAAAAGATGAGGGTAAAATGTAACACAAATAAGCTCCTAGCAAAGTGGCTGAGTGACGCCACTTAGTTGCTAAAAAAGTAGCGTGTAAATGGAAGGGAGAAGGCCAAGGTTCGACTCACTATACAGGTATTTATGTTGTTTATTTTTGTGTCTTGAGTAGGCTAGAATTTGAGGTTGATAGGAACTCTATTGACAAGAGTTTGAATTGGTCATGAGAGGGATTTGTGGAGTGATAAGGGGAGCATTTTAAGGAGGGATAAGGGGAGAAATTGTAGGAATCTCGTATGGGAGCAAGTGATGGCCGAAAAAGGGACTCTAAGAGTGCAAATTCGGCCAAAGGCTTTAGTTTTTGGCATTTTCGGCAGTAGGGGTTGGAGTGTGCCGTTTTTTTCTCTGTTAAATCATCATAGGATTGTTTCTTCTCTCTTTTTCTCTCAAGCCAAAACTACCACCTCTTCCATTCATTTTTTCCTCTTTTTCCGAAAACCCAACTACTATCTCCTTTCTCTTCATCACCCTTGCCGATTGGTCACAGAAGTCGAAATCCCTGAAATTGTTCTTGCCGTTTTCATCTAAACTTAATCTCCTCACATCTTCTTCTTTTGTGGTGGCCGATTCCTTCATCCTTTTTTCTCAAAGTTCTACCTTCTTCCTACCTTGTTACTTAAAAGCCAAAACCTCATTAGTAGGTGGTGTAGAAACCGGATATCGTTAGACTTTTGGGATACACTTTTGGTTCGTGCTAGATGGTGGTTCTAAAGCAAGGAGGGTCTAAAAAACGGTTGCAATAGTAGACCATCCGGTAAGTAATTGTAGTTTTCTTTCGTATCTTAGGAAGTATTAAAAAGCTGAAAACCTCTACATCCCTATGGAGGTTGTCGTTTTAGGTTTAGGATCTTGTTGGTCACTTTTTATTCGGGTTTTATGATTTTTTGTAGAGGAATAGGCAATCTTTGGTGGAGCATCGAAGGCTTGGAATATTGGTGCGACTAATTTTGGACTCAGTTACAACTTTCGGCAAAGGTAAGGATCCTAGGGCCTAAGGGATATGTTGGCCGAATGGGTAACTGGTTATTACAATGGTGATCATCGATTCATAAGTTAATATTTTAAGTAATTATGTGTAGGAATATCGGGAAGGAGGTCTCATCAACAGTTGTCGTAAATCAGGTGTGTAACATACCCCCGTAATAGCTCAGATTCATATTTGCTTAAAAGCCGAAATATCGAATTCCGTTATTGTTGTAACTTGTAAACACGTGATGGTACGTGAATTAGTTGGGTTACGATAGACGCAGTAAACGAAACCGATGGAACAAGTAAGGGCACGATTTCGTGCAACATGGTAAGTTGGGCTTTGATGGGCTAAAATTAGGCCCAATGGGCTTTCGGGCCATTTGGGTAAAAGATGGTAGAAAATGGAATTTGGCTAATGGGCATGTGAAAACTGCTAGTACCATTAGGAAATTTAGGCTAAATGGGTTTAATTGGTCAAGTCAGTTTCGTAGGGCCCATTAGGGGTTTTGGGCCCAAAAACCCGAATTGGCTAAAATGGATTAAAAATTATCGTGTAAAACACTCGGAATTGTTAATAATTGTTAATGGGAATGAAAAACCCTAATATTTGTTAAAATTACAGAATTACCCTTTTAACATGAAAAATGACTATTTTGCCCCTAAGTGAAAATGACTATTATACCCTTAGGGTTTTATTATGAATATGATGATTGTGATATTGTTATTTTACATGATATGACATGATATGCACATGATATGCACATGATATGCTATGACATGTATACGATATGCCATGTCTTATTCATTAAATGCATGGGTTGGGTTTATATGATGGAGGAAGTGTTAAAGGGCTTTTGCCCCAGTTTACCGAAAAGGGCTTTGCCCCAGTTATTAAAAGAGGCTAGGCCTCCAGTTATATGATAAAGCAGCTATGCTGCCAGTGGAGAGTTTGGTTGGGTGGGTTGAGTTATTCCCCACATGGAGAGCTTGGTGGGTACGGGTGGAGAGTAGCGGATGGTGGGTTGAGTAGTTTCCCCAGATGAGTTTGCATACATACATGATTTGACTTATGTGATATTGAAATGGTCCTATGGGCGATACCGTTTATAGAAAGGCTTTGGCCTAGAAACATGAATTATGAAAAGGCTTCGGCCAGTAACCGTTAACTGAAAGGCTTCGGCCTAGTATATGTTGAGACTGAATTTGGGGCTTAGGCCCAGAATACTTGTTTGGATTTGGGCTCTGGAAGGGCCTGTTGCACACTGAGTTTCCAAACTCACCCCCTTTCTTAACTTTGCAGGAGAGCCTTCATGCGTGGACTTGGAGCCGGAGGGAATTCAGAGTGGCCACGGTGTTTATTTTGGATTTTATCGTTAAGTAATCGCATTTAAATAAATTTATTTAATTATTATTGTTTTGTTTGGTTTTGGGGTTGTAATAAAGCCATTTAACTTTATATTTCGTTTTTCTGGGATTATTCTATTTAAACTTTATTTATATTTTACTTTTCTAATAATGGTTCAAAATGGGCTAGACCTAGGATGTGTTTTCAAAAAAGGAAATTGTTTTCAAAATATGAAACAATATATTAAAACAAATTGTTAAACATGCTTACTTTAATGAATTTCAACTTAACTTGTATTTCAAAGCAAATCACCTATCTAAAGTGTGGTAATGGTTGTGAGCATGTCGAGGATTGGATCCAATCAAGAGCTTGGTACTTAAGCATCCTACATGGCTCACCTTATCTGTTTCGGATACCTACCTGGTGCACAGCTTCCATTCACTTTCGTGGCAAAGACAATCTTTTCAAAATTCATTTTAAAATTCTTTAAGAAAGGTTTTGGGAATGAAGCATGGGTTTTTATGTAAATGTTTCAATGTGACACATCGGATCTGGTCATAACGTCTGGGCTGGGTTCGGGGTGTTACACGGCACAAGAAGTAAGTTTTTGGGATTTCGGCTTTTATGTCAATAGGCTATGGTGGTTTTGTGGAGGATGAGATCGACAGAGAAGGTTAGTAAGGTGATAAGAAGGTTTTGGCTAGAAGAGAAAGCAAAAAGGAAGAAAAAAATGGAGGAGAAGGAGAGGAAGAAGAAATCAGCACAAATGAGAAGGAATTTGCGTTTTCGGCTTTTGTGAAAACTTAGAAAAGGATGAATGAAAGTGAAAGCTTTCAGGTGGCTAACCCTAATTCTCCAAGACAGCAAAAGAAAAGAACCTAACCCTAATATCAACTAAAACAATTGGCCCAACCTCCCTAAGGCCCTTGCCGAAATTCATTTAAGTGATCACATGCCCGGCACATGCCTAAAAACTAAAAAGTAACAATACGCTTACCTTGTAACTTCAACCCTGGACCTTTAATTCCTTTCCAGGCGCCACTTTTTTAGGAACTTAGTGGCGCCACCTTGCCACTTTGCCAAAGCTCTTCTTGTATTATAATTTATGAAGTTTTTCTTAAAAGCCCACTTAACCAAGTCTCCTATTCACTTAAAATTCAAACTTGATATTTTACCAGGTTTTAACTTAGGCTTGGGCCTTCTAGAGGCCCACTAACACATTTAAACTCAATTCCAATATCCAGAACACCAAAATTTTAAAAATTCACCAAAAATCCCAGAAACCTAAAAAATCCCGAAAATCAGGGCATTACAACTCTACCCCCTTAAAGAAATTTCGGCCTCGAAATTTACCTGCTCCAAACAATTGAGGATATTGTTGACGCATAGTCTCTTCTGGCTCCCAAGTAGCCTCTTCCCTTCCATGATTGCGCCACAGTACTTTTACCAACGGGACCGACTTCCTTCTTAAAACTTTAACCTCTCGATCAAGAATTTGCACGGGTTCTTCCTCAAAGGTCAAATCAGTCTTTACTTCAATCTCCTCCACTAGCACAACATGTGAAGGATCCGATCGATACCGTCTCAACATGGACACATGGAAGACGTCATGGATTCTATCCAACTCCGGTGGTAACTCCAATTGATACGCTACTGGCCCTACCCGTTTGAGAACCCAATAAGGCCCTATAAACCACGGACTCAGTTTGCCTTTCTTGCCAAACCTCAAAATCTTCTTCCAGGGTGAAACCTTCAAGAAAACCATATCCCCAACCACGAACTCGATCTCCTTACACTTCAAATCCACATACGACTTTTGTCTATCCAAGGCCTCCTTTAACCGATCCCTTATTAACTTAACTTTACTCTCAGTATCTGCCACTAATTTCGGTCCAAGAACTTGTCACTCTCCCAACTCCGTCCAACACGTAGGCGTACGACATCTTCGCCCATAAAATGCCTCATATGGAGCCATTCGAATACTCGCCTGATAACTGTTGCTGTACGTAAACTCTGCCAATGGTAAGTAGTCCTCCCAACTCCCTCAAAAGTCGATGACACAACCTTTTAACATATTCTCCAGAACCTGAATAACCTTTTCCGACTGTCCATCTGTCTGAGGGTGAAAAGCAGTGCTGAAGTTCAATCGTGTACCCAATGCCTCATGCAATTTCTGCCATAATCGATATGTGAACCTAGGGTCTCGATCAGAAATAATCAAAACTGGCACCCCATGCAGTTGTACTATCTCCGCCATATGCAACTTGGCCAACTTCCTAAGGGAGTAATCGGTACGGACAGGTATGAAATGGGCAGATTTCGTTAACCTATCCACAATCACCCACACAGAATCTTTCTTGGAGGGTGTCAGAGGTAGCCCACTCACGAAATCAATAGTTACTCTCTCCCACTTCCAGAGTGGAATTTTCACCAATTGAAGCAACCCAGAAGGCAGTTGGTGCTCAACCTTAACTTGCTGGCACGTTAGACATTTCCCAACAAATTCAGTCACCTCTCTCTTTAAACCAGGCCACCAATACACCTCTCGCAAATCTCTATATAACTTATTGCCTCTAGGATGCATGGCACAAAGACCACCATGAGCCTCTTTCAGAACTGACTACCTCAATTCAGAATCCTTTGGAATACAAATCCTTCCACGAAAGTAGAGAACTTCATCAGTATTCAACCTAAAATTTGAATTCTCCCCATTCTCAACTTACTGAAATCGAGAAACCAACGAATTATCCTTTAACTGCTTCTTCTTAATCTGTTCAGTCCAAGTAGGTCTCACTTGCAACTCCGCCAACAGACTTCCATCATCGTACAAACACAAACGAGCAAACATAGCTCTTAAATCAGTAACAATCCTTCGACTCAATGCATCAGCCACCACATTAGCCTTTCCTGGGTGGTACTCAATCGAACAGTCATAATCCTTAAGCAACTCTATCCATCTTCGTTGCCTAAGGTTTAACTCCTTCTGAGTCAACAGATACTTTAGGCTTTTATGGTCTATGTAGATAATACACCTTTCTACATACAAATAGTGTCTCCAAATTTTCAACGCGAAGACCACTGCGGCCAACTCTAGATCATGCATAGGGTAATTTGCTTCATGAGGCTTAAGCTGTCGCGAGGCATAAGCGACCACCTTACCCTCTTGCATCAGTACGCATCCTAATCCCACATGCGACGCATCGCTGTACACAGTGAAGTCCTTCCCAGACTCTGGTTAAATCAACACTGGCGCCTCAGTCAATACCTTTTTCAACTTGTCAAAAGCTTCTTACTGTTTCTCAGTCCAGACAAACACTACTCCTTTCCTTAAAAGTATCGCCAATGGTGTAGCAATTAGAGAAAATCCCTCTACGAACCTTCTGTAATAGCCTACCAGACTCAGAAAACTCCAGATTTTCGATACTGTCCTCGGTGGCTTCCATTCCAGAACTGCCTCAATTTTCTTTGGATCTACTCTAATTCCTTCAGCAGAAACAACATGCCCTAGAAAAGTAACTTCTTGCAACCAAAATTCACACTTACTAAACTTTGCATAGAGTTGCTTCTCTCTCAGCACTTGTAGAACAACACGGAGATGCTCATCATGCTTCTCCTCAGTTTTCGAATATACCAGAATATCGTCGATAAAGACAACCACGAATCGGTCCAAGTAAGGTTGGAACACTCGATTCATCAGATCCATAAAAGCTGCAGGTGCGTTCGTCAACCCAAATGGCATAACCAAAAACTCGTAGTGACCATATCGAGTCCTGAATTCAATCTTGTGAATATCCACCTCCTTTACCCTTAGTTGATGATATCCAAATCGAAGATCGATCTTGGAAAATACCGAAGCTCCCCTAAGTTGATCAAATAGGTCGTCGATCCTTGGCAGTGGTTACTTGTTCTTTATCGTCAGTTTGTTCAACTGGCGATAATCGATGCACATACGCATCGTCCCATCCTTCTTCTTCACAAACAACTCAGGTGCTCCCCACGGAGACACACTCGGTCTAATGAAGCCTCTATCCAACAACTCTTAGATTTGAGCTTTCAGTTCTACCAACTCCTTTGGTGCCATCCTATAAGGCGCGATGGACGCTGGAGCTGTTCTAGGCGAAAAATCAATCCCAAACTCGACTTCTCAGTTCGGTGGTAATCCAAGAAGCTCCTCTGGAAAGACGTCTTGAAATTCCCTAATAGTTCTGACTGTCTCCACAGTCATATTCTTAGTTTCAGTTTGCTTACAAAAGCCAAATATGCCTCGCATCCCTTGTGAATTAGCTTTTCAGCCCTTAAGGCTGAAACCACATTGGACAAGTAGTCCCTTCGTTCTCCAATAACCATTACCTCCTTATCCTCTACAGTCCTTAACACCATCCTCTTAGTTGTACAATCCAAAGTTGCCCTATGCTTAGTCAACCAATCCATTCCTAAGATTAGATCGAACTCACCAAATGGTAACTCCATCAAGTCTCCACAGAAGATCCTACCTTGAGTCTCTAAAGGCATCTCCCTAAAGAGTTTCTCTAACCTAACCGAGTGACCTAGAGGACTTATCACAGCTACCCCACTCACAGTTTCCTCAGAGTGCACACCCAACATCCCAGAAATGTCACATGCAACATACGAATGGGTTGCTCCCACATCTATCAGAGCAGTATAAGGTAAGCTAGAGATAAAAAATGTACCAGTTATTACGTCAGGTGCATCACCCTCTTCTCGGTGACGAGCAGCATAAACTAGAGCTGGTTGACGAGCCTCCACATTGCCCGCACGCCTGCCAGGTGCTCCACGTCCAAGGCCATTGCCACCTTGACCTTGTACACGCCCTCTCGGCGGCGACGGTCCACCTCGCACTGGTTGAACAGCCCCTTGCTCAGCAACTGGAGCCTGAGCTAGCCTCCAAGGACAATCCTTGATCCTATGTTCCTTTGACCCACAATGAAGACATGCCCCAATACATTTCCAGCATTCTCCCAGATGCACCCTACCATAATCTCGAAAAGGCTGTGGTCTAACTATGTTTATCGGAAGTGCTCGAACCGACTTTTCCACCCTAGCTCTCTTAACATTCCGATTTGCAGCACCAACTAGTCCGACATCTCTCCTGAATTAGTTTCGATCCCTATCGCGGTTCTTTCGTTCAGCTTGCTTCACCTCTTCGGCTATCTCAACCTTTTCTACCAGTGCAACAAAATCGCGCTCTCTCTGCAGAGCTATCAACACCCTTAAATCATCTCTGAGGCTATCCTCAAAGCGAACACTGCGCTCGTACTTAGTGGCAACAATTCCGCTGGCATATCGGCTTAACCTTAGAAACTCTGCCTCATACTCAGCAACTGACCTACTGCCCTGGGTCAGGTTCAGAAATTCCTTCCTACGAGCATCCACATAGCTGGCTCCGACATATTTTCCCTTGAAAACCGTCTTAAACAATTCCCAGGTTACCCGCTCAGCTGGGGTACTCTCTCTCACAGTTACCCACCACTGGTATGCTTCGTCTCGCAGCAGAGACACTGCTCCCTTCAGCTTTTGCTCCACTGAGTAGTCCAGGTCGTCCATAATCCTCTTCGTAGCTTCCAGCCAATACTCAGCTACATTTGGGGCTACTCCAGATACGCCCCTGAAAACCTCTGCTCCGTTAGCCCGGAGTCGCTCAGAAATGGACCCTCTATTAATAGGCCCGACATTAGCTCTAGTAACCCTTTTCAGAACCCTCAACATAGCCTGGGACAGAGCGTCGTCCCCGCGGCCCGATCGTGTGGCCTATTTTCAGCTATCGGTGGTGGACATGCCCCACCAGCTGGCATATGCTCTAGGGATGAAGACCCCGCTTGCGTACTGCCTCAGCCACGTCCTCGGCCTCATCCATGAGTAGCTCTCGTACTCATATCGACTTATCTAATTTAGAATTTTATGACAGTAGGTTAATATTTCAGTTATTTATTATAAATGTCTTATGTAGAGATAGAGTTTCAGAGTTGTTTTCACGAATACGTTTCCTAGCTACAGTCTCAGTTTTTCTAGGGTTTAGTTTCCCTACAGTCTCAGTCTCTACAGTTTTCAGTTCTACCCTATCTACAGTATCATAGTAGGGTCTCAGTTCTAGCTACAGTATTATTACAGTACAGTACAGTATAAGTAAGAGGTACTTACAGACTTGGTGCCGGGGATTCAGCATGCCATTTCTTCAGTTATCAGATTTCAAAACCCAGAAAACTCAAATTTTAAAATCCAACTTTAAGATGTTCATTTTAAAGAAAACGGGTTTGGAAGAGAAAATTTTTTAAGAAATTTCTAAGCCATTGTGAGAATACCCTTCTTGGACCAAATTTTGAAAAAATTTGAAGAGCTTTTTGGACCCGATCCACAACCTAGTTGTTGCAACCGGGCTCTGATACTACTAAATGTAACACCCCAAACCCGGCGCAGACGTTATGGCCAAATCTGGTGTGTCACATCACCTACATCTAACCATGTTACCTAGTTACTGAGATTAGGGTGAGCTTTGCCAAAACCATGTTTGTTATTTTAAGAGAAATTCTTGATTTGCTAAAAAAATCCTCTTAACTACTAATCATGAAAGGTTTATTTAAAAACGTGACTTTTGAAACTCTATGGGGAGTGCATTTGGTTTGGAAATCATTTGTTTATCGTGTGATATTGGAAGCAAGTAATTCCGATTTAAAAAACAATTTAAACAATATTATTCTTAAGTTAAAACAAATTAAATATGTAAAGAATTAAAAACCCAAAATAAAATAAATAGAGCGGCCTTATTACAACCCAGAAACCAGGATAAAAATAATCTAAATAAATAATAAAATAACATAGTTGAAAACCAAAAATTTAATCTTCGTGGCCACTCTGAATCCCTCCCAGCTCCAAGTCCACCATCTAGGGCTCACCTACATGGATGGAAAGTAAGGGGGTGAGTTTGGAAAACTCAGTGTGTAAAGAATGCCAATTCGGAGCCCAAGTTAGCTCAAGCCCATTGGCCTAAGCCCTAATCAGTCTCAGTTTTAATTGGGCCGAAGCCCTGTCCAGTTACAGTGAACTGGGCCTTAGCCCTTTTCAGATAATAGTATAGTCCATAGGCCCATTTCAGAACAGAACAGAACAGATAATGACATGAATGCAAGCCCAAACCCAACCTAAATCCAGCCGCTATACTCCACCCGTACCAGCCCTACACACCATGTGGGGATAACTCAACCCACCCAGCCCTACACTCCACAGTTGCAGCATGGCTGCTCAGATAACAGTAAATTGAGGCAAAGCCTCCAGTACGTGGTCAAGCCACTTTCAGTACTTCCTTCATCAATATCCCAGTCCCATCCAACAAATAATAATGACATGGCATGCAGTATACAGTAACAATATAATTATACTTTTTGCTCAACTTAGCCTAAGGGGTATAACAGTCATTTTGCTCTTAGGGGTAAAATAGTAATTTTCCTCCTCTAAGGGTATTTTAGTAATTCTATCAGTTTTTAGGGTTTTCATGTATATTACACTCAGTAATAATCCATCTGTCATTGCAAAAGTCTATTTATCTTAGTTTATCAGTTTTAGCTATTAGGCCCTAAACCCTTAATAGGCCCAACAGTGTCTATTAACAAATTAAGCCCATTTAGTTCAAATTTTATGATCAATTTATCAGTTTAAACGATTTTGAACCTACGGTCTATCAGTACACATTATTTACCTATTTTCACCCATACGGGCCTGTAAGCCCATTGGGCCATTTTCAGCCCATCGAGGCCCAATTACCGAAGTGCACGAAATTTCACACACGACTAACTTACCACTTTGTAATTTTAGATCTAACATTTCCTAAATGTCTTGTGAGCACTCACACACTCACAAGCCCACGGAATGCCAGAATTTCGGTATTTTGGATTTTGCCGAATTGAACTAGAGAGGGTGTTCAATACACACCTGTTTCGCGACAACTGCTACTGAGATCCCCCACAATGTCCTACAATTGATTACCACAATTCTTAGATTGCAAATCTACAACAAACAATCCCAATATTCACTTACCCATATTCGGCCAATGCCCCTAAAGCCTTTAAAATCTTACATTTGCCGGAAACCGATGACTAGATCTAAGTCTAGTTGTTCCAAAGATCCAAGCCTTCGATCAATCACCTCTAGTATACACTAATCACCGAAAGAAATCATTGGTTAATGACCCTTAGGGCCCTATGCCCCAATCCATAGCCTCCCTAGATTTTAGGGACTTCGGCTTTTTCTAAATTGTAAAATAACTTATAGATCTAGGTTAATGAGCAGTTACCACTTATTTCCCTTCTATTTCTACTTAGATTTGATGGAGATCTATCCCCTAAATAATAGTAGATCTCGAATCCAGGAGATCTGAAGTTTCGACTACAAGCTCCTAAATCTATGGTGGTTTCGGCTTTTGAGTGATGAAGAAGATGATGGTTTGAGGCTATAACTTTGGAGTAGTGTTGCCGACAGATAATAAGGGTTTAAAGAAGATGAAAATTGGTCAAAAGGAATGAAAAGAAAAGAACGAATTGGCTTGGAGAAATCGGCACAAGAAGTAAGTTTTCAGGATTTTGGCTTTTATAGCAATCGGCTATGGTGGTTTTGTGGAGGATGAGATCGACAGAGAAGGTGAGTAAGGTGATAAGAAGGTTTTGGCTAGAAGAGAAAGCAAAAAGGAAGAAAAGAATGGAGGAGAAGGAGAGGAAGAAGAAATCGGCACAAAGGAGAAGGAATTTGCGTTTTCGGCTTTTGTGAAAACTTAGAAAAGGATGAATGAAAGTGAAAGCTTTCAGGTGGCTAACCCTAATTCTCCAAGATAGAAAAAGAAAAGAACCTAACCCTAATATCAACTAAAAAAATCGACCCAACCTCCCTAAGGCCCTTTCCAAAATTCATTTAAGGGATCACATGCCCAGCACATGCCTAAAAACTAAAAAGTGACAATACGCTTACCTTGCAACTTGAACCTTGGACCTTTAATTCCGTCCCAGGCGCCACTTTTTTAGGAACTTAGTGGCGCCACCTTGCCACTTTGCCAAAGCTCTTCTTGTATCATAATTTACGAAGTTTTTCTTAAAAGCCCACTTAACCAAGTCTCCTATTCACTTAAAATTCAAACTTGATATTTTACGGGGTTTTAACTTAGGCTTGGGCCTTCTAGAGGCCCACTAACACATTTAAACTCAATTCCAGTATCCAGAACACCAAAATTTTAAAAATTCATCAAAAATCACAGAAACCTGAAAAATCTTGAAAATCAAGGCGTTACAGTTACTTTTTTGGTTACAAGTTCAAACCTTTCACAACGGTTTGAATCCTTCAACAAGGCAAATGATTGACGCAGCCGCAGGAGGAACAATCAACAATAGAACACCTGAAGCAGCTTATGAATTTATTGAAGAGATGTCACTGAATAACTATCTGTGGCAAGTTATGAGGAAAAAGCCGACCAAAGCTACAGGAGTTTACAATATTGATGCTGTCGTTATGCTTACTAACCTAGTAGAACTTTTAAATAAAAATTTTGATAATTTTGTTGGTTCTACGTAGGCACAGCCAGTGATGCAGTGTGACACAACTCCAGGAAATATGTTCAATCCAAACTACTCATCCTATAGACACAACATAGAAACTGAGCAAGCCAACTATATGGGTAACAATTTTAGATCTCAAAATAATCCCTATAGTAATACTTACAATGCAGGTTGGAGAAATCACCCCAATTTTTCATGGGGAGGACAAGGAAATCAAAGACAACAGCCTCCTCCGGGATTTCAGCAGCCACCACCACAACAAGAGAAAAAGCTGAATCTTGAAGAGATGTTCACCAAATTTATGGCCGCATCACAAAACCCATTTTCAAAACACTGAGACGACACTAAAGAACCAACAAGCATCAATTCAAGGGCTTGAAAATCAAATCGGTCAACTTGCAAAATTAATTTCAGAGAGACCACAAGGTGGACTACCAAGTAATACTAAGCCAAATCCCAGAGAACATGTCAAAGCAATTACTCTAAGAGATGGGAAAGTACTAGCTGAACTAGAAAAGAAGTCTATTCCAGAATCTTCAGGAGACAAGGCAGAGGAACCCAAGGAAAACACTCCACCAACACTCAAGGAATACAAACCGCCTATTCCATACCTGGCAAAGTTGAAGAAAGACCGTACAGACGCTCAATTCGGTAAATTTCTTGAACTTTTTAAATAATTACACATTAACTTACCTTTTGTTGAAGCAATTTCACAGATGCCAAAGTACGCGAAGTTCCTTAAAGAAGTTTTGACAAATAAAAGGAAGTTGGAAGAATTAGCCACAATGGAACTCAACGAGAATGCTCAGGTATTCTCTAAAATAAACTATCAGTAAAACTGAAAGATCCAGTGAGTTTTTTACTATTCCTTGTTTAATTGGTAGTTTACTTATTGATAAAGCCTTAGCTGATTTAGGTGCTAGCATTAATCTCATGCCTTACAAAATGTTCAAGCAACTAGGTCTAGGGGAACCAAAGCCCACTAGGATGAGTATTCAACTAGCTAATAGATCTATTAAATATCTTAGGGGAATCATAGAAGATGTGCTAGTAAAGGTAGATAAATTTATATTTCCTATTGATTTTGTTGTGCTTGATATGGATGAGGATATTGAGGTACCTTTAATTTTGGGACGTCCATTCTTAGCCACTGCTAGAGTTGTTATTGATGTAGGGGATGGTAAATTAGTACTTAGAGTTGGTGAGGAAGAAGTCGTTTTCAAAATCTATGATGCTATGAAATTTTCTAAAGAACAAGATGATTCCTGCTATTTTGTTGATATTATTGATTACTTTGTTCAAGATAATTTTCAGGAAATTTCTCTCGCAGACACATTGGAACTGTGTCTTATTCAAGTTGGGGGGAAGATGAAGCCACCATTGAAATCGAAGAACTAAGAAAGGAGTTAGATTCTAATGAAATTATCACGAGACACATAAGTTATGAAAGTATAAAGATAAATGATGAATTGAGATAGAAACCTTCCATTGATGAACCCCCTAAATTAGAGTTAAAGCAACTGCTAGATCATTTAGAATATGCCTTTTTAGGGGCAGATTTAACTTTACCAATTATTATCGCATCAAATTTAAGCATTGCAGAAAAAGGGGAACTACTCCACGTGTTAAGGGAACACAAGCAGGCTATAGCTTGGAAAATTTCAGATATTAAGGGAATTAATCCTTCTTTTTGCACCCACAAAATTTTAATGGAAGATGAATATAAACCACCGGTGCAAGCTCAGAGACGATTGAATCCCAACATGAAGGAAGTCGTAAAAACTGAGGTAATTAAACTTCTAGATACAGGTATTATTTATCCTATTTCTGACAGTTCTTGGGTAAGTCCTGTGCAGGTTGTTCCTAAAAAGGGAGGCTTGACCGTGGTGTCTAATGACAAAAAAGAGTCAATACCTACAAGAACAGTCACTGGATGAAGAGTTTGCATTGATTATAGAAAGCTAAATGACGCAACTCAAAAAGATCATTTTCCCTTACCTTTTATTGATCAGATGTTGGAAAGATTATCAGGTCACATATATTGTTGTTTCCTAGATGGCCTCTCTAGTTATTTCCAAATCCCGATAGCTCTAAAAGATCAGGAGAAAACAACATTCACATGTCCGTACGGTACGTTTGCTTATCGTAGAATGCCTTTCAGTTTATGTAACGCTCCTGCTACTTTTCAGTGATGCATGCTAGCCATCTTCAACGAATTCGTGGAAGACATCATGGAGGTATTTATGGATGATTTTTCAGTTTTCGGTAATTCTTTCCAACTTTGTCTTAATAATTTAAAACGTGTTTTGATAAGATGTGAAGAGACAAATTTAGTACTAAACTGGGAAAAAAACCACTTTATGGTTCAAGAGGGTATTGTATTAGGACATAAAATTTCTAGTAAAGGGATAGAGGTAGATAAAGCAAAAATTGAAACCATTGAAAAATTACCTCCCCTTAATTCAGTTAAGGCTATAAGAAGCTTTTTAGGACATGCCGGTTTTTATCGCAGGTTTATTAAATATTTTTCTAAAATAGTTAAGCCTTTAACAAAGCTGCTAAAAAAAGACATGCTTTTCAACTTAGACCAAGAATGTTTAGAATCTTTTAACGCTCTTAAGGAAAAGTTAGTCAATGCCCAATTATGATTTCACCTGATTGGAATCTACCTTTTGAACTAATATGCGATGCAAGTGATTTTGTAGTAGGTGCAGTTTTGGGACAGCGAAGAGACAAGCACTTTCAACCGATCTATTATGCTAGCAGAACTTTGACAGCTGCTCAAGCAAATTATACTACCACAGAAAAAGAATTGCTAGCCATTATTTTTGCATTTGACAAATTCAGATCTTATTTGATTTTGTCAAAAGTCATTATTTATACTGACCATTCTGCTTTTCGCTACCTTCTAACTAAAACTAATGCAAAACCTCGATTAATAAGATGGATTCTATTGTTACAGGAATTCGATTTAGAAATAAAGGACAAGAAAGGAGCTAAAAACTTGGCAGCAGATCACCTTTCAAGATTAGAAAACACACAACCCCAGTACCTCGATAAAATAAACGACTTGTTTCCTGAAAAACAACTCATAGCCTTAGCAGATGCAGCAGTTCCTTGGTTTGCTGATTTTGCAAATTATTTAGTAGCTAACATAACCCCAAAAGGGCTGACCCATCAGCAAAAGAAGCAATTCTTCGCTGATGTGAAAAACTACTTTTGGGAGGATCCTTTTCTTTTTCGAATTTATACAGATCAGGTTATTCGAAGATACGTTGCTGAAACAGAAGCATACCAGATTTTAAATCACTGCCATTCAGGACCTACAGAAGGACATCACAGTGGAGCTAGAACTGCTCATAAGGTACTCGAATCAGGCTTTTACTGGCCTACACTTTTCAGGGATGCCAACAGGTATGTGACCTCTTGTGATAAATTTTAGTGAACAGGTAATTTTTCTCCACATAATGAAATGCCTCAGAGCTATATACTTTCATGCGAAATATTTGATGTATGGGGTATTGATTTCATGGGTCCATTCCCTACTTCATTTGGGAATAAGTACATCCTAGTAGCTGTAGATTATATATCAAAATGGGTGGAAGCCCAAGCCTTACCTACTAATGATGCTAGAATGGTAGTACGATTTTTGAAGAAACTTTTCTCTCGATTTGGAACACCTAGGATAATTATTAGTGATAGGGGCACCCATTTTTGCAATGCCCAATTTGAAAAAGTTTTAAAAAGGTATGGGGTACACCATAGAACAGCTACCCCTTATCATCCACAAACTAGTGGCCAAGTCGAAGTAACAAATAGGGAACTAAAACGCATCTTAGAGAAAACAATAGAAACAAATAGAAAAGATTGGTCAAGAAAGATAGACGATGCTTTATGGGCCTATAGAACTACTTTTAAAACACCCATAGGTACATCTCCCTATAAACTTGTCTACGAAAAAAGTTGTCATCTGCCATTTGAACTTGAACATAGAGCATTTTGGGCTATCAAATTTTTAAACCTTGATTTTAAGCTTGCAGGTGAGAAAAGATTAATGCAGTTAAATGAACTAGATTAATGGCGTTGCAATGCCTACGAAATCTCACGACTATATAAGGAAGCCATGAAGTGACATCATGACAAACGACTGAAACAACCTAAGCAGTTCAAAACAGGTGATCTTGTCTTACTCTACAACTCAAGGCTGAGACTATTTCCTGGAAAACTCAAGTTGAGGTGGTTAGGTCCATTCACTGTTCAAACTGTCTTTCCATACGGCACAATTGAGGTAACTCACCCCAACCATGGTACGTTCAAGGTAAACAGCCATAGGCTTAAACACTATAGAGGTAAGAATTTTAAAGATAACAGGGAGGAGCTTCAGCTCTACGAAATCCCTTCGTGATACATCCAGGTAGAGTCGAGCTTAGACTCTAAATAAGCGCTTCTCGGGAGGCAACCCGAGCACAAACTTAGTAAATTTTCCTTTATTTTTGATTTTAGTATTTTTATGCATCAACTAACCCTTATAAATGCAGAAATTTAGGACCACACGACCATGCCCACGGGCGTGTCCAAGGCCGTGTGAACAATTAAAATAGAGACACGATCGTGCATCCAGGCCATGTGTAAATAGGGCACAATTTTCCTAAAAACACGAGCTACCGACAAATCGACACGGCCGTGCGACATGGCTGTGGCAAACCTTTCAACTTAGACATGGGCTTACACAAAACCACACTCCCGTGTCCCCAGACCGTGGCCAACACTATCAATTGAGACACGGTCATGTGACTACCTACACGACCGTGTGATTAACGAAAACCTCATTGCAAACGGCCGTGTAAATTATAACACGACCATGTGAAAAGCGAACACGATCGCAAACGGCCGTGCGAGATGGCCAACACGGGCGTGTACTTCAAACTAGGCTCGTAAAACCACTGAATTTTGAATTACACGGGCAAAACTTGAGTCACACTGGCGTTTTCCATGCCCGTGTGACCCAAAAACTATAAATAAGGGATCACTATTCACCTTCTCCTTCACTCAAACCCTAAATCCTCTCACCCAAACTCTTCCCCAACCACCATAAACGCCGCCTCTGACCCTCAAAGCACCACCACACTCGTATAGGACTATCCCATGCCTGTGGAAAGCTTCCCACGACCGTGCTCATCTCCCATTTGGTTCTATTTTTTTCATTTTTCTTTTTAATTTTTACTACTCTATTTTATTTATTTTTATCATGATTATATTTAGATTTAGAATTAATTCAAGCATGGAATTAGTTACACTAGGATGAATAATCTTAGGTTAGTCCTCATTTTATTTTTAAGAACATTATCATTCTAATCTACATATTTGTTATTTATATATAGTTTTTGATTCAATTTAATTTCAATCTTTAGGACTAATGTTTATTATTTTGTTGCTAGGCATCATGTCATCATCGCGCGGTAAAAAAGCTATCGTCCCCGCTTCAAAGAAACGCAACGGACCTGGTGGTTCATCCTCGCGACCCATTGCTGAGAACCGCCATCCTTTCCTCCATTTTTTGCAAGCCTCCCAAGAGGAGCGATATGAAATACTTCAAGCTCGCACCTTAACCACTGGCTGATGCATAGATTGGGCCGCCTTCGAGCAAATACACCTAGTGGACGAGGTCAGGGCCCTATTGATGACCGGTCCAAGGGAGTAGTTTTTTTAGATCATGGAGCCCACATACTTGGACCTCACACTCAAGTTCTGCTCCACATTTTAGCTCCAAACCGTGAAGAACAGATACGATGATCCAGGAATAGTCCAGTTCTGTTTGGGAGGTCTCGTGTGACAGCTTGGTGTCCCAGAATTTGGCATAGCTCTCGGTCTCTATACCGAGCAATTTATGGAAGAGGAGGACCTCTCCACGCTTCACCGCCACATTCATTTAGCACCGTCTAGGTGTTGGGAGGCCCTAGTCCCTGCGTCATCAACATACGACCCTAGTAGCTCTAAAGCGACTAAGCTTATCCAGGCCCTGAGGTATCTATATTCTCTTCTTGCACACACACTAACCGGCAGGGGAGAGAGCACAGGGGTCGTCTGTACCCACGACGCCTACTTCCTATGGTGCATGGGGAACGCACGTGTCATCGACTTAGCTTACTTCATCACCAATGCAATCCAGCATCAGATAGAGAGGCACCGCAAGGGCGTAGTTTCTATGGGCCCATACATCACAAGATTAGGCAGCTATTTCGGCTTATTCAACACCGCAGCCCAGACATCCTCATATACTTTGGTGGGCCAGATGTCCCCATAGGGCATTCAGACCATGCTTCACATAAGGATGATCGAGCGGAGGCCAAGAGGCAGCCCTTTCCAGTATCGCCTCATCCAGGAAGGCGAGGACCCTAAGGACATTCCTGATGATGTCCCACCACCACCACAGGAGGAGGATGCACCTATAGAGCCACCACCCCCTCGCCGCCCATCTCATGCAGTAGCCACCTATGCTGACATATCTGAGTGCCTATCCTGATTTGAGCAACAATGCTTCCAGTGCTTCGACCACATCGACGCCACATTACAGCAGATATGCCAGCAGCTTCATATCACTTCCCCACCGCTACCGCGCGATCCATCTGAGGATTAGAGACTTCTATTCCTCTTAACTTTATTTTTATCTTAACTTTTATTTTAACACTGATCTCTATTTTCACCTTTTCTTCTAACTTTATTTTCCTTTTTACTTTTATTTTTATTTTTATTTTTAGTTCATTTTATCTTTTTCATTATTTGAATATTAGTGTTTTTAAAACTTTACTTTATTTTATTTTATTTCTTTTTCATATCAGCCAACTCCTAACGAGTAATCTCTCTTGATCCGAATTCCCCACGACTAATAAATACATTCACAGTTTCAAAGGAGCTCTACAGCTCAAATCCATATGGAAATGGGAGCACCCTGCCACAACAGCCAGCTCTTCCAATTCCAATCTCCGTCTCACAAATTTATCCAAAATTCAGGGAGTTTCATGCGTTTCCCTATCTTATGATCTTGTGCTTTTGTTGCTACTAATGTTATCTTTGTACATTGAGGGCAATGTACATCTTAAGTGTGGGGGGAAAATCTATTTTCAGTCTTTACACTCTCATTGAAATCCCTGAACTTTTTACTAACATTTTGCATTGTTCTCAAATTCTCACTTTCACTCTTTGCATTATCTTCAATCTCCTATTAGGAATATATTCTGATTGATTTATGATTTTTATTGATATGTGAGAATTAAGACATAGGTGCTTGTACTTTGATTATTCAAACTTTAAAACATTAGGGAATCAAGCATGATAAGTTGAAATTTTTGATAACCCTATTTTTTTCATAAGTTATTCTCCTTAATTCAAAGTGTTATCTTGAGATTAGAAATTTGCAGGATTGACATCAAAAGCCATAATTCTGGTGAGATTTTTTAGCCTTTTGAGCATACATTCTTTCGTGCTCACTTTTATTATTGCTTTGAGTGAGTCAATACTGATTTGTTATTCTAGAACTTGCTTCGATTATACATGTCGAGACCACATCATTGATTTGATATATCGAAATGATAAAGGCACCTAGGATTTAACCCACTTACTTCACAAAAGCCTACCTCCATATATTAACCCCTAGTAAACCCCAATGAGCCTAACAACCTTTTCTTTGACTTACCTCTAATATTAACCTTTCACCCATTTTTTGTCAAATTCCATTCAATTATTTTGACCCCTATTTTTGTCGAGATTTGAGTTGAAATTTTCATCTAGCTTTATTCTCTTTCCCAGATTGTAAAATTTATTATATTGTAGTTGAATTGTTCCTAAAAAAAAATCGTATGTATTAATTCAGTTGTAATCTTTAATACTTCAAATAGTTTTTGCATATTTCTATTTTAAGGATACCAAAGCGGAAATGATGTTATCATAGGAATTAGCTCAAGAAATATGTTCCAGTGATAGAGATTTTTCTAGCTAAATAATTTTTCAATTCTATCTCGATTCTAACCTTCTTTTGCAGCCTGTGACAACACCCCTAACCAAGCCCCATTACAACCATTGAAAGACCTTTTGATTGATGTATCATATCAATCTACAGTGGTGGAGATCTGATTTTCTAGTAAGCCTATGGTAATAACTTTTCAGGTTGACTAGAGAGTATTAAATTCTTGAACCTTAAACACCTTGAGTGGATAGAGTGAATCTTTAGTAAGGATGTCAACTCCTATTAATTAAGATGGAGAGATAATTACTTAGGAGAAGGGAGAAAACTTATGTTTCAATGATAAAATTCTCAACTTAGAGTAATTGAATCTTTAATATTCTTCTGATTGAATTATCATTGTATGATTACCTGTGGATTTGTTTGAAACATTATTAATAACGATTGTAAGTTAAGAGGAATGATTCTTAATTTGGGATTGAGATTTTGCTTGAGGACAAGCAAAGGCTTAAGTGTGGGGGTATTTGATAAACGATAAATTATACATATTTTTACCTCTTGTTTAGCCTAATTTCTGGATGAATTATTATTAATTTTGTGAGATTTGGTGCTCTTAACCCTTCTATTTCATGTTGTATACTCAGGAGAGCATAGGGAAGAGAAAAGAATGAAAAACAGACCGAAAACGAAGAAAATGGGCCAAAGTGGGAAAATGACACGGCCCAAGAAGTCACCACACGCCTGTAGCACACGGTCGTGCCAGACAAGGTCCAACACAGCCCAGCCCTGACAAGCACGACTAGGCCACACGGCTGTGCCACCTCAATAGGCCCGAGCACGGTCCATATCGAAACCACATGGGCGTGGCACACGAGCGTGTCCCTGTCGTGAGGAAGTGCAATTTCACTCGGATTTGGATACTTACAGGTTAAGAAAGACATCCCAAAGCTCTATATAAAGACCCTAGGAGGCAACTCTAAGGGTGTACTCTTTTCTCCCAAAAGGAGCACCATATTTCTGCCAACATAAGGAGTGAAAGCAAGGAATTACTCCAAGAGAAGCCGATTGATTCATCCCAAAAGCCAGAATTCTACATCAAGACAGAGGATCTCCCTAAATTCCTTCAGGGGTTTTTGGGTTCTTTATGTTTTGTTATCTTAATTCTTCTGAAATGTTTTCTTTATTAATTATGAACTAAACCCCTCAAATACTTGAGGGGGATGAAACCTAAGACAAATCTTGTTATTATTCATTCTTGAATTATATGATGAATACTTGAATTGTTCTTAATTATGTGTTCTTCATTCTTGATTTAATAATCCTAGGTATTACTTCAAGAAACCGATGTGCTTAGGCAGAGGAGCAAAAGTCCCTGTTTTAAGAGTAGATCTACCATAATTAAGCGGAGTTGTTGCAACCCTAGACATAGGGCGACATAAATCTGCCAAATTAGGGTCAAACCTAATAGGGGGATCCATAGATCGAATTAATGCAACCTAGGGGTGTTAATTAATAAAGAAACTTTAGTTAACCACCTGGGATTAGTTGTTCTTATCCTCGACGGAGGTATTAACATAGGTTAGGGATCTCTACGGATCAAGTCAACTGAAGAAATCGTCTAGTTCAAGAAGTTAATAACAAGAGAAGTCTAGGTAGATTCTCCCTTAAGTGTTGCTTATATCAATCAGCTTTTCCCGAAAGTCTTCCCCAATTTACTTCTTGTTTACTTTTAGTTAGTTTTAGAATTGGTTTCATACAAATCTCTTTTATTTTTAGGTTAGATAATAGAAAGGAAGTGAGTACTAGTACTTTTGGGTCCCTTGGGTATGATAACTCGGTCTTGCCGCTAAACTATACTACTGTTCGATAGGTGCACTTGCCTTAAAATCGTGATATTAGTTAGTTTTTGGTGTGATTAGTGTTTATAAATTTTATTACTTAATATCGCGTAGATCACTGCGCATGCATCTAAGTTCCCAGAATACCCAAATATTGTATGTTGACACCAGATCCTGAATCAGAAGATTTGGCTATAGGTTAACAATTCCCAAAGAATGAGGAATGTGTGTTTGACATTAAGAAGTATATCATGAAAGTGTCAGGACTACGAAGTCATTGTATCTAAATCGACATTATATATTGGGGAGTGTTGGAGGTTTACAGAAGGTTTGAACTGGTGGGTACGAGCTGCATCGATGCAGAGGTCGCAATTGTGAGAGATTCAGAAATATATAGGTGACCTGCCACCAAATGAGGTAGTAGTTTTGGTACATTTCGACACTTTAAGGGCTTGTTCTCTAGGCATTTTAAGATTAATTATGTTATTTTCAGTACTAGTAGCTTAAGTATAAAAATAAGCATTTTTATGCATAAATTGATGTTTATTGACCTATTATGCCAATTCGGGCTTTAGGTAGTTATAAATTGTCCAATTAAGTGTCCAGGATGATTATTTAGTGGCCTAAGAGCCTCATGGATGACACCTGAGTGGAGCGCAACAAGTAAAGCCAGAAGATCAATTGCCATATGTTGGTGTCATGGAGAGCAAGCACCGGGAAGGCTAAAATTGTCTGTACAATTGATATATTTCAAGATTAGGGCTCCTAATTGACCTAGTTAAGGGTTCTAAATGTGTCTATAAATAGGACGGCTATTCTTAAGCTAGAAGAGGTTGATTAGGAGCCATAGTAGTAGATTTATGTTTCTATTACATTGTTATTTCAATTCCAAAAACTCTTTGTTCTTTTTGACTAGGTTCGGTTTGAACCTAAGTCTTTTCTATTGAAGTATTTAGTTTTATTTCATTGTTCTTATTCAAAAATCGAAGATCAATTAATGATTATGAGTTTACGCAACATCAAGCACATCCGATTACACCGATTGAACAAATTCTCACCCTTTTCTTATTTAGTTTATTTATGTTATTTTGCATGTTTAAATTAAACCTAAGGGTTATGACATCTCGATCGATGAGAGGCTAAATGTTTTGGATGATGAACAAGTGGATGTGAGAGTAGTTAACGGATGGATTAGGTTTTTCGAGATGAATTAATTAGTGATAAATTATGTGTGCTTAAACCCTAGGGGTGATGACCCCAGTAAGTAATCTAGGATAAACAAGGTCGAGAGATAAGTTTACCGAGTAAATCATAGTTTATTTTGGTAGAGAAAGAGAGGTCGAGAGACAAGTGAGTACCTATCAATTAATTAATTAGTAGATGCTGTAAACTAGTTAGTTAGTAGTTAATTCCAGCTAAAATCTAATTATGAAGTTAATTGCGACATTAAAATGAGTTAATCTTCTGCTTGTTATTTAGTTGTTCATTGTAATATTTATTTTAGTTATTACTATTTATAATTATTATTGTAAAAATATATTTTTGGTTTAATTCATCCTCCCTTGGTTCGATCTTTGGAATACTTACTAGTGTTTCGTTATAACACAACTATATTATAATTTGACTTGTGCACTTACAGACATCGCCATTTTAATTTAATATATTTTGGTGTGGCATTTATACTCTAAACTATAACATGTTTGCGGTCAAGTTTTTAGTGCTGTTGCTGGGGAGGTTTCGATATTAAATAAAAAATTTTTAATTTCCGTAATCAATAAGATAAATAGGAAAATTAAAATTTATAGATATGGTTTCTTTTATTTTATTTTCTAATTCTTGCCATTTATTTCCTTTTATGTGTTAGGTCTTAGTGTTTGACTCAAAGCGGGAACATTCTAGTCAAGTCGTACCCTGATCTAGAGAAACTTCTAAGGTGTCATTGTCAAGGAAGAAACGAAAATCCAGTTGTAGGAATTGATCTTCCTCGAGAAAATTCAATGTTTGACGATCACTTGAACGAAAACAGAAAATTCATAGAGAGCTATTGATGGCTCAACGAACATTACACGAGTCGCACTACCAACATTAGATGCCGTGCGGGGCAATATTTACATATTGGTGATTAATGCAAATAATTTCAAGATAAAGATGTCTACAATCCAGATGATCCAAAACATGTTGCAATTTAAAGGAAATATGATGGAGGATCTGAATCAACATTTAAAGCTATTCCTTCAACTGTGTGACACCTTTAAATACAATGGAGTGACTGATGATGTTGTTCGTCTTCAGTTATTTCCAATCTCATTATGCAATAGTGCGGTCGAATGGTTAGATTCACTGGAATCATGACATGGGATGAACTAGTGGAAAAATTTGTCCATAAAATATTCCCTATAAGTCGAACAATTTAGCTTCAATGTGATATTGCAAATGCTAAACAATTCAAAGGAGAAGCGTTGTACAAGGCATGAAAGCGATTCAGATTGATGATACGAAAGTGTCCCTATCATGGACTATAAGAATGGCTCCAGATCCAAATATTTTTACAATCATGTAGATGGTAACATAAAGGCTAGTATAGATGGAACAACTGGAGGATCCTTTATGCACCACACATATGAGAGAGCATATCAAATTATAAATGATATGGAAATGAACTCGTATATGTGGCGAAGTGAGAGATTCTCGTACAAACCAAAACCTCAAATCGTGAAAACAGTCACCAAAGAAGACAAATTTCAACAAATTTTTGGAGAAGCTAAATTAGTTGGAGACGACCACCAAATTTAAAAGGGTAGAACCGTACATGGAAAACCAATTGAAAAATGTCAGCTATATTGCTAATAGGGCACAAAACCCCTATTCAAACACTTATAACCCCGTTTGGAAGGATCATCCGAACCTTAAATGGGAGGTAATCAAGGAGGAGAAAATCAAGTGTAGAATAGACCGGATCTTCCATACCAACCACCCCATATGCAACGATTGCAAGAAAGATCTACGGATACGACCATGCTACATTTGGTAAAAAACTCAACTGGACTGAGGGGGATATGCAAGCCATGCGTGCAGATATGAATTCTAGGAAGGAGTAGATGAGATAGATGATAAGTTTGTTACAAAAACCAATTGGTCAAGGTATCCCTAATAACACGAAGAGCAATCCTCGCAGACATGGGAAGGAATAGGTCAATGTGATCACTTTGCGATCGGATAAACAACTTAACAACCCAAAAGCACCCATACATGAAGAGGAGAAATCATCTTGAAGTTGTTGATAGGCCCTTAGGAGAAACCACGCCCGAAGGGCTAATAGAAGAAGTGGCTGAACCTATAGCTAAACTGGTAAGCTCAAAATCGAGCATAATAAAAGTACCACTCCCGTCGAGGTCAGATGATAAACAAAAAAGGGATGAAGTGAACTTTGTAATCTTTCTCAACTTGTTTAAATCCCTCAATGTTAGTTTGCTCATTTCGGAACTTATTGATAAAATTTTGAATTATGCCAAGTACCTCTAGGAAATTATGATTAGGAGTAAAAAAATTGAAAAAGGGTGAACAAATCAACATTGACACTACATGTAGTGATATTATTACAAAGAAGATACCTCATAAATTAAAAGATCTTGATAGTTTTACGATCCCAGTAGAAATAGGCGATAGGCATTTCAACAAGGCATTTCAACAATGCCCTCTGTAATTTAGGTGCCAACATTAGCTTAATTGCCTTATCTATTTACTAGAAGCTAGGATTAGGGGATCTTAAAAAAATACTTCGATAACATTACAACTAGTTGATAAATCTCTAGTACAGCCAAAAGGTGTGTCAGAAGATGTATTAGTCAAAGTGAGGAATTTCATAATACCGATAGATTTTGTAGTTCTCAATTTTGAAGAGGATCAAGAAATTCCCATTCTGTTGGGAAGGCCATTTTTGGCCACCTCCAAATCAAACATCGACCTTGAAAAAAATGAATTGATAATGAAAATCGATAATGAAATAGAAGTGTTGAAATGTGACCATGATTCCCAAAGTGAGGAATTAATAGGGGAGGAATATTTTTTTCCAATTCAACTCAACCCCTAACAACCTTGATCGAAGGTATGTGTGTAGTCATGTAAGTGCTAGGGTGAGCCCAATTCAAGGACACACGACATATGGAGTGATCTTGGTGGAAACAAACTTTATTGGGCAGAGGAGGACAACTGACAAAGATGAAAAATTATGATGGTAAAATCAAACGAACTACCGGACGATTTCGTTTGTAACACATAATTAAACAATCAGAAAATTAATTAGACATGTAAACAATGTAAATTATTTCTTTAATTAATGTTATTTGTCTATTTCATACATTAGATTTTTGTATTTAACTGTTTATTTTGAGATTTAGTGGGAATAGCGTGTTCGAGAAGAAAGAAATAAGACAAGAAGTTGTTCAAAAACATCCATAGACGATCGAAAGGCGTAGAATAGACCCGAGTGAGGAAAACAGATATGTTCCAAGTTGGGTTGCAACATAGGAACCCTCATGTTGTGACACACAACCTTAAAATAGAAGAATTGGAGATATCAGAGTCATGTTGAGACACACAAGGCCTGCGTTGCAATACACCGGGATAAAACCATAAAGAAGAGCAAACCAAAGTGTCGTGTTGTGACACACCTAGTGAATAAACCAACTTTCTTTTTCAGTTGAAACATAATCTTTTGAGATTACCTAAGATTCACACAACATGGATTCCTTAAGCAACCTCTTCCTTGATTGTATTGGTAAATTCACATAACTTTCCTCCTCAAAACCATGCGGAACCATATTCCTGATTATGAGTCAAGCTCTGATAACTTCATTGAAATAAGAGCAAAGGAGATGGAGTTCGAACATTACCTAAAGGAGATTGAAAGTAAGACACCCCTTCAAGAAGAGGATTTGAATCCTTGTTCTCGTTAAATGAAAAAACTCGGGAAAAAATCCATTACTACAAATGGAAGGGATTCTATCGATGCCCAATAGAGCTCGAAAACATACTTGTTTTTCAAGAGTTCTATATTGCTTTGAAAAAAGCTGATCTGAAATGATCGGGTGATGCATTATGGTTACGGATAACAATTCGGGGCAAAGAAATCTTTGTTTCCTTTCTAGAGATTTCAAAATATTATAAGGTCCCTTTTTATTTGTACAATTTGTGCAAGGAACTAACTCAACATTTTTCCAAAATGTTGACATGGAAAAAATTATTAAAGTCTTAATAGATGGAAGTAAGGAATGGAAATGACATTTAGGGACAGATTACTTGACTTCGTTCTGGCAAGTAGAGTTATCACCAAAAGCGAGGATGTAGTTACAATTCATCAGTAGTCAAAATTTCCCTATAGTAGATATTTCTAACATTGATACTTTTCAAACCATCCTTTTATATGCTATCGTGCAATAAGAAAGAATCTATGTTAGGACATGGATATACCAGAGCATGATTCACTATGTCTAAAAAATTAAGGTTGAAATATTCTTCCCCCATCTTGTAACAGAATTGTGCAAGTGAGTGAAGGCAACAGTATGACGTTCGATACGTGTCTTGCAACCAACAACAAATCCAATAAAACAACCCAGTATGGAGCACCGTGGAAAAGATTAGAAGCACAAGTGGGATAAGCTGTACAAACAAAAACAAGGTGCGAATGAATTAACTAATACGTAATGGATAATTCGTTGGATGCCATAATTTCCGGCTATTAAATACCAAGACAAGGACGAGACTAGCAAGAATGAGGAAGAAGAGGATCCGAAAGAAGAGGTGGAAGACCTCGAAGAAGTAGAAGAAGACCTAGAAGAAAAGGCATATATGACCATCAATTCCATCTAAATTAGAACATTTTTTTTAAGAAAATTTCAAACTTATTTCTTATTATTTTTCTAAGACTTGGATATTTTATTTTGTTTGGGTTGGACAATTTTAATTTTTAGGATTTGATAGTTTTAATTTATTAGGTATGTGGCAGTTGTATTTTTCTTATGGAGGATCCTTACTATTGTTGTCCAGCAATACAATCTTAGAGCTTCATTCACAAGGAAAAGACCACCCACCGAATTTTGAGGACTTTTCATGATTATTGGGTAATGCCTTTCCTTCATTTTTATTTGCACATTAGGGACAATGTGCCAATTAAAGTGTGTGTGGGGGGTGACATAGAAAAATTTCAAATTTTTATTAGTTTTGTTTTGTTTCATTTTTAGTATACTTTAGTAGTTAAAATTTTTTATTATTGTGTATTTTGTTTGTGCTTGATCTTGTAGAAATACAAGTGATTGATTAGGAGCATGTACCTATGATGATTGTTTAAATTAAAAATTTACCCTAAAAATAAATAATGTTTGTTATTTATATTTAGAATAATTAGTTCAATTTATTAAATTGTGAATAGGAAAAGGAAATTAAATGTACCAAGTCATAAATGTAGATACAAATAAGCAATTACGCTTATTGAATTTTAGGATGATTATTTAAAATACTCATCCAATAAATTCATAGTTACTAAAATGGTGCATCATAATAAGTATAAGTTTTACAAGCATGTGCTTAATTTAAAATGAATTGTGGGAAGAAAAGCATTGTCAGAGTTAGAAGCATTGCGAGTGTGATAAAAGCATAGAATGAGATAAAAGCCAAGAGAGTGTGGATTGTTCACAGTGTAATAAAAAATATGAGAAATTGAGAAGAATCTCACTCATATTAACAAAAAAACTCGTAAGTGCTTATTCTTATAAATATTGCACTAGAGTTCAAAGCATGAATAAAAATAAGCTGAGTAGGAAAATTTTAAATTGACTAGATTCTTCACTCATAAATGCTATATTCGCGTGCACATTTTGATGGAATTCTATATTTAATTTTCTTTTGATTCTTTTCTTTGTAATATATTATGAACTACTTGGTTTGACTATGAATAATTGTAAGTTGTTTAATTTTCTAGCTAGAACTATATATTTAGGCAATTCTTTCTAGTGTTAATGCTTCGATTTGTTCTCGTGTACCAAGCCAGCTCAAGTACATTTTCTTTTGCTTGTGTAACACCCCTTACTCATACCTGACACCAGGACAAGGTACGAGGCGTTACTTAGCTAAGGCACATACAATCATACATTCCTGGATCAATAATCTTCATTCTAATTTAAAACTTTTCAAACATTGCTTTTAAGTCCTTAATATGGGCCTATGAAGCCCAAAACACACTTTAGACTTGATTTGGGACTATTCTGAGTACTTAGGAAACTTTCAAGAAAAACCACTGAAAACAGGGCACACGCCCGTGAGGATGGGCAACACTCTCGTGTAGCCTTAGAACATGGCCGTGCTAAAGGCCCGTGTAGTTCACACATCCTAAGCATATAAGATCACGCCCGTGCCCCTCGTCTATGTGGATTAATTTTCTAACATCGAACCTATAGGGGTTTTTACACGGCCTTGACATGCCCGTGTCCTAGCCCGTGTGTGAAGACCTTGACATTTTGTTTCTGAAGTCAGCAACAATTTAGGGTCACACAGCCATGGCACACGCCTATGTGCTAGATTGTGTCTTTCACACGATTGAGACACACGGCCGTGTCTCAGCTCGTGTGGTTACTACTGGGCATTTAATTTTACCAACCTAAGGTGCAGGGGTCACACGGCCTGACCACACGCCCATGGAGCGGACCATGTGTCACACACGGCCTAGACAGACGCCCGTGTGTCCCTTGTGGACAAATATAAGGCTATCTACCAAGCCTTTTGCCACCCTGAGACAAGATCAATCACATACCAATTTCAAACAACACATCCTATGACATAAATACACCTCTATAATGCCACAACAAGTCATTCTCATCTCAAACACTTTTCATTACTCATGCATATTCCTCACATACTTAAGTGATTCACTCATGTACTTAATCATCCATACGTTTTGCCCATCCTTGAAAACATCATCATTTTATAAATATATCAGCGAAAATATTAGCCAATATCCATGGCTTTATTCAAAATAGAGTATTCCAAAATCAAGCCAACACACTTGGCGTAACACCCCAAACTCGGCCCAGATGTTATGGTCGAATTTGGCGGCGTCACATGGAAGGGTGATTCGTATAATTCGATGTTTGTTGGAAACCTTGAAAATGTTTGATCGCCGCAATTTAAATCAGTATTTGCAAAATGTGTTTCCACTTCCAAACCCTGCCTCGTACGAGGAGTACTTTAGCTTAAAACGAAAACTAGTGTAAACTTGTATATTTGTAAGTTGAAATAAAATCTTAAGTTGTTAATTTAAAAAAAAACCCTTAGTTTTCATATTCATTATTTTTTCCCCAAGTTTCGATTAATGTAGAAGCTTTTTTCTTTGAAAATGTTTGCATACTGATGTTTGATGTGTAAATCATTATTTTCTTTTTAAAACACGAAACCTAAACTAGAGGCTAATTAATCAAGTGTAACAAAATCCCCAAAATCAAAATCAAAACCGGAGAAAGGCCTTATTACAACAAACCTAAAAAGAAAGCATTTAAAGTAATGTAAAATAAAGTACTAAAATTTAAAGCTGTTCGTAGTGCGGCCACCTCCGAGTCCTCCCATACGTCGAACTGCCTACTGTGGATTACCTAAAAATATTTTTTAAAAAAAGGGGGTGAGTTTACGAAAACTCAATGTGTACATCCCTCATCGATCATATAGCATGCATCACATCAATTTGGGCCTAAGCCTATTACAATAACGGTGGCATGTGGGCCTTAGCCCATAATAGCCTCCATTGGCTTGACCCCGTATCACAATTAGAACCAGAATATGTATGCACAAATACCCCAACCAACCCTGCACTCCATATCCCGTCCAACCTGCACTCCTGTGGGGATTAAATCAACCCACCCATCCCAACACTCCAATGTAGCACCAGTTGCGACACTAACCAATGTCATAGCGGAGCTGTCAATCACATAATAGGCTTAAAGTCGTCGGTGGATCCATAGTCGTCAAGCGACCATGCGACCCTAACAATTATACACTTCCTGTAATCAATATTCCTATCCCCCATGCAACATAATATCACATGAATGCAAACATATCATAAATGGCATACAATAACAATCATATAACATATAGGGCTTTTGCTCATTTTTCCCTTCAAGGGCATAACGGTCATTTGTCATTGTGGGCCTAAGTACACGTATCGGCTCATTAACAACTCTACAGTCATTTTGCATGACTTGTGTCACATTTAGCAATCAAATGGTACATTTAGGCTAAGGCAAAATACCGAGGCCCAAGTAAGGCCCACACACTCGTGTGCCCCACGAAGCCCTAAACTACCCTTGGCCATATGCATGACATGAACGGCTTATTATATCCCATTTATCAATGAAATTGGCCCGTGTGGGGACAATGAGCCCATTCGGCTCACATGGCCCATTTCGGCCCATTTGGCCTAAAAGCGGCCCAAGTGCATGAGTTCGCTCATGAGGCCTCTGTCATTGTATCGACCTTTCCACATGAGCATTCATGCACTCATGTGGTTACCGTGACTGTTCTTTTGGCTTTTCGGCATTTCAGCATTTCGACTTTTGTCGATCTATAGTTAGAGTGGTGTGGGTACACAGCTTGTTTACGAAACGTACAATGAATTCCTTAGTGACGAACCTATATTCCAATAAAACCCCTTGTAGTCAAACATCGTTTAAAGTTAATCATTTACTATTACTTAACCTCAAAACACAACTTCCTCACCTTGCCTGAATGAAAGCCCTTGAATCTCCTAAATCCACTGACCACAATCGATTACCCTTCTTGGCCAATTATCTATAGTATCACAAATCCTATTAACAAGATTGTTTACGATAATATGGCTTTAAGTCCAATCCATAATCCATAAAACATTCAGTCCAACAATACTTACCATCCAAACCGATTGGTTGCTGAAAGATGGATCTTGACGCTTGAGAACCCGATTGTTAAAGAACACCTATGGAATCAAACAGAACGATTGAAAAACATGAGAAGATCACAATCGGTCAGAAGAACAACCGCCAAAGTATCGACTTAATTTAAAAGAGATAAGATGAGCCATTCGGCTTTTACCAAAAACACCAAAAGGGAAGAAAGATAAGCACTTATTGAGATTTAACATTTGACCCCACGAACTAGATTGCCTATAGGAGAGGTTCGGCTTATGAGTGATCAAGAGATGGAGAGTAAAAGAGATGGGTAGAAATTCCGTTAACACAAAGAAAAGGGAGAGAAGATGATGGAATTGGCTTGGTCAAGTTGGTATATTCAGCCAAACACCAATAGGGAATTGGCTATGACTGAGAAAGGATAAAAAGCATAGGGAAGAAAGAAAAGGTTTGAGAAAAGCTAGAGAGTCGTGTTCAGCTTTCGAGAGAAAGAACCAAGATGAGAAGAAAGAAGAATCGACAAGCAACAAGTAGCCGAGAAGAGAGGTATTTTAAATAAAGGATGAAGGAAAAGAATTGCCACAACTCGAGAGAATAGTTGCTATATTTGGCTTTTGAATGAGAAGAAAATGAGTCACGATTTAGTAGAGAAAAGCAATAATACCTACTTGCATAAAAAAGTCCAAAACAACGTAAAGAAAATGCCAAAAATGAAAGTGAGAATTCAGCAATACCCCAAAATGACCAATACGACACTCACTTCCTACCCTAAGCCGAATTTGCCACTCCCTCAAGCACCCATAATCGGTTACAACATCCCCATTTCAAATCCCTTGATTTTCTCTTGGAATCTCTCCATGATCTACTCCCTAAATCACTCTTTTGACCATTTCAAACCCTTTCCATCAGAGTTCAATTCCAACTCAACCACTTGCTGTCCAAAGGTGCAAAATAGATGCCCATTGCTCAGTCCAAGAATCAAACTTCAGACCTCCTTGTCACCCTTGTAGCGCCACCTCGTTGCCCCACTTGTGACGCCACCTTGCCATTAGACTACTAGGCTTTTGGTGTCATATTTTAGTCCTAATTATTTAGAAGGCTTAATACTAGGAGTTAGGGTTCCCTAAATGCTAAAAATAAAAATTTTCCCTATATCAAAGCTTGATCCTCGGACTTCATAAAACCCCTAAACACTCCAAAATCACTAATCCAACAGTACTAACATGCACTTCTAGACACAATACACAGAATTAAAAAGCTCAAGTTTTTGGGGCGTTATACTTGGCCCAAAAATAAATTGACACTTAACAAAAGATTAAGTCCCTATACATGCCATTACTTAAAATGATAAAACTAACTATACCAAGTGCTTCGATTGATAGTGTGACAGATGCCTCCGATGTCTCTTGATCCATGAGCTAACTAGGCAGCACTATAAGGAAATGGAAAGGAAAGGGAGTAAGCATAAAGCTTAGTAAGTCGCATGTAAATAAACGACAACAATTGACATGCATTCACATACTTACAACATATCACAATATGCACATGATACATAAATGGCCATAAACACAACTTACTCATTCTCATCCCTTATTAATCATACAACATAAGTTTGAGCTCACATCTCATACGTTTCACATAAGTACTTGTATCACTTATAACATGGTTATATCTTCTTCCAATATAGCATAAACTGTACATTTCCCGTTGAACCCTTTGGAATGCTAAAGGATATTCAATAAGCTGCAAACACAGGGTAGGATGCCGATGCCATGTCCCAGACATGGTCTTACACTGGCTCACATGTCAAGTCGATGCCATGTCCTAAACATGGTTTTACACTGACTCTCATATATCGAGGCTGATGCCATGTCCCAGACATGGTCTTACACCAGCTCTCCTCTATCTGTGCCGATGCCATGTCCCAGACATGGTCTTACATTGGCACACACATCAAAGCTGATGCCCTGTCCCAGACATGGTCTTACACTAGCACTCATATCAATGCCGATGCCATGTTCCAGACAGGGTCTTACACTGGCTCGCACATATCGATGTCGATGCCATGTCCCAAACATGGTCTTACACTGACACATAACGAGGCCGATGCCATGCCTCAAATATGGTCTTACACTAACTCTCGCATGACCCTAGTATCATGGCATGAATATCTGATCTATTCCTACGGTTCAAACGAGAGTTTACCATATCATTTTCATCATACAATTTCATGATCAGAATTGAACATTTCATGCTATATAAATAAATCAATGCATAAACGCAATAGAGTTGTAATATTTACACGCAACTTACCTCGGTATACAAAATGTAAGTAACTAATCGACTTAATCCACTTGCTTGGCCTTCTCCCGGTCTAGGTCTAGATTTCGTATTACTTGATCTATAATAATAAAATTCACTAATTCAATCACCATTTTAAATTAGACATTCTAGAATTCACATTTTGGCAAAATGACCATTTTGCCCTAGACTTCCACAAAATGATAATTTTACCCCTAGGCTCGAAAATCAATCTTCATCAGATTTCCTTATTCACCAAGCCTAGCCCAATCTTTATGACTTTTATGGCAACCCGCAGTTTCCATTATTTCCCACATTTACTACACAATTTACAACCTTTACAAAAAGGTCCATTTTAGGTGTTTTTCATGAACATCACTTCACAAAAGTTGTTTATTTAACAACCAAGATTCATTTTCTTCCATAAAATTCCAGCAAAAAAATATAAGTGCTCTCATGGCAGAACCCTAAGCTTTCAACCATTTTGCAAAATAGTCCCTCAAATAGTTAACTTATGCTACAAGGGTCCCAAAAATACAAAAATCATCAAGAAAGACCATTAAAATCACTTTCTTGTAAGGGTGAAGAGTGGCTGGAATTTTGAGTTTCTAAAACCCTTAAAATGGCTGAGATTTTTGGTGGAAGAAGATGGACAATAGGTCTCCTTTTTCTTTATTTTATTTTAATACCTAATAGTCACTTAATAGACCTAAATTTTTTACTTTTCAATTCCTTGTCTCTCCATGGCCGGCCACCCTCCTTAAAATAAACTTATTTGCCTATTTTCCATAGCTATTTGACACCATTTACTAGAAAAATAAAATTTTTACCCTCCATGCGATTAGTCCTTTTTCACAATTGAGCCCACAATCATTAAAATTAATTTACCAAAATCTCCATGCACTAATATAATCATGATATAGCCCATAAAATAATGCTAAAATAATCTCTCAACCTCAGATATGTGGTTCTAAAACCACTGTTCCCACTAAGCCCAAAATTGGGCTGTTACAATTCTCCCCTTTAGGGATTTTCATCCCCGAAAATCTTACTGGTGAACAGGTTCGAGTATTGGTCTCTCATAGCCTCCTCGGGCTCCTATGTGGCTTCTTCGACTCCATGTCTATGCCATAATACTTTTACAAGTGCTATACTTTTATTCCTTAATTTCTTGACCTCCTGATCTAAAATCTTAACCGATTCATCACTACAGGTCATATCCAGTCTAATTTCAATTTCTACTGGTGAAATCACGTGTAAGGGGTCAGAACGGTAATGGCACAACATAGATACATGGAACACGTCATGAATCTTTTCCAACTCTGATGGCAAGGCTCATTGGTATGCTACCGGTTGAATTCTCTCTATCACTTCATAAGGTCCAATAAACCATAGACTTAATTTGCCTTTCCTACCGAATCTGAGGATTTTCTTCCATGGGGATACTTTCAAAAACACCTTATCACAGACTTGAAACTCAATTTCTATCCATTTCAAATCTATGTAGGATTTCTGTCTATCCAAAGTTGTCTTCAAACAATCACGAATTACCTTCACTTTCTTTTCGGTCTCCTTGACTAAGTTAACTCCGTGAATCTAATTCTCTCTATGTTCGGTCCAATATACGGGCGTTTGGCACTTACACCCATACAAAGCCTCATAAGGTGCCATCTTCAGACTTGACTAATAACTATTATTATAGGTGAACTCGACTAGTGACAAGTACTTTTCCCAACTGCCTTGAAACTTAAGAACATAACACCACAACATGTCTTCAAGAATTTGGATCACGCTTTTTGACTAACCATCGGTTTGTGGGTGAAAAACAGTGCTAAAATTCAATTTAGTCTCCAAAGCCTCTTGTAACTTTTTCCAAAATTGAGAGGTAAATCTCAGATCCCTATCCAAAATAATCTACAAGGGTATTTCGTGAAGTCTCACAATCTTGGAGATATACAAATTGGCTAGTTTCTTGAGTGAGTAGTTCATACGAACTGGTATAAAATGAGTTGACTTTGTTAGTCTATCAACCACAACCCATATAGCATCTTTCTTCCTTGGCGTCAAAGGCAACCAAGTCACAAAATCCCTGGTAACACGGTCCCATATCTACTCTGGAACTATTACGGGTTGAAGTAAGCCCGAAGGTACTCGGTGTTCTGCCTTTACTTGCCGACAAATTAGGCGCTTAGAAACAAACTCTGAAATGTCTCTTTTCATTCCCAACCACCAATACATTTTCTTCAAGTTATTTTACATTTTACGCTATTGGAATGGATAGACAAGCAACTACTTTGTGCCTTACGCAAATTCTGTTGAATAAGTTCATTATCTTTAGGTGCACAAACCCTATCTTTGAACATTAGACATCTGTCAGTACCAATCCAAAACTCTGATTCATCACTCATCTTGCACTGAGTCAACTTGGCTTGCAGATCTTTGTCACCTTTCTGAGCTTCAAAATTTTCTTGAAGGAATATCGGTCTAGCTTTCAACTCTTCTAGGGTCGAACCATCATCAGTTACAGACACCTGAGTATTCATGGCCCTCAAGGTAAGCAATGACTTCCTACTCAATGCATCGCGACTACATTTGCCTTCCCAGGGTGATAGTAAATTATCAACTCATAATACTTAATCTGTAACAGCCTTAAACCAGGCTTAGTCAGAATAGCGATTTCAAAATCACTTCCTTAGGTTTAAGAAAATTTTTTTAGTGTTAAATTATGTGTTGTAGTGTTTTCATAAGTATGCAGGAAAATTTTGGTGAATTAATTTACGCGATTGGAGGCTTGATCGCGAAAAAGGACTAAATCGCCTAAAAAGAAAAAGTTGTAATTTCTAGTAAAATTGAGCTAAATGACCATAGAAGTAAAATTTAAGGGTTTTAAAGGGCAAAAAGACCCCTTCTCACTAGGATGGCTGGCCATGTCAAGAGAAGAGAAGAAAAGTCAAAGGGTTAGGTAATTTTGGTGGGTGATTGGTTAAAATAATGTCTAATTAGCCTAGCCTACACTTTCCTTCTTTACATTTTCTTCTTCTTGCCTATTTTACCAGCCAAAAAGGGGGTTTTGGAGCTTCAAATTTTTAGCTACTTTTATCACTCACAAGTAAGTGATTTTGGGACCTTTTCTTGAATATTTTTGCATATTTGAGACCCTTGTAGCATGAGCTACATTTTGAGGGGTATAATGTGAAAAATGATGGAAATTTTAGAGCTTTTCCATGAATAAATATGTGATGATTGCTGGAATTTTTGAGAAGAAAATAAGCTATTGTTGTTAAATAAACAACTAGGTGAAAGAAATTGTATGAAAACACCTAGAGAGGGCTTAGTTGTAGAAGTTGCAAAATAAAAGGATAAGTATTGGAAATAATGAGAAATTGGGGTAGTAATGGGAATAAAAAGAGTTGGTTAGGCTTGGCTAATGAGGAAATTCGATAAAAATCAATTTTGAAGCCTAAGGGCAAAATGGTCATTTTGCCAAGAGACTAGGGGCAAAACGGTCATTTTGCCTAATTGTGATATTTGGATTATTTTAATTAAAGTATTGATTAAATGGGTGAATTTGTATTCATTTAGATCAAGGAGAACATGGAGTCAACCTTGACCGAGGCAAAGGGAAAACTGCAGAGTGAATTCCACATTTCCTGTATTTTACTTATCGAGGTAAGTTTATATGTAAACGATACCTTCTTAATTAATGTTTTCAATCATAAATAATTTATATGATATGTGGTTAATGGCATAGGTATGGAATGAAATCATGAGAATTGAGAGTAGGGGTAAACTCCCAAAAATTATAAGTTCAGGTGAGCTATGTGTGAAACCATTAGTTAAGAGTTGAAATTAGCATGTTAAGTGCAAATTGCCTGAGTGGCAATTAATATCGATGGGCTAAGTGTGATACCATCGAGAACATATTAATAAGGGTGGGATAAGTGTGATACCACCGTAACTTACTTAGGAATGTGGGCTATGTGTGAAACCACCATGAATTATTGATGATGGCAGGCTAAGTGCGGAACCACCCTATCATTGTTAATTTCATTATGGATGGCTAAATACGAATTTGTCTTGCATGGATGTGTTTATTGTGAAATCACTCGAATGAAATTTATGTGTGATGTGGTGATGAATAAGTGTAGGGAATGTATGTGCTAATAATAATAGCTTTGTGCGTGACATTGTGTTGGGAATGTTGGATGAGTTGTGGGAAGAGTAAGTAAATCTATGTTTGGAGGTATTGGTATGATTGATGCAATAGTTAATTCTTTAATGCATGACTATGGTATTAAATGTTTGCATATAGACTTACTAAGTGTTATGCTTACCCCCTTTTTGCTTTCCTATTTTCTTTTTAGTGTCGCCTAAGTAGTTCGAGGATCTATAGACATTGGAGGCATCATTCACACTATCAATCGAAGCTTTCGGTATGGTTGCATTTTGTAATTGAGTAATGGCATGTATAGGTTAGATAGTCATTTTGGTGTAAAATCTATTAGTGAGCCAATTGTGTTGGCCATTTATGTTATTGAGTTCATTTTGTAAATGGCCTTTGGAATTGGCCTAAAACCATTCAAATTTCTTAATGAAATGAGGTTAATTCTTATGGAATTAGTGCAAAGTTGTTTAGTAGTTTATGCATGCATTTTGGACTTGAGTTGGTTGATGTATGAGTACCTATTTAGGGGATTAGTTGAGTATTAGTGCTATGTTTTGTCGTATAAAGATTGGGATATACTTGTGGTTGTTTCAGGGTGGCTAAGGGCTTGGTAGATAGCCCTAGACTACCCACACAGTCAAACACAAGGGCGTGTGTCTAGGCCATGTGAGACACAAGGGCTACACACGGGCATGTGGCTCGACCGTGTGTCCCCTGCACCTTGCATGAGATGAATTAAATGCCCAGTTGTAAACACATAGGCTGAGACATGGCCGTGTGTCTCAACTGTGTGAAGGGTAGGGCTAAGCACATGGGCATGTGCTTTGGCCATGCGAAAGAAACAGAATACTCAGGTCTTTTCACTGGTGTGTCATGGTCGTGTGACAGACACGGGCTGAGCACAGGGGCATTTGCCACGGCCGTGTGTATGCTGAAGTAAAAAACTGAATGCTTAAGTTTTTGCACACATGCCACAACACGGGCATGTCAAGGCTGTGTGAGGGACACGGGTTGGGCACACGGGCGTGAGCCAGGCCATGTGAAAACACTATAGGTTGATGTTAGAAATTAAATCTACACGGGCAAAGGGCACGGACATGTCCCTAGTGTGTTTAGGCTGTGTGGGGCACACGGGTCATTAGCACGACCATGTTTAGGGGTCACATGGGCGTGTTGCCCTCTCACATGGGTGTGTGCCCTTATTTTGCTACTTATTGAGGGAATTTTCTTATGTGAACGAAATGGTCTCAGGATTGTTCCGAACCATGATTAGGGCCTCATAAGCCCATAAGAAGGCTTGTGGGATAATGTTAGATTCTCATGAGTTTTAGTTAGGTCATACCTTGTACCCTATTTCGACGTCGAGTGTGGGTAAGGGGTGTTACATAATCAGCTTTAACCATCTCCGTTGCCTCAGGTTCAACTCTTTTTGAGTCATCAAGTACTTTAGGCTTTTATGACCGGTGAATATCTGGCATTTCTCACCATACAAGTGGTGTCTCCAAATCTTCAATGCCAAAACTATGGCGCCAGCTCTAAATCGTGTGTTAGGTAGTTTTTCTTGTGTGACTTTAGTTGTCTCGAGGCGTAGGCTATTACCTTGCATTCTTGCATGAGTACGCACCCTAATCCATTCAAGGACGCACCACTATACACTACAAATTCTTTTCCCGGTTCCGGTTGCACTAAAACTGGGGCTTCGATCAACAAAGCCTTTAGTTTCTCAAAACTTTGTTGGCACTTTTCCATCCATTCAAACTTGACATCCTTTTGAAGTAGTCTCGTCATCGGAGTAGCCATCATTGAAAATCCTTTAACAAATCGTCTGCAGTAACCTGCTAAGCCCAAGAAACTTCTAATTTCTGATACATTCATTGGCGGTTTCCACTCCACAATAGCTGAGATCTTGTTTGGGTCAACTATAATCCCATCACCCAACACAATGTGTCCTAAGAATCTGACCTCTCGTAGCCAAAATTCACTTTTACTGAACTTGGTATATAACTGCTTATATCTTAAGGTTTGCAATACAGTCTCAAATGCCCCGTGTGCTCACTTTCGTCACGTGAATAAATGAGTATATCATCAATAAAGACTACGACAAACTTGTCTAAGTATGGTCAGAAAATGCGATTCATTAAATCCATAAATACAGTAGGGGCATTCATTAAGCCAAAGGGCATGACGAGGAACTCATAATGGCTGTACTGTAACACCCCAAAAATTTAAGCCTTTGATTTTCTTTGCATGATATGTCACAAATTGCATGTTTGCTTTATTGGTTAAGTGATTTGGGTGTGTTTGGGAGTGTTTGAGAAGCCTGGGTTCCAGTCTTGGCTTCTGTAGAATTTTTAATTTTGCTCTTAAATAAGTCCAGACACTGGCAGATAGGCTTTATAAATAATAATGCTTGTGGTATTGCACAAAGAGAGCTAGTGGTCTAATGGCAAGTGGCGCAAGAGGTGAGGAAAGGGGTTTGAGGTTCGAATGTTGGCACAATTATATGAGGGATATTTATTTTTCTACATGGGACGGCTAGTATTGGAGTTGATTTGGGACTCTAAGTTGAATAGGTCTTGAGGATTTTGAATAGAGTTGTTGGAGGAGTAAATCAAGGAGGATTTTATGAAGGAATTTGAGGAGGAAAATTAGGAGTTGAATTGTGAGGGAAGAGTAGTGCCGAATTGGTATTTTAGCTACTCGAAAATTCGGCTGTGACTTCTTTGGTGTGTAATCTTTGTTTCAGTTTTTCCTTTTTCCTTTTCTTTTGTGTGTTTCTCACTGGCCGAACATTATTTGTTTCTTGATTAACATAAGTTACCTTTTTGGTCAATTCCTGGTAAGCCGAGTCCTTGTACCTTTCGAGTTTTTACTTTCTAATCTCTGGTAACAAGTCACCTCGCCCTCAACCTCTTTTCTTAGAGTCAGCCGAATCTATGCATTTCTCTCCTCTCCCAATATTGACCCATTACACCCTTCTTCTCTTACCCTCAATCATTCTTTTGCTTTTTCTCTCATAGCCGAACTTTCTTTTCCTTTTCTCAACATTTCTTCTTTTGTTTCTAAGGTTTGATTAAGCCGAATTCAACTTCTTCCTTTCCCCTTTATTGTTCTCTTTTTCTCAAGTTGGTCAAATGCTATAAACCTTATTATTCATTTTGTTCTATTTAGATGCTAGTCTCTGACGATTGGGTAATGGTTCCATCAGTCCCCCAGGTCCATCGTTCAATTTTGAGTAAGTGATTCTCGGTTTATGTGGTTTTTGATTCTTACTCCTTTTCTTTTCTTCGTTATTTTGGCTGAATGTATCAGTCCATTGTTATTGATTCATTTATTCCTTATCTGATTTATGTGGTCATTGGGTTCTAAACTCTCAAAGGGTGAAGGATTTCTCAAGTGTCTCAAGACCCTTCTTTTGGCATTCAATCGATTATTTAGGGGTAAGTGTTTGTTTGGCCAAATGCTTCTATGGTTTAGTGTTAGGGATTCTAAGCCTTATTTTATTATCAATCAAGGTAAGGACGCTCGTTCAATCAAGGTAAGGATGGTAGTTATTTTGGCTAAGTGATGAAAATGCAGTGAACCCAAAGTGATGATTAGCTAATAGAATATGCTGGTGGAATGTAGGTTCGGTGCTTGTAGGTTAATCGCACATGTCACAATCAGGTGTGTAAAAACCCTGTTTAAACTGCATAACGGCAGAAGTCGAAGAGCTGAAACGCCGAAAGGTAGGGTGTTGGTGCCACGTGAGCATGCGAGCGCACGTGTGGTAATGCGAGCTCACAAAACATAAGCGTAGGCCACCATGAGCGTTCTCGTGGGCTTAGGCCGCTATTGGGCCATATATGCCCAATGGGCTCGTGGGCCACACATGGATGAAAATATGGCAAATTCTAGATTGGGCTATGTAGTCCGCATAGTCGTGACTAATTTTGGGCTAAACGGGCCGCACAAGTGTGTGGGCCCACTTGGGCCGAGCTATGGGCCTCGGGCCCAATTACACTGTTATGACCATTTTGGTTACCTAAGTCGCTCTTAACATCTATAGACCTCCTAAGAGGTCGGTATGTGTAACAAGATCCCAAAATGGGAAAATGATTAAAATACCCTTAGGGGGTAAAATGACTATTTTACCACTAATGGATAAAAATGACTGCTATACCTCAGAGGTAGATTGACTGTAATTATGATATAGACATGAATATTACTGAGCATGACATGCTGCATACACGTAATATTTATGACATGACATACTGCATGGGATTAGGATACTGATATGGAGGTAGTACTGTACTGGTGGCTTTGCCACATATTCTATTACTGGTGGCTTTGCCACATATACTGCTACTGGCCACTTATATTGTATTGGCAGCGCGACTGCGATATTGGTGTGTTGGCTGGGTGAGTCAATTTTATTCCCACATGGTGTATTGGTGGTACGAAGTGGTGTGTTGGCTGGATTGGGATGGATTGTAGTATTGCATTATTATTCTAAACTATTACTGTATTGGGCTAAGACCCACATTATTACTGCATTAGGCTAAGGCCCACATTGTACTGTTTCTGAACAGGGCTCAGGCCCAGACTGTTTCTGCATATTATTTATTAATTGACTGATAGGGGATTACACACTGAGTTTTCCTAAATTCACCATTTCTTTTAACTGTGCAGGTAATCCTCAGCCTTAGGCAATTTGGTGCTATGAGGGTCTCAGACGTGGCCACACGACTATAGATAATTTTACATTTGGATTTATTTATACTTTTATTTACGTTTTGGGGATTTATTTTTGTAATAAGGCCATTTATGGGATTTAATTTTTAATTGGGCTTTTGTTTATTTACTCAAAATTGCTAGTTAGGAAAAGATGAGTTTTTAAAACAATAACCATTTTTAAAGACACACAACTCAACCTCAAGAGTTTTAAAAAAATAATAATAAACTTCCGCGGTTTGAATCAATTTAACACATTAATGGTTACTGTTTTGACAAGTTAATTTGATAAAACTTTAAGAACTCTTTTAACTAAAGTTTCTTACAAATCACAAAGGGGTTTACGAGTTTTGGCTCGCGATTTCGATATTATGAAAGCCACTAAGATGTAGCACATTGGATTCGGCCATAACATTTGGGCCAGGTTTGGGGTGTTACATGTACCTCGTCCGAAATGCAGTTTTCGACAATATTGGTCATTAACTTTCAGCTGATAATAACCAGACCTTAGGTCTATCTTAGAAAACACAGTAGCCCCTTTTAATTGATCGAACAAGTCATCGATCCCAGGCAAAGGTACTTATTCTTCACTGTGACTTTGTTGAGCTGACGGTAGTTTATGCATAATCTCATCAAACCATCCTTTTTCTTTACAAATAGTACTGAAGCACCCCACGGGGAATAGCTAAATCTAGCAAAACCCTTGTCTGTTAGCTCTAGCAACTGAACCTTTAATTCCTTTAACTTTGTCGAGGCCATCCTATACGGGGCAATCGATATGGGTGCTGTACCAGGGACTAATTCAATACTGAACTCAACTTCCCTCTTAGGAGGCAATCTGGGCAACTCTTCCAAAAACACATCTTGATACTCGCAAACTACTGGTACTAACTCAATATTTGCTTCCAACACTTGGGTGTTCAACACAAAGGCAAGATATGACGCATACCACTTTCTCATGTATCTCTAAGCTGTCATAGAAGACATCACCACAGGCAAGTTATCGATTTCACCTGATTCAACCTGAAGAACATCCCCGTGTTCACATTTCAGTTCAATGAATTTCCTTCCACAATTTACCACTACATCATTGGCAGTCAACCAATCCATACCAATGATTATATCAAATTCATAAAACGACAATAACATTAGGTCGGCCGGAAAATAGTGACCTCTAATTGTCAAGGGGCAATTCCTACACACTTGGTCAACTAACACATGCTTGCCTAGTGGATTGGACACCTTTACCACGAATTTAGAAGACTCAACTAGCATTTTTAGTCTAGACATCAATTTCATACAAATATAGGAATGGGTAGATCTCGGATCAATTAAAGCTACCACAAAAATATCATAGATAGAGAAGGGACCCATAATCACATAAGGAGATGAAGCCTCTTCATGAGTACGGATAGCGTAGGTCCTTGCAGGTGCTCTGCCCTTTGACCTCATAGCAGAATCTCTAGGTACACCTTTGCTGCTAGCCCCACTACCTGGGTTCTTCTATGGTCTACCCCTCGAAGGAGCATTACTCACTCTCACATCTTGCTTTCTGTCTTTCTCATCCATCTCAGGATAGTTCCGGATGAAGTGGTCTAGTCAGCCGCACTTGAAACAACCTCTTTCATTCCATCAGCACTCACCGAAATGTTGTCTACCACACTGTAAGCACTCTGGTCTATTCAGTCGACCACTACCAACACTCGCGATAGAAGTGGTTTGAGCTTTAGACACCATGTATTGTTTATTCTTATTTCTGCTCGAAAACCCCACTGAAGCATTTGATCGAGTAGTAAACTCTCTCAATCTCTTGGATGAGGATTGATGTGATTTCCCCATCTATATTTTCTTTGAGTCCCGTGACTCAATATTAGCTCTTCTATTCTCTATGGCCAATTCTTCGGCCTTACACGCTCTTTCAATGAGCACCACAAACTACCTTAACTTAAGAATGCCCACCAACAAGTGAATGTCTTCATTCAAACCGTCTTCAAATCTTTTACACATGGTGGCTTCTGTAGATACGCACTCTCATGCATATTTGCTGAGCCTTACGAACTCTCGCTCATATTCCGTCACAGTTATGTGCCCTCGCTTCAGCTCAAGAAATATTTTCCTTTTCTAGTCGATGAACCTTTGACTAATATACTTTTTACGAAACTCCTCTTGAAAGAATTCCTAACTTATCCTCTCTCTCGGTACAACTGACACGAGAGTATTCCACCACTGGTAGGTCGAGTCTAGTAGTAGTGACACTACACATTTTATGCACTCATCAGGCATACATGATAGTTCGTCAAATACTCTAATTGTATTCTCTAACCAAAACTCTGCTCTCCCCGGGTCATCATCTTTGTTTGCCTGAAATTCTTTGGCCCCATGCTTCCTAATTTAGTCTACTGGGGCCTTCTCTCTCTTAACCAATTTTGCTCCATGACGAGCTATAGGGGTAGGCTAAGGAATCGGAGGGGAATGGAGAGGTGGAGTATTTATATTTGCACGAATAAACTCTGAGTACCAAGCATCCATCATGTGGAGGTAGGCTTCTCTAGCCTTCCGCCCTAACTTATTGTCACGGGCACACTCTCAATTGGCGTGATCCATTCCGTGGGAGTCGGCGCATTACTCTCCATATCATCCGCCAGAGCTCCGTCAGGATCCATTTACTATATGAAAACATAATTTAAATTCGTTAAGAGTCGTCACACTATCATATTACAATTATGTCATGTATATCTAGACTCGTACACATGCTAGGTTAGTCCTAGAATCGACTAAACCATAACTCTGATACCACTAAATGTAACACCTCTTACCTGTACCAAACGCCGGGACAAGGTACGAGGCGTTACTTAGATAAGGCACATACAATCATACATTCCTAGATCAATAAACCTCTTTCTGATTTCAAACTTTTCAAACGTTGCTTTTAAGTCCCTAATATGGGCCTACGAAACCCAAAACACACTTTAAACCTGATTCAGGACTATTTCGAGTACATAGGAAACTTTCAAGAAAAACCACTAAAAATAGGGCACACGCTTGTGAGGATGAGCAACACGCTCATGTAGCCTAAGAACATGGCAGTGCTAAAGGCTCGTGTAGTTCACAAGGCCTAAGCATATAGGGACACGCCCATGCCCCTCTCCGTTTGGATTAATTTTCTAACATTGAACCTACAGGGGTTTTCACACGGCCTGACACGAGCCCGTGTCCTCGGCCCGTGTCCCTCACACGGCCTTAATACGCCTGTTTCCTAGCCCGTGTATGAAAACCTTGACATTCTATTTCTGACGTCAGCAACAATTTAAGGTCATACAGCCATGGCACATGCCCGTGTGCTAGGCAGTGTCTTTCACACGGTTGAGACACACGGCCGTGTCTCAGCCCGTGTGGTTACTACTGGGCATTTAATTTTGCCAACCTAAGGTGCAAGGGTCACATAGCCTGACCACACGCCCATGGGGCGGACCGTGTGTCACACACGGCCTAGACACACGCCCATATGTCTATCCGTATGGACAAATATAAGGCTATCTACAAGCCTTTTGCCACCTTGAGACAAGATCAATCACATACCAATTTTAAACAACACATCTTATGACATAAATACACCTCTATAATGCCACAACCAAGTCATTCTCATCTCAAACACTTTTCATTACTCATGCATATTCCTCACATACTTAAATGACTCACTCATGTACTTAATCATCCATACCTTTTGCCCATTCTTGAAAAAATCATCATTTTATAAATATATCAACAACAATATTAGCCAATATCCATGGCCTTATACAAAATAGAGTATTCCAAAATCAAGCCAACAGACTTGGCCCAAAAATAAATTGACACTTAACAAAAGACTAAATCCTTATACATGCCATTACTTAAAATGATAAAACTAAATATACCAAGTGCTTCGATTGATAGTGTGATTGATGCCTCCGTCGTCTTTTGATCTATGAGCTAACTAGGCGGCACTATAAGGAAATGGAAAGGAAGGGGATTAAACATGAAGCTTAGTAAGTTGCATGTAAATAAATGAAAACAATTTAACATGCATTCACATACTTACAGCATATCACAATATGCATAAGATACATAAGTGGCCATAAACACAACTTACTAACTCTCATCCCTTACTAATCATACAACATAAGTTTGAGCTCACATCTCATACATTTCACATAAGTACTTGTATCACTCATAACATGGTTATATCTTCTTCCAATATAACATAAATTATACATTTCTCTTGGAACCCTTTGGAACACTAAATGATATTCAATAAGCTGCAAACATAGCATAGGATGCCGATGCCATGTCCCTGACATGGTCTTACACTGGCTCACATGTCAAATTGATGCCATGTCTCAAACATGGTCTTACACTGACTCTCATATATCGAGGTTGATGCCATATCCCAGAAATGATCTTACACTGGCTCTCCTCTATCTGTGCCGATGCTATGTCCCAGACATGGTCTTACACTGACACCTACATCAAAGTTGATGCTATGTCCCAGACATTGTCTTACATTGGCTTGCACATATTGGTGTCGATGCCATGTCCCAGACATGGTCTTACACTGACACATAGCGAGGCTGATGCTATGTCTCAGACATGGTCTTACACTAGCTCTCACATGACCCTAGTATCATGGCATGAATATCTTATCTATTCCTACGGTTCAAACGGGAGTTTACCATATCATTTTCATCATGCAATTTCATGATCAGAATTGAACATTTCATGCTATATAAATAAATCAATGCATAACGCAATAGAGTTGTAATATTTACACGCAACTTACCTCGGTATACAAAATGTAAGCAACTAATCGGCTTAATCCACTTGCTTGGCCTTTCCCCGGTCTAGGTCTGGATTTCGTATTTCTTGATCTATAATAATAAAATTCACTAATTCAATAACCATTTTAAATTAGACATTCTAGAATTCAGATTTTGGCACAATGACCATTCTGCCCCTAGACTTCCATAAAATGACAATTTTACCCCTAGGCTCAAAAATTGATCTTCATTAGATTTCCTTATTCACCAAGCCTATCCCAAACTTTATGACTCTTATAGCAGCCCACAATTTCAATTATTTCCCACATTTATTACATAATTTACAACCTTTATAAAAAGGTCCATTTTAGGTGTTTTTCATGAACATCACTTCACAAAAGTTGTTTATTTAACAACAAATATTCATTTTCTTCCATAAAATTCCAACAAAAAATATAATTTCTCTCATGGCAAAACCCTAAGCTCTCAACCATTTTGCAAAATAGTCCCCCCAATAGTTAGCTTGTAACACCCCTTACCCGAGTTCGACGCTGGGACATGGTACGAGGTGTTACTGTACTTAATCATAGTCAACGTATAAAATCGAGCTATAAAATTTCATTTCCAATAAAAAATTTTCATTTATTCCCTTATTATCTTTATTATGGGCCTATGAGGCCCAAAACATGTATCGGGTACGTTTCGGAATAAATCTAAAAACTTTCAGACACTTAGAAAATTTTTACTTAAAATAGGGCCACACGCCCGTGTTGGATGGGACATGCCCTTGTGGGCAGGCCTTGTGGTCACACACGCCCATGTCCCCAGCCTGTGTTAAATTTATTTTTATTTCAAACCTATATGGGTTTCTACACGGTTGGACCACACTCCCGTGTCTACAGCCCGTGTCCTTCACATGGCCTAGACACGCCAATGTTCTCAACTTGTGCTACAATCTGACTTTACTCAAAGCATACATTGGAATTCACATGGCCAAAGCACACACCCATGTGCTCAGCCCGTGTGCAACATTGACTTAGATAATTTAAATGCAGGGGACACACGGTCTATCAACACGCCCATGGAGGATGACCATGTGTCACACACGGCCTAGGCACATGCCCGTGTACGCACCAGTACAGACAATTACAGGCTATTTTCCAAGCCTTTTTTCCACCGTGAACAAAACCAACACAAAGCCAACTCCAATAGCACATTATAAAACACTTATAAACATCCAAAACTCACAATTTAAGTCATTCATCCTCATTCACTTTTCCTACTAAAACAGGAAACTTTCACTTTCATAACTTCATCATCATTTCATAGAATTAGCTTAAACAAGATTAGCCTATTTCCAAAAACTATTACAACATGATTTGAGTAATACCAATAGCCAACACATTTGGCTACCCCCAAAAAGACACTTACTAAGTTAACAAATTTCTCTATACGTGCCATACTCAAAATAGCTAACTATACTATACCCAAAATGGACAGGTTGATAGTGTGACTTTGAGCTCTAACTTTAAGGATCCCCGAGCTAATTTGGCAACACTCAAGAAGAAGGAAAGAAAGGGGGTAAGCACATATATTCATACTGGAAACTAGTTTCATACAAACATATGAGTGGGTAGATCCTGGGTCTATCAAAGCAATAACAGAAGTTTCATGGAGAGAAAATGTACCCGTTATCACATCAGGTGAGGATCCCTCTTCGCGACCGTGAATGGAGTACGTCCTTGCTGGCACTTTACCTTCAGGTCTTGCAGACTACTCTTTTGGTGCACCTCTACTACTTACTCCCATGCTCAGGTTTCTCTGAGGTCTACCTCTAGAGGGAACATTACTCGATCTTGCACTCTGATCTTTATCCTTTTCAATCATTACGGGGCACTTTCTAATAAAGTGGTCTTGTGAAGCACACTTGAAACAGGCCCTCTCATGAGCTCTACATTCACCAAGGTGGCGTCTGCCACAGTAGAGACATTCAAGCCTATTGGGTCGAGTGTTACTTACACTCACAACTGAAGTAGTTTGGGCCTTAGAGACCGAATACTATTTACCTTTACCCTTGCCTGAAAACCTCGCTAAAGTAGTGGATCGAGTAACAAAGTCTTTTGATTTCTTAGAGGAGGGTTGGAATGATTTGCCCAGCTGTCTCTTTCTTGAGTCACAAGACTCCATCTTAGCTTTCCTCTTCTCTTTGGCCAACTCCTCGACCTTACAAGCTCTATCTAATATTACAACAAACTCTTTCAATTCAAGAATTCCACCAATAGGTTAATATCTTCATTCAGTCCATCTCCAAACCTTTTACACATGATGGCCTCGGTGGCCACACATTCTGGAGCATATTTACTGAGTCTCACAAACTCACACTTGTATTCCATCACAGTTATCCGACTTTGTTTCAATTCTAGAAACTCCTTATGCTTCTGATCTATGAACATTGCATTGATGTTCTTTTTACAAAATTCTTCTTGGAAAAACTCCCAGTTGACCCTTCCTCTTGGTACCATTAACACAAGGGTGTTCCACCACTGATAGGCAGAATCTTGAAGGAGGGAGACCACACACTTCATGCACTTTTCAGGGGGTGCAAGACAATTCTTCAAATACCCTAATGCGATTCTCTAGCCAAAACTCAGCTCTTTTTGGATCATCATCTTCAGTAGCCTGGAACTCTTCTGCCGCTTGTTTCCGGATTCTATCAATTAGGGGCTTTTCTCGTCTTACTACCTCTACAATTTGGGGAGCTATTGAGGTAGATTGAGGAATTTGAGGGTGTGGAGCTTGTTGTTGAGTGGTCGGGTTCGTTCAAACGAACTCTGTGAACCACTCGTTTATCATTTGGAAGAAGGCCTCCCAAGCCTCTCCTCCCTTACTTATAGTAGCTGGTCTATTTTTTGATCAAGCTGGCACTGTCCCTTTAGCGGGAGCCGGCGCATTGCTTTCTATATCATCTGTCATAACTCGTTCGAGATCCATTTACTATAAGAAAACACATTTAAACTGTCAAGAGTCGTCACACTATCATATCTCATATATAGATAAGTATGGCATGTATAGCTAGACTCGTACATATGCTAGGTTAGTCCTAGAATCGACTAAACACTAGCTCTGATACCACTAAATGTAACACCCCTTACCCGAGTCCGACGCCAAGACTGGGTACAAGGTGTTACTGTACTTAATCGTACTCAACGTATAAAATTGGGCTATAAAACTTCATTTACAATTAAAAACTTTTTATTTATTCCCTTATTATCTTTATTATGGGCCCATGAGGCCCAAAACGTGTATTGGGTATGTTTCGGAATTAATCTGAAAACTTTCAGACACTTAGAAAATTTTTGCTTAAAATAGGGTCGCACGTCCGTATGGGATGGGACATGCCCGTGTGGGCAGGTTGTGTGGTCACACACGCCCATGTCCCTTGCCCATGTCAAATTTATTTTTATTTCGAACCTACAGGGGTTTCTACACGGTTAGACCACACGCTCGTGTCTACAGCTCGTGTCCCTCCCACGGCCTAGACACCCCTATGTTCTCAACCCATCTACAATCTGACTTTACTCAAAGCATACATTACAATTCATACGGCCAAAGCACACGACTGTGTGGAACACTGACTTAGATAATTTAAACGTAGCGGACATAGGGTCTATCAACATGCCCATGGGGGATGACCATGTGTCACACACGGCCTAGACACATGCCTACGTGCCCATTCGCGTGGACAATTAAAGGCTAGTTTCCAAGCCTTTTTGCCACCCTGAGCATAACCAACACAAAGCCAACTCCACTAGGGCATTATAAAACATTTATAAACATCCAAAACTCACAAATTAAGGCATTCATCCTCCACTTTTCGTACCAAAATAGGAAACTTGCACTTTCATAACTTCATCATCATTTCATAAAATTAACTTAAATAAGGTTATCCCATTTCCAAAAACTATTACAACATGATTTGAGTAATACCAATAGCCAACACATTTGGCTACCCCAAAAATGACACTTACTAAGTTAATAAATTTCTCTATACATGCCATACTCAAAATAGCTAACTATACTATACCCAAAATGGACGGCTTGATAGTATGACTTTGAGCTCTGACTTTAACGATCCCTGATCTAATTTGGCAAGACTACAAGGAAGAGGGAAAGAAAGGGGGTAAGCACATATATGCTTAGTAAGTTGCATGAAATAAAATAGCAACATAAATCATGACACAGACATTCAATGTAAAGTAACATGAAATGTTATAACTTTTTCTATGCAATAATGTGGCTTACTCATGCCTTTCTTACCGATTCATTTATGTCATTGCATATTCTTGCTCATTCTCATGACTCTTACAATCTCGTAACTTGTGTTTTTCTTACTGTATTTCTCATGACAATATATTTTCAATTTCTCGTAACCTACTCAAGTACACCTATAACACTCATCATAAAACTCCAGTCATTCTCAATAAACTCATTTACTTACATACTTCTCTTATTGTTTTGCTTGGAATATCAAAGGATACTCAAAATGTCATTCTCATGGTAAGATGCCAAAGCCATATCCCGGATATGGTCTTACACGGGATCTTGTATCAATGTCGATGCCATGTCCCAGACATGGTATTACATGAGATCGTAAACTGATGCTGATGCCATGTCCCAAACATGGTCTTATACAGGATCTCTCTTAGATGCCAACGCCATGTCCCAAACATGGTCTTACAGGGGATCTAAATCTCATCTCGGTGCCGACCCCATGTTCCAGACATGGCCTTATACAGGACCTCATGTCGATCCCAATGCCATGTCCCAGGTATGGTTTTACATGGAATCTTGGTTCAGTGTTGAAGCCATATCCCAGACATGGTCTTACAGGGGACCTACAATACCTGATGTTATGACTTCGGTATCCTTCGAGTTCCTTAACTTTTAACCGGGCTTTCTCATTTATTTCATATCAATAAACTTCAAAGAAATACATAAAATTCACGAAATATCATCATAAAAATTTTCATCATGAAAAATGCTAAATTATTACATACAACTTACCTAGAATCCAAAATGCGTATAGATGCTCGATTTAATGCACCCCTTTACATTTTCCCTAGTTTCGGTCTGGGCTTCATGTTTCTGGATCTAAAATGAAAAATTAAACTGATTTAATACTCACAAAGGCTAAGTAGCCCATAATTGACACTTTGGCAAATTTATAATTTTACCCCTAAACTTTTACATATTTACAAAATAGTCCCTAGGCTCGTATAATGAAATGCATTTATTTTCTTAGTTACCCAAGCCTAGCCAAACTTTATTAATGCTCATAACAGCCCCTATTTCTTATCAATTCAATATTTTACTACACATTTTACTAACTTTACAATTTGGTCCCTATTAGGGACTTTCATGAAAAATCTTTAAGAAAAAGATGTTTACTACACTTTAAACTTTCATATTCTACCACTAGGCATCAAAATACTTGCATGTGATTCTTGCGTATATTTTGAATATAAACCTTAGCTCAAACTAGTGGTAGAAATAGCTAGATTAAGCTACGAGGATTTCGAAAATACAAAGAACATGAAAATTGGGGCTAGGAGTCACTTACTTCGAGCTTGAAAATGAAAGAAACCCCAGCTATGAAGGTCTTGGAAATTTTGGCACACTTGGGGAAGAAGATGGAATTTTTTGTTCTTCTTTTGCCCTTTTTATTTCTTTAATTTACTAAATGACTAAAATGCCCCTATGGCATTTCTTTAAAATTTTACCCTTCCATGGGCATTTTTGTCCAAAATACAAAAAATTGGTCTAATTGCTAAATAAGGACTCCTAATAATTTTTCTAATGCTATTTCATCTTTAAATCTTCTAGAAACTCAATTTTACAACTTTTGCAATTTAGTCCTAAAGGACAATTTAACCACTATTTCATAAAAATTCCTTCATGAAATCTTCTCACTATCATGCAATCATATCAAAAACTTAATAATAATCATGAAATATATTTTTCTACTTTGGATTTGTGGCCTCGAAACCACTATTCCGACTAGGCCCTAATTCGGGTTGTTACATAACTTATGCTACAGGGGTCCCAAAAATACAAAAATCATCAAGAAAGACCATTAAAATCACTTACTTGCAAGGGTGAAGAGTGGCTAAAATTTTGAGCTTCTAAAACCTTTAAAATGGCTGAGATTTTTAGTGGAAGAAGATGGACAATAGGTCCCTTTTTTCTTTATTTTATTTTAATACCTAATAGTCACATAATACACCTAAATTTTTGACTTTTCAAGTCCTTGTCTCTCTATGGCTGGCCACCCTCCTTAAAATAGGCTATTTTCCTATTAAATACCTCTACCTTATGTTCCATAGCTATTTGACACCATTTGCTAGAAAAATAAAACTTTTACCCTTTATGTGATTTAGTCCTTTTTTGCAATGGAGTCCACAATCGTTAAAATTAATTCACCAAAATTTCCATGCACTCATATAATCATTCTATAACCCATAAAATAATGCTAAAATATTCTCTTAACCTCAGATATGTGGTTTTGAAACCACTGTTCTGACTAAGTCCAAAATCAGGCTGTTACAGCGTGTATGTTTATTTTTCTTTTTTCTTTTTTTCCATTTCTGAAGTGGTAGTTTTGGTACACTTCAATACTTTAAGGGCTTGTTTTCTAGGCATTTTAGGATTAATTATGTTACTTTCAGCACTAGTAACTTATCTATAAATGTAACGCCCTAATTTTTTGGGTTTTTGAATTAATGCATGGATTTAAATTTCTGCATGACTGGATGTGTTATATTGTTGTGTTGGGTGTTTTAGTGGGCCTTTGGAAGGCCTGAGTTTAAGTTAAAGTCTGGTAGAACTTTTAAATTTTAGACTTAAAGGAGAATGGGCATTGACTAGGTGGGCTTTTAAATAAATGTGGGGAATTTAAGACACAAGAAAGCTTGTGTTAAAGTGGCAAGGTGGCGCCACTTAAAACACAAGGGGTGGCGTGTGAAGACTGTGAGAGAGTTAAGGTTCAAATTCCTTGATAAGTAAGTATTGTTTTATTTTTATGCTTGTGCATGGTAAGTAATGGAACTCAAGGAACTCTGAAGGGAAGTGTTTGAATTACTAATGAGATTGAATCAAGGAGGGATAAGGGGAGAAAATTTAGGAATTTTGAATGGGAAGTTGAGTTGGCCAATTGGGGGGTGGAAGGTGCATATTCGGCTAGGGCTTTTAGGAGGTTGTATTTTCAGTAATTAGAGTTGTATGTGCCGACATCTTTAGGGGTTAGCCTTAGGGATTGGACAAATTTGGTCACTTTCTTGTACGGATTAGGTATAGTGTTCTTTCTCTTTCTTTTTCTTCATCTTTTTACTGTCCTAAAACCAAAAATCTTGAATTTGTTAGCTCTCTTTTGGCGATTTACCTAAAGCTAAACCCTTTCATCACTTTTCTTCTAAAGTCAAACCAAGTATCCTCCTCTTCCCTATTCACCCTTTTCTTATTCTCCTTTACTCCACTGATTGAAGTAACCCCCTTTCACAAGCCTTGCTAGCTGATTACTCTCAAAAGCTAAAACCCTAATCAATTGTTTGCCGATTTCTTCTTTGGCTGAATTTCTTATTTTCCTTATTATCAATCTTTCAAAAGTTGAACCCTCAAACCTCTCATCTCTCAGCCAACCATCTTCTCTCCGTTCATAATCTTTTCTTCTCCTTCTACCTTTTTTTCTCAAAACCGAAACTTACATACTCTCTAGTGGGTTTCCAAAAGCCGAATCACTTAGATCTATCTTCTTCTCATGTTCTGACTAGATCTACAATAGATCTGGACTAGGCTAGTGTTTGGGGCTCTCTTTTGGCAAAACAAAACGGTGGTAAGTACTCGAATCCCTTCTTTCATAACCTTGTGATTCAAGAAAAGCCGAAAACCCCTAACTCTTCAGAGTGGCTATTAGTTTTGATAAAGATTTAAGTTAGCCTTTCTCTTTTGGTTCTCATGTGTTCTAGTGTGGTAAAGAGACGATCTAGTAAGGAGCAGTTGGAGGCTAGGATCGTTGGAGCAATCTAGATGTAGATCTAGTTGTAGATTTCAGCAAAGGTAAGTGATTAATGGATTTAGATGATGATGGCCGAATATGATGGTGATATTGATTTTGTTAATTGCGTTGGTTTATATTTTAATAGTGTGGTGGAATTGTTGTAGGTTAATTGGGTGTGGATCTCGACGTAGTACGCAAACAGGTGTGTAATCGACACCCTCTAGTAGATTAGATCGGCAAAAGTCGAAAAGTCGAAATGCTAAAATTTTGGCATTTCGAGGGCTTACAAGCATGCGAGCCCTCGTGGGTCAGTGTGAAACTGTGAAAATGGCAATAATGGATGGTAAGACTACTGTGTTTGTTTTCGTGCACGTTAGTGGTTTTAGGCCTCGAAGGGCCGAATTTAGGCCCAATGGGCTTACGGGCCCAAATGGGTGAAATCGAGCGGTAAGTATATTATGGTAATCTAGTTGTTAGATCTGCTAAAACAAGAGGAAAATTTAGACTTAGTGGGCCACTGTAGCTTGTGGGCTCCGTCGGGCCCATTAGGGGGTTTTAGGGCTCGATGACTCTGTAAAAATGAAATGGGCTAATTAAGTTACTTAGATGATGATAGGTCTATAGTAGACTGTAATGAGCATCAAACCCTAAAATCTGGCAAATTTATTGAAATACCCCTTAAGGGTAGAAATTACTATTTTACCCCCAAGTGCTAAAAGACCATTTTACCCCTAGGGTTAAGTTGACTGATTTGCATGCTATAATATCTGATACTCTGTATGCCATGTCATATTATATTCTGTTGCATGGGATTGGGTTATTATGATGGAGGAAGTGCTAAAGTGGCAATGCCACGTATTCTGCTTAGAGGCTCTGCCTCGTATTACTGTTCTGGTGGCTTGGCCACAATATCTGATTAAGCAGCTGTGCTGCGACTATGGTGTGTAAGGCTGAGTTGGTTGAGTTATTCCCCACATGGTGTGTAGGGCTGGTACGGGTGGTTTGTAGGGCTAGATTGGGCTTGGGCTTTGCATACATGCATAATACACTGATCTATTACTGTAATGGGCCTAGGGCCCACACTATTTTTTGACTAGGGCTAAGGCCCAGTTATCACTAAATCTGAATAGGGCTTAGGCCCAGTTTGAGCTTGAACTGATCTCTGACTCTGGTTGGGTTAGCTTACACACTAAGTTTTCACAAACTCACCCCCTTCCTTTCTATCCATGCAGGTGAACCCCAACTTTAGAGGACTTGGAGCTACGAGGGATTTGTAGTGGCCACGTAAATGATGTTCGTAGTTTTTATATTTTCCCCAATTCACTTTATTCTAGTATTCTTTATTTTTTTGGGGTTTTAAACTGTAATAAGGTCGCTTAGTAATTATTTTTATTTTGGTTCTTACTTATTTATTTGTTACTTGTTTAAAATGATAGACTAGTCTATGCGGATTTTTATTTCAAATTAACAAACGTTTTCAAAACATACCCTACGCGACAAATGGGTAGCCTAATGGCAGCAACTCTATAACAATATCTTTTAAGAAGTAAACTTCAACTGATAGTGGATAGGGTTTTTGTAAACTAAATAACTTTCTGTTTTACAAAAGGCATGGGATGGTTTTGTTAAGTCAACCTAAATACTATTAAAAGAAGGTCGAAGCGTAATTCACTATCCATGTGACACACCAGATCTGGCCATAACGTCTGGGCCAGGTTTGAGGTGTTACATTTAGTGGTATCAGAGCCCGATTGTAACAACTCGGTCGTGGAACGGGTCTAAAGGTTTTCTTAAAATTAAGGCCCAAAATAGTATTTTGAAAAATTGGTTTTGACAACCTCCTTAAGAAAACCCTTTTAAAATTGATTTTCTTCAGAATGTTCTTATTTTACTAAAATTCTAAGGTTTTATTTTGGAAACAAAGGATTTAGTATCACCAAAACTTGGTTTTTCTGAAATCTGGCTTTTGAAGAGTGGCACACTGAATCTCTAGCACCAAGTCTGTAAGTACTCTCTCTTTACTGTATATTATTGAGATACTGTGATAACTGAGAAAATGCTGTAGATACTACAAAGATCCTACTGAGACTTTTGAAGTTAGGGTAATACTCAGACTGTAGAGGACTGAGACTGTAAGGGAAACTGAAAACTCTAGAAGACTAAGACTGTATGTGACAGTCTGATTTTGGCCCTAATCCGAACGGTGGTTTTGGGACCACGAATCCGAGTTAAAAAATATTTATATATTATTTTATGTGCTTAATTTTGTGTGAATTGATATCTGTAAAATTTTTGTATATTAATTCGACTGTTTGTATGCTTAATTTAGAAAAATATGGTTTAATTGCATAAAAAGAAAACTTGATGGATTAATGCTTAAGGATTAAAGTAATAGTGGATTTTTAATATGAGGTGTTTAAGTGGTAATTTGCCCTTGATTATATGAATAAGGTAAATTATGAAATTACATATATTATAACATTACATAAAAGAAATAAGTAAATAAAATAAGGTATATATGCTTTGTAATTGTCGAAATAAGAATAGAAGAAAGAAAAGAATAGGAGTTGAGCATTCGGCACTTATAGATCCAATTTGAAGGTATGTTTTAATTCGATTTTTGATAATTTTTATGTTTTCGAAATCGTTGCTTCGTTTAATATTAGACCCATGTTTGAATTTTTGTTATTGATGTGTATTTCGAATGTTGCCATGGTTGAGAGCTGAGGGAAATTGATAGTTTAAATAGATAAATGGAAGTTGTGTTTAAATTTTAAGTTTTATCTTAGAAATTTTGATGAATTTGAATTATTAGGACTAAATTGTTAAAATATTAAATAAATGGACTAATTATAGTAAGTTTTCGTATGTTTTCTTGTGACAGTTTTAATTGTTTAGAAGATGGATTTAATTTTCAAAGTGAATTGATTATATGTTAGAGTACATTCGGCTAATGAAATGGTTTTTGACCAAATGAATAGTAACATCTATTTGTATAATGCTAGGATGGTTTATGACTTATTTGGTCATTCATGCACATATACTAGTATTTAATTGATTGGATTTTGGTTGATGTTGTTTTAGCATAAAACCATATTAGGATTGAGTACTTTATGAATTAAATTGCATGATTGCCGAATAGAGAATTGGACTGAATGTGATATGGATATTTTCACATGCGAATTTTATGATTGTATTTGTGTCTATCATAAGATATGAAATGAATTACAAAGGAATTTTACTAAAATGTGTTTTATTATTTAAAGTACTCATTCATATGCATGATACTGTGATAGTGTGATGACTTCTGACGTCTGAAAATGTGTTTTATTTAGTAAATGGATCTCGATCGAGCTGTAGCCAATGACGTTGAGAGTGTAGTGCCTACTCCCATGCAAAGGACAGCGCCAGTGGAATCTCGACCGACCTCGAGTAGCAATGAGGGAGAGGATAAGCAAGCTTTTTACCAAATGATAAACGAATGGTTTACTCAATACATCCGAACTAATCCGGCTATACAACAACCTTCGCCCCTGAATAATCCATCTTCGATACCTGTGGTACCTCCGATGATTGATCCGATGAGATTAAATAAGCCTCCTGTTGACAAAATTAGAAAATACGGGGCCGAAGAGTTCAGGGCCACAGTTAGTGATGATGCTAAGCGGGCTAATTTTTGGCTCGATAACACTATCCGTGTATTCGACGAACTATCATGTACCCCCAACAAGTGTTTGAAGTGTGCTATATCATTATTATGTGATTCTGCCTACCATTGGTGGAACACTTTAGTTTCAGTTGTGCCGAGAGAGCGGGTTACGTGGGAGTTCTTTCAAACTGAATTTCGTAAAAAGTATATCAGCCAGAGATTCATAGATTAGAAGCGTAAGGAATTTCTCAAGCTTAAGCAGGGTCGCAGGACTGTTACTGAATACGAGCGAGAATTTGTTAGACTCAACAGATATGTCCGGGAGTGTATTTCGACTGAAGCCATCATGTTGGTTTGAATGAGGATATTAAGTTGCTGGTTGGCATCCTTGAAATTAAAGAGTTCGTAGTGCTTGTCGAGCGAGCTTGTAAAGCCAAAGAGCTTGGAAAGGAAAAGAGAAAGGCTGATTTCGAAGCTAGAGACTTTCGTAAAAGATCAATGAGTAAAACTTATCAGTCGTCATCGAAGAAGTTCAAAGAGGATTCTTGCCGGTCTAAGACTGCTGTGGACTTTTCTAGACGGGATCAAGACCTACCTCCTGTTAATTCTCGAGCCATATCAGTTGCTAGTGTTGGAAACATTCGACTGTCTTGGTCTGAGTGTAAACATTATGGAAATTGGCATCCGGGAGATTGCAAAGTGCGTGATCGCACTTGTTTCAAATGTGGATCGGCTAATCATTTCATTTGGGACTGTCCGATGTTAGCTGAGCAAAATACTATTCAGGATGCTCGACCGAGTAATATGTCATCACGAGGCAGACAACCCAGAAGTGCTGATAAAGTTAGTGGTAGTCAGAGAGGGACGAAAGATACAGCTGTTCGATCTGAGGCTCGTGCTCTTACCAGAGCTTATGACATCCGTGCTCGGGAAGAGGCTTCATCTTCAGATGTTACTGCTGGTACATTCACTCTTTATGATACTAGTGTAATTGCTTTGATTGATCCCGGGTCAACTCATTCATATGTGTGTGAAACATTAGTATTCAGTAAGACTTTGCCTGTTGAGTCTACTGAGTTTGTGATTCGGGTATCAAACCCCCTGGGCCGATGTGTATTAGTTGATAAAATGTGCAAGAACTGTCCCCTTACGATTCGAGACTCATGTTTTCCGGCTGATTTGATGTTGCTACCATTCAACGAATTTGATATCATTCTGCGTATGGATTGGTTAACCGTACATGATGCGATTGTGAATTGTAAACGGAAAACTATTGATCTGCGGTGTCAGAATGACGAGATTATTCGAATTGAGTCCACGGACCTGAATGGTTTACCGTCAGTGATATCTTCAGTGTTTGCTAGTAAGTATGTAAGAAAAGGTTATGAAGCTTACTTTGCTTATGTGCTTGATAGTAAAGTGAGTGAAAAGAAGGTGGAGTCTGTACCAGTTGTGTGTGAGTATCCTGATATATTTCCTAATGAATTGCCAAGTTTACCACCTATTCGAGAGGTAGAGTTTGGTATCGAGTTAGTACCAGAGACGACTCCGCTTTAGATAGCCTCGTACCGTATGGCAACTACAGAATTAAAAGAATTGAAAGCACAGCTGCAAAGTTGACAGATAGAGGTTTTGCGAGACCGAGCTTCTCTCCCTGGGTTGCGCTGTTTCTATTTGTGAAAAAGAAAGACGAAACGATGAGAATGTGTATTGATTATCGACAGCGTAATAAAGTGACTATCAAGAATAAGTATCCCTTGTCGCGAATTGACGACTTGTTTGATTAGTTAAAAGGAGCATCGGTGTTTTCAAAAATAGATTTGCGATCGGGCTTCTATCAGTTGCGAGTTAGAGACGCGGATGTGCCTAAGACTGCTCTTAGAATAAGATACGGACATTATGAGTTCTTAATGATGTCGTACAGATTCACTAATGCCCCCTGCGGTTTTCATGGATCTGATGAATCAGATTTTTAGAGAGTATCTGCATCGATTTGTGCTTGGTTTTATAGATGACATTCTAATCTATTCACGCGATGAAACCGATCATGCCGAACACTTGAGACTTATGTTACAGATTTTACGTGATAAACAATTGTACGCAAAGTTCAGTAAATGTGAATTCTGGTTACGAGAAGTTAGCTTTCTGGGGCATATTGTTTCAGCATCAGGTATCCGGGTTGATCCGAGCAAAATTTTGGCCATACTTGATTAGAAGCCTCCAAGGAATGTTTTGAAAGTTTGAAGCTTTTTCGGACTTGCTGGTTAATATAGACGGTTTGTGAAAGGTTTTTCGATGATAGCAATGCCGTTGACAAAGTTACTTCAAAAAGATGTTTAGTTCGAATGGTCGGAGAGTTGTCAGAAAAGTTTCGATCAGTTGCAAATCCTTTTAACCGAAGCTCCAGTGCTAGTTCAACCAGAATCGGGTAAAGAATTTGTGATTTATAGGGCTGCATCTCTGAATGGACTTGGCTGTGTTGTGATGCAAGAAGGCAAAGTTGTAGCTTATGCCTCGAGATAGTTAAAACCTCATGAGAAGAACTATCCGACACACGATCTCAAATTGGTTGCTATTGTTTTCACTTTAAAAATTTGACGTCACTATTTTTTCGGTGAAAAATGTCACGTTTATTCCGATCACAAAAGTCTCAAATACTTGATGACACAGAAGGATCTGAATTTGAGACAGCGATGGTGGCTAGAATTACTCAAAGATTACGATCTTGTGATTGATTATCATCCGAGAAAGGCTAATGTGGTTGCTGATGCTTTAAGTCGAAAATCATTATTTACTTTACGTGCGATGAATGCACATTTGGCTATATCCATTGATGGTGCTTTAGTAGCTAAATTAAAAGCAAAATCGGTACTTGTGCAACAGATTTGTGAAGCTCAGAAAGTTGATAATGAGTTAGTTGCAAAATGGGCTCAATGTTATTTAAAAGTTGATTCAGAGTTTCTAATTGATATGGATGACTGTTTGAGATTCAGAAATCGGTTATGTGTCCCGAGGAATACAGAGTTGATATAGATGATTTTGAATGAAGCTCATAATAGTCGAATGTCTGTTCACCCGGGTAGTACTAAATGTATAACGATCTTAAACTGCATTATTGGTGGCATGGTATGAAGCGAGACATTTCTGACTTTGTTTCAAAATGCTTGATATGTCAGCAAGTGAAAGCCGAGCATCAGGTGCCTTCTGGATTGCTTCAGCCGATCATGATACCTAAATGGAAATGGGACGGAGTCACGATAGATTTCGTATCAGGTTTACCGTTGACATTAAGCAAAAAAGATACAATCTGGATTATTGTTGATAGATTGACAAAATTTGCCCATTTTATTTCGGTCCGTGCAGATTACTTGCTCGATAAACTAGCGGAATTGTATATTTCTCAGATAGTGTGATTGCACGGAGTACCTGTTTCTATCGTTTCGGATAGGGATCTGAGATTTACATCGCGGTTTTGGAAGAAACTACAAGATGCGCTAGGTACTAAATTACATTTTAGCATCACTTTCCATCCCCAGACAGACGGTCAATCCGAATGAGTCATTCAAATACTTGGGGATATGTTGAGATGCTGCATCCTTGAGTTTAGAGGTTCGTGGGATCAATACTTGCCTTTGGTTGAATTTGCGTATAATAATATTTTTCAATCAAGTATTAAAATGGCACCCTACAAGGCTTTGTACGGTCGTAAATGTCGTACACCTTTGTATCGGAATGAGCTCAGCGAAAATAAGACTCACGGGGTTGATTTAGTTAAAGAAACGGAACAGAAGGTGAGAATGATCCGTGAAAGTTTGAAGGCAGCATCGGATCGTTAGAAATCATATGCGGATTTGGAACGTTAAGATATAGAATTTTAGATTGGAGATAAAGTGTTCCTAAAAGTTTCACCGTGGAAAAAAAACTCAGATACAGTCGTAGAGGCAAATTAATTCCGAGATTTATTGGACCGTATGAGATAATTAAACGTATCAGACCTGTTGCTTATAGATTGATGTTACCTCCGGAACTAGAAAAGATCCACAATGTTTTTCACGTCTCGATGCTTCGACGATATAGATTTGACCCTGCTCACGTAATTAGCCTGAAAGAGATTGAAATTCAGTTTGATTTGAGTTATGAGGAAGAATCGATTCGTATTCTAGCTCACGAAGTGAAAGAGCTGTGAAATAAGAAAATCTCTGTAGTAAAAGTGCTTTGGCACAAGCAGAGGTTCGAAGAAGCAACTTGGGAGTTAGAAAATTCGATGAAAGAACGTTATCCAAACCTCTTTACTAGTAAGAATTTTCAGGGACGAAAATCCTTAAGGGGGGAGAGTTGTGACAGTCTGATTTTGGCCCTAATCGGAACGGTAGTTTCGGGACCACGAATCTAAGTCAAAAAAATATTTATATATTATTTCACGTGTTTAATTTTGTGTGAATTGATATCCGTAAAATTTTTGTACACTAATTCGACTATTTGTGTGCTTAATTTAGAAAAAAAATGGTTTAATTGCATAAAAAGAAAACTTGATGGCTTAATGCATAAGGATTAAAGTAAGAGCGGATTTTTAATATGAGGCATTTATGTTGTAATTTGCCCTTGATTATATGTGTTGGATGATAAACACCTTAATGTATATGAATTTGGTGGTTAATAATAAAGGTTAATAAGGTAAATTATGAAATAACATATATTATAACATTACATAAAAGAAATAAGTAAATAAAATAAGGTATATATGCTTTGTAATTGCCGAAAAAAGAATAGAAGAAAGAAAAGAATAGGAGTTGGGCATTCGACACTTATAGATCCAATTTGAAGGTATGTTTTAATTCGGTTTTTGATTATTTTTACGTTTTTGGAATCGTTGCTTCATTTAATGTCAGGCCCATGTTCGAATTTTTGTTATTGATGTGTATTTCGAATGTTGCCATGGTTGAGAGCTTAGGGAAATTGATAGTTTAAATAGATAAACGGAAGTTGTGTTTAAATTTTAAGTTTTATCTTAGAAATTTTGATGAATTTGAATTATTAGGACTAAATTGTTAAAATATTAAGTAAAGGGACTAATTTGCTAAGTTAATGAAATGTGAAGGATTGTATGTGAACTTGGAGCATTCGGCCAAGGTTTGATATAAGGAATTTTTCTTATTTAGTTTAATTTGAAATTGGATTAAATTGTCGAATGTGTAAATTAGTAGGGGTAAATCGGCAATTTGTTTAATTATGTATATTTAGATTGAATTGAATAAAAATTTAGTTTGAATGGATCTCATTTGAAATTTGAAGCTCAAGAAGTAAATAAATCGGATTCGGATCGAGGGAAAGCTTAATTAGCCGAGTAGTCGAATTTACCGTTCGTTGATATCTGAGGTAAGTCAGTAAGCTATTTTATGTACTAAATTTTAATAATGATTTGATATAAGTGCTAAATTGAATTTTTAAAAGATTATTATATGTTTGCCGAATGTGAACTTTAACGGAGAATAATGTTTGCTATGCGTTAAATGTGATTACCAAATGTGAATTGAATGAGTAATGATATGTTTATATTCATAATGATTTAAAAATGTGAGATTATATTCTGTTTGAGTTGGATTATAATTAGGCTTTGTGCCTAGCAGGCTTAGTGCTGGTGAACATAATCAGGCTTTATGCCTAGCAGGCTAAGTGCCGGTGAAATAAATATCAGACTTCGTGTCTAGCAGGCTTTGTGCTGGTGTTTAATTCAGGCTTAGTGCCTAGCAGGCTTAATGCCGGTGGTTAAATTTTTCAAGCTATGTTTATAATGATCCAAATGAAATGGAAGAAGTGTTCAAGTGAAATTGAGCTAAGTAATCTTACATTATATTCGGCCAAATAGGTATGTATATGTGTACAGTTATTTAAATATTGAATAGATTACGTTATGAAGGTATGTATGAATATGATTTGGTATTCAATACTAAGTAGTTAATTTGGTGAACGTAATATAGATTTGTAATGGGTTGACCAATGCTAAAAGTGTGCCTAACTAAGATGTGTTATAAGCATGTGTGTATTGATTTAATGTATTCGGATTGTGATTTGTATCATTTCAAATTAAGTCAGTGCTGTACGAATGTTGGAATTCAGATATAATTTGATTGAATATATGAGTTTACGATAGTTTAATTTGGAAACGGATTGTAAGGTGTTAAAAGGGATGGGTTAAGCATTCGGCCTAGTAACATTTGAGTATGATATATTTTTATAATTGTTATTTGATATTTGAATCAAGCTATTAAGATTTTGTGCGTTTAGTTAATGACTTACTAAGTTTTGAAAACTTACTTGGATGTTACCTCTCTGTGTTTTATAGACTTTCGAAACTAGCTACAAGCTCGGGGATCAACAGAAATCTCATCACACTATCTTTTGTTTCGGTAGCATCTACTTTAACTCAACCTATGGCATGTATAGGTTAGACAAGGTTAAAATTTTGTATTTTGAATGATGTTTATATATAATATGCCATGCGAAAATGGCTTATTGACTAGTTATGTGAATTTATAATGTTATGTTATATTAGTTTAGTATTGATATTGATACGTATTATATTAATTGGAATGTAGTCATTATGCTCTTAAATGATTCAGTCGTGGTAATGTCTATATGATATGAATGACATATTTTGTAAGTCTTTAAGATTATATTAGTAACTTGGTTGATGTTTATTTGAGGATGTTGTTAGATGTCATTGATGGTTATAAGTGTAATGAATGAGTACATATATTTTATATAAATGTTATTATTGAACTTTTGATTAGGCTTGTTGAATGTTAAACAAATGGTTATAAATGATGCTAGTATACAATGTAAATTATAGAAAGTTTTCGTATGCTTTCTTGTGACATTTTTAATTGTTTAGAAGATGGATGTAATTTTAAAAGTGAATTGATCATATGTTGGAGTATATTCGGCTAATGAAATGGTTTTTGACCAAATGAATAGTAACATCTATTTGTATAATGCTAGGATGGTTTATGACTTATTTGGTCATTCATGCACATATACTAGTATTTAATTGATTGGATTTTGGTTGATGTTAGTTTTAGCATAAAACCATAGTAGGATTGAGTACTTTATGAATTAAATTGCATGATTACCGAATAGAGAATTGGACTAAATGTGATATGGATATTTTCAAATGTGAATTATATGATTGTATTTATGTCTATCATAAGATATGAAATGAATTACAAAGGAATTTTACTAAAATGTGTTTTATTATTTAAAGTACTCATTCATATGTATGTGAAATGTTCAAATGTTGAGCTTGGTTTTATAATGCCCCGTGACCCTTTCCGGCGACGAATACAGGTTAGGGGTGTTACATTTTATTGGTATCAGAGCTACGGTTTAGTCAATTCTAGGACTAACGTAGTGTGTATGAGTCTAGCTATACATGCCATAATATGATACTGTGATAGTGTGATGACTTCTAACGTCTAAAAATGTGTTTTATTTAGTAAATAGATCCCGATCGAGCTGTAGCCGATGACGTTGAGAGTATAGCGCCTACTCCCGCGCAAGGGATAGCGCCAGTGGAATCTCGATCGATCTCGAGTAGCCATGAGGGAGAGGCTAAGCAAGCCTTTTACCAAATGATAAACGAATGGTTTACTCAATACATTCGAACTAATCCGGCTGTACAACAACCTCCGCCCCTGAATAATCCATCTCTGATACCTGTGGTACCTCCGATGATTGATTCGATGAGATTGAATAAGCCTTCTGTTGACAAAATAAGAAAATACGGGGCCGAAAAGTTCAAGGCCACAGTTAGTGATGATGCTGAGCGGGCTAAATTTTGGCTCGATAACACTATCCGTGTATTCGACGAACTATCATGTACCCCCAACGAGTGTTTGAAGTGTGTTATATCATTATTACGTGATTCTGCCTAACATTGTTGGAACACTTTAGTTTCTATTGTGCTGAGAGAGCGGGTTACGTGGGCGTTCTTTTAAACTAAATTCTGTAAAAAGTATATCAGCCAGAGATTCATAGATTAGAAGCGTAAGGAATTTCTCGAGCTTAAGCAGGGTCGCAGGACTGTTGCTGAATACGAGCGAGAATTTGTTAGACTCAGCAGATATACCCGGGAGTGTATTTCGACTGAAGCCATCATGTGTAAACGTATTGAAGATGGTTTGAATGAGGATATTAAGTTGCTAGTTGGCATCCTTGAAATTAAAGAGTTCGTAGTGCTTGTCGAGCGAGCTTGTAAAGTAGAAAAGCTTGGAAAGAAAAAGAGAAAGGCTGATTTAGAAGCTAGAGACTTCCGTAAATTATCTACGAGTAAAACTTATCAGTTGTCGTCGAAGAAGTTCAAAGAGGATTCTTACCGGTCTAAGACTACTGTGGACTTTTCTAGAAGGGATCGAGACTGACCTCCTGCTAATTCCCGAGCCACATTAGTTGCTAGTGTTAGAAACATTCGGCAGTCGGCTCTAAGTGTAAACATTATGGAACATGGCATCCAGGATATTGTAGAGTGCGTGGTTGCACTTGTTTCAAATGTGGATCAGCAGATCATTTCATTTGGGGTTGTCTGATGTTAGCTAAGCAAAATACCATTCAGGATGCTCGACCGAGTAATATGTCATCACGAGGCAGACCACCCAGAAGCGCTGATAATGTTAGTGGTAGTCAGAGAGGGACAAAAGATACAGCTGTTCGATCTGAGGCTCGTGCTCCTACCAGAGCTTATGCCATCCGTGCTTGGGAAGAGGCTTTATCTTCAGATGTTATTACTGGTACATTCACTCTGTATGATACTAGTGTAATTGCTTTGGTTGATCCTGGGTCAACTCATTCATATGTGTGTGAAACATTAGTATTCAGTAAGACTTTGCCTGTTGAGTCTACTGAGTTTGTGATTCGGGTATCAAACCCCCTGGGCTGATGTGTATTAGTTGATAAAATGTGCATGATCCGAGACTCATGTTTTCCGGCTAATTTGATGTTGCTACCATTCGACGAATTTGATATCATTCTAGGTATGGATTGGTTAACCGTACATGATGCTGTAGTGAATTGTAAATGGAAAACTATTAATTTGTAGTGTCAAAATGACGAGATTACTCGAATTGAGTCCACGGACCTGAATGGTTTACCGCCAGTGATATCTTCAGTGTTGGCTAGTAAGTATGTAAGAAAAGGTCATGAAGCTTACTTTGCTTATGTGCTTGATAGTAAAGTGAGTGAAAAGAAGGTAGAGTCTGTACCAGTTGTGTGTAAGTATCCAGACGTATTTCCTGATGAATTGCCAGGTTTACCAGCTATTCGAGAGGTAGAGTTTGGTATCGAGTTAGTACCAGAGACAACTTCGATTTCGATATCCCCGTACTGTATGGTACCTACAGAATCAAAAGAATTGAAAGCACAGCTGCAAGAGTTGACATATAGGGGTTTCGCAAGACTGAGCTTCTCTCCCTAGGGTGCGCCGGTTCTATTTGTGAAAAAGAAAGACGAAACGATAAGAATGTGTATTGATTATCGGCAGCTCAATAAAGTGACTATCAAGAATAAGTATCCCTTACCGCGAATTGACGACTTGTTTGATCAGTTAAATGGAGCATCTGTGTTTTCAAAAATAGATTTGCGATCGGGCTTCTATTAATTGCGAGTTAGAGACATGGATGTGCCTAAGACTACTTTTAGAACAAGATACGGACATTATGAGTTCTTAGTGATGCCGTTCAGACTCACTAATGTCCCTGCGATTTTCATGGATCTGATGAATTGGATTTTTAGAGAGTATCTGCATCGATTTGTGCTTGTTTTTATAGATGACATTCTAATCTATTCACGCGATGAAACCGAGCATGCCGAACACTTGAGACTTATGTTACAGATTTTGCGTGATAAGCAATTGTACGCAAAGTTTAGTAAATGTGAATTCTGGTTATGAGAATTTAGCTTTCTGGGGCATATTGTTTCAGCATCAGGTATCCGGGTTGATCCGAGCAAAATTTCGACCATACTTGATTGGAAGCCTCCAAGGAATGTTTCGAAAGTTTGAAGCTTTTTGGGACTTGCTGGTTAATATAGACGGTTTGTGAAAGGTTTTTCGATGATAGCAATGCCGTTGACAAAGTTACTTCAAAAGGATGTTTAGTTTGAATGGTCGGAGAGTTGTCAGAAAAGTTTCGATCAGTTGCAAATCCTTTTAATCGAAGCTCCAGTGCTAGTTCAACCAGAATCGGGTAAAGAATTTGTGATTTATAGGGCTGCATCTCTGAATGGACTTGGCTGTGTTGTGATGCAAGAAGGCAAAGTTGTAGCTTATGCCTCGAGACAGTTAAAACCTCATTTGAAGAACTATCTAACACATGATCTCGAATTAGCTGCTAATGTTTTCGCTTTAAAAATTTGGCATCACTATTTGTTCGGTGAAAAATGTCACATTTATTCCGATCAAAAAAGTCTCAAATACTTGATGACACAGAAGGATCTGAATTTGAGACAGCGACGGTGGCTGGAATTACTCAAAGATTATGATCTTGTGATTGATTATCATCCCGGAAAGGCTAATGTGGTTGCTGATGCTTTAAGTCGAAAATCATTATTTACTTTACGTGCGATGAATGCATATTTGGCTATATCCATTAATGGTGCTTTAGTAGCTGAATTAAAAGTAAAATCGGTACTTGTGCAACAGATTTGTGAAGCTCAGAAAGTCGATAATGAGTTAGTTGCAAAACGGGCTCAATGTTATTTAAAAGTTGATTCAGAGTTTCTAATTGATGTGGATGACTGTTTGAGATTCAAAAATCGGTTATGTGTCCCGAGGAATACAGAGTTGATACAGATGATTTTGAATGAAGCTCATAATAGTCGAATGTCTGTTCACCCGAGTAGCACTAAAATGTATAATGATCTTAAACTGCATTATTGGTGGCATGGTATGAAGCGAGACATTTCTGACTTTGTTTCGAAATGCTTGATATGTCAGCAAGTGAAAGCCGAGCATCAGGTGCCTTCTGGATTGTTTCAGCTGATCATGATACCTGAATGGAAATGGGACCGAGTCACAATAGATTTCGTATCAGGTTTACCGTTGACATTAAGCAAAAAGGATACAATCTGGATTATTGTTGATAGATTGACAAAATCTGCCCATTTTATTTTGGTCCGTGCAGATTACTTGCTCGATAAACTAGCAGAATTGTATATTTCTCAGATAGTGCGATTGCATGGAGTACCTGTTTTTATCGTTTCGGATAGGGATCTGAGATTTACATCGCAGTTTTGGAAGAAACTGCAAGATGCGCTAGGTACTAAATTACATTTTAGCATCGCTTTCCATCCCCTGACAGACGGTCAATCCGAACGAATCATTCAGATACTTGAGGATATGTTGAGATGCCGCATCCTTGAGTTTAGAGGTTCGTGGGATCGATACTTGCCTTTGGTTGAATTTTTGTATAACAATAGTTTTCAATCAAGTATTAAAATGGCACCCTACGAGGCTTTGTACGGTCGTAAATGTTGTACACCTTTGTATTGGAATGAGCTCAGCGAAAATAAGATTCACGGGGTTGATTTAGTTAAAGAAATGAAACAGAAGGTAAGAATGATCCGTGAAAGTTTGAAGGCAGCATCGGATCGTCAGAAATCATATGCGGATTTGAAACGTAAAGGTATAGAATTTTAGATTGGAGATAAAGTGTTCCTAAAAGTTTCACCGTGGAAAAAAAACTCAGATTCGGTCGTAGAGGCAAATTAAGTCCGAGATTTATTGACCATATGAGATTATTGAATGTATCAGACCTGTTGCGTATAGTTTGATGTTACCTCCGGAACTAGAAAAGATCCACAATATTTTTCACGTCTCGATGCTTCGACGATACAGATCTGACCCTGCTCACGTAATTAGCCCGAAAGAGTTTAAAATTTAGTCTGATTTGAGTTATGAGGAAGAACCGATTCGTATTCTAGCTCACGAAGTGAAAGAGTTGCGAAATAAGAAAATCTCTTTAGTAAAAGTGATTTGGCACAAGCAGAGGTTCGAAGAAGCAACTTGGGAGTTAGAAAATTCGATGAAAGAACATTATCCAAACCTCTTTACCGGTAAGAATTGATATCCGTAAAATTTTTGTACATTAATTCGACTGTTTGTGTGCTTAATTTAGAAAAAAAATGGTTTAATTGCATAAAAAGAAAACTTGATGGCTTAATGCATAAGGATTAAAGTAATAGTGGATTTTTAATATGAGGTGTTTATGTTGTAATTTGCCACTGATTATATGTGTTGGACAATAAACACCTTAATGTATAAGAATTTGGTGGTTAATAATAAAGGTTAATAAGGTAAATTATGAAATAACATATATTCTAACATTACATAAAAGAAATAAGTAATTAAAATAAGGTATATATGCTTTGTAATTGCCGAAATAAGAATAGAAGAAAGAAAAGAATAGGAGTTGGGCATTTGGCACTTATAGATCCAATTTGAAGGTATGTTTTAATTCGGTTTTTGATTATTTTTACGTTTTTCGAATCGTTGCTTCATTTAATGTCAGACCCATGTTTGAATTTTTGTTATTGATGTGTATTTCGAATGTTGCCATGGTCGAAAGCTTAGGGAAATTGATAGTTTAAATAGATAAATGAAAGTTGTGTTTAAATTTTAAGTTTTATCTTAGAAATTTTGATGAATTTGAATTATTAGGACTAAATTGTTAATGTAACACTGTAACACCCCAAACCCGGCCTGGACGTTACGGCCAAGTCTGATGTATCACATTGAAGTGTTTTTCGAAAACCGTGCTTTCATTGAAAACCCTTGAAGTTTTTAAAAACTCTTACCGTTAAACTTGTATAAAACCTTAGCTTGTCTTTTTCCAAAACGTGATTCATTGAAATAATCATCCCTTTGCAAACATCGTTAAAACCTTTGTAAAAGTTTTATGAAAGCTTATACACCCTTGTAGTTTGCAAAAACCTGTTATTTTAAAGACAGATCAAATATCAAAAAAATCAGATTCGTAACCTTTATAAAACATGTTATCTTGAAAACGGTTTAAGTATCAAATAAATTTGACCTTTTTCGTTAAGACTTAAAGTGAATGGAAGCTGGGCACTAGGTAGGATTCCAGAAAATAGGAGGTGAGTCGAATAGACTGCTTAAGTACCAAGCTCTTCTTGGATCCACTCTTAGACATGCACACTACCATCGCCACACTTTAACTATTTGAAATATTTATCTACAAGATCATTTAAAATTGCGGAAGCTTTGCTTGGTTATCGTGTTATTTTGAAAACAAGTAACTTTTATAAAAATCACGTCTTAAAATCATTTATTTTCATCTCGATTTAAATAATATCCTACGTAAGCTAAAACTAATTTAAATAAGTAAAGAATAAAAACCCAAAATAAAAATAGGCCCTTTTTACAACCCAAAACCAGAAATAAATAATTAAATCTAAATTCAAATAGGTAACTTAATTAGAAATCCAATAGTCCAGTCCATGTGGCCACTCTGATTCCCTCCCAGCTCCAAGTCCACTAGTCCAAGGCTCACCTGCAAGGATGGAAGGAAAAAGGGTGAGTTTGGAAAACTCAGTGTGCAACAAGCCACTTACAAAGCCCAAATCAATGTTAGCATACTAGGCCTAAGCCCCCAAATCAGTCTCAACATATAACTGGGCTGAAGCCCTTTTCAAATATCGGTTACTGGGCCTTAGCCTTTTTCATAAATTAATTCACTGGGCCGAAGCCTTTCATAAATCATATCTCTGGGCCGAAGCTTTTTCTGTAAACGGTATGGCCCAAAGGCCCATTTTAACATCACATATAATATCAATGTATGTGTGCAAAGCCTATTTCAATATCACATGTAATGTCAATGTATGTATGTAAAGCCCAGTTGGGGAGACTACTCAACCCACCATCCGCTACTCTCCATCCGTACCAACCAAGCTCTCCATGTGGGGAATAACTCAACCCACCCAACCAAACTCTCCACTGGCAGCATAGCTGCTTTATCATATAACTGGAGGCCAAGCCTCTTTTAATAACTGGGGCAAAAGCCCTTTTCGGTAAACTGGGGTAAAGCCCTTTATCACTTCCTCCATCATATAATAACCCAACCCATGCATTTAATGAGTAAAACATGGCATATCGTATACATGTCATAGCATATCATGTGCATATCATGTGCATATCATGTCATAGCATGTAAAATAACAATATCATAATCATCATATTCAGAATGAAACCCTAGGGGTATAATAGACATTTTTCACCTAGGGGCAAAATAGACATTTTCATGTTTTAAGGGTAATTACGTAATTTTATCCATTATTAGGGTTTTCCATGCTTATTCATCAATTCCAAATGTTTAAACAGCAATTTTAGCCTATTTTAGTAAAACCGAGTTATGGGCTAAAAACCCCTAATGGGCCCTATGTAGCTAGTTCAGTCGTCTAAGCCCACTTAGTCCAAATCCTACAATTAACTACTAATTTAACTAGTTTTAAGCCTATAGTCTATTAAGAAATGTCTATTGCCCATTTTTACCCATATGGGCCCGTAAGTCCATTGGGCCCAATTTCAGCCCATCGAGGCCCAACTTACCATCATGCACAAAATCGTGCCCTTACCTGTTCTATCGATCCAATCACCGATCTTATCGTATGTATCACGTCTCAAACCATTCACAAAACCATAAGTTCGAAATGCCGAAGTTTAGGCATTTTGGCTTTTCAGCAAATATTAATCTAAGCTACTATGAGGTTCATTACACACCTGCTTGCAACGAACGATGACTATATCCGATCCAAGTTAATCCTACATTCGATTACTAAAATATTAGACCACGAATCAATGATAACTAAATTTAACATACTCTTACCATATTCGGGCATCCATGAACAAGGCCCTAAATCCTTACCTTTGCTGAAGTTGATATCCAAATCTGGATCCGAACGCTCCACTGATCCAAGCCCTTAGTCAGCAGCCTTTAACCCTTACAAGCACAGAGTAAAATAATTGGTAACAGCCCCTTAAAGCCTTAGGCACTATTTCGACAGCCTCCTTAAACACATAGGGATTCCAACTTTTCCAAATCCCAAAAATAAGAATAGATCACAGTCAAGTCATTCATATCACCAACTTATATCCATGGTCAAACTAGCCCAATCATCACACAAGTTAGTCATTTACCCACGAGGGGCAAAACAGTCATTTAACACCCTAGAGGCAAAACGGTAATTTTACCCCATAGGGGCATCTCGGTAATTCTACCCTACAGGGGTATTTCGGTAAATTTGCAAATCGAGGGTAAAATAGTAATTTTTACAAATCAGGGGTAAAATAGTAATTTTACAAATTAGGGGTAAAACGATAATTTTACAAATCATAGGTAAAATGGTAATTTTACAACTTAGGGGTAAAATGGTAATTTTACAAATTAGGGGTAAAATAGTAATTTTAGAAATTAGTGGTAAAATAGTAATTTTACAAATTAGGGGTAAAACGGTAATTTTACAAATCATGGGTAAAATGGTAATTTTACAAATCAAGGGTATGTTCGTCATTTTACAAATCGAGGGTACTTCTGTCATTGTACAAATCAAGGGTAATTTGATAATTTTATAGATCGGGATATTTCTTGTAATTTTCTAAATCGAGGGTAATTCGGTAATTTTGTAAACCAAGGTATTTCAGTAATTTTGTAAACCAAGGGTATTTTAGTAACTTTGTAAACTAAAGCATTTCTAAACAGAGATAACAATGCGAATGGGCCTAGGGCCCATTGTCGGCCCAAATGGGCCTACACGCTCGTGTGGCCCTTTTAGCCTAAATCTAGCCACAGATATGAGATTCACCTAATCTAGCCCAATATTTGCTATACAATCAAACAACTTATCCACTTGGGCCCGTAGGCCTATTGGGCCCACATGGCCTCTTCGGCCCATCGCAGCCCGAAGTAGCCGTCCTACTGTTAGAGTAGTGAGAAATACACACTTGATAGGAGACTGAAGTTAATCCGCGCTCCAAACACTCTTAGCCGATGCCCAACCCAAACGGGCACGCCATAAAGCGAAAGGGATCAGCCAAGAAGGCTATGCCTACTCTCCTCCTGGTTTGCTCTATTTAAAGCTAGCTCCTCACCTGCTCTTATGTTAGCTTTCCGATGTGGGATTCTCCATCAATCCCCCCAAAATTAAAGCATTAGCAAAATAATCAACCCTTGCGTGCAACGGGATTCGAACCAAAGTCCTCTCAATAACCCTGTCAAGCCGTCACCACTCGGACACAAGCTCCTTTGTGTCATAAGTCCAACACATTTAACTTTAAAGCTCACCTACTTGCTTCCAGATTTATTTAAAAGAAAAACCAAAATAAATTTCAAGAGCCAAGACTTGAACCTTGGACCCCCTTGCTTTCTTGTCCCTTAAGTGGCGCTACTTTGCCACTACACCACACTCCTTTTTGTGTCTTATTACACACATAATTCCTTACAACTCCTCTTTTCCAAGTCCTTTATTCCTTAAGTCCAAAAATCCAAGAATTCTCCGGGTTTTTAACCAACACTTGGGCCTTCCATAGGCCCAATAACACACTCCAAACATGAATTACACATCTATATATCAAAATTTCAACATTACACCAAATATCACAAAAATCCCGGAATCCCAGAAATTAGCCCAAGACTTTTCCCACACTATGAATCCTTCGCAGTTCACTAAAATACCACATTAACCCATTAATAATAACCTTCCATAACAGAATTCAACACATCAATAATTTTATTTCGAACTATCTCACACCCGAACCCAAGCCCAAGGCCCAATACTTCTAGGCATCAATAATTTTATTCCAAACACCCTGAATTTGGGCCTAAAAGTGTTGAGCCTTAGGCCTGGGTGCGGGTGTGAGATAGTTCGAAATAAAATTATTGATGTGTTGAATTCTGTTATGGAAGGTTATTATTAATGGGTTAATGTGGTATTTTAGTGAAGTGCGAAGGATTCATAGTGTGGGGAAAAGTCTTGGGCTAATTTCTGGGATTCCGGGATTTTTGTGATATTTGGTGTAATGTTGAAATTTTGATATATGGATGTGTAATTCGTGTTTGGAGTGTGTTATTGGGCCTATGGAAGGCCCAAGTGTTGGTTAAAAACCTGGGGAATTCTTGGATTTTTGGACTTAAGGAATAGAGGACTTGGAAAAGAGGAGTTGTAAGGAATTATGTGTGTAATAAGACACAAAAAAGGAATGTGGTGTAGTGGCAAAGTAGCGCCACTTAGGGGACAAGGAAGCAAGGGGTCCAAGGTTCAAGTCTTGGCTCTTGCAATTTATCTTGGTTTTTCTTTTAAATAAATCTGGAAGCAAGTAGGTGAGCTTTAAAATTAAATGTGTTGGACTTATGACACAAAGGAGCTTGTGTCCGAGTGGTGATGGCATGACAGGTTACTGAGAGGACTTTGGTTCGAATCCCGTTGCACGCAAAGGTTGATTATTTTGCTAATGCTTTAATTTTGGGGGGATTGATGGAGAATCCCACATCGGAAAGCTAACATGAGAGCAGGTGAGGAGCTAGCTTTAAATAGAGCAAACCAGGAGGAGAGTAGGCACAGCCTTCTTGGCTGATCCCTTTCGCTTTATGGCGTGCCCGTTTGGGTTGGGCATCGGCTAAGAGTGTTTGGAGCGCAGATTAACTTTAGTCTCCTATCAGGTGTGTATTTCTCACTATTCTAGCGGTAGGACGGCTACTTCGTGCTGCGATGGGCCGAATGGGCCATGTGGGCCCAATGGGCTTACGGGGCCATTTGGACAAGTTGTTTAATTGTATAGTAAATATTGGACTAGACTAGGTGAGTCGCATATCTGTAGCTAAATTTGGGCTAAAAGGGCCACACGAGCGTGTGGGCCTATTTGGGTCGAGAATGGGCCCTAGGCCCATTTGCATTGTTATATCTGTTTAGAATGCTTTAGTTTACTGAATTACTGAAATACCTTCGACTTGTAAAATTACTATTTTACCCCTGATTTGTAAAATTACTATTTTACCCCTGATTTGTAAAATTACCATTTTACCCCTGATTTGTAAAATTACCATTTTACCCCTGATTTGTAAAATTACTATTTTACCCTTAATTTGTAAAATTACCATTTTACCCCTGATTTGTAAAATTACCATTTTACCCCTGATTTGTAAAATTACCATTTTACCCATGATTTGTAAAATTATCGTTTTACCCCTGATCTGTAAAATTACTGTTTTACCCTTGATTTGTGAAATTACTGAAATACCCCTTTAGGGTAGAATTACTGAAATATCCCTGTAGGGTAGAATTACCGAGATACCCCTGTGGGGTAAAATTACCATTTTGCCCCTAGGTGTTAAATGACTATTTTACCCTTCGTGGGTAAATGACTAACTTGTGTGATGATTGGGCTAGTTTGACCGTGGATATAAGTTGGTGATATGAATGACTTGACTGTGATCTATTCTTATTTTTGGGATTTGGAAAAGTTGGAATCCCTATGTGTTTAGGGAGGCTGTCGAAATAGTGCCTAAGGCTTTAAGGGGCTGTTACCAATTATTTTGGATATCAACTTCAGCAAAGGTAAGGATTTAGGGCCTTGTTCATGGATGCCCGAATATGGTAAGAGTATGTTAAATTTAGTTATCATTGATTCGTGGTCTAATGTTTTAGTAATCGAATATAGGATTGAGTTGGAGCAGATATCATCATCGTTCGTCGTAATCAGGTGTGTATCGAACCCTTCTTTAGTCTAATTCGGCAAAGGCCAAGTAACCGAAAAGTTGGTATTATGTGGGCTTGTGAGTGTGCGAATGCTCACAAGATGATTGGAAATCCTGAGATCTATAACCATAAGTGGTAAGTTAGTTGAGTTTGCAATTTCACGCACCTCGGTAAGTTGGGTCTCGATGGGCCGAACATGGGCTCACGGGCTTTCGGACCCATATAGGTAAAAATAGGAAATAAATGTGTTCTATTAGACTGTAGTATCGGAAATGCTAAAACTGGTAGCTAGATAGGAAATTTGGGCTAAATGGGCTTAATTTGCTAAATAGACACTGTAGGGCCCATAGGAGTTTTAGGGCCCAGTGACTGAAATTGTTAAAATCTGTTAAATTGACTGCTAAGATGGAACTAAAGCTTATATGTGACTGTAACATGCATAAAACTCGTAATATTGGAACAAGTACTAAAATACCCCTAAGTATGAAAAATTACCATTTTACCCCTAAGTGTTAAATGACCTTTATACCCCTAGGGTAAATTCTGTATGAAATGTATGATTTTCTGTTTCTGCATGTCATATCTCATAACATATGTATATATCTGATGCATGTGATTCTGTATGTTATATGTCATAGCATGAATGCCTGCTGCATGGGGTTTGGGTTTATGATGGAGGAAGCGTTCTGGCAGCTTCGCTGCAATCTGGTGGCCTCGCCACATATATATCTATTCTGGTGGCCTTGCCACATATATCTGTTCTGGTGGCCTCGCCACATATATATCTATTCTGGTGGCCTTGCCACATATATCTGTTCTGGTGGCCTCGCCACAATATCTGTATCTGGTGACTCTGTCACAATATCTGGCAGCCTCGGTGCAAATTCTGTGGTGTGTAGCGGTTGGATGGGTCGAGTAGCTTCCCCACATGGTGTGATGGTTGGTACGGGTGGTGTGTAGCGGTTGGATGGGTTGAGTAGTCTCTCCACATGGATCATGGGCTTGCATTCATGCATTGTTATCATTAATACTGTTCTGTTACTGTAATGGGCCTATGGGCCGTACTGCTATATGTAAAGGGGCTAAGGCCCAGTTTACTGTTGTCTGAATAGGGCTTCAGCCCAGTATCTGACTGAGATTGGTTTAGGCTTAGGCCCAATGGACTTGAGTTGACTTGGGCTTTGGATGGGCTTCTGTACACACTGAGTTTTCCAAACTCACCCCTTTTTCCTTCCATTATTGCAGGTGAGCCTTAGATTGGTGGACTTGGAGCTGGGAGGGATTCAGAGTGGCCATATGGACTGGACTATTGGATTTCTAATTAAGTTACCTATTTGAATTTAGATTTAATTATTTATTTCTGGTTTTGGGTTGTAAAAAGGGCCTCTTTAATTACTTTTATTTTGGGTTTTTATTCTTTACTTATTTAAATTGGTTTTAGCTTACGTAGGATATTATTTAAATCAAGTTGAAAATAAATGATTTTAAGACGCGATTTTTATAAAAGTTACTTGTTTTCAAAATAACACGATAACCAAGCAAAGCTTCCGCAATTTTAAATAATCTTGTAGATAAATATTTCAAATAGTTAAAGTGTGGCAATGGTAGTGTGCATGTCTAGGAGTGGATCCAAGAAGAGCTTGGTACTTAAGCAGTCTATTCGACTCACCTCCTCTTTTCTAGAATCCTACCTGGTGCCTAGCTTTCATTCACTTTAAGTCTTAACGAAAAAGGTCAAATTTTTTTTTGATACTTAAACCGTTTTCAAAATTAACATGTTTTTGCAAACTACAAGGGTTTATAAGCTTTCATAAAACTTTTACAAAGGTTTTAACGATGTTTGCAAAGGGATGATTATTTCAATAAATCACGTTTTGGAAAAAGACAAGCTAAGTTTAACTGTAAGAGTTTTTAAAACTTCAAGGGTTTTCAATGAAAGCACGATTTTCGAAAAACACTTCAATGTGACACACCAGACTTGGCCGTAACGTCTGGGCCGGGTTTGGGGTGTTACAGTTAAAATATTAAATAAAGGGACTAATTTGCTAAGTTAATGAAATATGAAGGATTGTATGTGAACTTGGAGCATTCAGCCAAGGTTTGATATAAGGAATTTTTCTTATTTAGTGTAATTTGAAATTAGATTAAATTGCCAAATGTGTAAATTAGTAGGGGTAAATCGGTAACTTGTTTAATTATGTATATTTGGATTAAATTGAATAAAAATTTAGTTTCAATGGATCTCATTTGAAATTTGAAGCTCAAGAAGTAGAGAAATCGAATTCGGATCGGGGGAAACCTAAATTAGCCGAGTAGTCGAATTTACTATTTGTTGATATCCGAGGTAAGTCATTAAGCTATTTTATGTACTAAATTTTAATAATGGTTTGATATAAGTGCTAAATTGAATTTTTAGAAGATTATTATATGTTTGCCGAATGTGAACTTTAATGGAGAATAATGTTTGCTATGCGTTAAATATGATTACCAAATGTGAATTGAATGAGTAATAATATGTTTATATTGATAATGATTTAAAAATGTGAGATTATGTTCTATTTGAGTTGGATTATAATCAGGCTTTGTGCCTAGCAGGCTTAGTGCCGGTGAATATAATCAGGCTTTATGCCTAGCAGGCTAAGTGCCGGTGAAATAAATATCAGACTTCGTGTCTAGTAGGCTTTGTGCCGGTGTTTAATTCAGGCTTAGTGCCTAGCGGGCTTAATACTGGTGGTTAAAATTTTCAAGCTATGTTTATAAGGATCCAAGTGAAATGGAAGAAGTGTTCAAGTGAAATTGAGCTAAGTAATCTTACATTGTATTCGGCCAAATAGGTATGTATATGTGTACAGTTATTTAAATATTGAATAGATTATGTTATGAAGGTATGTATGAATATGATTTGGTATTCAATACTAAGTAGTTAATTTGGTGAACGTAATATATATTTGTAATGGGTTGACCAATGCTAAAAGTGTGCCTAACTAAGATGTGTTATAAGCATGTGTGTATTGATTTAATGTATTCGGATTGTGATTTGTATGATTTCAAATTGAGTCAATGCTATACGAATGTTGGAATTCAGTATATAATTTGATTGAATATATGAGTTTACGATAGTTTAATTTGGAAACGGATTGTAAGGTGTTAAAAGGGATGGGTTAAGCATTCAGCCTAGTAACATTTGAGTATGATATAGTTTTATAATTGTTATTTGATATTTGAACCAAGCTATTAAGATTTTGTGTGTTTAGCTAATGACTTACTAAGTTTTGAAAACTTACTTGGATGTTACCTTCTATGTTTTATAGACTTTCGAAGCTAGCTACAAGCTCGGGGATCAACAGAAATCTCATCACACTATCTTTTATTTCGGTAGTATTTACTTTAACTCAACCTATGGCATGTATAGGTTAGACAAGGTTGAAATTTTGTATTTTGAATGATGTTTATATATAATATGCCAAGCGAAAATGGCTTATTAACTAGTTATGTGAATTTATAATGTTATGTTATATTAGTGTAGTATTGATATTGATACGTATTATATGAATTGGAATGTAGTCGTTATGCTCTTGAATGATTCAGTCGTGGTAATGTCTATATGATATGAATGACATATTTTATAAGTCTTTAAGATTATATTAGTAACTTGGTTGATGTTTATTTGAGGATGTTGTTAAATGTCATTGATGGTTATAAGTGTAATGAATGAGTACATATATTTTATATAAATGTTAATATTGAACTTTTGATTAGGCTTATTGAATGTTAAACAAATGGTTATAAATGATGCTAGTATACAATGTAAATTATAGTAAGTTTTCGTATGTTTTCTTGTGACAGCTTTAATTGTTTAGAAGATGGATTTAATTTTAAAAGTGAATTGATCATATGTTGGAGTATTTTCGGCTAATGAAATGGTTTTTGACCAAATGAATAGTAACATCTATTTGTATAATGCTAGGATGGTTTATGACTTATTTGGTCATTCATGCACATATACTAGTATTTAATTGATTGGATTTTGGTTGATGTTAGTTTTAGCATAAAACCATATTAGGATTGAGTACTTTATGAATTAAATTGCATGATTGCCGAATAGAGAATTGGACTGAATGTGATATGGATATTTTCACATGTGAATTATATGATTGTATTTATGTCTATCATAAGAAATGAAATGAATTACAAAGGAATTTTACTGAAATGTGTTTTATTATTTAAAGTACTCATTCATATTTATGTGAAATGTTCAAATGTTGAGCTTGGTTTTATACTGCCTCGTGACCCATTCCAGCGATGGATACAGGTTAGGGGTGTTACATTGTAGCTAGGCTACAATTCTATGAAAATAAACTCTGAAATACTATTTATACATAAGACATCTATAATAAATATTGGAATATTGAAGTAATTCTTAAAATTTGTAATCAGATAATACAATATGAGTATGAGGGCAGCACGTGGAAGAGGCCGTGGACATGGGCAAGGTAGTGGGCAGACTGGGTCTTCATTTGCGGGACACATGCCAGCTGAGGAAGTGTGAGTGCCACCGACAACTGAGACTGGGTCTTATGATCGGGCTACAGGGGACGATGATTTGTCCCAGGTGATGTTACGGGTTCTAGAAAGGGTTGCTGGAGTGAGTACTGGGACTGTAAATCGAGGATCTATTTCTGAGCTACTCTGAGCTAACAGAGCGGAGATTTTCAAGGGTGTATCTGGTGTAGCCCCGAACGTGGCCAAATATTGGTTGGAGGCCACGGATCAGATCATGGACGATCTGGACTGCTTAGTGGAGCAGAAGCTGAAGGGAGCAGTATCCCTACTACAGGATGAAGCCTACCAATGGTGGATCATGGTGAGGGATAGTACTCCAGCTGAGTGAGTGACATGGGAGCTGTTTAAGACAGCCTTCAAAGGGAAATACATTAGGGTGAGCTATATGGACGCCCGAAGGAAGGAATTCCTGAATCTGACTCAAGAAAATAAGACTGTCACGGAGTATGAGGCTGAGTTCTTAAGGTTAAGCTGTTATGCTAGTGGCATAGTCACTACGGAGTATAAACATAGCGTATGATTCGAGAATGGTCTCAGGGATGAGCTAAGGGTGTTGATTGCTCCATAGAGGGAGTGTGACTTTGCTGTTCTAGTGGAAAAGGCTAAGATAGCTGAGGAGGTGAAACACACGGAGCGGCAAAACTGTGAGAAGGACCCAAATCAATTCAGGAGGGATTTTGGACCCTCGAGTGCTGCGGGCAGGACTATCAAAAGGGCTAGAGTAGACGAGCCAGTTCGAGCAGTTCCGGTGAATGTGGTTAGACCGCAGGCTTGTGGGGATTGTGGTAGAGTGCATCTGGGAGAATGTTGGAAATGTACTGGGGCATGTTTCCCGTATAGGTCCAAGGATCATAAAGTCAATGATTGTCCTCAGAGGCCGGCTCAGATACAAGCTGCTGAATAGAGGGTTGCTCAACCAGTACAAGGTGGGCCACAACCACCGAGAGGCCGTGGTCAAGGTAGGGGCGGCAATGGAAATGTACATGGACGAAGGGCACCGGGCAGGTGTGCTTGAAATGCTGATGCACGTCAGCCGGCGTTGGTTATGCTGCTCGTCACCGAGAGGAAGGTGACGCTCCTGATGTCATAACTGGTACATTTCTAATTTATAGCACGCCATACACTACTCTGATTGACATAGGATCTACTCATTCATATGTTGCTTATGGTATGTCTGGGTCGTTGGGGGTGCAATCTGAGGAAACTGTGAGTGGGGTATCTGTGATAAGTCCACTGGGTCACTCGGTTAGAATAGACAAACTCTTTAGAGGGGTACCTTTAGAGACACAAAGTAGGATTTCTCTGCGGATTTAATGGAGCTACCATTTGGAGAGTTCGATCTCATTTTGGGAATAGACTAGCTTACTAAGCATAAGGCGACTTTGGATTGCACTGCTAAGCAGATGGTGGTAAAGACTACGGAGGATGAGGAGGTGATGGTTATAGGGGAGCGAAGAGATTACTTCTCCAATGTTGTCTCAACTTTGAGAGCTGAGAAGCTAATTCGCAAGGGTTGTGTAACACCCCAAACCCGGCCTAGAAGTTAGGCCCGAGTCCTACGTGTCACATTGAAGTGTTTTTCAAAAACCTTATTTTCATTTGAAAACCCTTCTTATTATTTTAAAACTTAAATTTTAGTTTGCATTTGTTACTTCCAAAACATGGTTCATTGAAAAGTAATTTACTTTTAAAACTTTAATTACTGTCATAAGTGAAAACCAAGTAAGTTTACAGAAGCTTTATAAAATTTCATAGCTTGTAGAAACATGTTGATTTGAAAAACAATTAACGTTTTTGGGAAAATCGGGTTCTACTTTGAGCAGATAATAAACGCGATAAACAAAAACCTAACTTTCAAATCTGGAAATTATAAAGGCTTTATTACAAACCAAACCCAAAAATTAAGTACTTGAGAGTAAATAGTCCAAAACAGAAATCATAAGCAGTGTGCAGCCTTCTCCGAATCCCTCACAGCTTCGATTCGTCTAAGGCTGGGAAATACCTGAGAGGTTAATAAATAGGTTGAGTTTATGAAAACTTAGTGTATAATCCCCTTATTAGAGTAACAATCAATAAACAGAAACAGAAATAGAATCAATCTAGGCTAAAGCCCTTTAACAGAATCAGGTGACAGAATCAAAATCAGAATCAGTATCAGTATCAGTTAACAGAATCAGAATTAGAATCAGGTAACAGAATCAAAACCAGAATGTGAATGCAATGCCCAAGCCCAGCCTAAATCCAACCGCTACACTCCACCCGTTCCAACCATATACACACCATGTGGGGAAACAACTTGACCCACCCAGCCGCTACACTCTATAGGCGAAGTAAATCTGCTAATACAGATATCTTGGCAGAGCCACCAGAATCAGATAACGTGGCAAAGACACTTAACAGAATACATGGCACGAAGCCATCGATAACGAGTCTATAATCGGCACAAAGCCTGTGATATTGGCACAAAGCCTTCGGTAATGGCACAAAGCCCACAATAACGGCACGAAGCCCACAATATTGATACGAAGCCCACAACAACGGCACACAACCTTCGGTAACATGATAGGCACTCAGCCATCGATCAGTCCACAGTCATCTCGGGCGACCTGTGCGACCTTATCAAATAATTACGAATATATGGCTCTTAAGCCTTCGGTGGATCCATAGTCGTCATGCAACCATACGATCCTAACAGATCAGATCTTCCTCCGTACAAAATACCAACCCATGCAACATGTCATGTATGCAAAATGACCATGTTCAGTATCAGTCATTTAAACACATATTAAAACATATCAATCACACAACCACAGTCACATTAGTCAAATCACTGTCATACGAACACAGTCAATTCAATCAAATACATCAACCAAGTCAGTCACTTGCCCACAAGGGCAAAACAGTCATTTTACACCCTAAGGGCAAAACGGTCATTTTACCCTACAGGGGTATTTCGGTAATTCTACCCTACAGGGGTATTTTAGTAATTCTACCCTACAGGGGTATTTCGGTGATTCTACCCTACAGGGATATTTCGGTAATTCTACCCTACAGGGGTATTTCAGTAATTCTACCCTACAGGGGTATTTCAGTAATTCTACCCTACAGGAGTATTTCAGTAATTCTACCTTACAGGGGCATTTCAATAATTTCACTAATTAGGGGTATTTCAGTAATTTCGTAAATCAGGGCATTTCGGTAATTTTACAAATCAGGGGCATTTTGGTAATTTTATAAATCAAGGATATTTCGGTAATTTTCACAAGTCGAGGGTATTTCAGTAATTTCACAAATTGGGGGTATTTCGATAATTTCAAAAGTCAGGGGTATTTCGGTAATTCTAAAAGTTAGGGGTATTTCGGTAATTTTGCAAATCAATGGTATTTCTATAATTTCATGAACCGGGGGTATTTTTGTAATTTTGTAAACCAGGGGTATTTTAGTAATTTCACAAATTAAGGGTATTTCGGTAATTTTACAAACTAGGGGTATTTTGGTAATTTTCCAACCCAGGGGTATTTTTGTAAATTTATAAACTAGGGGTATTTTGGTAATTTTCCAACCCAGGGGTATTTTTGTAAATTTATAAACTAGGGGTATTTTGGTAATTTTCCAAACCAAGGGTATTTCAGTAATTTTGTAAACCAAGGGTATTTCAGTAATTTTGTAAATCAAGGGTATTTCAATAATTTTGTAAATCGAGGGTAAAACGGTAATTCTATAAATCGAGGGTACTTTGGTAATTTTACAAGTCGAGGGTATTTCAATAATTTGGTAAACTAAAGTATTCTAAACAGAGATAACAATGCGAATGGGCCTAAAGCCCATTCTCGGCCCAAATCGGCCCACACGCTTGTGTGGCCCTTTTAGCCCAAATCTAGCCACAAATGTGAGATTCACCTAATCTAGTCTAATATTTACTACACAATTAAACAACTTATCCAATTGGGCCCGTAGGCCCATTGGGCCCATATGGCCCCTTTTAGCCCATCGCGGCCCTAAGTAGCCGTCCTACAGCTAGACTAGTGAAAAATACACACCTGATAGGAGACTGGAGTTAATCCGCGCTTCGAGCACTCTTAGCCGATGCCCAACCCAAACGAGCACGCCATAAAGTGAAAGGGATTAGCCAAGAAAGGTACCCTTACTCTCCTTATGGTTCTCTCTATTTAAAGCCAGCTTCTCATCCACTCTTATGTTAGCTTCCCGATGTGGGATCCCTCCATCATCAGAGTTTAAATCCAACACCAACTCTTGCCGCCCCCTGTTAGCAAAATAAATGCTCTTTGTTTGCCATGAGTTTCGAACCCTGGACCTCATTGCTAACTCTATGACGCCACCTTCCTGCCTCTTATGTGGCGCTACTTTGCCACTAGACCACAAGGCTTTTTGGGACACAATTTCACCAACAATATTCTTAAGGCCTACCTACTACACCCAGGGTTTAATTCACCTAAAACAAAAATTTTTGCTAGAGTCCAGGTTTGAACCCAGGACTTCTCCAACACTTCTCAAAACACTTCTCAGCACACTTAACCACTGAAACAAGCCTTCATTAACGAAATTTACATGCACAACAAAACATTATAAGCTGTCTTCAACCACTCCCATGCTCAAGGCTGAAATTCAGGGTGTTACAGGTTGTGAAGCATTTTTGGCATATGTGAATCAGTCTGATTCTGAGAATTTGACCGTAGGAGAAGTTAGAACTGTCAATAAATTTCAAGATGGCTTTCCTGATGAGCTTCTTGGATTGCCCCCGAATCATGAAGTCGAATTTGGAATCGACTTGTTGCCTGGAACGGCTCTAGTGTCAATCGCTCCTTACAAGATGGCACCAAAGGAGTTAGTGGAGTTGAAAGCGCAAATCCAAGAGCTGCTAGATAAAGGTTTTATTAGGCCAAGTGTGTCTCCGTGGGGAGCACCAGTACTATTCGTGAAGAAGAAGGGTGGGACGATGTGTATGTAACACCCCTATCCCGTAACTGTTGCCAGAATAGGTAAGGGGCATTACCGGACTTGTGACACAGATCAGAACAGAAGAATTTTGAACTTTACAATTAATAACATAGTTCTATAATCATTCACCCAATCATGCTTTAAAACTCATATAATCATACACACATTCATTTAGGATCAAATTGAAAACATATGAAAGCTAGGGAAAACATTGAGAAAATTTTCAAGTTAGGGACACACGGCCGTGTCCCTATCTCGTGCACATCAACACAATCGTGCCCTACTAGACACACCCAAACACTCAAACCGTGGGCAACACCGCCAAACCCCACACGGTCACTAGACACGCCTGTGTGTCCAATCCGTGGCCAACACTGTCAATTACCACATGGCTACCAAACACGCCCGTGTGTCTAGGCCGTGTGCAAGACTGCCTAAAAACTATTAGGTGCAAGGGTTACACAGCTGAGTCACACGGCCGTGTGCTCTGACCGTGTGGCACAATGTAGGCTTGGTTTAAGCCATTTTGCCACCTAAATGGGTCATTCCTACAAGCATCAAAGTAACCACAACCTTTTATACACCATTTGGCAATCAGAACAAGCATTTCAAGCATAAAATGGGCCATTTCAAACACAATTTACAAACATTATTCATCATCTAAACATGTACCAAATATGCATTATTTCTTACTAATTCACTCATGAATTCAATAGCTAATAATGCTACCTAAATAACATTATAACACTTTGCAATTTATCACATAGAAATACATCATGATAGTCATTCAAAATAGATTAGCATATACAAAACAAGCCACATCTCATAGCTTGAATAGGTGCCCAAAACATACTACATTCCTTATCAAAGCTAACCAAATCATTCACTTAACAACTAGCCTATACATGCCATGACCATCACAATTACAAAGATTCAAAAGTACCAAAAGCTTGATGGATAGTGTGATAGCAAGTCTCCGACTCGTCCGAAAGTCGAGCTAGCTTCTGAATCTATAAAACAGAGGAAAAGTAAATGGAGTAAGCTTTAAAAGCTTAGTAAGCCCGTATAATGTAGAATTAAACTTACCGAACATTAGGAATAAGCACATAACTAATGTCAAACCAAGTCATAAGATCATATTGCCTACTCATCAATCATACACAAGTTAGTACTTGCAAAATCTTGTGATCATTCATTCTCCAAATGAATTCTTCACATAACACAACATATATCATTTACTTATGAGGTACAACTCATGTAATTCATATTATATAGTTCATATAAATCATGTAGCTCATGTGACTTGTAATTCATATACTCTTTAATCATCGTGTAACATGTATCGATAATTGCCTGTTGAACCTTTAAGAACATCGAGGGATACTCGGGTGATACACACACAGTGTATATACGTATAACCTGTAATCCATCAATGCATCATGTATGCTCTTTCAAGCCTGTAACGGTAAGCCCGAAGGCTGAACATGTAATTCCAAAGGATGAACATATAGCTCATGAGCTGTGGTGAGTCCGCAACAAATGCAAGAGCTCAAACCACCCTGTAGCCCTAGTGACATGTCACTCGTATCCTGTGACTTTCTACGGTTCGAACGGGACTCGGTAATCATATTGCACTTGTAATCTTTAACATTTCCATATCAATTCATATACATATAATCAATAGGTAATTTCATTTCTATAAAGTATCATACATTTACATGACAAGTTAAACCACAATTATAAGCATTTACAATTCAATTCTAATTATACGAAGTTACCTCAATTTCCCGATATCTACTCGTCTACCTTTCGTTTTCCCCGATCAAGTTTCGGGATTTGATTGTCTTTATCTATATTAATACAAATTCAACTATTTAATCACCAACACTTTCAATTTAGTCCAAAAACATGTATTTTGGCCTATTTACAAATTAGCCCTTAACTTTTCATACTTTAACACTTTATTCCTAAATTCACAAAATAGAAAATTACACTATAAGACCCTCAATTCATTATATCTGAATATTCATATACCTCATTTAAACACAGATATTTCATTTATTCGCAATTCCAACCACAAAAATTCTACCTTTTTTCAATTTAATCCTCAAAACTCATTTTCATCAAAAACTACCTTATAAATCTTGTATATTTCCAAATAACCTTCAATAATTCATCAAAAGTCCTTAAAATAACCATGTATTCATCAATGGCACATTTCAAAACACAACCAAATTTCAGAAATTGAGGTATGGGTCAGCTAATATACAAAGTAACGATCTCAAAAATGTAAAAATTATCAAAAACCGAGTACAAAACATACCTCAATTATGCTTGGAAGTAGAAGAAAATAGGAAAGCTTTAAAACTATTTTTATTTTGTTCAAAATCAATGGAAAGTGATGATAAAATAGAAAGAAAATTTGTTTGTTTTATTATAACATATAACTTATAATTCATTTACTAAAATAACCTTTATACATAAACATATAAATCATGTTTAATAAGGCCATTTATGACCACACATGCATTTAATGGTATAATAACTAAATTAGGACCCCATAATCAAAGGCTAAATCAAATTAAGCTACCTATACAACAGAACTTAAGTTTATCACTTTATGCGATTTAGTCCTTTTTTTATCGAATTAGCTAATTAAACGATAAAATTTCTATATGAAACTTTCACACCATATATTTATCTTGCTGTAAAACATATTAAAGCAATAAAGTTAATATTTCAACTCGGTTAAGTGGTCCCGAAACCACTCGTTCTGATTAAGGTCTAAAATGGGCTGTTACAACTCTCCCTCCTTTAGAGAGTTTCGTCCCCGAAAATCTTACCGATAAACAGGTTAGGGTATTGTTTTCGCATAGCTTCCTCGGTTTCCCACATAGCTTCCTCTATCCCGTGTTTACACCAGAGAACCTTTACAAGTTCTATTCGCTTATTTCTCAATTCTTTGATCTCTCGAGTTAGAATTCTGATCGGGTATTTAGTATACGATAAATTAGACTGTATTTCCACATCAATGGGAGAGAGGACATGAGACGGATCAGATCAATATCGACGAAGCATTGATATGTGATACACATTATGAATCTTTTCGAGTTCAGACAGCAACGATAATCAATAAGCTACCGGTTCTATTCTTTTCACAATTTCATATGGCCTGATAAACCGAGGACTTAACTTTCCTTTTCGACCAAAACGAAGAATTTTCTTCCACGGTGACACTTTCAGAAATACACGATCTCCGACTTGAAACTCTATTTCTTTTCGTTTCAAATCTGCGTAAGATTTCTGTCTATCAGAGGCTGCTTTCAAATTGTCGCGAATAACTCTTACTTTTTCTTCTGTTTCTCGGATCAAATTGACCCCGTGTAACTTCTTCTCACTCAATTCAGTCCAGCATAATGGTGTTCGACATTTATGACCGTATAGGGCTTTGTACGGAGCCATTTTCAAACTCATTTAGAAACTGTTGTTATACGCAAATTCAATCAGAGGTAAAATTTCTCCCAGCTACTTTCAGATTCAAGAATACAACATCGTAACATATCTTCTAAAATCTGAATAACTTTTTCAGACTGACCATCAGTCTAGGGATGAAATGCTGTACTAAAATTCAATTTCGTTCCCAAAGCTTCTTGCAATTTCTTCCAGAATCTTGAAGTAAATCTCGGATCTTGATCAGAAAAAATAGACAACGGTACACCGTGTAGTCATACAATCTCTGATAAATACAATTCAGCTAATCTATCCATAGAATAGTCTGTACATACCAGTATAAAATGAGCAGATTTGGTCAATCTATCAACAATGACCCTTATTGCATTTTTCTTCTTCGGAGTTAGAGGTAGTGCTATACAAAATCCATTGTAATTCTGTCCCATTTCCATTCTGAAATTAGAATAAGCTGTAATAAACCTGACGGTACCTGATTTTTGACCTTAACTTGTTGACAGATCAGACATTTAGATACAAATTCTGATATATCTCGTTTCATTCCCGACCGCTAGTATAATTGCTTCAAATCATTATACATTTTTGTACTACCCGGATGAACTGAAAAATGACTGTCATGTGCTTCGTGCAAAACTTTCTAAATGAGTTCACTATTTTTCGATATGCAAATTCTATTTCAGAACATTAAACAATCATCGACCCCAATAGAAAATTCAGAATCATAATTTAACACACAGTGAAGTCGCTTAGCTTGCAGTTCATGATCATTCTTCTGAGCCTTACAGATTTGTTGCAGAATCATCGGTTTAACCTTTAACTAAGCTATAATAGATTCGTCATCACATAACTTCATATGAGTATTCAAAGTTCACAAAGCAAATAAAGACTTTTGACTTAGAGCGTCAGCTACAACATTAGCTTTTCTTGGATGATAATCGATTACAAACTCGTAGTCTTTCAGTAATTCGAGCCATCTATGCTATCGCATATTCAAATCTTTTTGTGTGACAGCCATATTTTGACCCTAGTCGGGAAGTGGTTTCGAGACCACAAAACCAAGTTATTAAAATTTAGAAATGCCATATTATATAATTTTGATATGTGAATTATGCATGTGTGGAGAATTGTTACTATAATATTATTAGTTCAATGTGAATTATTCTATAAGACTTAGGTGGGATTTTTTAAAATAGGTTGGGTGAATCTTGGAATGGCCGAATTGTGCATGTTATAAAGAATTGGGCTTGCATGTCAATTTCCTCTTTTAATTGAAAGTGGCCGACCATGCAAATGATTTCATTGGTTGCTTTATTATTTTATTTGTTAAATTAGATAAGTGGAATTGATATCATATTAGAAAAATAAAATAATGAAATGAGTTAAAAAAAAAAAGAATTTTGGTTGTGTTTTGTTCTTCTTAGCCGTGAAATAAAGGGAGAAGAGAGACTAAGCATTCGGTCTTCATCCTACTTGATTAAGGTAAATTTTAGGTTAATTCCTTGAGATTTTATGAAATTTTGGTTGGTGGTTAGGTATTTGACTAAACCCATGTATAAATTTTGATCCTTGTAGTAACTTGGGCATTCAGCTAAGATAGGAATTATAGAATTTGTGATTCTATTCTTTATGTTTTATGAGTTGGGAGGTTAATTTAAGTTGATTGAGAGGTATATGTGTGTTGGGGTTTAAGTGGTATGGAAATTTGGCTAATGTGAGTGTGTGTGCAGTTACTTACCGAGTTTGGGAATTAAGACTATTAGGTCGGTTTAATTCATATATTAAAAATCTATTTGAGTAATTAGATAGGCTTTGAATTGTTGAAGTGATGAAATTAGAAACTCATGAACTTGATTTAAATATTTTAAGTTTGTTGTAGTTAAATGGATTAAAAAGGACCTATCCGGCCATGGAGGTTAAATACTTATATGATTTGTATATTGGAAATTGATAAATTGTTGAGTATATGCTTTGGTTGTTAACAAATATTCGGCCTTTGAACGACTTACATTAAAGAAAGTATAGTCATTAGCTTTGGTATGAAATACATATCGAATGGTGTGTTTTGAATAGGGATTTGTTATTCCGAAGGTGAATTTAAGTAGTTAGTTGAAGAAATAGTGAAATTGGATTTCTTGCTTATAGATTAAGTTATGAGAACCTTAGTGAAGCATTCGGCCATGATACATATCCTAAGGAGGGACTTGTTAAATGATTTAAAGGGTGGTGATTTTATGGTAAATATATGTATATAGACCCTATGCTCGTGCCTTGTAATTTCATTGAAAACATTCGGTTGAACTTGAACCCTGTTTGATGCTATTATACGCATACTAATATGTGCCGAATGGGAGCCAAAAATTTAGCTCACTATGTGAAACATATTCGGCCTTGGATAATTATTATATCATGAATGATAAGTTGATTCAAAAGAATATGTTTAGTCAATCTAATCTAAGTTAGGCATGACTTGTAACATAGTGGTATAAGGCCGAATGTGTATGTGGAGCATATAGAGAGGATATTTTGTGTTTCTTGCTTTGATTAAATGATGTATATGAAAGTTGATACACTCAAATTGTTTCGTTAAGCTCAAGAGCATAGAGGGACAACTTCGGATAAGGGGAAAGCCAAAGTGACGTAATAGTCAACCCGTAATTATTCAGAAGGATACGAGGTAAGTTCTTGAGTAACGAATTTTAGCTCATGACATGATGAAATCATAGTGCATATGCATAATAAATAAATTCAGACTTAAAGGTTATACTTGAATGTCGTTGTGGGAAAGATAATCTGTGCAAATGTTGGAAGCCGAATGTTAACTTTGAATTTTGTTATATCTTGAAATGAAATTGTGCCCTTTGTTTATGACTAGTGAACCGAATGTTGTATGGTTGGTAAACATGCCGTGATTTTATTCGAGTAATGGGAATGATATTCAAATGCATATATATATGTGTGTGAATGCTAATTGGGGTTTAAATCCGAGCTTAGTCTCGAAGGGCTTTCGAGCCAGTGATATGTCCGGACCTAGTTTCAAAGGGCTTTCGAGCCAGTGATATGTTCGGACCTAGTTCTGAAGGGCTTTCGAGCCAGTGATATGACCAGACTTAGTTCCGAAGGGCTTTTGAGCCAGTGTTAAAAATCGAGTTTGGTCCCGAAAGGCATCCGTGCTGGCATCATATCCGGGTTAAAATCCCGTAGGCATTCGCGCAAGAAATTATCTAATAAATGTCGAAACAATTGTAAACAAATGTGCTACCTACTGTAAGATAGCCAGGTATGCATCTTACTCTCGTTCGAGAATTTGATTACCTTTGAATTGTGATTTTGAAATTTGGTAGGGATGTTTTGACCATTGTTTAAAGTCACTCGAATGCTTATAACTTGATTATGATGTATGAGTTCTGATTCAAAGAGTTCAACTACACAAACATGGGATGTAGGTGTATATGCTTGAGTTTAACATGATAATTGGGATGAACGTATTCGGCTATAGGTTGAGCTTAGTTGGATACATTGATATTACTTTCGTGATTAGAATGAATAGTAAGATATGTTAAAATGACGTGAACGATAGGAGTAGTACTTTAGTTATGTTCCTTTTCGGCCAAGGGATGAATTAGACAAGTTTAAATATCCCTATGCTACTCTTTTAAATGATTATTGTTACTTAAAAACTTACTAAGCATATGAATGCTTACTCCGTTGCCCTTAACTCTCTGTTTTGTAGATCTCGTTCGTTAGCTACGGTCTCGGGAATTCTAGGATTTAAGTTATCCACACTATCAAAACTCTTTCGGTACTTGTAGCTAAACATTGAAAATAGCATGTATAGGCTGGACATTTTGATGTTAAGCAAATATTATTTTGATGATGTAAGTAAGTTTAGCCATGCAAAAATGGCTTACCTAAATACCCTACATTTATATCTATGGTTGTAAACTTGGTTATGTTGTTTGAGGATGGGAGTATAAATTGTGCATTTTGTAAATTAGGCTTGAAGTATGATATATCTTGATATCTATGCTTTAAGCAACTTATATGGTTTGAATGTGAATAACGATGAGCGAATGTTGAAATTTTGAGATTGAATGTGACCATTCGATATGTACATATGGACTAAATGGAGTTTATTTGAAATTCATTGGAATGGTTTGGTAACATGAACTTAGAAGTTGGAGTAAAGTTGTTTTAAGTTTTGACTTGCAAGAGTGGTCTTAAAATGAAATGGTTGTGTGTGGAGGGTCAAAATTTGATCGAATTGATGATGTATGTACGATTACGTTTATATATGATTAACTTAGATTTAGAAATTTGATATACTTTTAAGATGTTCCCCATAAGTATTAATGACATGATTTGTGCGAGTGAATTTTTGTTTTATTAAATGAGTATCGTGTAATGCCTCTTAACCCTCCGGCGACGGGTACGGGTCAAGGGGTGTTATATTTTATTGGTATCAGAGCTACAGTTTAGTCAATTCTCGGACTAACGTAGCGCGTGTGAGTCCAGCTATACATGCCATTTTGTGTTAATTCGATAGTGTGATGACTTCTGACTTTTAAAATGTGATTTTTGGTATAGAAATGGATCCCGAACATGACTGAGCAGTAGCGGACGACATTGAGAGTGTAGCGCCTGCTCCCGCGCAAGGGACAGCGCTGAATGGCTCTCAACCGAATATCAGTCATCGAGATGATGACACGAGACAAGCCTTTTATACAATGATGAGTGATTGATTCGCTCAATTTCTTAGAACGAATCTGGCTGTTCCACAACCCCCGCCCCCGAATACTCCGCTTCCAACTTATGTGACCCCTCCTGTGACCGATTCGGTGAGTTCAAGTAGGCCCCTGGTCAGAAAAATTAGAAAATATAGGGCTGAAGAGTTCCGAGCTACACCCAGTGATGATGCTGAGCAGGCCGAGTTTTGGCTCGATAATACAATCCAAGTGTTCGACGAATTGTCATGTACGCCCGAGGAGTGTCTGAAATGTGCGGTATCTCTGTTACGCGACGCGGCCTACTACTAGTGGAATACTTTGGTTTCTATTGTTTCGAGAAAATGGGTTACTTGGGAGTTCTTCCAAACCGAATTCCGTAAGAAATACATTAGTCAGAGATTCATCGACCAGAAACGGAAGGAATTTCTTGAGCTTAAACAAGGTCAGATGTCAGTAATCGAATACGAGAGAGAATTCGTGTGGCTCAGCCGTTATGTTTGCGAGTGTGTATCATCCGAGGCTATCATGTGTAAACGTTTTAAGGACAGATTAAATGAAGATAACATATTACTGGTGGGAGTTCTGGAAATTAAAGAGTTTGTCCTGTTAGTCGAGCGAGCTTGCAAAGTTGAAGAGCTCGGAAATGAAAAGAGAAAGGCTGAAGAAGGAGCTAGAGAGTTCCGTAAGAGATCTGTGGGAAAGTCTATTCAGCAATCGTCCAAGAAAATTAGAGATAAATAGGGCCGCCCCAAGAATACTTTGGGTTTTTCTCGACATGATCATCATCAACCCCCCGTGAGTTCGTGAGCTACTTCTGTCACCAGTGTTGGCAATGAACGTCAGGACAGATCTGATTGTAAATATTGTGGTAAATGGTACCTGGGGAGTTGTAGATTTCATGATCGTTCCTGTTTCATATGTGGATCCGCTGATCACTTTATTAAAGATTGTCCGAGGGTGGATGAATGCAATCCCGATCTAAATCAAAGACCTAGTGGTATGGCAGCACGAGGTAGACCACCGAGGCGTGGAGGAAATACTAGCGGCAGTCAGAGAGGGACTAGAGACACCACAGTTAGATCCGAGGCTCGTGCTCCTGCTAGAGTGTATGGTATTCGTGCCCGAGAGGAGGCTTCTTCTCCAGATGTTATTACCGGTACTTTCACTCTCTTTAATACTAATGTTATCGCTCTGATTGATCCCAGTTCAACCCATTCATATGTGTATGAAACTTTAGCCTCCAGTAAGACTCTTCCTGTTGAGTCTACTGAATACGTAATTCGAGTGTCAAATCCTTTGGGTCGATGTGTTCTGGTCGACAAAGTATGTAAGAAATGTCCCCTAATGGTACGAGATTTCTGTTTTCTGGCTGATTTGATGCTTTTACCCTTCGATGAATTCGATATTATTCTTGGAATGGATTGGTTGACTGTACACGATGCGGTAGTGAATTACAAACAAAAGGATATCGATTTGCGAGGTTCGAATAATGAGATAATTCAAATTGAATCTACTGATTTAAACGGACTATCGACTGTAATAACTTCCATGTCAGTCTAGAAATACGTGAGAAAGGGCCATGAAGCGTACCTGGCTTATGTGTTAGATGACAAAATATCTGAATGGGAACTTGGGACGGTGCCTATAGTTTGTGAGTTTTCAGATGTGTTTCCCGAGGAATTACTGGGATTGCCGCCTGTTAGAAAGGTTGAGTTTGGTATAGAGTTGGTTCCGAGTACGACTCCAATTTCGATTGCCCCGTACCGTATGGCACCTACCGAATTAAAGGAATTGAAATCTTAGCTGCAAGAGTTGACAGACAGAGGCTTCGCACTACCGAGTTTCTCACCCTGGGGTGCGCTAGTTTTGTTTGTGAAAAAGAAAGATGGATCTATGAGAATGTGTATCGACTACAGACAGTTGAATAAAGCCACCGTAAAGAATAAGTATCCGTTGCCCCGAATTGATGACTTGTTTGATCAGTTAAAAGGAGCTTCAGTGTTTTCGAAGATTGATCTGTGATCCAGTTATTACTAGTTGAGAGTTAGAGATTTTGACGTGCCAAAGACCGCATTCAGAACGAGGTACGGACACTACGAATTTTTAGTGATGCCGTTCGGGCTCACTAATGCCCCTGCGGGTTTCATGGACTTGATGAATCGGGTGTTTAGACCGTATCTGGATCATTTTGTAGTGGTATTCATTGACGACATTCTAATTTACTCTCGAAATGAGATCGAGCATGCCGAGCATTTGAGACTTGTACTCTAAACTTTGCACGATAATCAATTGTACGCAAAATTCAGTAAGTGCAAGTTTTGGTTACACGAGGTCGGCTTTTTGGGGCACATAGTGTCTGCTTCGGGTATTAGAGTCGAGCCGAACAAAATTTCAGCTATTCTTGACTGGAAACCCCTAGAAATGTTTTCGAGGTTCGAAGCTTCTTAGGACTTGCTGGTTATTATCGACGATTCATCAAAGGTTTCTCGATGATTGCTACACCATTGACGAGACTGCTACAAAAAGATGTCAAATTTGAGTGGTCTGAAAAGTGTCAGAAAAGTTTCGACCAGTTGAAAGTTCTTTTGACGGAAGCTCCTGTGTTAGTTCAGCTAGAATCTGGTAAAGAGTTCATAGTTTATAGTGATGCATCTTTGAACGGTTTAGGCTACGTTTTGATGCAAGAAGGTCGAGTTGTCGCATATGCTTCAAGACAGCTGAAGCCTCACGAGCGGAATTATCTGACTCATGATCTTAAGTTAGCTGCTATTGTTTTCACTCTAAAGATTTGGTGTCACTATCTATTTAGTGAGAAATGCCACATCTTTTCTTATCATAAGAGTCTCAAATATTTAATGACTCAAAGAGATTTGAATCTAAGAAAAAGACGGTGGTTAGAGTTACTTAAGGACTACGAGCTTGTTATTGATTATCACCTGGGAAAAGCTAATGTAGTTGCAGACGCTCTTAGCTGAAAATCACTATTCTCCTTGTGAGCTATGAGCGTGAAATTTACGATGTCGGCAGACGGTGTGTTGATTGCTGAGTTAAAAGCAAGACCCGTGATACTTCGACAAATTTGTGAAGCTCAGAAAGTCGACGACGATTTAGCTGCTAAGCGAGTTTAGTGTGATTCAGGTGTGAATTCAGAGTTTCAAGTCGACAAAAATGATTGTTTGAGGTTCAGGGATCGTGTGTGTATCCCGAAAAATTCAGAGCTTATTTTGACAATTCTGAATGAGGCCCATAATAGCCGAATGTCTATTCATCCGGGCAGCACTAAAATGTATAACGACCTGAAATGTCAATATTAGTGGCACGGTATGAAACGGGACATCTCAGATTTCGTATCTAAGTGTTTGGTATGTCAGCAAGTAAAAGCAGAACACCAGGTGCCTTCGGGATTACTTCAGCCGATTCTAATACCAGAGTGGAAGTGGGACCGAGTTACTATAGACTTGGTGTCCGGTTTACCGCTAACGCCGAGCAAGAAAGACTCCATTTGGGTTATTGTTGATAGGCTAACAAAGTCAGCTCATTTCATTCTGGTTCGTACGGACTTTTCACTTGATAAGCTAGCGGAATTGTACGTCTCCCAGATTGTGCGATTGCACAGAGTGCCGACTTCTATTGTTTCAGACCGAGATCCTCGATTTACATCACGATTCTGGAAGAAATTACATGAGGCATTGGGTACTAAGCTCTATTTTAGCACCGCTTTTCATTTGCAGACTGACGGTCAATCCGAACGGGTTATTCAGGTACTCGAGGACATGTTGAGATGTTGCATTCTCGAGTTTAGTGGTTCGTGGGAAAAATATTTGCCTTTGATTAAATTCGCGTATAATAACAGTTTTCAATCGAGTATTCAAATGGCGCCCTACGAAGCTCTCTACGGTCGAAGATGCCGTACACCCCTGTTTTGGACCGAGCTTAGTGAGAGTAAGATTCTTAGGGTTGATTTAGTCAAAGAAGCAGAGCAGAAAGTGAAAACAATTCGTGATAGTTTAAAAATGGCATCCGATCGTCAAAAATCATACGCGGATCTGAAACGTAAAGATATCGAATATCAGATTAGTGACAAAGTGTTTTTAAAAGTTTCACATTGGAAAAAGTTGCTTAGATTCGTTCGTAAAGGCAAGTTGAGTCCAAGATTCATCGGACCGTATGAGATATCAGAACGGATTGGGCCGGTTGCTTATAGGCTATTTGCCCCCTGGACTCGAAAAGATGCATAACGTTTTTCATGTATCGATGCTTCGTTGTTATAGATCCGATCCCTCTATTTGGCTAAGATCCATAACCTTGTAGTAACTTGGGCATTTGGCTAAGATAGGAATTAAAGAATTTGTGATTCTATTCTTTATGTTTTATGAGTTGGGAGCTTAATTTAAGTTGATTGAGAGGTATATGTGTGTTGGGGTTTAAGTGGTATGGAAATTCGGTAATGTGAGTGTGTGTGCTATTACTTGCCGAGTTTGGGAATTAAGACTATTAGGTTGGTTTAATTCATGTATTCAAAATCTATTTGAGTAATTAGATAGGCTTTGAATTATTGAAGTGATGAAATTAGAAACTCATGAACTTGATTTAAATATTTTAAGTTTGTTGTAGTTAAATGGATTAAAAAGGACCTATCCGGCCATGGAGGTTAAATACTTATATGAATTGTACATGGGAAATTGATAAATTGTTGAGTATATGCTATGGTTGTTAAGAAATATTCGGCCTTTGAATGACTTACATTAAAGAAAGTATAGTCATTAGCTTTGGTATGAAATACATATTGAATGGTGTGCTTTGAATAGGGATTTGCTATTCCGAAGGTGAATTTAAGTAGTTAGTTGAAGAAATAGTGAAATTGGATTTCTTGCTTATAGATTAAGTTATGAGAACCTTAGTGAAGCATTCGGCCATGATACATATCCTAAGGAGGGACTTGTTAAATGATTTAAAGGGTGGTGATTTTATGGTAAATATATGTATATAGACCCTATGCCTGTGAATTGTAATTTCATTGAAAACATTCGGTTGAACTTGAACCCTGTTTGATGCTATTATATGCATACTAATATGTGCCGAATGGGAGCCAAAAATTTAGCTCACTATGTGAAACATATTCGGCCTTGGATAATTATTATATCATGAATGATAAGTTGATTCAAAAGAATATGTTTAATCAATCTAATCTAAGTTAGGCATGACTTGTAACATAGTGGTGTAAGGCTGAATGTGTACGTGGAGCATATAGAGAGGATATTTTGTGTTTCTTACTTTGATTAAGTGATGTATATGAAAGTTGATACCCTCAAATTGTTTGGTTAAGCTCAAAAGCATAGAGGGACAACTTCGGATAAAGGGAAAGCCAAAGTGACAGAATAGTCGACCCGTAATTATTCAGAAGGATACGAGGTAAGTTCTTGAGTAACGAATTTTAGCTCATGACATGATGAAATCATAGCACATATGCATAATAAATAAATTCAGACTTAAAGGTTATACTTGAATGTCGTTGTGGGAAAGATAATCTGTGCAAATGTTGGAAGCCGAATGTTAACTTTGAATTTTGTTATATCTTGAAATGAAATTGTGCCCTTTGTTTATGACTAGTGAACCGAATGTTGTATGGTTGGTAAACATGCCGTGATTGTATTCAAGTAATGGGAATGATATTCAAATGTGTATATATATATGTGTGCGAATGCTAATTGGGGTTTAAACCCGAGCTTAGTCTCGAAGGGCTTTCGAGCAGTGATATGTCCAGACCTAGTTCCAAAGGGCTTCCGAGCCAGTGATATGTCCGGACCTAGTTCTGAAGGGCTTTCGAGCCAGTGATATGACTGGACTTAGTTCCGAAGGGCTTTTGAGCCAGTGTTAAAAATCGGGTTTGGTCCCGAAAGGCATCCGTGCCGGCATCATATTCGGGTTAAAATCCCGTAGGCATTCGTGCAGAAATTATATAATAAATGTCAAAACAATCCTAAACAAATGTGCTACCTACTGTAAGATAGCCAGGTATGCATCTTACTCTCGTTCGAGAATTTGATTACCTTTGAATTGTGATTTTGAAATTTGGTAGGGATGCTTTGACCATTGTTTAAAGTCACTCGAATGCTTATAACTTGATTAAGATGTATGAGTTCTGATTCAAAGAGTTCAACTACACGGACATGGGATGTATGTGTATATGCTTGAGTTTAACATGATAATTGGGATGAACGTATTTGGCTATAGGTTGAGCTTAGTTGGATACATTGATATTACTTTCGTGATTAGAATGAATAGTAAGATATGTTAAAATGACGTGAATGATAGGAGTAGTACTTTAGTTATGTTCCTTTTCGGCCAAGGGATGAATTAGACAAGCTTAAATATCCCTATGCTACTCTTTTAAATGATTATTGTTACTTAAAAACTTACTAAGCATATGAATGCTTACTCCGTTGCCCTTAACTCTCTATTTTGTAGATCTCGTTCGTTAGCTATGGTCTCAGGAATTCCAGGATTTAATTCACCCACACTATCAAAACTCTTTCGGTACTTGTAGCTAAACCTTGAAAATGGCATGTATAGGCTAGACATTTTGATGTTAAGCAAATATTATTTTGATGATGTAAGTAAGTTTAGCCATGCGGAAATGGCTTACCTAAATACCCTACATTTATATCTATGGTTTTAAATTTGGTTATGTTGTTTGAGGATGGGAGTGTAAGTTGTGCATTTTGTAAATTAGGCTTGAAGTATGATATATCTTGATATCTATGCTTTGAGCAACTTATATGGTTTGAATGTGAATAACGATGAGCGAATGCTGAAATTTTGAGATTGAATGTGACCATTCGATATGTACATATGGACTAAATGGGGTTTATTTGAAATTCATTGGAATGGTTTGGTAACATGAACTTAGAAGTTAGTGTAAAGTTGTTTTGAGTTTTGACTTGCAAGAGTGGTCTTAAAATGAAATGGTTGTGTGTCAACATTAAACCGATTCATGAGGGTCAAAATTTGATCGAATTGATGATGTATGTACGATTACGTTTATATATGATTAACTTAGATTTAGAAATTTGATATACTTTTAAGATGTTCCCCAAAAGTATTAATGACATGATTTGTGCGAGTGAATTTTTGTTTTATTAAATGAATATCGTGTAATGCCTCTTAACCCTCTGGCGACGGGTACGGGTCAAGGGGTGTTACATTTTGTGACATCAAGTATTTTAGACTCTTATAATCTGTAAATGTTCGACATTGCTCACCATATAGATAATGTCGCCAAATCTTTAAAGCGAAAACTATTGCAGCTAACTCAAGATCATGTGTCGGGTAATTCTTCTCGTGTGGTTTCAACTGTCAGGAGGCATACGCTATAACCTTCCCGTCTTGCATCAGTACACAACCTAGTCCAATTATTGATGCGTCACTGTAAATCGCAAACTCTTTTCCCAATTCAGGTTGAACTAAAACCGATGCTTCTGTTAACAAGCTTTCAACTATTCGGAACTCTGTTGGCATTTATCCGTCCACTCAAATTTTATATCTTTTTAAAGCATTCGAGTTAACGGTACTACAATCATCGAAAATCCTTTTACAAATATTCGGTAATATCCCACTAATCCTAGAAAACTTCTAATCTCAGAGACATTTCTCGATGGTTTCCAGTCTATAATTGCAGGTATTTTACTCGGGTCAACTCTTATGCCTTTTGTAGAAACAATGTGACCCAGAAATCCAACTTCCCGAAGCCAAAATTCACATTTGCTAAATTTAGTGAATAACTGTTTATCTCTCAAAGTCTGTAACACGATTCTTAAATGTTCAGTATGTTCTGTCTTATCATGTGAATAGATCAGAATGTCGTCAATGAATACAACAACAAACTTGTCTAGGTATGGTCTGAAAATACGATTCATCAAATCCATAAACATTGCCAGGGCGTTAGTTAATCCAAAAGGCATAACTAAAAATTCATAATGATCGTACCGTGTTCTGAAAGCAGTCTTCGGTATGTCTGACTCTTTAACTCGTAACTGGTAATAACTCGATCTCAGATTAATCTTTGAAAATACAGTAGCTCCTTTTAGCTGATCAAACAAATCATTAATTCACGGAAGAGGGTATTTATTCTTTGCTGTTACTTTATTAAGCTTTCGATAATCAATACACATTATCATTGACCCATCTTTCTTTTTTACAAACAATACTGGAGCACCCCAAGGTGAAAAGCTCAGTCTCACGAAGCCTCTATCTGTTAATTCTTGTAACTACGCTTTCAACTCTCTCAATTCAGTCGGTGCCATTCTGTACGGAGCTATCGATATCGGTGTAGTACCCGGTAATAACTCGATACCAAATTTAACCTCTCTGATCGACGGTAAACCCGGTAACTGTTCTGGAAAGACATCTGGAAACTCACAAACCACTGGTACAAATTCAATCTTTGATTCTGACACTTTAGTATCTAACACATATGCTAAGTATGCATCGCAACCCTTTCTCACATACTTCTGAGCTTGTATAGCAGATATCACTATCGGTACTTCATTTGAATCATTTGACTCAATCTGAAGAATTTCACCATCCTGACATTTCAACTCTATACTCTTTCCCTGCAATTTACAACTGCCTCATGTACATTTAACCAATCCATACCCAGTATCACATCAAACTCATTAAATGGGAGGAGCATCAAGTCAGCCGGAAAATAATATCCCCGAGTCATCAATGGACATTTCTTACATATTTTATTAACTAACACTGACTTGCCTAACGGATTCGATACTTTAACTACAAATTCTGTAGACTCAACATGTAGGCTCTTTTTAAACACTAATTCCATACAGATATATGGACAAGTTGATCCAGGATCTATCAACGCAACAATATCAATGTTATAAAGAGAAAAAGTATCAGTAATAACGTCAGGTGATGAGGCTTCCTTGCGTGCACGTATTGCATAGGCTCTAGCAGGAGTGCGTGTCTCAGATTTCACATTAGCATCTCGTGAAGTATTGAGATTTCCACTCTGATTCCCAGTATTACGGGACGGTCTACCTCTAGTTACAATATTATTTGCTTTAGTTGACGGTCATTTATCAGCTACAGATCTTTCAGGACATTCTCGTAAATAGTGATCCAGCGATCCGCATCTGAAACAAGCTCCGCTCTTCAATCGACATTCACCAAAATGCTTTCGGTTACAATACTTGCAATCAGGCCCGGAAGTTCTTACACTATCTGCACTAGCCACAGAGGTTGTCTGAGGTCTCGAATGAGAAGATCTAACATTTCTTTCTCTGATGGATATGCCCGTAGAAGTAGTAGAACAAGGATGAAAGTCTTTTGATCTCTTGGATCTGGATTGGTGCAACTTACTTGAAATTCTCTTTTTAAATTCTCTGGACTCAAAATCAGCTTTTCATTTTTCTTTAGCAAGTTCTTTGGCTTTACAAGCCCGATCAACTAGAACTACAAACTCTTTCAGCTCTAGTATCCTAACTAACAGTCGGATTTCTTCATTTAACCCATCTTTGAACCGTTTACACATAATTGCTTCAGCAGAGAAATATTCACGAGCATATTTACTGAGTCGTACAAACTCTCCCTCATACTCAGTCACGGACATTCGACCCTGTTTCATCTCTAGAAACTCTTTTCTTTTTTTATCGATGAATCGTTGGCTAATGTACTTCTTTCTGAATTCTGTTTGAAAGAAGTCCCAATTAACTCGTTCTCACGGAACAATCGATATCAAAGTATTCCACCACTGGTATGCTGAATCCCGTAGCAAAGAAATAGCACATCTCAAACATTCATCAGGTGTACAAGCTAATTCATTAAAAACCCTGATCGTATTTTCAAGCCAGAACTTGGCCCTCTCCGCATCATCGCTCGCTGATGCTTTGAATGCTTCGGCCTCATATTTCTGTATCTTATCAACAGGAGGTCTACTCAGTCTCAGAGGATCCATAACTCGTACATTTTCTAGGTTAGGTTGTGAGACCTAAGGGGGTGGAGGTTGTAGAGCAGCCGGGTTTGCTCACACAAACTCATTAAACCATTCAGACATCATTTGGAAGAAAGCTTGCTTAGCTTCTTCCTGATTGCCAGCAGCAGGGCCCGATTTAGAAGGCACAGCCCCTTGAGCAGGTGCTGGCGCAATACTTTCAATATCGTCAGCTATCGCTCGATTCGGGTCAATTACTACACAAAACAGATTTTCAGAGGATGTCAGAAGATATAACACTATCACATTTCATTAACATGGCTTGTATAGCTAGACTCGTACTTACTACGGTAGTTTTACAATTTACTAAATCATAGCTCTGATACCAATAAAATGTAACACCCCTATCCTGTAACCATTGCCAGAATAGGTAAGGGGCATTACAGGACTTGTGACACAGATCAGAACAGAAGAATTCTAAACTTTACAATTAATAACATAGTTCTATAATCATTCACCCAATCATGCTTTAAAACTCATATAATCATACACACATTCATTTAGGATCAAATTGAAAACATATGAAATATAGGGAAAACATTGAGAAAATTTTCAAGTTAGGGACACACGGTCGTGTCCTAGCTCGTGCACATCAACACGGTCGTGCCCTACTAGACACACCCAAACACTCAAACCGTGGGCAACATTGCCAAACCCCACACGGTCACTAGACACGCCCGTGTGTCCAGTCCGTGGCCAACACTGTCAATTACCACATGGCTACCAAACACGCCCGTGTGTCTAGGCCGTGTGCAAGACTGCCTAAAAACTATTAGGTGTAGGGGTTACACGGCTGAGTCACACGCCCATGTGCTCTGACCGTGTGGCACAATGTAGGCTTAGTTTAAGCCATTTTGCCACCCAAATGGGTCATTCCTACAAGCATCAAAGTAACCACAACCTTTCATACACCATTTGGCAATCAAAACAGGCATTTCAAGCATAAAATGGGCCATTTCAAACACAATTTACAAACATTGTTCATCATCTAAACATGTACCAAATATGCATCATTTCTTACTAATTCACTCATCAATTCAATAGCTAATAATGCTACCTAAATAATATCATAACACTTTGCAATTTATCACATAGAAATACATCATGATAGTCATTCAAAATAGATTAGCATATACAAAACAAGCCACATCTCATAGCTTGAATAGGTGCCCAAAACGTACTACATTCCTTATCAAAGCTAACCAAATCATTCACTTAACAACTAGCCTATACATGCCATGACCATCACATTTACAAAGATTCAAAAGTACCAAAAGCTTGATGGATAATGTGATAGCAAGTCTCCGACTCGTCTGAAAATCGAGCTAGCTTTCAAATCTATAAAACAGAGGAAAAGTAAACGGAGTAAGCTTTAAAAGTTTAGTAAGCCCATATAATGTAGAATTAAACTTACCGAACATTAGGAATAAGCACATAACTAATGTCAAACCAAGTCATAAGATCATATTGCCTACTCATCAATCATACACAAGTTAGTACTTGCAAAATCTTGTGATCATTCATTCTCTAAATGAATCCTTCACATAACACAACATATATCATTTAATTATGAGGAACAACTCATGTAATTCATATCATATAGTTCATATAAATCATGTAGCTCATGTGACTTGTAATTCATATACTCTTTAATCATCGTGTAACATGTATCGATAATTACCTATTGAAACTTTAGGAACATCGGGGGATACTCAGGTGATACACACACAGTGTATATACGTATAACCTGTAATCCATCAATGCATCATGTATGCTCTTTCAAGCCTGTAACAGTAAGCCCGAAGGCTGAACATGTAATCCCGAAGGATGAACGGTAAGCCCGTAGGCTGAACGGTAAGTTTGAAGACTGAACATATAATCCCGAAGGATAAACATATAGCTCATTAGCTGTGTTGAGTATGCAACAAATGCAAGAGCTCGAACCACCCTGTAGCCCTAGTGACATGTCACTCGTATCCTACGACTTTCTACGGTTCGAACGGGACTCGGTAATCATATTGAACTTGTAATCTTTAACATTTCCATATCAATTCATATACATATAATCAATAGGCAATTTCATTTCTATAAAGTATCATACATTCACATGACAAGTTAAACCACAATTATAAGCATTTACAATTCAATTCTAATTGTATGAATTTACCTCGATTTCTCGATATCTACTCGTTTACCTTTCATTTTCCCCAATCAAGTTTCGAGATTTGATTGTCTTTATCTATATTAATACAAATTCAACTATTTAATCACCAACGCTTTCAATTTAGTCCAAAAACATGTATTTTGGCCTATTTACAAATTAGCCTTTAACTTTTCATACTTTAACACTTTATTCCTAAATTCACAAAATAGCAAATTACACTATAAGACCCTCAATTCATTATAGCTGCATATTCATATACCTCATTTAAACACACATATTTCATTTATTCACAATTCCAGCCACAAAAATTCTACCTTTTTTCAATTTAATCCCCAAAACTCATTTTCATCAAAAACTACTTTGTAAAACTTGTATATTTCCAAATAACCTTCAATAATTCATCAAAAATCATCAAAATAACCATGTATTCATCAATGGTACATTTCAAAACACAACCAAATTTTAGAAATTGAGGTATGGGTCAGCTAATATACAAAGCAACGATCTCAAAAATGTAAAAATTATAAAAAACTAATTACAAAACATACCTCAATTATACTTGAAAGTAGCCGAAAATATGAAAACTTTAAAACCCTTTTTATTTTGTTCAAAATTGGTGGAAAGTGATGATAAAATAGAAAGAAAATTTGTTTGTTTTATTATAACATATAACTTATAATTCATTTACTAAAATAACCTTTATACATAAACATATAAATCATGTTTAATAAGGCGATTTATGACTACACAAGCATTTAATGGTATAATAACTAAATTAGGACCCCATAATCAAAGGCTAAATCAAATTAAGCTACCTATACAATAGAACTCAAGTTTATTGCTTTATGCGATTTAGTCCTTTTTACCGAATTAGCTATTTAAACGATAAAATTTCTATATGAAACTTTCACACATATATCTATCTTGCTGTAAAACATATTAAAGTAATAAAAATAATATTTTAACTCGGTTAAGTTGTCCCAAAACCACTTGTTCCAATTAGGGTTTAAAATGGGCTGTTACAGTGTATGTGCATTGATTATCGTCAGTTGAACAAACTGATGATTAAGAACAAGTACCCTTTGCCAAAGATCAATGACCTATTTGACCAGCTAAGAGGAGCTTCAGTATTTTCTAAGATCGATGTTCGATCTGGATATCATCAATTAAGGGTCAAAGAGGTGGATATTCATAAGACAGCATTCAGAACTCGGTATGGTCATTACGAGTTTCTGGTGATGCCGTTTGGATTGACGAATACACCAACGGCCTTCATGGATCTAATGAATCAGGTATTCCAACCCTACTTGGACCAATTTGTAGTCGTCTTCACAGACGATATTCTGGTATATTCGGAAACTGAGGAGAAACATGATGAGCATCTCCGTATTGTTCTACAAGTGTTGAGGGAGAAGCAACTGTATGCAAAATTAAGCAAGTGTGAGTTTTGGTTGCAAGAAGTGACGTTCCTAGGTCATGTTGTTTCTGTTGAGGGGATTAGGGTAGATCCTCAGAAAATTGAGGTGGTTATGGAATGGAAGCCATCGAGATCAATGTTAGAAATTCAGAGTTTTTTAGGTTTGGTAGGGTACTACAGAAGATTTGTGGAAGGGTTTTCATTGATTGCAGCACCGTTAACGAAACTTTTGAGAAAAAGAGTACCATTTGTCTGGATTAAGAAACAATAAGAGGGTTTCGAGAAGTTGAAGAAAGTTTTGACTGAGGCACCTGTGTTAATTCAGCCAGAGTCTGGGAAGGATTTCACTATGTATAGCGATGCATCGCATGTTGGGTTGGGCTATGTGCTAATGCAAGATGGTAAGGTGGTCGCTTATGCATCGCGACAACTTAAGCCTTATGAAGCGAACTACCCTACGCATGATCTGGAGTTGGCGGTAGTGATTTTTGCATTAAAAATCTGGAGACAATACTTGTATGGAGAAAAGTGTATTATATACACGGACCATAAGAGTCTCAAGTATTTGTTGACTTAGAAGAAGTTGAACCTTAGGCAACGAAGGTGGATAGAGTTGCTTAAGGACTACGACTGTTCGATCGAGTATCACCCTAGCAAAGCTAATGTTGTAGCAGATGCACTGAGTCGAAGAACTGTAACTAAGTTAAGAGCAATATTTGCTCATCTGAGTCTATGTGATGATGGTAGCTTGTTGGCAGAGTTACAAGTAAGACCAACCTGGATAGAGCAGATTAAGCAAAAGTAGTTAGATGATGAGTCACTAGTTCCTCAATTTCAAGAAGTTAAGAGTGGTGAGACTACTGATTTTGGATTGAACAGTGAAGGAGTTCTGTGTTTTCGAGGAAGAGTTTGTATTCCGAGGGACTCTGACTTGAAGCAGTCAATTCTGAGAGAGGCTCATGGCGGTCCTTGTGCCATGCATCCTAGAGTGAACAAGTTGTATTGGGATCTACGAGAATTGTATTGGTGGCCAAGGCTTAAGTGTGAAGTAACGAAATTTGTGGGTAAGTGACTGACATGCTAGCAGGTGAAAGCTAAGCATCAACTACCTTTTGGACTTCTGCAACCGATGAAGATTCCATTTTAGAAGTGGGAAAGAGTCACCATGGACTTTGTGAGTGGGCTACCTTTGATGCCTGCCAAGAAAGACTCAGTTTGGGTGATTGTGGATAGGTTAACTAAATATGCTCGTTTCATACCTGTCTGAACCGACTACTCACTTTAAAAGTTAGCGAAGTTGTATGTCGCGGAGATAGTGCGACTGCATGGAGTGCCAGTTTCAATTATTTCTGATCGGGATCCTAAGTTTACATCTCGATTCTGGCAGAAGTTGCATGAAGCGTTGGGTACACGGTTAGATTTTAGCACTGCTTTTCACCCTTAGACGGATGGACAGTCGGAAAGGGTAATCCAAGTTCTTGAGGACATGCTGAGAGGATGTGTTATGGATTTTCGAGGTAGTTGGGAAGATTACTTATCGCTAGTGGAGTTTGTGTACAACAATAGTTATCAGGCCAGTATTCGAATGGCACCATATAAGGCACTGTATGGTCGAAGGTGTCGTACGCCTACTTGTTGGACAGAGTTGAGAGAACGTCAAGTTATTGGGCTAGAGTTTATAGCAGATATTGAAGATAAGGTTAAGCTAATCAGGGATCGGTTAAAGGAAGCATCTGATAGGCAGAAATCTTATGTTGACTTAAAACATAAGGAGATTGAATATTGGGTAGGAGATATGGTTTTCTTAAAGGTTTCTCCGTGGAAGAAGATATTAAGGTTTGGAAAGAAGGGTAAATTGAGTCCGCGGTTTATTGGGCTTTATCGAGTTCTTAAACGGGTGGGTCCAGTAGCTTACCAACTAGAATTACCTCCAGAGTTGGACCGGATTCATGATGTCTTTCATGTCTCCATGTTAAGGCGGTATCGGTCTAATCCTACCCATATTGTACCAGTGGAAGAAATTGAAGTGAAAGCTAACTTGACTTTTGAAGAAGAACCTGTGCAAATCCTGGACCATGATGTGAAGGTGTTAAGAAGGAAGTCAGTTCCTTTGGTGAAAGTGCTTTGGCGCAATCATGGCCGAGAAGAAGCTACATCGGAGCCAGAAGAGGCGGTTCGTCAATAATACCCTCACCTATTTGGTACAGGTAAATTTCGCGGCCAAGATTTCTTTAAGGGGGTAGAGTTGTAACGCCCCAATTTTTTGAGTTTTTGAATTAATGCATGGATTTAAATTTCTGCACAACTGGATGTGTTATATTGTTGTGTTGGGTGGTTTAGTGGGCCTTTGGAAGGCCTGGGTTTAAGTTAAAGTCTGGTAGAACTTTTAAATTTTAGACTTAAAGGAGAAGGGGCATTGACTAGGTGGGCTTTTAAATAAATGTGGGGAATTTAAGACATAAGAAAGCTTGTGTTAAAGTGGCAAGGTGGTGCCACTTAAAACACAAGGGGTGGCGTGTGAAGACTGTGAGAGAACTAAGGTCAAATCCCTTGATAAGCAAGTATTGTTTTATTTTTATGCTTGTGCATGGTAAGTGATGGAACTCAAGTTGAACTCTAAAGGGAAGTGTTTGAATTACTCATAAGATTGAATCAAGGAGGGATAAGGAGAGAAAATTTAGGAATTTTGAATGGGAAGTTGAGTTGGCCGATTGGGGGGTGCAAGGTGCATATTCAGCTAGGGCTTTTAGGAGGTTGTATTTTCAGTAATTAGAGTTGTATGTGTTGACATCTTTAGGGGTTAGCCTTAGGGATTGGACAAATTTGGTCACTTTCTTGTGTCGATTAGGTATAGTGTTCTTGGTCTTTCTTTTTCTTCCTCTTCTTAGTGTTCTAAAAACCAAAAATCCCGAATTTGTTAGCTCTCTTTTGCCGATTTACCTAAAGCCGAACCCTTTCATCACCTTTTTTCTAAAGCCGAACCAAATATCCTCCTCTTCTCTTTTCACTTTTTTCTTCTTCTCCTTTACTCCACCGATTGAAGTAACCCCTTTCTCAAGCCTTGCTAGCCGATTACTCTCAAAAGCTGAAACCCAAATCAATTGTTTGCCGATTTCTTCTTTGGCCGAATTTCTTCTTCTCCTTATTATTAATCTTTCAAAAGTCGAACCCTTAAACCTCTCATCTCTCAGCCGACCATCTCCTCTCCTTTCATAAACTTTTCTTCTCCTTCTACCCCTTTTTCTCAAAACCAAAATTACATACTCTCTAGTGGTTTTCCAAAAGCTGAATCACTTAGATCTATCCTCTACTCGCATTCTAACTAGATCTACAATAGATCTGGACTAGGCTAGTGTTTGGGGCTCTCTTTTGGCAAAACAAAGCGGTGGTAAGTACTCGAATCCCTTCTTTCGTAACCTCGGGATTCAAGAAAAGCCAAAAACCCCTAACTCTTCAAAGTGGCTGTCGGTTTTGATAAAGATTTATGTTAGCCTTTCTCTTTTGGTTCTCATGTGTTCTAGTGTAGTAAAGAGATGATCTAGCGAGGAGCAGTTGGAGGCTAGGACCGTTGGAGCAATCTAGATCTAGATCTAGTTGTAGATTTTAGTAAAGGTAAGTGATTAATGGATTTGGATGATGATGGACGAATATGATGGTGATGTCGATTTTGTTGATTGCGTTGGTTTATAGTTTAATAGTATGGTGGAATTTTTGTAGGTTAATTGGGTGCAGATCTCGACGTAGTACACAAACAGGTGTGTAATCGACACCCTCTGGTAGACTAGATCAGCAAAAGCCAAAAAGCTGAAATTCTAAAATTTTGACATTTCGAGGGCTTATGAGCGTGTGAGCGCTCGTTGGTCGGTTTGAAACTGTGAAAATGGCAATAATGGATGGTAAGACTACTGTGCGCGTTTTTGTGCACGTTGGTGGTTTTGGGCCTCGAAGGGCTAAATTTGGGCCCAATGGGCTTACGGGCCCATATTGGTGAAATCGAGCGGTAAGTATATTATGATAATCTGGTTGTTAGATCTGCTAAAATAAGTGGAAAATTTGGACTTAGTGGGCCACAATAGCTTGTGGGCTCCGTCGGGCCCATTAGGGTGTTTTAGGGCTCGATGACTCTATAAAAATGAAATAGGCTAATTAAGTTACTTAGACGATGATAGGTCTGTAGTAGACTGTAATGAGCATGAAACCCTAAAATCTGGCAAATTTACTGAAATACCCCTTAAGGGTGGAAATTACTATTTTACCCCTAGGTGCAAAAAGACCATTTTACCCCTAGGGTTAAGTTGACTGATTTGCATGCTATAATATCTGATACTCTGTATGCCATGTCATATTATATCCTGTTGCATGGGATTGGGTTATTATGATGGAGGAAGTTGTAACACCTCTAACTCGTATTCGTAGCCGGATTAGGGTTACAAAGCATAACCGATCAAAACACAGTTCAAAACAGATAGCCTTTTACAATTCATGCACCCTATAATATATATTCTCCTATATAATTTTTCTTTCGGGAAAATAAAATAATAACCAATCTCTTATTCATACAATTCAAATTCCTATATTTAAATCGCATATCCAATCACACAATCATGCTTTATCAAACTTTCTCTTTTACGAACTATGTTTCAATATTTAACCATTTCAATATCGTTTGCCTCATATATTCATATGTTCATATAAGTCAAACTCATATATATATATATAAGTGAATAGCTAAAATACGTACCAAAGTATGCCTTATTAATCACATTGTATACACAAACCAAACCACAAATTTCAAATTATCTTTCACGGCATAATATGCATTAATATACACAACATTAATTTAACTACAACATGGTCAAGCTATTTTATACACAAGATCAACCTATTTTTTTATATATTCGGCTAACAAAAATTTATCTAAAACACTTTCCTTGATTATCATTTAACAACTGAACCTATACAACTAAATTCACATCCAATACATACTCATTATATCAATTCATACCAATCCACACTATTAAATCATATATTTCACTTTACATTTCCGAAACATATATCCATCCACTAATTTATAGTATATAACTCACTTCAAAAATAAGTTTACATCATGGTCGAATATATATCATACTCTTCCATACCCTTTAACTGAATCATATAGTAAAATTTCACCAACATATATACTATGTTTCAAAACTTAATAATATGAATTATTTTATAAGTTATTCATGACAAAACCAATCAAGACATATAATCAAGATATTATTCATATAAATCATGATCCATACTTACCAAATAGACTTCTATCATAACCAAATCATCAAAACTAAACACATCAAACATATTAGCCAAGAACTAAAATAACCAAACTTAAACATAATAATTAAGCCATTTTCGCATGGCTTTAATATAAAATCCAATATCAAACATACTATCTAGCCTATACATGCCACATAAACAAATCTCAAAACATTATTTACCGAAACAAATACTAGATAGTGTGATGGGGCCTCCCACGACTTCCAATCCGAGCAAGTTTTCGAAAATCTATGAAAATAGGAAAAATATATAGAGTAAGCTTTAAAAGCTTAGTAAGCCATAAGCAAATAAATCATTTCAATAATATTTATACACTAATATCACTAAGCTGAACTTAACTAATCTCATCATATATAAATTCATTACACTCATAAATTCATATACCACATTAAATAACTTCTCTTATTTTATATATAAATAAATATATATATATAACCCATATTTTCAAATTTGAATAACATCCGTTAACTCAATCATATAATTCAAGTTTGCACATAAACATTACATGACTAACCAAAACATGTCATGGTTCACTAACCACTTCACATATATCTTATCCATTTGGCTAAATTTCAAGTTCATATATATATAGCACATATTCACATTTTATTTACTTAAAATTTACATATCATCATTACACATATACTACTTCCCTCCTCTCCAAACTGTGTTTCTCATTTCATAATTCTCATACTCAAATCATAGGACCACAATTCATATAATGAACATACATAACACATCATTCATTTGTATACATTCATATCGTTTGATGTCATCTATTTCATATTTTGTCTTATAATTCATTTAACCATAATTTACTCACTATTACCCACATCTCATTTTCACATAGATCATAATCATACTCACTTTCACTATTCAATTTCACAAACATTGTAACATACCTGAATCAGATGCACATAAATATACTCATTTATTTCTCGAAATGCCTGTTGAACCGTTCGGAATTAATAAGGATACTCGAATAACTCAAAAAGCTCGTACAATGCCAACGTCCCAGACGTGGTTTTATATGTAATCACATATCAATGCCATATCTGTATAAAGTCTACTAAGCATAAAGCTTATACTAATTCACCAGCATAAAACCTGCTAGGCACAAGCCTGTATCTCACACCGGCACAAGGCCTGCTAGGCTTAAAGCCTGATTTCATACATCAGCATAAAGCCTGCTAGGCACAAAGCCCAATTTATCTCACTAGCACAAGGCTTGCTAGGCTTTAAGCCCGAATATCACTGTTACAAAGTCATCTTATGCAATATTCATATATAGAAAATTCTAACTATTCCATAAGGTTCACACGAGCTTTCAAATATCATAACTCAGTCAAATTAGTCTCAAATACACTATTTCCATGCATACTCATATTCGTCTATCTCAAATATTAGTCTATAAATTTCAAAACAACATATTAAACTAATTTACATTCAAAATTAACGATGTTTAATTGCTTATAGACTTACCTCAGATATCGACGAACGATATTAATCGACTATTTGACTATTTTGGTCTTCCCCCGATCCAAATTTGATTTTCTCTTTTCTTGATCTAAATTAATATAAATTAAACTTATTTAATTAAATATTCAATCAAATTCATTCAAAAACACATAAATAGACAAATTACACTTTTTCCCCAAACATTTTACACTTTTAGCAATTTAATCCAATATTCATAAAACACAAAACAAACATAATTTTCCCATGCCATGCTTTGGCCGAATACACATGTAAGTCCCCAAATTTCATTTATATCACAATTTAGTCCCTCAATTAAACACTGTGCAAATTTAACCCTATTTACTCAAATTCATCAAAAATTCCTATACAAAACTTATTAATTCATCACATAGCTTTATTTAACATCATCAAACACAAAATTCACCAAGCTATCAACAATGGCAAAACTCAAAATATACATCAATATAAAAAATTTCGAGCATGGGTCGGGTAGTATTTGAAGCAACGATCTCAAAAACGTAAAAATTAACAAAAACCGAAAACAAACTCACTTTGAATCAAGACCAACAATGGCCGAATATGGCTTTCTTCTTATTTTTCTTTTCTTTAATTACTTTCGGTCACTAACAACAAAAATGAACACTTTTTCTTTTACTTTATGTTTTCATATTATAATAATATTTTATTAATTTACAAATTTAACCTTTAAATATTATTATAAAACCTTATATTAAAAGTCCACTACCGTCTATTTAATTCCTAATGGCTTAATTGCAACATAAGTACATCATATTATAAAGAAAAGTTCAATTAGGCACTTACACATTTGACCACTAAATTTTTATTTTACTCGATTAAGTCCTTTTACTTAATCCGACAATCAAATGATGAAATTAAAACACGAAAAATTACACACATAATAATTCACTCATAATTAACACTGAAATAATATTAAAATATTTATTTTCTAACTCAGATTCGTGGTCCCAAAACCACTATTCCGAGTAGGGTCTAAATCGGGTTGTTACAGAAGTGCTAAAATGGCAATGCCACGTATTCTCTTAGAGGCTCTGCCTTGTATTACTATTCTGGTGGCTTGGCTACAATATCTGATTAAACAACTGTGTTGCAACTGTGGTGTGTAGGGCTGGGTAGGTTGAGTTATTCCCCACGTGGTTCGTAGGGCTGGTACGGGTGGTGTGTAGGGCTAGATTAGGCTTGGGCTTTGCATACATGCATAATACACTGATCTGTTACTGTAATGGGCCTAGGGCCCACACTATTTTTTGAATAGGGCTAAGGCCCAATTATCACTGAATCTGAATAGGGCTTAGGCCCAGTTTGAGCTTGAACTGATCTCTGACTCTGGTTGGGTTAGCTTACACACTGAGTTTTCACAAACTCACCCCCTTCTTTTCCATCCATGTAGGTGAACCCCAACCTTAGAGGACTTGGAACTGTGAGGGATTTAGAGTGGCCACGTAAACGGTGTTCGTGGTTTTTATATTTTCCCCAATTTACTTTATTCTAGTATTCTTTAATATTTTTTTAGGTTTTAAACTGTAATAAGGCCGCTGAATAATTATTTTTATTTTGGTTTTTACTTATTTATTTATTACTTGTTTAAAATGATAGACTAGTCTATGAGGATTTTTATTTCAAATTAACAAATGTTTTCAAAACATACCCTACGCGACAAATGGGTAACCTAATGGCAGCAACTTTATAATAATATCTTTTAAGAAGTAAACTTCAACTGATAGTGGATAGGGTTTTTATAAACTAAATAACTTTCTATTTTACAAAAGGCATGAGATGGTTTTATTAAGTCCACCTAAAGACTATTAAAAGAAGATCGAAGCGTAATTCACTATCCATGTGACACACACGATCTGGGCATAACGTTTGGGCCAGGTTTGGGGTGTTACAATAAAAATAAGTGTTTTATGCATAAATTGATGTTTATTGACCTATTAGGCCAATTTGGGCATTAGGTAGTTCTAATGTGTCTAATTGAGTGTCCATGATGACTATATAGTACCTAAGAGCCTCATAGACGACACCCAAGTAGAGCACGAGTTCTTGATGTAATACACCTTACCCAAGTCTGACATCGAGACAGGGTACGAGGCGTTACCGTACTTAATACTACTCAAACCTATTAAAACAAGCCTTACTTCTTGCTTCAATTTAAAAATTTTGCACACACATTCTTAATAATCTTATTATGAGCCTACGAGGCCCAAAACATACACCGGAAGAGGTTTGGAACCAATCCAGGAACTTTTGAGCTCTATGAAAAATTTTGCTTGAAACAAGGCCACACGCCCGTGTGAGGTGGGACACGCCTGTGTGGGTTGGCTGTGTGGTCACACAAGCCAATGTCCCTATCCCGTCCTGAATTTATTTCACATTTCAATCCTATAGGTTTTAACACGGTTTGGGCACACGCTTGTGTCTATGTCCCGTGTCACTCACACGGCCTAGACATGCTCGTGTCAATAAACCATGGAGCACTCTGATCTGATTACTATAAACAACAGATGTTCCCACGGCCAAGGCATACGCCCGTGTGCAGTACTGACTTAACTACTTAAGATGCAGGGAACACACAGTCTATCAACATGCCCATGGGGATGACTGTGTGTCACACACGGCCTAGGCACACACCCGTGTGCCCTTCTGTGTGGCAATTATAGGCTATTTTCCAAGCCTTTTGTGTAACTTGCAATTTAATTCAACAATGGCTGAGAGCTTACTTGGATCAACTCTGATGCCATCACCCGAAATGATGTGGCCCAAAAATCCAACTTCTTTAAGCCAAAATTTACCTTTACTGAATTTGGCATAGAGTTGCTTATCTTGTAGAGTTTGCAAAATTATCCTCAAGTGCTTGGCATGTTCATCTTCATCACATGAATAAACCAGGATGTCATCAATAAAGACTACAACAAATCTATCCAAGTATGGCCGAAAGATACGATTCATTAAATCTATGAATATGGCAAGAGCATTGGTCAAGCCGAATGGTATGACAAGAAATTCGTAGTGGCCATGCCTCATCCGAAACGCGGTCTTCAACACATCGGACTCCTTAACTCTTAGCTGATAATATCCGGACCTCAAGTCTATCTTGTAGAACATTGTGGCTCCTCGTAGTTGATCAAATAAATTATTGATCCTTGGTAAAGGATACTTGTTCTTTATGGTCACCTTATTAAGTTGTAGATAATCAATGCATAACCTCATCGAACCATCTTTTGTTTTCACAAATAATACAAGAGCACCCCATGGAGAATGACTTGGTTTTGCAAAACCTTTATCTATCAAATCTTGCAGCTGGGCCTTCAATTCCTTTAACTTAGTTGGAGCCATTCTATAAGGAGCAATAGAAATAGGTGTAGTACCTAGAGCAAACTCTATACCAAACTCTACCTCTCTAACTGGAGGTAATCTGGGCAACTCTTCTAAAAATACATCTTGATACTCGCATACTATTGGTACTGACTCTATTTTCAACTTTGATTCTTTGGTATTCATCACAAAAGCGAGATAAGCTTCGTACCCCTTTCTTATACACTTCTGAGCCACCATGGAAAAAACCACTGTAGGAAAACTCTCTGATTCATCTGATTCAACTCAAAGATTATTACCATTCTCACATTTCAATTTAATTATTTTTTACCACAATTGACTACTACATCATGAGTGGTTAACCAGTCCATACCAAGGATCACATCAAATTCATCAAATGGCAAAAGTATAAGGTTAGTAGGAAAACAATGACCCCTAATCATCAAAGGACAATCTCGGCATAATTTGTCTACTAACACACACCTGCCTAGAGGATTAGAGACTTGTATCATAAGTTCCATAGACTCTACAGATATATTCATGCTGAAGACTAGTTTTATGCAAATATATGAGTGGGTAGACTGTAACATCCCGATTTTGGGCATAGTCGGAACAGTGGTTTCGAGGCCACAAATCTGACAAGGAAAACATTATTTTTATTATATTTTTATGATCTACAATTTCATGGAAAGATTTTGTGAAAATTTCATTCGAAAATTTCGATGTTTGGGCACTCAATTTAGTCAAAAGGACCTAAATTATAAATAGTGCAAAAGTTGAATTCCACATGTTAGAAGTGTCCAATTGTTATGAAGTTTTAAATTGAAGGTCCTTAAATAGTAATTAGACCATTGGTTAAATTGTTGGTCAAAAATAGGCATGAATAAGACAAATTTGAAAAAAAAGTCTTTAAGGGCATTTTGGTTATTTAGTAATTTAAAAGAATTAAAAAGGGAAAATGAAGTAAAAATTGTTCATCTTCTTCCTGAAGGCCGAATATAGCATGGAGAAACCATGGCTAGGGTTTTTCAAGCTTCCAAGCTCGATTGTAAGTCTGTTCTAGCCCTATTTTTAATGATTTTTACGTTTTTGAAATCTCAATAACATGATTTCTCTATTTCTATCATTTATTTGAGCTAGGGTTTGATTTCAAAAATTGAACCATGTTGAGTAATTGTGCATTTTGATGAATTATGGTAGATTATGCATGTTTATGGTTAGAGAAATGGTTTTTACCAAGTGATTTTTGACGAAAACGTTCGAAAGGACTAAATCGTAAAAGGTAAAAAGTTGGTCATAAGTGTGAGTTTTAATGAGAATTGTGGGCTGCCATATTTATGAAATGGTTCAGTTAGGCCTAAAATTCAAAGACCATGGTTGACCCATGGCAACATGAGATAAGGATACCAAGTAAGACCATGCCAAGGCATGGCATTGGTGAATTTTACAAGGCAAAGAAATCATGTAAGACCATGTCAAGACATGGTATTGATAAGTTACTATAAGGAAAAGATCCCATGTAAGACCATGCCAAGGCATGACATTGGTAATGTAACACCCTATACCCGTGTTCAATACTAGAATAAGATATGAGTATTACCAGGATAACATACGTGCAATCATATCAAATTGAAACATAAAATGATTATCTAAATTAAAACCCGTTAATTATTCATTCATATTTTTAATACTAAATTCCCATCTATCTTAAAATTTGTAATTTAACTAATATTAGATTATATCGATAACATAATACAAGTGATATATGCAGTATTAGAAATCAACTTTTCAAGTAATATTACTAAAATTTACAACGAAATGCTCAAGTCTTCTATACATGCCATATATCCAAAATATTTTTACAAAATACCAAAAGGAAGGATAGATAATGTTGGTGAGCCTCCGACAATTTTTCCTCGAATCACAAACAAACTCGTTTACACTATAAAATAAGACAAGAAAGAAAGAGGAAGCAAAGTAAGCTTATAGCTTAGTAAGTAATACGTAAATAATAATAAAAATAACAAACTGATAATGGCATTTATAGATCCCAAAATATGTATCCACAATTACACAACCTTATTCTCACATGCATTTATCATTTACTTAAGTTCAGTACAAGCTGTCCATTCGAGTCCCAGTCACTAAATTATTTTTATCTGGAGCTAATAAGCTCTAAATTAAGATCTGATAATTTTTCTAGAAACTAGACTCATATTTCTTCTTACCATAAAAATTTTAGAATTTTTTGTTGGGCCAATTAATACAGTTTATTCATTAAATCTTCCCCTATTTCTCTACTCAACAATCTTGACCACTCTTCACTAAAATTTTAATTTCTCTTTATACAGAATTCAAAAGATTTTCATGTTTATTTCTACTAAAAATAGACTCAATAAGGAATCTACCCATATAAATTATGTTCCATAAACATTTTTTTACAATTTTTAATTATTTTAACAAATTAAAATAGGGGATCACAAAATCAATCTGAACCAGTCTTACAAAAATATAAATATCTAAAAATACAAAATTTCTTTACTTTATCTGTTTCTTTTATATGAAAATAGACTAAGTAAGATTTAATTCCACATCTCATTCAACCTCTAATTCAACTTCTACAATTTTTGGTGATTTTACAAACTTACCTAACTGCTGTTGCCCAAAAACTGTTATATTTCAAGTTTCACTTTTTTATAAATTTCCTTGTATAATTTTTTCATAGTAACACTTAACTATATCAACCTTACCAAAGTTCGATTACTTATCGAGCACGTTGCTCATAATATATATATTCATATCCCTATACTTAACACCATATTTTCATATGAATTTGCAATTAATAGGTTTTCCCGTTAAACACATCGGAATAGTAACAGATATTCGGTGACTTGCACATAGTACCACCCTTGTAGCCGAAGCTAATTGGTGCACATAGTAGCCTACACTTAGTACTACACGTGACCAAAACCATTTCTTACACATAGTGGCCTGCATTTAGTACCACACATGTGGTCGAAATAATCGAGTACGCATAGTAGCCTGCACATAGTACTACACATGCGACCCAACCGTTTGGTACACGTAGTAGCCTGCACTTAGTACTACACATGTGACCTAAACCATCTTGAACACATAGTAGCCTGCACATAGTACTACACATGTGTTCTCACAACGGATCATTGATATCTTTTCTATTCCGAAAGTTCAACCGGGAACTTCTTTACTTTTTAACATTTTATGAATTCATCCATACTCAATTTCAATTCATAATTTACCTCAAATGAGCATTCAATATGCAACCATGACTCATATAATAACAAAATATTATAACATAAGTAAAAACGATATATTATTTACATACAAACTTACCTCGGTGCAAAATATAGAAATTTTGCAATTTAGTCCATAGTCTTTTCCTTTCCCCGATCAAGGTCGATTCCACATCCTTCTTGATCTAAAATCACATATTTAGCAGACAATTTTTCCTGGCGAACAGCATCCTCCAGCGGATAGCATCATCTAAAGAACAGTTTCACTTGGTGGACAGTATCGCCCAATTGACAGCATTGCCTGGAGAATAGTATCGCCTAACAACAGTATTACATGGTGAATTTGATTCACAACTTCTTTCCAGAGTAAATATTTATGGAAGATTGTATTCGTTTTAAAAGAGTATAATTTCAATATCTTCCATGATTTTCTTTGAAAAGGAAAAGGGGAATTATTTCATTTTTAGTATACATGATATTAATAAAAAGAGTATAATCTCGTATTATAAAAGGGGGTTGAGAAAAAAACAAAACTAGGTCTAGTAGCCAAATGTTTTTTTGAGTCTCTTTGAAATGTTTAAAGAGTTCTATTGTTCGTATTTTGATTGGTTGGACTGCGTAGAGTCTGAGACATTTGTTACGGCTTGGATTGACATCACGTAAAGGGATTAAACCAACAACATTATTTGTGAGTTTTTAGATTGTAATATCTTCAACCCTATTTCAACTCGACTCGTTTCTCGTACATGGATCCAAGGTTGATGATCACTGGAATAATTTTTTCGCTATGCAACAGGGCGTATTGGCAATCTAACACATATATCAACTGACAAAGCTGACGATGCATCTGACAGCAATACCTATCATCTTTTTAAACTAAGTTAAATTTTTGTATATTATTGTATTTTAAAAGACATACGAGTGGCTTAGGAACTAATTTTATTTCAATTGTTTAAAGATATGTTATTCCAAACACTTTGAAATCCAAGAGGAAAGGCCAAAACAGAGTCAGCGTCGCAACACAGAACCTCTTTGTTATAACCCCAATAATAGGATTAAGGAATCCAGCAATTTAGTATGATGTCACGACATGGCACATCTATGTCGCGAAAAAGTAGTCAGTAGCCCAAAAATCTAAAGATTTTAAAGTGTGTCACGACATTGAACCCTAATTCGTGACATCAGTAGTCTGCTAAGGGTGTTACGACATGGAATCCCTATGTTCTGACATCGCGATAATTTTTGGCAGGGTCAACCCAACTCGACTTGCCACACAACCCATCAGTTTTAACTCTTATTTCACTCGATTTTTAACCTAAAAAACCCATATTTTTAACACCAAAACACTTTTAAACTAATTCTAAACACTTTCTAACTCTAAAACCTCCCAAACCCTTCAACTCAAAAACCCCCTTTTCTTTTTCTTTCTCTTTTGCTGTAATTTTTTCTTCCTTTTTCTTGTATTTTACTTTGTGTAGGGACAAAAGCACCGCATCAACGAGGAGCTTGCAATGAATCGTCACAAGGAATCAATAGTTCTCAAGCGAGCTTAAGGATTACAATTAAATTTTTACTATTCCATTATATTGTTTCTTGTTTTCTTGGAAATATATTGATTGGTTGTGGTTAGTTTTTATAGATATTTAAAATCCCTCCTAGAAAATCTAGAAGAACTAACGAACAAGAGACCCCGGTGGTTGTGAACCCCTCAAAATTTCCAAACCTGAATGTTGAAATTTTTTCTTAGAACTTTAAGGAAAGATGTTTGTACAAAAGAAGGGCTTTGAATCATCGATGATCTTGTGTAAGGAAATTTGGTCAGTCATCCAATACCATAGGTGGAAATGTTTTTGTGTAATCCCTAAAGACCCCGCTATAGTCCTAGTAGTATGTGATTTTTATGCATTGTTGAGGATCTATAGGAAAAAAATGCCTTGACGAGGCGTAAATGTACTCGTCACCTCTAGAGAGATTTTTAAGTTTTACCATGCTTTGTATTATAAATTGGTTTTATTGAAAATAGTGATCTAGAGTATTTTAAGGATATTAATATGGATAATATTATAAACTATCTAACAAAAGGTAGGGGGTGAATGGAAATATCATTCACGTACTGATATTCCCACTTCTTTTAACCAAGCAATTATGTTTCTTATTGTGAAAATGTGTATGCAATTTTTATGCACTTGAATTGCTCTTGTTTTGAACATTTCTAATGTTAATACTTTTCGAGTGGTTTTGTTATATGCTATTTTGCATAAAAAAATGTATGCATTAGGACATGGATCTATCAATACATGAAGCGATTCATTAGTGGCTAGAAAGTTGGGGTGTTCTTTCCACATTTAGTGATGGGCTTGTGCAAAAAGTTGAGTTCCAATGACAATCACAGAACAATTCATGAAGCCATCTAGAAGTTTCATAGGAGATTCATTATACACACAATATATGAAGCTTTAAAGAAAGCAAATAAGAGATTGGAACAAATGGAGAAAGGGGAAGATGGACGTCCCACCTTCACTAAAATAGAAAACAAAATAATGTCTCATAAATGGTTAGAGGGAAGCAGTAGCTCGGATACAGAATGGATGATAAGATGGATACAGGAGATGGGCCTAGTTTTTCAGGAATTCGCACAGCAAAACAATATGAGAATATAAAATTTGCCATCAAATAAATATAGCCCGATGTATACACCCAAGGAGAAAGGAAGTGAGGACGAGGAAGGAAGTGAAGAGGAGGAGGAAGCTATAGAATGAGACTCTCAAGAGGAGGAGGATAATGACTATGAGGTGACATTCTAGTCTAAACAATCTACGAAGAGAGGGCCGATCATTCTAGCCTAATTCGACAGACACATTCGTCGGGTAAAGGCTCCTCTCGAAGCCATTTTTTAGGTCGATGGAAAGATACAATGGAGGAGGGCCATTGTCCCATTTTGATGATTGACAAAATTTTCAATTTTTGGGATTGTAAAAAAATTAAATAAGATGATTCTTATTCATTGTTATAGGAGTATGAGTAATAATAGATATATATATTTTCTGTTTCTATTTTTGAATTATTTATGCAGGAACGTCACATGAAGGAAACAATGCATTTATGAGCTTCGAACTAAAAATGAAGTACCCACCAAAAGACTACGACAATGTCATGACCAATCGAGTAACTTCGTTCCTTAACTATTTAAGGGTTGCACATTAGGGACAATGTTCTATCTAAAGTGCAGTGGGTAACATAGGAAATTGCATTTTTTATACTTATTCATTTATTTTTCTTGTCAAAAGTGTGCTTGAGCTAGTAGAAATACAAGTGATTGGTTAGGAGAATGTATATAAGTTGACTATATTTACGGTGAATTTGGCATGATAGTGAATGATTTTAAATGTTTAGTTATTAGACTATTAAGTTCTATATATTACACTACAAATAGGCATTAAGCGATTGATATACCAAATGACAGAGAGAGTATAGGGAAACGAGCATGCTAGTATGTATGATAAATGGTTAAAATTGTGATTGTTTGATTGATTAATTTTATGCATATTGAGATACCTAGGATGACCTAAGACATTATTTGGTATAACCTAGAGCCAAAAAGCCAACCTATTCGTTGATCTTTAGTACCTATATTTGAGCAAGGAAACTCTTTTTGATGAACCTTCATACAAAACCTGAGCCAAACTATGAACTTGTACTTATCCTTTTTTCTTTGGTCCCTAAAATGCATGAATTTAGAAGTCTAGCCATAAGTATTAAGGGATAGGTAGAGACATCATGATGGTTTGTAAAAATTAGAGTGGAATAGGAAGGAGCAGTGTGATACAATGATTATGGGTCTATCTAAGATGTGCAAAATAAAATAAAAATATAGAAAAAGTCATTACAAGTAGAAAAAGTACTTGAACAATGAAAAAATAAAAGCATTGTGAGTGAGATTCATTGAAAAAGTCAAAAGTGACTCAAAAATAAAGGTCACAAAATCAGAAACCTCAATCATTAGTGCACAAAAACTTGTAAGCTGACCGTAGTTACTTTATCATGTTGTGACTTCCTACATAGAGAAATAAGGAAGGTGAGAGAAAGAAAAATAAGGCGGTGAGTGAGACGGGTTATTACAGCCAATAATAGGGAACAATACGATGTGCCAAACTACTTTTGTGCTTGAAACTGTTTTGATGCTCCTTGTTCTTGAATTCCATATCAACCTCAAGCCTCCGAACGTTACAAGCCAAAAAGTCCTATGTGACCTAGTAAAATCTATTCATGGATGGACATTGTATCGAGTAGTTGCAATAATAAATGTTTGTATTCTACTAGGCTAATCAAATTACTTGTATGATTTCTTGATGGATTAATATATTTGAGGACATTATTGTTTATGTACTTTGTAATATACTGAGCTTAGATGTTTGAAATTAAGAATGGAAAGTTATTTATATATCATGCCATAATTAAATGTATGTATGATTCGACCTAGTTATGTAACACCCCTAACCCATATCTATCACCAAAATAGGATTACGGATCATTACCATAAATTATGGAATGAATACATACATTTTATATTATTTTATCGTTCATATAAGAAATTTATCATAAAATCATTTTTTAGGGCCTTCGAGGCCCAAGTCATAAATTAGAATGAATCGGGACTAAATTGGGGACTCAGAGAATTTTTCACGAGATTTCAAAATTTTTCCTAAGTGCAGGGGTCACACGCCCATGTGGTCAGGACGTGTGGCTCACACAGCCAGATGACATGCCCATGTCTCAGGTCGTGTGGCATATAAGGTAGGGCATACGCCCGTGTCCCTAACCCGTGGAACTTTCTGACTTGTAATTTAATTAAGCGCATGGGTCACACGGACAAGTCACATGCCCGTGTGCTAGGCTGTGTGGACAATTTAATTTTGGGAAATTAGGTGCAGGTTTCACACGGCCAAAGCACATGCTCATGTTCTAGGTAATGTGTTTAACACAGCTGAGACACACACTCGTTTCTCTACCCATGTGCCTAATTCAGAGCATTCTGTTTCTCAATTTTAAGATTTAGGGGACACTGCCAAACTACATGCCCATGTGCCAAGCTGTGTGTCACAAACGGTCAAGACACAGGCTCGTGTGTCTACCCGTGTGGACAAAATAAGGCCATTTCCTAGCCTTATTTCTCACTCAAATTTGTTGAAAACCTACACCAATACTTGCAATCATATACCAACCAATATAAATCAAGCTTATTACGAGCTATATCTAAGTTATATTAACATGTATATTGCATTGGATAAGCTTACCAAATTTTCATTTATGTACTTAGGTAAATTTTGTATCATTTATACTAATTCATTTTCCGTTACCATTTGATTCATATTACTTAGTCATTTCAAACATATCAAATATCATACAGCATTATAGTTATGTACCAAAACATACCATTTTAGCCATTCCAATGGCTAGTTTACAAACATCTATTTTCATAGTAGCTTTGGCCTAATAGTCTATACATGTCATTATACCAAAGTAAGATTTCTATTTATACCAAAACAAGCTAGAGGATAGTGTGATGATACACCAACTAATCTCCAACCTTTACAAGCTTTCGAGCACTATAAAATAGAAGAAAATAAACCTAGTAAGCATTTAATGCTTAGTAAGTTCATATAATAGGAATTTAACTTACCATATATTTACATTTAAGATAAGCATGTAATATTACATCCAAGCATTTTCACTTATAGCCTAAAACACAACTTCAACAATCATGTTAGTCAAGTAATTCACATAATACCAAGAACATGGATGAGCTCATCATTTAATGTCTTTCATATACACATGCTTTTAATACCATTATTCCATATTATATGTACATTTCCATAACATTTCATTTCAGATTCAATTTAACCACATCAGAAATTTCTTATTGAATTTTTTTGACACATTGATGGTACACTCGTATGGTAAACTTAAAGTGTACAAAACTGGAACCCGTCAATTCTATCTGGGGGTACCCATTTAGGGCACATAATTGGGAAGCACACTCTCGAGCCTTGTAACGGGAAGCTTGTATAGAGCCATTTCAGGAAGCTCATAAAGAGCCTATCAGGGCTATATATGGAAAGCTCATAAGAGCCATAATTGGGAAGTTCACAAAGAACCATATCGGGAAGCTTCGGATAGCCATATATCGGGAAGTTGAAGCGAGCACTATCGGGAAGCTCACAAAGAGCCAATTTAACGAGAAGCTCATGAAAAGCCTATAATTGGGATGCTCATAAGAGCTAATATGTGTCCACGACAAATGTAGGATCACAACCTATTGGGACGCTTCAAAGAGCTATAACAGGAAGTTCAATAAGGCTAAAATGGGATGCTCTCTTTGAGCTATGGTGTGTCTGCAACATATGCATGACTACAACCATTACAGGAAACTTGTATCCATCAATTTTCATTTATTCAAACGGTATTTAACATTTATCGAGTATTATCGGATATGTGATCAATTTCTTATATATATAGCATTTGCACAATTCACATATACAATATCCAATTCAAACTATTCAAACATATAAATCATTCAATTCAAGCATATAATTACACAATTAAGTTACACGAACTTACCTATGTACTTGCTCGTTTATGAAATTTACTAATTCGAACCTTTTTGTTTCCCTTGATCCAACTCAGTAGATGTCTTTCAGGATCTATATAAATGAATTAATTATCAATTTAATAAAATTCACATTCAATTAGATTCAATCTACACCCTAGGAAAAAATACCATTTTGCCCCTATACTTTTCATAAATTCCTATTTCGTCCCTAGGCTCTGAAAATGAAATTCATGCAATTTATCCCTCATTCCAAGCTAGCTAATTTTCATATATAACAATAACGGTCCATAAATTTCACAAATATAAGAATTTTTCCATAGGTTTTGCAACTTTACAATTTAGTCTCTAAATCACAATCTCATCAAAATTCACTTTGTAAAAGTTGTTTATCTATCAACAGCCTTTCATTTTATATCATAAATTTCAAACTTTCAGCATATTCATCCGTGGAAAATCTTCTATACTTTGATAACTTCTCAATCTAATCCGTAAAATAGATAAATTAAGCTATCCCGATCTCAAAAATATAAAAATTACTATAAAAAGGACAAGAATACTTACCCAATTAAGCCAAGAAAGTTTGTTTTCTCTTTCCTAGGGTTTCCATGAAATTTGAGGATGAAGATGATATGAAATGATGATATTAGACCTTTATTTTATTTATCATCTTTTAATTATTTTCTTTTCCAATTTAGTCCTTGCCCTTTTTTAATTTTTCCATGGATGATTCATCAAAAATATCTATTAACTTTTCTTTAATGGTCTAATTATCATATAAGGACCTCAAGTTTTAAATTCCATAGCTATTTGGTACTTATAGCTACTTGAATCCAACTTTTGCATTTTATGCAATTTAGTCCTTTCTTAATTAAACACATAATCGGTAAAACTTTTCTTGTCAGAATTTTCATGTAATGTTCCTATCATAATGTACACCATGAAATAGTATTAAAATAAATTTTCTTTCTGGCTCGAATTTGTGGTTCCAAAACCACTGTTTCGATTTCACTGAATATGGGCTATTATAACTCTCCCCCTTAAGAATTTTTGTCCTCAAAAATCTTACCAGTGAAAAAGTTTGGATATTGCTTTCTTATTATTTCCTCCGGTTCCCAGGTAGCTTCCTCTATTTTGTGTCATTGCCAAAGATTTTTCACTAGAGCTACCTTTTTATTTTTTAACTCTTTCGTCGCACGTGCCAGGATTTTGATTGATTCCTCACTGTAAGTCATATCAGGCTGAATTTCAACCTCTATCAGGGAGATAACATGTGAATTGTCTTACCAATATTGTTGTAACATCGACACATGAAAAATATTATGAATTCTATCAAGATCTGGTGGTAATTCCAATAGGTACGAACAGGCCCGATTCTTTCAATAACTTCATACGGCCCAATAAACCGCGAACTCAATTTCCCTTTACGGCCAAATCGAAAAACTTTCCTCCAAAGTGAAACTTTCAAGAATACCTTGTCGCCGACCTGAAATTCTATCTCTTTTCATTTAAGATCGATATAAGACTTTTGGCGAGCAGAGGCTACTTTCAAGCTATCTCGAATCACCTTCACCTTTTCTTCAGTCTCACAATTCAAATCAACTCTGTTATCCTTTTCTCACTGAGCGCAGTCCAATACAACGGAGTTCTACATTTACGACCATACAGAGCCTTATACGGTATCATTCTAATGCTAGACTGATAACTGTTATTATAAGCAAATTCAACTAAGGGTAGATATTTTTCCTAGTTACCTTCAAATTCTAGCTCACAACACCGAAACATATTCTCTAAAATTTGTATAACACATTCAGATTGTGCATGAATCTGAGGATGGAATGCAGTGCTGAAATACAATTGAGTACCTAAAGCTTCTTGCACCTGACTCCAAAATTGAGACGTAAATCGAGGATCTCTATCTGAAATAATAAAGATTGGTACTCCATGTAATCTAACAATCTCAGACACATATAATTCAGCCTATCTATCCAAAGAGAAATCCATATATACTGGAATAAAGTGTGCAGACTTTGTTAGTCAATCAACGATTACCCAAATGACATCTTTCTTTTTCAGAGACAGGGGCAATCTTGACACAAAGCCCATAGTAATTCTTTCCTACTTCCATTCTGGTATCGTAACTGGTTGTAATAATCTCGAAGGCACTTGATGTTCAGCTTTAATTTGCTGACATATCAAGCATTTAGATACAAATTCAGAAATATTCTGTTTTATTCCCTACCACCAGTACATCTTTTTCAAATCATTATACATTTTGTTACTTCCTGGATGCACAGACATAGTACTATTATGTGCTTCAAGCAGAATTTTCTATATAAGTTCTGAATTTCTTGGTACGCATACTCTACCTCTAAATAACAGACAATCATCAGACCCAATCTGAACTTCTGAATCAGAAGTTAATTCACTTTGTATCTATTTTGCTTGTAACTCACTATCATCTTTCTGAGCTTTGCAGATTTGCTGTAGAAATATCAATTTAGCTTTTAACCCAGCTATGCTTGAACCATCATCAGATAAAGTCAATCAAGTATTCAATGCTCGCAAAGCAAACAGTGACTTTCTGCTCAGAGCATCTGCAACTACATTTGCCTTACCTGGATGATAATCAATAACTAAATCATAATCTTTCAATTGTTCAAGCCACCTGCACTATCTCAACTTCAAATCTTTTTGCGGCATCAAGTACTTTAAACTTTTATAATCAGTGAATATGTGACATTTTTCACCAAACAGATAATGTCGCCATATTTTTAGTGCAAACACAGGAGCTGCCAATTCAAGATCATGTATCTAGTAATTCCTTTCACGTGGCTTAAATTGTCTAGAGGCATAAGCTATTACTTTACCTTCTTGTATCAAGACACAGCCTAAACCATTTAATGATGCATCACTGTAAATCAAAAATTCCTTAACCGATCCAAGCTGTACTAACATAGGTGCCTCAGTCAACAAAGCTTTCAATCTATCAAGACTCTACTGACATTCATCAGACCACTCAAATTTTACATCTTTTTGCAACAGACGAGTTATCGAAGAAGCTATCATCGAGAACCCTTATACAAATCTCTAATAGTATCCAACTAATCCCAGAAAACTTCTGTCTTTAGATACATTTTTTGGTGGCTTCCAATTAATAATAGCTAAGATTTTACTTGGATCTATCCTGATACCTTTTGCAGACACTATATGCCCAAGGAAACTGACTTCCCGTAGCCAAAATATACAGTTACTGAATTTGGCATATAGTTTTTTCTCATGCAAAGTTTGCAACACAATTCTCAGATGATCAGCATGTTTATTTTCATCTCGGGAATATACCAAAATATCATCAATAAACACCAGTACAAACCCGTCTAGATACGATCTGAAAACTCTATTCATCGGATCCATAAATAAAACTGGTGCATTTGTCAAACCAAACAGCATCACAAGGAACTCATAATGTCCATAACTGGCTCTAAAGTTGTCTTCGGTACATTTGATTCTTTTACCCGTAGCTGTAACCAGAGCGAAGATCAATCTTCAAAAATATAGTGGCACCTTTCAACTGATCAAATAGATCGTCAATTCAAGGTAGTGGATACTTGTTCTTAATTATAACTTTGTTGAGCTATCTATAATCAATACATAACCTCAGCGATCCATCTTTCTTCTTTACAAACAAAACTGGCGCACCCCAAGGTGCAGAAATAGGTCGAGCAAAACCTCTATCAGTTAGTTCTTGCAACTTTGCTTTAAACTCTTTTAATTCTGTCAGAGTCATTCTGTAAGGTGTTATAGATATAAGAGTCGTTCTCGGAAAAAGGTCTATAGAAAATTCTACGTCTCTAACAGGTGGTAAACTAGGTAATTCCTCTGAAAACACTTTAGGAAACTTACAAACAACTGGCACTGTCTTGATCTTAGATCCAGGCACTTTAGTATCTAATACATAAGCAAGGTAGGCATTATACCCTTTTTTGATATACCTCTGTGCTATCACTACTGATATTACATTAGACAACCCATTCAGTTTATCTGATTCAAGATGAAATAATTCACCATTCTAACATTTTAACACAATGTATTTCTGTTTACAATTCACCACTGCATCATGCTAAGTTAACCAGTTCATTCCCAAAATTACATCGAATTCATCAAAGGGCAACAATATTAGATCAGTCGGGAAACAATAGCCCCGTATCATTAATGGACAATCCTTAAAAATTTTATCCACCCATACATACTGGCCCAGGGGGTTAGAAACTTTAACCACAAATTCAGTGAATTCAACAGGCAAATTTTTAACATACACTAAATCTATACATATGTATGCATGTGTTGAACCAGGATTAATTAAAGCAGTTATATCAGTGTCAAGAAGAGAAAATGTACCAGTAATAACATCTGGTGCAGATGCATCCTCTCTTGCACGTATAGCATATGTCCTTGCTAGTGCTCTGCCCTCAAATTTGACTGTTGAATCTTTTGTTGCACCTCGAGTACCGCTGAAATTGCTGGGGTGGCGAGGTGGTCTACACTTAGAAGTAGGTTTACTTGGCTTTGAAGTCTGAACAACATCTTTTTCAAGTCTTTCTAGGCAATCTCTAAGATAGTGATCAAAAGATCCACATATAAAACAAGCTTCACTTTTTATGCGACATTCTCCGAAATACAATTTATTACAATGTTTACATCTTGGTTTAGGACTTCTAACACTTCCCACACTTGTAATGGATGGGGATGGAGATCTTGAATTAGAGTTTTGAGAGCCCCGGTCTCTTCCAGAATACCTCATAAATGTGGTAGAACAATCATAGCATTTCTTTGATTTCTTTGAAATAGATGCTTGTGACTTCCCCATAGATCTATCACTAGAAATCTAAGCTTCTCTTTCTGCTTGTTTATTTTCTTTACTTAATTCTTCAGCTTTGTGTGCTCGATCAGCCAATACTATAAATTCCCTTAACTCAAGAATTCCAATCAATAGCTTGATATCTTCATTTAATCCCTCTTCAAAACGTTTACACATATCAGCTTCAATCGAAACCTATTCTCTAGCATACTTGCTCAGTTTGAAAAATTCTTGTTCGCACTCAGATGCTGTCATATTCCCCTGTTTAAGCTTTAAAAATTCTTTCTTTTTCTAATCAAGAAATCTCTGGCTAATTTATTTCTTTCTGAATTTAGTTAGGAAAAACTCCCATGTAACATTTTCTCTTGGTACAATAGAAATTAAAGTATTCCACCATTGATAAGCCGAATCTTTTAACAGTGATACCGCACATTTTAGACATTCAGCTGGTGTACATGATAATTCATCTAAAACCCGGATAGTATTTTCTAACCAAAATTTAGCCCTTTCTAGATTATCATCACCTGTTGCTTTAAATTCTTCGGCCCCATATTTATGAATTTTATCTACTAGAGGCTTACTAGTTCTAACAGGTTCAACACCTAGTGGCATTTTAGGAATCAGTTGAGGAGCAGGAGGGGTAGGTTGTTGTACAGCAGGATTTGTTCTTATTAATTCTGTAAACCTGTAACACCCCAAACCCGGCCTAGACGTTATGGCCGTATCTGGCAGTGACACATTAAAGTGTTTTTCAAAATCATTATCTCCTTGAAAACTCATTCCATATTAAAACCTTATTCTGACTTTAACAAAAATTTGTTAATCAAGTTTGATTGTTGTTACACTTTAAAACAAGTTTGTTACGGAAGCTTAAAATCGTGTTACGAAAATACGGTGTTTCAAAATAAGTTATCTTTTAAAAACCCATATTTAACCTACAACTAACAGTTTATATAAAAGCAAGTATAAATCCCCAATAAAACTTAAAACCATAGAAAGGCCTTATACAAAAATAAATAAACCCAAAATCAAAATTATTGTAAATAAAAGTCGAATGTAAAAGTAGAAACAGTCGTGTGGCCACCTCCGAGTCCCTTACAGCACCCACTCGCCTACAATTGGGGCTTACCTCTACAATTAAACAAAAGGGTGAGTTTACAAAAACTCAATGTGTAATCCCTTATCAAACAGTTAACATACAGTACGCAATAACAGCCTGGGCCACAGCCCTTTTCAGAAATAGTGTCAGTGTGGGCCTTAACCAATTACAGTACAGTATCAATGTGGGTCTTAGCCGATTATGGTATCAGTTGGGCCTTAGCCCATAGCAATATTAGTTGGGCCTTAGCCCATAACAATATCAGAATCAGTATGCAGTATGCACAATGCATGTTTCCCAACCAACCCCGCACACCATCTCCTGTCCAACCCTGCACTCCTGTGGCGAATAAATCACCCACCCATCCCTACACTTATAATGTTAGCACCAGTTATGGCACTAAATAGTATTGCAACAAAGCTACCAGTAATACGTATGGCACAAAGCCTTCAGTAGGTCCACAGTCGTCTCGTGCGACCCGTGCGACCTATGCGACCTTATCCATAATATGAACGGCATCCATTAGTAGTATGAATGGCACAAAGCCATCATTAGGTCTACAGTCATCTCGTGCGACCCGTGCGACTTTAACAAATCAGTACACTTCTTCCAATTACAATAATCCCATCCCCATGCAACATGTGTTGCGTAGTATCATAATATCATGCATGGGTGCAACATACATACAACGTGGCCTACTCAAATACAGTCATACACAAAGTAAAGGCAAAACAATCACTTTACTTTATGAGGGTATATCGATCATTTTACCCTATGGGGGTATATCGGCCATTTTACCTTATAGGGGTATATCGATCATTTTACCCTATAGGGGTATATAAATCATTTTACCCTATGGGGGCATATCGGTCATTTTACCTTACAGGGGTATATCGATCATTTTACCCTACGGGGGCATATTGGTCATTTTATCCTAAGGGGGCATATTAGTCATTTTACCTTACAAGGGTATATCGATCATTTTACCCTACGGGGTATATCGGTCATTTTACCCTATGAGGGCATATAAGTCATTTTACCTTATAGGGGTATATCAGTCATTTTACCCTACGGGTATATAAGTTATTTTACCCTATGGGGGTATATTGGTTATTATACCCTACGAGGGTATATCGATCATTTTACCCTGTGGGAGTATATCGGTCATTTTACCCTATAGGGGTATATTGGTCATTTCACCTTATAGGGATATTTCGGTCATTTCACCTGATAGGGGTATTTCGATCATTTCACCTTATAAGGGTATTTCGGTTATTTCACCTTATAGGGGTATTTTATTCATTTTACCAATTTTGGGGTTTAGGTATACCTTCCGACCCATCAGAACAAAACAATATAATGGGCCCAAGGCCAATTATGCGGCCCATATGGGCCCATTAGCCCATGTGGCCAATGAAGCCTAGAATGACCTTGGCCGTGTGAATGACACAATCGGGTCTAATATCCTACACACATCTGTGTGGCTTACCCGTGGGAGGCCCATAAGCCCATTGGGCCTACTCGACCCATTTCGACCTAACGTGGCCAAAAATGGCCTAAGCCTATGAGATCGCTCATAGTGGCAATTACGGTCAAACGCTCGTGTTTTGTGGGCTCAGATTACCACACGAGCGATCACACGCCCATGTGGCATCATACGTCGTATTTTTTGGCTTTTCGGCTTTTGCTGTTTTTTAGTTAAGACAGTGTGAATACATCTAATTACGCAGGTGAACCGTGCTTCTAAACTCCTACTCCTGAATTAAACTGACATAATATCAATCAGCTATCACCCATATTTCAATTGAAGCCTAATGGCGTTCCCAAATTGACAATAAACATATTACCTGAAGAACAGTCGTAAGCGTACCCTTAATTCCTAAGAGATGAATTACTCAATTCCGATCACCACCTACACAAACATCACCATCTCATTATACCCATATTTGAAGTGAAACAAATATAATCTGGATTTACTGTTCAATACCAGCTATTGAATAATAACTTAAGTTCCCAATCAAAAACCTCAATCCACTTACCAACAAAGACAAAGTAGATTGTAGACAAAGAACCCAACACCAAAGCACTAACCTGTCCACAACCTTGGTAACCGGATAAAAGAGAAGAAGAAAAGAATCAGTCACAAGGTGTATAGAAAAGTGAAAGGAGAAAAGAGATTCGGCCAAAAAAGGAATACGACAAAAACGTTAGCTTACCTCCCAAAAATGATGAGACGAAACCCACACAAACAATCGGCAGTGGAGGGAAAGTAAACAATTGTAGAGTATTCGAACAAAATATTCAGCACACCCAACAGGTTTAGTCGACCAAAGCAAAAAGAGAGAACCAAAACTAAAGGTGATATTTAGCAAGACAAGGAGAAGAAAATTGGGAAAAAGAGAATAGACAAAAATCAACATAAGCAAAACCGATTGAGAAAGTGTAGAGGAAGGAAAAAGAATAACAGAGAAAAAAACTCAAAGAAAAGAAAATTTTGGGAATGAAAGGAGCCGAATTTTTGAAAAAAAAATCACAATAATTAGATAATTCTTCCCCCTTAATTTCTCCTAAAATCCCTCCAACCTCCCATCAAATCCCATGATCCACTCCCTAACCTCTCCATGACCAATTCAAACTCCACTTAGTAGTTTTCTAGTCAACTTCTACTTTTCCCACAACAAAGAGCAAAATAAATACTCCCTTTGCACTACCACAATTCGAACCTCAGACCCCAAGAGCACTCTACATGCCACTTACCACCAGACTAACAAGTCTTTTGTGCCCTATTTTAAACATAATAATTTAAAAAGCCTACTGACTAGAGTCAAGGTTTATCCTTAAAAAAAAACCAAAATTTTTCACAAGCTAAGGCTTGAACCCAAGACTTCTCAAACACTTCCCAGAGAACTTAACCACTGAAACAAATAGATATTTGTGTCACTTTCTTACACGACTAAATACTTATCTGGAGCCTTCCACTTGTTCCCAAGCTCAAGACTTATTTCTTCTAGGCCCAAAATTCAGGGCATTACAAAATCATTCATTCATCATTTGAAAGAAGGCTTCTTTTGCCTTCTCACCTCGGCCTTCAGATTCGGGCCTTCTACTACTAGATGTGGCTTTTAATACTAAAGCTTGAGCATTGCTCTCAGCTTCCCTAGATTTAGGTCTAGTTTGGTTGGATGACATTACTATATGAAAAACATATTTAAAATGGTCAGGAATGTAACACCTTGATTTTCGAGATTTTTTGGGTTTTGTGACTTTTAGTGAAATTTTGAAATTTTGGTGTTCTGATTGCTGAGAATATGTTTAAGTATGTTAGTGGGCCTTTAAGAAAGCCCAAGCCTAACTCAAAACCCGGTAAAATATCAAGTTTGGATTTTTAAGTGAAAGGGAGGCTTGGTTAAATGGGCTTTTAAGAAAAACCTCGTAGAATATGACACAAAAAGGAGCTTTGGCAAAGTGGCAAGGTGGTTCCACTAAGTTCCTAAAAAAGTGGCACCTAGGAAGGAATTAAAGGTCTAGGGTTCAAGTTGCAAGGTAAGTGTATAGTTACTTTTAATTTTTAGGCATGTGCCGGGCATGTGATTACTTAAGTAGAATCGGCTAGGGCCTTAGGGAGGTTGGGCCAGTTGCTTTGTTAGTAATTAGGGTTAGATTTTTTTCTTTTTCTATCAAGACAAATTAGGGTTAGCCACCTAAAGTTATTCTTTTCTCCACTTCACAAAAGTGACCGAAAATGCAAGGTACCACTCCTCTGTGCCGATTTCTCCTGTCTCTTCTCCTCTACCATTGTTTTCTTTTCCTTTTTACTTTCTACCTTAGCCGAACACCCCTATTACTCAAATCCATCTTCTCTGTCAATCCTATCCTCAACAAAACCACCATAGCCGACTGCCATAAAAGTCGAAATCCCGAAAAACTCACTTCTTGTGCCGATTTCTCCAAGCCAAAATCCCTCAGTTCTTTTCATCCCTTTTGATCGATTTTCATCTTCTCTAAACCCTTAGTGCTTGTCGGCAACACCACTCCAAAACCATAACCCCCAAATCACCATCTTCTTCATCAGTCAAAAGCCGAAAACGCCATTCCTTTAGGAGCTTATAGCCGAAACTTGAGATCTCTAGGATTTGATCTCTGCAAGTGTTTAAGGGCTAGATCTATATCAGATCTAAGTAAAAATAGTAGGGAAATCAGTGGTAAGTGCTCCTTAACCTAGATCTATAAGTTCTTTTGCAATTTAGAAAAAGCCGAAGTCCCTAAAATCTAGGGAGGCTGTCATTAGGGGTCTAAGACCCTAAGGGGTTGTAGTAATCGGTTTCTCTTGATGTTAGTGCGATTCAAAGACTGCTGACGAGGGCGTGGATTTTTGGAACGACTAGATCTAGATCTAGTCATCGATTTTCGGCAAAGGTAAGATTTTGAGGACTTTAGGGGCACTGGCCGAATATGGTAAGTAAGTATTGAGATTGGCTATATGGATTTGTAAATTAAAAGTTGTGGTAATCAATTGTAGGATATTGTGGGGATCTCTCTAGTAGTCGTTGCGGAACAGGTGTGTATCGAACACCCACTCATAGTTCAATTTGGCAAAAGCTGAATGACGAAAGTTAGTATTTCGTGGGCTTGTGAGTGTGCGAATGCTCACAAGATGTTTAGAAATCATTAGATCTGAAATCGTAAGTGGTAAGTCAGTTGAGAGTGCAATTTCGTGCAAATCGATAAGTTGGGCCTCGCTAGGCTAAAACTGGGTCCAATGGGCTTATGGGCCCATATGGGTGAAAATGGGTAAGTAATGTGTACTGATAGATTGTAGGCTCAAAACTGTCTAAACTGATAAATTAATCGAGGAACCTGAACTAAATGGGCTTAAGTAGCTAATAGACACTATAGGGCCCATTAGGGGTTTTAGAGCCCAATAGCTAAAACTGTTAAACTAAGTTAAATAGATTACTGTGACGATACATGGATTATTTGTGCCTGTAATATGTATGGAAGCCTTAAATATCAATAAAATTATTTAAATACCCTTAAGTGTGGTAAATTACAGTTTTACCTCTAGGTGTGAAATTACTGTTATACCCCTAGGGCTAAATCTGACTGAAATGCATGTGTTACTGATTCTGTTTACTGTATGCCATATCATGATTATCTGTTGCATGGGATTGGGTTAAATGGATGGAGGAAGTGTTCTGGTTGCCATGCCACAATTTCTGTTAAGAGGCTCTACCTCAATATGCCATAATATATGTTCTGGTGACTCTGTCACATTATCTGTTTACGCAGTAATGCTGCCACTGTGGCGTGTAGCGGTTGGGTGAGTTGATAGTTTCCTCACAATAGGGAGATGGGGTTGGTACGGGTGGCGTGTAGCGGTTGGATGGGTTGAGTAGTCTCTCCACATGTGATGGGTTTGGGCATACATGCATAATCCCTGATCTGTTCTGTAATGGGCTTATGGGCCGTACTGTTATCTGAAAAGGGCTAAGGCCCAGTATTCTGTATCTGGATAGGGCTTCGGCCCAGTTATTACTGTGACTGATTTGAGCTTTGGATGGGCTTCTTTGCACACTGAGTTTTCCAAACTCACCCCCTTCTCTTCTATCCTTGCAAGTGAGCCCTAGACAATGAACTTGGAGCTGGGAGGGATTCAAAGTGGCCGCGAAGATTAAATTTTTTAGTTTTCAATTAAGTTACATTTCGTTTATTCTTTTATTTAAATTATTTTATTATGGTTTTGGGTTTGTAATAAGGCCGCTCTTATTATTTTTATTTTTGGGTTTTTATTACTTTTACTTACAATACTTTAATTATTTAGAATTTTAGCTGCGCAAGATTTTTTTAAAGTAATTCAAATGTTTTCGAAATCAATCACACGTAACTAGCAAGTAACAAAGTCTCGATTTATAATAAACCTCTTAATAACTAGTATTAAATAGGACATCCACCAACAAACCGGGAATTTTCTTTAAAAACTATAAAGATAGTTTTGCAAAGCTCACCCTAATCTTAGTAGCTGGGTAATATGGTTAGTTGTAGGCAATGTGACACACCGAACACTGCCATAACGTCTGGGCCGGGTTTGGGGTGTTATATTTAGTAGTATCAGAGCCCGATTGCAACAACTCGGCAGTGGATCGGGTCTAAAAATGTTTTCGTAAAATTTTAAAACTTAGGCCAAATAAGGGTATTTTTGGAAATTGGTTTTCGAAAATTTAGGAAAAAAATTTTCCAAGCTAGTTTTCTTCAAAATATACATGTTTTAAAGGTTTGCTTTTGAAAAGTTTTGAGTTTTCTGAAATCTGACAACTGAAGAAGTGGCACACTGAATCCTCGGCAGCAAGTCTATAAGTATTTCTACTTTATATACTATACTGTACTGAAACAATACTGTAGTTAAGGTAGTATTGAGACAACAAGACTGAGACTGTAGCTAGGCAACGTATTTGCAAAAACAACTTAGAAACTCTATCTTTACATAAAACATTTGTAATAAATAACCGGAATATTAACCTACTGTCATAAAATTCTAAATCAAATAAGTTGGTATGAGTACGAAAGCTGCTCGTGGACGAGGCTGTGGACGTGGCCGAGGCAGTGATCACGCTAGGTCCTCGTCTTTGGAGCATATACCAGCTGGTGATGCACGACCGCCACCGGTAGCTGAAAATGGGCCGCATGATCGGGCCGTAGGGAATAATGCCTTATCCCAGGCGATGTTAAGGGTCCTAGAAAGGGTAGCTGGAGCTAATGTTGGGCCCATGAATAGGGGATCCATTTCTGAGCGACTCCAGGGTAACGGAGCGGAGGTTTTCAGGGGCGTATCTGGAGTGGCCCTAAATGTGGCTGAGTATTGGCTGGAAGCCACGGAGCATATTATGGACGACCTGGATTGCTCAGAGGAGCAGAAGCTAAAAAGGGCAGTATCTCTACTGCGAGATGAGGCATACCAGCGGTGGATCATGGTAAAGATGGGTATCCCAATTGATCAGGTAACCTGGGAACTATTTATGACGTGGGAGCAAGCTATGTGGATGCACGCAGAAAGGAATTTCTGAATCTAATCCAAGGTAATAAATTTGTTGCTGAGTATGAGGTAGACTTTCTGAGATTGAGTCGGTATGCCAACAGGATAGTATCTACTGAGTACGAGCGTAGTGTTCGCTTTGGGGATGGTCTCAGGGATGAGCTGAGGGTGTTGATAGCTCCGCAGAGGGAGCGCAATTTTACTTCTTTGGTGGAGAAGGCCAAGATAGCTGAGGAGGTAAAGCAAACTGAGTGACAGAACCGCGATAAGGATCGAAACCTCTTTAAAAGGGATATTGGACCATCTGGTGCTGCAAAACTGAAATGTCAAGAGGGCCAAAGTGGAGGAATCGGCTCGAGTAGTTTCGTTGAATACAGTTAGGCCACAAGGTTGTAGGGACTGTGGTAGAGTACATTTTGGCGAATGCAGGAAGCATACTGGGGTATGTTACCGATGTGGGTCCATGGAACATAGGATTAAGGATTGTCCTCGGAGGCCAGCTCAGATTCAAGTGGTTGAACAAGGGGCTGGTCAACCAGTGTGAGTTGACCACAACCGCCGAAAGGTTGTGCCAAGGTAGGGGTGGCAATGGAAATGGACGTGGACGTGGAGCACCTGGCAGGGGTGCTGAAAATGCTGATGCTCGTCAGCCAGCTTTGGTCTATGCTGCTCGTCGTCGAGAGGAGGGTAATGCACTTGACATCATAACGGGTACGTTTTTGATCTCTAGTATGCCTTACACTACTCTCATAGATGTGGGTTCAACCTATTCATATGTCATATGTAAGATTTCTAGGCATTGGGTGTGCACTCTGAGGGAACTATGAGCGGGGTAACTGTGGATTTTGTCAACTGTTTCAACGGTTAATAAGTGTGTATTTAATCCCAATTTTAGACTGGAATGGAAAAGGCCGTAATGACTGAAAAGTGACCGACAACTAGTTAGAAGTGACCAAAAACACATTCTTACGATATCTAGGAGTAGTCGTTTACTCCGTTGGGGGTTAACCATGAATTCGGTAGTGGTGGAATTGCAGAAGGTGCAATTCTGAACGTTTTGGTAAGTTGGGCTTCGATGGGCCAACATGGGCCCAATGGGCTCCCAAGCCCAAATTGGTAAAATGATGATTTAAGGCTTTTGGTGACGTGGTTAATAACGGTATGATTAAATTGGTAAACTGAACCTAAAGATTGGATTTAGCGAGCTTAAGACACTAGTGGACACAGTAGGGCCCATTAGGGGTTTTAGGCTAAAAAGGGCAAAATTGGAAGTTAAGCTTAAAATGGACTTCTGTGGATATTTATGGACTGATAATCAATTGAACATGCATAAAATCTCTAAAAATATTGAAAAGGACTAAAATACCGTTAAGTAGGGAAAATTACCAAAATACCCCTAGGTGTAAAAAGACTATTATACCCTTAGAACCAATTCTGTACGAAATGTATAGTATTATGTATTTGCATGATTTATCACTTAATCTGAATATGTCTGATGCATGAGATGCTGTATGTTGCATGCTATAGTATGTTACATCTATTGCATGGGGTTATGGGCTTTTATGATGGAGGAAGCGTTCTGGCAGCCTCGCTACAATCTGGTGGCCTCGCCACATATATATATATCTGTTCTGGCAGCCTCACTGTAATCTGGTGGCATCGCCACGTATATATCTGTTCTGGTGGCCTCGCCACATATATATCTATTCTGGTGGCCTCGCCACAATATCTGTATCTGGTGACCTCGTCACAATATCTGGCAGCCTTGCTGCAAATTTTTGTGGTGTGTAGCGGTTGGGTGGGTCGATTAGTCTCCCCACATGGTGTAAGGCTGGTACGGGGGTGTTATGGATGGATCTGGGTTGGGTTTTCTGTTTGCATAATATATCTGATCTGTATCTGTTATGGGCCTATGGGCTTAACCTGATTTCTGTAAGGGGCCAAGCCCCAATTAATCTGATTCTGAGGCTTGATCTGTTTTGGCCTACGGTTGAGATTATGTTACACACTGAGTTGTCAAACTCACCCCCTTTAATTTCATCCCTGCAGGTAACCCTCAACCATAGTGGGCTTGGAGCTGGGAGAGATTTGGAGTGGCCACAGCATCTGAAATTTCAGTTTTCTTTTCATTTTAAGTATTTAATTATTCTATTTTGGGTTTTAATTGTAATAAGGCCACTGATTAAATTTCTTTATTGGTTTTATTTTCTTTTATGGTTTAATTCATATTTTATCGAGATTGTTAGTTATAGGTTGCGCGGGTTTTTCAAACTCCTAAAAAGGTTTTCAAAATTCAACAAATTCAAATATGGATAACCTAAAGGCTTATCAAAATGATTTTTCACAATCATGCTGTTTTACTAAAAATATCACCTAAGACACAACAAGCAGAAGGTCGTAAACTTAGTTATAGGTTCATGTGACACACCAGATCTGGTCATAACGTCCAGGCCGAGTTTGGGGTGTTACATTTAGTGGTATTAGAGCTAAGTTGCAACAACTCGGCTGTGGATCGGGTCTAAAAATAGGAAGTTTTCAAACAGTCAAAACAAAGATTTTCGAGAGATCATGTTTTTAACGATTGTTTTCAAAATTAATTGGAACTTGTTTTGATGAACTTCTTTCGTACATAAATGAGTTATTTTCAAAGAATAAATTAAGTTTTCCTATGTAGTTTTTCTAAAGAGTGGCACACCGAATCTCCGGCCCAAGCCTGTAAGTTTTCTGAACTTTTTTTATTAATTCTAAAATTCTGATATATGCCGGACTAAGACTATATTATGATACTTTAGCTAGGGTATTACTGAAACTATAGAGACTCTAATAGGTAGACTGAGACTGTAGCTAGACTACCGCGAAAGAAAATAAACTCTGAAATTCTACTTATTCATAAGACATCTGTAATAAACACTGGAATATTAATTTGACTCTTAAAATTTCTAAGACAGATAATACGAAATGAGTACGCGAGCAGCTCGTGGTAAGGGCCATGGACGTGGCTGAGGTAGTACACGAGCTGAATCTTCATCTTCGGGTCATGCGCCAGCAGCTGATGTACCGATACCACTGGCAACGGAGGTGGAGTCGTATGATCGGGGTGTAGGGGATGACCCCCTATCGCAAGCAATGCTTCGAGTTCTGGAAAGGGTTGCTGGGGCAAGTACCAGTAATGGATTTCGGGGATCTATCTCTGAAAGACTCCGAGCTAATGCAGCAGAATTCTTTAGGGGCATATCTGGAGTAGCCCCAAATGTGGCCGAATATTGGTTGGAGGCCACAGAGCGAATCATGGATGATCTGGACTGCTCCGTGGAGCAGAAGCTGAAGGGAGCTGTATCGTTGCTTAGAGATGAAGCCTATCAGTGGTGGCTCACAGTAAGAGATGGAACTTCAGCTGGTGAGGTAACTTAGGAGCTGTTTAGGATAGCCTTTAAAGGGAAATATGTTGGGGCTAGCTATGTGGACGCCTGCCGGAAGGAATTCTTGAATTTGGTTCAGGGAAGTAGGACAGTATCTGAGTACGAGGCTGAATTTCTGAGGCTGAGCCGATATGCTTCTGGGATAATTGCTACTGAATATGAGCATAGCGTGCGCTTCGAGGATGGCCTGAGGGATGAACTAAGGGTGCTGATTGCTCCTCAGAGGGAGCATAACTTTGCTGTTTTGGTAGAGAAAGCTAAGATAGCTGAAGAGGTGAAACGAACAGAAAGGTAGAATCACGAAAAGGATAGGAATCGGTTCCGGAGGGATTCTGGACCATCAAATGGGGCCAACAGGAATGTTAAGAGGGCAAGAGTGGCAGAGCCAGTGCGAGCAGTACCCATGAACACTGTTCGACCGCAGGGTTGTAGGAGTTGTGGTAAGGTACATATGGGCTCGAAAACGTTCTGGAGCTTATTTTCGATGTGGATCGATGGAGCATAGGGTTAAGGACTGTCCCGAAGAACCGGATCAGGGACAAGTTATGGCTCAGAGGGTTGCTCAACTAGTGAGGGGTAGACCACCAGCTCCGAGGGGTCGTGGACAAGGCAGAGGTGGAAATGGTAATGGTCGAGGACGAGGAGCACTTGGTAGGGGTGCTGGTTTTGCTGAGGCTCATCAGCCAGCGTTGGTGTATACAGCTCGTCGCTGAGAGGAGGGTGATGCTCCTAACGTTATAACCGGTACGTTTTTGATTTCTAGTATGCCATACACTGTGTTGATAGATGTTGGATCTACCCATTCTTATGTTGCATGTGCTATATCTGGGTTGCTGGGTGTGCGCTCTAAGGAGATAGTGAGTGGGGTATCTGTACTAAGTCCTTTGGGTCACTCGGTTAGGGTAGACAAACTGTATAGAGACGTGCCTATAGAGACTCAAGGAAAAATCTTTTCTGGAGACTTGATGGAGCTACCTTTTGGAGAATTTGATCTTATCTTGGGAATGGATTGGCTTGTTAAGCATAGGGCTACTCTAGATTGTGCTGCAAAGAGAATGAGATTAAAGACCGCAGAGGATGAGGAAATTATGGTGATAGGTGAACGTAGAGATTATTTGTCCAATGTGGTGTCGGCATTAAGAGCCGAGAAGTGGATTCGAAAAGGATGCGAGGCTTATTTGGCATTCATAAGTCAAGCAGAAACTGTGGAACTAACTGTAGACAAAGTTAGAACCGTTAAGGATTTTCAAGATGTTTTTCCAGAAGAGCTTCCAGGTTTACCTTCGAATCAAGAGGTTGAGTTTGGGATCGATTTGTTACCTAGTACGGCACCGGTGTCCATTGCACCGTATAGGATGGCACCGAAGGAGTTGGCGGAGCTGAAAGCGTAGATTCAAGAGCTGTTGGATAGAGGCTTCATTAGACCAAGTGTATCCCCGTGGGGAGCGCCAGTACTGTTCATAAAGAAGAAAGATGGGTCAATGCGAATGTGCATCGATTATCGGCAGTTGAACAAACTGACGATTAAGAATAAGTACCTGTTGCCAAGGATCAATGACTTATTTGACCAGCTTAGAGGAGCTTTAGTGTTTTCTAAAATTGACCTTCGATCTGGATATCATCAGTTAAGGGTAAAAGAGGTGGATATCCACAAGACAGCATTCAGAACTCGGTATGGTCATTATGAGTTCTTGGTTATGCCATTTGGGCTGACCAATGCACCTACAGCATTTATGGATCCGATGAATCGAGTGTTTCAGCCATACTTGGATCGTTTTGTAGTCGTATTCATCGACGATATTTTGGTCTATTCTAAATCTAAGGAGAAGCATGATGAGCATCTCCGTGTGGTGCTGCAAGTGTTAAGGGAAAAGGAGCTTTATGCGAAATTCAGTAAGTGTGAGTTCTGGTTGAGGGAGGTAACTTTCTTGGGGCATGTTGTTTCTGCTGAGGGGATTAAGGTGGACCCTCGAAAGATTGAAGCAATTCTGGAATGGAAACCTCTGAGATCAGTAGTGAAAATTCAAAGTTTTCTGGATTTAGCTGGGTACTATAGAAGGTTTGTAGAAGGATTCTCTGTAATGGCAGCGCCGTTGACAAAACTCATAAGGAAAGGAGTACCATTTATTTGGACTGAGCAGCAGCAGGAAGCTTTTAAGAAGCTAAAGAAGGTACTGACTGAGGCACCTGTACTGATACAGCCAGAGTCTGGAAAGGATTTTACCGTGTTTAGCGACGCGTCACATGTTAGTTTGGGCTGTGTGTTGATGCAAGAGGGTAAAGTGGTTGCTTATGCATCGCGACAGCTTAAACCTCACGAAGTAAACTACCCTACCCATGATCTGGAGTTGGCAGCAGTAATCTTTGCACTTAAGATTTGGAGACATTATTTGTATGGGGAAAGGTGTATTATATACACAAATCATAAGAGTCTTAAGTACTTGCTGACTGAGAAGGAGCTAAACCTTAGGCAACGGAGATGGTTAGAGTTGCTTAAGGATTATGATTGCGCGATCGAGTATCATCCAGGTAAAGCTAAAGTGGTGGCTAATGCCCTAAGTCGTAGAACTGTATCTGATCTGAGAGCGTTGTTTGCTCGATTAAGTCTGTATGATGACGGTAGTCTGTTAGCAGAACTGCAAGTAAGGCCAACCTGGATGGAGGAGTTTAAAGAAAAGCAGTTGAGGGATGAGTCTCTGGGTTCTCGATTTCAGTAGATTAAGGATGGGAATACTTCTGAGTTTGGACTTAACAATGAAGGAGTTCTATGTTTCCGAGGTAGAGTTTGTATTCCTAAAGACTCTGAGTTGAGGTAAGCAATTTTAATTGAGGCCCATAGAGGACTGTGTGCTATGCATCCTGGAGGTAATAAGATGTATCATGACTTAAAGGAGTTGTGTTGGTGGCCTGGGCTGAAGCGAGAGGTAACAGAATTTGTGGGGAAATATCTGACTTGTCAGCAAGTGAAAGCTGAACATCAGTTACCTTTTGGACTTCTGCAACCAATAAAGGTACCACTTTGGAAGTGGGAGTGGGTGACCATGGATTTTGTGAGTGGGTTGCCCTTGACGCCGTCGAAGAAGGACTCGATTTGGGTGATTGTGGATAGATTGACTAAATCTGCTCACTTCATCCCTGTACGTACTGATTATCCCCTTCAGAAGTTAGCCAAATTATATGTAGCAGAGATTGTACGACTGCATGGGGTGCCAGTGTCTATCATTTCAGATCGAGATCCTAGATTCACATCTCGGTTCTGGCAAAAGTTGCATGAGGCGTTGGGAATGCGACTGAACTTTAGCACGGCTTTTCATCCTCAGACTGATGGTCAGTCGGAAAGGGTTATTCAGATTCTGGAAGATATGTAGAGGGGATGTGTTATCGACTTTCGAGGTAGTTGGGAGGATTATCTACCGTTGGCAGAGTTTGCGTATAATAACAGTTATCAGGCTAGCATCCGTATGGCACCTTATGAGGCACTGTATGGGCGTAAGTGTCGTTCACCTAGCTGTTGGACCGAATTGGGCAAGCGGCAAGTTCTTGGACCTGAATTGGTAGCAGAGACTGAAGAGAAGGTCAAAGTGATAAGGGATCGATTAAAAGAGGCATCTGATCGGCAGAAGTCTTACGCAGATTTGAAGCGTAAGGATATTGAGTATTCAGTGGGTGACATGGTCTTTCTGAAGGTTTCACCTTGGAAGAAGATACTAAGATTTGGTAAGAAATGCAAGCTAAGTCCGCGGTTCATTGGGCCTTATCGGGTTCTTAAGCGAGTAGGACCGGTAGCGTATCAGTTGGAATTACCTCCACAGTTAAATAGAATCCATGATGTGTTTCACGTATCCATGCTAAGACGATATCGTTCTGACCCTACCCATATCATACCAGTTGCAGAAGTGGAAGTACAGCCTGATTTGACTTTCGAGGAGGAGCCTGTGCAGATTCTGGATCGAGACGTGAAGGTTCTAAGGAGAAAGTCAGTTCCATTGGTAAAGGTACTTTGGCGTAATCATGGCAGAAAAGAAGCTACTTGGGAACCAGAGGAGGCAATGCGTCGACAATACCCCACTTGTTTGAATCAGGTAAATTTCGAGGACGAAATTTCTTTAAGGAGGGTAGAGTTGTAACGTCCTAATTTCAGGTTTCTCTTAGATTGTTCTTAATCTGATAAAATATTTAAACTCTAGTATTTGGGTGTGTATTGCATGGTTGGGGAGTGTTGATGGGTCAATGAAAGGCCCAGGTGTTGGTTGGAAGCTCGGAAAAATTTTGTATTTTTGACTTAGGAGTTAGGGATCTCTTGAAGGTAGGTGATATAAGAAAATATCTGTGAAATAAGGCATAGGTTGGCCAGTGGTGGAGTGGCAACATGACGCCACTTAGGAGCTATAAAGGTGGCGCCTAAGTGAGCTTGGAGGTCTAAGGTTCAAGCCCCAGAGTATGCAAGGATGGTGTATATTTTTATGCTTGAGCAGGTAAGAGTTTGAAGCAAAGTAAAACTCTACTTGGGGGAAGGTTTGAATCGGTCATAGGAGTGATTCAAAGAGTGGGTTGAGGAATTCGAATTTTGAGTGGAAGTGGCCGGCAATTGGGACTCTCTATGAGGCAAATCGGTAAGCAATATTGGGTTTAGCACAATCGGCATAGGGGGTTTTTGTGCCGATTTCATTTAGGGTCTTTTAGAGGTTCTTGAGCCGATTGTGTATAGAGCACTAGGGTCTTCTTTTATTTTTCTTTTTGTTACTCAACCTCCCTTTTCCTCCTAATAGCCGCAACCTACCCTTACCCTAAGCCATATTGCCAAATCCTCTAGTTGCCAAAATCACTCCCTAGTTTCTCTTCTTCTCTCATTCTTCTTCATTGCTCTTGCACCTCACACCGATCCCATCCTACCCCATTTCCCTTCAAGACCGAAGCCACCTTTCTCCTTCTCATTTTCTTCAAGCTTCAGTCGACAGCATTAAAAGTCGAGACACTCTTGTTTTGCCGAAACCGAATTCTCCTTCTTTCCTTAATTATTTTGGTAAGCCGAACTCTTCAAGCCACTCTGATTGTTGTTAGAGCTACCATAGATTTAGTATAGGTTCCGTCGAGTAGAAGCAGGTAAGCAGGGTTGTTCGTGCGCAGAGTTTTGGTAAGTATTTGAAACCTTGAATACATTCGTTATTGGTATATTAAAGTGAAGCCGAAATCCCTGGACCTTTAGGGGAGTTGTCGACATGGCTTTTAATGATCTAATGCTATGGGTTGATTCTTTTGTGTTTTGGATCGTAAGGAAAGGTGACCAAACGAGGAGTTTTGGGGACTAACGCAGTTGAGCACTTAGATCTAATCCATAATCGACAAAAAGGTAAGGGCTTTTAGGGACTTAGGCCATGTTGGCCGATTTTGGTAAAGGACTTAGGGTTTAATGATTATTGATTATTAAACTAACTCTAAGGTGATTAACGATAGGTTTCGTACGTGGATTTCGTCAACTGTTTCAAGGGTTAACAGGTGTGTATCTAATCCCAATTTTAGACTGGAATGGAAAAGGCCGTAATGACCGAAAAGTGACCGACAACTAGTTGGAAGTGACCGAAAACGCATTCTTGCGATATCTAGGAGTAGTCGTTTACTCCGTTGGGGGTTAACCATGAATTTGGTAGTGGTGGAATTGCAGAAGGTGCAATTCCGAACATTTTGGTAAGTTGGGCTTCGATGGGCCAACATGGGCCCAATGGGCTCCCGAGCCCAAATTGGTAAAATGACGATTTAAGGCTTTTGGTGACGTGGTTAATAACAGTATGATTAAATTGGTAAACTGAACCTAAAGATTGGATTTAGCGGGCTTAAGACACTAGTGGACACAGTAGGGCCCATTAGGGGTTTTAGGCTAAAAAGGGCAAAATTGGAAGTTAAGCTTAAAATGGACTTCTGTGGATATTTATGGACTGATAATCAATTGAACATGCATAAAATCTTTGAAAATATGGAAAAGGACTAAAATACCGTTAAGTAGGGAAAATTACCAAAATACCCCTAAGTGTAAAAAGACTATTATACCCTTAGAACCAATTCTATACGAAATGTATAGTATTATGTATCTGCATGATTTATCACTTAATCTGAATATGTCTGATGCATGAGATGCTGTATGTTGCATGCTATAGTATGTTACATCTATTACATGGGGTTATGGGCTTTTATGATGGAGGAAGCGTTCTGGCAGCCTCGCTGCAATCTGGTGGCCTTGCCACATATATATATGTTTTGGTAGCCTCGCTGCAATTTGGTGGCATCGCCACGTATATATCTGTTCTGGTGGCTTCGCCACATATATATCTGTTCTGGTGGCATCGCCACAATATCTATATCTGGTGACCTCGTCACAATATCTGGCAACCTCGCTGTAAATTTCTATGGTGTGTAGCAGTTGGGTGGGTCGAGTAGTCTCCCCACATGGTGTAAGGCTGGTACGGGGGTGTTATGGATGGATTTGGGTTGGGTTTTCTGTTTGCATAATATATCTGATTTGTATCTGTTATGGGCCTATGGGCTTAACCTGATTTCTGTAAGGGGCCAAGGCCCAATTAATCTGATTCTGAGGCTTGATCTATTTTGGCCTATGGTTGAGATTATGTTACACACTGAGTTGTCAAACTCACCCCTCCTTTAATTTCATCATTGCAGGTAACCCTCAACCATAGTGGGCTTGGAGCTGGGAGAGATTCGGAGTGGCCACAGCATCTGAAATTTCGGTTTTCTTTTCATTTTAAGTATTTAATTATTCTATTTTGGGTTTTAATTGTAATAAGGCCGCTGATTAAATTTCTTTATTGGTTTTATTTTCTTTTATGGTTTAATTCATATTTTATCGAGATTGCTAGTTATAGGCTGCGCGGGTTTTTCAAACTCTTAAAAAGGTTTTCAAAATTTAACAAATTCAAATATGGATAACCTAAAGGCTTATCAAAATGATTTTTCACAATCATGCTGTTTTACTAAAAATATCACCTAAGACACAACAAGCAGAAGGTCGTAAACTTAGTTATAGGTTCATGTGACACACCAGATCTGGTCATAACGTCCAGGCCGGGTTTGGGGTGTTACAGAAATGGTTTCGTAACCATTAGATCAAGTTAATATTTAATAAATTCTAATTTTTCCATGTCAATTTCATGATGAATAATTTACGTGAAAAATTAGCCTAGATTTGGTGCTATTTGAATGTGTGATTTCTTAGTATGAACTTATGTGTAAAATAGTGAAAATGTATGTATCATTTTTGTAAGGGGGACTAAATTGGTGCATGGCATAAATGTTTGTATTTGCATGTCAATTTATCTTTTATTTTCTATAGTGGCCGGCCATGATAACTTAATCCCACTAAGATATGTTCTTTGTATTAAATAAAATATGGATAATTGATTAAATGGCTAATAAAATAAAATAAAGTAAGGAAAGTGGGATGAAAAAGAACAAGGGTCTCTTTTGTTGTTCCTCATTACCGTGAGTTAAAAAAAAAAAAAGAAGAAAACTCCCAAAGCTTTCGGCAATGGAGGAGCTTGATTTTAAAGGTAAGTAAATGATTCTTTTAAATTAGTTATGGAGCTTAGTTGTAAATGGCATATAGTTGATAACCCATGGCTTTAAATTCTAGTTTTAAATGTGCATGGTGCATTCGGTAACTTATGAGGATTTTGGAAATCTTGTAAAAACTTGTAATTCATGGTTATTTGAGAAATGGAGTCTTGAATGGATGAAATTTGAGTGCTAAATGGATGAAAGGAGTGATGGTTGTAAGGAAATTTGAGGATTTGGTGAAGCTATACTTTCAGCTTTGTTAAGGTGGATGAATAAATTGTTTTCTTTTAATGCAATAAGCATGGAGGAATAAGAGTAATTAAGCTAGCTAAATTCATGATTTTGTGGATTTTATGAGAAGTAAGAATCGGTTATGATGCTTATGTTATTTTTGTTTTGGTTACCGACTATGATCTTGTATAGGGAATTGAATAGGTGACAATTGAGTTAGATTTAATTGAAAACCTTGTGTTTAAATCGTTGTATGTGTTATTATGCAAAATGATGAATTGGATTGCCATAGAGAAATCGGTTTTCAATTTTTGTGGATGAGTGCCGAATGGTAGTAAGTTGGATAAGTAAGTGGTGTAATAATTTTTACTGGAATAGAATAGTGGATACCATGTGGCCGTATGAACTTAGGATTTTCTCAAATAAAAGTCTTAAAGTGGTTATCTTGCTTGGTTGGATGAATGACCTAGGGAATAGTAGTAATATGTAAATTTGTTATGTGGTGTTCGGCCATTTGATGTGAGGATAAAACTTTACATTTGGGTGGTTTGAAAGAGTGTTAAAATAATAATAATAATAATGTGATTATAGTACTCTACGGAAATTGAATATTGAGCAAATAAAATTTGGTTAAGTGATTAAATGAGCTCGTTTGTTTAATTTAAGCTCAAGAGCAAAGAGGATCAAAGTCGGATAGATGGAAGGAGAAAGTAGTTGAGTAGCCGATCTGCAACTGTTCGGATATACTGAGGTAAGTTTTGAGTGTATCATCTTTGCATTTACATAATCATGGTATGAAACCTTTAGGTTACATGTTTTGTGATTGAATGATTTCACTTATTAAAAATTCTATTATAAATGTGATGGCACGAGTAAGGTAGCCGTGAGCATATTCAAATTGAAGAAAAGATATGACTATTTTGTACATGTGAGATTATATAGTGATCTCTATCAAACCGAATGAAAATGAAATAGAAAATGAAAAGTATTCGGCAATTGAGTTTATGGAAAATGTTATAACGTGTATTTGTATGTGTTGCTCGTTACGAATGTAATCATGAGTTTCGAATATGATAGGTCCTATAGAATGCATTAGAATGTGAATAAATTATTGCCCGGGGTTCAACGATGATACTTTCAGGCCTTCGTGCCTAGCAGGCTTTATGCCGGTGATACTTTCAGGCCTTCGTGCCTAGCAGGCTTTGTGCCGGTGATACTTTCAGGCCTTCGTGCCTAGCAGGCTTTGTGCCGGTGATACTTTCAGGCCTTTGTGCCTAGTAGGCTTTATGCCGATGATACTTTCAGGCCTTCGTGCCTAGCAGGCTTTGTGCCAGTGATTTTAGTAAGTGTGAGACGAGGGGGAATTTTGCTTTGACAGTGGCAAAGTATGAACGTAGTATTAAGAATGTCAGGTACGTACATTTGTACTAATGTAATATATTAAGTTGGTATGCAACCGAGTATGTTATAAGATATTTAAGTTCAATGCTTCTTAAATGATTGACTTTGCTTTGGTATGGTCCAAGTACGAAACATGATAACATGCCCCACCTATATTGCTAAGGTATACATACATTCGGCTATAAATGATGCCTATATGGTAATGGAAATTTGGTGCTAATAGATGATAAGAAATCAATTGAAATAAATGTTGAACTTTCCTCATATATATGAATGTGTATTCGGTCAAGTAGAAAGGCTTTCTTTGAAATTTGAGCTTTGTTATGTGACATAGTAGAAGTTATGAAGCATTAACATGTTTAGATTACTCAAAACTTACTAAGCTCATTGAAGCTTACTCCGTTTTCTTTTATGTTTCTTTTTGCTTTATAGACCTTTATCAAAGCTACGGTTCGAGGGATTCAAGTCACCGTTCATCACACTATTGCCGTCAAGTTTTGGTACTTTTGAAGTTTCTTAATTTTAAGCAATGGCATGTGTAGGCAAACACCCTTGTTTTGAACCTTGGATTCTTTTTGAATTGTAAACATGACTGGCCATGCGAAAATGGCTTCTCGAATCACCTTATGAATGTTTAAAATGATGTATGTCATGGCTGAGTATGAATGCTTGCGAGAGAATTATGCTTTTGGTTATTCATGTTGTGTGAATCATATCTTTCTAGAGGGATAATTGGAAGTAACTATTACTAGTTTGAAAATTGAGTTGATATTTAGCACAAAATTTTGCAAATGTTTAAGTAATTATTAAGGTAAAATACTAGTACAGAATACGAATGTTATATATTTATAGGCAATGTACCCGGATTAGGAATGCTCGAAATTTTATGCAAATTATTTTGGACTCTAACGTGTTTGCTCGGTAATGCCCCTTAACCCTCCGACGTCGGGTAAGAGTTAGGGGTGTTACATTTTATTGGTATCAGAGCCACAGTTTAGTCGGTTCTCGAACTAAAGTAGTGTGTGTAAGTATAGCTATACATGCCATTGTTAGTTAATACGATAGTGTGATGACTTCTGACATTCGATATGTGAATTTTTGTATAGAAATGAATCCCGAACCTGAACGAATCGTAGCGGATGACGTAGAGAGCGTAGCACTGGCTCCCGCGTAAGGGACTGTGCCTAATGACTCTTAACCAAATGCCAGTCATCGAGATGATGACATTAGACAGGCTTTCCACGCAATGATGAGTGATTGGTTCACTCAATTTATCCGAACAAATTCGGCTGCTCCACAACCCCCGCCACTAAATACTCCTCTCCTTACATACGTAGCTCCTTCTGTGACTGATCCTCTGAGATCAAGTAGGCCTCCGGTTGACAAGATCAGAAAATATGAGGCTGAAGAGTTTCGGGCTACAGCCAGTGAGGATGCTGAGCGGGCCGAGTTTTAGCTTGATAATACAATCCGAGTTTTTGATGAACTATCGTGTTCGCCTGAAGAATGTCTTAAGTGTGCTATATCTCTATTACGCGATTCCGCTTACTATTGGTGGAATACATTGGTCTCGGTTGTGCCGAAGGAACGGGTCACTTGGGAGTTCTTCCAAACTGAATTCCGAAAAAAATATATCAATCAGAGATTCATTGACCAAAAGCGGAAAGAATTTCTCGAACTTAAGCAGGGCCAAATGTCCGTAACTGAATACGAGAGAGAATTTGTACGGCTCAGTCGATATGCTCGTGAATGTGTATCATCCGAGGCTATAATGTGTAAATGCTTCGAGGATGGTTTAAACGAAGACATCAAGTTGTTGGTCGGCATTTTAGAAATCAAGGAGTTCGTAGTACTTGTCGAGCGAGCTTGTAAGGCTGAGGAACTCAATATTGAAAAGAAAAAGGCTGAGGACGGAGTTAGAAAGTTCCGCAAGAGACCATCAGGAAAATCTTTCCAGCAATCTTCAAAGAAATTTCAAGATGAAGTAAACCGATTTAAGGCTAATTCGGGTTACTCTAGACGAGATCGCGATCGACTTCCAGTGAGTACGCGAGCCACTTCAGTTGCTAGTGTAGGCAATGATCGCAGGGATAGAACAGTTTGCAAGCATTGTGGGAAGTGGCATCCGGGGAGTTGCAGATTGCATGACCGCTCCTGTTTCAAATGTGGAGCCGCTGATCACTTCATAAAGGATTGTCCGAGGCATGTTGAACATAACACTAATCATAATGAGAGGCCGGGTAGCACGGCAGTACGTGGACGACCACCGAGACGGGGAGGTAATATTAGTGATAGTCAGAGACGGACCAGAGATACTGCGGTTAGATCTGAGGCTCGTGCACCCGCTCGAGCTTATGCCATCCGTGCCCGAGAGGAGGCTTCTTCCCCTGACGTTATTGCTGGTATTTTCACTCTCTTTGACACTGAAGTTATAGCATTGATTGATCCCGATTCAACCCATTCTTATATGTGTGAAATGTTAGCATCTAGTAAGACTCTACCTGTTGAGTCTACTGAGTTCGCAATCCTAGTGTCAAACCCTCTGGGTCGATGTGTGTTAGTTGATAAAGTCTGTAAGAGATGTCCCTTAATGTTCCGAGACTCTTGTTTTCCAGCTGACTTGATGTTATTACCGTTTGATGAATTTGATGTTATCCTCGGAATGGATTGGTTAACTGTGCATGATGCTGTAGTGAACTACAAACGGAAGACTATTGATCTGTGTTGCTCGGATAACAAGATAATTCAGATTGAATCCTCTGATTTGAGTGGGTTGTCAGCTGTAATATCTTCGATGCAAGCTCAGAAATATGTAAAAAGGGGGTACGAGACATACCTCGCATACGTGATCGACAGTAAAGAGTCAGAAAAGAAGCTTGAATCGGTGCCAGTAGTTTGTGAATATCCGGATGTTTTTCCCGAGGAATTGCTGGGATTACCACCAGTTCGTGAAGTTGAGCTTGGCATTGAACTTCTACCTGGAACGGCTCCGATTTCGATAGCTCCGTATCGTATGGCACCAACTGAATTAAAAGAACTGAAGGTTCAGCTGTAAGAGTTGACGGATAGAGGTTTCGCCCGACTGAGCTTTTCTCCCTGGGGTGCACCCGTATTATTCGTGAAAAAGAAGGACGGAACCATGAGAATGTGTATCGACTATCGTCAATTAAATAAAGTGACGATAAAGAACAAATATCCGTTGCCGCGCATTGATGATTTATTCGACCAACTGAAAGGAGCCTCAGTGTTCTTGAAGATAGATTTAAGATCGGGTTATTATCAGCTGCGAGTTCGAGATTTAGATGTGCCAAAAACCGCATTCAAAACGAGATACGGTCACTACGAATTTTTAGTGATGCCGTTTGGGCTCACTAATGCCCCTGCGGTATTCATGGATTTGATGAATCGAATTTTCAAACAATATCTGGATCAGTTCGTAGTTGTGTTTATTGACGATATTTTGATCTATTCACGAGATGTAACTGAGCATGCCGAACATCTGAGATTGGTGTTACAGATTTTGCGAGACAAGCGACTTTATGCTAAGTTCAGTAAGTGTGAGTTCTGGCTAACGGAAGTTAGTTTCTTGGGGCATGTTGTATCCGCATCGGGCATCCGGGTTGATCCGAGTAAGGTTTCAGCAATACTTGATTGGAAACCTCCGAGAAATATCACTGAAGTCTGGAGCTTTTTGGGGCTTGCTGGTTACTATCGACGATTTGTGAAAGGGTTCTAAATGATCGCAGCACCGTTGACTAGACTATTACGAAAAGATGTCAGGTTTGATTGGTCAGAAAGGTGTCAGAACAGTTTCGACCTGTTGACAACTCTTTTGACGGAAGCTCCTGTGTTGGTTCAGCCTGAGTCCGGAAAGGAATTTGTGGTTTATAGTGACGCCTCCCAGAATGGTTTAGGTTGTGTTTTAATGCAAGAAGGCCGAGTAGTTGCATATGCCTCGAGGCAATTGAAGCCTCATGAGAGTAATTATCCGACGCATGATCTTGAACTTGCTGCTATTGTTTTTGCTCTAAAAATTTGGCGTCATTACCTATTCGGAGAAAAGTGTCATATCTTTTCTGATCATAAAAGTTTGAAATATTTAATGACTCAAAAAGATCTGAATTTAAGACAAAGGCGGTGGTTAGAATTGTTGAAAGACTACGAGCTTATTATTGATTACCATCCGGGTAAAGCTAATGTGGTTGCGGATGCCCTCAGTCGGAAATCCCTATTTGCGTTGCGAACCATGAACATCCAATTATCAGTGTCAAAGAATGATTTGTTGATAGCAGAGTTAAAGGCAGAACCAGTGTTAGTACGGCAAGTATGTGAAGCTCAGAAAAATGATGATGATTTGATTGCAAAAAGGGCTCAATGCATTTCGAATGTAGATTCAGAATTTCAGGTTGATGAAAATGATTGCTTGAGGTTCAAAAATCGATTGTGTGTTTCGAGAAATTCAGAGATTATTCCGATGATTTTGGGAGAAGCTCATAATAGCCGAATGTCGATTCATCCGGGTAGCACAAAAATGTACAATGACCTGAAACGTCAGTATTGGTGGCATGGAATGAAACGAGACATTTCTGACTATGTTTCTAAATGCTTAGTTTGTCAGCAAGTGAAAGCGGAGCATCAGGTGCCTTCGGGGCTACTATAGCCGATTTTAATACCCGAGTGGAAGTGGGTCGTGTCACAATGGATTTCGTATCCGGATTACCGCTAACCCCGAGTAATAAAGACTCCATTTGGGTTATAGTCGACAGATTGACTAAGTCGGCTCATTTCATCCCTGTTTGTACTGATTATACACTTGAGAAGTTAGCAGAATTATATATCTCTCAGATAGTGAGGTTGCACGGGGTGCCTACTTCTATTATTTCAGATAGAGACCCCAGGTTTACTTCGAGATTTTGGAAGAAATTACACGAGGCTTTGGGTACCAAATTGCATTTCAGTACTGCCTTCCACCCGCAAACTGACGGACAATCCGAACGGGTTATTCAAATACTCGAAGACATGTTGAGATGTTGCATTCTTGAGTTTAGTGGGTCGTGGGAAAAATATTTGCCTTTGGCTGAGTTTGCGTATAACAACAGCTTTCAATCGAGCATTCAAATGGCACCCTACAAAGCTCTCTACGGTTGAAGGTGTCGTACACCTTTATTTTGGACCGAGCTTAGTGAGAATAAGATTCTCGGAGTTGATTTAGTTAAAGAAGCAGAGCAGAAAGTGAAAACGATTCGTGATAGTTTAAAAACGGCATCGGATCGTCAGAAATCGTACGCAGACCTGAACCGTAAAGATATTGAGTATCAGATTGGCGATAAGGTGTTTTTAAAAGTTTCACCTTGGAAAAGAGTGCTCAGATTTGGGCGTAAAGGAAAATTGAGCCCGAGATTCATCGGACCGTACGAGATATCAGAACGGATTGGACCGGTTGCTTATAGGCTGAAGTTGCCCCCTGAGCTGGAAAAGATTCACAGCATTTTTCATGTATCGATGCTTTGACGTTATAGATCCGATCCCTCTCATGTGATTAAACCATCAGAAGTTGAAATTCAACCCGATTTGAGTTATGAAGAAGAACCAATTCGAATCTTAGCTCGTGAGGTGAAAGAGTTGCGAAATAAAAAGGTTCCGCTGGTAAAGGTGTTATGGTTCAAGCACGGGATTGAAGAAGCAACTTGGGAAACCGAGACATCTATGAAAGAGCGATACCCGAACTTATTTATCGGTAAGATTTTCGAGGACGAAAATCTCAAAGTGGGGGAGAGTTGTGACAGCCTAAAATCGACCCTAGTTGGGAAATGGTTTCGTAACCATTAGACCGAGTTAATATTTAATAAATGCTAATTTTTCCATGTCAATTTCATGATGAATAATTTGCGTGAAAAATTAGTCTAGATTTGGTGCTATTTGAATGTGTGATTTCTTAGTATGAACTTATGTGTAAAATAGTGAAAATGTATGTATCATTTTTGTAAGGGGGACGAAATTGGTGCATGGCATAAATGTTTGTATTTGCATGTCAATTTATCTTTTATTTTCTATAGTGGCCGGCCATGATAACTTAATCCCACTAAGATATATTCTTTGTATTAAATAAAATATGGATAATTGATTAAATGGCTAATAAAATAAAATAAAGTAAGGAAAGTGGGATGAAAAAGAACAAGGGTCCCTTTTGTTGTTCCTCATTACCGTGAGTTAAAAAAAAAAAAGAAGGAAACTCCCAAAGCTTTCGGCAATGGAGGAGCTTGATTTTAAAGGTAAGTAAATGATTCTTTTAAATTAGTTATGGAGCTTAGTTGTAAATGGCATATAGTTGATAACCCATGGCTTTAAATTCTAGTTTTAAATGTGCATGGTGCATTCGGTAACTTATGAGGATTTTGGAAATCTTGTAAAAACTTGTAATTCATGGTTATTTGAGAAATGGAGTCTTGAATGGATGAAATTTGAGTGCCAAATGGATGAAAGGAGTGATGGTTGTAAGGAAATTTGAGGATTTGGTGAAGCTATACTTTCAGCTTTGTTAAGGTGGATGAATAAATTGTTTTCTTTTAATGCAATGAGCATGGAGGAATAAGAGTAATTAAGCTAGCTAAATTCATGATTTTGTGGATTTTATGAGAAGTAAGAATCGGTTATGATGCTTATGTTATTTTTGTTTTGGTTGCCGACTATGATCTTGTATAGGGAATTGAGTAGGTGACAATTGAGTTAGATTTAATTGAAAACCTTGTGTTTAAATCGTTGTATGTGTTATTACGCAAAATGATGAATTGGATTGCCATAGAGAAATCGGTTTTCAATTTTTGTGGATGAGTGCCGAATGGTAGTAAGTTGGATAAGTAAGTGGTGTAATAATTTTTAATGGAATAGAGTAGTGGATACCATGTGGCCGTATGAACTTAGGATTTTCTCAAATAAAAGTCTTAAAGTGGTTACCTTGCTTGGTTGGATGAATGACCTAGGGAATAGTAGTAATATGTAAATTTGTTATGTGGTGTTCGGCCATTTGATGTGATGATAAAACTTTACATTTGGGTGGTTTGAAAGAGTGTCAAAATAATAATAATAATAATGTGATTATAGTACTCTACCGAAATTGAATATTGAGCAAATAAAATTTGGTTAAGTAATTAAATGAGCTCGTTTGTTTAATTTAAGCTCAAGAGCAAAGAGGATCAAAGTCGGATAGAGGGAAGGAGAAAGTAGTTGAGTAGCCGATCTGCAACTATTCGGATATACTGAGGTAAGTTTTGAGTGTATCATCTTTGCATTTACATAATCATGGTATGAAACCTTTAGGTTACATGTTTTGTGATTGAATGATTTCACTTGTTAAAAATTCTATTATAAACGTGATGGCACGAGTAAGGTAGCCGTAAGCATATTCAAATTGAAGAAAAGATATGACTATTTTGTACATGTAAGATTATATAGTGATCTCTATCAAACCGAATGGAAATGAAATAGAAAACGAAAAGTATTCAGCAATTGAGTTTATGGAAAATGTTATAACGTGTATTTGTATGTGTTGCTCGTTACGAATGTAATCATGAGTTTCGAATATGATAGGTCCTATAGAATGCATTAGAATGTGAATAAATTATTGCCCGGGGTTCAACGGTGATACTTTTAGGCCTTCGTGCCTAGCAGGCTTTATGCTGGTGATACTTTCAGGCCTTCGTGCCTAGCAGGCTTTGTGTCGGTGATACTTTCAGGCCTTCGTGCCTAGCAGGCTTTGTGCCGGTGATACTTTCAGGCCTTTGTGCCTAGCAGGCTTTATGCCGGTGATACTTTCAGGCCTTCGTGCCTAGCAGGCTTTGTGCCGGTGATTTTAGTAAGTGTGAGACGAGGGGGAATTTTGATTTCACAGTGGTAAAGTATGAACGTAGTATTAAGAATGTCAGGTACGTACATTTGTGCTAACGTAATATATTAAGTTGGTATGCAACCGAGTATGTTATGAGATATTTAAGTTCAATGCTTCTTAAATGATTGACTTTGCTTTGGTATGGTCCAAGTACGAAACATGATAACATGCCCCACCTATATTGCTAAGGTATACATACATTCGGCTATAAATGATGCCTGTATGGTAATGGAAATTTGGTGTTAATAGATGATAAGAAATCAATTGAAATAAATGTTGAACTTTCCTCATATATATGAATGTGTATTCGGTCAAGTAGAAAGGCTTTCTTTGAAATTTGAGCTTTGTTATGTGACATAGTAGAAGTTATGAAGCATTAACATGTTTAGATTACTCAAAACTTACTAAGCTCATTGAATCTTACTCCGTTTTCTTTTATGTTTCTTTTTGCTTTATAGACCTTTATCGAAGCTACGGTTCGAGGGATTCAAGTCACCGTTCATCACACTATCGCCGTCAAGTTTTGGTACTTTTGAAGTTTCTTAATTTTAAGCAATGGCATGTGTAGGCAAACACCCTTGTTTTGAACCTTGGATTCTTTTTGAATTGTAAACATGACTGGTCATGCGAAAATGGCTTCTCGAATCACCTTATGAATGTTTAAAACGATGTATGTCATGGCTGAGTGTGAATGCTTGCGAGAGAATTATGCTTTTGGTTATTCATGTTATGTGAATCATATCTTTCTAGAGGGATAATTGGAAGTAACTATTACTAGTTTGAAAATTGAGTTGATATTTAGCACAAAATTTTGCAAATGTTTAAGTAATTATTAAGGTAAAATACTAGTACAGAATACGAATGTTATGTATTTATAGGCAATGTACCTGGATTAGGAATGCTCGAAATTTTATGCAAATTATTTTGGACTCTCACGTGTTTGCTTGGTAATGCCTCTTAACCCTCCGACGTCGGGTAAGAGTTAGGCGTGTTACAGCATCGATTATCGCCAGTTGAATAAACTGATGATATCCTCTGCCAAGAATTGACAATATGTTTGACCAACTTAGAGGAGCTTCGGTATTTTCCAAGATCGATCTTCGATCTGGATACCATCAGTTAAGGGTAAAGAAGGTGGATATTCACAAGACAGTATTCAGAACTCGGTATGGTCACTACGAGCTTCTGGTTATGCCATTTGGGTTGACGAACGCACCTATAGCTTTTATGGATCTGATGAATCGAGTGTTCCAACCCTACTTGGACCGATTCGTAGTCGTCTTTATCGACGATATTCTAGTATATTCAGAAACTGAGGAAAAGCATGATGAGCATCTCTGTATTGTGCTGCAAGTACTGAGGGAAAAGCAACTTTATGCGAAGTTTAGTAACTGTGAATTTTGGTTGCAAGAAGTGACTTTTCTAGGCTATGTTGTCTTTATTGAAGGAATTAGGGTAGATCCTCGAAAAATTGAGGCCGTTTTGGAATGGAAGCCACCGAGGTCGATATCAAAAATTTAGAGTTTTCTGGGTTTGGCAGGCTACTCAGAAGATTCGTAAAGGGGTTTTCTCTGATTGCCGCACCGCTAACGAAACTGTTAAGGAAAGGAGTAGCATTTATTTGGACTGAGAAACAACAAGAGGCTTTTGACAAGTTGAAAAAGGTTTTGACTGAGACACCAGTATTGATTCAACCAGAGTCTGGGAAAGATTTTGTTGTGTACAATGATGCATTAGATGTGGGATTAGGCTGTGTACTGATGCAAGAGGGTAAGGTAGTCGCTTATGCTTCACGACAGCTGAAGCCTCATGAAGCAAATTACCCTACGCATGATCTAGAGTTGACAGCGGTGGTCTTCACATTGAAAATATGGAGACACTATCTGTATGGGGAAAAGTTTATTATATACACAGACCATAAAAGTCTCAAGTATCTGTTGACTTAGAAGGAGTTGAACCTTAGGCAACAAAGATGGATAGAGTTGCTCAAAGATTACAACTATTCGATTGAGTACCATTTAGGTAAGGCTAATGTGGTGGCTGATGCATTGAGTCGAAGGGTTGTTGCTGATTTGAGAGCTATGTTTGCTCAATTGAGTCTGTACGACGATGGAAGTTTATTGGCGGAATTGCAAATGAGACCTACTTGGACTGAGTAGATTAAGGAGAAGCAGTTGAGAGATGAATCATTGGCTCCTCGATTTCAGCAAGCTGAGGGTGATGGGAATTTAGATTTTGGATTGAATACTGATGGAGTTCTGTGTTTTCGTGGAAGAGTTTGTATTCCGAAGGACTCTGAATTGAGGCAGTCTCTTCTGAAAGAGGCTCATGATGGACCTTGTGCTATGCATCCTGGAGGAAATAAGTTATATAGGGACTTGCGAGAGGTGTACTGGTGGCCTGGTCTAAAAAGAGAGGTGACTGAATTTGTTGGGAAATGTCTGACCTGCCAGCAAGTTAAGACTGAGCACCAACTACCTTCTGGATTGCTTCAACCGGTGAAAATTCCACTATGGAAGTGGGAGAGAGTAACTATGGATTTTGTGAGTGGGTTACCCTTGACACCCTCCAAGAAAGACAACAAGAGGCTTTTACTTCAATCTCTTCCACTGGTACAATATGCATAGGATCCGATCGATATCGCCTCAACATAGACACATGGAAAACGTCATGGATACGGTCCAACTCTGGTGGCAACTCCAACTGATATGCTACTGGCCTTACTCGCTTAAGAACACGATAAGGCCCTATAAACCGCGAACTCAGTTTGCTTTTCCTGCCAAACCTCAACAGTTTCGTGCAAATCGGTAAGTTGGGCCTCGCTGGGCTAAAACTGGGCCCAATGGGCTTACGGGCCCATTTGAGTGAAAATGGGTAAAAAATGTATACTGATAGATTGTAGGCTCAAAACTGTCTAAACTGATAAATTAATTGAGGAACTTGACCTAAATGGGCTTAAGTAGCTAATAGACACTGTAGGGCTCATTAGGGGTTTTAGAGCCCAATAGCTAAAACTGTTAAACTAAGTTAAATAGATTACTGTGACGACACATGGATTAATAGTGCCTGTAATATGTATGGAAACCTTAAAAATCAATAGAATTACTTAAATACCCTGAAGGGTGGTAAATTACAGTTTTACCCCTATGTGTAAAGGCTAAATCTGACTAAAATGTATGTGTTACTGATTCTGTTTACTGTATGCCATATCATGATTATTTGTTGCATTGGATTGGGTTATATGGATGGAGGAAGTGTTATGGTGGCCATTCCACAATTTCTGTTAAGAAGCTCTACCTCGATATTCTGAATCTGGTGGCCCTGCCACAATATCTGTTCTAGTGACTCTGTCACATTATCTGTTTATGCAGCAATGCTGCCACTGTGGCGTGTAACGGTTGGGTGAGTTGATAATTTCCTCACAATGGGGAGATGGGGCTAGTACGGGTGGCGTGTAGCGGTTGGGTGGGTTGAGTAGTCTCCCCACATGTGATGGGTTTGGGCATACATGCATAATCTCTGATCTATTCTGTAATGGGCCTATGGGCCGTACTGTTATCTGAAAAGGGCTAAGGCCCAGTATTCTGCATCTGGATAGGGCTTCGGCCCAGTTATTATTGTGACTGATTTGGGCTTTGGATGGGCTTCTTTCCACACTGAGTTTTCCAAACTCACCCTCTTCTCTTCCATCCTTGCAGGTGAGCCCTAGACAGTAGACTTGGAGCTGGGAGGGATTCAGAGTGGCCACGAAGATTAATTTTTTCGGTTTTCAATTAAGTTACATTTCATTTCTTCTTTTATTTAAATTATTTTATTATGGTTTTGGGTTTGTAATAAGGCCGCTCTTATTATTTTTATTTTTGGGTTTTTATTACTTTTACTTATGATACTTTAATTATTTAGAATTTTAGCTGCACGAGATTTTCTTAAAGTAATTCAAATGTTTTCAAAATCAATCACACGTAACCATCAAGTAACAAAGTCTTGATTTATAATAAACCTCTTAATAACTAGTATTAAATAGGACATCCACCAACAAACCGGGAATTTTATTTAAAGACTATAAAGACAGTTTTGCAAAGCTCACCCTAATCTTAGTAGCTAGGTAATTTGGTTAGTTGTAGGCAATGTGACACACCGGACACGGCCATAACGTCTGAGCCAGGTTTGGGGTGTTACAAGGAAATATCATACTATCACAAATTATATAATGGCATGTATAGCTAGTCTCATATTTTGCTACTTTAGTCCGAGGATAGACTAAACTGTAGGTCTGATACCAACAAATGTAACACCCCTAACCCGTATCCGTTGCCAGAATAGGGTTACGGATCATTACTAGAAATTACAAAATGAATACAAACATTTTATATTATTGTATCATTCATATCAGAAATTTATCATAAAGTCCCTTTTTAGGGTCTTCGAGGCTGAAATCATACATTAGAATGAATCGGGACTAAATCGGGGACTCAGAGAATTTTTCGCGAAATTTCAAAATTTCTCCTAAGTGCAGTGGTCACATGCCCATGTGGTAAGGTCGTGTGGCTCACACAGCTAGATGAATGCCAATGTCTTAGGTCATGTGGCATATAAGGTAGGACACACGCCCATGTCTCTAACCTATGTAACTATCTGACTTGTAATTTAATTAAGTGCATGGGTCACACAACCAAGTCACACGCCAGTGTGCTGGGTCTTGTGGACAATTTAATTTTTGGAAATTAGGTGAAGGTTTCAAATAGCCAAGACACATGCCCATGTTCTAGGCCATGTGTTTCACACAGATGATACACACACCCGTGTCTCTGCCCATGTTGTAACACCCCTTACCTGAGACCGTCGCCGGAGTCGAGCACGACGCATTACTAGACTTATCTTACTAGTTCGGGGCATAAAAATTTACTTTTAAAATTCATTAGCTTACATTCATCCAATATCTCCCTAAAAAGGTACCTCGAGGCCCTAAAACATGCAATTGAAATGATTCGGGACCAAACCGAGATCATTAAAAATTTTCCGATTATATACACAAAACAAAACAATTTATTTCACTATTCATAATAAAACTGTCCACCTGCATAATAGTCACTAAATTAATTATAACTCGAGGTACAAAACTTTAAATTTAAATCTGTAATTTTTCCTTGGAATTAGACTCATATATCTTCTTACCGTAATTTTTCTAGAATATTTGGTTTGGCCAATTAATACAGTTTATTAGTTAAAGTCTCCCATGTTTTGTAGTCCAACGGACCTGACCTCTCTTCACTAAAAATCAATTATCTCATTATACAGAATTTAGATAATGTCTCTATTTGTTTCAAATAAAAATAGACTCAGTAGGAATCTAGAAATATAAATTATGATTCATAATTATTTTTGTAAAATATTTAGTGAAATTCTAAAATCAGAATAGGGGATCACAAAGTCACCCTGAACCAGTCTCACAAAAATTTAAATATCTCAGAATACAGACATCTTTTGCTTGTCTATTTCTATCCTATGAAAATAGACTCAATAAGATTTAATTATATATCTCATTCACCATTTATTTCCATTCCTACAATTTTTAGTGATTTTTCAAATTCACGTCACTACTGCTGTCCCTAAACTGTTTCATAACCAACCTTTACTCTTTCATAATTTCTTTGCATTAAACCTCATTTAGGCATACATAATATCAAAACATGTTCTTAATTAGCCATTTCAATAGCTAATCATTATCAAGTATTCACATGCCATTCTTTAGTCATGTCATAAGGACATACACACAAAATGGCCAAGTCCCTATACATGCCATAACTTAAAACGTTTCGAATCACAAAATACCAAGATGGCCCTTTGATAGTGTGGTACGATCTCCGACGTCCTTACGATCCCCGATTTGGCTTGTTGATACTATAAAAAGGGAGAAAAGAAAGGGAGTAAGCATAAAGCTTAGTAAGTTTGCATGTAAATAAATAACAACATTCTAAATAAATTTTCTCATTCTTATTTTATCAAAACCACTATAACCTTTAAACTCAAAATGCATAAGTCTTGAATCTTTACCTAAACCTTTCAGACATGAACTTATCTTACATTTCCTTTGGCATACTCTTTGAATTTCCTGTTGAACCACTTAGAATACTAAGGATACATGGGTACCTTTCCTTCTTAAACTTACCATTGCCATGTCTTGACTATGAACTCACCATTGCCATGCCTTGGCATGGTCCTACATGGGATCTTTGCCTTATACTAGCTTATCAATGCCATGTCTTGACATGGTCTTACATGATTTCCTTGCCTTATAAAACTTACCAATATCATGCCTTGGCATGGTCTTACTTGGTATCCTGACACCCTAATGTCATGACAATTGTATCCTACACATTCCTAAGGTTCAACTGGGACTTTTAAGTATCATTTCTCCGTCAATTCTTACTTGAGTCATCAATGAGTAAATTTACAAAATAAACATATAGATGTTGAAAAATAACATCATTAATTATAAATAATAAAACACTGCATTTATTTACCGCAAACTTACCTCTATACAAAATATGATCAAATATTTTGATCTAGTCCTTAACCTTTTTCTTTCCTCGGCCTAACCCTAAATTTCATTCTTCTTCACCTATAATAGCAAATTTAGCTTATTTAATACTCCCATTTATCAAAATAGTCCTTGACTCCAACTTTGGCAAAATTATGATTTTGCCCCAAAACTTTTGCCCCAAAGCTCGGAAATAAACTTTATCCCTAATTCTTATGTTTTATGACATGCTGATCATTAATTTACCTACGGAAACATCAAATTCTCACTCTAACATGTACTTATGAACATTAGGTATTTTTAACGATTATGTCGTTTTACTCGTTTTCACTTAAAATCGCTTAGCTCAAGTCGTTTAATATAATTTCAAGCTTCATATTCTACCGTAAAACATCAAAATAAACACATTTCACCTATAGGTATTTTTCCAAATATGAACTCTAGGTTAAAATATTGCCAGAATAAGCTAAATCAAGTTACTAGGACTCCAGAAACGTAAAGAACATTAAAAACGAGACTTGGAATCACTTACTATGAGCCTGAGAAGTTGAAGAAACCCTAGCTATGGAGACACCTTGTAGTTTCAGCCTTATGGTGAAGATGATAACCATTTTGCCATCTTTTTCCCGTTTTAATCTTTTATTTACCAAATGACTAAAATGCCCTTCATTAAAACTTTAGTTATTTTTATCTATGTATGTCCATTTTTGTCCATGAAAACCTAATGGTCTAATTACCATTGAAGGACCTCTACTTCAATTATGTTGTAACACTCCAAACCCGGCCTAGACGTTATGGCTGAATTTGGCGTGTCACATAAAAGCTATGATTAAAATCAGACTTTGTCGATAGAAGTTTAGTTCTGAGTTTAAAACCTCTTTTAGTTTGATTTAGTGTAAGATCTCGTCAAAAGCTTTTCAAAAATTGGTCTTGTTGATAAAACTCGTAATTGAGTTAAAACCATTTAATATTTACTACATGAGAAAATTCGGTAAAATTCATTTACATTTTTCAACCCGATTGTTAAAAAAAGTATTGCCATATTTATTATTGTTGGTTTCTTAATTCGATTAAAACCGCGAAAGCCTTTTAGTTGAAAATCTTAAGGTTAAAAGTGTGAGCTTTTCTTTGAAACCGTTTATCATTTTGAAAATTTGGTTTATCTACTCTAGCAGTTAAAATCGACAAGCAGAAACCCAAATAAAAGAAAATTAAAATCCCAATGGCCTTATTACAAAATATAAACCCAAATATCAAATTTAAAACGATTAAGTGTAAAATAATTAAGCAGTGTTCGCATGGCCACCTCCGAGTCCCTCGCGGCTCCAAATCGCCTAAAGCTAGGGATTACCTGCATAGTTTAAAGAAAGGGTGAGTTTGCGAAAACTCAGTGTGTAATCCCCTAACAGACCACAGAAATCAAAACATGCAAAACAATCTAGGCCGAGCCCTATGTAGCAACAGAGCAGTCCGGGCCTTTAGCCTTATACAGAAACAGTATGGGCCTAAGTCCAAAACAAAGTCAAAATAAAACAGATATGTATCCCAACCCATGCCAACCAACACACCACCTGTACAAATCAACACACCATATAGGGATTAAATGGACCCACCCAACCAATACACCAATAATGCAACAAGGTTGCCAATAGCAGATAACGTGGCAAAGCCACCAGAATCAGAATACGTGGCAGAGCCACTAATAACAGAAAAACGTGGTAAGGCCACTATCACAGAACTTCCTCCTCACCAAGCCCAACGCCATGCAGAATGTCATGTCTTAATAGTAATGTGCATGTAAATTATCACACTCAGACACAATCATAAGTATACCAATCGCTCATCGGTCAACCTACCTCTAAGTGTATACTGGTCATTTGGACAGTCAGATGTAAAACGGTAATTTTACTATATTTTGGTGTCTCGGTACATAATACGACCTCATAGAGGGTCCATTGTCACCTCGAGTGACTCAGATATCCTACATGGCCAGAACAGTGTAAATGGGCCCAAACCTGCTATTGAGCCCATGTGGGCCCACACGCTCGTGTGGCCCGTTTAACCCAATTTCAGTTACGGTGACATGAGCCTTATAGTCTACTCTTTTATTTGACACTTGTCGTAGAATTCTATCCGTGTGGGCTCACGAGCCCATTGGGCCCAAACGGCCCATTTTGGCCTATGAGGCCCATGTCGGCTAGAGTCCACAGAAACGCCCGTGGTGGCCTCACAGTCTATTGCCAATGATCTGTGGGCTAGGTTCACCCCACATGCGTTTGCATGCTCATGAGGCCTCGAATGCCAGTGTTTCGACATTTCAGCTTTTTGTCTTTTGCCGGTTTACAACAAAGGAGGGTGTGAATACACACCTGATTACGAATCGTGCGATTAAATCACTTGTATCGAACTTATAATCCAACAAACACCTTGTTAGCCCATCGTCACTTTAGGGGTAAGCACCTTTCAAAACTTAACCAAAATACAACCTTCCTTACCTTGCGTGAACGAAGTCCTTAGGCCACCCAAAGCCACTGACTACAACTGACTACACTTCTTAGTCAAATATCTGTAATAGAACACACCTTATTAGACAAATTCGTTTATGAGAAAATGACTTAAAGTCCCAACACACAGTTATAGAGCATTCGACCATATGACACTTACCCCGAAATCAATTGATTGTCGATGGAGGGGTTTCTAAATCCTTAGATAACTCTTCACCCTTCGTGGACTTGAACCCAACCACATATTCATAACCAAGAGAATAAAGAATCAATATACAAAGACTGAAACATTCGGTTTTAACCCATGAAGAAGATCAAGAAGTAAGAACACAACATTAAAGCCAAAACAACATTTACCTAAAATTGATTGGTAGAGAGGAGAAAAGTTGAAGAAATTGACTAGGACAGATTACTATATTCGGCCAAGCACCCAAAATGAAGAGGAAGTGATAAGGAGCAAGTTCACAGAAGAGGCCTCAAGAAGCAATCGACTATGATTGAGAAGAATGAGAAGTAAAAGAGAAAGATGAAGAAAAGAAGAAGAAAAGTGAAATTGAAAGAAAGAAGAAGAAGATAAAAATAATAGAAAACTTTGAAAATAAAAAATAGGGCTGAATGAAGAAGAAATAAAAATAAAAAGAGACAGAACGGTATCAGTTTTGATGTAAGTGAACAAAACTAGAAAGCGAGAGGGAACTGTTCGGCAACTCATAAGAGGCAAGAAAAGAGAACAATATCGGCACTTCAGCACTTTAAGCAAAAGACCAAAAAGAGCTGAAAAACCAAAACGAATTCTAAAAACCAAACTGAAAATCCTACCCACTAAAATTATAATCTGCGCAACAACAAAACAACCTCAAAAGCCTTCACTATACCGAATGCCCACTACCAAAAAGTCCCCTAGCCAAATTTACAACTCCCCTCAACAACCCAATCAACTCCAACTCTACTCCCCAATGAAATCTATGATTTTCTCGCTTTTTTCTCCTCCCAATGTCTACCAACCTCATCCATCTCCTATGATCTCCTCCTTTTGACCAATTCCACAACAACCTTAGTAGAAACCCATTACAACTCAAACACCAGGCGCACAGTTGCAAAAATAAACACTCCAAGGCTCCCTCTACGATTCGAACCCCAGTTCTCCTGGCCATACCTGTAATGCCACTCCACTAGGCCACAAGCTCTTCTTGTGACATAAACCAGTCACAATTTAATATAAGGCCTAAACGCTAACATCAAGGTTCCTTTAAGCCCAAAAATTAAAATTTTGCTAAAGGCCAGACTTGGACCCAGGCTTCCTAAAAACCCTCAAACACACTCAAATAACCTAGCCAGTAAAGCAGACATGCAACTTTGTCAAATTAAGCAAAATTAAATACCGCATAATTTGGGGCGTTACAACTCTACCCCCTTAAAGAAATTTCGGCTTTGAAATTTACCTAGTTAGAATAAGTGAGGGTATTACTGTCGCATCGCCATGTTAGGCTCCCACGTGGCTTCCTCTAAACCATGATTATGCCAAAGTACCTTATCCAGTGGAACAGATTTCCTTCTCAGCACTTTAACGTTATGATCCAATATCTGTACCGGTTCCTCCTCGAAGGTCAGATCAGGCTTAACCTCGATCTCTTCAACTGGCACTATGTGTGAGGGATCAGAGTGGTATCGTCTTAGCATGGAGACATAGACCACATCATGAATTCTGTCTAATTTCAGAGGCAACTCTGGTTGATAAATGACCGGTCCCACACGCTTTACGACTCGGTAAGGCCCAATAAAGCAACGGCTCAGCTTTCCCTTCCGTCCAAATCTCAGAATCTTTTTCCAAGGTGAGACCTTCAGAAATACCATATCCCCAACGGAGTACTCAATCTCATTGTGCCTCAAGTTTGCATACGACTTCTACCTATCAGATGCCTCCTTTAATCGGTCTCAAATCAGTTTAACCTTTTCTTCCGTATTGGATACTAACTCTAGCCCCAAAACTCGACGCTCTCCCAGATCAGTCCAACATGTAGGCGTACAGCACCTACGACCATACAACGCCTTATACAGTGCCTTTTGAATACTAGTGTGATAATTGTTGTTATGCAAACTCTACTAGCGGCAAATAGTCTTCCCAGCTACCTCGAAAATTGATTACACAACTTCTGAACATGTCTTCCAATATCTGAATCACTTTTTCTGACTGTCCATCCATTTAAGGGTGAAAGGCAGTATTGAAATCCAATCTTGTACCCAGTGCCTCATGTAACTTTCTCCAAAATTGAGACGTAAATCTAGGGTCTCGGTTAGAGATGATAGAAACTAGCACCCTATGAAGCCTCACAATCGCAGCCACATACAACGTAGCTAACTTCTGCAACGAGTAATCTGTACATAGCAGTATAAAATGGGTAGAAGTCAGTCTGTCTACAATAGCCCAAACCGAGTCCTTCTCAGAAGGTGTCAAGGGTAGCCCACTCACAAAATCCATGGTTACCCTCTCCTACTTCCAGAGTGGAATCTTGATTGGCTGAAGTAGCCCAAAAGGCAGTTGATGCTCAGCCTTAACTTACTAGTATGTCAGACACTTACCCACAAACTCAGTAACCTCGCGCTTCAGTCCTGGCCACCAATGCAATTCACGTAGATCTCGATATAATTTATTTCCACCAGGATGCATAACATATGGACTGCTATGCGCCTCATGCAGTATCGACTGCCTCTGATCAAAATCCCTTGGAACACAAACTCTCCCACGGAAGCATAAAACTCCTTCACTGTTTAGCCCAAAATTAGAAGTCTTTCCGTTCTCAACCTGTCAGAAATGAGGAACCAATGATTCATCTAATAACTGCTTTTCCTTAATTTGCTCAGTCAATGTTGGTCTCACTTGAAGCTCAGCCAACAAACTACCATCATCGAAGAGGCTAAGGCGAGCAAACATTGCTCTCAGATCAGATACAACCCTACGGCTCAGTGCGTCGGCTACCACGTTAGCCTCACCAGGGTGATACTCGATCGAGTAGTCATAGTCCTTAAGCAGCTTAATCCATCTCCACTGCCTAAGGTTCAGCTTCTTCTGAGTAAGGAGGTATTTGAGGCTTTTATGATCTGTATAAATAATACACTTCTCCCCGTATAGGTAGTGCCTCCAAATGTTTAACGTGAATACCACCGCAGCTAACTCCAAGTCATGAGTAGGGTAATTTGCCTAGTGAGGCTTAAGCTGGTGAGATGCGTAAGCCACCACCTTACCCTCCTGCATCAGCACACAACCCAATCCAATGTGTGACGCATCATTGTAGACAATAAACTCCTTCCCAAACTCTAGCTGTATTAATACATGGGCCTCAGTCGAGACTTTCTTTAGTTTTTCAAAACTTTCCTACAGCTTATCTGTCAAACAAATGGTACCTCTTTATGCAGTAACTTAGTTAGCGGTGCAGCAATTACAGAAAACCCCTTAACAAAACATCTGTAGTACCCAGCCAGACCTAGAAAACTTTGAATTTTTGATACAGTCTTCGGTGGCTTCCAATCTAATAAAACTTCGATCTTTCGAGGATCCACCCTAATCCCCTCGGCAGATACAACGTGACCCAAAAACATTATGTCTCGCAGCCTGAACTTGCACTTGCTAAATTCTGCATATAACTGCCTCTCCCTTAGAATTTGTAGAATAGTTTGAAGATGCGTGTCATGATCCTCCTCAGTTCTCAAATACACCAGAATATCGTCTATAAAGACGACTATGAACCGGTTCGAATAGGGTTGGAACACTCGGTTTATGAGGTCCATAAAAATTGCTGGTGCATTCGTAAGCCCAAACGACATTACTAGGAACTCGTAGTGCCTATATCGAGTCTTAAATGCGATTTTGTACACATCAGCCTCCTTAACTCTTAGCTGATGGTATCCAGAACGAAGGTCGATCTTAGAGAATACTACAGCTCCCCTAAGTTGGTCAAAAAGATCATCAATCCTTGGCAGAGGGTATTTGTTCTTGATAGTCAGTTTGTTTAACTGATGGTAGTCGATGCACATGCGCATAGTCCCATCCTTCTTTACGAATAACACCGGTGCTCCCCATGGAGACACACTCGATCAAATGAAACCTTGATCCAACAACTCTTGGATTTGTGCCTTCAACTCCACAAGCTCCTTTGGTGCCATCCTATAAGGGGCGATGGACACCGAAGCTGTTTCAGGTAGCAGCTCAATTCTGAATTCGACCTCAGGGCTCGGAGGCAACCCAGGAAGATCATCAGAGAGTACATTCAAAAATTTTTTAACAGTTCTAACATATCCCACAGAAGGACTTCCAGAATAAAAAATGCTCACATATGCCAAAAACGCCTCGCAACCTTTGCGAACCAACTTTTCAGCCCTTAATGTTGAGATAACATTAGACAGATAATTCCTTCGCTCCCCTATCACAGCTACCTCCTTATCCTTAGTAGTTTTCAACACCATCTACTTAGCAGCGCAATCCAAACTCGCACGGTGTTTTACTAGCTAGTCCATACCCAAGATAAGGTCGAATTCTCCAAATGGTAATTCAATCAAATCCGCAGGAAAGATTCTACCTTGTACTTCTAGGGGCACATCTCTAAACAAGTTGTCTACCCTAACCGACTGTCCCAATGGACTTATCATAGCCATTTCACTAGCAATACTCTCAAACTGGATACCTAACGTCTCAAACGCCGTGTATACAAATACGAGTGTCTAGACCCAATGTCAATTAAAGCAACATATGGTATGCTGTGAATAAAAAATGTACCAGTTATGACATCATGGGGGTCACCATCCTCTCGGCGACAAACAGCATAAACCAAGGCTGGCTGCCTTGCCTCAATGCTACCAGCACCTTTACCCGGTGCTCCACGTCTACGTCCATTACTGTTTCCTCCCTTAACCTGACCACAGCCTCTTGGTGGTTGCTGACCACCTCTCACTGGCTGTACAACCCTTTACTCAACCGCTTGCATCTGACCCGGCCTCTAAGGACAATCCATGACTTGATGATCCTTGTACCCATATCTAAAGCACACCCCAATTTGTCTCCAACATTCACCCTGATTCGACCTCCCATAGTTTGCACAAGTCTATGGTCTAACAGCAGTAACAGGGACCGCTCGAACTGGCCCATCAAATCTAGCCTTCTTTACAGGCCTCCTAGATGAACTCGAGGGCCTTGAATCCCTCTTAAATCTGCCTATATCCTTCTCGCGATTCTGGCACTTAGAGCTCTCCACGTCCTCAGCAATCTTTGCTTTCTCAACTAGGGTCGCAAAGTCTCACTCCCTCTATAGAGTTATCAGCGCTCGCAACTCATACCAGAGGCCATCCTCGAAACGCACACAACGTTCATATTCAGTTGCGACAATCCCACGGGCATACCGACTCAGCTGTAGAAACCCTGCCTTGTACTCTGCCACAGACTTATTTCCCTGGGTCAGAATCAGAAATTCCTTCCCACGGGCATCCACATAACTCGACCCAATGTATTTCCCTTGGAAGCCCATCTTGAAGAAGTCCCACGTCAAACGACCGGCCTGCGTCCCATCTTTCACAGTGAACCACCATTGGTAGGCCTCATCTCGCAGTAAAGACACTGCTCCTTTCAATTTCTGTTCCACAGTGCAGCCAAGGTCATCCATTACTCATTCAGTGGCCTCTAACCAGTACTCTGCCACATTTGGGGCTACACTCGATACACCCTAGAAGATTTCTGCTCCATTGGCCCGGAGGCGCTTAGAAATTGACCCACGGTTCACTATCCCAGTATTAGCTCCAGCAACCCTCTCTAAAACACAGAGCATCACTTGGGATAGAACGTCATCTCTAGCTACTCAATCGTGAGACCCTGTCTCAGTCACTGGTGATGTCAGTGCCTCCCTAACAGGCATGTAGCCCGACGCTGAAGACCCAGCTCGCGCACGTCCTCGACCTCTAGTGCGGCCACGTGTACCCCTTCCACGAGTACCTCTTGTGCTCATTTCAAATTATGCTTAATTTGTTTTAGAAGTCTTATGAATTAGTTCATAATTCCAGTCATTATTAATGGATATCTTATGAAAAGGCAGTAGTTAAAGTTTTATTTTCGCAAATTAGAATCTAACTACAGTTTTTAGTCTTCTACAGTTTTCAGTTTCCTCTATCTAGATTTTTCACAGTATAGTCCTACTATATAAAGTAGTTTCTCAGAAACACATTCAATCCAAAATATTACACAGTGTCAAAAAATTTATAGACTTGGCACCAGAGACTCAGTGTGCCACACTTCTAGTAACATCGTTCGAAATCAATTTCGATTCCTTTAAAAATCATCTCTTCAAACACCAAAATTTAGAAAAACCTTTTAAAAAACCCATTTTTAAGAACATTTTTCAAAATCCATTCCACAACTGAGTTTTGCAACATGGCTTTGATACCACTTAATGTAACACCACAAACCCGGCCCAGACATTATGGCCAAATCTGGCGTGTCCCACAGAAGCTATGATTAAAATTAGGCTTTGTCGATAGAAGTTTAGTTCTAAGTTTAAAACCTCTTTTAGTTTAATTTAGTGAAAGATCTTGTCAAAAGCTTTTCAAAAATTGGTCTTGTTGATAAAACTTGTAATTGAGTTAAAACCATTTAATATTTACTACATGAGAAAATTCGGTAAAATTCATTATAAAATTTTTCAACCTGATTGTTAGAAAAAGTATTGCCATATTTATCATTGTTGGTTTCTTAATCCGGTTAAAACCATCGAAGCCTTTTAGTTGAAAATCTTAAGGTTAAAAGTGTGAGCTTTTCTTTGAAACTGTTTATCATTTTGAAAATTTGATTTATCTACTCTAGCAGTTAAAATCGATAAGCAAAAACCCAAATAAAAGCAAATTAAAATCCCAATGGCCTTATTACAAAATATAAACCCAAATATCAAATTTAAAATGATTAAGTCTAAAATAATTAAGCAGTGTTCGCATGGCCACCTCCGAGTCCCTCACGGCTCCAAATCGCCTACAGCTGGGGATTACCTGCATAGTTTAAAGAAAGAGTGAGTTTGTGAAAAATCAATGTGTAATCCCCTAGCAAACCACAGAAATTAGAACATGCAAAACAATCTGGGCTGAGCCCTATACAGTAACAGAGCAGTCTAGGCCTTTAGCCCTATACAAAAATAGTATGGGCCCAAGCCCAAAACAGAGTCAAAATAGAACAGATATGTATCCCAACCCAATCCAATCCAACTAATACACCATCCGTACCAACAAGTGCACCTTGTGGGGATTAAATCGACCCACCCAGCCAACACACCAATAACGCAGTAAGGCTGCTAATAGCAGATAACGTGGCAGAGCTACCAAAATTAGAATACGTGGCGGAGCCATTAATAGTAGAAATATATGGCAAGGCCACTATCACAGAACTTCCTCCTCACTAAGCCCAACCCCGTGCAGAATGTCATGTCTTAACAGTAATGTGATGTAAATTATCACACTCAGACACAGTCATAAATATACCAATCGCTCATCGGTTAGCCTACCTCTAGGGGTATACTGGTCATTTGGATAGTTAAGGGTAAAATGATAATTTTCATACATTTTGGTGTCTTGGTACATAATACGACCTCATAGAGGATCCACTGTCGCCTCGAGTGACTTAGATATCCTACATGGCCAGAACAGTGTAAATGGCCCCAAACCCGCTATTGGGCCTACGTGGGCTCACACACTCATATGGCCTGTTTAGCCCAATTTTAGTTACGGTGATGCGAGCCTTATAGTCTACTCTTTTATTTAACACTTGCCACGGAATTCTATCCGTGTGGGCTCACGAGCCTATTGGGCCCACATGGCATATTTCGGTCCATCGAGGCCCATGTCGGTTAAAGTCCACGAAAAAGCCTGTAGTGGCCTCTATAGTCTATTGCCAACAATCTGTGGGATCAATTCGCCCCACGTGTGTTCGCACGCTCGTGAGGCCTTGAATACCGGCATTTTAGCTTTTTAGCGTTTGCCAGTTTACAACAAAAGAGGGTGTGAATGCACACTTTATTATGAATCATGCGATTAAATCACTCGTGTCAAACCTATAATCCAACAAACACCTTCTTAGCCCATCGTCAACACCCCAAACCTAGCCCAGACGTTATGACTAGATTTGGTGTGTCATATGTATATTACGATCGAAATTGGACATCTTAGTAAAAGTTTCTAGTATTTGAAAACTTTTTTTAAGTTTTGAACTTAATATAGAATCCGGTTAAAACCATTTTATAAGTTGAAAACATATTAATAGAAACAATCATCGTATTTGTTGAAACCAATTATTTGAGCTTATGAACCTCTTAACTTATTACCGTCTTTGAAAACGTCACGCGTGAATTACTTAAAACCGTTTGTTATTAGTTTTTAAAACCCGATTTAATTATTTTACCAGTTCAAAAGATAAGTCAGCCCAAATAAAGAAAATTAAACAAAAACCCCATAATGGCCTTATTACATAAATAATACCAAAACTAATAACTCAATAAAGTCAAAGTTCGAAAGCAAAAGTCTTATGGCCACCCCGAGTCCCTCGCAACTCCAAATCCTCTATGGCTGGGGGTTACCTGCACATTTAAAATAAAATGTGAGTTTGTGAAAACTCAGTGTGTAACTTCTCCAACCGATAATAGAGAACAGCCATGCCGAACAGACTGGGCTAAAGCCCTATTCAGAAATAGATCAGTTTGGGCCTTAGCCCTATTAGAGGAGCAGAATAGTGCAAGCATGAAAAACCCAACCGAATCCAACCATCACACCACCCGTACCAGCCCATCACACCATGTGGGGATAACTCAACCAACCCAGTCCCCACACCAATACGCAGCCCAGCTGCCGATAACAGATATCGTGGCAGTGCCACTAGATACAGACCGCGTGGCCAAACCACTATACAGAATCACGTGGCAGAGCCACTATAACATAGCTCCCTCCATAATCATACCCAACACCATGCAAAATGACATAATATCACGAACTATAACATGCATGTAGATCAACAGACACAGATACAGTCATACATATATCAGACAACCTAACCTTAAGGGTATAACAGTCTTTTAGGCAATTAGGGGCAAAACGGTAATTTTACCCCTCAGGGGTATTTTGGTCATTTTACCAAGTTCCGGCGTCTCGGCACCTAATTTGACCTCCTATCAGGCCTAACGTCGCTCCAAGCGACTCAGAAAGTCTATATGGTCAAGTAGTGTATATGGGCGCAAAACCCCTATTGGGCCCAAGTGGGCCTACACGCGCGTGTGGCTCATTAGTCTAGTTTTACGTACGGCATCACAAACCTCATTATCCATCATACATATGATCACTTACTGAGTAATTTGCCCTTATGGGCGAATAGGCCCATTGGGCCTGTTCCGGCCCGTCGAGGTCCACAACGACCCAAGTGCACGGAAACGCGCACAATAGTTTCTACAATCCATTGCCCATGATTCATAGGCTCGGTTCAGCCCATATGCATTCGCACGCCCGTAAGACCGCGAATGCCGATGTTTTGGCATTCCATCTTTTCAGCTTTTGCTGATCTATACTACAGTTGGGTGTGGTTACACACCTTTCTTGGGTTAAGGTAGCAATGAAATCGGTGTACAGTTTCACACTTTTATTTGTAAAAATGAGAGAATCTCCACGCCCAAAGCCTACAATTGAACCATCACACCATTAGTCTATCCCCTAATAAAGTTAGAACCCTTATTCAACTAGACAATACTACCTACCTTGCCTGAACAATATGTGTTTTGCTTTCCCCCCTAGACTACAATTTAGAAACGATTGAGTACCAATACCGACCCGCTATAAAACAACAAGATCCCATTAGCAAAATTAGATTTTGAATGTGGCTCTCACCTACAACATTCAGCCATAGAAAGTAGAGACATTCGGCCTCCGACAACAAGGTAAAGCACTTACATTAACCGACGAGTAGGAGAAAAAATTTGATCAACTGAACCCTTGCACCCTATCACTCTTTGGAAAACCTAAGCATTCAACCAAGTAACAGATCGTAAGAAAGGGACCATCTAAAAGCCATTAGAGATTCAAGAGGATAGCACTTGATCACAAGAGAAACATACACAAGATCAGTCTAGGAAGAAAAGAAAAAGAACAAGTGAAAACGCCTACCCCCTTGAAAGAACTCCTGCGAAACTGCAATGACACCACCACTCGATAGTAAGAGAAAACACAAGAAGAAGGAATGGAGAGTTTAACTATGTGCAAAAGCCAAAAGAGATTAGCAAAGAGGAGAAATGATATACGACTAGAGAAGGAATTAAGAAACAAACAACACAATGAGAGTGAGGTAGGGATTGATTTCGGTCAACTAGAAGAAAAAGAAAGAAAAAAACCTTAGAGAAAGAAGAAAGAAGGAAGGGATGAATTCAGCTTGAAAGAAAGGAAATAGATACAGGGAGAGAAAAAATAAGGTTTGGCCGACTAATGGACTAGGTTGAGAAAAAAAGAGGATTCCAAGTTTGGCTTCTAGCAAAAGAGGTAAGAAAAGACTCTCAAATGATCTTGAGAGCAAAGCACAACACCCACCAAAAAGAAAAGAGGAGCAACCCGAAAGGCAACAAAAGAAAGAAAACTCGGAGTAATAGGAGAGAAAAGAGAGAATCGACTCCCACCTACTCACCAAAATGCTGAATTGCATAAAATGAATTCCCCTAGCCAGCTTTGCACATTCAAGATGCACATTTTAGCTACAACACTCACAGCCTCAAACCCCTTAAAACACTCCACAACTTTATCTTTGATACACTCTATAACTCACTATAACTTCTCTATTCAAATTCAAACTAGTCACCAAGACCAATTCAAATCTTATCTTTTACCAAGTCTTCAACCATCTTGAAGAATTTTCATCCCAGTCTACCACTTGCCGCTTCAAACTAGCAAAAAGAGCTCAGCTTGCCTGCAAAGGGGTTCGAACCTCAACCCTCCTCCTTGCTAATGACGCCATTTTATTGTCTCCATAAGGCGCCAACTTGCCACTCCAACCCACGCCTCTTTGTGACATGATTTCCCCAAATTTCCACTTAAGTCCTACTAGCTAGCACCCTCACTCCCCTAAGCCTAAAATCCAAAATTTTGCCAGGGTTTAGGCTTTAACCCAAGCCTTCTAAAGTCCTCTAAAACACACTCAAACCATCGATTCAGCACACCCAATCATGCAAATACCAAATTATGCAAAAACAATTCAAAACCCCTAAAATTTAGGGTGTTACAGTCAGTTTAGGGTTAAACTATAACACCCCAAATTTTGGGCCTAGAAGAGATAGGCTTTGTGTGCCGGAAAAAAATAGATTTTTGTTGTGCGAAGAAAAAAATAAAATTATTATAAATTACATGTTTAGTTTAATATTTAAGTGATTTAGGAAGAGTTGGGAGTGTTGGAAAATTTCGGGGTTCAAACTAGGACTTTAGCGAAAATTTTGGTTTTTACCCTTAAGTGAGGTAGGCATTAGTTGGAAGGCTTTAAAAATATTTTTGGTTAAAAGATAGCACAAGGAAGTAGGTGGTTTCGTGGCCAGGGGCGTTGGTAGCAAGCTTGTGGTCAGGGGTTCAAGTCCTGGCCTTAGCAAAAAATTTTGTTGTGCATATGTTAGTGTGAAGGCCAGCGTTTAGGCCTTATAATTAGTTGGGGCTGGTTCATGACACAAGGAGCACGCTTGGCCTAGTGGCAAGAGGCACTAGGAGCACGGAAGGGAGCCTGGGTTCGAGACCTTGCTTGCGTAAGTTCTTTTGATTTTCTTTTAAGTGAACTTGGAGTGTGGCCTAAAGAGTTTGTAATTAAATGGGAAGGAAAATTAACGCAAACAAGGCAAGTGGCATAGTGGCAAGGGACGTATAACGTAGTTAAAGGGTCGAAGGTTCGAAACTGGGTGGTGGCATGCATTTTTAGTTTTTATCGAAAACCCTGATTGAGGGTAAACAGGATTTAAAATAGTTGGGGACGAAAGATGACACAAGGAGCGTCTGGGGTGCAGTGGCAAGAAGTGTGCTATGGTATTCAGGGGATCACAAGTTTGAATCCCAGGGTGGACAAAGTTTTCGTTTTTACTCTTAAGTAACCGTGGCTTTAGCAGGTAAGCTTTATAAATATTCATGACTGAAATATAGCATAAGAGGAGCTTCGATGCAGTGGCCAGCTGCGTGTTAGGGGACTTGGAGGACTGGAGTTCGAGCTACTGCAGGCACAAATGGGAGATTTATTTTTGCTAAAGGGATGGCCAGTATTGGAATTGAAGTGGGATGCTGCTAGGTGGATTTCGAATGGAGATAAGGATGGATTTTAAATTGAATTAAGCGGCTGCAGCTGGTAGAAAAAATTTGAATGCAATTCAAATTCGGGGGATTGACTAAAATTAAAGATTTGGATTAATGGAAATTACTTGAGATAAATTGGAGATAAAGACCATTTTTTTCTTAAGTGCCAAAATTAGTGTGGGAAGTATAAGGTGATATTGTGGTCTTTGGTAAACTTTCTCCATAAAATTTTTTATTTTTCCAAGCTTTGTATTTTTTTTTAGAACCAAATTTTGACCATTCAAGATTTAGCCTTCTAGCTTTCATTCGTATTTGGTTTATTTTCTTTTCTATTTATTTCTTTTTGCTTCTTTTGGCAAACCCTCTAAAGTTGAACTCTCCCTTTCTATTTTTTCTTTTATTTATTTTGGCAATTATTGAACCAACCCTCCATTCCCTCTTTTCATGATTTAGAAGACAACCATATTTTTTAGATGGAAAAAGGGAACACTAGTGGTAAGGAGATGGCGACGATGACAATGGGACTTGAGCACGAAACCACTATTCCCAAGTTTAAGTGACGTAAGGTGTCGGCGGTTCGGGTCTTTCCACCTAGATGTGAAAGAGGGGCTACAACAGACCTCGGATTACATAGGCAAATCACAGTCGAGCAAGGTAAGTATAGTTTGTCCATCGGTAAGTGAGTGTAGTGGAATTATTTTATATTAATAGGTAGCGACTAATGAAGAATAATATTTGAATATAGGTTCTAGCGATTATGCTTACTTAGTACTCTATGTGGTCAAGTGTGTACTTCTAACCTATGTTTGATTGTTTGTTATAAAGCCGAAGGAGTGTACAAACACCGCACCAACAACGGGCCGGCAAAAGCCGAAATCCTGAAAAGCCAAAATGTCAAAATCCCGAAAAGTCGAAAAGCTGAAAGTTTGGCACCGGCAACCACACTAGTGTGCAAACACTTGTGTGGAGATACCGATATGACGATAGAGACTCTGTAGGCAATTCCATGGACTCGGGCCACCGTTTGGCCAACTGGGCTGAAATGGGCCAAATGGGCTGATGGGCCCGTAGGCCATCACAAGTAAAATGTATGGTTTAGTAAGTTTTGACGAGTAGATTAGGCTAATTACATGTTTTTGGTAGAATTGAGCCTAACAGGCCATATAAGTGTATGGGCCCCATTTGGGCTACATATTGGGCTTTTAGGCCCTAATGGATTTGTAACACTTACAAAATTTGGGTAATACTCAGTGAATAACGGTAAATGTGTTAATGGGCCAGAAGGTGTACCTGAGCCCATGATAAGGTAAGATCGATATGCTTTTAAGTGAAAAATGACGAATATGCCCCTAAGATAAAATGACTGAAATGTCCTTTTGTGTTACATATATGATGTTGTATGTTTTATGTATGAATTTGTATCTGTTGCATTCATTTGATATTATGCTGCATATGGGTTGGGTTATGATTGGCAGAAGTGTATATGGGGGTTGCATGGTCGCTTGACGACTGTGGATCCAACGAAGGCTTTTAAGCCCCAAGTAGCTCTACTGCAACAATGAATAGTGCCGCAACTGGTGCTACAATGAAGGCTTTTAAGCCACGAGCAGCTCTGCTACAACAATGAGTGGTGCTGCAATCTATATCACAACGAGCGTATAAGGATGGGGGGTCGAGTATCTCCCCATAGGAGTGTAGGGTTGGAAGGGGGTGTACGGGGTTGGTTATGGGTAATTGTGCATTGCATGCGCATATTGATTTCTATGATATGGGCTTGGGCCCAATCGAGGCCACATGGACTTAGGCCCAAAGGCCACTGTATATTATGATATGGGCTCAGGCTCAATTGAGGCCACTATGGGCTAAGGCCCAAAGGCCACCGTTATTGAATGGGGCTTAGGCCCAGTCTGATTGTTCCATGATTATTTGTTTGTCGAGGGTCGTACACACTGAGTTTCGAAGCTCACTCTCTCTTTTAATTTTTTCGATGACCCTCAGTAGGTGGTTTGACGTACAGGAGGACTTAGAGGCGGCCACACTACAAGTTGATTAGTAAATTAGTAGTTTCATTCATTTTAACAAAAGTTATTTTATTTTATTATTTATTTATTTATTGGGTTGTAATAAGGCCTTTAAATTTCTAGATTACAAACTTGGGATTTTATTTACAGTTACTATTTTAAATTAAGCTTCCGCAACAATTAAGGTTTTATAAGTAATAACATCTTAAAAAAGGGGAATAATTTTTTTAAATAAACCACGTCTGGAATTGATCAAATGCAAACTAAGGTTTTACACAAATTTTAAACAAGAAGGGTTTTTAATGAAAACACGGTTTTCGAACAATATTTCAATGTGACACGCTGGACTCAGACCTAACTTCTAGGCTGGGTTTGGAGTGTTACAAAAAGACCTTTCAAAACTTCACCAAAATACAATCTTCCTTACCTTGCGTGAACGAAGTCCTTAGACCACCTAAAGCCACTGACTACAGCCGACTACACTTCTTAGCCAAATATCTGTAATAGCACACACCTTGTTAGACAAAATCGTCTATGAGAAAATGACTTAAAGTCCGAACACATAGTTATAGAGCATTCGACCATATAACACTTACTCCGAAATTAATCGATTGTCGATGGAGGGGTTTTTAAATCCTCAGATAACTCTTCACCCTTCATGGACTTGAACCCAACCACATATTCGTAACCAATGGAACAAAAAATCAGTATACAAAGACCAAAACATTCAGTTTTAACCCATCAAGAAGATCAAGAAGTAAGAACACAACATCAAAGTCGAAACAACACTTACCTAAAATTGATTGGTAGAGAAGGGAAAAGTTGAAGAAATCGACTAGGACAGATTATTATATTCGGCCAAGAACCCAAAATGAAGAGGAAGTGATAAGGAGCAAGTTCACAGAAGAGGCTTCACGAAGCAATCGGCTATGATTGAGAAGAATGAGAAGTAAAAAAGAAAGATGAAGAAAAGATGAAGAAAAGTGAAATTGAAAGAAATAAGAAGAAGATAAAAATAATAGAAGACTTTGAAAACCAAAAATAGGGCCGAATGATGAAGAAATAAAAATAAAAAGAGAAAGAATGGTACTAGTTTTGATGTAAGTTAACAAAACTAGAAAGTGAGAGGGAACTATTCGGCAACTCACAAGAGGCAAGAAAAGAGAACAATATCAGCACTTCGGGACTTTAAGCAAAAGACCAAAAAGAGCTGAAAAGCCAAAATGAATTCTAAAAACCAAACCGCAAATCCTACCCACTAAAATCACAATCGGCACAACAACAAAACAACCTCAAAAGCCTTCAATATGCCAAATGCCCACTACCAAAAAGTCCCCTAGCCAAATTTGTAACTCCCCCCCAATAACCCAATCGGCTCCAACTTTACTCCCCGATGAAATCCACGATTTTCTCCCCTTTTTTCTCCTCCTAATCTCTACCAACCTCATCCATATCCCATGATCTCCTACTTTTGGCCAATTCTACAACAACCTCAGCAGAAACCTATTACAACTCAAACGCCTGGCATCACAGTTGCAAAAATAAACACTCTAAAGCTCCCTCCATGATTCGAACCCCAATTCTCCTGGCCATACCTATAATGCCACTCCACTAGGCCACAAGCTCTTCTTGTGACATAATCCAGTCACAATTTAATATAAGGCCTAAACGCTAACATCAAGGTTCCTTTAAGCCCAAAAATTAAAATTTTGCCAAAGGCTAGACTTGAACCCAGGCTTCTTAAAAACCCTCAAACACACCCAAAAAACCCAGCCAGTAAATCATACATGCAAATTTTTCAAATTAAGCAAAATTAAATACCCCATAATTTGGGGCGTTACATATGCTCTTCAATTTAATCTTTTAGCATCTAGAACTCATATTTATCAACTTTTTCAATCAAGCCCTAATAGGCAAATTAAACATGTAATTCATAAAATTTTCTGTTGATACTCTAACACATGCATCTAATTACTCGGTAAATTATAAAAATTTATCAGAATAAATATTTCTATCTCAGATTCGTGGTTTCGCAACCACTATTCCTTTTACGCCTATTTCGAGATGTTACATTTCTCGCCCCATTAGGGATTTTCGTCCCCGAAAATCTTACCTGTGAATAGATTTGGATACTATTTTTGCATAGCCTCTTCGGGCTCTCATGTAGCCTCATCTACCCCATGCTTATTCCATAATACTTTCACAAGTGCAATGCTTTTATTCCTTAGTTGCTTGACCTCTCGAGCTAAAATCTTTATCGGTTCTTCACCGTAAGTCATGTCTTGCTGAATCTCAACCTCTATCATGTGAAATCACATGTGACGGATCAGAACGGTAATGATGTAACATGGACACATGGAACACATCATGAATCTTCTCTAACTCTGGCGGTAAAGCTAACTGATATGATAATGGCCCAACTCTTTCAGTCACCTCAAACGATCCAATAAAACATGGACTTAGTTTGCCTTTCTTGCCAAATCTAAAGACTTTCTTCCATGGGGATACTTTCAAAAACACTTTGTCACCAACTTGATACTCGATCTCTTTTCTTTTCAAGTCTGCATAAGACTTTTGTCTATCTGAAGCTGCTTTCAAGCAATCTCTAATAACTTTCACTTTCTCTTCAGTTTCTTTAACTAAATCAACCTCGTAAATCTGATTTTCTTTAAGCTCTGTCCAATACAAAGGTGTGCGACATTTACGTCCATATAAAGCTTCATAAGGTGCCATCTTCAAGCTTGACTGGTAATTATTATTATAGGTAAACTCTACTAGTGGCAAATATTTCTCCCAACCACCTTGAAATTCTAAGACACAACATTTGAGCATATCCTCAAGTATCTGAATAACTCTCTCTGACTGACCATCGGTCTGAGGATGGAAAGCTATAATAAAACTCAACTTTGTGCCCAAAGCTTCCTGTAATTCTCCCAAAACCGCAAAGTGAATCTCGGGTCTCTATCTAAGATAATCGATAACGGTACTCCATGTAGTCTAACTATCTCTGAAATATACAACTCGGCCAACTTGTCAAGTGAATAATCCATACGAATAGGAATAAATGAACCGACTTCGTTAGCTTATCAATCACAACCTATACTGCTTCTTTCTTTCTCGGTGTCAATAGCAATCCTGTCACAAAATCCATGGCAATTCGGTCTCATTTCCACTTAGGAACTAACACAAGCTACAATAATCCTGAACGTACATGATGTTCAACTTTTACCTGCTGACAGATCAAGCATCTAGAAACAAACTCTGAGATATCTCTCTTCATTCCTACCCACTAATATATTTTCTTTAAATCATTATACATCTTTATACTACCTGGATGAATAGACAAGGAACTGCTATGTGCTTCCTCTAAGATCTTTCGAATAAGCTCATCATTCTTTGGTACACATATTCGATTTTTGAACATTAAACAACTGTCAGAACTGATTTGAAAATCTGACTCTATACCCGACTCAAACTGAGCTCTTTTGGCTCACAACTCACTGTCATCTTTCTGAACTTCACAAATTTCTTCAAGAAACATTAGGTTAGCTCTTAATTCGGCTAAGATAGAACCATCATCTGATAAGGTTAAACTAGTGTTCAAAGCTCTTAATGTAAATAAAGATTGTCTACTCAAAGCATTAACAACTACGTTTGCCTTACCTGGGTGATAATCAATCACTAGTTTATAATCTTTAATCAACTCTAGCCATTTTCTTTACCTCAAGTTCAAATCTTTCCGAGTCATCAAGTATTTCAAACTTTTATGATTAGTAAATATTTGGCATTCCTCACCATACAACTGATGTCTCCAAATTTTCAACGCAAATACAATGGCAGCTAGTTCTAAATCATGTGTCGGATAATTTTTCTCATGTGGCTTTAGCTGTCTAGAGGCATAAGTAATTACCATTCCTTCTTGCATAAGTACACAGTCTAGTCCATTCAAGGGCGCATCACTATAAATCATAAACTCTTTACCTGGTTCTGGTTGTATTAAGATAGGAGCTTCAGTCAATAATGCCTTTAACTTGTCCAAACTCTGCTGACACTTTTCAGTCCATTCAAACTTGACATCTTTCTCTAGCAATATTGTCAATAAGGTAGCTATCATGGAAAATCCCTCTACAAATCGCCTATAATAATCGTTGAGACCAAGAAAAATTCTGACCTCTGATACATTTCTGGGAGGCTTCCAATCAACAATAGCTGAAATCTTGCTCAGATCAACTCTAATACCTTCATTTGAGACTATATGTCTAAGAAAATTGACTTTTCGTAACCATAACTCGCTTTTGTTAAACTTGGCATAAAGCTGATTATCTCTCAAAGTCTATAAAACTATTCTCAAATGCTCTGAATGCTCAGTCTCATCATGAGAATAAATCAAAATATCATCAATAAACACAACTACAAATTTATCCAAGTAAGGTCTGAAAATTCGATTCATTAAGTCCATGAAAATGGCGGGAGCATTAGTTAAGCCAAATGGCATCACAAGGAACTCATAATGGCCATACCTAGTCTGGAAAGCAGTCTTTGGAACATTTGACTCTTTAACTTGCAACTGATAATATCCGGATCTTAAATTTATCTTGGAGAATACAATAGCTCCCTTCAATTGATCAAACAAATCGCCAATTCTAGGTAGTGGATACTTGTTCTTAATAGTTACCTTGTTAAGCTACCGATAATCTATGCACAATCTCATCAAACCATCTTTCTTTTTCCCAAAGAGTACTGGTGCACCCCATGGTGAACAACTAGGTTTTGCAAAGCCTTTATCTGTTAATTCCTGCAATTGAACTTTCAATTCTTTCAATTCCATTGGAGCCATTCTATAAGGAGCAATAGAAATGGGTGTTGTACCCGGAACCAACTCAATACCAAACTCAACTCCTCTGATAGGAGGAAAACCTGGCAGTTCTTTCGGAAACACATTAGGAAACTCACATACTACAGGCACTGATTCAATTTTCAACTTTGGATCTTTAGTATTCAACACAAAAGCAATATAAGCTTTATATCCTTTCCTCAAGCATTTCTGAGCAGACATAATAGAAATCGTGGCAATTGAACTATCTGACTCATCTAAATTAACCCGAAAAATTTCACCATTTTCACATTTCAACTCAATGAATTTCTTTCCATAATTCACTATCACGTCATGCGCAGTCAACCAACCCATACCAAGAATCACATCAAACTCATCAAATGGCAATAGCATGAGATCGGCCGAAAAATAGTAACCTTTAATCATCAAAGGGTAATTTTTACATACTTTGTCTACTAATACATACTGACCTAATGGATATGATACTTTAATCACAAATCCTATAGACTCTATGGTCATGTTCATACTAGGCATCAATTTCATGCAAAAATAAGAATAGGTCAAACCCGGATCAATCAAAGTAATAACATTAACATCATGAAGAGAAAATGTACCCATAATTACGTCGGGGGAGGATGCCTCTTTATGAGCACGGATAGTATAGGTCCTTGCAGGTGCTCTAACATTTGGTCTCACTGCTGAATCTCTAGATGCACCTCTACCTGCCCTTATTCCCAAATTTCTCTGAGGTCTGCCTGTAATTGGGGCATTGTCTGATCTTACACTTGGTATTACTTCTCTTTTAACCATCTAAGGACACTCCTGAATGAAATGATCCACTGCACCATATCGGAAACAACCAGTCTCGGTTGCTCGACATTGACCTAGATAATGTCGACCATATTGAGGACACTTGGGGTCTATTAGGCTGAATACTCCCAACACTCACAATTGAAGTGGTCTGAGCTTTCTGACCCATAAATCTTCTACCTCTGTTTCAGCTAGAATACCCTGCTAAAAAATTAGATCTCATACAGAACTCTCTAGGCCTCTTGGATGTAGACTGAAGGGATTTACTCATCTGTCTTTTCTTCGTGTCTTGCATCTCAATTTCAGTTTTACCCTTTCTTCGTGTCTTGCAACTCCTTTGCCTTACAAGCTCTTTCAACTAAAATGATGAACTCTTTTCTTTCTAGAACACCGACTGACAGTTGAATACCATCATTGAGCCCATCTTCAAATCTCTTGCACATAATAGCTTCAGATGACACACACTCTCGAGCATAATTGCTGAGTCTGACAAATTCACATTCATATTCAGTCACTGTCATCCTACCCTACTTTAGTTCAAGGAATTCTTTTCTTTTCTAGTCAATGAACCTCTGACTAAAATATTTCTTACGAAACTTCTCCTGAAAGGAATCCCAGGTAACCCGTTCTTTCGGTCCTACTGACACAAGTGTCTTCCACCAAGAGTAGGCCAAGTCTCATAAAGTGATACAACACACTTCATGCATTCTTTAGGTTTGTAGTATAACTCGTCAAAGACCCTGATAGTATTCTCGAGCCAAAATTTAGCTTTCTCTACATCGTCATCTTTAATAGCCCGAAACTCCTCGGCCCTTTATTTTCTAATTTTATCAACTGGTGGCTTCTCTCTTCTGACTGTATTTGTAACTGGGGAAGCTACATGGGTAGTCTGAGGATCATGAGGGGGTAGAGGTCTAGCGGTCGGATTCGTATGAACGAACTCGGCAAACCATTCATTCATAGCTTTGAAGAAGGCTTCTCGAGCCCCTCTTCCCTGACTAACTGTAACAGGCCTTTCACTACTATATGGTGGAACTATCCCTTCTACAGGAGTGGGTGGGTTACTTTCTACATCATCTGCACCAGCTCCTTTGGGATCCATAACTATAAAAGAAAAACATTTTAAAATCGTCAGGAGTCGTCACACTATCAAAATATAAGTATGGCATGTATAGCAAGACTGTGACAGCCCTATTTCCGACCCTAGTCGGGAAGTGGTTTCGTAACCACTAAACCGAATCCTAATAAATAAAGAAAATAAAAATATTTATTAAACACGATATCACACGTTTAATTTTTGTGCTAAAACTTTATGTGTGAAATTGAAAGGTTTGAATTTGATTTGATATGTGTGATTTTCGAATTAAAGGACTAAATTGATAAGTATCTTGATGTTGTGGCTACATTGCAAGAGGGAGGATTTTATAAGCTTGCAAAATTAAAGGCTTTGCATGTCAATTTGGCCTTTTTGTTTTAATGGCCGACCATGCATGATGGTGGGTTAGTAAACTTCATCATTTTATGGGTTAATAAATAAATATTATGAAATATGGTTAAATTAAAATTAGATAATAAATGAAATAATAATGAAAAGGGTGAAAAAAACAAGAAAGCTCATTTTGTTCTTCTTACCGTGAATTGAAGAAAGAAAAGGGAGGAAAGAAACATTCTTGAAATCGGTCTTGGCTAAGGAAAATATTAAGGTAAGATTGGCTGATTTCTTTGGTAGATTTAGGTGTTTTCTTTGTGTTAGCTAATATTCTACCGTGCCCATAGGTTACACTTAGTTGAACTTGAAGAAAAATCCATTCGGTCATGAAACTTTACATGTGTTAAATGTTTGATTTTGTGTGGTATGTTTAATGAAGATTGTACTTGTAAATGCCGTATGAAATTTGCATAGAAAACCATCATGTTTATGAATGAGCTTTCGGTTGAGCTTGTATTAACCTTGTCAAATTTTCTTAGTGAGGGTTAAGGTGAGTGTGTCGGTTAGGAACTTTGAGAATTCATTAAGGGGCTATTCTGTTAATACCGTGAGTGGATGTGTCCCAAAGTGGTATATGAGTTAAGTTGTTAAATTGTAAGAAAGAACTTGTGTGAAGTATGCCCTCTAGCATTCGGCCAATGTGTTTTATCAAGAGAAGAAAAAAAAAATCCTTAGTCACCCTTATTAATTATCAAATTAAAATGTTTTGATTTGATACATTACAGCTTTCGGCAATGGGGTGTAGTATGTTAATAAAATGTTTATTCATGAACGAATTGAAGTGTATGTATATTAGATTTATAGATGTTTTTCTTTTATTTTGTGACTAATGGTGTTTTTTTTTAATTGGGCCGAATGTGTGAAATTGTTAAGTATGTATTTCTTGTGTTATGTAAGAGAATTTAATTAAATGAGGTTTAATGTAAATTAAATTGTTTAAATATTAAGCTCAAGAGCCTAAAAGGATAGCATCGGACAAGGGAAAAACCAAGATTTCGGAATAGTCGGACCGTACCTACTCAAAAAAAAACACGAGGTAAGATTTAAGTAATGAAATTCGCTCTATTATTCGATTAAGCATGATGACTATGTCTAGTTACTTAGATTTGGTATTTGTTATGGCAAGTTTCGTGGGAAAAAAAAAATGGCAATAGAGCCTATAGTTCGGTAGAAATAAAGTTTACATGCCTCAACTTGAAATGGGAATTTCTTTTGTACCGAAGGGCAAGATAATTAGTGGATATGTTGTGCTATGTATTAAAGAATTTCATATACATGTGAATGTTAAATTGAAAACAAATGTGTGAAAGATATGTTGAATGATCCGTTTATATAAGGCTATAGTGAAATACCCGGGCTATGTCCCGAAGGGCCTTCGTGCCAGTGAAATATCCGGGCTACGTTCCGAAGAGCCTTTGAGCTAGTGATATATCCGGATTATCTTCGAAGGGCACTTATGCCATAGTAATGTCCGGGTCCAGCCCGAAGAGCCTTTAGGCTAGAGCATATTTGGTTTAATCCCAAATGTAATAACGCTAAAATGGGTGCTATGTTATAATCATCACGAATGTAGGTATTTATTTCCTCAAGTAAATCAGGTACGTACCCATACTAGATATGGAATGGAATTCATTTAGTTCTTTGCCACAAATTGAGTTCGGATGTTCTAATTATTGTTTGAAGTTACGTCAAGGAAAGACATACATAGGAGGTGTGAACCTCAAACTTTAAAGTGTGATACTAGATTGAATCATTTAACTTTACATACATTAGATTTGTGGTGAGGATACAAGCATACACGAGGACACGCGTAAAACATGGTTAGCCTTGAATATTAATGTATGTTTCGGCCAAGGGAAAGATGTTAATGACTATGATATGAACTCCAATTTTGAGAAATAATTAGGTTATGTATGCAAGATGATTGTCCGATTTAGCTAATAAAGGTTCGATCGATTTGAAAAGTTCTCGGTATAAATGTATAAATGTCTAGTTTTTTAGATGTTTTTAAGCTCTTAAACTTACTAAGCAAATAAATGCTTACACTGTTGCTTTATACTTTTCTGTTTTATAGATTTTGTTCGTTGGCTACGGTCTCGGGAACCTCTCATTCGAAGTCATCTCTACTATCAAGACCGGTTCGGTACCTAATAAATTAAACTCTCGTAAATGGCATGTATAGGAAGTACCTCTTGATTGCCGAATTAAGAATTTTGATTTTTGAATATGTATATATATATATATACATGATAGCCATGCGCAAATGGCTTACTCATCCTTTAGTTATGAATATTTTGCTGAATGAAATGTTATAAGTTTTAAACGATGGAAATGTTTAAAAGGACTTAACACCAATTACCTTGCCAATAAGAAAATTTGGTTAGATGTTTCTTTAGTAATTGCTCTCTTTCGAACTTTGGGAAATGAGAGTAAGGGTTGAATGGTACGAATTGTGTTATCTATAAATGTTCAAATTGGATGAATGATGTGGCCGGTGTTTGTGAGTTGTCAGGTAACGTCACTTAACCCTCCTGCGATGGGAACGGGTTTAGGGGCGTTACAACTTTATTGGTATCAGAGCTACAGTTTAGTCGATTCTCGGACTACCGTAGTAAGTATGAGTCTAAATATACATGCCATGTAGTGTCAATTTGATAGTGAGATGACTTCTAATATTTGAAATGTAATTCTTGGTATAGAATGGATCCCGAACCTGACCGAACCGTAGCGGACGATGTAGAGAGTGTAGCTCCTGCTTCCGCATAAGGGACAGCGCCACCAGACTCTCAGCCAAATGTCAGTCATCGAGATGATGATATAAGACCAGCTTTTTATGCAATGATGAGTGACTGGTTCGCTCAATTTGCTAGATCAAATCCGGCTGTTCCGCAACCTCCACCCCCGAATGCTCCATTTCCGATCTTCACAACCCCTCCTGTGACCGATCCTGTGAGATCGAGTAGACCCCCTGTTGACAAAATTAGAAAATATGGGGCTGAAGAGTTCCGGGCTACCCCCAGTGACGATGCCGAGCGGGCCGAGTTTTGGCTCGATAATACCATCCGAGTGTTCGATGAACTGTCCTGCACACCCGAGGAGTGTCTTAAATGTGCGGTGTCTCTATTACGTGACGCTGCTTACTACTGGTGGAATACTCTGATTTCTGTTGTCCCGAAGGAACGGGTCAATTGGGAATTCTTCCAAACCGAATTCCGTAAGAAGTACATCAGCCAGAGATTCATCGATCAAAAACGTAAAGAATTCCTAGAACTCAAACAAGGTCAGATGTCAGTGGCCGACTATGAGAGAGAGTTTGTACGCCTCAGCCGCTATGCTCGTGAATGTGTATCCTCTGAGGCCATCATGTGTAAGCGTTTTGAAGATGGATTAAATGAAGATATCAGATTGTTGGTGGGGATTCTGGAGATTAAGGAGTTTGTCGTGCTAGTCGAGCGGGCTTGTAAAGCTGAAGAACTCAGTAGTGAGAAAAGAAAAGCCGAAGGTGGAGATAGGGAGTTTCGTAAGAGGTCCGCGGGGAAATCTGTTCAACAAGCGTCCAAGAAGACTAGAGATGACATGGGCCGATCTAAAAATACATCGAGTTTTTCTAGATCTGAACGTACTCGACCTCCTGCGAGTTCGCGGGCCACTTCTATTGCCAGTGTCGGAAATGAACGTCGGGTTAGACTGGATTGCAACTATTGTGGTAAATGGCATCCGGGGAGTTGTAGGCATCATGACCGCTCCTGTTTTCGATGTGGTTCTGCCGACCATTTTATTAAAGATTGTCCGAGAAATGATGAACGCACTCCTGATTCGACTCAGAGACCTAGTGGCGCAGTTTCACGGGGTAGACCACCGCGGCGAGGTGGAAATTTTAGCGGCAGTCAGAGAGGGACTAGAGACACTGCGGTTAGATCCGAGGCTCGTGCACCTGCCAGAGCGTACGCCATCCGTGCTCGCGAGGAAGCTTCTTCTCCGGATGTTATTACTGGTACTTTCACCCTTTTTAACACTGATGTTATTGCTCTGATTGATCCTGGTTCAACCCATTCTTATGTATGTGAAACTTTAGCCTCCAGTAAGACTCTTCCTGTTGAGTCTACTGAATTTGTAATTCGAGTGTCAAACCCTTTGGGCCGTTGTGTTTTAGTTGATAAAATATGCAAGAAATGTCCGTTAATGGTTCGAGATTTTTGTTTTCCGGCTGACTTGATGCTTCTACCATTCGACGAATTTGACATTATTCTCGGAATGGACTGGTTGACCGTTCATGATGCGATAGTGAATTGCAAGCTAAAGACTATCGATTTACGATGTTCAAATAATGAAATAATCCGAATTGAGTCCATTGATCTAAGTGGGCAGCCTGCCGTAACTTCGACCATGTCAGCTCAGAAATACGTGAGAAAAGGTTACGAAGCGTATTTGGCTTATGTGTTAGATAACCAAGTTTCTGACCGAGAACTTGAGACGGTGCCCGTAGTCTGCGAGTTTTCGGATGTGTTCCCCAAAGAATTACCGGGATTGCCGCCTGTAAGAGAAGTCGAGTTCAGTATAGAGTTGATTCCTGGTACGACACCGATTTCGATTGCTCCGTATCGTATGGCACCTACCGAGCTAAAGGAATTGAAATCTCAGTTGCAAGAGTTGACAGACAGAGGCTTTGCACGACCTAGTTTTTCGCCTTGGGGTGCACCGGTTTTGTTCGTGAAAAAGAAAGACGGGACCATGAGAATGTGCATCGATTATCGACAACTGAATAAAGCCACGGTAAAGAATAAATATCCGTTGCCCCGGATTGATGACTTGTTCAATCAGTTGAGAGGAGCCTCAGTATTTTCGAAGATTGACTTACGATCCGGCTATTATCAGTTGAGAGTTAGAGATTCGGACATACCGAAGACAGCATTCAGAACGAGATACGGTCACTATGAGTTTTTAGTGATGCCGTTTGGACTCACCAATGCCCCCGCAGTATTCATGGATTTAATGAATCGGGTATTTAGGCCGTTTTTGGACCGTTTCGTAGTAGTGTTCATTGACGATATTTTGATCTATTCTCGTGATGAGTCAGAGCATACCGAGCATTTGAGACTGGTACTTCAGACTTTGAGGGATAACCAATTGTATGCGAAGTTTAGTAAGTGCGAATTTTGGTTGCATGAAGTCGGTTTCTTGGGCCATATAGTATCTGCTTCGGGTATTCGAGTGGATCCGAACAAAATTTCAGCTATCCTCGACTGGAAACCTCCTAAAAACACTACCGAAGTTCGAAGCTTTTTAGGACTTGCTGGTTATTACCGACGTTTCGTCAAGGGTTTTTCGATGATTGCGACTCCATTGACGAGGCTGCTGCAGAAGGATGTCAAGTTTGAGTGGTCGGATAAATGTCAGAAAAGCTTCGACCAGCTGAAAACCCTTTTGACGGAAGCGCCTGTGTTGGTTCAGCCAGAAACGGGTAAAGAATTTGTAGTTTATAGTGACGCGTCTTTGAACGGTTTGGGCTGCGTGTTGATGCAAGAAGGCCGGGTTATTGCTTATGCTTCGAGACAGTTGAAGCCGCACGAACGAAATTATCCGACTCATGACCTTGAACTAGCCGCTATTGTTTTTGCTTTGAAGATTTGGCGACACTATCTGTACGGTGAAAAATGTCACATCTTCTCCGATCATAAAAGTCTCAAGTATCTGATGTCTCAAAAAGATTTGAATTTGAGACAAAGGCGGTGGCTGGAATTGCTAAAAGACTATGAGCTCATTATCGATTATCACCCGGGGAAAGCTAACGTAGTCGCAGATGCCCTTAGCCGAAAATCCTTATTTTCATTGCGAGCTATGAACGTGAAGCTGACGATGTCAGGAGATGGTGTGTTGATTGCCGAATTGGTAGCAAGACCTATGCTACTTCAACAGATTAGTGAGGCTCAGAAAGCCGACGATGATTTAGTTGCCAAACGAGTTCGGTGTGAGTCAACTGTGGATTCCGCATTTCGGGTCGACGAAAATGATTGTTTGAGATTTAAAGACCGAGTGTGTGTGCCGAAAAAGTCAGAGTTAGTTTCGATGATTTTAAACGAAGCACATAGTAGCCGCATGTCGGTCCATCCGGGTAGTACGAAAATGTATAACGACTTGAAGCATCAGTATTGGTGGCACGGCATGAAATGAGACATCTCTGATTTTGTATCTAAATGTTTAGTATGTCAGCAAGTAAAAGCTGAACATCAAGTACCGTCGGGGTTACTTCAACCGATTTTGATACCCGAGTGGAAATGGGATCGCGTTACGATGGACTTTGTGTCGGGTTTGCCGTTGACTCCGAGCAAGAAGAACTCTATATGGGTTGTTGTTGATCGATTAACGAAATCAGCCCATTTCATTCCTGTTCGCACTGACTTTTCGCTTGATAAGTTAGCAGAATTATACGTCTCTCAGATTGTGCGATTGCATGGGGTGCCGACTTCTATTGTTTCTGATCGAGACCCTCGGTTTACTTCTAGATTTTGGAGGAAGCTGCATGAAGCTCTGGGTACTAAGCTCCATTTCAGCACCGCTTTTCATCCGCAGACGGATGGTCAATCCGAACGGGTTATTCAGATACTCGAAGACATGTTGAGATGTTGCATCCTCGAGTTTAGCAGCTCGTGGGAGAAATATTTACCTTTGGTTGAATTCGCGTATAATAACAGCTTTCAGACAAGTATTCAGATGGCACCTTACGAAGCTCTTTACGGTCGTAAATGCCGTACTCCTCTGTTCTGGACCGAGCTTAGTGAGAATAAGATTCTCGGAGTTGATTTAGTTAGAGCAGCGGAACAAAAAGTAAAGTTAATTCGTGACAATTTGAGAATAGCCTCCGATCGTCAGAAATCGTACGCGGATTTAAAGCGTAAAGACATCGAGTACCAAGTTGGTGATAAGGTGTTTCTGAAAGTTTCGCCGTGGAAAAAGATACTCCGCTTTGGTCGAAAAGGCAAGTTGAGTCCAAGATTCATTGGACCATATGAAGTTTCAGAACGTATTGGGCCGGTTGCTTATCGACTAACTCTGCCCCCTGAACTTGAAAAGATCCACAACGTCTTTCATGTATCGATGCTCCGTCGCTATAGATCCGACCCGTCGCATGTGATTAGTCCGTCAGAAATTGAAATTCAATCTGATTTGAGCTATGAGGAAGAACCGATTCGTATTTTGACCCGCGAAATAAAGGAATTGCGAAACAAGAAGGTCCCCTTAGTAAAAGTTCTATGGCTCAAGCATGGGATCGAAGAAGCGACTTGGGAACCTGAGAACCTTATGAAGGAAAGATACCCAAACCTGTTTACCGGTAAGATTTTCGAGGACGAAAATTTTCTTAAAGGGGGGGGAGTTGTGACAGCCCTATTTCCGACCCTAGTCGGGAAGTGGTTTCGTAACCACTAAACCGAATCCTAATAAATAAAGAAAATAAAAATATTTATTAAACACGATATCACACGTTTAATTTTTGTGCTAAAACTTTATGTGTGAAATTGAAAGGTTTGAATTTGATTTGATATGTGTGATTTTCGAATTAAAGGACTAAATTGATAAGTATCTTGATGTTGTGGCTACATTGCAAGAGGGAGGATTTTATAAGCTTGCAAAATTAAAGGCTTTGCATGTCAATTTGGCCTTTTTGTTTTAATGGCCGACCATGCATGATGGTGGGTTAGTAAACTTCATCATTTTATGTGTTAATAAATAAATATTATGAAATATGGTTAAATTAAAATTAGATAATAAATGAAATAATAATGAAAAGGGTGAAAAAAACAAGAAAGCTCATTTTGTTCTTCTTACCGTGAATTGAAGAAAGAAAAGGGAGGAAAGAAACATTCTTGAAATCGGTCTTGGCTAAGGAAAATATTAAGGTAAGATTGGCTGATATCTTTGGTAGATTTAGGTGTTTTCTTTGTGTTAGCTAATATTCTACCGTGCCCATAGGTTACACTTAGTTGAACTTGAAGAAAAATCCATTCGGTCATGAAACTTTACATGTGTTAAATGTTTGATTTTGTGTGGTATGTTTAATGGAGATTGTACTTGTAAATGCCGTATGAAATTTGCATAGAAAACCATCATGTTTATGAATGAGCTTTCGGTTGAGCTTGTATTAACCTTGTCAAATTTTCTTAGTGAGGGTTAAGGTGAGTGTGTCGGTTAGGAACTTTGAGAATTCATTAAGGGGCTATTCTGTTAATACCGTGAGTGGATGTGTCCCAAAGTGGTATATGAGTTAAGTTGTTAAATTGTAAGAAAGAACTTGTGTGAAGTATGCCCTCTAGCATTCGGCCAATGTGTTTTATCAAGAGAAGAAAAAAAAAAAAATCCTTAGTCACCCTTATTAATTATCAAATTAAAATGTTTTGATTTGATACATTACAGCTTTCGGCAATGGGGTGTAGTATGTTAATAAAATGTTTATTCATGAACGAATTGAAGTGTATGTATATTAGATTTATAGATGTTTTTCTTTTATTTTGTGACTAATGGTGTTTTTTTTTAATTGGGCCGAATGTGTGAAATTGTTAAGTATGTATTTCTTGTGTTATGTAAGAGAATTTAATTAAATGAGGTTTAATGTAAATTAAATTGTTTAAATATTAAGCTCAAGAGCCTAAAAGGATAGCATCGGACAAGGGAAAAACCAAGATTTCGGAATAGTCGGACCGTACCTACTCAAAAAAAAACACGAGGTAAGATTTAAGTAATGAAATTCGCTCTATTATTCGATTAAGCATGATGACTATGTCTAGTTACTTAGATTTGGTATTTGTTATGGCAAGTTTCGTGGGAAAAAAAAAAAAAATGGCAATAGAGCCTATAGTTCGGTAGAAATAAAGTTTACATGCCTCAACTTGAAATGGGAATTTCTTTTGTACCGAAGGGCAAGATAATTAGTGGATATGTTGTGCTATGTATTAAAGAATTTCATATACATGTGAATGTTAAATTGAAAACAAATGTGTGAAAGATATGTTGAATGATCCGTTTATATAAGGCTATAGTGAAATACCCGGGCTATGTCCCGAAGGGCCTTCGTGCCAGTGAAATATCCGGGCTACGTCCCGAAGAGCCTTTGAGCTAGTGATATATCCGGATTATCTTCGAAGGGCACTTATGCCATAGTAATGTCCGGGTCCAGCCCGAAGAGCCTTTAGGCTAGAGCATATTTGGTTTAATCCCAAATGTAATAACGCTAAAATGGGTGCTATGTTATAATCATCACGAATGAAGGTATTTATTTCCTCAAGTAAATCAGGTACGTACCCATACTAGATATGGAATGGAATTCATTTAGTTCTTTGCCACAAATTGAGTTCGGATGTTCTAATTATTGTTTGAAGTTACGTCAAGGAAAGACATACATAGGAGGTGTGAACCTCAAACTTTAAAGTGTGATACTAGATTGAATCATTTAACTTTACATACATTAGATTTGTGGTGAGGATACAAGCATACACGAGGACACGCGTAAAACATGGTTAGCCTTGAATATTAATGTATGTTTCGGCCAAGGGAAAGATGTTAATGACTATGATATGAACTCCAATTTTGAGAAATAATTAGGTTATGTATGCAAGATGATTGTCCGATTTAGCTAATAAAGGTTCGATCGATTTGAAAAGTTCTCGGTATAAATGTATAAATGTCTAGTTTTTTAGATGTTTTTAAGCTCTTAAACTTACTAAGCAAATAAATGCTTACACTGTTGCTTTATACTTTTCTGTTTTATAGATTTTGTTCGTTGGCTACAGTCTCGGGAACCTCTCATTCGAAGTCATCTCTACTATCAAGACCGGTTCGGTACCTAATAAATTAAACTCTCGTAAATGGCATGTATAGGAAGTACCTCTTGATTGCCGAATTAAGAATTTTGATTTTTGAATATGTATATATATATATACATGATAGCCATGCGCAAATGGCTTACTCATCCTTTAGTTATGAATATTTTGCTGAATGAAATGTTATAAGTTTTAAACGATGGAAATGTTTAAAAGGACTTAACACCAATTACCTTGCCAATAAGAAAATTTGGTTAGATGTTTCTTTAGTAATTGCTCTCTTTCGAACTTTGGGAAATGAGAGTAAGGGTTGAATGGTACGAATTGTGTTATCTATAAATGTTCAAATTGGATGAATGATGTGGCCGGTGTTTGTGAGTTGTCAGGTAACGTCACTTAACCCTCCTGCGATGGGAACGGGTTTAGGGGCGTTACAAAGACTCTTACTCATACTGAATGTTCTGAGAACCGACTAAACTCTTGCTCTAATACCAATAAATGCAACACTCCTTACATGATACTGTCGCTGGAGTCGAGCACGAGACGTTACCAGACTTATCTTACTAGTTTGGGGCATAAAAGTTTAATTTTAAAATTAATTCACTTACATTCATCCAACATATCCCTAAAAAGGTCCCTCGAGGCCCTAAAACATGCAATTGAAACGATTCAGGACTAAATCGAGATCATTAAAAATTTTCCAATTACTTACACAAAACAAAACAATTTATTTTACCATTCATAATAAAACTATTAACCTGCGTAATAGTCACTAAATTAATTATAACTCGAGTTACAAATCTCAAAATTTAAATCTGTATTTTTTTCCTGAAACTAGACTCATATATCTTCTTACCATAATTTTTTCAAAATTTTTTATTTGACCAATTAATATAGTTTATTAGTTAAATTCTCCCTTGTATCACAGTCTAGTGGACCTGACCTCTCTTCACTAAAAATCAATTATCTCATTATACAAAATTCGGATAATGTTTTTGTTTGTATCTAAAGAAAATAGACTCACTAAGGAATCTATACATATAAATTATGACTCATAATTATTTTTGTACAATTTTTAGTGAAATTCTAAAAATTAGAATTTTTAGTTAAATTCTATATCCATTCACCATTTAATTCCTTTCCTACAATTTTTAGTGATTTTTCAAAATCACATCACTACTACTATCCCTAAACTGTTTCATAACAAACTTTTACTCTTTCATAATTTCTTTACATTAAACCTCATGTAGGCATACATAACATCAAAACATGTTCTTAATTAGCCATTTCAATAGCTAATCATTATCAAGTATTCACATGCCATTCTTTAGTCATATCATAAGGACATACACACAAAATTGCCAAGTCCCTATACATGCCATAACTTAAAATGTTTCGAATCACAAAATACCAAGATGGCCCTTTGATAGTGTGATACAATCTCCGACGTCCTTACGATTCCCGAGTTGGCTTGGCGATACTATAAAAAGAGAGAAAAGAAAGGGAGTAAGCATAAAGCTTAGTAAGTCTGCATGTAAATAAATAACAACATTCTAAATAAATTTTCTCATTCTTATTTTATCAAAACCACTATAACCTTTAAACTCAAAATGCATAAGTCTTGAATCTTTACCTGAACATTTCAAACATGAACTTATCTTACCTTTCCTTTCGTATACTCTTTGAATTTCCCGTTGAACCACTTGGAATACTAAAGATACACGGGTACCTTTCCTTCTTAAACTTACCATTGCCATGTCTTGACATGGTCTTACGTGGTATCATTGCCTTATGAACTCGCCATTGCCATGCCTTGGCATGGTATTACATAGGATCTTTGCCTTATAGTAGCTTATCAATGCCATGTCTTGACATGGTCTTACATGATTTCCTTACATTGTAAAACTTACCAATGCCATGCCTTGGCATGGTCTTACTTGGTATCCTTAAACCCTAATGTCATGACATTTGTATCCTACACATTCCTAAGGTTCAACCGGGACTTTTAAGTATCATTTCTCCGTCAATTCTTGCTTCAGTCATCAATGGGTAAATTTACAAAATAAATATATAGATGCTGAAAAATAACATCATTAATTATAAATAATAAAACATTGCATTTATTTACCGCAAACTTACCCCGACACAAAATATGATCAAATAGTTTGATCTAGTCCTCAACTTTTTCTTTCCTTGGTCTAACCTTAAATTTCGTTCTTCTTGATCTATAATAGCAAATTTAGCTTATTTAATACTCGCATTTATCAAAACAATCATTGACTCCAACTTTGGAAAAATTACGATTTTGCCCTTAAACTTTTGCATATTTACACTTTTGTCCCAAAGCTCAGAAATTAAACTTTATCCCTAATTCTTATGTTTTATGACATGCTGATCATTTATTTACCTACAACAACATCAAATTCTCACTCTAACATGTACTTACGAACATTAGGTATTTTTACCGATTATGTCATTTTACTCGTTTTCACTTAAAATTGCTTAGCTCAAGTTGTTTAACATAATTTCAAGCTTCATATTCTACCATAAAACATCAAAATAAACACATTTCACCTATGGGTATTTTCCAAATATGAACCCTAGGTTAAAATATTGCTAGAATAAGCTAAATCAAGTTACCGATACTCCAAAAACGTAAATAACATTAAAAACGGGGCTTAGAATCACTTACTATGAGCTTGAGAAGTTGAAGAAACCCTAGCTATGGAGACACCTTGTAGTTTGGCCTTATGGAGAAGATGATAACCATTTTTCCATCTTTTTCCCTTTTTAATCTTTTATTTACTAAATGACTAAAATGCCCTTCATTAAAACTTTAGTTATTTTTATCTATGTATGTCCATTTTTGTCCATGAAAACCTAATGGTCTAATTACTATTTAAGGACCTCTACTTCAATTATGCTCTTCAATTTAATCCTTTAGCATCTAGAACTCATATTTATCAACTTTTTCAAACAAGCCCTAATAGGCAAATTAAACATGTAATTCATAAAATTTTCTATTGATTCTCTAACACATGCATCTAATTACTCAGTAAATTATAAAAATTTATCTGAATAAATTTTTCTATCTCGGATTCATGGTTTCACAACCACTGTTCCGTTTAGGCCCTATTTCGGGATGTTACATATGTGCCCAATTCTAAGCATTCTATTTCTCAATTTTAAGATGTAGGGGACACACGGCCAAACTACATGCCCATGTGCCAGGCCGTGTGTCACATACAGTTAAGACACACTCCTGTATATCTACCTGTGTGGACAAAATAAAGCCATTTCCTAGCCTTATTTCTCACCCAAATTTTCCAAAAACCTACACCAATACTTGCAATCATATACCAACCAATTCAAGTCATATAAATCAAGCTTATTACGAGTTATATCTAAGTTATATTGACATGTATATTGCATTGGATAAGCTTACCAAATTTTCATTTATGTGCTTAGGTAAATTTTGTATTATTTATACTAATTAATTTTCCTTTACCATTTGATTCATATTACTTAGTCATTTCAAACATATCAACTATGATATGTTATTATAGTTATGTACCAAAACATACCATTTTAGCCATTCCAATGGCTAGTTTACAAACATCCATTTTCATACTAACATTGGCTTAATAGTCTATGCATGCCATTATACCAAAGTAAGATTTATATTTATACCAAAACGAGCTAGAGGATAGTGTGATGATACTCCGACCAATCTCTAACCTTTACGAGCTTTCAAGCACTATACAACAAAAGAAAATTGTGACAGCCTAAATTTGGCCCTAATCAGAACAGTGGTTTCGGGACCATGAATCCGAGTCAAAAAAATATTTAAATGTTATTTTTCTGTGTTTTGAATGAGTATATTTGTGTGTGCTAAGTTTTGTATTTAAATTTTGAAGATTTGAGTGCTTAATTATTAAAAATGAGTAAATTGCATCAATTGGTTAATAAGCATGCTGTAATGAAAAATGCCATTGCACCATGTTCTTTGAATATTGCGGTCTTAAATGGAAATTATGCCATTAAGGAATTGTATGGACTGTATAGTATGGAACTGTAAGGGTGAAATCGTTAGTGACTTATGATTATAGGATACTTAGATTGCAAATAAACCTTTTAATTATGTGAGTGCTGATTGTATCCATGCTATATGTGTTTTGTTGATTAATTTTGAAAGGCTAAATAGGTAAAATAATAATTACTTATGATATAATAAAACAAAGCATTAAAAAAATGAAAAAGGGAGCTTGCATGTTCATCTTTTTGGAGAGCCGAATGTTGGTGAAGAATTAGCTTTGAAATTTCGACAATTTGAGATCAAAATTCAAAGTAATTTCCATGTTAGTTTTGTTACATTTTGATATTTTTGAGTTTCCTGATTGATTCTCTTCAAGACCCACGAATTCATTTTTGAGATAGAAGAAAATTTGAGGTTCGGCCATGAACGAGATTTATGAGATTTTGTGTTTGATGTTTTAAAATGAAAGATGGATGTAAGATAAGTATATTTTGAATTATGAGTTTTAGTGAATTTTAGTAAATTTGACTAAATTGCTAAAATAGAAAATTTGAGGGATGAATAGTTAAATATATGAAATGAGGAATCTTGAATAGGCTTCATGAGCATTCGGCCTTATTATGGTGTAAATAAATTTTGATTATCTTGAGTGTTTTGAAATTGTGGATCAAATTGTTAAGGTCCGAATTTTTAAAGGGGCTATTGTGCAAATTATCGTATTACATAATTACTTTGAATGAAGAAAAATTTATCATTTGATTAAGAAGTTAATTGTTTTAAAATTCAAGCTCAAGATCCAAAGAATCGGGACTTGGACCGGGGAAAAGCGAAGTTAGCTAAGTAGTCAACGCAATCGTATGAAATTGTCGAGGTAAGTCATTAAGCTATGTTATGTACTAAATTTTAATAAATATTATACATAAGTGCCGAATTGAATTATTAGAATTTGTTATGTCATTGCTGAATGTGACCTATAAAATGAAGGATATTAGTTATGTTTTCAATGTGAATGCCAAATGTGATTTATAAGGATAAATGATATTGCTATGAGTTAAATGTGATTTCCGAATATGTTATGAAGTAAGAAACTAATCCCTGCCATGAATTAAAATGAGGTTGCTGAATGTGACTTTGAGTCGAAAATGATAAATCAAAGATTTTGATAGTGTTTTTGTTAATGATCAATAGTATAAGTCATGTGTTGGGATATTCGGGCTCCGAGCCTAGTAGGCCCCGTGCCGGTGAATTAAATCAGGCTAAAAGCCTAGCAGGTCTTATACCGGTGGTTAAGTTAGGTATATACATAGCAGGCTATGTGCCGGTGAAATTGATTCAGGTTTTGAACCTAACAAGCTACAAGCCGGTGAATTATTCTCAAGACCACGCTTATAAGAGTTCACTATAGGGTGGAAATAATCAAGTAAATTACTAAATGACTTACAATCTTAGCCATATAGGTAAGTACGTTTGAAGATGAAATGAATTTATAAATTCGGCTAGATGTAAAGTCTTAATGAAGTTGTGTATTCGATTATATGTGTGTTTATATGTAATTGACATAGTTGGCTAAATGTGAGCATATAGTGAATTGACTTACGTGTGGTTATAGGTGAAATTTAAAGTATGTATTTTGTATTTGGAGAATGGTATTATATTCGAATGAGACTAAACTAGGTGTAATTCAAGAAGAGATTTTATGAATAAATGAGTACATGGTTTAAGGTTCGGCCACTTATGGCATAGGTAATTATATATATATGTTATTACATTGAATTTGTATCTTCGATGGAATGTGAACCTATAGTGATCTAGTATATTCAATTGAAGGAGAGACTCAACTAAGTTGGTATATTCGGCTTAAAAGAATCAAATTGTTTATTTAATTGAAATGTTTAATTGCTTAAGTCTTACTAAGCTTATGAAAGCTTACTTTGGATGTTATGTTTCATTGTTTTATAGATTTTTGAATCCAGCTACGAGCTCGGGGATCGTCAGCATCTCGTCACACTATCTACTGTTGGTATTTAATTTTTTTTTAAACTTGACTTATGGCATGTATAGGTTGAACAAGCTTGTAAATACAACATTTTGAATGATGTAAATACAATGAGCCATGCGAAAATGGCTTAATTGCTTAGTTAAGTTGATATGAAGCTTTCATGGATTAATTATTTTTAGTTTAAATATTTTGGTTGAATCTTTGATTAAGAGTTTGCATTTTGGTTAAGTCTAAAATATCGTTTGGATGAATTAGTTATAAAAGAAATACTTAAGGATGTGGTGTATAATTATCATTTTTTTTATAATGATTTTATGTTTCTATTAAATTTTGTGGCAAGGGACTTTCGGTTATGTTTTGAAATTAGTCTAATTGAAGCTGTTTATGACTTGTAAATGTATACCTATATATATATATATATATATATGTATATATGTATGTTCGGCTATGGGATTAGACAAGCATGAGAAGTGAGATGTTTGAGCCTTGGAAAATTGGGATTGAACCTTGTTGGCTATGCTTTGTTTTAGTTGGACTTATGAAAATGACTAGTTAGTAAGTGGGGTTAGATAATAATAGGCATATTAGGTTCGGCTTGTGTCTTGATATTTTGACCATATGAATAGTATCCTTATTTATGTTGCAATTGGACATTATTTGCTATGTAGTTCTTTTCATGCCAAATCAGTTATAATAAATTTGGTTTGTAATTCAATCGAGTAATGCTTGTAAACTAGTATATATGTTTCGGCTAATCTTCTTAGAAGTGACCAAATGAATAGTGACAATGAAATGTTGATCTTGTAATTAGTTGAGTAAGCCGAATATGTTTTGGCCTCAAGTGTAATGTTTATTTAGTTTATTTAAATAATTTTACCTATATATATATATATATTTGTGCAATGTGACCTAAAATTGTTGTAAAAGATTATTAGTCTCTATGATTTTACATTTGATTAGTATTGAACTTGTGAGTTTGCAAATGTATGAAAGTTGCGTATTGATCGGTAACACTTCGTAACTCCTTTCCGACGATGGATACGGGTTAGGGTTGTTACATTTTATTGGTATCAGAGCTACAGTTTAGTCGATTCTAAGACTAATGTAGCGGGTGTGAGTCTAGCTATACATGCCATAATGTGATAATATGATAGTGTGATGACTCTGACATCTGAAATTGTATTTTTATATAGTAAATGGATCTTGATCGAGCTTTAGCTGATGACGTAGAGAGTGTAGCGCCTGCTCCAGTGCAAGGAATAGCACTGGCTAATTCTCGGCCGATCTCGGGTAATGAGGGAGAGGCCAGACAAGCTTTCTTTAATATGATGAACGAATGGTTCACAAAATTCGTACGAAGTTATCCAGCTACCCAACCACCTCCGCCCCCGAATAATCCACTCCCAATACCTGTGGTACCTCCAGTGATCGATCCGTTGAGATTGAATAAACCCTCAGTCGACAAAATTAGAAAATATGGGGCCAAAGAGTTTAGAGCCACAGTTAGTGATTGTAACACCCCTAACCCGTATCCATCGCTAGGAGGGTTACGAGGTATTACCGAAATTTTCTCTACTTTCCTACTTCCACAAGTTCTCTAATTCGCATCCCTTAAATCGCATCAAATCGTAATATCATGAAGTTGAATATTCACATGCAATTAATTTTAAATCATATAACCAAATGTATAACTAATCATTACAAATAATAGCACAACCATCCAACTTGCAAAATCTCTATAACCATATGCGCATAGATATCCAGTATACTTTAAACAAATTATGCAACATAAAAAAGAATTTCTATTCATTTGGTATAAATTTCAAGGCTTAACGATTGCCCAAATTTAGCAACTACTCACGTCATTTAATTATCACTTTTATAACTATACTTTTCAAGATAAAGTGTACAACTCAAAATTTCATCACACTTACAGCATAAGATCAATGTTCTGTTACACACTAAGGTCACATATGCGTATAACCGATTTGAAGCATTTATTCATGCGATATGTCAATATAAATACATATTCTCAACTCATTAAAACCTAAGTTACAAAATGCTCATGTCTTAACCAACATTTTAAACTCATCTATAATTTAAGAACATATACATATAACCATGCACCATAAACATCAAACACTTAATCTAGTAAACCGAATCTAGTTATACCATATCTCCTAGTACACGATGTACCAATGTAGTATAGCAATTTTATCACTTTATTAATATCCGAATATGCAATAAACTCGTACTAATCATTGGTCATTTGAATAACAACCATAACTCATTATCAATTCACATTAAACTTAATCACATTTTGTCAATTCATAGATAAGTCATCCATTCACGCAATAGTAGCATTTAAACACTTATCCAAACATATGACCATACTTAACAGAAATAAACAAGCCATTTTCGCATGGCTCTCAATACAATAATAGGGCAAAATAGCTTCAAAAGTTATTACAACCTATAAGTACTAGTCTATACATGCCAAAAGACCAAGTTTAAACTATCAAAATTACCAAAAGATTCTTGATAGTATGATGAGATGCTGACGATCCCCGAATGTAAAGCTGGATTCAGTAGGCTATAAAACAAAGAGGGATAATATTCACAGTAAGCATTTTATAAGCTTAGTAAGTCTTAAACTTAGAAATATATTCAATAAACACTCAAAACATATACACTGATTTATTAATACCATTAGAGCATACAATGCCTTAACTAATTAAGTAGGGTCAAATATACAACCTTTTTATCGATTCCATTTATGCCTAAGCATACCAATTCATTATAAGCTTCCCTTTAATTCAAAATGTTACTTCATTTAGGTACTTCATGACTGAATATACTAATTCCATATAATACAATCAACTAAATATAATAGCTCCATATAAACATGCATATAGCCGAATATACTACTTTCATGTAAATACATATTCACTTAATTTTCATCTCGGTAACGAGGCACATATATATAATTTAATTTAACTCTCTAGTATAACCCTACTAGGCATAGGCCCGGATCGCACACCAGCTTAAAGCCTGCTAGACTCAAGGTCTGATATTCATTCACCGGCAATAAGCCTGCTAAGCACGAGCTCGAACATCTCAACATTTTATAACTTACTCAGCTTTTAGCCTATTTTATCTTTCCACCGGCCATAGGCCTGCTAGGCATAAAGCTTGGTTTAGCTCGAATATGAGGTTTATACCGCAATTCATAACCACTTTACGAACTAAATCTTGAATTAATCACTTTCTAAAATAAACTCACATCTGATACACTCAAAATGTAACATCTAAACCAATTCTCTACTTTATAACACAATGGATAATTTCGATGATACCTTAGTTACCTATTCATCCCTTTCAATTCACATACAGCATAATTCATTCATTCAAGACACATTCAGCACATTGTATTACCATGTCTATTTCAACTCAAACAATCTAGCCACATTAAGATCAATTCATTTCTTCAACTAGAATCATTAACAATCGGCAATTATCTATATAAATTCAAACATTCACTTTACTATATTTATTTAATCACTAAGCATACAAAAAAAATTAGTTTAATCACTTAAGAACTTACCTCGTTTAGTACTGTATGACAAGTTTGACTACTCAACTAGCTTCGACTTTCCCCGATCCAAGTTCGGCCCCTTTCGCTCTTGAGCTTGAATTAAAACAAATTGAATTTGCTTAATCACTTAGCCAACTTCTTTTCACTCACATATCATAGAATTATGCAATTTATGTAATAATCCCTTGCATTTTACACATTGACAATTTAGTCTATTTTTTTATAAAATACCAAACAACAAGAATTTACCCAAAGTATACCTAGGCCGAATTCATGCCATTCACTAATAAGTCCTTCTATTTCATTATTCATAAATTTCACCACTCACATTTATCAAATAAACAAATTTAACCCTATATGATAAAATTACATGGAATGCTCATACATAATTTGTTCACTACAACCTATATTTCATTTCAAAACCTCACACATCAAATTTAAACACTTTTTCACCCATGGTCGAATTCACTAGCATCATCTATTACCAAAATTAACACATCGCTACTTACATAATCTAACTACAAACTCCAAAACAAATACAAAAATCAAAATTAACACCAAACTAACCTTGAATTATAGACTAAAAATGGCCGAATATGGGAGAGTTTCTCCTATCTTTATTCTCTTTACTTTTGGCACTCAAAGATGACTTTTGCATGTTTTCTTTTTCCATCTTTTATTTTTATGTTATATATTAACTTTGTTTCATAAATTGTTTCCAAATATAATCTTAAATAACATACGTAAATACTAACTTCAAGCCATTACCGTACCATTTAGAAATAAATGGAAAATTTTCCTTTTAAATACTTCCAAATATAAAAACATTTTCAAATTAGCCATCACACAAACAACCATAAAGTTTTCATCTTATGCAATTTAAATCCTTTTGACCAAATCGGTTATTCAAACGATGAAATTTTAAAATGAAATTTTCACACAAGTAATTTCACACATAATAAACACAAAATATAATATTTATATATTTTTCTGACTCAGATTCGTGGTCCCGAAGCCACCGTTCCGATTAGGGTCGAATTTGGGCTGTTATAGTGATGATGCTGAGCGGGCTGAGTTCTGGCTCGATAATACTATCCGCGTATTCGATGAGCTATCATGTACTCCCAACGAGTGTCTGAAGTGTGCCGTGTCCCTATTACGCGATGCTGCCTATCGTTGGTGGAACACTTTAGTTTTGGTTGTGCCGAGAGAGTGGGTTACCTAGGAATTCTTTCTGACAGAGTTCTGCAAAAAGTACATCAGCCAGAGGTTCGTCGATTAGAAACGTAAAGAATTTCTCGAGCTTAAACAGGACCAAATAATAGTTACTGAATATGAATGAGAATTCGTACGACTCAGTAGATATGCTCAGGAATGTTTCTCGACCGAAGCTACCATGTGTAAACGCTTCGAAGACGAATTGAATGAAGATATCAAATTTTTAGTTGGCATACTTGAAATTAAAGAGTTCGTAGTACTTGTCGAGCGAGCTTGTAAAGCCAAAGAGCTGGGAAAAGAAAAGAGAAAGGTTGATTTCAAAGCTAGAGACTCCCCTAAAAGATCAACGAGTAAAACATTTTAGTCATCCTCAAAGAAGTTCAGAGAAGATACTAGTCGATCTAAAGCTGATGTGGGCTATTCTAGACGAGATCGAGATCGACCTCCTATGAGTTCGCGAGCTACATGTATTGCCAGTGTTGGCAGCGTATGGCAGCAAAGAGCTGAGTGTAAACATTACGATAAATGGCATTCAGGAGACTGTAGACTGCGTGATCGCTCCTATTTCAAATGTGGATCAGCGGATCATTTTATCCGAGAGTGTCCGATGTTAGCTGAGTAGAATACTGTTCAGAGTGCGTGATCGAGTAATATGTCAGCACGTGGTAGACCACCTAGACATGTGGGTAATGTTAATAGCATTCAGAGAGGGACGAAAGATACGACTGTTCAATCCGAGGCTCGTGCTCCTGCCAAAGCCTATGCTATCCGTGCTTGGGAGGAAGCTTGGTCTCCAGATGTTATCACTGGTATTTTTACTCTTTATGATACTAATGTAGTTGCTTTGATTGATCCCGGTTTGACTCATTCCTATGTGTGTAAAACATTAGTGTCCAGTAAGACTTTGCCTGTTGAGTCTACTGAGTTTGTGATTCGGGTGTCGAACCCCCTGGGCCGGTGTGTGTTAGTAGACAAAGTGTGCAAGAAATGCCCCCTGATGATTCAAGATTCATGTTTCCCAGCTGGTTTGATGCTATTGCCATTTGACGAGTTTGATATCATTCTCAGTATGGATTGGTTAACTATACACGACGCTATAGTGAATTGCAAACGAAAGACCATTGATCTGCGATGTCAGAATAATGAGATTATTTGAATTGAATCTACTGATTTAAACAGGTTACCTGTAGTAATATCTTCGATGTTGGCTCAGAAGTATGTGCGGAACGGTTGTGAAGCTTATCTCGCGTATGTGCTGGATAGTAAAGTAACTGAAAGGAAGCTTGTAACCGTGCCAGTTGTATGTGAGTATCCAGATGTGTTCCCTGAGGAATTGCTGAGTTTACCACCTGTGCAGGAGGTAGAATTTGGTATTGAATTGGTACCAGGAATGACTCTGATTTCAATAGCTCTGTACCGAATGGCATCAATCGAATTAAAAGAATTGAAAGCTCAATTGCAAAAGTTGATGGGTAGAGGTATTGCCCGACCAAGTTTCTCTCCCTAGGGTGCACCAGTGTTATTCGTGAAAAAGAAAGATAGAACTATGAGGATGTGCATCGACTATCGACAGCTCAACAAAGTGACCATAAAGAATAAATATTCGTTGCCACGTATTGATGATTTAGTCGATCAATTAAAGGGAGCTTCAGTGTTTTCGAAGATAGATTTGTGATCGGGCTATTATCAGTTGCGAGTTAGAGACTCGGATGTGCCTAAGATTGCTTTTCAGATGAGATACGGACATTATGAGTTCTTGGTGATGCCGTTTAGGCTCAGTAATGCCCCTGCAGTTTTCATGGATTTGATGAATCGGGTATTCAAACAGTATTTGAATTGGTTCGTGGTCGTATTTATAGATGACATTCTAATCTACTCATGCGACGAGATGGAGCATACTGAACACTTAGACTTGTTTTACAAATTTTGCAGGATAAACAGTTGTACGCGAAGTTCAGTAAATGTGAGCTTTGGTTACGTGAAGTTAGTTTTCTGGGGCATGTTGTTTCAGCATCAGGTATCCGGGTTGATCCGAACAAAATTTTAGCCATACTTGATTGGAAGCTTCCGAGGAATGTTTCGAAAGTTTAGAGCTTTTTGGGACTCGTTGGTTACTATAGACGGTTTGTGAAAGGCTTTTCAATGATAGCGACGCCGATGACAAAGTTGCTTCAAAAAGACGTCAAGTTTGAATGGTCAAAAAAGTGTCAGAGAAGTTTTGATTAGTTGAAAGTACTTCTGATCGAAGCTCCGGTATTAGTTCAACCGGAAACGGGTAAAGAATTTGTGATTTTTAGCGATGCATCTTTGAATAGTTTGGGTTGCATCTTGATGCAAGAAGGTAAAGTTGTAGCTTATGCCTCGAGACAATTAAGTTTCATGAGAAAAACTATCCAACGCACGATCTTGAATTGGCAGCTATTGTATTCGCTTTGAAGATTTGGCACCACTACTTGTTCGGTGAAAAATGCCATGTCTACTCCGATCACAAAAGTCTTAAATACTTGATGACTCAGAAGGATCTGAACTTGAGACAGCGTCAGTGGCTAGAGTTACTCAAGGGTTATGAGCTTGTGATTGATTATCATCCGGGACAGACTAATGTTGTCGCTGATGCCTTGAGTCAAAAATCACTGTTTGCTTTGTGTGCAATGAATGCACATTTGACTTTTTCTGTTGATGGTGCATTAGTAGCTAAATTAAAAGCAAAATCGTTACTTGTGCAACAGATTTGTAAAGCTCCAAAAATTGATAATGACCTAGTTGCAAAACGAGCTCAATATGACTCGAAAGCTGATTCAGAATTTCAAATAGACGCTAATGATTGTTTAAGATTCCAAGATCGATTATGTGTTCTGAGAAATCCAAAGCTTTTACAGATGATTTTGAGTGAAGCACATAGTGGTCGAATGTCTGTTCACCCAGGTAACATGAAGATGTATAATGATTTGAAACAGCATTATTGGTGGCATGGTATGAAGCGAGACATTTCTGACTTTGTTTCGAAATGTTTTGTATGTCAACAACTGAAAGCCAAGCATTAGGTGCCTTCGGGATTGCTTCAGCTGATCATGATACCTGAGTGGAAATGGGACCGAGTCACGATGGATTTCATATCGAGCTTACCATTGACATCGAGCAAGAAGGATGCAATCTGGGTTGTTGTTGATAGATTGACAAAATCCGCTCACTTCATTCTGGTCTATTCAGATTACTCGCTCGATAAACTAGCGGAATTGTATATTTCTCATATTGTGCTGTTGCACGGAGTACCTGTTTCTATCGTATCAGATAGGGATCTGAGATTTACATCGCGATTTTGGAAGAAACTGCAAGATGCTCTTGGTACCAAATTGCATTTTAGCACCGCGTTCCACCCCTAGACAGATGGTCAATCCGAGCGAGTCATTCAGATACTTGAAGATATGTTAAGATGTTGCATCCTTGAGTTTAGAGGTTCATGGGATCAATACTTGCCTTTGGTTGAATTTGCATACAATAATAGTTTTTAAGCAAGTATTAAAATGGCACCCTACGAGGCATTGTACGGTTGTAAATGTCGTACACCCTTATATTGGAATGAACTCAGTGAAAGCAAGATTCATGGGGTTGATTTAGTCAAAGAAACGGAACAGAAAGTGAAAATGATCTGTGAAAGTTTGAAAGTAGCATCGGATCGTCAGAAATCGTATGCGAATTTGAAACGTAAAGATATAGAATTTCAAGTCGGCGATAAAGTGTTTTTGAAGGTTTCACCGTGGAAGAAAGTACTCAGATTCGGTTGTAAAAGCAAGTTAAGTCCGAGATTTATTGGACCATTTGAGATTATCGAACATAACGGACCAATTGCGTATAGATTGTTGTTGCCACCTAAATTAGAAAAGATCCACAATGTCTTTCACGTTTCGATGCTTCGCCGGTACAGATCCGACCATTCACACGTGATTAGTCCATCTGAGATCGAGATTCAGTCTGATTTGAGTTATGAGGAGGAATCGGTTCGCATTCTAGCTCACGAGGTGAAAGAATTGCAAAATAAGAAAATCTCGTTAGTGAAAGTAATGTGGCAGAAGCACGGGATTGAGGAAGCAACTTGGGAGCCCTAGAGTTTGATGAGAGAATGTTATCCCTATCTTTTTTACGGTAAAATTTTTAGGGATGAAAATCCCAAAGGGGGGAGAGTTGTGATAGCCCGAATTTTGCCCTAATCGGAACAGTGGTTTTGATACTATAAATCCGAGTCGAAAAAATATTTAAATGTTATTTTTCTGTGTTTTGAATGAGTATATTTGTGTGTGCTAAGTTTTGTATTTAAATTTCGAAGATTTGAGTGCTTAATTATTAAAAAGGAGTAAATTGCATCAATTGGTTAATAAGCATGCTATAATGAAAAATGCCATTGTACCATGTTTTTTGAATATTGGGGTCTTAAATGGCAATTATGCCATTAAGGAATTGTATGGACGGTATAGTATAGAATTGTAAGGGTGAAATCGTTAGTGACTTATGATTATGGGATACTTAGATTGCAAATAAACCTTTTAATCATGTGAGTGCCGATTGTATCCATGCTATATGTGTTTTGTTGATTAAGTTTGAAAGACTAAATAGGTAAAATAATAATTACTTATGATATAATAAAACAAAGCATTAAAAAAATGAAAAAGGGAGCTTGCATGTTCATCTTTTTGGAGAGCCGAATGTTGGTGAAGAATTAGCTTTGAAATTTCGACAATTTGAGATCAAAATTCAAGGTAATTTCCATGTTAGTTTGTTACATTTTGATATTTTTGAGTTTCTTGATTGATTCTCTTCAAGACCCATGAATTCATTTTTGAGATAGATGAAAATTTGAGGTTCAGCCATGAATGAGATTTATGAGATTTTGTGTTTGATGTTTTAAAATGAAAGATGGATGTAAGATAAGTATATTTTGAATTATGAGTTTTAGTGAATTTTAGTAAATTTGACTAAATTGCTAAAATAGAAAATTTGAGGGATGAATAGTTAAATTTATGAAATGAGGAATCTTGAATAGGCTTCATGAGCATTCGGGCTTACTATGGTGTAAATAAATTTTGATTATCTTGAGTGTGTTGAAATTGTGGATCAAATTGTTAAGGTATGAATTTTTAAAAGGGCTATTGTGCAAATTATCGTATTATATAATTTCTTTGAATGAAGAAAAATTCAAGCTCAAAATCCAAAGAATCGAGACTTGGACCGGGGAAAAGCGAAGTTAGCCGAGTAGTCGATGCAATCGTACGAAATTGTCGAGGTAAGTCCTTAAGCTATGTTATGTACTAAATTTTAATAAATATTATACATAAGTGCCGAATTGAATTATTGGAATTTGTTATGTCATTGCCGAATGTGACTTATAAAATGAAGGATATTAGCTATGTTTTCAATGAGAATGCTAAATGTGATTTATAAGGATAAATGATATTGCTATGAGTTAAATGTGATTTCCGAATGTGCTATGAAGTAAGAAACTAATCCCTGCCATGAATTAAAATGAGGTTGTTGAACGTGACTTTGAGTTAGAAATGATAAATCAAAGATTTTGATAGTGTTTTTGTTAATGATTAATAGTATAAGTCATGTGTTGGGATATTCAGGCTCCGAGCCTAGCAGGCCTCGTACTGATGAATTAAATTAGGCTAAAAGCCTAGCAGGTCTTATACCTGTGGTTAAGTCAGGTATATACCTAGCAAGCTATGTGCCGGTGAAATTGATTTGGGTTCTGAACCTAGCAGGCTACAAGCCGGTGAATTATTCTCAAGACCACGCTTATAAAAGTTCACACGGGGTGGAAATAATCAAGTAAATTACTAAATGACTTACAATCTTGGCCATATAGGTAAGTACGTTTGAAGATGAAATGAATTTATAAATTCGGCTAGATGTAAAGTCATAATGAAGTTGTGTATTTGATCATATGTGTGTTTATATGTAATTGACATAGTTGGCTAAATGTCAGCATATAGTGAATTGACTTGCGTGTGGTTATAGGTGAAATTTAAATATGTATTTTGTATTTGGAGGATGGTATTATATTCGAATGAGACTAAACTAGGTGTAATTCAAGAAGAGATTTTATGAATAGATGAGTACATGGTTTAAGGTTCGGCCACTTATGGCATAGGTAATTATATATATATATATATATGTTATTAAATTGAATTTGTATCTTCGATGGAATGTGAACCTATAGTGATCTAGTATATTTGATTGAAGGAGAGACTCAACTGAGTTGGTATATTCTGCTTAAAAGAATCAAATTGTTTATTTAATTTAAATGTTTAATTGCTTAAGTCTTACTAAGCTTATGAAAGCTTACTTTGGATGTTATGTTTCATTGTTTTATAGATTTTTGAATCCAGCTATAAGCTCGGGGATCGTCAGCATCTCGTCACACTATCTACTGTTACTATTTAATTTTTTTTTAAACTTGACTTATGGCATGTATAGGTTGAACAAGCTTGTAAATACAACATTTTGAATGATGTAAATACAATGAGCCATGCGAAAATGGCTTAATTGCTTAGTTAAGTTGATATGAAGCTTTAATGGATTAGTTATTTTTAGTTTAAATATTTTGGTTGAATCTTTGATTAAGAGTTTGCATTTTGGTTAAGTCGAAAATACCGTTTGGATGAATTAGTTATAAAAGAAATACTTAAGGATGTGGTGTACAATTATCTTTTTTTTTTTATAATGATGTTACGTTTCTATTAAATTTTGTGGCAAGGGACTTTCGGTCATGTTTTGAAATTAGTCTAATTGAAGCTGTTTATGACTTGTAAATGTATACATATATATATATATATATATATATGTATATGTATATATGTATGTTCGGCTATGGGATTAGACAAGCATGAGAAGTGAGATGTTTGAGCCTTGGAAAATTGGGATTGAACCTTGTTGGCTATGCTTTGTTTTAGTTGGACTTATGAAAATGACTAGTTAGTAAGTGAGGTTAGATAATAATAGGCATATTAGGTTCGGCTTGTGTCTTGATATTTTGACCATATGAATAGTATCCTTATTTATGTTGCAATTGGACATTATTTGCTATGTAGTTCTTTTCATGCCAAATCGGTTATAATAAATTTGGTTTGTAATTTAATCGAGTAATGCTTGTAAACTTGTATATATGTTTCGGCTAATCTTCTTAAAAGCGACCAAATGAATAGTGACAATGAATTGTTGATCTTGTAATTAGTTAAGTAAGCCGAATATGTTTTGGCCTCAAGTGTAATGTTTATTTAGTTTATTTAAATAATTTTACCTATATATATATATATATATATATTTGTGCAATGTGACCTGAAATTGTTGTAAAAGATTATTAGTCTCTATGATTTTACATTTGATTAGTATTGAACTTGTGAGTTTGCAAATGTATGAAAGTTGCGTATTGATCAGTAACACTTCGTAACTCCTTTCCGGCGACAGATACGGGTTAAGGGTGTTACAAAAATAGACCAAGTAAGCATTTAATGCTTAGTAAGTTCGTATAACAAGAATTTAACTTACCATATATTTACATTTAAAATAAGCATGTAATAATACATCCAAGCAATTTGGCTTATAACCTAAAACACAACTTCAAAAATCATGTTAGTCAAGTAATTCACATAATACCAAGAACGTGGATGAGCTCATCATTTAATGTCTTTCATATACACATGCTTTTAATACCATTATTCCATATTACATCTACATTTTCGTAAAATTTTATTTCAGATTCAATTTAACCACATTAGAAATTTCTCGTTGAATTTATTTGAAACATTGATGGATACACTCGTATGGTACACTTAAAGTGTACAAAAATGGAATCTGTCAATTCATATCTGGGGGTACCCATTTAGGACACATAATCAGGACGCACACTCTCTAACCTTGTAATAGGAAGCTAAGACAGAGACATTTCGAAAAGCTCATAGAGAGCCTATCGGGAAGCTTATCCGGGCTATATATAGGAAGCTCATAAGAGCCATAATTGGGAAGTTCACAAAGAACCATAACTCGAGAAGTTCACAAAGAACCATATCAGAAAGTTGCGAATAGCCATATATCATGAAGTTGAAGCGAGCACATCAGGGAGCACACAAAGAGCCAATTTAATGGGAAGCTCAAGAAGAGCCTATAATCGGGATGCTCATAAGAGCTAAGGTGTGTCTTGTAACAGCCCAATTTCGGTGAAATCGAAATAGTGGTTTTGGGACCACAAATTCAAGCCGAAAATAAAATTTATTTTTATTTTATTACATGGTCTGTAATATGATAGAAATGTCATGTGAAAATTTTGATAAGAAAATTTTATCGATTTCGTGTTTAATTACGAGAAGGACCAAATCGCATAAAAAGCGAAAGTAGAATTCTAGTAGCTATAAGGATTAAATAGCTATGGAATTCAAAACTTAAGGTCCTTTTATGGTAATTAGACCATCAATCAAAAGATAGAAAATATCTTTGTTGAATCATCCATAGAATTTGAGAAAAAGAAAATGACTAAATTAGAAAGTGAAATAATTTAATTAATTAAAAAATGATAAAAAGAAATATCATCTTATTTTCTCATCTTCTTCCCCAAAAATACATAGAAACCCTAGGAGAGAGAGAAGAAACTTTCATGGCCAAATTGGATACAGATAGACCAAATTCAGAGCTAGAACGAAGAAAGAGGAAAATGTCGGATTAGTAGATTTTACGTACACGAACATTATCGAGGTAAGTTCATGTAACTAAACTATGTTTATTTACATGCATGCATTGATTGTATTTATGTAGATTGTATAAATTGTGAAACGATTACATATCCGATCAAGCCTGATAAATAAAAATGATTAAATTAAATGATAAGGCCCGATAGATGATAAAGGATAAATGATGAGCATATTACTTATATGCTTGAAATGAATGTGGAATGTGTTTATTTGAATTATAAGAATGTTGTGGATGTATGAAATAATCACAAGCCCGATAGTGCTTGAGAAAAATGTTTGAATCCCGGATAAATAAAATGGAAGATTGATGGATATGTGATTTCCCGAAATGGATGAAGTCCTGCATTTGTTGCTGATGGGATTTAGCTCGGATGAGTAATCCTATTGAACTTATTACAGATAGGATTTAGCCCAGACGAGTAATCCTGATGTAAACCCTCTCGAGCATATGATACAGATGGGATTTATCCTGGACGGGTAATCTAGATCAAGCTCTTTTGAGCATTTGTTATAGAAAGGGATTTAGCCTGTACTGGTAACCTTATTGTATGATACGTGGCTGAGAGTGTGATTTCTGATTATGTGCCCTAATGGGTACCCCCGAACATGAATTTACGGATTCGTGAATTGTACACTGTGGGTGTACTACCTAAATATCCATTGATATTTTCAATAATTCAACGGATAAAACCCTGACATGAAAAGAAATGGGTCTTTACATGTATCTGCTTGAAGTACATGGAAATGATGTTTTATGAAATATGGAAGTATGAAATTATGATATATGTGTGACAGCCCAATTTAAGGCTTAAACGGAATAGTGGTTTTGAAACCACAAATCCAAAGTAGAAAAATTTATTGCGATTAATTTTTAATATTTACTGTGTGCTTGAATGACTGTATGAAAATTTCGTTGCGAAATTTTATCGTTTGGGTGCTCAATTTGATATTTAGGTCTAAATTGAAATATGTGAAAATTGTGTGTTCTAGTTCATAAAGGTACTTGTGAGTAATGGGTTTTTAAAGTAGAGGTCCTTATATGGTAATTAGTCCATTTGTTAAAGTAGAGGTCCTTATACGGTGAATTGTGGCTGATGAATTGTGATTAAATGAGGAAATATCGTTGAACCTTCAGAATAGAAAAATGTGGTGCTAAGTAGATATACCATGGTTATACGTGTAATGTGGTGCTAAGTGGATATGCCACGGTTATACATATAACGTGGTGCTAGGTGGATATGCCACGGTTATACATGTTGATTCGAAAAGTGGCGCTAAGTGCGTATGCCACTAATATATATGTTAGCCCAATAGTGTGGTGCTATGTGTGTATACCACGAAGTTGGGCATCAATTACAAAGGGTGGAGTTATCTGCTAAAACCACCAGATATTGTTACATTCCGAAGTGTTCAACGAGAGAAACAAGTTTGTTAAATGGAAATTTATGCGAAAAATGTGAAAATAAAAACCGGGATATGAATATATGGGTTTTGAACCATGAGTTAGATAAGTGATTCAATTTGATAAGATAAATATTGAAAAGTGTTATTTTGCAAGTTGATAATAAAGAATTTTAGTGAAAGAGGTAAAATTTGGGATAAATAGCTTAAAACAGCAGCAGAAAAGTGACTTTGAAAAATCACCAAAAATGGTAGAAATTTAATTAAAAGTTTAATGAGATATGGAATTAAATCTTATTGAGTCTATTTTCATATAAAAGAAACAGAGGAAGCAAAAAAATTCTATATTCTAAGTTATTTAAATTTTTGTAAGACTGGTTTAGATTGATTTTGTGATCCCCTATTCTAATTTGGAAAAATAATTAAAATTTGTACAAAAATAATTATGGAATATAATTTATAGTTTTAGATTCCTTATTGAGTCTATTTTCATAAGAAACAAACAAGAACATCTTTTGAATTCTGTATAAAGAGATATTGAAATATTAGTGAAGAGTGGTTAGGACTGTCGAGTAGCAAAATAGGGGGGAAGCTTTAATGAATAAACTGTATTAATTGGCCAAACCAAAAATTATGAAATTTTTATGGTAAGAAGACATATGAGTCTAGTTTCTGGAAAAATTATCAGATCTTAATTTAGATCTTCGTAGCTCTAGATAAAAATAATTTAGTGACTAGGACTCGAATGGATAGCTTGTACTAAATTTAAGTAAATGGTAAATTCATGTGAGATTAAGGTTGTGTAATTGTGGAAACATATTTTGGGATTTATAAATGCCATTAATATTTTATTATTTTTATTATTTACATATTACTTACTAAGCTATAAGCTTACTTTGCTTTCTCTTTCTTTATTGTCTTATTTTATAGTGTAATCGAGTTTGTTCATGACTCAGGAAAAATTGTCGGAGGTTCACCAACACTATCCATCCTTCCTTTTGGTATTTTGTAAACATATTTTGGATATATGGCATGTATAGAAGGCTTAAGTATTTTGTTGTATATTGTTGTAATATTACTTGAAATGTTGAATTCTAATATTGGATATATCACTCGTATTATGCTATCGATATGGTCTAATATTAGTTAAATTACAAGTTTACGATATATGTGAATTTAATGTCTAAAGAATGAGTGAATAGTTTATGGGTTTTAATTTAAATAATCATTTTATGTCTCGATTTATTATGATTACATGTATGCTATTCTTGTAATACTCGTATCCTGTTCCAGTATTGAACACGGGTAAAGGGTGTTACAATATGAATATAGAAATTCATTTGATGAACTTATTCATTTATGAGGATAGATTTGTACACTACGAGTGTACTACTTATGCATCCATTGATATTTCAGATAAATTCAACGAGTAAAAGTTCTTGACATGAGAAGATATGAATAAGAAATGAGTTATTACACTTATTGGCCTGAAATACATGACAAATGATATATGAAAACACGAGATGATGATATTTGTACATGGACTTTATTTGATGAATATATTTTCATTCTTGATTTTAAACTTGTACACCTTGAGTGTACTAATCGTGACCTTGATATTTTGAGTAATATGTGTAAAGTTCTGATATGAAATGATCTGAACTTGAAATGAACTATTATGAAATTTTACTTGTAATAAAGAGATGAATTATGCATGTTGAATGAATACATGTTGTGGAAAGCATATGTGCTTGGAAACTTAATTGCTATTGAGCCCATATATGTTTTGAAGTTAATATATAATAAATGACTAATAAGGGCAATGAGGATGTGTGTAAGGCTTGAGGTCAAATTGATTGAATATGCGTTACATGTTACCCCAAAATAGAATGAATGGTAAGTTAAGTACCATGTTATACGAACTTACTAAGCATTTTATTCTTACTTAGTTTTATTTCCCTGTTTTATAGTAAATTGGAAGCTCGTTGGGTTAAAAGCTTGGTAGAGATCACTCACACTATCCATCGGCCCATGTCAGAACAATATGGTAAATCAATTATGGTTGTAATGGCATGTATAAGATATATTGGCCATATTGGCATGTAAATGTAAATGATGCTTGTAATCTAGCCATTGGAATGGCTAGTAATGGTTTGTTCTAAAATACTTGTAGTGCCAAACTATGGTAACTACACGTATGTTAAGTAGTTGATCAAACTATGCCTAACTCGAGGTGTAGCACCTCCTACCTAAGACCGTCGCTAGAGTCGAGCACGAGGCGTTACCAGACTTATCTTACTAGTTCGGGGCATAAAAATTTACTTTTAAAATTAATTCGCTCACATTAATCCAATATATCCCTAAAAAGAGCCCTCAAGGCCCTAAAACATACATTGAAATGATTCAGGACCAAACCAGGAACATTAAAAATTTTCCAATTACTTGCACAAATCAAAACAATTTATTTCACTATTCATAATAAAACTGTCCACCTGCGTAATAGTCACTAAATTAATTATAACTCAAGTTAAGAAACTCAAAATTTAAATTTGTAAATTTTCCATGGAACTAGACTCATATATCCTCTTACCATAATTTTTTCAGAATTTTTAGTGTGGCCAATTAGTACAGTTTATTAGTTAAAGTCTCCCCTATTTTGTAGTCTAGTGAACCTGACCTCTCTTCACTAAAAATCAATTATCTCATTATACAGAATTTGGATAACATTTCTATTTATTTCTAATGAAATCAAGCTCACTAAGGAATCTATACATATAAATTATGACTCATAATTCTTTTTGTAAAATTTTCAATGAAATTATAAAATCGGAACAAGGGATCACGAAGTCACCCTGAACTAGTCTCACAAAAATTTAAATACCTCAGAATATAGACTTTCTCTGCTTACTCTGTTTCTTTCATATGAAAATAGACTCAATAAGCTTTAATTATATATCTAATTGACCATTTAATTCCATTCCTACAATTTTTAGTGATTTAAAAAAATCACATCACTCCTGCTGTCCCAAAACTATTTCATAACCAACTTTTACTCTTTCATAATTTCTTTGTATAAACTATCATTTAGGCATACATAACACCAAAACATGTTCTTAATTAGCCATTTCAATAGCTAATTATTATCAAGCATTCACGTGCCATTCTTTAGTCATATCATAAGGACATACACACAAAATGGCCAAGTCCCTATACATGCCATAAATTAAAACGTTTCGAATCACAAAATACCAAGATAGCCCTTTGATAGTGTGATACGATCTCCAACGTCCTTACAATAAAGAGAGAAAAGAAAGGGAGTAAGCATAACGCTTAGTAAGTTTGCATGTAAATAAATAACAACATCCTAAATGAATTATCTCATTCTTATCTTATCAAAACCACTATAACCTTTAAACTCAAAATGCATAACTCTTGAATCTTTACCTGAACCTTTCAGGCATGAACTTATCTTACCTTTCCTTTGGTATACTCTTTGAATTTCCCATTGAACCACTTGGAATACTAAGGATACATGGGTACCTTTCCTTTTTAAACTTACCATTTCCATGTATTAACATGGTCTTACGTGGTATCCTTGCCTTATGAACTCACCATTGCCATGCCTTGGCATGGTCTTACATGGGATCTTTGCCTTATAGTAGCTTATCAATGCCATGTCTTGACATGGTCTTACATGATTTCCTTGCGTTGTTAAACTTACCAATGCTAGGCATCGTCTTACATGGTATCCTTAAATCCTAATGTCATGACATTTGTATTCTACACATTCCTAAGGTTCAACCAGGACTTTTAAGTATCATTTCTCTGTCAATTCTTGCTTGAATCATCAAGGAGTAAATTTACAAAATAAACATATAGATGCTGAAAAATAACATCATTAATTATAAATAATAAAACATTTCATTTATTTACCGCAAACTTACCTCGATACAAAATACGATGAAATATTTTGATTTAATCCTCAATCTTTTTCTTTCCCCGGTCTACCCCTGGATTTCGTTCTTCTTGATCTATAATAGCAAATTTAGCGTAAAATTATAATTTTGCCCCTAAACTTTTACATATTTACACTTTTTTCCCAAAGCTCGGAAATTAAACTTTATCCCTAATTCTTATGTTTTATGACATTTTGATCATTTATTTACCTACGACAACATCAAATTCTCACTCTAACATGTACTTATGAACATTAAGTATTTTTACCGATTATGTCATTTTACTTGTTTTCACTTAAAATCATCTAGCTCAAGTCGTTTAACATAATTTCAAGCTTCATATTCTACCATAAAACATCAAAATAAACATATTTCACCTATAGGTATTTTTCCAAATATGAACCCTAGGTTAAATTATTCTAGAATAAGCTAAATCAAGTTACCGGGACTCCAAAAACGTAAAGAACATTAAAAACGGGGCTTGGAATCACTTACTATAGTGCTTGGAAGTTGAAGAAACCCTAACTATGGAGAATCCTTGAAGTTTCAGCCTTATGGAGAATATGGACAACATTTTTCCATCTTTTTCCCTTTTTAATCTTTTAATTACCAAATGACTAAAATGCCCTTCATTAAAACTTTAGTTATTTTTATCTATGGATGTCCATTTTTGTCCATGAAAACCTAATGGTCTAATTATCATTTAAGGACCTCTACTTCAATTATTCTCTCCAATTTAATCCTTTCCTATCTAGAACTCATATTTATCAACTTTTTCAAACAAGCCCTAATAGGAAAATTAAACATGTACTTCATAAAATTTTCTATCAATACTCTAATACATGCATCTAATCACTCGGTAAAATATAAAAATTAATCGGAATAATTTTTTCTATCTCAGATTTGTGGTTTCACAACCACTATTCTGTTTAGGCCCTATTTCGGGATGTTACACGAGGTCTTAACTAAAGTAAGATTATAGACATGTATGTAACACCCCTTACCCGGGTTCAACACTGAAATCGAGTACGAGGTATTACCGAACAATAACACGATCAACCATACAAAAGCGAGCCATAAAAATTTTGTTCCAATTTAAAACTTTTCATAATATATCCTACAATCCTCAAAATGGGCCTACGGAGCCCAAAACATAGTTTGGGAGAGGTCCGAGACCCAACTGAGAACTTAGGAAAATTTTAGAAATTTTGACTAAAAACGGGGCACACGCCAGCGTGAAACAAGGACACGCCCGTATGGGTAGGCCGTGTAGTACACACGCCCGTGTCCCCAACCTATGTGGAATTATTACAAATTTATTTTCTATTTCCAACCTTTAAGGGTTTTCACACGACCGAGCACACGCCCGTGTCCTTGGCCCCTGTCCTTCACACGGCCTCGACACGCCTGTGTGGTCACCCTGTGTGCAAAACTGGGGATATTCTGTTTATGACGTCAACACACATTCAAAGTCACACGGCCAAGGCACACGCCCGTGTCCTAGACCGTGTGGATGCAATTGAGGCTATTTACCAAGCCATTCTGTCATTCAAAATCACTTACACACTTAGGCCAATTTCATCAATACACAACATGACATATGATGGCCTCCAAGTAGCCACTATTAAGGCATAAATTCATTACTCAAACGACATAAGTCCTTGCCATTAACCACCTACAACATACACTTGCATGACAATTCACATGACACGATTTTCAGGTCCATATTATAAACAAATTCATTCACCCTTATGCAAACATATTCATTCATGTATTGCATCAATATGACTTATAACATAGCTATTATTAGCCATATCAAATGGCCTTATACAACAATAAAATTTCCATTGACTTATGCCAACATTCTAGGCCAACTCAATAACATATACCCATATATTCAGTTCCCTATACATGCCATAAATTATAAATAATTGGTACTCTTTTGATACCAATCTTAGCTTGATAGTCTGATTGAATCTCTGATGACCTCCAACTCGAGCTAGTATCTGAAACATTATAAGAAAAAGGAAAGAGAGGAAGTAAGCATTATAGCTTAGTAAGAAAGTATGTAAATAGTAAATAATTCATTAAAATGCTTCAATAAAGCCTCTCATTATGATCTAAAAGCAATATGGTTGTAATTGCACATAGTTTTCACTTTTTACTCTTGTCCACCCTAAGTTGTCTACTCGCACCACAATCACTAAATTATTTTTATCTGGAGCTATGGAACTCCAAATTTAGATCCACTAATTTTTCTTGAAACTAGACTCACGTACCTTCTTACCATAAAATTTCTAGAATTTTTGGTTCAGACAATAACTATAGTTTATACATTAAATATTCCCCTGTTTTGCTATTTGACAGCTCTAACTCCTCTTCACTAAAAATAAAATTTCTCATTATACAGAGTTCAGATAACTTTTCCGTTTATTTCTCTCGAAATTATACTTATACTCATCAAGGATTCTAATAATATAAATTACAAACCATAACCATTTTTATAAAATGTTTAGTAATTTTCCAAATTTGGAATAGGGGATTTTCGAAACCATTCAGACCCTGTCTCACCAAAATTTAAATATCTCATAATATAAAATTCATTTACTCACATCGTTTCTTTTATATGAAAATATACTTAATGATATTTAATTTCATATCTCATTCAGCATCTAATTCAATTTCCGCTATTTATGGTGATTTTTTCAATATCACGTAATTGCTATTGTTTCAAACTGTTTTACTAAAAATTTTACTCTCCCATATTTTCTACATATTACTTTCATATATGCACACATAACACCAAGCATGTTCAATACTAACCATTCAAATGAATAAGCATCACCAATATTTACGAGTATTCTTATTAACACTTACACCATATCAATCTTACCACAAGTCATTCACATCTCGAGCACATTGCTCATATGTATACACCTACACTTACACACCACATGTAATGCCCCGAATTTTTGGGCCTAGAAGTATTGGGCCTTGAACATGGGAGCAGTTGGAAGACAGCATAAAAATATTTTAGTTGAACAAGAAAGTGACATAAAATGAATGGCTGCTTCAATGGTTAAGTGACTTAGGAGTGTTTGGAAGTGTTGGAGAAGTCCTGGGTTCAAACTTAGGCCTTTGCAAAAATTTTAGTTCTTTCTCTTAAGTGAACCTTGAGTTAAGCATGTAGGCTTTAAGAATATTTGTGGTTAAGTTATATCACAAAAGGAGCTTGTGCTCCAGTGGTAAGTGGCGTCAAGGGTGATGCATGAGGACTTGGGTTCGAGACGCACTTTGCACAAGGGAAGATAATTATTTTGTTGCTTTTGTCAGGTAAGAAGCAAAGTTTGAATCAAACACTACTGAAGAGGTTGAATTTGAATTATTATTGGAGAGGTTGGTGTAGAGAGAACCAAGGAGGAGATATAGAAGGATTTTTAGGAGAAAATCAAGATTGTGAGGGTGTGGATGTGGTAGCGCCGAATAAGGATTCTAGTTGCTGAGAATTTTTGTTGTGACTTCTTTTGGGTAGTATTCCTTGTTTCAGTTTCTCGTTTGGCATTTTTTTGTTTTCTTTTTGTGTATTTTCTCTCTAGCCGAATGGTTCTTTGTTTCTTGGCAATGTAAAATCACTTTGGTCAATTCCTGGGAAGTCAAGTGCCTCTTGGTACCATTCGAGTTTCTTTTGCTCTGCTATTTTTCAATTTTTTGAAAGTGTCAATTGCTTAAACCCTTTCTTTTCTCTTTTCATACTCATATTTCCCTCTGCCAAGTTTACTCTTCTTCTCTTATTTCTCTTTTCCTTCTTCTTTCTGTTCTCAACATTTCGCTTTTACTTTTTGAACTGTGGCTGATTACCTTCTTTCCCCTCTCACTCAAACACATTCGGATCTAGCCTTATTTGGACCAAATTTCTTCTGCTTCCCCTTTATTCCTTCTTTGTTGTTTTGAGGGTGATGATCGCTAGTTGTCAGTGAGTATTTGATGGTTCTCGTTTCTAATTAATCATTCTAAGATGTCCCTTATTTTTATCCTTTTAAACCTAATGTTCTATCTTCTCTTTTTCTTTCATCTGAATCTGGTTGTTCTGAGATAATTCTCTTTTCCCCTTTGCCGACTGTGGTGGTAACTTTAATGTTTGGCCTTTCTTTCTCCTTTTGTTTTTTGTTTTTTTTTTTTTGCTGATTGATGAGTTCCTCAATACCTTCTTTTACTACCAATGTTTGCTTGGGGTTTGAGTGCGTGGGCTCTGTTCCAGTCTTAGTGAGTGGACATTTGGGAATAGGAGATCGATTGTTTCCTTGTTTTTTTTTTTCAATCTTTCACCTTCGGTAAGTGTGTTCTCCATTACAGATTAATGAGTTATGTGATTTTATGCTGATAAGTAGGGGTTGTGGATTGATTTGTCGATACTAATCAAGGAACTGTTTGTTACCCTTAATCGACAAGCTAGGTGTGGACTTTCGGTGGTCCAAGCAAGGTGTTTGGTAAGGTTGAGTGATTAAGTATTAAGTGTGTTGTAAATGGTTAGGTGTGGTGCTCAAAGGCTATTCACAAGGGCTCGCAATCAGGTGTGTGATTACACCCCTCTCTACTATTAATAAACAAAAGCCAAAAATCTGAAACTTTGGCATGTGAGGCTACACGAGCGTGTGATAGCTCATGCAGTTAACTGAGCCCACAAATCATGGCCAATAGACTGTAAAGGGCACCATGAGCGTTCTCGTAGACTTGGGCCATCATGGGCCACATTGGGCCGAAATGGGTAGTGTGGGCTCAATGGGCTCGTGGGCCACATAGATTAAAACCTCAGTAAGTGAAAAACACTAGACTGGTCTATGTTGTTCGCATCACCGTGACTGAATCAGGCAGATTGGACCACACGAGCGTGTGGGCCCACTTGGGCCAAATAATGGGTCTTAGGCCCATTTACACAGTTATGACCATTTAGGTACTTGAGTCTCTCAAGGTGACTGTGGACTTTCCGCGAGGTCATTATTTGTATCGAGACCCCAAAATAGGTGAAATGACCGTAATAACACTGTAGGGTAAGATGACCGTAATACCCCTGTAGGACAAAATGACCGTTATACCCCTAGATGTAATAGCCCTATCCTGTAACCGTCACTGAAATAGGTAAGGGGTATTACCGGAAATCAGAAAACATTACAGAATAGAATACTTGTAATCATCACCACAGAAATCAAATATTAAGTCCCTTATGAGGCTTACTAGACCTCAAACATGCATTACATACAGTTCGGGACTAAACCGATCACAACCAGAAACTCATATGCAAAATCAGAAAATTTTTACAAATTAGGGACACACGGCTGTGCCCCTAGCCCGTGTACTCACACACGGCCGTGCCCTACCAGACACGCCCAAAGTACTTAGCCCGTGGTCGAAACTGACCAAACTCACACGGTCGCTATACACGCCCGTGTGCCCAGACCATGGCCAACACTGCCAAATACCACACGGCTACCAGACACGCCCGTGTGTCTAGGCCGTGTGCAATTTTGTCCAAAAACACTAAGATGCAGGGTTTATACGGCTGGAGTACACGCCTGTGTCTCCTGGCCATGTGGCACAAATATAGGCTTGGTTTAAGCCAATTTGCCACCCAAATAAGGGTCAAACCTACAAGCATAGATATGCAACACATATGCCTCAATTACCAACCATTTCAAGCTCAATTCATACCTCATTTCAACCATTTCATGATTTATCATGCACAAGTATAATAGCTCAACAAATGTTTACAAATTTCATACCAAAGTGAGCTTATACACATAGCCAAAATAACCACTCTTCAAACAAGCATATAAGTAGCCACAAGGCTTCATAATTCATATACCAAAACCTCACCTTGTCATTTATCATACATAGCATTTTTAAAGCATCCATTGCTAAGCATTCACATAACATAACATTTTAACATTTCAAAGCTTAACAAAGACTTTCTAGCCTATACATGCCATAATTCACATATCTACAAATCTCAAAAGTACCAAAGATGAAATCGATAGGGTGTGACAATCCTCGACTATTCCCGAGCCTTCAATAGCGACGAAAACTATAAAACAGTAGAAAATACAAATAGAGTAAGCTACTAAGAGCTTAGTAAGTCAAATACACATAATTCAACTATAAATACACATAATGTGCCAACCATGAGTGAATACACATATCCATTTCATGCCAATTCATGAAACAAAGCTTTATCCAATTTTCATATGCATTTCATATCTCGATTTCACATTCCCATACAAATTCCACATTTAACAGATCATTAGCAATCAGAATCTCTCTACTTAGAATTTCGTACGATACGTACGTACCTGAATCAGACATATAAGGCAAGCATTTACCCGTTTAACAAATGTTCTATTCGAGTCATTTAGAAATATACAAAATTCAGATATGCCATATACAATGCTGACGTCCCAGACGCGGTCTTACATGTTATTCACTGTCGATGCCACTGTTCTGGAAAGGGTCTTACACGAGTCATAAGTGATGCCAGTGTCCCAGACACGGTCTTACACACTATCACAAATCAATGCCTTCGTCCCGGACGAGGTCTTACATGATCTTGTTTCATCATTTCTCAATCGAATACGATTCTAAATTTCCCGGTCAAGCTCTCAAGGCCATTCAATACAGTTTATTATTTCAAAATAATATTATCAGACGTTAATATAACACATATTTGTAATTTGACTTACCTCGTACAGAGTTAACGAATGCGAGTCGACTAATCGACGATTTTGGACTTCCCTTGATCTAAGTCCGTTTTTCTTTGTTCTTGATCTAAACAAATTCAGATTCAATCATTGAATTTATCATCTCATTCAATTCAATCCAAAATCACACATTTAGGGTAATTTGCATTTTAACCCTCACATTTACACATTTTGACACTTTGGTCCCTAATTCACAAATCATCAAATAAACATAATTTCTTTACACATTGGCCTAGCCGAAACTTCATAGTTCTCATATAGGCCCATTTATCATACTCATTTCACAATTTAGTCTTTCCAAAGTAGCATTTTCACAACTAAGTCCATATAGCCCAATTTCATCAAGATTTCATGGCAAATGATATAAACTCATCATCTACGCATGTTTATACACTCAAATTCATCACAAAGCTCATGAAATCAACAATGGCACTATTTACAGACTTTATCAAAAACAAAAATTGAGACATGGGCATGAAAGAACACAAAGCAACGATCACAGAAATGTAAAAATTATCAAAAACAGACGAAAATCCATACCTTAATCAAGGTTTACAAATTGCCGAACCCTCAAATGGTTTTCTCCCTTTCTTTTCTTGATAAAAAAATTGGCTAAAGATGGATACAAATGACTAATTTCATGCTTTGGTTTTGTTTAATGAATATAAATTATTAGTTTACCATTTTGTCCCTCATTAAAACTATTTAACAAACACATAGTCTAAGGTCATTTATGACCACTCATGCTTCAAATTGTTTAATTGCCACATAAGGCCCTCATATTAAAAAGCCACATACAAAAGGCACCTTTCACATGTGGAATGCTAACTTCACCTTCATGCAGTTTAATCCTTTTCCACAATTAAGCACAGAAACAATCAAATTAATATACAGTCATTTCACAGATGGAAATTTGTACAGCACAGACACAGAAAATAATATCAAAACATTTTTCGGACTCGGGTATGTGGTTCCGAAACCACTTTTCGACTAGGGTCCAGATTGGGCTGTTACAATTCTCCCTCCTTTTAGGGATTTTTGTCCCCAAAAATCTTACCATTAAACAAAATCAGATATTGATTTCTCATAGCATCTTTGGGTTCCTACGTTGATTCTTTGACCCCGTGTCGATGCCATAGAACTTTAACTAATGGAATTCTTTTATTTCACAATTCTTTGATCTCACGAGACAGAATACAAATCAGCTTTTCTTCATACGTCATATCAGACTAATTCAATCTCAGAAGGATTTAGTATGTGAGACGGATCAGATCTATATCACCGGAGCATAGATATGTGAAACACGTTGTGTATCTTTTCTAACTCAGACGGTAGTCTCAATCTATAAGCAACTGGTCTAATACGCTCAATGATCTCATACGGTCCGATGAACCTCGGACTCAATTTACCCTTTTTACCGAATCGAAATAATTTCTTCCACGGAGATACTTTCAGAAATACTCTATCACCGATTTCAAATTCAATGTCTTTTCTTTTCAAATCTGCATAAGATTTCTAACAATCAGAAGCAGCTTTTAGACTATCTCGGATTACTTTCACTTTCTGTTTAGTCTCTTTTATCATATCAACACCGTGAATCTTTTTTTCGCTGAGCTCAGACCAGTATAACGGAGTTCTACATTTTCTTCCGTATAAAGCTTCATAAGGTGCCATCTTAATGCTTGATTGAAAACTATTACTGTAAGCGAATTCAATCAAAGATAAGTACTGATCCCATGTACCTTCAAAATCCAGCATACAGCATCTCAGCATATCTTCAAGTATCTGAATGATCCGTTCAGACTGGCCATCTGTTTGCGGATGAAAAGTAGTACTAAAATGCAATTTAGTTCCCAGAGCATCTTGTAACTTCTTCCAGAATCGTGAAGTGAATCTCGAATCTCTATCAAACACAATCGACAAAGATATTCCATGCAATCTTACGATATCAGAGATGTAAAGCTCGCTAGCTTATCAAGTGAGAAGTCAGATTGTACTGGAATGAAATGGGCTGACTTTGTCAATCTATCAACCACCACCCAAATCGAATCTTTCTTTCTCAGAGTCAGAGGCAATCCCGAAACAAAATCCATAGTTACACGGTCCCATTTCCATTCAGGAATCATAACTGGTTGTAGCAAACCAGACGATACCTGATGTTCAGCTTTAACTTGCTGACAGATCAAACACTTCATAACGAAGTCAGAAATATCTCTTTTAATCCCCGGCCACCAATACAACTGTTTCAAATCGTTATACATTTTCGTGCTTCCAGGATGTACAGACAGCTTACTACCATGAGCTTTATTCAAAATTGTTTGAATTAATTCTGGATTTCTTAGAACACAGAGTCTATTTCTGAATCTCAGACAGTCACTATCATCTATTCGGAATTCAAAATTAGAATTACACAAAGCTTGTTTTGTTAATAATTCATTATCAAACTTTTGAGCCTCACAGATCTATTGAATAAACAAGGGTTTTGCTTTCAACTCAGCACAAACCAAATGTGTTTTCATCGCACGCAACGTAGATAATGATTTCCGACTCAGAGCATTTGCTACCACATTTGCTTTACCCGGATGATAATCAATGACCAATTCGTAATCTTTTAGCAGTTCTAACCACCGTTTCTGTCGCAGATTCAGATCTTTTTGTGTCATTAAGTATTTTAGACTTTTAAGATCAATAAACATATGGCACTTCTCACCAAACAGATAATGGCGCCAAATTTTCAGAGCAAAAACAATCGCAGCCAATTCAAGATCATGTGTCGAATAGTTCTTCTCGTGTGGTTTTAATTGTCTAGAAGCATATGCAATAACATTGCCTTCTTGCATCAAAACACAGCCGAGACCATTCAGTGAAGCATCACTATAAACAATGAACTCTTTGCCAGATTTAGGTTGCACAAGCACTGGAGCTTCAGTTAACAGAACTTTCAGCTGATCAAAGCTTTTCTGACACTGTTCAGACCATTCAAACTTCATTTCTTTCTGAAGCAATTTAGTCAATGGAGTTTCTATCACAGAGAAATCTTTCACAAAAGGATGGTAATAACCAGCCAATCCCAGAAAACTACGAACTTCAGAAACATTTCTCGGAGCTTTCCAATCCACAAAAGCAGAGATTTTTCTCGGATCAACTCGGATACCAGATGCAGATACAATATGACCCAGAAAACTAACTTCGCTTAACCAGAACTCACATTTGCTGGACTTTGCATAAAGTTGTTTATCACGCAGAGTCTGAAGCACAATTCTCAAATGTTCAGCATGTTCACTCTCATTCCATGAATAAATCAAAATGTCATCAATGAATACAACAACAAATTGATCTAAATACGGTCTAAAAATTCTATTAATCATATCCATAAACACAGCAGGAGCATTAGTTAACCTGAAAGGCATAACTAAAAATTCATAATGCCCGTACCTTGTTCTAAAGGTTGTATTCGGAATGTCAAAATCTTTCACATGCAATTGATAATAACCTGATCTCAGATATATTTTCGAAAATACAAAAGCATCTTTCAGTTGATCAAACAAATCATCAATTTGGGGCAAAGGGTATTTATTCTTTACAGTGACTTTGTTGAGCTGACGGTAGTGAATACACATTCTCATCATACTATCTTTCTTTTTCACGAACAGGACAGGAGCACCCCACGGTGAAAAGCTCGGTCTAGCAAACACTTGATCAGTTAATTCTTGCAACTGGATCTTTAATTCTTTCAATTCTGTAGGTGCCATCCTATATGGAGCTATAGAAATCGGAGTAGTTCCAGGAACTAGCTCAATACCAAACTCGACTTCACAAATCGAAAGTAAACTCAGAAGTTCTTCAGGGAACACATCAAAAAATTCACAGACAACAGGCACAGATTCAATTTTCTTTTTTGACACTTTTGAATCTATCACAAAAGCAAGATAGGCTTCACAACCTTTTCTCACATGTTTCTGAGCTTTTAATGCAGATATCACAGTTGGTAACCCATTCAGATCACTAGACTCAATAGAATAATCTCATCATTCTTGCATCTCAAATCAATAAATTTTCACTTACAGTTCACAACAGCATCATGCAATGTTAACCAGTCCATTCCCAGAATTACATCAAATTCATCAAAACGCAAAAGCATTAAATCAGCCAGAAAACAGATATCACAAATCATTAAGGGGCAGTTCCTGTTGACTTTGTCAACTAGAACACTTTTACATAAGGGGTTCAATACTTTCACTACGTATTCAGTAGACTCTATTGGCAAGGTCTTACTATATGTTAAATTCATACAGATATATGAATGCGTTGATCCAGGATGAATCAAAGTAATTACAGAGGTATCATATAAAGTAAAATTACCAATAATCATGTCTGGGGATGAAGCTTCCTCACAAGCTCGGGTCGCATAGGCTCTAGTAGATGCATGAGTCTCAAATCGAACTGTAGCATCTCTATTGGCTCTCTAACCACCACTTACATTACTCAGGTTTTTGAAAGGTCTACCACGAGTCGAAACATTACTCGGTTTTACACTTTGTTCTATTTCTTGATCAGCAGATTCAGGGCAGTCTCTCACGAAGTGATCTAATGATCCACATCGAAAGCAAGCTCTATCATTCAATCTAAAATTTCCCGAATGCCTTTTACCACTGTGCTTACATTCAGATTGGTCAAATCAGGCATTAACCACACTGGCAACAGAAGTAGCAGAATTTCTGAAGCTTGATCGCGATCTATCACGGTTCTGACTTGAATGTCCCAGATTAACCCTCGATCTTCTAGAATCATCTCTAAACTTTTTTGATGAATTCTGGATTGATTTACCAGAAGATCTCTTTCGGGCTTCTCTATTCTCAGAATCAACTTTCTTCTTTTCTATAATCAGTTCTTCAGCTTTACAAGCTCTTTCTACTAGTACCACGAACTCATTCAGATCAAGTATACCAACCAGAAGCTTTATGTCCTCATTTAGGCCCTCAACGAACCTTTTACACATAGTAGTCTCGATTACAACACATTCTCGAGCATACTGACTTAGTCGAACAAATTCTCGTTCATAATCAGTAACAGACTTATTCCCTTGCTTTAAGTCTAGAAATTCTTTATGTTTCTGATCAATGAATTGCTGGCTAATGTATTTCTTTTGGAGCTCAGATTGCAAGAAACCCCAGGTAACTCGTTCACTCGAAACCACATAAATTAAAGTCCTCCACCAGTGGTACGCTGAGTCTCATAACAAGGAAACAACACATTTCAGACATTCCTCAGGAGTACATGATAACTCATCAAATACTCTCACAATATTCTCAAGCCAGAACTCCACTCATTCAGCATCGTCATCAGTCGTAGCCCTGAACTCCTCGGCCCCAAATTAACGGATTTTATCCACCGGAGGTTTATTAACTCGAATTGGTTCATTTACAGGTAACACGTTCGGAGCTTGAGGGGGTAGAGGTTGCTGAGCAGCCGGATTCGTACGAACAAATTCTAAAAACCACTTGGTCATCATGTGGAAAAAGGCTCTCTTTGCATCTCCACTATGATCACTAACATTCGGTACAAAATCAGCAGGCACTGTCCCTTGAGCGGGACCAGGTGCATTACTTTCGACATCGTCAACTATGACTCTTTCGGGATACATTGCTATAAGAAAAACACATTTAATCGTCAGGATTTCATCACACTATCACAATTTAGATTTATGGCATGTATAGCTAGACTCAGACACGCTACGTTAGTCCTAGAACTGACTAAACTGTAGCTCTGATACCAATAAAAATTGTAACACCCCTATCCCGTAACCGTAACCGGAATAGGTAAGGGGCATTACCGGAAATCAGAAAACATCACAGAATAGAATACTTATAATCATCACCACAGAAATCAGATATTAAGTCCCTTATGAGACTTACTAGACCTTAAACATGCATTACATATGGTTCGGGACTAAACTGATCACAACCAGAAACTCATATGCAAAATTAGAAAATTTTTACAAATTAGGGACACACGACTGTGCCCCTAGCCCGTGTACTAACACACAGTCGTGACCTACCAGACACGTCCAAAGTACTCTGCCCATGGTCGAAACTGACCAAACTCACACGGTCATTATACACGCCCATGTGTCTAGACCGTAGCCAACACTGCCAAATACCACACGGCTACCAGACACGCCCGTGTGTCTAGGCCGTGTGCAATTCTATCCAAAAACACTAAGATGCAGGGTTTACACAACTGGAGTACATGCCTGTGTCTCTTGGCCATGTGGCACAAATATAGGCTTGGTTTAAGCCAATTTGCCACCCAAATAAGGGTCAAACCTACAAGCATAGATATGCAACACATATGCCTCAATTACCAACCATTTCGAGCTCAATTCATATCTCATTTCAACCATTTCATGATTTATCATGCATAAGTATAATAGCTCAGCAAATGTTTACAAATTTCATACCAAAGTGAGCTTATACACATAGCCAAAATAACCACTCTTCAAACAAGCATATAAGTAGCCACAAGGCTTCATAATTCACATACCAAAACGTCACCTTGCCATTTATCATACATAGCATTTTTAAAGCATCCATTGCTAAGCATTCACATAACATAACATAACATTTTAACATTTTAAAGCTTAACAAAGACTTTCTAGCCTATACATGCCATAATTCACATATCTACAAATCTCAAAAGTACCAAAGATGAAATCGATAGTGTGTGACGATCCTCGACTATTCCTGAGCCTTCAATAGCGGCCAAAACTGTAAAACAGTAGAAAATACAAACAGAGTAAGCTACTAAGAGCTTAGTAAGTCAAATACACATAATTCAACTATACATACACATACTATGCCAACCATGAGTGAATACACATATCTATTCCATGCCAATTCATGAAACAAACCTTTATCCAATTTTCATATGCATTTCATACCTCGATTCCACATTCCCATACAAATTCTGCCCTTAACAGATCATTAGCAATCAGAATCTCTCTACTCAGAATTTCGTACGATACGTACGTACCTGAATCAGACATATAAGGTAAGCATTTACCCGTTTAACAAACGTTCTCTTCGAGTCTTTCAGAAATATACAGAATTTAGATATGCCATATACAATGCCGACGTCCCGGACGCGGTCTTACATGTTATTCACTATCGATGCCACTGTCCCAAACAGGCTCTTACACGAGTCATAAGTGATGCCAGTATCCTAGACACGGTCTTACACACTATCACAAATCAATGCCTTCGTCCCGGACGAGGTCGTACATGATCTTGTTTTATCATTTCTCAATCGAATACGATTCTAAATTTCTCGGTCAGGCTCTCAAGGCCATTCAATACAATTTATTATTTCAAAATAATATTATCAGACATTTAATATAACACATATTTGTAATTTGACTTACCTCGTACGGAGTTAACGGATGCGAGTCGACTAATCGATGATTTTGGGCTTCCCTTGATCTAAGTCCGTTTTTCTTTGTTCTTGATCTAAACAAATTAAGATTCAATCATTCAATCTATCATCTCATTCAATTCAATCCAAAATCACACATTTGGGGTAATTTGCATTTTAACCCTCACATTTACATATTTTGACACTTTGGTCCCTAATTCACAAATCATCAAATAAACATAATTTCTTTACACATTGGCCTAGCCGAAACTTCATAGTTCTCATATAGGCCCATTTATCATACTCATTTCACAATTTAGTCTTTCCAAAGTAGCATTTTCACAAATAAGTCCATATAGCCCAAATTCATCAAGATTTCATGGCAAATCATATAAACTCATCATCTATTCATGTTTATACACTCAAATTCATCACAAAGCTCATGAAATCAACAATGGCACTATTCACAGACTTTATCAAAAATAGAAATTGAGACATAGGCATGAAAGAACACGAAGCAACGATCACAGAAACGTAAAAATTATCAAAAACAGACGAAAATCCATACCTTAATCAATGTTTACAAATTGCCGAACCCTTAAATGGTTTTCTCCCTTTCTTTTCTTGATAAAAAAATCGGCTAAAGATGGACACAAATGACTAATTTCATGCTTTGGTTTTGTTTAATGAATATAAATTATTAGTTTTACCATTTTGTTCCTCATTAAAACTATTTAACAAACACATAGTCTAAGGTCATTTATGACCACTCATGCTTCAAATGGGTTAATTGCCACATAAGGCCTTCATATAAAAAAGCCACATACAAAAGGCACCTTTCACATGTGGAATGCTAACTTCACCTTCATGCAGTTTAATCCTTTTCCACAATTAAGCACAGAAACAATCAAATTAATATACAGACATTTCATAGATGCAAATTCGTACAGCATAGACATAGAAAATAATATCAAAACATTTTTCAGACTCGGGTATGTGGTTCCAAAACCACTTTCCAACTAGGGTCCAGATTGGGCTGTTACACTAGAGGTAGGTTGACTGATGAGTTATGACATTTACATGACTGAGTATGACATTACTGATGAGTTATGACATTTACATGACTGAGTATGACATTCTGCATACACGTATTATTTATGACATGACATGATGCATTGCATGGGGACAGGTAGATATATTTGGAGGAAGTGTACTGTACTGGTAGGGTTGCACGGGCCGCACAAGATGATTGTTGACCCATATTGGCAGGGTTGCACGGGTCGCACAAGATGACTGTGGACCCATATTAGCAAGATCACAGGGGTCGCGCAAAACGACTGTGGATCTATACTAGCAAGGTCACACGGGTTGCACAAGACGACTATAGAACTACTGATGGCTGTATGCCGGGTATAATTCTGGCAGCTTTGTTGTGATATTGGTGTGTTAGCTGGTTTGGGATGGGTTGCATTTTTGCACAATACTGCTAAACTGTTACTGAAACGGGCTCAGGCCCACACTGTTACTGCATGTACTGTTTACCGATTGATTGATAGAAGATTACACACTGAGTTTTCAAAACTCACCCTTTCTTTTAACTGTACAGGTAATCTCCAGCGTTGGTAGCCCGGCCCTGCGAGGGACTCGAGGGTGGCCACACTACTGCTCCGGTTTTATTTTATTGAGCTTTTACTTACATTTACATTTCGTTTTGAATTTTTTGATATAATAAGGCCGCTCTTTAAATTTCTAGTTTTTAATTTAGGTTTTTAATTATTATGATTTATATCTGCTAGAAGTATAACGTGGTTTTCTAAAATATTAGCTGTTTTCAAAACATTACATTTCCACAACACAAATTTTAAGCTTCCGCGTCAAACAAAGTTTCAAAAGAAATGACGTTTTAAAATGGTTAACAAATAACTAAGGTGAGTTTAAGGATTCACAAAGAGGCTTTAACCTTCAAACGGGTTTTTATCAACGAGATCAAGTTTTCAAAAAACACTCCAATGTGATACGCTGGATTCAGCCATAACGTCTAGGCCGAGTTTGGGGTGTTACATTTAGTGGTATCAGAGCCAGGTTGCAAAACTCGGCTGTGGAATGGGTATTTAAATTCTACATTTCGTTTTAGACTTGAGACTATACTGTGAAACTCTAGATAGAGGAAACTGGGACTATAGAAGACTGAAAACTGTAATGAGATCTTGATCTGCAAAAATAAACCCTAATTATTGTCTTCCATAACATATTTGTTAATAATTACTGAAATTACAAATTGATGCATAAAACTTCTAAAATAGATAAGCGTAAATCAAAATGAGCACTAGAGGTACTCATGGAAAGGGTACACGAGGCCGCAATAGAGGCCGAGGAAGTACTAGAGCTGGGTCTTCAGCATCAGGCCACATGCCTGCTAGGGAGGCATCAGCTTCACCAGTGACTGAGACGGGGTCTTATGATCGAGTGGATGGGAATGATGCTCTATCCCAAGCTATGCTTCGCATTCTAGAGAGGGTTGCTGGAGCTAATACTGGTGCAATGGGCAGAGGGTCAATTTCAGAACAATTTCGATCTAATAGAGCAAAAATTTTTAGGGGTATTTATGGAGTAGCCCCAAATGTGGCAGAATACTGGTTAGAGGCCACTGAAAGGATAATAGACGACCTTGACTGTACTACTGAGCAGATGTTAAAAGAAGCAGTGTCATTATTGCGAGATGAGGCCTACCAATGGTGGCTTACCGTAAGGGAAGGTAGGTAGGCTGACCAATTAACATAGGACTTCTTTAAGATAGCATTCCAAGGAAAATATGTGGACGCCCGAAGAAAAGAATTTCTGAGCCTGACTTAGGGGACTAAGACAGTGGTAGAATATGAGGCAGAGTTTTTATGATTAAATGCAATTTTCCAGTTTTAGCAGTTTCGATCCTACAGTCTAACAGAACATACTTACTGCCTATTTTTACCCATATGGGCTCGAAAGCCCATTGGGCCCAATTTTAGCCCGTCGAGGCCAACTTACCGATTTGCATGAAATTGCACTCTCAACTGATTTACCACTTTGCAATTTCAGATCTAACGTTTTCCAAATATCTTCTGAGCACTCGCACACTTACAAGCCCACGAAATACTAACTTTCGGTCAAACTTTCGGTTACTTTTCGGTTACTTTGGCCTTTGCCGAATTAGACTGAAGAAGGGTTCGATACACACCTGATTCGCGATGACTACTACTGAGATCCCCCACGATATCCTACAATCAATTACCATAATCCCCAAACCTGGCCTAGAAGTTAGGCCCGAATCTGGTGTGTCACACTTTTTAAGAGAAATATCTCAAAATACCACATGTTTAAAAATAATTTTCTGAAATTCAAACTTTTAAAACCCAATCCATAGCCGAGTTGTTGCAACCTGGCTCTGATACCACTAAATGTAACACCCCAAACCCGGCCTAAAAGTTAGGCCCAAATCTGGTGTGTCACATTGAAGTGTTTTTCAAAAACCTTATTTTATTGAAAACCCTTCTTATTATTTAAAAACTTAAATCTCAGTTTGCGTTTGCTACTTTCAAAACATGGTTCATTGAAAAGTAATTTACTTTTAAAACCTTAATTACTGTCATAAGTGAGTACTAAGTAAGTTTGCGAAAACTGTAAAATTAGTAGTTTGTAGGAACGTGTTGATTTGAAAACAGTTAACGTTTTTGGGAAATCGAGTTCTACTTAGAGCAGATAATAAACAAAAAAATGAACTTAAAATTTAGAAATTATAAAAGGCCTTATTACAAAAATAAAATCCTAGAATGAAATTAAATGGTAAATAAAAGCCAAATAAAAGAAAACATGAGCAGTAGTGTGGCCACCTTCGAGTCCCTCGCAGCTTTGATCCGTTTAAGGCTATAAATTACCTAAAAGGTTAATAAACGGGGTGAGTTTACGAAAACTCAGTGTGTAATCCCCTAACACAAATACAAACAGTCAGTCATGTAAAAGAATTAAAAAGTTTGCCCTACCACAGTTCCAATATCAATTGGGCCTTAGCCCACTATAACAAACTGCACCAAATGGGCCTTAGCCAATTACAGAATCAGAAACATTATCAGAACTAGAATCAAAATGAGAATCAGAATCAGAACGAGAATCAAAATCAGAATCAGAGTCAGTATCAGTATCAGAATCAAAATTGGAATCAGAATCAGAATCAGAATCAGAATCAGTATCAATTAACAGAATCAGAATTAGAATTAGAATGTGAATGCAATCCCAACCCAGTCCAGCCATCACACCACCCGTACCAACAAACACACCATGTGGGGAATAACTCAACCCACCCAGCCCACACACCAATGGGCAGTAAAGCTGCCAATAACAGAATATCGTGGCAGAGCCACCAAAATCAAATAACGTGGCAAAGCCACTTAACAGAATACGTGGCACAAAGCCATCGGTAACGTGTCTATAATTGGCATAAAGCCTATGATATTGGCACAAAGCTTTCGGTAATGGCACAAAGCCCATAATAACAGCACGAAGCCCACAATATCGATACGAAGCCCACAATAACGGCACATAGCCTTTGGTAATGGCACAAGCCCATAATAACGGCACGAAGCCCACAATATCGATGCGAAGCCTACAGTAACAGCACATAGCCTTCGGTAACATGATCGGCACTCAGCCATCTACCAGTCCACAGTCATCTCGGGCAACCCGTGCGACCTTATCAAATCAGTACGAATATACGGCTCTTAAGCCTTCGGTGGATCCACAGTCGTCAAGCAACCATTCGATCCTAACAGATCAAATTTTCCTCCATACAAAATCCCAACCCATGCAACGTGTTATGTATATAGAATGTCATGCCCATATTTGAATCAAACAATCACAGTCAAGTAATTCATATCACCAACATATATTCACAATCAAATCCGTCAAACACACAGTCCAAGTCAGTAATTCTACTCTACAGGGGTATTTTAGTAATTCTACTCTACAGGGGTATTTCGGCAATTCTACCCTACAGGGGTATTTCAGTAATTTTGCAAATTAAGGGTAAAACGGTAATTTTTCAAATCAAGAGTAAAACGATAATTTTACAAATTAAGGGTAAAACGATAATTTTACAAATCAGGGGTAAAATAGTAATTTTACAAATTAGGAGTAAAATGATAATTTTACAAATTAAGAGTAAAACAATAATTTTACAAATTAGGGGTAAAATGGTAATTTTGCAAATTAGGGTAAAACGGTAATTTTGCAAATTAGGATAAAACTGTAATTTTGCAAATTAGGGGTAAAACGGTAATTTTACAAATTAGGGGTAAAACGATACTTTTACAAATTGAGGGTATTTCTGTAATTTCACAAATCGAGGTATTTTTGTAATTTTACAAATCGAGGGTATTTCTGTAATTTTACAAATCGAGGGTAATTAGGTAATTTTACAAATCGGGGGTATTTTTGTAATTTTGTAAACCAAGGGTATTTCAGTAATTTTGTAAACCAAGGGTATTTTAGTAATTTTTTAAATCAAGGGTATTTCAGTAATTTTGTAAATCGAGGGTAAAACGGTAATTCTGTAAATCGGGGGTACTTTGGTAATTTTACAAGTCAAGGGTATTTCAGTAGTTTGGTAAACTAAAGTTTCTAAACAGAGATAACAATGCGAATGGGCCTAGGGCCCATTCTCGGCCCAAATGGGCCGAGGGCCCATTCTCGGCCCAAATGGGCCCACATGCTCGTGTGGCCCTTTTAGCCCAAATCTAGCTACAAATATGAGATTCACCTAATCCAATATTTACTACACAATCAAGCAACTTATCTAATTGGGCCTGTAGGCCCATTGGGCCCACATAGCCCCTTTCGGCCCATCGCAGCCCGAAGTAGCCGTCCTACAGCTAGAGTAGTGAGAAATACACACCTGATAGGAGACTGGAGTTCATCCACGCTCCGAGCACTTTTAGCCGACGCCCAACCCAAACGAGCCCGCCATAAAGCGAAAGGGATCAGCCAAGAAAGGTACTTTTACTCTCCTCATGGTTCTCCCTATTTAAAGCCAGCTTCTCGCCTACTCCCATGCTAGCTTCCTGATGTGGGATCCCTCCATTAATCCTCCAAAATAAACTCATTAACAAAATAACCAACCTTTGCGTGTAAAGGGATTCGAACCATAGTCCTCTCAATAACCATGCCACGCCACCACCACTGGGACACAAGCTCCTTTGTGTCATAAGTCCAACACATTTAACTTTAAAGCCCACCTACTTGCTTCTAGATTTATTAAAAGAAAAACCAAAATAAATTACAAGAGCCAAGACTTGAACCTTGGACCCCTTGCTTCCTCTATGGCGTCACTTCCTTGTCCCCTAAGTAGCGCCATTTTGCCACTACACCACACTCCTTTTTGTATCATACTTTCACCAAAAATATTCTTAAAGCCTACCCACTAACGTCAAGGCTCCCATAAGAAAAAAACATAAATTTTTGCTAAGGCCCAAGTTTGAACCCAGGACTTCTCCAACACTCTCTAAACCCTTTAGCCATCACATCAATACGCCATTCAATGAATATGGGCCCGGGGCCCACTACGCAACCCAAGTGAGGCCCACGTGCTCGCATAGCCCGCCAAGCCAGATTTGCCTACAGCCACATATACGACACAGCCGGTCCACTAATTCTCATAAGTCCAAAGACAACGACCCGTGTGGGCCCACAAGCCCATTGGGCCCACACAACCCATTGTCCCAAGCCTAATTTCGGGGCATTACAAATGGGTCTTAGGCCCATTTACATCGTTATGACCATCTGGGTTACCTGAGTCGCTCGAGGCGACTGTGGACTTTTTGCGAAGTCGTTATTTGTACTAAGACCCCAAAATAGGTGAAATGACCGTAATACCCCTGTAGGGCAAGATGACTGTTATACCCCTATAGGGCAAAATGACCGTTATACCTTTAGAGGTAGGTTGACTGATGAGTTCTGACATTTACATGACTAAGTATGACATTCTGCATACACGCATTATTTATCACATAACATGATGCATTGCATGTGGATAGGTAGATATATTTGGAAGAAGTGTACTGTAGTGGTAGGGTTGCACGGGTCACACAAGACGACTGTGGACCCATACTGGCAGGGTTGCACGGGTCGCACAAGACGACTATGGACCCATATTGGCAAGATCGCACGGTCGCACAAGACGACTGTCGATCCATACTGGCAAGGTCGCACAAGATGACTATGGAACTATTAATGGCTGTAAGCCGGTATAATTCTAGCAGGTTTGTTGCATTATTGGTGTGTTGGCTGGTTTGGGATGAGTTGCATTTTTACATGATACTGATACTGCATTTGGGCTAGGCCCACACTGAATTGTTACTAAAAAGGGCTCAATCCCAGACTGTTACTGTATGTACTGTTTACTGACTGACTGATAGGGGATTACACACTGAGTTTTTACAAACTCACCCTTTCTTTTAACTGTACAGGTAATCCCCAGCGTTAGGTGGACCGGTGCTTCAAGGAACTCGAGGGTGGCCACACTACTACTCCGGTTTTATTTTATTGGGCTTTTACTTGCATTTACATTTCGTTTTAGGTTTTTGATGTAATAAGTCCCCTCTTTAAATTTGTAGTTTTTAATTTGGGTTTTTAATTATTATGATTTATAGCTGCAAGAAGTACAACGCAATTTTCCAAAATATTGACTATTTTCAAAACATTACGTTTTCGCAACACAAATTTTAAGCTTCCGCATCGAACAAAGTTTCAAAAGAAATGACGTTTTAAAATGGCTAACAAATAACTAAGATGAATTTAAGGATTAAAAAAGAGGCTTTAACCTTCAAACATGTTTTTATCCACGAGATCCAGTTTTCGAAAACCACTCTAATGTGACACCGCCAGGTTCAGCCATAACGTCTAGGCCAGGTTTAGGGTGTTACACCACATCACCACACCAATCTCTTTTAGTAAGCTTATCCCGTTGAACCCTTCGGAATAACAACCGATACTCGGTGGTTTTAACACCTAGCTCCACCAACGCATAATCCGACTCTCGTGTACACATGGTGTATACTCAATATCACCCATGTGACCTAGCCAATAAATCCCGTAGCTCTCGTGTATACATGGTGTTCAACACTCAGAACCACACATGCGACCTAGCTATATATATCATAGCTCTTGTGTCTACATGATGTACCCTCGGTACCATGCATGCGACCTATCTATCTTTGATCTGTAGCTCTAGTGTACACATGGTATATGCCCAGTATTACACATGTGACCTAGCTACCATATCATATCTTGTAGCTCTCTTTTACAGATGGTGTCCTATCTTCGGAACCACACATGTGACCTAAATACACAATATACATATCTTTTGTTTTCCGAAGGTTCAATCGGGAATTTCACTTTCCCACCTCTCTCCAATCGTAATATTATGCAATTACATTTCATAATATGCACTAAAATATTACAACACAAATGAAAATAATGAATTATTTACGTACAAACTTACCTCGGTCCAAATTATTGAATTATTACACTTTAGTCCGAAACCTTTTTCCTTCTCCCGTTTTAAGTTTGAATCTCATTTTCCATAATCTATAATATCACATTTAGCTCAATTATTAGTCACATTATTCAATGTGACCCAAAAATCGTATTTTGGAAAATTTACATTTTTGCCCCTAAACTTTATCAAAATTACACTTTTGCCCTAGTCTCGTAAATTTATTTTTATTCAATTTCCTTGTATTTTGGACCTATCCGAATCATTTTCATAACTATGGCAGTGCACATTTCTCACTAAATCACACACTTATGACCAATTTTTAACTTTTACAATTTAGCCCCTTTTATTCGGTTTCATTGAAAATCACCTAGTAAAACTTGTTTCTCTTATCATAGACATTCATAATCTACCTTAATCATCAAAATACACAATTATTCAACATGGGTAAATTTTTTGAACTCAAACCCTAGCTCAAAATAAAGGTGGAAATAGCTAAACCGAGTTACTAAGATCTCAAAAATGTAAAGAAAATTAAAAATGGGGCTTGGGTGCACTTACTATTGAGCTTGGAAGCTTGAAAACCCTAGCCATGCTGTCCATGGAGAGTTTTGGCCAAGGTTGAAGAAGCATGGACACAATTTTGGCTTATTTTTCCCATTTGATTCTTTTATTTACCTAATGTCCAAAATGCCCTTCATTAAAAACGTTTGGTATTTTGTCCACCCAAGGGTATTTTCGTCCAAACCAAGTTATAATGGCCTAATTGCCATTTAAAGACCTCCACTTTAAAATCCCATTCCAATCAAGTACCTGTATGAATTAGAATACATATTTTTCGCCTATTGCAATTTAGTCCCAATTATCAAATTAGACATCCAATTGATAAAATTTCTTAACGAAAATTTCACACGATTATTCTATCACCCTATAAACTTTAAAAATTAATCACAATAAATTCTACTTTGGATTTGTGGTTTTCCAACCATTGTTCCATTTAAGCCCTAATTCAGGCTGTTACAATTCTCCCCCTTTTGGGATTTTCGTCCACGAAAATCTTACTAGGTGAAGTAGTTTCCAATTCTCATGAAACGCTCTCACTAACTTTCCGCAACCATAAATTGATTTACTCTCGTAAATCTCTTTTCTACTAACCTTAAAAATTTAATACATAGTGCCAGAATACATCATTAAAATAAGAATTAATCTCTTCGGAACACATATTCTTAGTAATCCATCGAATAAGAACTCTACACAACTGAAATGATCACACGAATCTTTGCTAAACAATCAACCACAATCCAAATAACACCTTCCTTTTTGGAGATTATGACAATCCTGACATGAAACTTATGGTAACCCTATCTTGTCATCACTCCCATTCCATTACTAACTGTATTAGTCTTGAATACACTGGACTTCGGCTTACTTGGTAACAAATAGACGTCTGAACATAAACTCAAAAATTATTGCAATACATACTCAATCACCAAAACATCTACCCATGCAACTGTACATTTTATTATTCTTGGATGAATAAACGTGTTACTACTGAGCCCCACACCAAGACTTCTACATCAGTTCTAGATTCCTCATTACGCAATTTTTATCTCGAAATAACAACAACAAGAATCATGTCTGACCTAGAATTCGATATCAAAAATAAACTCACTCTGAGCTCATTTAGATTACCATTCACTATCGCATTTCTGAGTTTCTCAATTTTACAAAGAAAACCTTGCTTTAACATTTAATATTGCTAGAATTAGACCACCATTAATAAGCTCAATCGAGTAACCAGTACTCTTCAAAAATAAATAAATAAATAAAATTTCCATTCAGGCATCTGTACCTATAACTGCTTCCTCAAGGATGAATCAAAAATTTTCTCAAAATCTTTCATTGTCTCTATCCATTGATAAAGTTTTAAACTTCAAATCTTTTTCTGTAACATTAGGCACTTTTAACTATTAAGATCCAAATGCATATGACGTTTTTCCGTCAAGCATACGATATTATTGAACTCCTAGTACAGGCATAAAAGTTGTTGTCTTTAAATCACTTAGTCAAACAGTTCTTTTCAATACGATTTTAATTGTTTGAACATTCAACGCATCATTTTACATTTCAATACTATTTATACCCAGGTCATGCAAAAATACTTAACTGGAAAACATAAACCTTTTTCTCAACTTAACATACATATATAACCATCCACTTTTCACATTTCCTACACATCATATCCATGCTATCATTCATCCCATATAAATAAGCAGCTCACTCGTATAAAACCTCATCATACATTCATATCATGGCTAATATTAACCACATCGGATAGCTTTATACAAAATGTAATACCCAATAGCATAGGCTCACACCTTAACCCATCAATCATCACAATGTCGGACTATGATGAAGCCATAACCATTTGATATTTTTAAAATCAAAGATGCCATAATAAAATCAACATTTTCACTACATAGATAAATAACATTCCAACTATAAAATTGTACTAAAATTTTAAGAACATCACCCCTAAAAAATGAATACCTCAATAGGGTTTCAAGATAATTTCGGAAGAAAACATCACTCATCCGCACTAAAGTTGATTATAACAGAGCAACATAATCTTCTTGTAGGTTAAGTTGATTAAAATGAGTTAGGGTATCGTATATTCAGGCTTCGTGCCTAGCAGGCTATATGCCGGTGTTGCGTTCAGGCTTCGTGCCTAGCAGGCTATATGCCAGTGTTACATTCAGGCCTTCGTGCCTAGCAGGCTTCGTGCTGGTGTTCTTTATTCGGGCCTTCGTACCTAGCAGGCTATAAGCCGGTGATATATTTGAGCTTTATGCTTAGCAGGCTTCGGGCCGGTGATTGAATTTAGGTTTTTAAACCTAGCAGGCTTAAGCCGGGTGATGAAAATAAAAATATAATAATAGCTTTGATTACTGCGATAAACTGTGATTTGAAACAAATAATACCTCAAATCGGCCAGGTACGTACTATGTATTCCAATTTGAATTTGTTTGAAAGTAATGATCAGTGACAAGGAATAACGTATATGTGGATAGTGTGTTAACTGTATATGATTGTTTATGCATAAATTTGGTAATCCATTTAGCTAATGTGTTCTATTATGTGAAAGTATGAGATTTCATTTTCATGAATGAATTTTGTGGCAAGTGAAAATATATGTGAAATGTCCCTAGTATATAGATATATATTCGGCTCAAGAATTTTCTTTTTATAAAAATCAGGTTGTGAAGTAAATATGCGATCTATGATAAGTTTTATTAGTTTGATAACTTGAAACTTACTAAGCTTACATTAGCTTACTCTATTTGTTATGTTTATCTTATTTTATAGATTTCTTTTGAAGCTACGGTTCGAGGGATTCAAGTCAAAGCCACACATTCTATCGTCGTCATATTTTGGTACCTTTGAAGTTTACTTCACTTAAACAATGGCATGTATTGGCTAAAACTTATATTTTGGAATTGAATTTCATTTTGATTTGTAAATATGAATAGCCATGCGAAAATGGCTTGCCTATCCACTTATGTTCATATAGTATATACTTATAATATACATGCTCTTAGTCAGTTGTTAATGAATCTGAAAGAGGTGTGCCTATAGTGTTAATGCCGTATGTGTTTTACCTATTAGAATGATAGTTAAACGTCACTTATGAACCTGCATTTTTGGTCATGTGCCAAAATAGGGCTTTGGTTAGAATCGTTTATAAAGTCTTGTATTTGAGCGGTAAACATCTTTTAAAGTATATTACATGTTCATTTGGTAATGGGTAATGTATACATATGTTTTTGGATTAAGGATGCTCGAATCACTTTGTGATTTTCCTTTTGTGCTTTTAAGTATTTGTTCCGTAATGTCTCTTAACCCTCCGTCGTCGAATACGGGTTAGGGGTGTTACATTTTATTGGTATCAGAGCTACAGTTTAGTCAGTTCTCGGAGTAACGTAATGTGTGTAAATATAGCTATACATGCCATTGAAAATAAATGCGATAGTGTGGTGACTTTTGACATTTGAAATGTGATTTTTGTATAGATTTCTTTTGAAATGAATCCCGATTCTGAACGAGCTGTAGCAGATGACGTAGAGAGTGTAGCACCGGCTCCCGCGAAAGGGACTGTACCAAATGACTCTCAACCGAATGCCAGTCATCGAGATGATAACAATAGACAAACTTTTTATGCAATGATGAGTGAATGGTTCACACAATTTATCCGAACAAACCCGGCTACTCCACAACCCCCGCCCCTAAATAACCCTCCTGTGACTGATCCTCTGAGATCAAGTAAGCCTCCGGTTGACAAAATTAGAAAATACGGGGCCGAAGAGTTCCGGGCTACAGTCAGTGATGATGCTGAACGGGCTGAGTTTTGGCTCGATAATATGATTCGAGTTTTTGATGAATTATCTTGTTCGGCCGAAGAATGTTTGAAGTGTGCTGTATCTCTGTTACGTGATTCCGCTTACTATTGGTGGAATACACTAGTCTCTGTTGTGCCGAAAGAACGGGTCACCTGGGAGTCCTTCCAAACCGAATTCCAAAAAAAGTATATCAGTCAAAGGTTCATAGATCAAAAACGGAAGAAATTTCTTGAGCTTAAACAGGGCCGAATGTCAGTAACTGAATATGAGAGAGAGTTCGTAAGGCTCAGTCGTTATGGTCGCGAGTGTGTATCATCTGAGGCTATCATGTGTAAATGCTTCGAAGATGGTTTAAATGAAGATATCAAGCTGTTGGTCGGCATTTTAGAAATCAAAGAGTTCGTAGTACTTGTTGAGCGAGCTTGAAAGGCTGAAGAGCTCAGTATTGAAAAGAAAAAGGCTGAGGACGGAATCAGAGAATTCCGCAAGAGACCGTCGGGAAAATCTTTTCAGCAGTCTTCAAAGAAATTTCGAGATGAGTCGAACAGATCTAAAGCTAATTTAGGTTACTCCAGACGAGATCGGGATCGACCTCCAGTAAGTACGCGAGCCACTTTCGTTGCTAGTGTAGGCAATGACCGCGGGGATAGAACAGTTTGCAAGCATTGTGGGAAATGGCATCCGGGGAGTTGCAGATTGCGTGACTGCTCCTGTTTTAAATGTGGGGCTACTAATCACTTCATAAAGGATTGTCCGAGATAGGTTGAACGTAATATTAATCCTAGTGAGAGGCCGGGTAGCACGGTAGTGCGATGACGACCACAGAGACGGGGAGTAATACTAGTGATAGCCAGAGAGGGACTAGAGACACTGCAGTCAGATCTGAGGCACGTGCACCTGCTCGGGCTTATGCCATCTGTGCCCGTGAGGAGGCTTCTTCCCCTGACGTTATTACTGGTATTTTCACTCTCTTTGACACTGATGTTATAGCTCTGATTGATCCCGGTTCAACCCATTCTTATGTGTGTGAAACTTTAGCATCCAGTAAGACTCTACCTGTTGAGTCTACTGAGTTCGCAATTCGAGTGTCAAACCCTCTGGGTCGGTGTGTGTTGGTTGATAAAGTGTGTAAGAGATGTCCCCTAATGTTTCGAGACTCTTGTTTTCTGGCTAATTTGATGCTATTACCGTTTGATGAATTTGATATCATTCTCGGGATGGATTGGTTGACTATTCATGATACTGTAGTGAACTACAAGCGAAAGATTATTGACCTGCGATGCTCGGATAACAAGATAATTCAGATTGAGTCCTCTGATTTGAGCGGGTTGCCAGCTATGATATCTTTGATGCAAGCTCAGAAATATGTAAAAAGGGGGTGTGAGGCATACCTCGCGTACGTGATCGATAGTAAAGAGTCAGAAAAGAAGCTTGAGTCGGTACCAGTAGTTTGTGAATATCCAGATGTCTTTCCCGAAGAATTACCGGGATTACCACCAATTCGTGAAATAGAGTTTGACATTGAACTTCTACCCAGAACGGTTCCAATTTCGATAGCCCCCTATCGTATGGCACCAACTGAATTAAAAGAATTGAAAGTTCAGCTGCAAGAATTGACGTATAGAGGTTTCGCTCGACCAAGTTTTTCACCTTGGGGTGCACCAGTTTTATTCCTGAAAAAGAAAGACAGAACGATGAGAATGTGCATCGACTATCGTCAATTAAATAAGGTGACGATAAAGAATAAATATCCGCTACCGCGCATTAATGATTTGTCTGATCAACTGAAAGGAGCCTCAGTGTTCTCTAAGATAGATTTGAGATCGGGTTATTATCAGCTGCGAGTTCGGGATTCAGATGTAAAAACAGCATTTAGAACAAGATACAGTCACTACGAGTTCTTAGTGATGCCGTTTGGGCTCACTAATGCCCCGGTGGTATTTATGGACTTGATGAATCAAATTTTTAGACAGTATTTGGATCGGTTCATAGTTGTGTTTATTGATGATATTTTAATCTATTCGTGAGATGAAACCGAGCATGCCGAGCATCTGAGATTGGTATTACAGATTTTGCTAGACAAGCAACTATATGCTAAGTTCAGTAAATGTGAGTTCTGGTTGAGAGAAGTTAGCTTTTTGGGACATGTAGTATCCACATCAGGTATACGGGTTGATCCGAGTAAAATTTCAGCTATTCTTGACTGGAAGCCTCTGAGAAACGTCACTAAAGTTCGAAGCTTTTTGGGGCTTACCGGTTACTACCGATGATTTGTGAAAGGGTTCTCGATGATCGCAACACCGTTGACAAAACTGCTACAAAAAGATGTCAAGTTCGAGTGGTTAGAAATGTGTCAGAAAAGTTTCGATCAGCTGAAAATTCTTTTGACGGAAGCTCCTGTGTTGGTCCAACCTGAGTCTGGTAAAGAGTATATTGTTTTTAGTGACGCCTCTCAGAATGGTTTAGGTTACGTCTTGATGCAAGAAGGCCGAGTAGTCGCGTATGCCTCAAGGCAATTGAAGCCTCATGAAAGAAATTATCCAACTCATGATCTTGAGCTTGCTGCTATTATTTTTGCTCTAAAAATTTGGCATCACTACCTGTTCGGAGAAAAATGCCATGTCTTTTCCGATCACAAAAGTTTGAAGTATCTAATGACTCAAAAAGATCTGAATTTGAGACAAAGACGGTGGTTGGAATTACTAAAAGACTACGAGCTGGTCATCAATTATCATCCGGGTAAAGCTAATGTGGTTGCGGATGCTCTCAGTCGGAAATCCCTATTTTCATTGCGAGCAATGAATGTCCATTTATCTGTGTCATCGGATAATTTGTTAATAGCGGAATTAAAGGTGAAACCAGCGTACGTGCGGTAAATATGGGAGGCTCAGAAAGTTGATGCCGAATTGTCTACAAAAAGAGCTCAGTGTATCCTGAAAACAGACTCAGAATTTCAAATTGACAACAACGATTGTTTGAGGTTCAAAAACTGATTATGCATCCCGAGAAAGTCAGAATTCGTTCCGATGATTTTGAAGAAGGCTCATGAAGGTCGAATGTCAGTTCATCCGGGTAGCACAAAAATGTATAATAACCTGAAATCTCAGTACTGGTGGCACGGTATGAAGCAAGACATCTCCGACTATGTTTCTAAATGCTTGATTTGTCAGCAAGTGAAAGCGGAGCATCAGGTGCCTTCAGGATTACTTCAGCCGATTTTAATACCCGAGTGGAAGTGGGATCGTGTTACAATGGATTTTGTGTCCGGTTTACCGCTAACCCCAAGCAAGAAAGACTCCATTTGGGTTATAGTTGACCGACTAACCAAGTCGGCTCACTTCATCCCTATTCGTACTGATTATACGCTTGAGAAGTTAGCGGAATTGTACATTTCGCAGATTGTGAGGTTGCACGGGGTGCCTGCTTCTATTGTTTCGAATAGAGATCCTAGATTTACTTCGAGATTTTGGAAGAAATTACATGAAGCCTTGGGTACCAAACTACATTTTAGTACTGCTTTCCATCCGCAAACTGACGGACAATCTGAGCGGGTTATTCAAATACTCGAAGACATGTTGAGATGTTGCATTCTCGAGTTTAGCGGTTCGTGGAAAAAAATATTTGCCTTTGATTGAATTTGCGTATAACAATAGTTTTCAATCGAGTATTCAAATGGCACCCTACGAAGCTCTTTATGGTCGAAAGTGCCGTACACCTTTGTTTTGGACCGAGCTTAGTGAGAATAAGATTCTCAGGGTTATTTAATTAAAGAGGTTAAATAGAGAGTAAAGACGATTCGGGACAGTTTGAAAATAGCATCAGATCGTCAGAAGTCGTACGCAAATTTGAAACGTAAAGATATTGAGTATCAGATTGGTGATAGAGTGTTTTTGAAAGTCTCGCCGTGGAAAAAGATACTTTGATTTGCCCATAAAGGCAAGTTGAGTCCGAGATTCATCGGACCGTTTGAGATATCAGAACAGATTGGGCCGGTTGCTTATAAGCTAATTTTACCCCCTAAACTTGAGAAGATTCACAACGTTTTTCATGTATCGATGCTTCGTCATTATAGATCCAATCCCTCGCATGTGATTAAACCGTCAGAAGTTGAAATTTAACCCGATTTGAGTTATGAAGAAGAACCAATTTGAATCTTAGCTCGTGAGGTGAAAGAGTAACGAAATAAAAAGGTTCCGTTAGTAAAGGTGCTATGGCTCAAGCACGGGATTGAAGAAGCAACTTAGGAAATTGAGACATCTATAAAAGAACGATACCTAAACTTATTCATCGGTAAGATTTTCGAGGATGAAAATTTCAAAAGGAGGGAGAGTTGTGACAGCCCTAATTCGACCCTAGTCGGAAAATGGTTTCGTAACCATTAGACCGAGTCACAATAATTTAATAAATGCTAATTTCTATATTAAATTTTATGTGAAGTTATTTAGGTGAATAATTGATTTACATCTGGTACAGTTTGAATTGTTATGTGAATTATATGTGCAGAAATATGTGGTGCCTTAATTTTTGATTTTTGGTTGATTTTGAGTTAAATTTTGAAACTATGACTTAATTGCATGAAAGATAATTTAGTTGGGCATATGTGTAAGTGCTGAATCCAATGTCTTATAAGGTAAAGAGGACTTAATTGCTAATAAACCATGCATAATTTGCACGGACATTACCGTCCATGGCTTAGTGGAAGAGCTTGAATATTAAAAGGGGCAATTAGGTAATCTAATAATTATGATCATGCATGTTATGAAAGTAATAGAATAATGAGCTTGAATGTTCTCCTTGTTTCGGCTGAAAATAAAGAAAAAGAAGTAGGAAAAGAAAAAGCTCAAGTCATTCGGCCATGGCTTCCTTTTAATTTGAGGTATGTTTGAATGAATTTTTTCTAATTATGTATGCAATTGGGAGGGTTGTTACATGGCCTACTTTACCCATGGTTTAAATTTTGAAATTCATGGTGTTATGTGCATTCGGTCATGAAGGAAGCCATTAGAGTTATGGATGTTTTGATGTATTGCTTTTGAAATGGTTGCAAGTTGGTTTGAGTTAGTAGAATTTGATTTTTGTGGCTTATATGAGTGCTTACATTCAGTTATTGGATTAAATTGATGAGAAAAGATATTTATTTGTTAAAATTAGTCTATACCATAGCTGAATGAGGTAGTTGTCCAAGGAATGGTTCACTTGAACGAATAGGTAGTAGATTAGAACATTGGTTACGGTAATAGGTTATAATATGATATGTATGTATTTTTATCTTGTAATCTTGTGAGTTTGGCTTGGTTAAAGCATTGTCTAGTTGGTCATAACTAAATTTTAAGTTGTTGTATGTGCTTTGAATGTTCGGCCATGTGAGGAATTTTAGTGATAGCCGAATGTTGATGAGTAAAATGTTTAATACCCTTAGTATGACAATCGGCCATGGAAACTTTGGGATTTTAGTTAAGTGCTAAATTATGTATTTTGAATGAATATTTACCAATTTTGAACTTGTAAATGAGTGGAGTTTAGGTGCCCTATGTATGTGTTATGTCTTATAATGTTAAAGTCTTGAGTTTATAGTTACTTTAAAATGGTTGATTAAGTTTACCTTGAGCTATTGTAATCTTCTTTTGCAAAGTATATTTATATTTAAAAATTTGTCTTGTGAATTCGGCCATAGAGGTAATTGTATTTTGAGCATATAGTGAACATGTGTTATGATAGGTAAATTGATTTATGAGTTGGAAGCATGTTTTGTGATAAGTTAGATGGGATGTATAAATTTAAGGGTTATGGCAAATGTGTTCGGCTTATATGAAAAGTTCCGACCTTGTGAGTGAATACACTTAGTAATTGTATATTAAGATACTTGTGAATGAAATTGTATATATATATGTTTTCGGTTATGCACAGATTAAGTGAATTATAACTATGTGACTTTAGTATTAGATTATTGAACGGTAAACTTGTTTAATCTAGCTCAAGAGCTAAGAGAGCCACACTCGGATAAAGGAAAAACAAAGGTGGTGGAATAGTCAGTTCGTAGATAATTATCGACCAACGAGGTAAGTTTCAAGTGTTTAAATTTAGTTATAATGAGGAATGATATGGAACATGTGTTAAGTTAGAAATATAAGTTGATGTGGTTATCTATAATAAAAACTTTATAAAATAAATCACTACTAAGTGATATAGCCGAATGGATATTTGGAAGATAGAATTTGAAGCATGTTTTAGTACATGATACTGCGGAATGATTGTATAGGATAAAATGCACTATGTACATTATATGTTGCGGCAAGTATATATATGAATAAAATAAGGTGTGGTCAGATTTTATGTATATGCCTATAGCCGAAGGTGTAAAATGAGTCATGAGTAAATTATGCTATGTGGAAGCTAATATTATGTGATTGAATGTGTTTGAAATTAAAATGAGTTCGAGTATCGTATATTCAGGCTTCGTGCCTAGCAGGCTATATGCCGGTGTTACGTTCAGGTTTCGTGCCTAGCAGGCTATATGCCGGTGTTACATTCAGCCTTCGTGCCTAGCAGGCTTCGTACCGGTGTTCTTTATTCAGGCCTTCGTGCCTAGCAGGCTATAAGTCGATGATATATTCGAGCTTTATGCTCAGCAGGCCTCGGGCCGGTGATTGAATTTAGGTTTTTAAACCTAGCAGGCTTAAGGCCAGTGATGAAAATAAAAATATAATAATAGCTTCGATTACTGCGATAAACTGTGATTTGAAACAAATAATACCTCAAATCGGCCAGGTACGTACTATGTATTCCAATTTGAATTTGTTTGAAAGTAATGATCAGTGACAAGGAATAACATATATGTGGATAGTGTGTTAACTGTATATGATTGTTTATGCATAAATTTGGTGATCCATTTAGCTAATGTGTTCTATTATGTGAAAGTATGAGATTTCATTTTCATGAATGAATTTTGTGGCAAGTGAAAATATATGTGAAATGTCCCTCGTATATAGATATATATTCGGCTCAAGAATTTTCTTTTTATAAAAATCAGGTTGTGAAGTAAATGTGCGATCTATGATAAGTTTTATTAGCTTGATAACTTGAAACTTACTAAGCTTACATTAGCTTACTCTATTTGTTATGTTTATCTTGTTTTATAGATTTCTTTTGAAGCTACGGTTCGAGGGATTCCAGTCAAAGCCACACACTCTATCGTCGTCATATTTTGGTACCTTTGAAGTTTACTTCACTTAAACAATGGCATGTATTGGCTAAAACTTATATTTTGGAATTGAATTTCATTTTGATTTGTAAATATGAATAGCCATGCAAAAATGGCTTGCCGATCCACTTATGTTCATATAGTATATACTTATAATATGCATGCTCTTGGTCGGTTGTTAATGAATCTGAAAGAGGTGTGACTATAGTGTTAATGCCGTATGTCTTTTACCTATTAGAATGATAGTTAAACGTCACTTATGAACTTGCATTTTCGATCATGTGCCCAAATAGGGCTTTGGTTAGAATCATTTATAAAGTCTTGTATTTGAGCGGTAAACATCTTTTAAAGTATATTACATGTTCATTTGGTAATGGGTAATGTATACATATGTTTTTGGATTAAGGATGCTCGAATCACTTTGCGATTTTCCTTTTGTGCTTTTAAGTATTTGTTCTGTAATGTCTCTTAACCCTCCATCGTCGGATATGGGTTAGGGGTGTTACATATGCATCCTTAAACAGTGTTGGCCAAAAGAATCCAGCTTGCAACACTTTGGCTGCAGTACGAGTACCTTCGAAGTGTCCCCTACTTGGAGCTGAGTGACAGTGGTATAAAATCTTCGGTATTTCTTCTTGTGCCATGCATCTCCTGATCATTTGATCTGCACACTTTTTAAACACATATGTTCTTCCCAGAAATAGTACTTCACATCGTGAAGAAACTTTTTCCGTTGTTGATACGTCTTATCGATCGACATCAAACCACAAGCTAAATAGTTAGCAATATCAGCAAACCAAAGGGTGTTATGGACATGATTTACCTCCGGTATATGTCCATCTGGAAATGTCTCCTGAATCGGTACACATGGAGAATTTCCTTCTTGCGGCTCTAATCTGGACAAGTGATCTGCTACTTGGTTTTCTACCCCTTTTCGATCTTGAATTTCTAGATCGAACTCTTGGAGTAGAAGTACCCATTGGATTAGTCTCGGCTTAGCGTCTTTCTTGGCAAGTAAATACTTAATTGTTGAGTGGTCTATATAAACAGTCACTTTGCTACCTACAAGATAAGATCGAAACTTGTCGAAAGCAAATACAATAGCAAGTAACTCTTTTTCTGTTACCGTATAATTAAGTTGCGCTCCTGTTAGAGTCTGACTTGCGTAGTAGATAGGATGAAAAACCTTGTTCCTTCGCTGGCCCAGGATAGCTCCAATTGCTAAGTCACTTGCGTCACACATCAATTCGAATGGTAGATCCCAGTCTGGTGTGACAATTATGGGTGTCGTAACTAATCAATTGTTCAAGTCTTTGAATGCTCTTAAACATTCCTCATCAAACCTGAATGTTGTATCCTTCTCCAGTAATTTGCACAAAGGTTTTGCAATTTTGGAGAAGTCCTTGATAAATCGTCGATAAAAATCGGCGTGGCCCAAAAAGCTCTTAACACCGTTTACAGATGTTAGAGGTGGGAGTTTCTCGATAACATCTACTTTTGCTTTGTCTACGTCGATCCCATGTCTCGATATCCGATGCCCAGAACAATTCCTTCTTGTACCATGAAATGGCATTTTTCCCAGTTAAGTACTAGGTTTGTGTCTTCGCATCATTTTAGGACCTTAGCCAGGTTGGCTAAGCAATCATCATAAGTGTCTCCAAATACTGAAAAATCATCCATAAATACTTCCAAATACTTTTCAACCATGTCAGTGAAAATGGACATCATACATCTTTGAAACATAGCAGGTGCATTACATAAACCAAATGGCATGCATCTAAATGCGAACGTACCATGCGGGTAGGTGAATGTTGTTTTGTGTTGATCTTTCGGTGCTACTGTAATCTGATTATACCCTGAGTATCCATCGAGAAAATAGTAATAGTCTCGCCCTGCGAGTCTATCCAGCATTTGATCCAAGAACGGCAAAGGAAAATGATACTTCCTAGTCACCTTGTTCAGCTTCCGGTAATCGATGCAGATTCTCCATCCCGTAATCGTTCTAGTCAGTATCAATTTGTTATTCTCATTCTCAATGACCGTGATACCTCTATTCTTCGACACGCACTGGACCGAACTCACCCATGAACTGTCTAATATGGGGTAAATGATACCTGCATCTAACCACTTGATAATTTCTTTCTTTACTACGTCCTTCATAATGGGGTTCAGTCTTCATTGTCCATCGATCGTCCCTTTTTCACAGTCTTCCAGGATAATCTTGTGCATGCATACAAATAGACTAATACCACGAATATTGGCTACGGTCCATCCGATAGCCTTTTTGAATTGTTTTAAAACAATTATAAGTTTTTCTTCTTGTTCAGAAGTTAATTCTATTGAAACAATCACACGCAGAGCAGAAGCGTTACCTAAATTAACATATTTTAAGTGTGAAGGTCATACCTTAAGTTCTAATTTAGGTGGCTCCTCGATTGACGCTTTCAATTGTAAGTAATCTCTCTTCTCCAATTCCAAAGATTCAAATCGAGATTGCGGATTAAATCCCTTTTGATTAGCTTCTAACAAAGCTAAGTCTTCATCCTCCCCTTCATCATTCGGAGGGTCTGATGTCAAAATTTGTTCCAACGGATCCTCAACATAGTTGAGTTCCTTCTCCACTACTAACTCTTCTAAATCAGATACTACAGAACAATAATCTATTGTGTCAAGAAATTGCATTGACTTGAAAACGTTAAATGTTACCTGATCATCCTGAACACACATTGCAAGCTTGCCCTTTTGCACATCAATCAGGGTCCTTCCGGTTGCTAAAAATGATCTTCCTAGGATAATTGGCACCTCTTTGTCTACTTCAAAGTTTAAGATTACAAAGTCAACAGGAAAGATAAATTTGTCTACTCGTACCAATACATCCTCGATTTTTCCTTCTGGATTTGCTAAGGATCGATCTGCTAGTTGAAGTGTACCGTAGTAGGTCTAACTTCACCTATTCCCAATTTCCTAAATATTGACATAGGTATCAAGTTGATACTTGCACCTAAGTCACATAATGCCTTACCATAATATGTTGCTTCAATATTACACGGTATGGTAAAACATTCTGGATCCTTCAACTTCGGGGGTAATTTGTCTTGAAGATATGCACTGCATTCCTTCGTTAGAGTTACCATATCAAATTCTCCAAGTCTTCATTTCTTGGACAGGATATCCTTCATGAATTTGACGTAAATTGGCATTTGCTCAAGTGCTTCCACCAACGGGATGTTGATATGAAGTTGCTTGAGGACATCCAAGAACTTCTTGAATTGGACCTCCTGTTTCTGCTTCTGAAGTCTTTGAGGGTAGGGTAGTGGTGGTTTCTTTCTTGGAATTGGTACTGGTTGATTCATCTTTTGCGATAATTCTATCTCTAACGAAGTTGTTAGTTGATCAAAATTGGCTGGTTCTGGTGAAATTAGAATTTCAACACTCGGTTGAACTTCCTTTGGGTCTTGAGCTTCAGCATGCTCCTTTTCAGCTTCAATGATGTTGGGCACTACTGTCTTTCCACTCCTCAATGTTAGTGCTTTACAATGTTCCTTCCTCGAATTTCTGAGATTCTCCGTATCACTAGGTAAAGCACCTTGTGGACGGTTCCTGAGTTCAGTCGCAAGCTGGCCCACTTGATTCTCCAAATTTCTTAAAGTAGCGTCATTTTTTGCCATGTATGCCTTCAATAAATTCTCTAAGCTATTGGATGATTCAGCTCGAGCTGGTTTCTAAACTTGTTGGGGGAAACTAGGTGGCTAGGACGGTCTAGGTTGGGTGTAAGTGTTACTAGTTCCAGCACCTTGGTTACTCTAGGAAAAATTCGGGTGATTTTGCCACGATGGGTTGTAGAAGTTAGATTGCAGTCCCTGCCTCCCTTGATTATGCTTCTGATTACCTATGTAGTACATGGATTCTGGGTTTTATGGATATTCCTCAAACACATGTCCTTCCCTACAATAGACACAGGCTATATTCTCAAAGTGATTAGGTGGCTGGGCTACAAGACTATTAGACCCATTAGTGGTAAGATTCTTTAACATTGAAGATATTGATGATAGCTGAGATGCGAGTGAAGTGAGAGCATCTACTTCATGTAATCCAGCGACTCATTTTCCTGATGCTGGTTGGCCATTGATAGTTATTGCTGGCAATCCTCTCGATAATCTCATAACCCTCATTGTAAGACTTAGACAGGATAGCACCGTTAGCAGAAGCGTCTACTACCATCCTCGTGTGAGTGTTAAGACCATTGTAAAATGTCTCAAGTTGGATGCAATGCGGGATTCCGTGATGAGGGCACTTTTATAATAACTCTTTGAATCTTTCCCTTGCCTCATACAAGGACTCATCATCCATATGTTGGAAGGCAGTAATCTCGTTTCTTAGCTTAGCAATCTTGCTAGGCGGGAAATACTTCACAATAAATCTCTCTGCTAACTCTTGCCATGTAGAAATCGAGTTCGATGGCAATGAGTTTAACCAAGCTCGTGCTCTATCCCTTAGCGAATATGGGAACAGCTTCAATCGTAATGCATATTCAGATACTCTTGCTAACTTGAAAGAATCGTTCACCTCCATAAAAAGTCTTAAATGAAGACGAGGATCTTCAGTAGGCATTCCACTAAATTGGCCCACAGTCTAAAGCATCTGGAACATAACTGGCTTCAGCTCAAATTGTTGTGCCTCAATTTCAGGTCTCCTAATACCTGGATTAAGGTCATTAAATACTAGCATGGCATATTATCTTAGGGCTCTATCCCTATCATCAGCAATAAGGATAGGATTTTGAACAGGGTTTGCTCTATTTCCTTGATTCACGTTCTCAAAATTCATTCCTTCAGTCCTTCTCTGATTCGCTTGTCTTCTTCGTTGTCGAAAGGTTTGTTCTATCTCAGGGTCTACATGAAGAAATTCAATAATCTGGTCAATACTCATAAACACCTGAAACAATCACAGAAAAATTAATTAAGTAAAAAAAAAAGAAAATTAAACCAAAATGTAAAACGAACAAATTCACACATAATGGCTTTTAAAAAAAAAGTCCCCGGCAATAGCGCTAAAAACTTGGAACGACGGAAATGTGCAAGTGTACACAATCGCAACAAGTAATACAGTTACAAGTAAATGTCGAGTTATCGTACCCACAGGGACTGTAAAAGAATTATTTATGAATGTAATTAAAACACTTTGATGAGGTAAAAATAGTTTGGTTTTGGAAGATGAATTAAAACTAAGTAAAATAATAAAAGAAAATAAAATTCTAATGCGCGATTTCAATTAAGATTTAATCAAGATGATATAATTGTGTTGGGGTAATTACATTTCTTTGACTTAGAATTATTAAACTTATGCTATACTGTTACGAATAAATTCACTGTAACACGGTAATTTGTGAACTTATGAACATATTTACTAAGTACAAATCCATTCATCTCTTGGAACATATCCCTATGCCAATTCAACCGATTAAACATATTTATAAAGGTAAACATGCTATTGCACATACATACTTATTGAATTAAATCATCTCTCGCATATCCCTATGTCGATTCAACAGATTAATTTAACTTAATAAGCATATAAAAGACTATGTGAAGTAAAGAGACTCCATTAACTTGAAACAGTTTAATCACAATAATCTTGCAAGTTATGCAAGGCATATGTATCGCCAAATACAATGCTAATTTACTCTTCAGCTACCTTAGAAGAATTAAACATGCACTGATTAAGTACTATTTCCATTAACTGCAATTTCAATCCGTTTAAACAATTAACTCTTTAGTTATCTAAACAATTATAATGCTAGATAACCTAAGCATGATTTTACTTAATCAAGGATTTTACTGGGGCCTATAACAGCATAAACATAAATTTAATAAATTAAGAGGACGAAATGCAATCAACCTAACACGAATTAAATTCAAGCTAAATTGATTAAAATAACCATTTCAAGAACATGAATATTCATACATATGTTCATCATAAAAACAACATAAATTAAAAAGATAAGGAACAAGAAGGAAATCCAGTGTTTTTCCGTGGCTTGACTGATTGCTCTATTCTTTATCTCCGTTGCCCTCACCGATCAAGGCTTCTATGAACACTTGCTTGCTACCCAAAATGGTTGGGAAAATACCTCTTTTCCAAGAAGAGAAATTGGCACAAGAACTATAGGGAAATAGAATGGAAAATGGAGAGAAAAGAGAGTAGAGAGGAGAGGAATGAACCAAAGAATGATGGATGTTGAGGGATGATTAGAATGGGTAGCATAGGCTGCCTTTTATAGCTGAGGAGGGCTGCTAAAAATAGCAAACTCTAGCAGCCAAGAGACTCCCTACATGGCCGGCCATCCACATGTCAAAGTTGAAGCTTTCAACTTTGCTAAGTTTAGCCTAGGGCAAATCCGTAAAGCCTTAAATTAAGGTGGGGTTTGAATGCAATTTGGAGGTCTTTCAAGGACTTGTTTGAAAGCTTATTTAATCAGCTAAAATGCTGATTTGGGTCAGCATTTGGACGGTTCTAGGCCGCCCAATTGGTGGCTGGTTTAGTTCGATAAATTGGGTTCAACTGGTGCGGTTCAACTGGGCCCTTTTTCCATAATTAATTAAAATTAATCTATTAAGCCCAAATTAAATTGGGAATAAATTAAAATTAATTATATTATGAATAAATACACATATTTGGACCGTCTTAGTCTGGAAATTATTTCGCCTCGTTACTTCAAATTGCTTCTTGGTTTTGTTCTTCTAACGGTGTCTGCCGAGTTAATTTTCGCCTTTTGTGTGAATCTGTCAAAAATAATCAAAATTCACTAAAAATAATTATCAAATTGACTAAAAATCAACATGTTCAAACTTTTAGCACATTTAATTTATTTTATAAAAATTAATTATTTTATGACAAGAATTTTACCGAAATTGCCTGATTTTGAGTAAAAATAGGTATGAAAAATTATATAAATTTTTGTGTTTCAAGTTCACTACAACTTTATCCTTTAAATCCTCATACAGCTTCACCTACCACATTTAATCAAATTTTTTAGAACGTCGTACGAAATTGGGTACTTCATTTTGCACAATGTCGTAGTTTGATTATGACCTTTCACATATACACACAATACATCGAAGCCATAGCCCGGCTATGGTCTTATATGAAAAATCACACAGTTGTATTTTTCACATATTGCCATGGTCAACCCATGGTCTTTATCATCAATTCATCACATGTCTCTAAACAAAGTACCCATTTTCTGGCGTTCTACTCAGTTTACACATTCAATATTACCACATATGAATTTTAACCATATCATGATAAACCCATTACAAGATAAGTTTCACTTTATCTTCTACAAAGAATCACTCTAACTTATCAGAATATAACGTTTATTCAGAATAATAACATTTTACTCATATTCTTCCACTGTTCATTAATCCATTGTATTCCATTAACACCTACATATCGTCTCAAATCTTGAAAGTCCATTTCAACAAATCCATATAATCAATAAATTATACAAACTTACTTATTCCCTTTCCGCGTTATCGATGGTAGCTCAGTTAGAAAGCATCTCTGCTTGACAAAACAATCTCATCGGGGTCAGGAGACATCACACTATCACAATTAACGTACAACATGTATAGCTAGACTCCCTCACACACTACGGTAGTCCGAGAATAGACTAAATCATAGCTCTGATACCACTAAATGTAACACTCCTTACCCAAGTTCAACACCGAAATTGAGTACGAGGCATTACCGGAAAATAACACGATCAACCATACAAAAGTGAGCTAGAAAAATTTTGTTCCAATTTAAAACCTTTCATAATATATCTTACAATCCTTAAAATGGGCTTACGGAGCCCAAAACATAGTTTGGGATAGGTCCGAGACCCAACCGAGAACTTAGGAAAATTTTAGAAAATTTGACTAAAAATAGGGCACACGCTCATATGAAACAGGGACACACCCGTGTGGGCAGGCCGTGTGGTCACACGTGCCCGTGTCCCCAACCCGTGTGGAATTATTGAAAATTTATTTTCCATTTCAAACCTACAAGGGTTTTCACACGGCCGAGCACATGCCCGTGTCATTGGCTCGTGTCCTTCACATGGCCTTGACACGCCCGTGTGGTCACCCCGTGTGCAAAACTGGGGATATTTTGTTTATGACGTCAACACACATTCAAAGTCACACGACCAAGGCACACGTCTGTGTCCTCGATCGTATGGATGCAATTGAGGCTAATTTCATCAATACACAACATGACATATTTAGGCCTCCAACAAGCCACTATTGAGGCATAAATTCATTACTCAAACGACATAAGTTCAATGTACCACCTCACTCTTAGCTTGCCATTAACCACCTACAACATACACTTGTATGACCATTCACATGACACAATTATCAAGTCCATATTATAAACAAATTCATTCACCCTTATGCAAACATACTCATTCAAGTATTGCATCAATATGATTATAACATAGCTATTATTAGCCATATCAAATGGCCTTATACAATAATAAAATTTCCATTGACTTAGGCCAACATTCTAGGCCAACTCAATAACATATACCCATATATTCAGTTCCCTATACATTCCATAAATTATAAATAATTGGTACTTTTTTGATACCGTTATTAGCTTGATAGTGTGATTGAATCCCCAGCGACCTCCAACTCAAGCTAGCATCTGAAACACTATAAGAAAAAGGAAAGGAAGGGAGTAAACATTGTAGCTTAGTAAGTAAGTATGTAAATAGTAAATAATTCATTAACATGCTTCAACAAAACCTCTCATTATGATCTAAAAACAATATGGTTGTAATTGCACATAGTTTTCACTTTTTACTCTTGCCCACCCTAAGTTGTCTACTCGTACCACAGTCACTAAATTATTTTTATCCGAAGCTAAAGAACTCCAAATTTAGATCATCTAATTTTCTTTGAAACTAGACTCACATACCTTCTAACCATAAAATTTCTAGAATTTTTGGTTTACCTAATCAATACAGTCTATTCATTAAAGATTCCATTGTTTCGTTGTTCGACAGCTCTAACTCCTCTTCACTAAAAATCAAATTTCTCATTATACAGAGTTCGGATAACCTTTCCATTTATTTCTCTTGAAAGTAGACTCATCAAGGATTGTAATAATATAAATTACACCTCAGAAGCATTTTTACACAATTTTTAGTAATTTTCCAAATTTGGAACATGGGATTTCTAAAACCATTCAGACCCTATCTTACCAAAATTTAAATATCTCATAATATAAAATTCATTTACTCACACCATTTCTTTTATTTGAAAATAGACTCAATGAGATCTAATTTCATTTCTCATTCAGCATCTAATTCAATTTACACTATTTATGGTAATTTTTTCAATATCACATAACTGTTGATGTTTCAAACTGTTTTACTAAAAATTTTACTCTCCCATGTTTTCTTCATATTACTTTCATATATGCACACATAATACCAAGTATGTTCAATACTAACCATTCAAATGAATAATCATCACCAATATTAATAAGTATTCTTATTAACACTTACACCATATCAACCTTACCACAAGTTATTCACATCTCGAGCACATTGCTCATATGTATACACATGCACTTACACACCACATCACCACACCAGTCTCTTTTAGTAAGCTTTTCCCGTTCAACCCTTCGGAATAACAACCAATACTAGGTGGTTTTAAAAACTTAGCTCTACCAACACATAATCCGGCTCTCGTGTACACATGGTGTATACTCGATATCACCCATGTGACCTAGCCAATATATCTCGTAGCTCTCGTGTCTACATAGTGTTCAACACTCGAAACCACAAATGCAAACTAGCCACTTAGTCCCGTATCTCTTGTGTCTACATGGTGTCCAACACTCAGAACCACACATGCAACCTAGCTACATATAATATAGCTCTCGTGTCTACATGATGTACCCCTAGTACCATGCATGCGACCTAGCTATCTTCGATCCGTAGCTCTCATGTACACATGGTATACACCTAGTATTACACATGTGACCTAGCTACCACATCATATCTCGTAGCTCTCTTGTACACATGGTATCCTATCCTCGGAACCACACATATGACCTAGCTACATAATATCTGTATCTTTCGTTTTCCAAAGGTTCAATCAGGAATTTCACTTTCCCACATCTACCAATCATAATATCATACAATTACATTTCATAATATGCATTAAAATATTACAACACAAATGAAAATAATGAATTATTTACATACACACCTACCTCGGTCTAAATAATTGAATTATTGCACTTTAGTCCGAAACCTTTTTCCTTCTCCAGTTTTAAGTCCGAATCTTGTTTTCCATGATCTATAATATCACATTTAGTCAATGATTAGTCACATTATTCAATGTGACCCAAAAATCATATTTTGGCAAATTTACATTTTTGCCCCTAGACTTTATCAGAATTACACTTTTGCCCCTAGGCTTATAATTTGATTTTTATTCAATTTCCTTGTATTTTGGACCTAGCAGACTCATTTTCATAACTATGGCAATCCACATTTCTCACTAAATTACACACTTATGACCAATTTTTAACTTTTACAATTTAACCCCTTTTATTCGGTTTCATCGAAAATCACCTAGTAAAACTCGTTTCTCTTATCATAGACATTCATAATCTACCTTTAATCATCAAAATACACAATTATTCAACATAGGTAAATTTTTTAACTCAAACCCTAGTTCAAAATAAAGGTGGAAATAGCTAAACCTAGTTACCGGGCAAAAATGTAAAGAAAATTAAAAACGGGGCTTAAGTGAACTTACTATTGAGCTTGGAAGCTTGAAAACCCTAGCCATGGTGTCCATGAAGAGTTTCGGCCAAGGTTGCAGAAGCATGGACACAATTTTGGCTTATTTTTCCCATTTTATTCTTTTATTTACCTAATGACCAAAATGTCCTTTATTAAAAACCTTTGGTATTTTGTCCACCCAAGAGTATTTTCATCCAAACCAAGTTATAATGGCCTAATTGCCATTTAAAGACCTCCACTTTAAAAACCCATTCCAATCAAGTACCTTTATGAATTAGAATACACATTTTTCACGAATTGCAATTTATTCCCAATTATCAAATTGGACATCCAATCGATAAAATTTCTTAACAAAAATTTCACACGATTATTCTATCAACCTATAAACTTTAAAACTTAATCGCAATAAATTTTTCTACTTCAGATTTGTGGTTTTCGAAATCACTATTCCATTTAGGCCCTAATTTAGGCTGTTACAATGTATGCCATGATGAATGATGAATGATGGAATTTGCTTGTTTTGAATGCTTGAAATCGTTGGAATGTGGTTGGTATGTTTTAGTACAAGGAAATGGTAGTTTTAGGTGAGAAATGTGGCCAGAAAATGGCTTTATATTGTCCACACGGGAAGACACATGGGCGTGTGCAACACCCCAAACTCGGCCCAGACACTATGGCCAGATCTGGTGTGTCACATGGACCGTGAACTACTCCTCGTTCTTTTATTAATAGGTTTAGGGTGACTCAGCAAAATCATTTTAAGGGTTTTAAAGTCAAACAGGTTATTTATTTTTTTGAAAATCCTATCCACTATCATTTCGAGTTTAATTCTTTTAGAAGATCTTGTTATAGTATTCTTATTACTAAATTATCCACTTGTCACGTAGAGAAGGTTTTGAAAACGTTTGTTAATTATTTTTTATTAAAACCCGTGCAGCCTCAGTCTATCAATTTTAGACAAGTAACAATCAAATAATTAAAAACCAAAGTAAAAATAAAAATAACCAATGAGTGGCCTTATTACACTTTTAAAGCCAAATAACTAAGTAATACAGAAATAAATAATTTTAGGAAAAATATAACCAAGGCAGTTTATGTGGCCACTCTGAATCCCTCCAGCTCCAAGTCCTCTAAGGTTGGGGCTCACCTGCATTGATGAAAAGAAAGGGGTGAGTTTGTGAAACTCAGTGTGTAAGCTAAACCCAACCAGAGTCCAGATCAGTTCAAGCTTAATTGGGCCTAAGCCCTATCCAGATACAATATTAACTGGGCCTTAGCCCTATTCAGAAATCAGTATAGCCCTTAGGCCCATTACTATAACAGAATAGTATTCATGCATGTATGCAAAACCCAGCCCAATCCAGCCCTACACACCACCCGTACCAACCCTACACACCATATGGGGAATAATTCAACCCATCCAGCCCTACACACCACAATCGCAGCTTAGCTGCTTAATCAGATAACGTGTCCAAGCCATTAACAGTAAAACGAGGCAAGGCCACTAACAATAAATGTGGCATTGCCACTTAGCACTTCCTCCATCAAAACCCAATCCCATGCAATAGTATATTCTGACATGGCATTCAGTGAATAGATATAATTTTAGCATGCAATTCAGTCAACTCAACCCTAGGGGTAAAATGGTCTTTAGCACCTAAGGGTAAAACAATAATTTTCCACCCTTAAAGGGTATTTCAGTAAATTTGCCAGTTTTTAGGGTTTCATGCTAATTACAGTTGTTAATAGTCTAAATGTCATCTCAGTAACTTATTTAGCCCATTTTATCAATCCAGGGTTATCGGGCCTTAAAACCCCTAATGGGCCCTTCGGTGTCTACTAGCTAATACGGCCCACTAAGCTCCAATTTTATGTCCATTTCAGCAAATTTATCACTCAGATTATCATAATACACTTACCGCTCGTTTTCACCCGTATGGGCTCGTAAGCCCATTGGGCCTAAATTCAGCCCTCCAAGGCCCAAAACCACCAACATGCACGAAAGTGCACACACACCATTCTTACTGATTGCAATTACTGATTTTACCGATTCAAACCGACCCACGAGCGCTTGCACACTCGAAAGCACTCGAAATGCCAGAATTTTGGCATTTCAGCTTTTCGACTTTTACCGATTTAGTCTACTAGTGGGTGTCGATTACACACCTATTTTTGCGATAACTACGACGAGATTCCCCATGTGATTAATCTATAATCGTTTGTAAACACACTGTTAACTAAAACTTAATCAGAAATAATGAAATCAACATCTACCCTATTCGGCCAACACCATCTAAGGCCCTTCATCCCTTACCTTTACCGAAATCCACCACTAGATCTAGATCTTGTTTGCTCCAACGGTCCTAGCCCTCAATAATCCTCGATAGATAGCCTCTGTTCCACATTAACGCATAAGAAACTGAAAAAGAAGACCAATATAAGTCATAGCCACAATCGATAATTGCCCTAAGGAATTAGGGGTTTTCGACTTTTCTTGAGCCATAAGTTAATGAATGAAGGGTTTCGAGTACTTACCAATGCTTTATCTTGCTCAAAGAAAAGTCTTCAAATACCAACCTAGTCCAGATCTCTTGTAGATCTAACTGGAACACGAGTAGAAAATAGATCTAAGTGATCTAAAGATTCGGCTTTTAAGAACAAAGGGGAAGAAAAAGAGAAGAGGTTGAAAAGAGATTTCGATTTGCTTCCAAATGGAAATAAGAAAGGTTTGGTTAAGGAAGAAATCAGCACAAGGATTACACCTTTCAGGATTTCGGTTTAAAAGAAGTCGGCTAAGAAAGAAATCAACAAGTAACTTGTTGTTTCGGGTTTTGTGATATTCGGTCAAAATGGGAATCGACAAGAGAAGATTTTAGGGAGATCAATTTAATCAGTTGAGAAGAGAAGAAGAAGAGAAAGAATAAACAAGAAAGATGAAGAAAATGAGAAAGAGGATGATTGATTCGGTTTAGGAAGAGAAGTGATGGAAGGGTTCGGCTCTTTGGGTAAAATGGCACAAAAGGGGTTTGTATGTCTTGCTTTCGGCTTTTGGAACATAAGGGAGGAAGGAAAAGAGAAGCAAAGAGCACTATACCTAATCGGTAGAAGGAAGTGTCCCACTTTGTCAAATCCGAAGGCTAACTACTAGAAGAAATCGGCACTTACACTCCAATTGCCGAAAATGCAAAAGCCTAAGGTCCTAACCGAACTTGCATCTCCAAAGTCCTCTAATCGGCCAACTCTTGATCCTCCCAATCAACTCCTAAATTTTCTCCCCTTATCCCTCCTTGATGCAATCTCCTGAGCACTTCAAACTCCCTCCTTTAGAGTTTCACTTAAAGTCCATCACATACCTTGCACATGCATTAAAAATAAAACATCACATTGCTTACCATGAGACTTGAACCTAAGCTCCTGCACAACTTACACACGCCCCCCTGTGTTCTAAGTGGCGTTACATTGCCACCTTACCACAGGCCAACTTGAGTCTTAAATTACCCCTATTTTTTTAAAAGCCCACTTAGTCAAGGCCCCTTCTCCCTTAGGTTTTAAAATTTTAAAATTCTACCGAGTTTTAACACGAACTTGGGCCTTCTATAGGCCTACTAACACACTCAAAATATAAATTAACACCTCTAGATAAGCAAAAATTAAATTCACGCAAAATCCCAAAAATCCTAAAAACTAGGGCGTTACAGCGTGTGTCTAGATCGTGTGTGGCACATGGCCGGGTACATGAGCGTGTAGTTAGGCCGTGTGTCCCCTGCACCTTAATTTTGAGAAACAAAATGTTCATAATTAGGCACACAGGCAGAGACACGGGTGTGTGTCTCAGTTGTGTGAGGCACACGGCCTAGAACACGGGCGTGTCTCTTAGCTGTGTGAATCTTGCACCTATTTTTTGTAAATTAGAATTAACCATATGGCCTAGCACACGGGCGTGTGACTTGGCCTTGTGACATCAATTTGTTCATAAGTTACAAGTCAATGAGTTACACGGGTTAGGGACACGGGCGTGTGAACCCACATGGCTTGACCACATGGGTATGTCCCATACCACATGAGCCTGTGACTCTTAATAGTGACAGAAATTTTAGAATTTCATAAAAATTCCCTGAGTTCTCGATTTAGTCCCTATTCGATTCCAACACTTGTTTTGGGCCTCGAGGGTCCAGATAAGGGACGTTATGAATGATTTTAGAAAATGAATAGTAATTTACATGATTTATCTAAAAATGTTCTACAAGTTCCAGTAATGCTCTAAAACCCTTTTTCCGGCAACGGATACGAGTTAGAGGTGTTAAATGTCCACAACAAATGGAGGATCACAACCTATCGGGACGCTCCAAAGAGCTATAACGGGAAGATCGCAAGAACACTATCACGGGAAGCTTGAGAGGGCTAAAACGGGATGCTATCTTTGAGCTATGGTGTGTCTGCAACATATGCAAGACTACAACCATTACGGGAAACTTGTATCCATCGATTTTCATTTATTTAAACTATTCAAACATATAAATCATTCAACTCAAGCATATAATTACACAATTAAGTTACATGAACTTACCTCTATACTTGTTCGTATACGAAATTTACTAATCTGACACTTTTTGTTTCCCTTGATCCAACTCGGTATTAAGTCATTTAGGATCTATATAAATGAATTTAATCATCAATTTAATACAATTCACATTCAATTAGATTTAATCTACACCCTAGGAAAATTACCATTCTGCCCCTATACTTTTCATAAATTCCAATTTCGTCCCTAGGCTTGGAAAATGAAATTCATGCAATTTATCCCTTATTCCAAGCCTAGCCGATTTTCATATATAACAATAACGGTCCATAAATTTCACAAAAATTAGAATTTTTCCAAAGATTTTGAAAATTTACAATTTAGTCCCTAAATCACAATTTCATCAAAATTCACTTTGTAAAAGTTATTTATCTATCAACAACCTTTCATTTTCTACCATAAATTTCAAATTTTCAGCATATTCATCCATGGAAAATCTTCTATACTTTGATAACTTCTCAATTTAAACCAAAAAATAGAAAATTAAGCTATCCCCTCAAAAATATAAAAATTACTAAAAACAGGACAAGAATACTTATCCAATTAAGCCAAGAAAGTTTGTTTTCTCTTTTCTAAGGTTTCTATGAAATTTGGGGATGAAGATGATGTAAAATGATGATATTAAACCCTTATTTTATTATCATCTTTTAATTAATCTGTTTTCTAATTTAGTCATTTCCCTTTTTTAATTTTTCCATGGATGATTCATCAAAAATATCTACTAAATTTTCTTTAATGGTCTAATTACCCTATAAAGACCTCAAGTTTTGAATTTCACAGCTATTGGTACATATAGCTACTTGAATCCAACTTTTGCAGTTTATGCAATTTGGTCCTTTCCTTAATTAAACACATAATCAGCAATTTTTTCTTATCAGAATTTTTATGTAATATTCCTATCATAATGTAGACCATGCAATAATATGAAAATAAATTTTCTTTTCGACTCCGATTTGTGGTCCCGAAACTACTGTTCCAATTTCACTGAAAATGGGCTGTTACAAGGTATATGCTCCAAAGCTTGTATTTATATTATACTTGTTCAAGAGTTGTCTTTTCTTTTGAGTTTTTTTATGTTTTCTTGCTTTAGGACAATTAATGACTTAAGTGTGGGGGAGCTTTGTAACACCCCAAACCCGGCCCGAACGTAACGGCTGAATTTGGCGTGTCACATTGAAGTGTTTTTCGAAAACCATGTTCTCATTGAAAACCCTTCTTAACAATGAAAACTTCTAGCTATTCAAAATGGTTATAAAACCTACGTTAGTTCTTTTTCAAAACATGGTTCATTCAAAAGTTATTCTCTTTTTCAAAACCTACGTTTGCTCAAGAGTGACCCATGTGACCGGCTCCACAGTCATCTCGGGCGAACCGTGCGACCATAACATATCAAATCGATGGGTCCACAATCGTCTTGGGCGACCCGTGTGACCCTAACAGGACAATCACTTCCTCCAACCACCAAATCCCATCCCCATGCTGCAAAATATTACATGCATGAATGAAAACATATCATCAAATGGCACAGAAAATCAGTCATATATCATGTAGGGGTATTTCAGTCATTTTACCCTTCAGGGGCATAACGGTCCTTTTACAATTAGAGGTCTAAGTACACCCACTGACCCATCAGTAGGTTTACAGTCGTCTCGAGAGACTCGTGTAACCTTTTTCAATCAAAATGCTCAATTGGGCCCAAAGCCCAATACATAGCCCAAGTAGGGCCCACATGCTCATTTGGCCCACTAAGCCCAAAATCAACCTTAGCCATGTGACCTACATCGTTAGGTCCAGTGTTTCTGCATATCCATGACAAAGACCCTTGTAGGGCCCATGAGCCCATTGGGCCCACAAGGCCCGCTTCGGCCCAAAATCGACCTAAGCCGATGAGGTCGCTCATGGTGGCCTCTACTATCGCATTGAATTCTCCACATAGGCGTTTCTACGCTCATGTGGCAACCGTTGCCGTACTTTTAGCTTTTCGGCATTTTGGTATTCCAGCATTTCGACTTTTCAGCTTTTCGCCGATCTATGATCTAATTGTGTGAGTACACACTTGTTACAAAGCGTATTCAGATCCCCATGCGTCCACACCCTACATCGACCCAAGATACATGATCAGTCTACACATCGATAAGGGTTTATAAACATCTTAATTCCCAAGTCGACCAAACTTACCTTAATTATTTACTACACGACTTAACTCTCCTAGATCACTGGCTAGCATTGATCCCTTGTTGATTATCTACACTACAAGTGATTCCATTCAAGAGATTGCAACAACACGTGGATAAATCCACATTTAACAGTTAATAGGACTATCAAGTGATTTGGCCCTAACCTCAATAGGGCAAGATCACAAACCTTGATCACAAACTAAGAGGAGAATGTCGACTAATTCCAACCACTTGTCCCTCTATCACCCCTCAATGAGCCCTAAGAACCAACCAACATCAAACAAGATAAAAGAGGAGAGATTCGACAGGATGGAGGAAAATAGATCCAATAAAGAAAACTATTTAAAAGAAGTCACCCCTACTTACACTTACATTCGGCAAAGAAGAGAAGTAACACAATACCCACAATCGAATCAACCCTTAGATTCCTGAATTAAATTCACTACTAAGCAATCGAAGGTTTGAGACTAAGAGAAAAAAAGATGGGAGTGGAAAAAGAAAATAGGGTGAAGGAGAGAGTAGAAGTAAGAAAACTAAATTGACAGAATGGAATGTTCGGCCAAAAAACACAATCGATTTTAGGGCACAAGAAAAGAAAGGGAGAAATTTGAATGAATAAGAAAGAGTGTTCGGTTTAAAGGTGAAAAGATTAGAAAGAAAGAAAGAGATCTTGAAGAGAAGAAATGAGGAAGAATTCGTCCAACAGCTAAACAAGTAGATTCGGCTCAACAAGTGGCTTATTTGGTAACATAAAAATCGGCTAAAATGCAAGTATAACCGAGAACTAAAGAAAAGAATTAACTTGGAAAGGTAGCAAAAACAAAACTGAAAGGAAATTTCCAAAGGAAACATAGCAAATCAGCTTCTAAAAAAAATGCCAAAACCCAAAAATTAGTAAAATGAAATTCGGCACTACCCCTATTCCACTCAAAGCCAAATTCTATGCATACCTAAAATCCCCTTTCGGCTCTAACTCCCCAACAACTCAAATCCCCTTGATTATCTCCCCTCATCACTCCATAATCCACTCCCTAAATCACTCATTTGACCAATTCAAACATTCTCCACCAGAGTTCAATTCCAACTCAACCACTAGTTGCCTAAAGGTGAAAAATAAATGCCTATACAACTCAATCCAAGACTCAAACCTCAAACCTCATTGCCATCCTTGTAACACCACCTTGCCACTAGACCACATGTTTCCTTGTGTCACCTTTCAGACTTAATTATTTAAAAGGCTTAATACCAGGAGTCAGGGTTCTCTAATGCTAAAAATAAAAATTTTCCATATGTCAAGGCTTGAGCCCAGGACTTCATAGAGACCCCCAAACACACTAAAATCACTAACACAATAATGCTAACATGCAATTGTGTCGTTTGTTTTCTCTCATAAATTTTTATGAGTTCCCACCCTCAACGCCCAAAATTTGGGGCATTACAACTCACCCCTCCTAAAAGAAATTTTGTCCCCGAAATTTCAACTAACTAAGGTGGCATGGCATGGATTACCACGTCACGCTTCCGCTGCGCACTTTAATTCTAAATCCAAAATAAATATACAACACACTATGGATAGAGTATGTACCAATACTTGCATCTAGAATGTCTCCGTCCTTTCGGTAGTGTGCTGCATAGACCAAAGCTGGCTGCCTCGCCTCAGCATAACCAATACCTCCACCCGGTGCTTCATAACCAAAACTGTTTCCACCTCTGGCCTGCGCACGGCCTCTTGGCAGCTGCTGCCCTCCTCTCGGCGGCTGTACAATAACTCTGCCTGTAGCTTGCGTCTAATCTAGCATTTGAGAACACTCTCTAATGCGATGCTCCATCCATCTGCAACTCAAACAGGCTCTCATCCTTCTCCAGCATTCGCCCATATGGCGTCTTTCACAATTACCGTAAGGTGGCAACCCAAAAAAGCCAAAAGGAGGCCCAACTCTGACTGGCCCATCTACTCTGGCCTATTTCCAAGGCCTCTAAATGGATCTGGAAGACTCTATATCCTGCTTGTTTCTACCCCTTTCTTTCTCACAGTTCTGGCGCTCAATACGCTTCACCTCCTCAACAACCTTGCATTTATCCACCAATATAGGAAAATTTCGCTCCTTCTGTGGAGCTATCCGAACACGAAGGCTATCTTTGAGACCGTCCTCAAATCAAACACAATGCTCATATTCCGTAGCTACTAACCCATGAGCATACTGGCTAAGTCATAAAAATTTTGCTCATACTCAGTAACCGATCTATCCCTTTGAATCAGGTTCAAAAATTCCTTCCTCCGGGCATCCACAAAACTTGCACCCACATACTTCTCTTAGAACGTTGATTTGAAGAACTCCCAAGATAACTAATCAGGCTGAGCTTTTTCTTTCACAATAAGCCACCACTAATAGGCTTCATCTCACAGCAAGGACACGGCACCTTTCAACTTCTGTTCAAGGGTGTAGTCAAGGTCATCCATAATCCTTTCTGTGGCCTCTAACCAGTACTCAGCCACACTAGTTGCCACCCCAGAAACTCCCTTGAAAATCTCTGCTCCATTTGACTGAAGTCGTTATGTAACCTACCTACGGCATATAGTAACGGTATTATTCCCAGCAGTCCCAGTAACCCTTTCCAAAATACTAAGCATTGCCTGGGACAGCGCGTCATCCCCAGCTGCCTGATCATACAATCCTGCCTCAGTTACTGGTGAAGTCGGTGCCTCCCTTGCCTCAACATTGGGCAAGTAGCCCGATGATGAAGACTCAGCTCTAGCACTCCTGCGGGCTCTGCCGCGGCCTCTTGCACCCCTTCCAGTGCTCATTATCGCTTTATGTATTATCTAAATTAAAAATTTTATGCAGTTTAGCTCATAGTTTCAATAATTAAGCATATGTTTTATTAAAGTAGTAGTTAAGAGTTGTTTTCACAGTCGTAAGCTCACTACAGTTTTAGTTTCCTACGGTTTAAGTTTCACCCTAACTAAAGAGCCTCAATAGTCTGATATCTAAAGTAATCCCACCTGTATCTTACGGTATAACAATTTAAAACTAATTTCAGTATCAGGAAAACTTACTTGGTGTGACGTCGGAGACTCAGTGTGCCACATAATAAATCCTTCAAATTTACTCCAAAAATCATTTGTAAACAACTTTCAATCCCAAGAACCAAAGCCCTTTTCATAGCCTGAGTTTTACAACCTGGCTCTGATACCACTAAATGTAACACCCCAAACCTGGCCCAAACGTAATGGTCGAACCTGGAGTGTCACATCGAACTGTTTTTTGAAAACCATGTTCTCATTGAAAACCCTTCTTAACAATGAAAACTTCTAGCCATTCAAAATGGTTATAAAACATACGTTAGTTTTTTTCAAAACGTGGTTCATTGAAAAGTTATTCTCTTATTAAATCGTAATTATTTTAATTACTAAAACATTGTTTGTTGCGGAAGCTTAATATTATGTTGCGAAAATGTGTTGTTTTGAAAACTGTTAATATTTTAGAAAAACTGTGTTCTACTTCTAACAGATATAGATCAAATTAAACCAAAAATCCCAAATTAAAATCAAGAAATTAAAAGAAAGGCCTGATTACATCAAAACCAAAATAAAAGGAAATGCAATCAAAGCAATGTAATTAAAAATACGAGTATCAAATATCCATAGTGTGGCCACCTCCGAGTTCTCCAATATGTCGAACCGCCTTTCACTGAGGGTTACCTAAAAATTAAAAAGAGAGGGTGAGTTTATGAAAACTTAGTGTGTACCACCCACATAAAACATGTCAATCTGGGCCTAAGCTCATTACGGTACAGTGACAAATGGCCCTTAACCCATAATAGCATCAGCTGGGCCTAAGCCCATAGTAAAATCAGAATCGCTGTATGTAATGCATATAAGCCCCAACCAACCCTGCACCTTGTGTCTCGTCTAACCCTACACTCCTAATGTAGCACCGGTTGCGGCACTAACCAATATCGTAGCAGGACTGCCAAAAGTATAAGTGGCTTTAAGCCATTGGTAGGTCCATAGTTGTCTCAGGCGACTCGTGCGACCTTACCAGAATGAGTCCACAATCGTCTCGAGCGACCCATGCGACCAGCTCCACAGTTGTCTCGGGCGAACCGTGCGACCATAACATATCAAATCAGTGGGTCCACAATCATCTCGGGCGACCCGTGTGACCCTAACAAGACAATCACTTCCTCCAAGCACCAAATCCCATCCCCATGCTGCATAATATTACATGCATGAATGAAAACATATCATCACATGGCACACAAAACCAGTCATATATCAGGTAAGGGCATTTCAGTCATTTTATCCTTCAGGGGCATAACGGTCATTTTACAATTCGAGATCTACGTACACCTATCGACCCATCAGTAGGTTCACAGTCGTCTTGGGTGACTCGTGCAACCTTTTTCAATCAAAATGCTCAATTGGACCCAAAGCCCAATACATAGCCCAGTGGGGCCCGCATGCTCATTTGGCCTATTAAGCCCAAAATCAACCTTAGCCATGTGAACGACATAGTTAGGTCCAATGTTTTCGCATATCCATGACAAAGACTCGTGTAGGGCCCACGAGCCCATTGGGCCCACACGGCCCGCTTCAGCCCAAAATCAACCTAAGCCCATGAGGTCACTCATGGTGGCCTCTACTATGGCATTGAATTCTCCACATAGGCGTTTGTACGCTCGTGTGGCAACCGTTGCCGTACTTTCAATTTTTCGGCATTTCGGTATTCCAGCATTTCGACTTTTCAGCTTTTCACAAATCTACGATCTAATAGCGTGAGTACACACCTATTACTAAGCATATTCAGATCCCTGTGCGTCCACACCCTACATCGACCCAAGATACATGATTAGCCTACACATCGATAAGGGTTTATAAACATTTTAATTCCCAAGTCAACCAAACTTACCTTAATTATTTACTACACGGCTTAACTCTCCTAGATCACTGGTTAGTGTTGATCCCTTGTTGATTATCTGCACTACAAGCGATTCCATTCAAGAGATTGCAACAACATGTGGTTAAATCCACATTTAACAGTTAATAGGGCTATCAAGTTATTCGGCCCTAACCTCAACAAGGCAAGATCACTTACTTTGATCACAAACTAAGAGGAGAATGTCGACTAATTCCAACCACCTGTCCCTCTATCACCCCTCTATGAGTCCTAAGAACCAACCAACATCAAACAAGATAAGAGAGGAGAGATTCGACAGGACGGAGGAAAATAGATCCAATAAAGAAAACCATTTAAAAGAAGTCACCTCTACTTACACTTACAGTAGGCAAATAGGAGAAGTAACACAATCCCCACAATTGAATCAACCCTTAGATTCCTGAATTAAATTCATTGCTAAGCAATCGAAGGTTTGAGACTAAGAGAAAACGAGATGGGACTAGAAAAAAATAGGGAAAATGAGAGAGTAGAAGTAAGAAAACTCAATTGATAGAACAGAATGTTCGACCAACAAACACAATCAGTTTTGGGGCACAAGAAAAGAAATGGAGAAAATTGAATGAATAAGAGAGAGTGCTCGGTTTAAAGGTGAAAAGATTAGAAAGAAAGAAAGAGATCTTGAAGAGAAGAAATGAGGAAGAATTCATCCAACAACTAAACAAGTAGATTTGACTCAACAAATAGCTTATTTGGTAACACAAAAATTGGCTAAAATGCAAGTATAACCGAGAGCTAGAGAAAAGAATTGACTTGGAAAGGTAGCAAAAACAAAACTGAAAGGAAATTCCCCAAGGCAAAATAGCAAATCGGCTTCCAAAAACAAAATACCAAAACTCAAAAATTAGCAAAAAAAAAATTCAGCACTACCCTTATTCCACTCAAAGCTAAATTCTATGCATACCTAAAGTCCAATTTCGGCTCCAACTCCCCAACAACTCAAATCCCCTTGATTATCTCCCCTCATCACTCCATAATCCACTCCTTAAATCACTCATTGACCAATTCAAACCTTCTCCACCAGAGTTCAATTCCAACACAACCACTAGTTGTCCAAAGGTGCAAAATAAATGCCCATACAACTCAATCCAAGACTCGAACCTCAAGCCTCCTTGCCACCTTTGTAACGCCACCTTGCCACTAGACTACATGCTTCCTTGTGTCGCATTTAAGACTTAATTATTTAAAAGGTTTAATACCAGGAGTCAAGATTCCCTTAATGCTAAAAATAAAAATTTTCCATATGTCAAGGCTTGAAGCTAGGACTTCATAGAGACACCCAAAAATGACCAACACAGCAGTGCTAACATGCAATTATGTCGCATTCTTGCTCTCATAAATTTTTATGAGTTCCCACGCTTAAGGCCTAATTCTTCTAGGCCCAAAATTCTGGGTGTTAAAGCTTGATCTGTCACAAATTGTTGTAGCAGATTAAATCATTTTTCGTACTTAAAGAGCTTGTATAAAAGCAATTTCATTATGTTTTACTTAGTTTTTCACTTTTATTTCTTGATAATAAAAAGGGTAATTTGATCTATTTATATGATCATAGGGGCTAAATGAGGGATAAAGGAAGGCTAACGTATTTGGTGGTGTGTAGGACATCATTCAGAGGCATGAGTACATGAAACTGGTAACCATGTTGCAATATGAATGGTCAACTTCACAACATAGTGAGCAGGATACCCAAAAGAGCAAGACTACTTTTGGTGTGGGGACATAGCAAGAAGGTGTCACAGCATAGTCTTGAATCCAAACCTGAGCTTACAAACTGCCACTAGTGTCACAATCTATGTCGCGATACTGGCCAGATGTGAAGAAGTAATAAGCTGAGGGCGTTTTGGTTCGCACAATAGACTTAAATGAGGAAACATCAGTAGGTTTAGGTTAATGGACAATGACCAACCCTAATTCTATAAATAGACTTCCTTGAACACTTTATAAATAGTTTTGGAATACCGTTAATCTTTTATTCAAGTTTAGGTTGCAACTTTTATTAAGTTTACAATTTTTAGCTTTTTTTTTTTTGTACTTCAGATTTCCATTTGTAATTCAATTCTTTTTTAATTCTTGTTCATTGGAGAATCTAATTTGTGGATTTTTCAAACTCTTATGAACTTTTGCACTTTCAAATCATTAATACAATTTAGGATTTCTCTTAAACTCTTATTTTTTATTTACTTTTCATGTTTACTTTTTTAATCGATTTTATGTTGTTTGTGAGATCCATGAGGAACTAGCCCCTTATGGGAGATTACCAAGTGGATGTGAGAGCAATTAATTTCTAAGTAGGATTTCTTAGCAGATCAGCTAGATGGAATAGGCAGAACTTAAACCTTAGGCCTAACAACCCTAAGAAGTCATCTAGATGGGAATGAACCCAAAATTGGTATTGCCTATCCATGAAAACCTTATCCTAATCCAGTCTGGACTGTGAGGTCAAAAGATAAGTATTTCTTGTCGACTCGTTAGTTTAGTTGATGATCAAGAGATCCTGCTAGGTTAACGACTAGTTGATTGAATAGATCCTGCTAGGTTATCCATGAACCCCTTATCCTAAACCAATCTGGACTGTGAGGTCAAAAGATAAGTATTTATTGTTGACTCGTTAGTTTAGTTGATGATCAAGAGATCCTGCTAGGTTAGCTACTAGTTGATTGAATAGATCTCGAAATAGGAATCTGTTATGACCACCGAAGTAAGTTAATCTTCCATGCTTAGAATTTATTAAGTTATCAAATTAGTTTTCCATATTTGTTTTTAGGCAATTTATTTATTTTTCTTATAAAATAATTTTTCTATACTTTACATTATATCGTAATATAATTTAATTAAAATAATAATTTGATCAATTAACATAAAATTTATTACTAATTAAGCATTCGCCTCCCTTGGGTATGATCCTCAGAGTACTTTCACACTTCATTTTATAAACTATATTACAACCTGGCCTGTATATTTGTGGAAACTGCCTAACTCTTATATTTGGTTGCAAGAATTACACTTTAAACATTAGTAAATCTAAAGGCGGTCAAATATGCTTCCAACTGAGAAAGCATTGTAACACCCCTAACCCTTAACCGTCGCCGAAATAGGTTAAGAGGTATTACCAGACTGGTAACTTAGTTCAGAACATTCATATAACAATAGTCATTTCATATCAATTGAAGCCATTCATTTATACATGTAGCATGCTTAAATCGAGCATAATATACTTTAAACATACATTTGGGATCAAATTAAAATCATATGAGGGTTTAGGGAAAATTTAGAAATATTTTCGAACAGGAATCACATGCCCGTGTGAACAGGCCGTGTGCCTCATACGACTATCAGACACGTCCATGTCATAGGCCGTGTGGAAATAGGGCGTACATATTGACTTATGCCACACGGCCGAGGACATGCCCGTGTGCTAGACTGTGTGAAATCTGAAGGGTATACTAACTTGGCCACACGGTTGACCACACGCTCGTGTGTCTAGCCCGTGTGCCTATTCGAATTGGCCTCACACGCCCATGTCTGGGCTGTGTGCTCAGCCATGCCAAACCTGTAGGGTATCTGACTTTTGCCACATGGCCAGTCACACGCCCGTGAGTGAGGCCGTGTGGAGCACCTAGGCTTAATTAGAATTGAACAATCAAGGGACATGGCTGAGACACATGCCCGTGTCTCTACCCGTATGGACAAAAATAGGCCACTTACAAGGCCAATTTTCCACCCTTAAAATCATACCCTACAAGCTAAAGTAAGGCATCAATTCTATACCCAATTCAATAGGTAAACATGAACATTCAATGCATGTTTATACCATTACAAAACCAACCATTTCATTGATCAATTCAAAACCATTTCCATAACTAAACACATAACAAAATAACATGTTTCCTTTCTTGTAAACATCTATATAACATATCTTAAGATTCATCCATTTATCCATTCATCATCATCTCAATCCAACATTATCAAAGCAACCATACATCATTTATCAAGCTTGCAAAAATGTACCATAACAACAATTTATACCAAATCAACCATTAATTCACTTAAGCCAAATCACATGGCTTAATATATATACCAAAACATGTACCAAAACCTGTTCCTTATAACTAGCCTATGCATACCATGTTTACACATTTTATTAAGTTCACAAGTACCAACAAGTTATCTGGATAGTGTGTGCGTATCTCCGACTTCGTCCGAATCGAGTGCGCTAACGAACCTCTATAAAACATGGAAAACAAACAAGGTAAGCTTTACAGCTTAGTAAGCCTGTATAATATAGAATTAAACTTATCGTATATAACATCCATAAAATTTAAACCTAGTACATGTATACAATTAGCTAAAGGCCTATCCAAAATCATCCAACAACCAATTAGTCATTTATATACACATAACATCTATTCATAAATATGAATCAACAATTCACTATTTCATACTCAATCCATATTATCATATTAATTCCATATAACTTACATATCATTTAGTAAATCATACTTTATCCAAAATCATTATAACTCATTAGTATAACACGTAGTCTATTCATATGATCGATAACAGTAAATATGCCCGTTGAACCTATTAAAACATCGAGGGATAGTGTATTATAATCAAAAATCTGTCAATACATTATCATTTCCGCTCTTTTGAGCTATGATCGGTAAGCTCCTTCTGAGCTGATAAATAGTAAGCTCTATCGAGCTGAAACAGTAAGCTCTGACGAGCTGAGAACAGTAAGCTCATACAAGCTGAAATATTGATAAGCTCATACAAGCTATTGTGAGTCCACAACACAGGCAGGATCTCGACCAAAATGATAACCCTAGTGACATGTCACTCGTATCCTACGACTTTCAACAGTTCAAACGGGTTTAGTATTTAATAATTTTCATCAATTATGCATTTGAATCTCACAAATATTAATTATTCAATTTGCATACATCAAATTAAAATAAATACCAATAGTTAAAGCGATTCTATTTATACGAACTTACCTCGTATTGTTCGGATAGGAATTTATCGCCTATTCGTCCACTTTTCGTTTTCCCCGATCCAATACTGATATTTTCTTATCTTGATCTATAAAATATCAAATTAACACATTCAACTTCCATTCAATTCCATTAAGCCCATATTTCAAAATTTTGGCAAATTACACATTTGCCCCTAATGTTTCACAATTTTTGCAATTTAATCCCTAAGCTTGTAAAATAAAATTCATTCAATTATCTCAAAACCCAAGCCTAGCTGAATTTCAATGGGGTCCCTAATAGCCCATATTTTGCATTTATTTCATATTTTGACCACAACATTTCAACATTTCTCAATTTAATCCCTAATTCACATTTTTGTCAAAAATCACTTTATAAAACTTGTATATCTACCAACCAACATTCATAATCTATCAAGAACTTTCAAAATAATCAAGTATTCAATAATGGCATCATTCAAAATCTATAACAATTCCAAAATCTAAGGTATAGGTTAGTTAGATTAAGCTATAACGAGCTTAAAAACATAAAAATCATTAAAAACCAAGCAAAAATCGTACCTAATTGAGTTAAGGAGCTTGACCGAACTTAAAGCACTCCTATGCCTATCTTTTTTTTCTATTTTTGATGGGTGGATGAAGAAAAGAGAGATGATAGCTTGATTTTCATATTATTTTACTAAGTTAATAATTAAATTACCTAATTAACTTTTTAACTAAACATATAAAATCATTTAAATCATGTCTAATTATGTCCATCCATTTTATAAATGGCATATTTACCATGCAAGTACTCATACAATTAATTCTATAGTCATTTGGTCCATTTAACTAATAGAACTCATATTTTACGTGTTATGCGATTTAGTCCTTTTTACCAAATTAACCAATCAAATAGTAAAATTTCTTTACGAAATTTTCACACAATAATTCTATCATATTGTAAACCTTATTAAAATAAAATAAATATTTTGACTTCAAATTTGTGGTTCCAAAACCACTATTCTAATTTGACCTAAAACGGACTATTACAAGCCTTATGTGACAAGTTCAAATAGGGTATTAACAATGAAATTCGTGCCCTAGTGGCGACAACAGAATGCAAGAGTTTGGCAGCTATGATGGCTAAAGTTCATAAGATGGAGATGATAGTTCGAGAGAAGAGTAGAACTTTTGACAGAGAAAGATTAAAGCATGGATTTACCAGTCTACCACCTTCATCTAATTTCAAAAGGCCGAAGGATTAAAGTTTCTTGGCATCAAAGAAGGATTCATAGCCTATGAGTTTAGGCGAGATGGAAGTGGTCGACAAGCTACCTCGATGGCAAGTACGGGCGGATTTAGAGTAATAAGGAGTTCTGATTGTGAACATTGTATAAGAAATCATAGGGGACAATGCTAGAGGCATATTGGAGCCTATTTTGGATGTGGGTCTATGGACCATTAGCTTAGAGATTGTCCCTCCAAGGTTGAGGTAAGATCAGAACTATCTATGCGTGGGCCCTAAAATTTTTAGCAAGAAGTAAGATCTGCTGTGGCGGCAAAGCTAAGATCAGTTCAAGGGCCTTCTGGAAAGAGTTTCACCAAGCCTAGCTTTGAAGTATCCGCCAAAGCATATGTGATGAAAGATAAGAAGGATGTTAATTTACCAGATGTTATAACTGGTAAAGTTTTTTTCTTGGTAACAACATTCATGCATTAATAGATCCCGGGTCAACCTATTCATACATTTGCACAAAATCATAGAAGATTTAAATCTTGAATTTGATTGTTCTAAGACAAATCTATTAGTAACCAACCCTCTTGGTCAAAGTACGATGCTTGGTAAAGTAATTAAGACTGTCCGTTGATGTATGGTAAGCACACTTTTTTGGTAGATTTATTTTTGTTAAGGTTTCACGAGTTCGATTCTATTCTCAGGTTAGATTGGTTGACCAGACATAATGTTGTAGTTGATTTTCGTGCTAGAGGTGTACGCTTGATAACTGTAAAAGATAAATAAGTGATGATGTCTGGCGTATAGACCAGTTTAGTGGGTAGAATAATTTCTACAATATTCGCCTGAAAGTTGTTGATTAAGGGCACAAATGCTTATTTGGCGTACATTATGGATTCATCTAAATTAAGAAGAGATATCAACCAAGTTCCAACTGTGAAGGAGTTTCCTGATGTGTTTCCAGGGGAACTTCCAAGTACGTCGCCAGATAGAGAGGTGGAATTTTAGAACCTACTATTGCACCCATTTTTTATCCTCATTATAGAATGGTGCTATTTAGAACTAAAAGATATAAAGGCACAACTATAGTATTTGTTGGATAAAGGGTTTTGTTTGACTAAGTGTTTCGCCTTAGGGAGCGTCAATTTTGTTTGTGAAGACGAAAGATGGGACACTCCACCTATGCATTGATTACCGCCAACTGAATAAAGTAATTGTGAAGAATAAGTAGCCATTGCCTCAAATTGAATATTTGTTTGATCATTTGTGTTTGGTCTACTATAATGAGAAGATCAGAGGCGATGATGTTCCAAAAACTAGGCGATGATGTTCCAAAAACTACATTTCGTTCACGGTATAGACATTATGAGTTTTTGGTGATGCCCTTTGGCTTAACAAATGCACTAGCAGTATCCATAGATTTGGTGAATAGAGTGTTTTAGCCTTACTTAGATCAATTTTTTGTGGTCTTCATTGATGATATTTTAGTCTACTCAAGAAGTGAGGCTGATTATGAGGAACACTTAAGAATTGTGTTAAGAACCTTGCGTAAGAAGTATGCCAAGTTCAACAAGTATGAATTTTGGCTAAGAGAAGTCCACTTTCTTAGTCATGTTATTTTTTTTGAAGGTATTAAAGTAGATCCTGACAAAGTCAAAGCCGTGCTTGGTTGGTATCCACTAAAGAATGTTACTAAAGTGCACAACTTCTTGGGTTTGGCAAGTTACTACAGAAGGTTTATAAAAATGTTTGCTATGTTGGCAACACCTTTGACACGTTTTTTAAGGAAGAAAGAGAAGTTTGAATGGTTAGATACGTGTAAGAAAAGTTTTGATAAGTTGAAAACTATTCTAACAAAAGCTCCAACCTTAGCGCAACCAGAATCTGGCGTAGAGTATATAATATTCACAAATGTATCCTTGAATGAGCTTGGATGTGTGCTTATGCAAAGAGGAAAGGTTATGGTGTATGCATCTTATCACGTGTGAATATGATATGCAAATTGTGCAAGTATACACATCGGTTCAAGTAATAAAGTGATGAGTGAGCATCGTTCCCATGAGGATCTAATTGAGGCACAAAATTGGTCAAGTTTGTAACAGCCTGTTTTCAGTCAATTCAGAATAGTGGTTTCAGAACCACAAATTTGAGGTTGAAATTTTTATTTTATTATTATTTAAGTGATTATAGTATGATAGCATGATTGTGTGAAATTTTCGTGAAGAAATTTTATCGTTTAAATGGTCAGTTTGATAAAAAGGACTAAATCGTGTAAAGTGCAAAAGTGATGTTCTAATAGCTAAAAGTACTAAGTGGCTATGAAATTATATAGTGGAAGTCCTTGTGTGGAAATTATACCATTAATAGTATGAGTGGACATATTTGGGCATGGTTTATGTGATTTTCAAATGTTATAATAAAGGTTACAAAAGTAATTAATTAATTATATGTATAATAAGTAAAATAAAACATGTTATCATCTTTTTATCATTATTCTCAACCAAAGATTTGAAGAAAGGAAGCCATTAAAGTAGCTTCAAGGTTCGGCCATTGCATGGTTCAATTGTAAGTTTACTTTTTGATTCGTTTTTAGTGATTTCTATGTTTTTGATTTCGTTGCAACTCAATTTAGCTAGCCCGTACCTTTGATTTTAAAATTTTTTAAAGTTTGTGAGTTGTGCCATTGATGAATGTGTGAGTAATTGGATGATTAATGATAGATTATGAATATTTGATGATAGATTAACAAGTTTTATTAAATAATTTTTAGTGAAAATGCAAAATAAGGGGTAATTTATGAAATGTTTAAAATGTGTGGTTAAAAGTGTGAATAATTGATAAATATGGGTTGTTAGGGACCTAATAGTAATTCAAAAAGCATGGGTTGAGAAGGAATTTCATGAATTTGTGATTTTATGAATTAAGGAATAATTTGCATAAATGTTGAAATATTGGGGGCAAAAACATAATTTGTCATTTTATAAATTGTGGACTAAATTGAGTAAAAAGATGAATGAATAAGTTGAATTTAATTACATATAGATCAAGAAAGAAGGAATTCAAACTTAGATCGGGGAAAGAATAAGGTCTCAGGCTAATCGACTCGTTACGTCGTTTTTGCATCTGAGGTAAGTTCGTATGTTAAAGAGCTTTGATATAATTGTGTTTCCTATGCTTTAATATTGTATAATCTGTGATTACGATCGACGATGGTTCGACTATGTGGAAATCCTATTTGAACCTTAGGAATACATTAGGGATTACCGTGATGATGTGATTAGGGTGCTGGTCTCGTACGTCCTACTGGTGGTTGGGTTTCTGCATGTGTTGTGGTACCTGACAGCTTGTGTGAGCAACATCGTGTAGCTACATCTTGATTGACAGCTTGTGTGAGCAGACCCTGTAATAGCTCAAGAGTGAGCATATATGTGATAAGAGATTGAGATAGCTTCGGCTATGTATGTGGCACTTAGATGCGCTGCGTTCCTACGTATTCTTTAGTATTCCGAGTGGTGCAATAGGTATATTAGAGAAGTGAATATATACAATATTGTTATGAGATGGTACATGTACATACATGAACTGTGTGAGTAATGAATCAAAGAAATTTGAAATTTTCATGTTTGATCTTGTGAATAACAAGTAAAGGTTTGTGAATTGGTATGAGTCATATTATAAGTTATTATATGTTGAAGTTATGTATATTTGGTATGTGTTATTTTATGCAAACGAGCTTACTAAGCTATAAACCTTACTTTGTTTTATTTTCTATGTTTTATAGTGATTTCAAGGATAGCTCAGATTCAAGGATCGTTAGAGACTCTATCACACTATCAATCTTCTACTTTGGTACTTTTGAGCTTGTATATATGGTAATATGGCATGTATAGGCTATGTGGTCATTTTGGTATATGTTAGTTATGGATTTTAGCCATTTGAATTGGCTTGTAATTGATAAGTTTTTGGTTTGGTATATAGCCATGTGAGTTAGCTTATTTTGGTTGTTTTAGTTGTGTAAATATTTATACAAATGGTCATTTTCTTATGTGGTGTGTAATTGTTTTGGTAATGCTTAGTTGTGGATTGGTATTTGGATGGCTATATGGTTGAAAGTTGAGATTGGTTTGCTTGTGAATTAGGTGGATTGATGCATAAAATGAAAATGACTGTTTAGGTAATTTGTGGAAGTAAAGTTTGGTATGGAATGGAATGGCAAATTGAGATAATTGTGTGTCTTGTATTGATTGGTATTGAAATGGTATGAATCATGCTTGGTTAATCTTGGTTGAATGCTTATTTATGCCATGAATTGGTGCCATTTGACTTGGTGTGGGTATATGCAAATTGGGTGAGATATGTGGTTAGTAAACTAGCCTATTTTCGTCCACGCGGGCAAAGACACAGGCGTGTGTCCCCTGTAGCATTTAATAGATGCAAGTCAGTGAGTTACATGGCCTGGTCACGCGGGTATGTGGTTAGCCATGTGGCCCAAGTCAGAGAGTTACACGGGGTAGGACACGAGTTGGAACACAGCCATGTGCTCCCAATTTGAATGTCTACACGGCCTGTGGCACGGACGTGTCTTTTGGCCATGTGAGACACACAGCCTGGACACACAGGAGTGTGTCCCCTATTTGAGAAAAATTTTTTAAGTTTCCCAAAATCATCCTGAGTTATTGGTTTAGTCCCGAACCACTTCTATTGCATGTTTTGGGACTCGTAGGCTCATTTTAGGGACAATTTGATTGTATATGACTAATGTATGTTTATGAATGAAAAATATAAGAGAAATGAATGTTGAATTGTGTTATAATTCTGGTAATGCCTCGTAACCCTATTTCGATGATGGATACAGGTTAGAAGTGTTACAAAGTTATTGTAATAAATTTCAATTAATGTTATTGTAAATTTATGGTAAGTATGCAATGATAATTCAAATGAATGATGATGTATGCGATAGATGAAATTGATGAATAATTGGAAATGCTATAGCAAAAGTGAAAATAGAAATGTAATGGTAATAATAAGAGTGTTTATCTGAATAGAATGTAAACAAAGAAATAAACAACTAAATATGTTGTGGCAAAGTTACTATGACAAAGAATAACGATAGAGTGATGTTAATTCGAAAGGTCGGGATTACCCAGAATTGACCCTCATTGTCAATAATGCCTTGGCAAAATCATATTTACTTTACTGCACAAAAGTGTTCTAAAATGGCCTGCCTCTCGCGAGAGCAAAACCTCAAGTTACCTTACCCGTGTCTATAGGCTTTTTAGATATCTTGCATGGGTTCCTTCTATATGATCGTGACTCTATGACTAGAGTCGACTACAAATGTCTGTTGAATACATGCTCATTTCATTTAATCTTAATCCAACCAACCCAACCTTTTCGGAATTAGAATCAATTTATAAGTATGCGAACAGTCTTCTATGTCTAGAGATCATTTGCATTTTAATTAAGAAATGAGAATTATCAAATGAATAATAAAGTAAATTAGAGATATACTGTATCCATAAAAACAGTTTAAGGTTTCATCGAAAGTAATCCCAACCCTATGAGATTTAGCTCGTGGGTTGGGAAATAAAATTCCAAACCAAAATATTATCCGACATTTTGTTCAACTACTTCAATTCAATCTTTCGAAGGAACACTAATGGAAATAATGGAAGAACTTTGGGAAAAAATTTTCACTTGCCCAGTCCACACTTCGACAGCACAGCGTCCTGTGATGGTTAAGAAGGACTTCCTTTGACTTCCTTCCCTTTGCGCAGTCAAACCCTTATTCATGCCTAAGGATCTCTCCCACTTTTTTTCTACCATTTTGAGATCCCCTTCATTGGCTTTTATAGATAGATTAGGCTAGGGTTGGCTAATAGCTTGTGATTATCTTCTCCTCTTTTAAGGGGATTTATTTGGTACAAGTTTGAATTTGAACGGGGACTGTTGAGCGAAAAATGTTAACTTGGTCTTCTCGACATTGCCACGGCATTTGTACTGGCAAACTATCTGTACTTTTGCCCTGAAAAACTTCACTCCTTTATTTCCTCATTCTAAAACTTGTTCCTACCATACCAACACACAAAAAACTCCACCATAAGCGATTAAATGCACCTAATTCCAACACAGTCCAAGTCCTAATGCATTATCAAAAAGCTAACAAAAATGTCCTAAAATGCAACAAAATGTAATTAAGTACAAGCAGTTAGCTAGGCCTAAAGGCATGAAATAACTCCTTTCAAGAGTTATTACACCCCAAACCTAAGTTATTGCTTGTCCTCAAGCAAAATACACCAAATGCATGAATGCACCCATTTTACCTTGGCAAAAAAAAAAAAAAAACTTCTTGTACTGCCTAGCTATTCAAAAAACAATTTATACCTCCATTCTTAGCAATATTCCCTTTTCCTAAAACTGATTCGAATGTCAAAGATTTGTGCAGCAAAGGCGGTGCAAAAATTTCTCCTTAAAAATAAAATTTCCAAAGTACCCATGCATTCTTTTTTTCATCCTATAGCAAATATCTTTTTATTCACTTAGTTCATTTGTTATCTAAACAGAAGTCACTTGCTTTAAGCCAATATCAAAATATATTTATTCACACTTTCATATATTTATTCTCTTTTTTTCTTTTCTTTTTTTTTAATAGAAACCATATTAGGGGATTTAGTCATGCCACACAAATGTTTTTGACTTGAAAATCACGATAAGGTACACACTGAATTGTTGAGTGTGACACCCCTAACCCCGTATCTGTCATCAAAATAAGGTTACAGAGCATTATCAAATAAAGAGAATAGTACACCAAACAATTCATACCTCAATGTAATACTTATTCTAATTTCATTCAAATATATTCATAATGTCCCTTAATTGAGCCCTCAAGGCCCTAAAAATACTATAGAAACAGTCCGAGACTAAATTGGAAACATTTGGATAATTTAGAAAAAAATTTGAAAATTTTGAACTACAAGGGTCACACAGCCAAGACACACGCCCATGTCCCAGGCCGTGTGGATATTCAAAATAGGGACACACGATCGTGTTCCAACCCGTATAACTGACTGACTTGGGTCACACAGCCAAGCCACACACTCGTGTGCCAGGCCGTGTAACTGTCTAACTTGCATACCTTTAACCTACAGGGGACACACGGCCGTGTTACATGACCATGTGTCACACGCGGCTGGGACACACAGCTGTGTCTCAGGTCGTGTGGACCCAAAATGAACTTTAGAAAACAAGTTTACCATTTCAAGTTTGGTTGGATCTTAAAAAACTCAGATACCAACCAAAATATCAATTCAAAATGACATTAATCGAGCCAGAAACACACCAAAACCAACCTAATAAGTGCCCAACCAATGTACCCTCATTGGTACCATAAGTATATATAATTATACATCAAAATAAACATCAATTAAAATCATCAATTCACTCAAGCAATACCTAACCAAAATTGTAACAGCCCGATTTAGACCCTATTCAAAATAGTGGTTCGGGAGTCAGAAAAATTTTTAAAAAAAAAATTATTTCCTATGTTTATTGTGTGTATTTATGTTTGTGAAATTTTCGTGTTTTAATTTTGTCGTTTGAGTGCCCAATTTAATAAAAGGGTTTAATTGCATAAAATGAAAAGTTAATAGTTAAATGTGAAAGTGCCTAATTGAATTTGTCTTATTAATATAAAGCACTTAAAATGCAAATAGGCCATAACTAAATGAGTTGGACGGTTAAAGGCATGGTTTATAATGGTTTATTATTAAATAACAAAGGTTAAAGTTGTAAATGTATATTATAGTGATAATTAAATTAATAAAACATGACAAAATTTTTGCATGTTCATCTTTATAGTTGAACGCACAAAGAAAACTAAAAAGAAAAAAAATATCTAGGGTTCGGCCTTGTGTTTCTTCAATTAAGGTATGTTAATTGTTTGGTTTTTAATAATTTTTACGTTTTTGAGATCATTGCAGTGTAATGTACAAAGCCCATGCTTGAATTTTTTATTTTGATGAATATTTGGAGCTATTCCATTGATGAATAATTGAGTTTTGTGATGTTAGTTGATGAATTATGAAAGATATGTTTTGGATCAATATGTTTTGTATTGGAATTTTTGATGAATTTGAGTAATTAGGGTTAAATTACAAAAATGATAAATTGAGGGACTAAAATGTGAAATAGATGAAATGTATGGACTTGTATGAGCATGGGTAATATTCAGCCTAAGCATGAGGTGTGCAAATTTTGCATGTTTTCTATTTTGTGTAATTTGGACTAAATTGTAAAAAGTATGAATTGTCAAGGGCAAAATGGTAATTTGCCCATTTATGTTTTTTTTGGACTAAATTGAATGAAATTGTGTTTGAATGAACTTAATTTGACTATGTATAGATCAAGAACCAAAGAAATCAAACTTGGATTGGGGGAAAACAAAAATAATTGAATAGTCGTTATATTCCGTCTGTCGATATCCGAGGTAAGTCTATAAGCAAATAAACGTTGTTAGTTTCGAATATATGTGAATTTAAAATGCTGAGTTGAATTTTATGAGTATGTATAAATGTTAGCCGAATGGTATTTACATGGGAACAATGTGTACAAGTTCAATTCGACTAAAATACGACGTCCAAAAGCCCAGTACGAACCTTAGGAATAGCTAGGATACATACGTCATGACATAGGATTTTCGATATGTGTTCTCATGTAAGACCACATCTAGGACATTGGCGTCGATATGTGATTGCGTGTAAGACTATGTTTGGGACATCAGCATCGTATTTGTGATTCGTGTAAGACCCTATCTGGGACAGTGGCATCGATATGTGATTACATGTAAGATCACGTTTAGGACGTTGGCATTGTACGATATGTGTGATTATCTGAGTATTCTATTCAATTTCGAATGGTTCAACGGGCAAAGATAAGTTATGATCGAATGTATAATCGAGCTAAAGTGATTAGGTATGTGATAGTTAGTTATTTAAATGAAAATAAGGTAAGCTGATCTTTGAAATGGTGATATATATTTTACATGTTATAATGTTAATCATATGTTAATTTGAATGCATGTATTCGGAAAAATTAATGTATCTATGATGTTAAAAATGAAACTTGAATATGTGAGTAAACTTATGTATATTCGGCCAATGACAAGTATATGTGATATCATATTTGTGATCTATGTGCTTATATATATGAGTGATTACTTTCGGCCATGAAAATATATATGATCTTAAAGGTGGATTATAATTATGTTATTAATTACAAGTGTATTCGGCCAATTTGGATTGATGGATAATTATATGTTCGACAAATGCATTTTGTAAGTTTGGAAATGTATATGAATATAATAGCATGTTTTGATCTTGTTGAATTGAATTTTAGATGTTATTTTGTTGTTTATTGCTTAAGACTTACTAAGCTGTGATAGCTTACTCTATGTGTATGTTTGTCTCTATTTTATAGATTTGGGAGACTAGTTATAGGCTCGGGGATCGCCAGCAAAGTCTATCACACTATCGACTATTTCGGTACTTTTATAAAGTTGAATTTAAACCTATAGCATGTATAGGCTAGTTTGTAATATGTTTGATTTTGGGATATGTATATATAAGCCATGCGAAAATGGCTTGAATATTACGTTAAGTATGGTTTCATGTTATGAGCAAATGATGTGGTTGTTATAATGGCTTATGGTTGGATGATTCGGCTATGTTATAAATAGGTGTGAATTATGCTTGATGTGTTTTGGTTAGAAGTTGATAATGTGCTTGGTGTTTAATTAGATAAATGTGATGATTATGAAATATTTTGGCATGATTCATGTTATAAGTGAATGACTTGTTGATTTGGTTATAAAATATAAGGTTAGGTGCAGTTATGTTTTGATGATCTTTGTGATTTGGTAATTATGTATACTTAGTTATGGCAGAAGATTGAAGTGATGTTAAAATGGCTTAATTTGGTTGATGAATGTATTCGAGTAAATGTTGGTTTTAGGTAATGAATATGTTTGATTGATAATTCAGCCATGCCATGTTCATATATGTGGACCTTATTGATATGCATGTTATATGCGTGAGATATGCTTGAAATTATGGATGTATGTATTTAGCAATTGATATAAAAGTTGAATTACTATATGACATGCTGTAGTTGATATTTGATTTTATATCTATATTGTAGTGCCGAATGCATAATATCAATAATGATATGTATTTTAAATATGTGAATTTATATGATTCATGTTGGTATAATTGATTGAATCATTTGTACTGTCATTGTTATGCGCATATGCTATGTGATAAAGGATTTATATATGTATTTGGCACTATTTGCTTAGGAATTTCGTAATAGGTTGTATGTTTGAAAAATGTTATGATCTAATTCGTAAAGAATTTAAATTAGTTATATTTGTTAATAATTGATTAGTTTAAAAGGTTTGAGAAAGTATATGCATATGATTATTCAGAATTTGTGTCTTGTCCAGTAATACCTCGTAACCCCATTCCGGCAACAGATAGGGGTTAGGGGTGTTACAAAAATACCTATCAAATGTACCACAATCACAACATTTCCTTAATATATACCATTCATACTAGCATAAAAACTATACCTTATTCTCATATATCATAATAGTTGGCCATTTGCACAAAAGATCATACTTAATACATACATATCCCAAACCATTACTAATAACAACACAAAAGCCTATTACATGCCATATAAAATGAACCAAACATTCCAAAAACTACCGAATTAAGCTGGATAGTGTGACTTTAGCGTTGATCCGATTGTCCAACCTTTTGAGTATCTACAATGACATTAAACAACACAAGTAAACTTAATGAAGCTTAGTAAGTTCGACACATTAAACGAATCTTACTAAAGTAAATACAACAGTTCAAACAATAATAATCAACCAGGAGAATTCCCTATCATCACAGTTTCAACTGAAGAATTCATCTATGTTCATATCAATATACATTAAATAAAAAATCTTTCAGAAATCATTAAACAGATCACCTTACCGAGATTTTCCATTTGAAGAACGACTTATGAATAAGAGTACATCATTAGATCAACCAAGCACACCAGATAGAAGCTCATAAGAGCTGATCCCACTGAATCGCCAACAGAAGCTCATAATAGTTGATCCACCCAAATCACACTAAACGGAAAGTATAACGCGAGAGTTCACAACAAATGCTGAACCATGGTTAACTTTGGTAATATATCGATACCTTCCTCCAATACCATCTCCAGTCCAAACCCCCGTAACACACCAAAACACGAATGTACTTTATCCCACGTTCAATTCAAACTGAATATCAATTTCAATATTATAACTTAGATAATGATTTATTTCCAACAATGGAACATATATATTATATCATGTAATACCAATCACCTATGTATATAAATATTAAATTTTAACAATACAAACTTACCTGAACTGAATTGTAATAGTTGCAAAAGTTCAGGGATTATTCTATTATTTTTCCTTTTCCACGAGTATCTATGGGAATTTGATCTAAAATATAGAATTCCTCAATTATCAGCTTAAATTTCACATTCCAATTCACTTTATAATTTATACCCTTTTATTTTTTATTTACACAATTACCCCAAACTTCTATAATTCTTGCAATTTAGTCCCTTAACTTGAAATTCATCAAATTAACCATTTTTCTCAAATAAATATTTTATCCAAATATACTAGGCCCTTAAACATCCCCCAATTAACCTTAAATTGACTATCAAACCCTAAAATTTTGACATTTTCACAATTTAATCCTAAAATCAAAATATAACAAAAATCATTTTACAAATTCATCAAATAACATAATCCAAGCTCCAAATACATGGTATTCATCAAAAAAATTCAATATTCATTAATGGAAACTTCCAAAATTTTTAACAGAATAAAAAAACGAAGGTATGGGCTAGCTGGACCTAGTTGTAACGATCTTAAAAACATAAAAATGATAAGAAATGGGTAAGAGAATCACTCACATGCAAGGAGATTAGTTTGACCGATCTTCCTAGCTTAGAAAACCATGGACATTCAGTTAACAAGAAGAAAAAATGAAGAACACTAATTAATTCTATTTGTTTTATTTTAATTTTAACTTAATTACAATTTTGCCATTAAAATCACATTAATTTATTATTTTAATTCCTTTTACCGTCCAACACTATCCATTAAGGACTAATTGTTATATTGGTCCCTCCTCATGTAGTATATAAGCAATTTAATCATTTAATTGCACTAATTACTAACTTTTGCAGCTTTTTCAATTTAGTCCTTTTCTTTAATGAACTAACCAAATGTTAATATTTCTGAACCAAATTTTAATATAACTCTAATGAATTCATAAATATTCTAAAAAAAATATTTACGAATTGACACGTTGAAAATTTTTTGTCCCAAACCACTGTTCTGTCACCACTAAAAATCACTAAAAATCGGTCTGTTACACTAAATACCTCATCATGTCACAGCTTAAACTAAAAGTCACTCATGAAGCTAAGTCCTTAAACTAAAAAGATGGATGGAGCATACAACTACTATAACACTCTACCCTAAATTCGTAGTCGAATTGGGGTTACAAAACATCACTGGACATTACACAAATTTCATACCTTTAACTAAACACACTTTAGAATTAATTATCAAATTATAATCACATGTATGTTATTATCAAATACAGTTTATAAATATATATATATATATATATATATATCAAGTCACATAGACCAATATAAAATACTGCAAAGATTTATAAGTACGTAGTCTATTAACAACTATCAAACATTATGAGAGATAATATTTCATAGTATGTTTACTGTCTCCTTATCTTGCTAGAACAAATATTAATACCAATTTAAGATATTAATAGTCACCAAAATAATTAATCAAACATATCTATTTTAAGTTTTACTATTTAGCTGAACATTTACTATCCATTTGGTCTCTTACCAAAACTTGTACCAACTATAATTGTACTTAAGATTTGAACTTTAACAAATGTTTCCTTTCTACTCCATTCAATCATTAAACACATCAAGACATTTCAAAGAACCAAATCTATAATTCACCCATGATTGGCTACATAGATAATGCATAGAAACCAACTTGACTAACATCTAAACTAACCATAACCGAATTTATGCATACCAATATTATCAATCATGAAATATATATATATATATATCTAAGGTCGTATATATAGACAAATCTCAATGCTCTCATATTTGACTAAATACATAAGTAAATATATATAACCAAAATCTATTCAATAATTATGATCAATACTATATATATCTACTTAATCAAATATGCCAATTCGCATTTCAACTTCCCATCAAACAAATCACATTTATTATTTTATACTTGTCAAGTTTAATTAAACACAAAGCATACCACATTTTAACAACTCAACATTAAAGACATTCCGTGACATACTTAGTTATAAGCCAAGCTAAATAAACACTTCATAATCACATATATCAACCACATTGTTTAATTTAAACATAAAATTTAACTTAACAAAATGACCAAGCCATATTCGCATGGCTTAAGTTATACGCATTCAAGAACGAACAAAATACATATTAGCCTATACATGCCATAAGTTCAAGAATAGACTTTTAAAAGTACCGAAGGTTGACGATAGTGTGGATGACTTCAAAATCGATCCCCGAGCTCGTAACTTACAACCAAAATGTATAAAACAAAGTAACCAAGACACCTAAAGTAAGCAAATTTAGCTTAGTAAGTCTTAAGTAATTTAAACAACTCAATCAATAATTATAACATTCCAACTAAAAAAAATTATATCAATAATATTATACTTTTTCACAATAAGATACCTTGGCCGAATATTCAATACCAATACTTTACACCACGTAAATGTTTCCTATATAACATGTAATAGGCCAATTTAGCCTGGGCCCACACAAAAAATAATAAACCTAAAAAAATAAAACAAAGTCCAAGTCCAGTCCAAAATTACAAATATATAATTTGGCCCGATCAGAATGGCCCATTACTTGAAAAGATTTAAGGTCCATCTACAAGCTTGACTCATATGGAAATATAATCTTTAAGGATATGCAATCTTAGATATGATATGTAATCTTAGACATGATACAATCTTAGATATGATATGCAATCTTAGAAGATATGATTTTGTAATATTAGAGATTTAATTTGTAGATACCCTTTAATCTTAACCGTTGATGTAATTGATCTGTACCGTTGGATTTGAGGAGGCTCAACTATAAATAGAGGCCTCTCCCTTCATTGTAAATCACTTGAGTTTTGGGGAGCAATAAGAATTCTTGAGAGCATTCACTCAAATTTCTCTCCCTCTTGCATTCCTATTTTCTGCGGTTTGTTCTTATTTTATTCTTTGTTCATCTTCGTTTTTCAACATTTTTTATTTTTGATTTAATCCATGTTTCCTTGATTTTTAATTCTCTTTTATATTTTATGTTTTAATAATTTTAGTATTATATCAAATTATTTCTTTTTTTATTAGGATATTTTATTAAATCTTATATTATTTTTATATTATTTATAAATTTGTATATTATATGCTAATTGAATTTTTTTTTCATTAATATAAAATTTTCTATATATTGTATATTTTAAATATGTAAATCATTTATGTATATATATCTTATATGTTATCCCTTATATATATTTTCTATATATTTAAAGTTTTATATATAGTATTATTTATTTAAAAATATATTATTTATTTCATTATATACATATATTTTTCCATTTTAGATTTTGCCATATCATTTTTTATACTTCCTTTTTAAAAAAAAAAATTGATATATATATATAGTATATTATTGTTTTGTATATATTATTTACCTTATTTTATTATTATTTTATATATATATTCAATCTTGTGTGTAAATTATAAGATTTATTTCTTCATTTTTCATAGATTTTTTATTGTTATTATCTACTCAATATCTTTTATTTGATTATTCATATTCCTAGGATTAAAATCTGTCATCTTTATTTACCTTAGCATTGCACTATATTGCTCACATTATTTGCTATGTTACATCATTCTTTTTACTTAATTGTCTATATTAGTGCTAATTGTTGATATGTTTTGTAATTTTAGTGAATTGTTCTTTGGTATTTATAATGTATTAATGTTATATTTTATTCAAGTAATTATTTTTGAAAATATTTTTTTTCCGCTTTTTATCCAGAATTTTATTTCTTAAAATAGGGAAATATTTGACATTTGGGAGTTTTAAGGGAATCGTGCCCTAACTTACTGGGCTTCGATTTTTCTAATTAAGTCTAAATGATTAAATACCCTTTTCAAATTAAAACGTGTGATTTTCAAATAAAAACTATCTTTGAGAATTTAAGATGTTGCGTCCTAACTTACTGGATGTGATATTTTGATATTTCGAGATAGGGATTTCTAAAAACGAAAGATATTTGACGTTTGGGAAATTTGAAAGGTTGTGCCCTAACTTACTGAAATTCAATCATTTTCTTTTATCCAAATAATTGAATGTCTTTTAAAAAGTTATAAGTTTTTAAAAACAAAATCAAAAGGATCATACTTTAAAACATTTTCAAATCTTCGACACTAGGACATTTAATAATCAATTAGGTACCAATTTTTGAGTGTTACGAGGGTGCTAATCCTTCCTCGTACATAACCGACTCCCGAACCCGATTTCTCAAATTTTTATAAACCAGATTTTTTTTTTAAAATACCAAAATGTTTCATAAGGTGATCCAATCGCACCTGAATAAAAAGGATTGGTGGCGACTCCATTTCCGTTTTCATTTTAAAGTCGACCCCGTTTTTCAAAATTAAAAATGGTTTCAACATAACCAATTATACAACATCAAATATATCATTACTTAGATGTTTACATGTATGGCCGAATATAGAAGCTAAGTAAAACGTTATATGCAACTTATAGCTCAATTTCAATACAACATCACATTGGCCGAATATGCACATTCAAGTTGACTTCACATAAAACCAATTACACAAGGTCAATATAAGTTAACTTATACTTACTTAAGTGGCTAAACTTATGCAATATCATATAGCTCAATTACACTTGCTCATTATCCACAATGACTTGAACTCCTATGATCACGGACTTGAAATCAAATCACCGGTATAAAACCTGCTAGGCATGAGCCTGAATTTATCACCGGCACAAGGCCTGCTAGACTCAGAGTCTGATATTTGTTCACCGGCACTATGCCTGCTAGGCACGAAGCCCGATCAAAGTCACCAGCACAAGGCTTGCTAGGCCTAAGGCCCGAATTTCACAAACATAAAAATCAATCCACAATATTTCATATATCGAATCATATAATTCTTTGAGGAAACACATTCACACATTCAAATATCTTAGTATCATTCAAATACAATTCAACCACCTTATTTCATTCATAATTCCCATTCGGCTATCATACTAATGCATTATAAAATTTGAATCATCATAGTAGATCATGCTATGTTCAAAAATAGACCATGTTTAATTACTTAAAACTTACCTCGGATATAGACAAGCATTATGAATTGGCTATTCGACTATTTTTGTTTTTCCCCGATCCAAGTCCGATTTTCTTTGTTCTTGATCTATATAATTTCAAATTAACCTCATTTAAATAAAATTTCATTAAATTTAATCCAACAACACATAAATGGGCAAATTTGCATTTTTGCCCCAACATTTTACACATTTAACAATTAAGTCCAAATTCTCAAAACACAAACAAACAAAATTTAATTATTCTAAGCTATAGCCGAATGCCTCCCAAGCCCTTAGAAGTCCTTACAACTAATTTATTTTACAATTTAGTCCCTTTATTTACCATTTTTGCAATTAAGCCCCATTTACTTAATTTTCATGAAAATTTCCAATACAAATTTAATAATCTAACACATACCTTCATTTTGACGACATTTAATAAAATTTTCATCATGATATCAAAATGGAAGAACATGAAATCATCACCAAAATAAAAAAAATTCGAACATGGGCTTTGTACATTTCGAAGCAACGATCTCAAAAACGTAAAAATTATTAAAAACCGAGCTAGATTCTTACCTCAATCAAGCTAACCAAGAGCCGAATACTCTAAAGCTTTTTCTTTTCTTTTCTTTTTAGTTTTTGGTGATGAACAAAACAATATGAATGCATTATAATATTTTATGTTTTATCTAAACATGTTTTATTTACTATTTTACTTATTTAATCTTATAAATTAAATACAAAACCTTTATAAAATAAGGCCTAAACCGTCCACTATATCTATTAATGGCCTATTAACCACATAAACACTCCATTTTATGAAGACATATTCAATTCGGTCCTTTACGAATAAACCATCAAATTTTTCATTTATCGCGATTAAGTCCTTTTATTAAATTAAACACATAAACAATCAAATTTTCAGACGAAATTTTCCACACATGCAATTTCACATATAATAAACACAAAAAATAATTTTTAAATATTTTTCTAACTCAGATTCGTGGTCTCAAAACCACCGTTCTGATTAGGGTCTAAATCGGACCGTTACAACTACATCCTTAGTTACTCAATCATTTGTTATAGCTGAATGCCCCCAAAATTACATCACACACTCTTACTTAGACCCTCATTTCTAATCAATAGCACGATGGAGCAAACAAAGTGATGTTAACCTACTTAGCAACTCTAAGCATTGGAGTGTATACTTATTTAAGCAAAATGTCGTAGCAATTTAACTAATTTTTGGTTTCAAAACTCCCTAAAGGCATTAAAAGATACTTATTATATTTCAAAAAACCAAAAAACAGAGTATAAGAGATCCCATTTTTAGAAATTAATTTCCAAACAACTTAGCCTAAGCTAACTTCACCCAATCCATTATTACCTATTCTAAGTATATCAAGATAAAATTTAAACTCATCATCGAACATCATAAAGAAGAACCATACTTCTTACAGACAAAGCAGTATTTTATTATGTCATGGCAAAATATCCTATATACCAAAATGAACATACTAAATACAAAATGCAACATAGATGCACAATACACCCCCAAACCTAAGGGATATGTTGTCCTCAATGCATATAAAATCATGAACAGTATATAATAAGTATGAATATGCATACAAACGATAAAAGAAAATTATGCAATACATTAGAGAAAAAACAAAAACACAAACTTAACTTTCTTGGACTGGAACGTTGGCACTTCATTCAATTCTTTTTGTGGACTTGTGAGCATTGACTTTGTATCGCACCTTCCTTTTCCATAGGCAAGTCTCATTATCAAGATTTTAATTCATTTCACCCATAGTAAACTTTAGAAAAATGACTTAGATGCATAAGACTCCATCCAAACACACCATAGAGCACATAAGAGGTAATCCTCCAAAGCACACCATAGAGCACATAAGTACTAATCCTCCAAAACATTTGAGAGCACCGAAGTGCTAAGACCAAAAGTAACAAAGAGTGCATATAAGTGCAAGGCCCGAAGGAAACAGAACTCCAAATCACAACAAAAATCCATATTAAAATAGAATTCCATATCAGAACAAAACTCCACATCACAACTAAAATGCACATCTAAATCCCTCATGGCATGACAATCGTATCCTAACTATTTCATTGAGTTTACTAGGACATATTATAATCATGAATAGCTTATATTAATCAAGGCCAATCACAAATTTATCATCTATGCAAAAGCATATTAGAAGTTTCAGAGTTTGAAGAGTCATAAGACTTAAAGTATCATATATACAACTTACTGTCCAATTATACATATAGGCACATTGAGTGCCTCACATTTATAAACATTTCATATAGAGGCACTTTAAGTGCTTTTACATATATGTTCAAATTCATATTTTAATTTAGACTTTATAAACATGTCCATTTTTCTATATTATTAACATAAAGCCATAAAAAGATATTCTTTATTCTTATTACAAATTCATACCAACGGAGGGTTACCATTTCATATAATTATCATCTTATACATAGTCAAACTCGTAAAGGGGTCATTATAACCTCACATATAGTAAGCCTCTAATTAAGGCCACACCATGTTACCACACATTAAAATCATGTTTATAGTAACATGTCGACCTTATTAACAATCTTTTCAAAATTAAAAAATTAATCACATAATTAGATTTGGTGACATATTAGCATATTACCTCATTATCGACACATTTATTTCTTATTCACAAGTCACCAATCATATTTAATAGTCATTCCATGGCAATCAAGTTTTCATCATATTACTAGGAATTATGACACTTTATAATTAAAGCTTATTAAGCCATAACTTTCCAAATCACTTATTTCCAACACTTTAATTCATAGAATTTACAAACATACATTTACAACATAATTTTCATATTTGTTCACAAATTTATCAATTTTTTCCTAAACATGTTAGCATAAAATAAGTATGATTATTTAAGGGTACTTACCTCGTGAATGCACATTATCTCAAAATCAAGCTTGTAAGCACATGAATCAATCTTCAACAAGCTTGAAATTTCCATTTCTTAATTTTTCCTCATTTCTTATACATATAAAAATATAACCAAAATTAGCACAAGAGCTTCCCAAGCATTCTCATAATAACCAAGATCAAATATTAAGTTAAGAGATGTGGAAATAACCATTTCTTACCTTATGAAAACTTTCTCTATCAAGCTCCAACTTTCTCTATCTAGCTTCATTTTTCTCTCTCAAGAATCAGAAAAATCCTTGCTGAAAATGGGAGTTTTGAAGGTGGCTTTAAGCTTGAAGATGAGTTTTCTTATTTATTTATGCAATAATATAAAGTTTGGGTGTGGTGTTTATGGTGAGATTTGAAGAAAAATGACAAAGAGAAGAAAAGAGAGACTTTCTCTCTTCTTCCATGGTGGTTGGCTAAACAAGGTTGAATGGGAGATTATTGCTCCCATTTTTAAATTGGTCAAAGCCCATTTAAAAATTGTGTGGTTCACATTTCATCTCACCAAATTAATCACATCCAATGATCATATTAACTGTCAAAACCATTTTTTTTTTAAAAAACGAGAGTCAACTTTTATTTTGAAAACGAAAAAAATGGGAGTCGCCACCAATCTTTTTTGTTTAGGTGTGATCGGATCGCCTCGTAATTTGATTGTTTTAATAAAATGTTTTGTTTTACTAAAACAATGATTTTGATCTACGAAATTCAAGAAAACGGGTTCGAGAGTCGGTTACATACGAGGAAGGATTAGCACCTTCGTAACGCCTAAAATTGGTACCTAATTGATGTCTTAATGTCAAAAGTTGAAGATCCATAAAGATTTTAAAAATACAATCCTCCTTTTTTTATTAATGTTAATTTTACAAAAAATGCTTGGATAAATCGAAGCGGATGCTAAAGACCTTCTTGTCCCAAAGTAATAAAATGTCACATCCAGTACGTTAGGACACAACATTTTAAACCCTCGAGAATAAGCTTGTCTTTTGATTTTAAAAACTCATGCATTTTAATTTTAAAAGGATATTCGATCATTTGGGTTCAAACGAGAAAAATCAAAACCCAGTATGTTAGGGCATGATCTCTCGAATTTCCAAACACGGAACATTGCTTTTATTAAGGAATCCTTTTTTAAGAATTTAGGTGAAAATTAGTGAAATGCTAAAAATGATACATAAATATAATATTATACGAGCAAATGACAATGATATGACATGGTAATAAAGACAATTCATGATGATGATAACAATAATTATACTATGATTACCATTTTTGTATTAACATAAAAAGAATCAAGGAATAATAATAATAATAATAATAATAATAATAATAATAAGAATAGCAACAGTAGCAAAATGTACAAAGAAAATAAGACTGATAATAATAATAATAATAACAATAATAATGAAGTTTAAATTTTGAAATACGTTGAAACTAATGGATAATCAAAATAAATAATAATAACTTAAATAGAACTAAAAAAAGAAGTAAATAAACAATTTACTATTATAGTAATAGAAGATAAAACAAAATAAAAGAATATAAAACAAATGAAAATAAAAAGAAATAATGCATAACAGGTGAAAATATGTAAATAAAACAAGAATACTAATAAATGATTTGATTAAAAAATTAAAGATAAATAAATAAATAAATCAAAAAATACATGAAACAAATAAAAAAATTTAAATAGACTAAGGGTCAAATTGGACTTAGAAAGAAAGTTTTGGGCTTAAATTGTAATAAAATAAATGCGAAAGGGACTAGATTGAAGTTTAAATGGAAATTTAGGGCCAAATCAAGATAAAACAAAAATGCGGGGACCTAAATGAGACACGTGCAAAGGGACAAGGGCCTTATAGGAAAATATTCCCTGTCTTCAAAACGACACTGCTTTAGGTGTTCGTTTATTGAAAGCTTTAAGGACCAAACTGAAACACTACAAACAATGCGTGGCTAAATTAAAAAAATAAAAGGGACCACATTGAAGATAGCCTCAAATGCAAAAGGACAAAGGGTGTAAATAAACCCTTAGTCCAAAACATGCGGATCCTTCAGCCATCGGGTCGAGTCCTGCAGGTTTATGGCCTAGACGGTGCCGTTTTGAGGCTATTGGAATTAGCCCCAAATGGCATCGTTTCTTAAAGCTTATAAAACTAATTTTTTTTAAAAAAAAAGCATTCTGTACTCACTTAAAAAAATTTTAAAGTATTTCTTTCTTTTTTTTCTCTAGATCTCGTCTAGAAACTGGTCGAATTCGGGTAAGCCACCACCGTAGCTCCGCCGTGGGTGGCAGCTAGAGGTGCCAAAATCGGGTCTTTTCGCCCCCTTTTTAATCCTTTGTAAAAAAACTCTTCAAATCCTAGGATTATTTTAAAAAATAGAAGGGGAGATTTGCAAAACAAAAGGGGTTTCGATGCCTTTCGATCCTTGTTTAAACCTCTACATTTTCGAGGTATTCAGACTCTTATCGGCGACCACACCAAGTGACTCAGGTAACCCCTTTTTCACTTTCTTATTTTTGAAATTAATGGCAAAAACCGAATGAAAATGAAAGAAATAGAAAATAAAATGCAACCCTTTCTTTGTCGATTGCTTTTATTTTCTTTGTACTGACTTTTGTATTTCATGTGCTGTAAAAAATTACACTTGAATTACTCTTGGACTTTATAGCCGAAAAATGAAAAGAAAAATACATTTTATTCCTTATTTTTCACTTTTTTGTGTCTGTTGTGTTTGTTTGTCCTCTCTGCAGGTACAGAGAAGGCCAGCTGGCGGTACGGAACCAACGTGGCGCGGTGGTAGTGGCGTGTGGAGGCAACGGCACCCGAAAGTTTCAGAAACCCTAGGGTTTTTGAAAAATTTTAGTTCTTAGGCCTTTTGGGCTTATTTTTATTTGGGTTATGGGTTTTGTAAATTGGGCTTGAAGGGTTAAAATGTAATTTGGGCTCATTTGGTTTGTAATTGGGACTATGGACTTTAATTTTTAATTGTATGGGCCCGGGAAAATTTGGGCCTGTACAATCATATTAATCCCAAATATCAATTATCTTATAAAAATAGTTCCATAATAAAATTCTAGGGGAATGACCAAAATACCCTTATGTGACAAAATTATCATTTTACTCTATTTTGCCTCAAGGTACAATTTCTTCATAACAAGTGGCATTTAATCACTCAAACTCCATAATTCATATTTAATAGTTAATAATACTCTTTGGGTGAGATGATATTTTACTTTTACCCTTCTTTCGATAAAAATGAGAAATTTATAATTTAGACATTGTACTTCTGTAAAAGCCCGTTTTTTGTTAAATCAGAAAAATGGTTTTGAAATCACAAATTCAAGGTTGAAAATTTATTTTAATATTATTTTATGTGTTTACAGCATGATAGTATGTATGTGTGAAAGTTTCATGATTTAATTTTATTGTTTGGATGTCTAATTTAATAAAAAGGACTAAATCGCGTAAAGCGTAAAAGTTGAGTTCTATTAGCTAAAGGTGTCAAATAACTATAAAACTTAAAATTGAAAGTCCTTATGTTGCAAATAACCCATTTATGAGATAGTGGATGATAGTGGAGTGGCATTTGGTGTAATTATTAATGTTTTTAAAGGTTAATTAAGTAAATAGTTAATAAAGGTTAAAATAAGTAATAATAAAACAATTTAGCTTGTCCATCTTCTTCTAGCCAATTCTAAAAGGAGAAAATCACCATTTTTAAACACCAAGCATTTGACCAAGCTTTGAAGCTCAATTGGTGAGTGATTTCTTTTTTGTTTTTGATAATTTCTATGTTTTTGAGATCGTGGCAGCTTAATCTAGCTAGCCCGTACCATCGTTCAAAACTGTTAAAGTTTTTGAGTTTTGCCATTGATGAATGTTTGAGTATCTTGATGTTTGATGATATAAAATAAATCTTTGATGTTAGATTACTGAGTTTTGTTAAGTGAATTTTAGTAAAAATGTCAATTTTGGACTAAACTGTGAAATATGAAAATGTTTGTAGAAATGTGAAATAAATGAAAAATATGGGCTATTCTGGTAGTAAAGAGAATTCGGCTAGCATGGGTTGAAATTGAATTGCTTGAATTTGTATATTTTTTAGATAAGAACTAAATTTTAAAAATGTGAAATATTAGGGGCAAAAGCGTAAAGCTTCCTTAATGTGAATTTTGGACTAAATTGAATGAATTGTTGATTTAATAAGTAAAATTTGATATTATATAGATCGAGAAAAACAAGATTTGGATCTAGAACGGGGGAAAATTCAAGTATCGGATTAGTCAACCTAATTCGTCGTTTCAGCAAACAAGGTAAGTTTGTATAATTGAACTTCAATGTATATTTATTTAATTGATGAATTATAGTACGAATGTATTCATATAATTGATTGAATTGTGGAATTTCAATTAAATGCTTGAAACAAGTAACAAATGCAAGATCGATCACAATCATTTTATAGCGAAAGATGAATTGACGAAAAAAGACCATGGTTGTGTTGGAGTGCCGGTACCCCCATGGCGCAGCAAAATAAAAATAATTCCAGTGTTCCAAACCATGGATCCATGTGCGAGGAACGAATCGGGGTGAAATAATGGTTTCGAAATTACCAAAACTCCAATCTGAGTAGATATCGACGTCTCGGCAACGAGAATTCTAATCTACTATCGAACCAAGCCGCAACCTTTTATGATGCAGACCTCTACGTAATCCACCTGGTTTGATGATGATCGGAAGTAATCTTCAAAAACAGTTTTTGGAGATTTCTTTGCTTGACAGCTGCTAGACCCACAAGCAAAGTTTTTAGGTTTTTATTTTAGGGTTACCCTTTCTTTAAAAAAAACTCCCTTATTTCTCACCTTTTATAATTGGTATATATAAAATAAATCATAATTCATAAAATTTTTATTCGAACATAATAATCATAATTAAAAATAAATAAATATAATAATGTTTTAACCGAAAACTATAATTTCATTAACTATAACAAGGATTTCGGTAAATTATATTTATTTAAACTTATATACGAACCAAATTCATATATTAATAGAACTATGTTCTCATTATGTGTACAACATCCTTGTACATATAATATGTTCGAGATTTGATTGCCCAATTAAATTAATTCTATAATTAATTTAATTCATGTGACAACCAAACACAATACCAACTATGTTTTATTCCGTTCATTTCAACCATAGGGTGTGACCTTGTAGGTTCTTGTAACGTTAGCAGTAATACTAGAACGATTCTAATGTTACAAACAATGAGTGGCATCTAGCAATGCATCATTGCTACCTAAGTTACAAGAAGTCATGATTTGACACAAGTCATGGAATGGACACAAGTCATGGAATAGTCACACTTGCATAGTCCATCCCATATTTCTTAATATCTTGAGTAGACTATGATACACAAATAAGTATGACATCTCATATCAACTTATTTGATCATGGCCATGCATTTCTAGTCTCACTCAATCAAGTGGCCTAAGATATTACTCCCATTATGTAAGAGGGACTTATCCTATATTAATCAACCATATCCCTCTACATAGATTGTGGTATATCCAACATCGGCCTTTATAGAACAGCCAGTTACGGTGTACATTTGACTGTATTAAAATATACAACTCAAGATGTTGGGATAATGATGATCTCAAGTCTGAGGATCATATACATATTAATCACTGTGAGTAATAGTATGACAATTACATAATAATCCAAGAAACATACTCATAGTGGGTCAGTCCAATATGTTGTTCTCTAACACACATATTCATGCATTGATTTTGACACTCCATATCAATGACAACTCTTTATCATCAATCAACTACATGTTAGTCTTAATGCATTATTGTTGTCCTAATCAATAATAATACTTGACTAAGGATCTTTTAAGAATAATCATATTATTTTCAGGACATTATTATAAAACAGTTTATTTATACACACAGAAAAGAAAATGAAATAATAATGGCAACGCCTTATATTAATAAACATGGTAAATCAAGTATGTTATTACAACCATCTCATGATTGATCTTTGGGCATACTCTTACAGGTTGGACCATGGTAGTATATGATTTTGTGTAAGACCATAGCTGGGCTATAGCATCAATATATGATTCCGTGTAAGACCATAGCTGGGCCATGGCATCGATATATGATTTCGTGTAAGACCATATGACATCGATATGTGATTATGTGTAAGTCGTTCTCACATTCAAAAAGAATTGGTAAGTGAATTATGAAATTAATATAGAAAGTCTTATGATTATTATCTAGTATTGATATGAAATAATGTGTATTCCTTGATGTTGAAATGATTCAACGGGTATATCGAGCATATGAATAATTATGAGATTGACGCAAGTTAGTACAGGTATATAAATGAGCTATACAAGCATTGAGTTAATGAGACTTGTGAATTTGGTTATATTGAAGTATGAAATGATTGATATATGAGATATAAGCTATAGTTGTTTTAACCATATATATATATGGCACATAGTATGCGAAATACTATTATTTGATGTTATTTCCAATGGTTTAAAAGGGAAAAGATGATGAAAGCAAATGTAACTTATGGTATGAGAAAATTAAGGTACTCGTGATCGAAATTGAAAAGTAAGTAAAAATTGTGAAATTCATATGATGAGTAAGTGGAAATCGATGATATTTTACATGGCATACTATGTTATTTGAATATGTGATAAAATAGTAAAATCATATGAGTTACATTAAGATATTTATAATTGCTTAAATGTGTTTATTTTGTGAGATGAGTTTATTATTATACAAGCTTACTAAGCTTTATAGCTTACTTTGTTTCCTTTTCTATGTTTCATAGAGTTTCGGATGCTCGCTCAGATTGGAAGTTGTTGGAGATCGCATCACACTATCCAGATATCGGTTTGGTACTTATAAGCTTTGTGACTTTGGTTTATATGGCATGTATAGGCTATGGTCATTTTGGTATGTTTGATAGATATATTCTAGGCCATTTAAAATGGCTTGTTAATGACATATAGTTTGATGTATATATTTTGCCTTGTGATATGGCATATTTTAGTATGTTGATAATGGTTTAAGTTGCTCAATTGGTTATTTGGTATATGGTGTATAATTATTTTTGAAATGTTTGATTTTGGTTTGGTGAAGGGATAGCTAATGGTTGATTTATGAGATATGTTCTGTGTATAGTTGTTGGTTAAGAAATGCATGATTGAAATAGGTTGTATTGATGAATATGATATGTGATTTTGGTATATGTTTGAATAGGTAAATTATGGTGAATTTGAATATGGTAATGGTTGATATTGAAATGGTATAAGATGTGATGATTTGAGGTTGATTTAGCTGTATATATATGTGTTTTGAAATGGTGCAAAATTTGTGCTAGTGTAGGGTATGCAAATTGGGTGGCAAATTGGCTTTACAAATAGCCTATTTTTGTTCACACGGGCAAAGACACAGGCATGTGTCTCAACCGTGCGTGACACACGGTCATAGTACACAGCCGTGTGTCCTCTGATGTTGAAATTAAATGCAAGTTAGTACGCACCACATGACCTAGCACACGGGCGTGTGTGGCCATTTCGAATAAGCACACGAGCTAGACACACGAGCGTGTGGTTGACCATGTGACCTAACTCAGAGAGTTACATGGGGTAGGACACAGGCTGGGACACTGCCATGTGATCCCATTTTGAATGTCCACACGGCCTGTGACACGGGCATGTCTGGTCTCACACCGGCATGTGTCCCCTATTTAAAGATTTTTCTAAGTTTTCCTAAAGTTTTCATATGTTATCTGTTTAGTCCCGAACCTCTTCTAAAGCATGATTAAGGCCTCGTTGTTCCTATTAAGGGACATTGTAATTGTGATTGAAAGAAATATGCTTATATTTGATGATGTATGGTAAATGAATGTGTAATTGTGTATTAAGTTTAGTAATGCCTCTTAACCCTATTCTGGCAACGGATACAGGTTAGGGGTGTTACACTTTCGGTCTTTCCAATTTAGTCTAAAAAGTGATTTTTATCACACCAATACACATTCCAACTTATTCTTTTTCCAATTAATAAATAATAACTCACATTCCTTATTTTGGTCAAATTTCCACTTTAGTCCTCAAACTTTTCAAATTTATAATTTGGTCCTTTTTACCTCATTTCCATCTCCAATATAAATTCTTCTTTCGTAAAAATTCTTTATGTCATCCAATATTCTTGAAATTTTTCACTTATCTAATCTCAGAGCAATGTCAGATGTAATGGGATTTTGGAGTATTACATTGTATGCTATGAAATCTTGTGTTTTAAACTTGTTTTCATATGTCAATTATGTGGAAGGATTTGGTTACATGTTTTACATGTTCTGGAGCATATAGGGGACCATTTGCATGACCTGTAGTGTTATTTGTGTGCATTTCTGCATTTATATTTTAAGACACCAAAAACAAGTATTGAGACTATAAGAACATTTTCTTGCAATTCATGTATTTTTGGGCAGAGGTTTCGAGACATATTAGACAAATTTCGAGACATGATACCATTGCATCCACACATTGTATCATTAAAGTAGAATTTACATTTGTAACACAAGAAGTCAATAACAAACAAAGCCTTCTCCAAGTTAATGATGGTGGAATATTTTAATAATTATTTATAATTATTTTATTTTTATTACAATTTAATTAATTTTTATGTTTTTATAAATATTTTATGATTTTTTTATAACCACGTCTAAAATGAATCTAGACAAATATATATAAAGATTAAATGGGGATGTACATTTATCTAGATTCATTATAAATATTTTTTTTTAATTTTTATTTATATTTTAATAATTTTATATTTTTTTACCATTTAAAAAAATATTTAATGATTTTTTAATAATCACTTTTAGAATGAATGTGGACATATAGATTTAGATACATTCTGAATGTAATTTTTTAAAAAAATAATTATTTTTTTAATTTTATAAAATTACTTGATGTGATTTTTACGTAATATGTCAAGTGTCAACTTCTTATACTTTTCATCAATCATGATTAAAGATAAAATTCAATAAAAGATGATTTTTATTAGCGAAAGAGATCAAATTATTCTTTTTATTGACTCAAGTTGATGTATTATTTATAAAAATTTAATTGATTTTCTGATTTCTTTTAAAGTTACCTTTTAAAAATTATATCAAATATTCATAAATTAAGAGGCAAGTTGCAATCGTAGTTGGAGAAGGCACTCGCATTGCACGAGATAGGAGAGGCCCACGATCAATTATGATAAGAAAATGAGTTCTAGAGGAAAACGTGCACCAGCAAACTACTGACGAAAATTATAAGTTATAATTATGTAGACAGTCATCATAAAAAATAATCATTTTAATCAATAAATTGAATTAAACTATTTATATAAGTGCATCAGACTTATAAATCAATCATTCATTACAAGTAATAGATTAATTAACTTAATAACGAATTTAATCATCAATATTAATATTAGTTTGTTAATTTATTTTTTTTAGTTAAATATGATTTTTAGTTGAATTTGATATTAACTTTTCAGAAAGAGTTAAATCGTTTTTTAATGAAAATATTGATTAAATATTAATTTTTTAAACACGACAACCCTCGTATTAATCTAAATGTACTTCATGCCTTTTTTCTTAAAAAAAATTATGAACTTTTTATAAATTTAAATTTCTTTTTTAGATTTTAAATTATTTATTGATTTAACATATAACACAAATAATACCATATTAATATAATATACACATGATAAGTCACACGTTGGCACACAAACATCAGTTAAAAAAATTTAATGTTTTAGTCAATATATTTGTTTAAAGAAAAAACGATTTGACTTTGAAAAATTAATGACAAAATTTAATTAAAATACCAATTTAATTACAAAAACAAACATTAAAAACTAAAATTATAATTATACTTAAACTAAATTAATTGAAATTAACTCATCCACGCTTAGTTTACTTGGTTAATATTTGAAATTGAATGCTCAAAATTTCAAATTCTAACATTTTAGCCAAAATCTGGTTAGGTAGAAAATCAATGGAGAATAATAGTTCAACATAGAATTGGAATAAAGCTTTTCATAAATTAAGAAGGCGAAGAGGTGTTTCTCCAACATACAACTTTACACAAATTAAGAAAGCTTCGCAACATTGGAGAGAGAGGGTGATGTGCCGTCTACTAAGAGCATATAGACAAGAGATTAATTACTAAGAAAAAGGTACTTAATTTAAGGAATTAGTTCATTATTGGGATTTCTCATAATGTCGCCATTCAGTCCACTTACCATACACTTGTCAACACCAAACACAGTCTCTTGCACACTGCATGGAGTTGCATGTCGCCATTTTAAACATCTTTATTTATTTAGTGTTTTTCATCCTGTTAGCTTTACCATTAAAATCCAGTTTTTATTGCTCTCTTCCCTTTCTATATGTATCGTCAAATATCAACATACATTAGTACGAATCTCTCCACTGGCCATGTAAGATGAAGACGAAGGAGCATTCCTTTATCTCTTCTCTATTTATTTGTCTTCTTTACCTTCCTGTCTTGATCACTGCAGAGTGTAGTTGTGAAAATGAGGTGTTGTCAAAGGATACGGCCGGCAACAAAACCAAGGCTTTGAAATACAAATTTGTGGCAATTTCATCAATCTTGATGGCCGGGGCTGTAGGAGTTTCTCTGCCAATTATGGCCAAGAAAATCCCAACTTTTGGACCCCAAAATAATATTTTCTTTCTGATAAAAGCCTTTGCGGGTGGAGTGATACTTGCCACTGCTTTTGTACACATTCTTCCGGATGCATACCAGTCTTTAACTAGCCCTTGCCTTAGTGAAAAGCCTTGGGGGGTTTTCCCTTTCACCGGCTTTTTGACCATGGTTTCTGCTATACTCACAATGATGATGGATACATTTGCGACAAGTTTCTATAAGAGTTCCCATTTCGACAAAGCTTTGCCGGTGAATGGTGATGAGGAGATGTTAGGGGAGCATGAGGGACATGTTCATGTTCATACGCATCCCACTCACGGTCATGCTTATGGATCTGCCGAATCATCTCATCATCTTATGATCACCCAACGTATTATTTCACAGGTACCATCCGGTTTCTCTGCCAATTCATTCTAACCAAACGTAGGTGTTACAAGGTAATTTATGGTTTTCATGATGTAATGTATGCAAAGAGTGGGAAATAGTTGTGGATGTATGTATGCTGAGCAAATAATATTATTAAAAATGACACATCCGGTAAAAGATAGCAATGAATGGTAGGTGTTGGAGGTGGGGATTGTTGTTCATTCTGTGATAATTGGAGTGGCATTGGGTGCATCCCAAAGTGCTAAGACAATCAAGCCTCTTGTAGCAGCATTGACTTTCCATCAATTCTTTGAAGGCATGGGTCTTGGTGGCTGCATCTCTCAGGTAACTCTCTTCTCAACTCTACTCATTTCTCAATTCAAAGGAAGAAAAGTTGTTGGCTTTTTCATTTTATCTATTGAAAAAACAATTAATAGTAGTACTGTAGCACTACTGTTGTACAAAATATAACTCTCTCCATTCACTTATTATTATCAGCCGTTGGATGTCATGATGAAAACCTTTATACAAAACCTACATCTCACAACATTAATGTGGGTTGTCTAATTTTTTGAATGTAAAAATTAGATAAACTTTTAGTTGAAATGGTAAATTTTAAAAATTAAAATTTTATGATTGTGTTTTTATTAATTTAGAAAAAATTAAAATTTCTCTAATAATATAATTTAGTTTATAAAAATAATTATTTAATTATTTTTCTTTTAATTGAGTTGGTACCTAATTAACTTTAACATTAACTAATTCTGGGTTTGGTTGGGCGGTGTAGTACGTTTAACTTACTTTTTGTCACACGTTACAGTATCGTTAGAGTTTATAATCTTATTGCCACTATTGTTTTTACACTAACCGTAGGTAAACGCACTGACAATCCAAATTCATACTAAGTTAGAAAATTTAAGTATAATATTTATATACTTAAATAATAATAAATAAGACACAATGACTTTTTTGGTCCTCCAACTTAAAAAAATCATTTTAACCCTCCATTTAATTTTTCATCTCTTTTAACTCTTAACTTGCATTTTTTTTTGTCAAATCACCCCATAGTGGATGAAAAATTAATGTTTATTAACTTTGCTGACATACATGTAGATTGCCACGTAGATGACATGTCTATATTTAATTAATTTTTTAAAATTAAAATTTTTTTATAATTTTAATTTTTTTATTTTTAAAAATAATTTTTATAATTTTTTTAACTTGTTAAATTATAAAATTAATTAAATGTTGACATGTTATCCCGTGTAATCCACGTGTATACTATGTCAGTAAAGTAAAAAAAAAAACTTTTTGAATTCATTTTGAAGTGATTTGACAAAAAAATATAAATTTAAAGATTAAAAAAAATAAAAATTAAATGTAAGACTAGAATTATTTTTTGGTAACATTAAACAGCCACATAAATTATTATTCTGATAAATAAATGAAAGAAGTAATTGTTGAACACCAAAAGATAATTTGCATGTGTGGGTAGGGGTGTTCAAATGGTTAACCGAACTGAACTAGTGTTAATCGAATTAATCGAATTTTTTAATCTTTTAACAATTAATTGAACAGAAATTTTTTCAAAAATAATTAACTGGACCAAAATATTTCGGTTAACCAAATTAACCGAAATTTATATTTTTTTTGGATTAAAACAAATATAGAACATATAAAAAATAAATTGATAATGTTTATTTAACCGAATTAACCGAATTAGTAATAGCTTAATACATATAATATGTAATATTATTTATTAAGTTCGGTTAATTACCTGATTTTGAGCTGAATGAAATTCCAAAACATCTCTAACCAACCTCCGACCCGAACTAAATTAGTTAAGTGACCGTTTAACTGAATTAGATCAGTTTGATCAGTTAATTTAATTTTAACTGAAGTTTGAACACCGTTAAATATGAGTATGGATGAGGTGAGTTACGGTAGGGTGTATAGTACAACATGCAGAAATTGGTCCAATAAATCAGCAGGCTTACTTGCATCCTCACATAATAATAATAATAATAATAATAATAATAATAATACTCACAAAATAACTTTAATTTACTATATTTTCCATTTTGATTTCGTCTTTTGGGAAAAATGATTTCTTCTTAATAATAATGATGATGATAATAGTAGAAGAGAAAACTGAAGGCGTAGCTATAGTTAAAGTAGAGTAGTAGTGGAGGAATATTAATATTTGTCAAATAATGACTGTTATGCTAATAATGGATTGATGACATGGGGTGCAGGCAAAATTCAAGAGCAGAGCCATAGCAATTATGTTAGTTATCTTCTCCCTGACTACTCCAATGGGAATAGCATTAGGCATGGGAATATCAAAGATATATAATGAGAATAGCCCCAAAGCCCTAGTGGTGGAAGGAATCTTCAACTCCCTTTCCGCTGGAATTTTAATTTACATGTCACTGGTTGACCTCCTTGGGGTAGATTTCATGAACCCTTTAATGCAAACCAACCTAAAACTCCTGCTTGGATCAAATCTTTCACTCCTTCTCGGGGCAGCTTCCATGTCACTCTTAGCTAAATGGTCCTGATCTCCTGCCTACCATCCCTTGTTTCTTTTTTCCTGTTTGTACTTTATAAATAAATACTTACGGGTTGATAAAGTGTGCAATGCAAATCCAAATCCATGACTTGACTATAGTGCAGTGCAATGCTGTGCCTTTTAATTTGTACCATAGAATTAAAGTTTCTGAATGGATTTGGCATCTCAGTAATGAACTGTGGTATGCAATGCTTAATAAGAAAGCAGGATATTTTAATCTCAATGCTTAATAAATTGTATGGATGAATCCTTTATTTATTTAAAATTTTAAACAATATTTTGATTTTTAACAAATGTAGATAAATGTATAATTTTAACAGATTCTACTAACATTATTTTGATTTTTTTTAGCTCATCATTAGCGTATGAAAACAAGTAAAAGAGAATTTTCATGCCTCCAACAAGGATGGTCATCATCTTATTCTATCTTTTCTCAACTTTTGCACCTATATCAAACTCTAAACAATACTGATTATTTATATAAAAAAAATATTTTTAAAAAACTCAAGCTTAAAATCTACTTTACCGAAATGGTGCAAGCTATTTGATCATGTGATCAAATCACATTGATTTCAATCTCTAAATCGTGACATTCAAGCTTAAATCAAAATCACAAAGAAAATTTCTTCAAAGCTATTTGAGGCGGCGTAAGTTTTTTATATACGGTAGGCTTTTTTAACCAGCTCTTAGATATTGACGCCACAAATCTCTAGAACTTCACTAAACTTTCAATTAAGTGCATCTTATTTTAATTTATAAAATTCTATAAACGTGTATTACCCATTATGCTTACAGTTATGTTGGATCAAGAGCGGGATCAACAACCCATAATGACTTATGATTATTAGAAGAGTTAAATGTAGTTTTCGACATGGCCTTTCAGTGCCCAATACATATATTTAATTCAACCATTTCATTGTATATCTCATTTTAGTTAAAAGGAGTAGCACGGTGTCTACCTTCAGTTAGTCTTGCAACTCTTTGTACTAACTCGAGCAAATTCCCTTGATAAAATACTTATGGTTAATATAAGTCAAGAGCATATAGGATATGTCTCCACATCTCATTATTGAGGTGATTGATCCTTTATGGATTACTCCAAAACCTTCGTATGCCATATAACATACTCAAAATATCTTACCTTAACTATTTGTGCATGCTAACACGTTTTGTGATGAATTAAATATGACACTCTACATACAAGAAGAGCTAGTGTCACAAGTTGTAACACCCCTAACTTGTATCCATTGCCAGAATAGAGTTACAGAGCATTAAAGTAAAACGTAATGTAACACCCCTTACCCAGGTTTATCACCTTACCCGAGCACGAGGCATTACCGAATAATATCACCATCATCCGTACATAATTGAACCACAAATTTTCGTTCCAATTTAAAACTTAATCATAAATTATCATACAACCCTTAAAATGGACTTACGAGGCTCAAAACATGGTTTGAAGGTGATCCGAGACCAAACCGAGAACTTAGAAAAATTTTGGAAAATTTGACCTAATGCAGGGCACACGCCCGTGTGAAACAGAGGCACGCCCATGTCTCCTACTCGTGTTAAATTATTAAGAATTTATTTTTTTCATTTCGAACCTACAAGGGTTTTCACATGGCCGAGCACACACCCGTGTCCTCGGCCCGTGTCCCTCACACGGCTTCGACACACACGTGTGGCCTCCCCGTGTGAAAAACTGGGACATTATGTTTATGATGTCAGCATGCCATTTTGGTCACACGGCCACGGGACACACCAGTGTGACCAGGCCGTGTGACGTCCCTAAATTCCGAACATCCCATGCAAGGTTCACACGCCCTACACACATGGTCGTGGGGGCTAACCGTGTGGTCTTAACTTAGGCTATTTTCCAAGCCATACTTTGCCCCAAAACACATGCCATCACTACTCCTTTTAACATCACATAACAAACACATCTTTAGTCATCTAAAAGACTCCATTTACTCATCTATCATCTATTTCAAATTAAACGCACACACAACCATACCAAATATTTCATGAATTTCCTCATAATAATAGATAAACAAAATGTTATTCATCAATGGCTAAATCACTTAGCCTTTGATTGCAAAATGACTTATCCCATGACAATTACCATATTATAGCCAAACCAACTTAACACCAACAACCTCACTAAGTCTCTATACATGTCATAGTCTAAGAGTTGGTTTCACTATACCAAAAGATAATGTCTATAGTGTGGGTGATCCTCCGACTCGATCCGATCTCGAGCTGGCTTGACTGAATCTATAAAACAAGGGAAAAGAGAAAGGAGCAAGCTTCAAAAGCTTAGTAAGTCTATATGTAAATAATTAGTATTAGATAACATTTAGCCACACCAAGGATATCACTCATATACCAACTTACCACCCAAATCTTACCAACCTTCCCATACAATTCATACACATTATTTTCACTTATTTAAGTCCACATGCATCCTCACAACCACATGCATTTTTCCCTAATTTCACTTGCCCAAGAATACACCTGCACACACATATTGATCTACCATACCAAGTCTCTTTAGTGAGCATTCCTGTTGAACTTTTCGGATTAACATTTGATACTCGGTGGATTTTCCACTCATGATTCCATCAATACATAAGCCTGGCTCTCGAGTACACATGGTGAAAATCACTTTATCATCCACGTGACCTAGCCATTTATTCTCGTAGCTCTCGTGTGCACATGGTGAAGGTCACTTTATCACCCATGTGACTTAGCTACATATGAAATTGCTCTCATGTATACATGGTGAAAGTCACTTTATCACCCATGAGGCATAGTCATTAAGTCTCATAATTATCGTTGCACATGGTGAAGGTCACTTTATCACACATGTGGCTTAGCCATTGAGCTCTATAGCCCTCAGGTCTACATGGTGAAATCACTTTATCACACATGTGACCAAACCATATTTTATCCGTATCACTCGTTATTCTGAAGGTTCAATCGGGAACTCTCATTTCCAACACAACCAACCTCATAGAAGATTTTCAATACCAAAATTTCATAATATCCATTAGAATTATTAATGTACAATTAAAATGGACACATTACTTACATATAAACTTACCTTGACAACAAAAAGCAGTAATTTGCAACTTAATCTAAGACCTTGCCCTTCCCCCGGTCAAGGTTGATTCCTCGATCTTCTCAATTTATAATGACACATTTAACTCGTTGAATACACACATTACTCAATTGGATACAAAATCATCCTATGGAAACTTTTACCATTTTACCCCTAACTAAGTAAATTTTTACAACTAAGTCCTTATGCTCGTAAATTGAAATGTATCAATTCTCTTGGTTACCCAAGCCTAGTCGAATATCCATGGGACCCAAAACAGCCCACATTACTCACAAATTTATACTTTTACCCTTCAATTTATTAACTTTGGAATTTGGTCCTTTTTAGGGACTTCCATGAAAAATCACCTAGAAATCATAGTTTACCACACCCTAAACCTTCATATTACACCATTAGACATCAAACACTTACATGTCATACATGGGTAAAATTTTAAACATCAACCCTAGCTTAAAATAATGGTAGAAATAGCTAGAGCAAGTTACGAGAATTCTAAAAGTACGAAGAAAACTAAAAACGGGGCTCCATTAAACTTACTATGAGTTTGAGAAGTTGAAGAAACCCTAGCTATGGCTTCTCACCATGTTCAGCCAAGAAGAAGAAATTATTGACACTTTTTGGCCTTATTTTTCCCTTTTTATTCTTTTATTAACCTAATAACCAAAATGCCCTTCATTAAAAACCTTTAGTATTCCACCCTTCCTTGGGCATTTTTCCCACCATGTTCGGCCAAAGTGTTGTCATTGACATAGGGATGTTAAAATTAACACATGAGTATATGTTAGAGAACGACATATTGGACTAACCGGTTATGAGTATGTTTCTTACATTATTATGCAACAGTCACAACATTACTCATAGTGATAACTATGTATACGATCCTTAAACTTGAGATCATCATTTTCCCAACCTAGCGAGTCGTATATTTTAATATAGTCAAATGTCTACTATAACATATTGTACTACAAAGACCGATGTTGGGTATGCCACAATCTATGTAGTGGGATATGACTGATCAAATTGGATTTGTCCCTCTTACATAATAGGAGCAATATCTTGGCCGCTTGATGAAGTGAAACTAGAAATGCATGGTCATGCTCAAATAAGTTAATATGAGATATTAAACATATTAGTTTATTGTAGTCTACTTCGGGTATCAAGAAACATGAGATTGGACTTTCAAGCGTGACTATTCCATGACTTGTGTCCAATCGAGATATAAAGGATAAAAAGATATAATACATGAAAATTTATCACAGAAAGGTTATGTTGAACCACGACTTCTTGTAACTTGGGTAGCGATGATGCATTGCTAGATGTCACACATTGCTTGTAACGTTAGAAGTGTTCTAGTATTACAACCAATGTTAAAATAGCCTACAGGGTCACACCCTATGGTTGAAATGAACAAAATCTAAACACAGGTGGTTTAAATTTAACTGTCACGAGAATTATATTAATTATTGAATTAATTTAATTTGACAGTTAAATAATAAACACAATATCTGTACAAATATGTTATAGAATAATAGAGAACATAATTAAAATAAATGTATGAATTTGATTCATATGAAATATTAATTATGATATATTTACCAAAATTATTAAAATAAAGTATTAATTTCGATCAAACATAAAATATATACGGAAATTAATATCCTTTTAGAAAGGATATTACACTGTGATATTTTCATTTATATCCTAGCACCAAAAAGGGGATTCTATTTTTATTTATTTATTTAGGGAATATTAAATAAAAGGAAAGGGATCATAAAATAAAACCCTAAGGTGCAGAAAAGTGTTAACCAACATTAACCATATAAGAAAAGAACCTAGGTCTAGCAGTCACATTTTGTAACACCCCTAACCCGTATCCATTGTCGGACTAGGGTTAAAAGGTATTACTAGACAAATCGGAACATTTAACAATCATTTCACAACCATAAATCATACATCATCATATCATATTCAAACATCACCAATAAGTCCCTTTCGAAAGTCCACGAGACCTTAAAAATGCTTTAGGAAGGGGTCGGGACTAAACAAAACACATACAAAAATTTCTTAAAAACTTAAATTTTTTTTCAAAGTAATAGAGGTCACACGCCCGTGTGAACAGGCCATGTGCCTCACACGGCATTAGACACGCCTATGTGTCTAGGCCATGGCATAACAGGGCATACATACTGACTTAGGTCACACGGCCAAGGACACGCCTGTGTGCCAGGACGTGTGCAAACCTAGAGGGTATACTACCTTGGGTCACACGGCAAACCACATGCATGTGTGTCAGTCCGTGTGCCCTTTTGAAATGGCCCATACACCCGTGCATCAGGTTGTGTTGGGCTGTGTCAAAACCTATATGGTATACTGTCTTATGCCACACTGCCTGCCACATGCCCGTGTAGATTGCCCAGGCTCAATTCGAATAGGCCTTCGAGCAATACGGCAGAGACACATACCCGTGCGCCTGCCCATGTAGGCAAAAATAAGCCATTTACAAGGCCAATATGCCACCCATTTTGGGTCCTCCCTACAAGGATCAAATAAGCAACATTTATGCAACATTTTTGGCCAATTTCAACTTCAAAACATGCACCATTCTAGCCATAATATGCTCACCCAATTTCATACTTATTTGTTTCATACCAAAACATACCAAATTTACTAACCAAACTCATTCCTTTACACCTAATCCACATCTCCAACTACCATATTAATCTCATGCCAAAAACATACCAAATTCCCAATCAAGAACATACCAAATTGACCATTTCATTAGGCCATAATTGGACACATCCAAAACATACCATTTCTCAACACAAAGCATATATCAAAATTAAACCAAAATCACATCTATTATCAAGCCATATCACATGGCAAGCTTTGCACATCTCAAAAAATATCCAAACTTATCTAGCCTATACATGCCATACTTTAGTATTCACATTGTTAAAAGGTACCAAAATAAAGTTTGATAGTGTGGTGATGATCCTCGATGATCCTCAAGCTTTCGGTAGCTTCGATAATCTTTAAAATAATTGAAAACACACAAGGTAAGCTTTTAAAAGCTTAGTAAGCCATATACAAATAAACTTATCATCAAACCAAATATACATCATGTTATACATGTAAACCATAGCCAAATACATTCACAAACATCATATTTCCCAGACATTTCACATATTCCCAATTCACTTGCACATATAACATATTTTTCATACTTATATCACATATCTTCAATTGCACATATACTTACTTTTCATTCTCTTACATTGTATATATTTTTTAACGTACTTGAGTCAGATACACATTCACATAACCATTCGTTTCTCGGAATGTTCGTTGAACAGTTCGGAATCAATAAGGATACTCGGAGAGCTTGGAAAGCTCGTAAAATGCCAACGTTTCAGAGGTGGTCTTATATGTAATCAAACATTGATGCCACTGTCCCAGGCAGGGTCTTACACGAAAGCATATACGATGCCAATGTCCCAGACTTGGTCTTACATGTAAATCTCAAATCGATGCCAACGTCCTAGACGTGGTCTTACACGATATCACATATCGGAATCCTATGTCATGACATACGTATCCTAACTATTCCTATAGTTTGTAAGGGGCTTTTCGGATGTCATTACATCTTCGATACTTTCTCAATTTCACATTATCAACTTCCATAACCATTCATCACAATTTAATATCATATAAGCATCAATAAATCAATTCAAACACATTTATTTACATATGGACTTACCTCGTACGGATACGAACGGAAATAAACTGCTATTCAACGACTTTCGATTCCCCCGATCTAATTCTGTTTTCTTTGGTTCTTGATCTATACACATTCAAATTTAACTCACTTATTCATCAGATCATTCAATTCAATCCGTAAACATATATTTAGGGCATTTTACAAATTAGCCCTTATATTTTCATACTTTGTCTTTTAAGTCTCTAATTCACAAATACACAAAATACACATAATTTCCTTTTACACAAGCTTAGCCGAATTCTCATATAGCTTATATAAGCCCATATCTTTCATCTATTTCACATTTTAGCCCTTCAATTTCTCATTTTCACAAATTAGCCCATAATAATCAAATTCATCAAAAATCCTAATATAAAACATATTTATCTAACACCAAACTTTCTTATTTCATTAATTAACATCACAAAACTCACAAATTCATCAATGGCATAACTTACAATCTTCACCAAATTAAGAAATTGAGGCATGGGCTTAATAGAACACAAAGTAACAATCTCAAAAATGTAAAAATCATCAAAAATCGAAGCAAAACATAACTTAATCATCCAATTTTCCTAGTTGAACCCTAGCTTGATCTTTTCTTTTCTTTTTTCTTTCAAATTTTGACAAGGATGGATGATAATGGCCTATATTTTATGTTTGTTTTATTTTAACACATATTAAAATTTCAATTACCAAGTTGTCCTTAACTTATATCATTTAAAAATCACTTAATGGATGGTCATTAATGTCCATTAACAAGGAAAATGGTCTATTAACAACATAAGGACCTCACACTTAGTAAGAGATGGCAATTAAGCACTTTAAACAATTAGCACACAACTTTTGCATGTTCTGTAATTAGGTCCTTTTATCAAAATTAAGCACACAAATGATCAAAATTTCATACAAAAATTTCACACATATCAATTCACATACTATATGAATGGAAAATAATATTAAAATTTTTTTCTGACTCAGATTTGTGGTCCCGAAACTACTATACCGACTAGGGTCTAATCCGGGTTGTTACAACTCTCCCCTTTAAGGATTTTCGTCCCCGAAAATCTTATCGTTGAATAGATTCGGATGTTGCTCTTGTAACACCCCTAACCCGTATCTGTCACCAGACTAGGATTAGAAGCATTACCGAACAATTCTAAACTTTTTTCAAACATTTAACAACATCAACATCAAGTCATGAACATACATAATCATTGAGTCCTTTATGAAAGTCTCCGAGACATTAAGCAAACATTAGAAATGGGTCGGGACTAAATCGATAACATATGAAAACTTTACGGATCATATAAAAACTTTGCTTTTGAAAAGGGGCACATGTTCGTGTGGCTAGGCCGTGTACCTCCCACGGCCATGCCTCACACCCCATATGACTGTGCCTCACATTTTACATTAGCCCGTGTGCAACACTGACTAGGGTCACACGGTCACTAGACAAGCCTGTGTGTCTAGCTTTGTACCATCCTGAATTAACCACACGGTCATCAGACATGCCCGTGTGTCTCTCCCGTGTGCAATACTGACCACTTAAGTTACAAAACAGGGGATGCACGGTCAAGTCACATGCCCATGTGCTCAGACCGTGCGACACAAAATAGGCCATCCGAAAAGCCAACTTTGCCACCCTATTTGGGTCATCCCTCCATGCTAAAATTAAAATATTTCATGCCACCAATTGTAACACCCCAAACCCGGCCTAGACGTTACGGTCAAGTCTGGTGTGTCACATTGAAGTGTTTTTCAAATATTTTCATTGAAAACCCTTCGTAATGTTTAGAAACTTTTACCGGTAAACTTGTATAAAACCTTTATTTTTTTCCAAAACGTGATCCATTGTAATAATCGAAACAACTTTGTAAAATCTTATGGAAAAATTGCGAAAGCTTGTAAACCTTTGTAGTTGCGGAAATATGTTATTATAAAAACAGTTTAAGCATCGGAAAATCAGACTTTTTTTGTTACGGCTTAAAGTGAATGGATACTACGCACCAGGTAGGATTCAAGAGAAGAGGAGGTGAGTCATTTAGACTGCTTAAGTACCAAGCTCTTCCTAGATCTAATCCTAGACACACGCACATCCATTGCCACACTTTACCCTTATGACTTGTCCACGAACAACAAATTAAGTTTAAACGTATTTAAGATATTTATTTATGAAAACATTTATGTTGCGGAAGCTTTACTCTGTTTTCGAAATATTTTGAAAACAAGTAACTTTTATAAAAACACGCCGTAGAGCTAACTGATTTCAAAACGATTTAAACGATGTCCTACTTAAGCTAAAAACAATTAAATAATTCAAGAATTAAAAACCCAAAATAAAATAAATAGAGCAGCCTTATTACAACCCAGAAACCAAAATTAAGTAATCTAAATAAATAATAAAATAAAATAATTGAAAACTAGAAATTTAAATATTCGTGGCCACTCTGAATCCCTCCTAGCTCCAAGTCCACCAACTAGGGTTCACCTGCATGGATGGAAAGAAAGGGGGTGAGTTTGGAAAACTCAGTGTGTAAAAAATGCCCATCCAGAGCCCAAGTCAGCTCAAGCCCGCTGGGCCGAAGCCCTGTCCAGTCACAGTAAACTGGGCCTTAGGCCTTTTCAGATAACAGTATGGCCCTTAGGCCCATTTCAGAACAGAACAGATATTAACATGTATGCAAACCCAACCCAGCCTAAATCCAACCGCTACACTCCACCCATACCAGCCTTACACACCAGGTGGGGAATAACTCAACCCACCCAGCCCTACACTCCACAGTTGCAGCATAGCTGCTCAGATATTAGTAAGTTGAGGCCCACTTTTAGTACTTCCTCCATCAATATCCCATTCCCATGCAATAGATAATAATGACATGGCATGCAGTAAATAGTAACAGTAAAACATGTATTTTGGTCACACTTAGCCTTACGGGTATAACAGTCATTTTGCTCCTAGGGGTAAAATAGTAATTTTCCACCACCAAGGGTTTTTAGTAACTTTATCAATTTTTAGGGTTTTCATGCATATTACAGTCCTTACTAATTCATTTGTCATCACAGTAATCTATTTAACTTAATTTATCAGTTTTAGCCATTGGGCCCTAAAACCCCTAATGGGCCCTACAGTGTCTATTAACAAATTAAGCCCATTTAGTTCAAATTTTATGATCAATTTATCAGTTTAAACGATTTTGAACCTACAGTCTATCAGTACACATTATTTACCTATTTTCACCCATACAAGCCGGTAAGCCCATTGGGCCCATTTTCAGCCCATCAAGGCCCAATTACCGAAGTGCACGAAATTTCACACACGACTAACTTACCACTTTACAATTTTAGATCTAATGTTTCCTAAACGTCTTGTGAGCACTCGCACACTCACAAGCCCACGAAATGCCAGAATTTCAGCATTTCGACTTTTGCGGGATTAAACTATGAGAGGGTGTTCGATACACACCTGTTTCGCGATGATTGCTACTGAGATCCCCCACGATGTCCTACAATTGATTACCACAATTCTTAGATTGCAAATCTACAACAAACAATCCCAATATTCACTTACCCATATTCGGCCAATGCCTCTAAGGCCCTCAAAATCTTACCTTTGTCGAAATTGATGACTAGATCTAGATCTAGTCGTTCCAAAGATCCAAGCTTTCGATCAATCACCTCTAGAACACACTAATCACCAAAAGAAATCATTGGTTAATGACCCTTAGAGCCCTAAGCCCCAATCGACAGCCTCCCTAGATTTTAGGGACTTCGGCTTTTTCTAAATCGCAAAATAATGTAGATCTGGGATAACAAGTACTTACCATAGTTTCTCCTTATGTTTCTACTCAGATCTGATGTAGATCTAGCCCCTAAATGATAGTAGAACTCGAATCCAGGAGATCTAAAGTTTCAGCTATAAGTCCCTAAATCTATAGTATTTCGACTTTTTAAGTGATGAAGAAGATGATGATTTGAGGCTATAACTTTGGAGTAGTGTTGCCGACAGCTACTAAGGGTTTAGAGAAGATGAAAGTCGGTCAAAAGGAATGAAAAGAAAAGAAGGAATTGGCTTGGAGAAATCGGCACAAGAAGTAAGTTTTCGGGATTTCGGCTTTTATGGCAATCGGCTATGGTGGTTTTAGGGAGGATGGATTTGAAAGAGAAGATGGATTTGAGTAATAGGGGTGTTCGGCTGAGGTAGGAAGTAAAAAGGAAAAGAAAACAATGGAGGAGAAGAAGAGGAAGAAGAAATCGGCACAAAAGAGAAGGAATTTGTGTTTTCGGCTTTTGTGAAAACTTAGAAAAGGATGAATGAAAGTGAAAGCTTTCAGATGGCTAACCCTAATTCTCCAAGACAGAAAAAGAAAAGATCGTAACCCTAATATCAACTAAAACAATCGGCCCAACCTCCCTAAGGCCCTTGCCAAAATTCATTTAAGTGATCACATGCCCGGCACATGCCTAAAAACTAAAAAGTAACAATACGCTTACCTTGCAACTTGAACCCTGGACCTTTAATTCTTTCCCAGGCGCCACTTTTTTAGGAACTCAGTGGCGCCACCTTGCCACTTTGCCCAAGCTCTTTTTGTATCATAATTTACGAAGTTTTTCTTAAAAGTCCACTTAACCAAGTCTCCTATTCACTTAAAATCCAAACTTGATATTTTACTAGGTTTTAACTTAGGCTTGGGCCTTCTAAAGGCCCACTAACACTTTTAAACTCAATTCCAATATTCAGAACACCAAAATTTTAAAAATTCACCAAAAATCACAGAAACCCGAAAAATCCCGAAAATCAGGGTGTTACACCAATTCTCAACCAAATCATACCCAAAACATACATCAATATGCTCATATTAACAACAACAATTACCATACTCATTTTCCATGCTTATTCATACCAAATTCTTAAACCAAAACACGTCAAAGTCTATGTTCAGTCTCATAACAAAACTTACCAAAAACTAGAATGACCATTTCTCTTTAGGCCAAATTTGCAATATAACACATACCAAAATCAAACATATACACATCTATTAGTTAGCCATATCACATGGCACAACTCATATACACATCAAAACATATCTCATAGACTTCTAGCCTATACATACCATAACTTAACATTTATACTTTCAAAATGTACCAAAACAAGGTTTGATAGTGTGGTGATGATCCTAGATGATCCCCGAGGTTTTAATAGCAACAAAACCAATAAAACAATTGAAAAACACACAGAGTAAGATATAAAGAGCTTAGTAAGCCATATACAAATAAATTTAACTAAGGAATCATGTAGAAATCAATTCATTAAAAGACTTATAACCAATTCACATAGATAATTCATGAGTCAAAGCATACTCATTTGCTCACGAATCTCTATAGTTCTTTAATTCAATACACATATACCATATTCCATTTCTATGAACTCATACATATCAAATACTTATTCTTTCACACAGATAAACTTTTCATACTTAGAACATTAGTATGATTTAATGTACCTGAATCGAATACACAACCATTCATTCATTTAATTCTCGAATTTACTCAATAACTCAATTAGAAGCCTTTACATATGTTGAAACTCCAAAAGCTCATACAAAGCCAACTTCCCAGACGTGGTCTTACATGTAATCAACATCGATGCCACAGTCTTGGACAGGGTCTTATACGAAATCAAATACGAGGCCGATGTCCTGGACATGGTCTTACACGTAATTTTTAATTGATGCCTGTGTCCCTGACATGGTCTTACACGATACCTCAAATCGATGCCAACATCCCAAACGTGGTCTTACATGAAATCAGATTTCAGAACTTTCTTGGTTTTGCGATTACAACTTTCATAACCATTCAATACAATTCCAAACTCATATACATATATATATATATATATAGAGAGAGAGAGAGTAATAGTTCAATATAACACATTTATTTGTATATTAACTTACCTTGTACGGATTCGGACAATAACGATCGGCTATTCAACGACTTTCAACTTTCCCCAAAATTCTGTTTTCTTTGTTTCTTGATCTAAATAAATTCAAAGTTAGCTCTTTTATTCACTAAATCAGTCAATTCAATCCCAAAAACATAAAATTAGGCATTTTACAAATTAGCCCTCATATTTTCATACTTTGACAAATTAACCCATTTTTCACAAAATCACAAATATGCCAAATTCACCAAGACTATAGCTTGACCAAATGTACATGTAGCTCATACCAATTCATACATTTCATTTATCTCACAAATTAGTCCTCCAAAATTTTCATTTTCATAATTTAGCGCAATAGTTCAAATTCATCAAAAACTCAAATACTAAACTTATAATCAACTATCAAGCTTTCATAATTTATCCAAAAACATCACAAAACTCATGATATCAACAATGGCATCTCACGAAATCTTCAACAGAAATAGAAATTGAGACATGGGCTTGGTAGTATACGAAGCAAGGATTACAAAAACGTAAAAATTATCAAAAACAGACTAAAATGCATACCTTAATTATGCCAAGAAAGTGCCGAATCCTTAAGGAATTTTATTTCTTTCTTTTGTTTTGTATTTTCGATGGAAGAACATGAATAATAATGAATTCATGCATTTGTTTTTTTTTAATTCATGATAATTTCATGAATTACCATAATGTCCAACTTAAAACAACATATAAAACACATATATGAAGGTCATTTATGACCACATAAACATTCAATGGTATATTTACCATATAAAGCCATTATAGCAAAAGTCATTTCAATTAAACACATAAAACATATAGCATGCTAATTTTATCACTTATGCAATTAATTCTTTTATCAAAATTAAGTACACAAATGGACAAATTAATTCACAAAAATTTCACAGACATTAATTCACATATCACAGACACAGAAAATAATATTAAAATATTTTTCAGATTACGATATGTGGTCCCGAAACCACTATTTCGATTAGGGTCCAAATTAGGTTGTTACAGCTCTCTCATAGCATCCTCGGGCTCCCACGTAGCCTCTTCGACACCGTATCGATGCCATAATACTTTTACTAACATAATTTTCTTATTTCTCAATTCTTTAACCTCGGGAGCTAAGATACGGATCGGTTCTTCCTCATAGGTCAAATTAGACTGAATCTCAATCTCTAATAGAGTAATCACATACGAGGGGTCTGATCTGTATCTTCGAAGCATCGATACGTGGAACACATTATGAATCTTTTCTAGCTCAGATGGTAATAACAATCTATACGCAATTGGTCTGATACGCTCGATAATTTTATACAGCCCAATGAACCTTGGACTCAATTTGCCTTTTCTGCCGAATCAGAGTATTTTCTTCCACGAAGACATTTTCAAAAACACTTTGTCACCGACATTGAATTCAATATCTTCTCGTTTCAAATCTGCATATGATTTTTAATGATCAAAAGCTTCTTTTAAACAATCAGGGATCGTTTTCACTTTCAGTTCAGTCTCTTTTATCAAATCTACCCTGTGAATCTTATTTTCACTAAGCTTAGACCAATATAATGGTTTCAACATTTTCTACCATATACGACTTCGTACGATGCCATTTTGATGCTCGATTGAAAACTATTATTACACGTGAATTCAATCAATGGAAAATATTATCCCCATGTACCTTCAAACTGAAAAATATAGCATCTCAACATATCCTCGAGTATCTAAATAATTCATTCGGATTGACCATCCGTTTGTGGGTAGAAAGCAATACTAAAATGCAATTTCGTACCTAAAGCCTCTTGCAGTTTCTTCCAAAATCGCGAAGTGAATCTCAAATCTCTATCCGATACAATAGCTAATGGCACCCCGTGCAACCTCACAATTTCTAAAATGTATAACTCTGCCAACTTATCAAGCAAATAATCTATTCTCACTGAAATAAAATGAGCTGACTTCGTCAATCTGTCAACCACAACCCAAATTGCACTTTCTTTTTCAGACTTAAGGGCAAACCCAAAATAAAATCCATCGTCACTCTATCCCATTTCCACTCAGGGATCATAATTGGTTGTAACAAACCGGATGGCACGTGATGTTTAGCTTTAACTTGCTGACAGATTAAAATTTCGAAACAAAGTCAGAGATATCTATTTCATACCAGGCCACCAGTAAAGCTGTTTCAAATCATTATATATTTTCATGCTTCTCGAATGACCAGATAAACGACAGTTATGAGCTTCATTTAAAATTATTCAAATCAACTCTGGATTTCTCAGAACATAAATTCGATCTCGAAATCTTAAGCAATTATCAACATTAATCCAAAACTCTGAATCAAAGTTCGAATCACACTGAGCTCGTTTTGCTATTATCTCATTATCAACTTTCTGGGCATCACAAATCTACGGTAGAAACAACTGTCTCGCTTTCAACTTAGCTAAAACTAAACCATCATCTGACAGAACTAAATGAGCATTCATCGTATGTAAAGCAAATAACAATTCCTAACTTAAAGCATCAACAACAACATTTGCTTTTTCGAGATGGTAATCAATCACAAGCTCGTAGTCTTTTAACAGCTCTAACCATCTTCTCTGTCACAAATTCAAGTCTTTCTAAGTCATCAAATATTTCAGACTTTTATGACCTGAATACATGTGACATTTCTCACCAAAAAGATAGTGAAGCCAAATTTTCAAAGCAAATACAATAGCTGCTAACTCAAGATCGTGCGTCAAATAATTCTTTTCGTGTGGCTTCAATTGTCTCGAAGCATAGGCTATAACTTTGCCTTCTTACATCAAAACACAACCAAGGTTGTTCAATGAAGCATCACTATAAATCACGAACTCTTTGCCTGATTCTGGCTATACCAAAACTAGAGCTTCAGTCAAAAAGGCTTTCAATTGATCAAAGCTTTTCTGACACTTTTCAAACCATTCGAATTTCACATCTTTTTAAAGCAATCTCGTCAATGAAGTTGCAATCATCGAAAAGCCTTTTCGAATCATCAGTAATAAACAGCAAGTCCCAAAAAACTGCAGACTTCAGATACATTTCTTGGAGGCTTTCACTCCGAAATAGTTGAAATCTTGCTCGGATCAACTCGGATACCATATGCTGACACAATATGCCTCAAAAAACCAACTTTGCGCAACCAGAACTCACATTTACTGAACTTTGCATACAATTGCTTATCACGTAAAATCTGTAACACAATTCTCAAATGTTCAACATGTTCAATTTCATCACATGAATAAAGCAAAATGTCGTCAATGAATACAACAACAAATTGATCTAAATACGGTCTAAAAATTCTGTTCATCAAGCCCATAAAGATAGCAGGAGCATTCGTTATTCCGAAAGGCATAACTAAAAATTCATAATGCCCATACCTCATTCTGAACGTAGTTTTCAGAATGTTTGAATTTTTTTACTCGCAACTAATAATAGCCCGATCTCAAATCTATCTTTGAAAACATAGGAGCTCCTTTCAATTGATCAAACAAATCATCAATTCTAGGCAGAGGATATTTGTTCTTGATAGTCACTTTATTCAACTGATGATAGTCAATACACATTCTCATCGTGCCATATTTCTTTTTCATAAACAATACAAGAGCACCCCAATGTGATAAACTCGATCGTGGAAATCCTCTATCTGTCAACTCTTGCAATTGAGATTTCAATTCTTTCAACTTGGTCAGAGCCATACTATACGGAGCTATTGATATCAGAGTTGTTCTTAGCACTAACTTAATGCCAAACTCAACCTCTTGGATTGGTGGTAATCTTGGAAGTTCTTCAGGAAACACATCTGGGAACTCACACATAACAAGCATTGATTCAATTTTCTTTTCTATCACTTTCGTATCGATTACATAGGCAAAATAAGCTTCACATCTTTTTTTTACATAGTTCAAAGCTTTCATCGAAGATATCACAGCTGGTAATCCATTCAAATCTCTAGATTCAATTTAGATTATCTCGTCATTCTAACCTCTCAAATCAATAGTTTTTCGCTTGCAATTCATGATAGCATCATGCAATGTTAGCAATCCATATCTAGAATTATATCAAATTCATCGAAGGGATTTATCAATGTAATCACAGAAGTATCATAAAGAGTAAAAGTACCGCTAATGACATCAGGAGACGAAGCTTCCTCACGAGCTCGAATGGCGTAAGCTCTGGCAGGTGCTCTAGCCTCGGATCATATAGCTGCATCTTTAGTCACTCTTTGACTATCACTCACATTTTTTGTGTTTCTAGGTGGTCTACCTCTAGTTGTAGTGCCACTCAGCCTCGGATTCTATTCAATCTCTTGCTCAACAAACTCGGCACAATCTCGAATAAAATGATCCAAAGATCCACATTTAAAGCAAGCTCGATCGTTCAATTTACAATTTCCCAGATGTTTTTTTACCACAATGCCTGCACTCAAGTCGATCAAATCAAACATTTCCAACACTAGCAACTGAAGTAGCTGGAGCTCTAAAGCTCGAATGTGATTTTGCATGATCTCTACTCGAATGCCCCACATTAGCCTTTGAATGGCTATAGTCATCTCAAAATTTCTTTGATGCAGACTGAAATGATTTACTCAATGATCTCTTTCTCACATCTCTAGCTTCTAAATCAGCTTTTCTTTTCTCTTTCCCGAATTCTTCAACTTTGCAGGCTCGGCCAACAAGCACAATAAATTCTTTTATTTCTAGAATTCCAACTAACAGATGAATGTCTTCATTCAAACCATCTTCGAATCTCTTACATAATATTCCTTTAGTAGAGACACATTCTTATGCATATCGGCTCAATCGAACAAACTCTCGCTCGCATTCCATAACTAACATACAGCCCTGTTTCAGTTCTAGAAACTCTTTACGTTTCTGATCTATGAATCTCTAACTGATATATTTCTTTTAAAATTCAGTTTGAAAGAAATCTCAAGTGATTTAGCCTCTCAGAACAACAAAGCTCAGAGTTTTCCACCATTGGTAAGCTGCATCTCTCAACAAAGAAATGGCACATTTAACACATTCATCTGGAGTACAAGATAATTCATCAAATACTCTAACCGTATTCTCGAGCCAAAACTCAGCTCTCTAAGCATCATCATCGGTAGTGGCTCGAAACTTTTCAGCCCCATATTTTTTACTTTGATTGACCGGAGGTTTTTTCAATCGGATCGGATCTATTACTTGAGACATCACAGGAATCTGAAGGGGATTAGGTAGGGGTAGAGGTTATTGAGCAGCCGGATTCGTTCGATCGAATTTCGAGAACCACTCATTCATCCTTTGAAAGAAGGCTGGCTTAGCCTCTCCCTCGTAGATACTAGTTACGGGTCCAGATTTGGATGGCACTATCCCTTGAGCGAGAGCATGCATATTGCTTTCAACATCGTTAGCTACAGCCCATTCAGAATCTATTATTATACGGAAAAAATATTTCATTTGTCAGGATTCATTACACTATCTCAATTCAAATATATGGCATGTATAGCTAAACTTACACACGCTATATTAGTCCTAGAATCGACTAAATTGTAGCTCTAATCCCAACCAAATGTAACACCCCTAACCCGTATCCGTCGCCGGACTAGGGTTCAGAGGCATTACCGGACAAATCAGAACATTTAACAATTATTTCACAACCATAAATCATACATCATCATATCATGTTCAAACATCATCAATAAGTCCCTTTTGAAAGCTTACGAGACCTTAAACATGCTTTAGGAAGGGGCCAGGACTAAACCAAACACATATAAGAATTTTCTTAAAACATCAAAATTTTTTCAAAGTAAAAGAGGTCACACACCCATATGAACAGGCCGTGTGCCACACACGGTATTAGACACTCCCATGTGTCTAGGCCGTGGCAAAACAGGGCATACATACTGACATAGGGCATACAGCCAAGGACAGGCCAGTGTGCCAGGCCGTGTGCAAACCTGGTGGGTATACTGACTTGGGTCATACGACTAACCACGCGCCCGTGTGTCAGCCTGTGTACCCTTATAAATTGGCTCATACCCCCGTGCATCAGGTTGTGTGCTCGGCCGTGTCAAAACCTGTAGGGTATATTGTCTTACGCCACACAGCCTGCCACATGCCGGTCTGTGTGGGCGTGTGAATTGCCCAGGCTCAACTCGAATAGGGCTTCGAGCAACACGACAGAGACACACTCCCGTGTCCCTACCTGTGTGGGCAAAAATAGCCATTTACAAGGCCAATATGCCACCCATTTTGGGTCCTCCCTACAAGTATCAAATAAGAAAAATTTATGCAACATTTATGCAACATTTTTAGCTAATTTCAACTTCAAAACATGTACCATTCTAGCCATAATATGCTCACCCAATTTCATACTCATTCGCTTCATACCAAAACATACCAAATTTACAAACCAAACTCATTCCTTTAAACCTAATCCACATTTCCAATTACCATATTAATCTCATGCCAAAAACATACCAAATTCCCAATCAAGAACATACCAAATTGACCATTTCATTAGGCCATAATTGGACACATCAAAAACATACCATTTCTCAACACAAAGCATATATCAAAATTAAACCAAAATTACATCTATTATCAAGTCATATCACATGGCAAGCTTTATACATCTCAAAAACATATCCAAATTTATCTAGCCTATACATGTCATACTTTAGTATTCACATTGTCAAAAGGTACCAAAATAAAGTTTGATAGTGTGGTGATGATCCTTGACAATCCTCGAGCTTCCAGTAGCTTCGATAATCTTTAAAACAATTGAAAACACACAAGGTAAGCTTTTAAAAACTTAGTAAGCCATATACAAATATACTTATCATCAAAGTAAATATACACCATGTTATACATGTAAACCATAGCCAAATACATTCACAAATCTCATATTTCCCATACATTTCACATATTCCCAATTCACCTGTACATATAACATATTTTTCATACTTATATCACATATCTTCAATTGCACATATACTTACTTTTCATTCTCATACATTGTATATATTTTAAAAGTACCTGAGTCAGATACACATTCATATAACCATTCGTTTCTCAGAATGCCCTTTGAACCATTCAGAATCAATAAGGATACTCGGATAGCTTAGAAAGCTCGTACAATACCAACATCCTAGACGTGGTCTTATATGTAATCAAACATCGATGCCACTATCCTAGACAGGGTCTTACACAAAATCTTATACGATGCCAATTTCCCAGACATGGTCTTACACGTAAATCTCAAATTGATGTCAATATCCTAGATGTGGTCTTATAGGATATCACATATCAGAATCCTATGTCATGACATACGTATCCTAACTATTCCTATGGTTTGTTCAGGGCTTTTCGGACGTCATTATATCTTTGATACTTTCTCAATTTCACATTATCGAATTCCATAACCATTCATCACAATTTAATAGCATATAAACATCAATAAATCAATTCAAACACATTTATTTGCATATGGACTTACCTCGTATGGATACGAAGGGAAATAAATGACTATTCAACGACTTTTGATTTCCCCAATCTAATTTCATTTTCTTTGGTTCTTGATCTATACACATTCAAATTTAACTCATTTATTCACCAAATCATTCAATTCAACGTATAAACATATATTTAGGGCATTTTACAAATTAGCCCTCATATTTTTTGTATAATGGTTGTAATTATCTATGGTTACATCCAGTGGTAAGTCAGTTGGAACAGTACTCTTAAATAAGTTGTAAATGTTAAAATTTTGTATATGTCTGTCACAGTGTTGTAACTCTCGAGATCCGGATCCCACGAACCAGATCAAGTTAAGGGCGTTACAAGTTTGGTATGAAAGTTCGATTTAGTCAATTGTTGCACCATGAAGATAAGAGAGCCCTGCATGCATAACGCGCCATGCCTGGCAGAGTCTCTCAAGTAGGTGTAGACAGTTTGGTTTAATATAAGGTAAAACATGTAATGAAACGACAAATAAAATAGTAGCAAAAGTAAAGGAATGATTGCATTAATAAGAAGGAAAAATATCACATGGTTCAAGGTTTGGTGAGATAAAAAATGAAAAGAAATGAAATACAAGTTAAAAGAAGTGGATTTTAATCTTCGCCTACACTAGGCTGACTAGTGGGCTTAGTAGGGATCCCTTCAGTGGGAGAAGCGTCTTCTAGAACTTGATCCCCAGACGCTGAGCCTTCCTTATTGTCTTCAACAATAGGCGTGGTTGGAATAATAAAACCTTCTAATTGCCTCCACTCCCTTTGCAAAGCTTCTCATTCCTTGCCTTCTAGGTGGTAAACATCGAAGCCAAGTGAGTTAGTGGAAATGTCCTTGAAGTAGTCAAAGTCAACCTTTCTAAGATCAAAAGAACCTGCAGCAACTTGGGTGTACAGGATTAAGTTGGACTTCCACTCTGGCAAAACCTCAACAAGGTTTTTATAGGTGTCTTCCTGATACTTCTTAAAGGCCACGACTTGAGAACGACATTGGTTCTCTAATTCTACCATGTGATTTTCTCCCAGAGCTTTGAGCTTCTCTTCTCAAGCAAGTTTTTGACCCTTCAGTGAATTAACCTCCTCCTTCAGTTGCTCATTTTTAGTTTGAGCGTCTCTATATTTGTTTGTTAAAGTGGAAAGTCGTGCATCTAGTTTCCCAATCAAATTGGTATCCTCTCGATGTTGTCAACATAACTCAGCCAAGTAGTTTTCGTTGGATTTTGTAGCCTTCTCTAAATCAGATATTTTATTTCTATATTTCTGGCTAGAAACCCTAAGAGCCCTACTCCACAGGCCTTGCTTAAAAAGACATACTCTCTTAGACTTGGGCTATGACAATCAAAGGATTTTCATTGAAAGTTAATGCGAGATAAAAAATGAAAGTCTCCCTTAACTGAGTAGACACTAACTTTGTAGTTGATAAAAAATATCACTATAAGAGGAGGAAAGTGGCACAGACTTTGAAATAGCTCTCCAAAGAAAGTCATTCTATGTTCAAACAAGGGTAGTATCTGATGTACGAGGAGGAAGAACTGACGAGTGAGCCATAGGAATTACTTTTGAAAGACTCAGTGACAAAAGGGATAAAAAAGGTTACTGTAACCAGGATGATGGGCAAACTCCTCTAGAAGTGATGAAATCTCTAAAAGAGTGATAATTGTAAAAGTAGGGGCAACTGCAGCCATAGGCTCCCTAAGTGACCTATGCCTTATCAGAGGAAGGCAATCGCTGCATGTTGTGTTGATATGCAAATGCATAACTGATTGTACGTTTATCCATATGGTGTAGATGAAATGTTTGGCATAATGTTTATTGTGCATGAGCAGTAGTACTGGTTGATTACTTATGTATGAAATACATGTCAATAAATGATATGCAGAATAATGGAGGTCTGTTGAAGTGTGATTGACATAAGAGGAGTGACGAAGAATATGATATGTTACACATTTTACCTCCGATAGGGCATGTGATTGCAAACCAAAATTGGCAAATGACCCAGGCCTTACAAAGGAACACATATGTGTTCAAATTAATGAGGACTTACGAAGGTTCAGGTGTACTATAAAGAAAATGAATATTTGCTTTGCGGAGGTTTAATTGGTTTTTATGGGGAATATGTGCACATAGTTATAAAAACCCTTTTACGAGTAGTATAAAAGCCCTTTAGGGTAGTATGAGACTCTAGGGAGTCTAAGGCTTTAAGTCGTATAAAGGAAAGCAAGCTCATGGCCATGGCATGATCCAAAAAAATCTGCCAGACTCCCTTATATGGCATGATCTAGGGAGGTCAGCCAGACTCATCTACATGGCATGATCCAAGGAGGTTCGCTAGATCCACCTTGAAGGCATAATCCAAGGAGGTCAGAAAGACTCGCCTATATGGCATGATCCATGGAGGTTTGCCAAATCCACCTTTAAGGCATAATCCAAGGAAGTCAGCCAGACACGTCTATATGGCATAATCTAGTAGAGTCCATGAGATAATTCAAGTATGTGAATCTATTTCTACATGAGAAATTCCTTACAATGATCCACATGATCTAGGAAGGTCGGCAAGATAGTCCGCGTATATAAATTTGCAACTTCCGTGAATATGTGTATATGTTTGCATCTATGTTTCTGCAAATATTGGATACGCTTTTATAAGTCGACCAAGAATGAGTTTGTTTACTTGTAATCTATTTCTATGCACGAATCCAAAGAGGTCTTCTTTTATGAATCCGTCGATATGTTTTGCATGTAAGAATTATCATACTTGGGTCTGAAACATGAATCCACAATTATTGTAATACGAATTTGAGTTCGTTCGGACAAACTACTAATAGAATTTCACAGCATGAACCATTCGCTAAGATCTATCTCATATGGTTATCTGTACTTTTTGGTGCAAAACGTGCTATGGGAATTATCTTCTTTCATAAGTCTGCAAGTTAAAATCCACAAGGATTATCTCCAAAGGAAGTAATTGCACAAGAGTTCGCAAGGACAACTATTGAAGAAACAATCTGCAGGTATTATCTGCCACAATGGTAAACGTCTATACATTTGTATACCCAATTATATGTTTATGGAATCTCATAAATGGAAGCCTTATATAGGCAAGATTTCAAATAGTCCAAATGTGTGATCTCTTGTTTTCGGGTCGTCTCTAATAGATAGCAGTCAAGCAAGTCGAATTGTTCTCTAAGATATACAATTAAGTAAAGTGATGGTGTCATCAAGATAATGTATCAAGTACAAGTTAAGCCAAATTATCCGATGTCAAGACTATGTCAATAAGATTGGCAAACCGTCATAGTGTAGATAAATTCAAACATGAAATCTGAATCATGAATTTCAAGCTTGCTAGCATCATGCTGATACAAGTTATGGACAACTCACTAAGTTCATTTAAACTTACGTATATGTTATTATGTATTGTAGATAAAAAGGGAAATTTAAGGATTCGAGGAGGGACCAAGTTAGAATCTGTCGTGCTTAGGCAAATTTGCTTCTCAGTCATAATATGCATACAAAGGGGGACCTAGAGGCGAAGCCTCAGAATCATAGTCATATTTGTAATTAGTTATGATCAGAAGATTAATTTCAAGACTAAGCAAATATTCAATATGTTAAAGGTTACTTTGTGAAATTTTTGTATCTTAAATTAAAGAATATAATTGCAATAAATTCTTATGTTTGGCAAAGATAATTAGCTAACCGTGTTAGATAACGACTATATTACGTGATTATTAATTACAAATTGTAATATTGAATGTGTTAGTTAAATTCGATCATGGAGCATAACACCCTAGAGTCCGGATCTGACGATCGGATCAGGTTTGGGGTGTTACAGATAGTGTTCAAAATTTGACTGGAGAATCTTGAACTAACACTATTAAATGAAAAAATTGGACCAAAATATCAACCTAAAGAAAAGGAAATAACCCAATCAAAGAGCCTTAGATCTCACCATGCTCAACACCACCGATTACCGAAAAAGGAAGGGATCCTTGATGGGAGTACATTGGGAACCATGCACCTTGAACTTGCTTCCATGCCAATGGAGAAATTTTGAATCCTTCATACCCTTGCACACAAATCAAACCTACAGCTAAGCGACTTACCCAAATCATGAGAATTGGTAAACTATGGATCCACCCCATTGAAGCTAGACGTATGTTAGGATTTGAGTTTTCCTTGAAGGAGATGACAAAATGAAAATTGGAGCTCAAGGTCGTCTCCATAATTCTGCATTTTGTCCCTAAAAAAACCTCAAAATAGGGTTCAAACAATTATAGTAAAGTGGGCCACAACAGTTAAGTTTGTTGAAAAAATCGATTAAGAAAGGGGTTGTTTTAGGTACAGCAGAAGTTTTAAGATTTTCTAAAACTGAGCTCGGTATGTCATTTATAATAATAAACTTAACCAAATACACTTGTACTTTGTACAAGACGGACTAAAGTCGATCCTGACTTTCTCTTGAAAAGTCTTCTCCATTATTCTCAAACCACGAATTACCTTGAGTGTGGACTCAAGTAATTCGAACCAAATCAAAAAAATGAAAAGTTTAACGTAACTTTTAGTAAGAAAGTTAATTCTCTCTTTAACCGAAAACTCTGCGTTTTTCCTAGAAAATAGAATTTATTCTTTAAAATAATTTCCACTCTTTTCTGATAGAATAACGGCATATGAGAAGTGTTGTGTATTGTTTAACACATAGTTCCTATTTATAGATAAACAATACAAGAACTTTGTTCAAATAAGGCTTAATTAAATAATAATATTTAATTAAAAATACAACTTCTACTAGTTAAATAATAATATTTAAATAATAAAATTTCCAGTTAGAAGTATAATGGGGCAGGATGCCCTAGTGAATACTAGGGTTTTGTCATACTTTGTACTAATCGAGCCTATTTTTGGACCTCTTATATATTGGGTCACTTATATGTGTTATATATGTTTTTATCCAACACTTACAATTTATCGAACCCAATATTTATGTTCTATTTCCAAAATATTATTATTTAATTAAATTAATATATTAATTCAATTAAATAAATTTATTTCTCAATTAAATTACTTTTTTCAACTCAATTCTAATTTTATTAAAGTCGTGACAACTTTACCGTACTGGACTATGAGAAAAATATATTTAATTTCCTTATTCAACAAATCCATAATGACTAATTAATTTATTTTCATCTTCGAACTTCAATTATTTAATTATAATTAATTAAATAATAATTCTAAAAATTTAAATTAATTCTCAAGACATCTTTTGTACTTAACGAGAAAACACAATCACTACAGATAGTGATACATGTAGTCTATTTCGTTTACTTCATTGTTTCCAGTCATTCCATATTGTTGATTTCTTACATGCAATTCATTTTTTGTTATCTTAAGCTAGCGAAAGAACTAATTATATATATAATTAACACTCAAATAATTTGTAATTAAGTTCTGACTCTTCACCTATTAATTACAATATTATTTAGTCATGAAGTCATTCTAATAAAGTATTATGATTGAGCTCCCATTTATTATATACTATTACAAAAATTACTTATCAAGTGTTCATCTAATAATCTTATTATAAGTTTATTACCCTCATAGTATATTCTTATTCCCTTTGAGATAAATTCATTCTTTCAATATTATCTTATTTTATCTCATGATAACCATTACATCTTTTTTTATAAAAAAATTATTATCAAATAGTAATTAATCATTTATCATAAGGACAAGTAATCCATGATCATATTTACTTTTCATCTATCATGTAACGTCGATCAGAATATATAATTTACCCTTTATTAGACTATGAATTCCACTATTGTGGAATAATACTACATATTGCAAAAGTTGTACATCCAACATACCAACTTTCGATTTATATATTTAAACTCAAGTTTTCATTTGCATTAAAGTATATAAAGTACATGTACATAATTCATCATCCACTTAAAATTGAAGCATGCCACATTATGAACACCACAAATGAATAAATCCATAAACAGATTTAAAATCTATTATAAATGAGTTATGTCTGATGTACTACTAATCTAATTAGCCACATCTATGCCTTTCTCAGAGTCATTCGCTCCTATACCCAAGAAAACGTATCCCCAAATTATACTCAATAGACGAAATATTGATCAATCAATTTCTCAAGCAATTAAATTATGAACATGTTTAAGTTATCTACTAATATAAGTTATCTTTTCATACTACGATCCCACCATGTAATACTGCTTAATACTACTTGTCAATCAATTATATTGAGCACTTCCTAAACCTTCCAAATTGATATTGCATTCATGCATCTCTTATTTCACTGAAACTTACCCTTTTATATATATATATATATATAGAATTTTCCAAACTTACCAATATACTTCATCTTTGAAATTCATTGTTTTCAATCCCATTGGAAACTCTAGCTATTAGATTGAATCTTACAATAATATCACACTTTACATTTCACCTCAAGCTAAAAAAGTCCAAAGTATATCGAAAATCCATTTTATGATGCTTATTATTCATAGTCCTATCACGAGATTTAAAGAATATGTACAAATGTACACAGTCATCAAGTAATAAAGTAGTAAGTATAGAATATCGTCCCCACAGGGACTAAAGTTAATCCAATTAAGGATAAACTATCAAAATAATCATTTTTACTTGACTCAATTACATTTTAGTCACTTACGTTATCACGTTATATCATTTTAGTCACTGAGTCGTTAATTGCCATTAATAGTGTAACGGTAAATTGACGTGACACGTTAAATAATTATTTTAAACAAAAACTTTAAGTTAATTTATACAAACGGTCCCCTTATTTGTTCATTTTGAACAATTTAATTTTTTTCATGTTTTTTACCTTTACTTTTTTTCTTTATTTTTCATTATCTTCTAATGCTCCTTCTGTTTTCCTCCCTTCTCTATTTCTTTTAACGTAATTTTTTATATTTTTTATGTATTAAAATTAGTCTCAATACTTTTATTTTTTTGAACAATTTAATTTTTTGAGTGAGACAAGCTTGTGAACTAATTTTAACAAATGAAAAATATAAAAAAACCACACTAAAAGAAATGAAGAGGGGAGAATAATAAAAGGAGAAGCAAAAGAGAATGGAAAAAAAATAAAAGTTAAAAAGAACATAAAAGAAAAAATTAAATTGCCCAAAATGAAAAAAATATAAAAACCACTTGTAAAATTTAACCTAAAATTTTCGTTTGAAATGATGATTTAACGTACCACATCAGCTTACCATTACACTGTTAATGACAATTAATTGCTTCGTAACTAAAATGTTACAACGTGATAACGTAAGTGACTAAAACGTAACATTTCAAACATAAATGACTAAAATGTAACCTAAGGCAAACAAAGTGATTATTTTAATAGTTTACCCTTCAATTAATTGCAAAATTAACTAATATCAAAATGGTAAGTAACAAAAATATGAGTGAATTGAGTTACTAAGTACTAAAATTAAATCCAAGTATGCAGAACAATTTAAAACAATAACACAAAATTGTAATTGCAGTGAAAACAGTGACACAAGTTTCAATAACAATGACATGAAAGTTTAGAACATTTATATCCCCCTAACATGTAAATATCTAGAGCAATGCTGGAGAATGTTACAGTAATATTGTGGTTTACTAATTTGTAGGCTTCCCTAGAAGTTACGTTAGACCTTTTGATCACCTTAACACATGTTTATGTCAAGTTAACCTTACGATCACCTTTTTAGACATCGTTCCTAAGGATTATGCAAGATAACAATATATTTCTATACCACTACAAATTTAATTACTAGACGAATTAAACATTCACCTTTCAAGTGACGTCTTGACTTATCTTGATGCAAACCATGCTAGTGACCATATGCTAATATATATACCCGTGGTTCAGTACACTTGATACGCTACCTTACCTTTAAACTGATTTATTTGCCGAAGCAATACCTCAATTCTTGTATCAAGAAAACCATGCAACCCATAATCAGTGCTCATTACTTATCTACATAATAATACTAAGAAGAAGAAGAAGCTCATTTGGAGGGGAAATCTAGTCAAACGAATACAGTTAGAAACTGTAAAATACATATCTCAGTGCAGTCTGTCAAGAACTCTTTCAACTACTCTTTGAAGAAGAATCATCCCACTCAATTCCTTCGAGATGCTTCCCAAAGTCGACGTTCGATGCCCAATTTCCGAAGCTCCACCAGTCCTTCCTCAACTAAACAAAAACAAGAAAAAACATAAGTGCTTACTTGCAAGAAAGATTGGGTTCGGTCTTGTATATGCAAGAAAATAATTGACATTTTTAAGTTCAAAGTTTAGAGAGTGAGAAACATTGCACCAATACTTCCATTTGAAGAAATTAATGCTACAATAGATATTACCATCAACAGCATCATGTGAACTTGGTGAATGCACAGAACGGCTGATCCAAAATTTAAGTCGCTCTTTGGCTGTATCCTCCTCTATGCCATGGGATTTGGCTCTTCTCCAAAAATATGTAAGCCATGCCTATACGTTATGTTTTATAAATGGTCAGCCAGATAATGCTATATTCCTCTTTCTAAGAGTCAAACAGGACACACAAAATACTAAAGGGAAAATGTTATTGCACACTGTACAGTGACCACTGCTTAACCAGGAACCATTTAACTATTTAACTAAGTGGCTAATTAATTTAAAGTAAAACAAATTGAGAATACAATATTTAAGCTCAGCAACATGCCAAACAGGTCTCATCCCTTGTTGGCAAGAAAAACAATACGGACAAGAATATGGAAATTCCAAAATTTGAAGCCGCTGCAATTTCGACACACATAAAAATACATATTATTTATTGGGTTTTATAAACAGACTAAAGGCATGTAGTTGGGCGAGGATAAAGTTAGTGCCTCCAACAATTAAACAAAACCGTTTAACAGGAAGACCAAGAAATTGATGAACTTTGTGGATAAACATCATTGAGATAAAATTGAAGATAACAAAGAAAGATGACTGACATACCTCCTTGAAGAGAACATCCTCAGACTCCTCTGGACTCAATTCTGCAATAAAGCGTACCGGTCATTCTTGTGATCGCAAGTTTGGGAACATGGGAATACAAAGAAACAAACAAGACAGCAACTAAATAAATAAATTAGACTTACCAAATGCCTCCATAAACTTTGGATCACGTGGTGACTTGATATCTGAAAAACATGCCAGTAAGAATTCAGTCAGATCAGAGGAGACAGCTCTAGGCAGTTAGAATGGGTTGAGGTTAAAAAATGCGTTGAATTAGAAAAATTGCAAAGAAAAGAGTTTGAAAAAAGAAAAAAAAATAAAAGAACAACCAACCAGCCAAGCAAACAAACTATTTTAAAGTAATCAGAAAATTAAGCAAAGATGTTACAGAGTGATATAGAGCATACCAGACAATGAAATTCTAACCGAACTTGCTCTTCTCTGTTGGGCCAATGCATTCACGATGGCTTCCTCAACCTTCAAAAACATAGACAGAATTAAACCAGTGGAATGCATGTAGCATCTTAATTCCAGAAATGCACCACTTTTTTCTTTTGGATGGGTTGGGAAGAAAAGAGGGGAGTACCTTTAAGGATGCAAGCTCCTTCAAACCCATTTCAACTGAAAGCATACTCTCAATATTTCCTTCTCCAGTCAGGTCACTCAAATCCTCAACAAGTTTGCTCCTCTTTTCATTCTCATCATCACCTGCTCGACATTGTTATAGTCTAAAAACACGAAAAATGTGTATGACAGGACAAGAGAAGGATGCCACTATCTAGTTAACCACAAAGCATAAAATTATTTATTTACTAGCCTTTTTCAGAGAACTCCTCCTTAGCTTTTTGTCCAGCAGAAACAACCACCTCAAAAGGAAGAGGAGCTAATGATGACCAGTACTCATGCTTAGACACAGCGATATCTGCACAGATCCCTATAAAGCACAAGAATGAGGTGAAACAGTAGGGCTTAATGATGGATAACTGAATAAGTGCAATGGAGTTATAATTGTCAGTTTGAATATATTATTACCACATTCTCAACCTTTAACAACTTGACAAGGGGCAGGATGAAGTAAAATTTCTTTTACAAAAAACAAATGACCGTAATTCATTCATGCCCTTTAAAATGACTGTCGAATGATTCAACAAGATTTAATCAACAGAGAGTGAATGGTGCATTTCTCTTCACAACAAATATAAGTTACCAGTAACTACCATATCTCACAGCTAAGCCCCAGTAACGAGCAAGCCAACACCTCTTAAGGACAACTTCTTCCTGAAATTCAAATGCACAAGGTAATTGATCTTCTAATAAAAAGTGGGCTCCTTAAATTTTGAGGCAATATAAGAACATACCATCTCTTTTTGAGTCAATACCATTCTTTGAGTCATTGAACGAAGGGCTTTTACTTCAGATTCAGCTCCATGAAGCTGCCTTACAATGGCTGTTGCCTCATCTTTAGCATTCTAATTCAAGCAAAATAAATAAAGCATAAGAGAATATGGAATAACATGAGCGGAAGTTATTATATTCATTTAAAAGGTGAGAAGATTATAATACAGGAAGACTACTGGCTGATATTTACCTCAACTTCAGATCTAAAAGACAAAATCTCCTTGTCTACAACATCCTTAGTTTGTTTTGCATCCTTAAGTGCAGCCTGGGAAGATAAAAGAAAAGGAAAAGAATGATTCTTTTTTTTTTTTTTTTTTTGCATAAAATTACAAGAAAAAAATTGCCATTTCCTATTCTCAGAAGGAAAAATGTCAAGATTACCACAATAGATGCAACACAAAATTCAACACAGTTTGTGCTATAACAACAAACCTGAGTCTGCCTAGCTCAAACCAACATTTAAAAAACTTAAAAAAGAGAAAAAGAACCAAAAAACTAAAATATAGCTGGGAAGCCTAGAATTAATCATCTATCCACAGATAGAGCAGAATCCAAATTCTGAAATACCTCTCTTTGACGCAATGCAGCCTCTTTTCTGTAGATGGTAACACAAGATGTTAGAAAAAGATAAATAAAACCAAAGTGGATAAAAAAAGGTATACATTAAGGTTGTTTGAACCAAAATCTACCTGCTTAACAGTTTGGCTTCCAAAGATACCCCTTCACCAAGAGCAGCAACCTAAAAGCTCGAAAAAGAAAAATTAACAGGTAAAAACACATTTATCTAATTATGATCCCTTATAGTTACTACTCATTTTTAAAAAGCTAGTTTACATTATCACACACGTTACATGTGAATTTATTTATTAAGTTCTATAATTTATTAGATGATATAATTTTCAATAATGTAACTAATGCAAATAATATTATTCAAAATAAATACTTCTTAATAATGTAATTAATGCAAAGTAATATTATTCAAAATAAAATCTAATAAAAATAATTGATATGTACAAATTATTTTATTAATTCAAATATTATAATAATAATAAATTCTTAATCATTATTAAAGCATTTTTACAATACTAAAAAAGTTTACATATAATAAATAACCCTTTAATTTTCATTTTTCCCTTAATAATATAATCAATAAATCAACCATCATAGTTTGTTGACAATATATAATTAATATAATATGTTATATTATATAAATGTATTATTTATAAAATCATATTTATGAAATATAAAGATATTTATTATATAAATAATTAAATTTTGATTTTAAAACTAAAGTAGAATTATGTTTTTACTTTTTTGGTTAATGAAAAAAAATACTTTAAAATAAAGTAATTTGATAAAAAATTTTAACTTTTTTATTTATTATCATATAAACGCATTAAACAAAAGTGTTTTAAAAGAATCAAAATTCTTTTTTATACCTGTGATAAATCTAGTAAATAATAAAAACCATTTATATAATAAATTACATAAGTTATTATTTATAAAATTATACACATGAAATATAAAGTTATTTATTATATAAATAATTAAATTTTAATATTTAAAACTAAAGTAATATTTTTCACTATTTTATTAATGAAACATAATACTTTAAAGATAAAATATTTCTATATAAATTTTAACCTTTTTAAAATTATTATATAAATTCATTTAACGGAAGTGTTTTAAAAGAATCAGAATTCTTATTTATAAATATGATAAATTTTATAAATAATAAAAAATATTTAAAATGACAAAACAGTAATATAATCAACAATGAAGGATATATTACTAGTTCAATAGTTTCTTCAATTTTGTGATTTTATATATATTACGAATAGAGGATATAAAGTCCAAAAAATTTAATGAAATTTTTCATTTCTGGTTTTATTAATATTTATATCAACCGATACAATTTAGAGCAAATTACCTTTTTTGTCACAACTTTTAGAAATTTTCTAGTTTGAACATGCAAAACTATGAAAGATTTTGGCCACCTAACAAAAATATGCCATCTAAGCAAACATATCATGACACAAAAATCCAAATGGCAAGGCCAGTATTTTTTAACCAATAAACTGTCAAGTGACCAAAATAATAACATTTATTAAAATTGGTGACCAAATGTTGAACAAAACCTTCCAAAAGTTTAGCAACCAAATTGGTTGTTTGCCCTTGCCTTGTAGTAGCAAGGGAAAAAGGAAACCATAAATAAAAACAAAAAGGAAAAAGTCAATTTCCATGTTACCTGTTTCTCAAGCTCTTTGACTCTAGCCTCCACTTCCTTGCACCTTTCTTCCTCGAGTCTGAGCTGTAAAGTTCATCCAAGAATTACTAATGATGTGGTTTAAGGAAGATAACAACAACCAAAAGTATTAAATTTTAAAGATGAGTCAAAGAGAATCTAAAACTCTAGAAAACGTGGAGTTACAGAAACTTGTAGGTTCAGGGTTAACCTATGAGTAACCTTGGAGAGCTTCGGAAGCCTAAACCTAGAGTTACATGCGTGAAAAGGAGAAAAGTGGTGCAAAGCGCCAATGATAGGACTTGATTGTGAGGTGATTTAGATAGCTTGAACGATCAATGCCATGGTTTGTTGTGGTGAGAAACCTTAGGTTTCCTTGAAGCCTTGAGAAGCATATGTCCGAGGTTAGTCGACATGAGGCCTAAACATGGAAGCTTAGGGATCCTATACCCACAGTTAGGTGACGAGGGACCTTGAGGCTTGAGGAGTCTTATGCTCAGGGTTACTTGGCTAGTCGGAGGAAGTGAGGCACCACTCTCTAAGGTTAGGTAACAAGGGTCCTTGGGACTTGGGGAGCATATGCTCAAGGTTACATAGCTTGCGAACTTTTCAAACTTGAACTTCCCAAACTACTTGAACTCCTTGAATAAGCCATATGAGAAAGCGAGGCACCACTCTTCGAGGTTAGGTAACAAAAGGCCCTGGGGCCTAAGGAATCTAAATCTGAGGTTATGGCACGACTAACAAACTTGCCGAATTGCTCAAACTCCTTTCAGGGACAATGAGCCGTGAGGGGTTCAAGGCAACACCTTTAAGGATTATGTGATGAATAGGCTTGGACTTCAAGAGCCTAAATCAAGGGTTCCTTCTCGCTAATAGACCTCTCTTGAGCTTCTTAGACTCATCTTGAAAACTTCTGAGAAAAAATGTTGAATTAGTGCACATTGGAGATTTTACCTCCAACAAACACTTCGACGATTAAGTGAGCAATGTCATCAAACTTAAATTTTTAGAAAGGAAGTAAAGAACGTCTAATCAAGTGATTTGCTGACTTATAACATGAATTCAAATGGCAATAGTGCTTGCTATAGATAAGAGGCTTTGAAGTAATCTAGGTGTCAAGTGTCACACCCATATTAGGGGCTTGTGAAGTGGCTCCAATGGGTGCACCTTGCACTCCCTACACCCCAATTCGACTTCTTTCGAGTCAATCTTTCGAGGTTTGCATGTTCATTGGATTATTCCCTAATAATTCTCATCAAAACAAGGTTGCTAACAGAATAAATAAACTTCTTGAAATAGCCGTCTTTCTCAAATGAGTATTTTGAAACAATTTTGAGATGCAATTTTAATAGCTTGTTTTTTTATTAATCATATGCCCCCTTCGATACTCAATGGTGATATTCCTTGCAACATCATTTTCTTTCAAAATCTTTGTTTACTTTTGAATTTAATATATTTGATAGTACATATTTTGTTCATGTTATTCGTCCATGGGTCACTAATTGGATCTAAAGCCTGTTCCTTAGATATTCTCGACTTCAAAAAGGTTATAGATGTTACTCTCTTGATCTTAAATACTATCTTGTTTCTACTAATGTTAACTTTCTTCAAATTACTCCTTTCTTGATTAAACTATTTACAATAGTCAATAGGAGGAAGATGATCTAATGGATAACACTATAACTTGGCCTACAAGTTCTACAGTTACTATTGCACTAGATCAAACAACCACTCAACACCTATTGTTCTTGTCTATTTAAGACAAGAACCTCATAACTCATGTCTTCTACTCATCTCTTCGTCGAAGGATCCCTTCTCTTGTGATTCTAATCCCAAACTTGATCTATCTCCCTATGAAAGGGTAAATGTCAATGTACTTATTTCATCTTTTATTTTTTAGGACAATTTGTCTTTTGCTTCCAGCTCTTTTATTGCATCCTTAGATTTTGTTTCAATTTCTTAGATTATTGATGAAACATTGTCCCATCTTAGCTAGCATGATGCAATGGTACAAGAGATGGTGACTTTAGACGGTAATAGTACTTGAGATTCAATAATCTACTAGCAAATAATGTTTTATTCCTAGCCTTGGGTTTAAACCCTAAAGATAAGTACTAACCCTACTCATCCATAATATATCTCATACTTAATAAGTAAAGCTGAAACAATAAAATATTAATGAATAAAGCTCTTGCATCAATTAAATTGCAATCAAATGGCATTAGAGCTCACACTACAGGTTAAATCGACCAAGAATAAGATTTGCACACCTTATCTATGACATTCTCGTTTTCTTCCTGCAGCATATCTAGCTGTATGACAAATAATTATCAGTTTCACAGATTGCAAATTAAGAATGCATTTAATTCTGTGAATGACAAAAATGAAAATTTATGTTACTAGAGTGTGATTAGCATACTTCATCTCGAAGTGCAGAAGCCTCACGGTAATCTCCTGTATCTTTCAAGTTAAACCCAATGTCTGATGTGAATCTGCATTCATAGATATTTACATAGTTTATTTGCTACATAAATAACTATAAAGATATTTCACTTAATAGCTAGTACTTTCCATACAAACTTACAAATATAAAAGTATGCTTTTTGTTTGAATGGCGTAAGAATTAATATAACATATATATTTTTAAAAGGAAAAGGTGATTGCTTTCAAAGCAATAATTCAATAGTATCGCTTAATCAAGATGGTATAAATTCCTGCTACCAAAATTTGATATTCAACATACAAATGCTAAAAGACCATAAAAAAAAAAAAAAAAACCAAGCAATACACCCTAGAAAGTAGAAATAAACAATGAACTAGTAGGTATTCTGATTTATTTGATTATCTAGAAAGTCCTATGATGAAAGAAGGAAACTAATTTTCTTGGCTTTGCTTTTGTTAGTCTGAGTGTGAGGCTTTATGTTCACTGCTACTTTTTATACCTTTTCTCTGGTTGTCGGTTTTTTGGAGACTCAGAAGGTAGAGATACAGCAGTCCTCAGTGATGTTTTATTGGGCGGCGGTACAGGTGGTGCTGTGCGAAGAGACATTGATGACCTTCCAGTTGATGTCGATCGAACTGATGGTGCTTCCTCTACCAAGTTCCGCGCTAACTAGTCCCAAAGTATCAGATATTCTGGTGAGACCTCCATATACCCTAGTAAACTAAAACATCTAGTTTGGAGTTTAACATTAGCAATCGATGCATAAAACATTATTAGATTAACCATTACCCACGCTATTATTTTGCATTTATTAAAATCCTCCTCGTACAAATCTTACCAACAAATTTTTTGATGGTATACAATCTGAATTTAGAAGAAATCACAGAACGTAAAGCAAGAGAATTTACAACACAATGCAACTAATATCAACTTTGTGCCGCATTGAACTCAGAGATCAAATCCGATCTCTGCTTTTATTAACATTCTCCTAATACAAATTCCTCAGCGACAAATTTCTCGATCAAACACAAAATCCAAATTTAGAAGAAAATACTAAACGTGTAGCAACAGAACTTAAGACAGAATGCAACTAAAATCAACTTTGCGCCGTATCGAACTCAAAGATCAAACCCTACTTCAAAGAAAAAGCAAACGAGCAAAAATAGAACAGTAAGAATTTAGCAAATGAAGTAAACCTACCGCAGGTGAAGGAGATCTCCCGATCCTCGTAGAGTTAAGAGCGGTTCTATTACCGACACCACCAGCCGCAGCGGCGGTGTTTTTTCTAGACAGAGCGAGAGGAGGTGGAGCACTGTACCGGAAACCTAGATCGTCGCCGTCATCTTCTTCATCATCATCGTCAGTGGTTTGCGAAGCCATGACCTGAGCCAGCCGCTGAGCCGCAGCTTTCGCGGCGAAGTTTTGCGTGCGCTTTATGCTGGAAATGCCAGTGGCGGAGGAAGAACGCGCGTGGCGGGGTTGGTTATGCGCCGGCGACAATGCAGGTGACTCAACACCGCCACCAGTGCTCCCCGTGCCCGAGTGACTACTCCACCGGCGCGTGTAGCTGGGGCTCTCCGTTCGCTTCCGGTCCATCAAACCGAAGTTACTAAAACTGGATTCTATTCTGTTTCTTTTCTTCGTAACAACAGTAATAATTAACAATATAATTAAAAAAGAAAGTGAGTGAAGGCAAGCCTAGATCTTTGTGGAAGGAGAGTAGCAAGAGTAAGACAGAAGACAGCCATGTTTTAGAGATAGACGGGAGAATCTCTTTCATATATTATTTTTTAAAATTTATGTTTTGCTTCCATGGTATAGAGATCTGCATGGGTGGGTCGGGTCGGGTCGAGTTCGGTCGGATTCAACTAAAAATTTAGACTCATTCATAGGGTTCAGGTCAGGTCAGGCTTAAAAAATGGGCCTAAAATTTTACTCAAGCCCGGCCCATATAAAAATGTTAAAATTCGGGTCCGACCTGTCCGTATTAATTTTTTATATTATTTTATATAATTTTTAAATATATATAATACATCAAATATTAAAAAAATCAAAATAAATATTTTACAACAAATTGAAAATAATTTTTTAAAAAATATGTAAACTTAAATAACATTAAGATAGATGCAACTTAACAAGCAAATACTTCTAAAATAATAACAAAATTAACAAATACCTTTAAAATAATAACAAAATTAACAATAAAATAAGTTTTATACAATATCCAAATAATAACAACAAAATAGTAGAAACATAATAGTAATATGGTAGCAAAATAGGGAGAAAACAACAAGAAAATAACATTCAAAAACAAAAAAGATAGCAGATTTTTTTTGTCATTTAGTGAATTCGGGCAGGGCAGGCCCAGGCCCGGGCCAAAAATACCTTACCCGAGGCCCAGCCCATTCTTTAAACGGGCCTTATTTTTTGTCCAAGCCCATTTTTTGGGCCTATATTTTTGCCCAAACCCTCTCACATTTCGGGCGGGCCTTCGGGCTGGGCTGAGCCGCCCGGCCCATGCACACCTCTACCCTGGTTAGACTCGATTTTTTTATTTCAACTGCACGATTTAAATAAAAAAACCAATATTGTAAAATAATTTCTCCTTAAATTACATGCATTTGGAAATTAAAATCTAGATTTGAATTTGTTATTTTGTTTAGAAATTTAAAATAATTTAAAACTAAATTTAGATTTTAATTAATTTTAAGTCTTAAAAATATTTTTTAAAAGTTTAGTTATTTAAGAAGAATTTGAACATTATTGTTTGAACTGGTCTAGATTAGTCAGTTAGACAGCAAACCTGTCAAGATAGTAGTTTGGAGAAAAGCATTAGATCAGTTGACTTAGAGACCGATATGGATCAGTTGATTAGACGATTGAACATTTTTTTATGAATTTTTTAATGATTTGTTTAATAAAATCGGATGGATTGATCAAATCGGTCGTACCAGTCAAACTGATTGAACTGGTTGAATTGATTGAACCAATTGGGCCAGCAAACTAATGGTCCAATTATGAAAATTATAAATTAAAAGTTAGGGTTTATAAATTAAATTTGTGAAAATTATGGTATAACTAAATTTGTGAAATTTATGGTATAAATGATTTTTTTGAATATTTATATTGTATTAAATTAAATGCATGAAGTTTCGTCACTGTTTTCAAAATTAAACTGAATGATCGATTAGACCAATTGGATCGGAAATTGGTCGAGGTATTAGTCCGAAAAAGGGGTTAGATTTGTTGACTTGTGAACCAATTAAATTGATTGGATAGGTCAAACCGATGGTCAAACTAGTTTTTATTTGTAGTTTTTATTTTTAATAATTCATTCAATTAAATCAATTAGATCAGTCGAACCGATTGAACCGAGATTGATAATTTGGCCGGTTTGCCTACTAGTCTAATTTTGAAAACTTTAAGCTTCGTTGATGATATATTATAAGTAAAATTAATTATTTATTATTTGAGTTTTGAAATAACTATAAAAGAAGAGAGAACAAATAAGTTCTCATGTTTTTTAATTAGTTTTGTATTTTGAAAATTTTTTTTCAATTCCAATATTTAACCATTATGGAATTGGATTTGGATTTGTCCAAATTCAAATTCAACTTTTTTATTTGTTATCCAAATAAAAAATTTGGATTTAAAAATAAGTTTTAACCATACAACATTCAAAAAATTATATAATAGCCATTAACTTTATCAAGTTATTACATTTTTATCACGTGTCCATTAACCTCCCTTAAAATTAAAAAAAATATAAAAATATTTTAAATAATTATAAACAATTTCCAAAAAAAAATATGTACCTTCTTTTCTTCCTATCGCTAACCCATCATCTACCTTATTCTTCCTCCCATCCTTACTTTATTGTTGTTTAGTGGTCTTCATCGACTAGCAATGGCACCTATCTAACCATATATTGAATGAGAATGGTAGCTTTGATTTTTAAAATATTTTGACATAACAAACTATTCAGATGAAAATATTATGATATACCAAACTATTAAGAATTAAATTACACTTTCAAACCCTTAAAGTTAAGTGAAAACTAATTTAATAAGCTTTAAAATGTTTTCTAGTGTTACAAAATCACAAAAACAAGTTTACAAAATGCATTGAACCTTTACAAAGTGCTTTTTAGTAATCTTAACACCCTTCAAAAATGTTTTAAAGTATTTTCCAAGTTTTTTTATGGCTAATTATCAAATACCATGTATTAAGGTATCAATATTTGACCCTATTTACTGATACCCAAGCTTGAAGTATCTATACATTGCAAAGTCAATAACCAAAAATACATTTTAGAGAAGCAGGGTATCAATACATGTGCTTGAGGTATTTGCACCTACTCTTGAGGTATTAGTACCTGCCTTAAAGGTATCAATACCTAGACACTTCTAATGGTCACTTTTATATGAGGTATATTTTCCATATTTGTGTGCATTAATACCACTGCTTGTAAGGTGTCTTAAATTCGTGAATTTAAGACTTCTAATGGTTACAAAACTCCTGCCAACAACCCTACACAAGACGTAGAAGACGATTAAATGCAATATGCAAATTAGTTACCGAAGTAATCTCAAACAAAATAAAATAATCGAACTCACTTACATACATAATACTTAAACCACGTTTACAGGGGTGTCATGTTTCAATGATGATGGTCAAGCGAAAACTCAACGAAAATGAGCTTTGGAACAACATTTAGGGCAAAAACATAAAAAAACAGAGGACAAATATCAATACTTGGTCCCAATGTATCGGTACATTGACTAGAAATTCACACAATTAGCTCTAAGGATCCATGTCTCGATACCTTAAAGACAATGTATTGATACCTTGGAACTTGTTTAAAAACAAGTCCTAATTTCCATGTACTACTAACATAGAATGTATCGAAACATTGAAACCATGTATAGAAATCTCTTAAAAAGTACCAATACCTGGGTATGAGGCTTTAATTCCTTATCCCAAAACCCAAAAATTTGCAGAATTTTAATAGCTTAGGACTTTCAAACATGACTCAAATTTGCACCAAATAAGTTCTAACATATATGCACACGTATTTGACATATCAAACCAAGTCTAAAACACATAAAATCATGCATATTAACACAACATCAATTTTGATTACAAAGTTCAATTATAAGCGTAAACATAATAACAACATACCATATAAGCACTAAAAAACCAAAACCAACATAACGATCCAATAATTAATCAACAGTAGACAAAAATCACACTAGGGTCCTAATACATGCCCAAACTATAACAAAAGTTTAAACTTAGTACAAAATCACTAAGAATAGTCGAAGTTCCCTTTCTTGATGTTGCTTGAGCCCCAAAAAAAATTCAAACTTCAAATACCTACACACAAAAAACAAATCCGTACATTAAGTAAGCAATGATCAATGGTGCAAATCAATTCTAGATATACCATATGTTAGAACTAAATTGCTATACATATAAAACTACATAGAAATCATAATCTCAGCAACTTACATTCTTTTAACAAGCTCCGCTTAACATGCTTTTAACAAGTACACTAGATAGCATTAAGGCATAATAGTTGTCTCAACAATGCATCATAGATCCATTACAAGTTTTCATTTCAATATAGCATAAACATATCCAAATTTTTATCATGAAATATTATATTACAATTTCCAATCTCATTATGTAATGATTCGATTTTTTATGGTGTCAAAAAATTTGATTTCGAGGTTGAAACTTCTTAAACCAAGCTAGGTCGAATATTAAAATAGGAAGTTTATCAGACGACTATGAAAATTACAAATAGAATTATTAAACACATTGTTAAATATAGTATAAGGACTAAATTGTAAAATGGCTAAACTAGAAGATATTAGATGGGAGATTAAACCAATGACCTAAATGAGAATAAACCATACTAAACTATGGTTAGTTCTTTAACTTGATCATGTCCATTATCCTCTACCCTTGGTTTCATGAATGAAGTTTAGCCATTAATTTGTATTATTATAATTTTTTTCTTAGTTGATTAAGCTTAAAGATATATATATATTTATATAGACACATACATGTTAATAGTGGGAGAGAGAAAGAGTTTAAGCTTCACTTTCATTTCTTCTCCACCATTCATAAAGTAAAAAAGGAAGAAAAAAATTTTAAGTTTTCCTTACCATTGTTGTAACATCCTTAAAACTCAATAAGTTGTGAACAGGATTAATTTGAGAATATATGAGTTAGAATTTTTGAAGTAAATAAAATAAGAATTTACCGTGTAAGTAAAAAGGATAGATGGATACTAGAGAGAATTGAAAAAACTCGTGTGTTGAGAAAAATAAATATGGGAATAGAGGAAAATTATAAGATAGTGAAAAGTGTTGTGCAAAAGTGTGAAAATTAAAAATATAAATGATTAAATTGAATTGAAAGGAGAAACAGGATATTAGAAGTATAATTTTTCCAAAAGTAAGTATGAATCAAGGATGAAATTTTAGAGATTTCCAATGGTCAAAATGATCATTTCTCAATTTGGATAATTATCAATTATTGAGGTGTAATAATTAAAGATTATTTGGTGTTAAAAAATGATTGCTTGAAATTTATTATTATTTTATAATTATTTTATTATTAGATATTTTTATTAAATTAATTAATGGTTAAGTAATTGGAAAAGATGAAAAAAATCATATTCGTCCTCTCCATCATCTCACACCACTTTCCATGAAAGAAAACAAGTTTTTTTTCTTTACAATTTGACCATTTTTCTTGAAATTGAGAAAGAAATTCTTGAATTACACCAAATTTTTTAGTAGAATCAAGCCTCCAACAATCTAGTGAATTTTAATATCAAGATAAAAGCTTGTATGTTCATGTCTGAAGAGAGAGAAAATCAAGTTAGGGTTTGAAAACAAGAGAACAATGTAAGAATATCAAGGTTTCACCATATTTTTAGGTTTAATCTTGTTAGATACGTATGGAAGTGATGTTAAAGTAGAGACTTCTATGAAAATTTTTATGTTCTTGACATGTTGAAAAAAGAAATTGAGAAAGTGAATCAAATGATAAAGAGAAAGGGAGAACAAGTGATTTGAAGTGGAAAAATAGGTAAGTTCCATGAATTCTTTTGTTACCTATAACACCCCTTACCCGAGTTATCACCTTACCCGAGCACGAGGCATTACCGAACAATATCACCATCATTCATACATAATCGAACCACAAATTTTTGTTCCAATTTAAAACTTATTCATAAAATACCATACAACCCTTAAAGTGGGCCTACGAGGCCCAAAACATGGTTTGGGAAGGGTCCGAGAGCAAACCGAACTTAGAAAAATTTTGGAAAATTTGACCTAATACAGGGCACACGCCAGTGTGAGATAGGGGCACGCCCATGTGGGCAGGCCGTGTGGTCACACACGCCCGTGTTCCCTACCCGTGTTGAATTATTGAAAAATTATTTTTCATTTCGAACCTATAGGGGTTTTCACACGGTCAAGCACACGCCCGTGTCCTTTGCCCGTGTCCATCACACGGCCTTGACACGCCCGTGTAACCTCCTCGTGTGAAAACTGGGACATTCTGTTTATAACGTCAGCATGCCATTTTGGTCACACGGCCACGAGACACGCCCGTGTGACCAGGCCGTGTGACGTCCTTAAACTCTGAAATTCCCATGCAAGGTTTACACGCCATACACACATGGCCGTGGGGGCTAGCCGTATGACCTTAAGTTAGGCTATTTTTCAAGCCATTCTTTGCCCCAATACACATAAAAAAACACATTTTTAGGCATCAAAATGACTCCATTTACTCATCTATCACCCATTTCAAATTTTATACTCACAAACACACTAAGTATTCCATGAAATCTCCTCATAATGATAGATAAACAAAATATTATTCATCAATGGCTAAATCACTTAGCCTTTGATTACAAAATGACTTATCCCATGACAATTACCATAACCAAACCAAGTTAACACCTACAACCTCACTAAATCCCTATACATGCCATAGTCTAAGAGTTTGTTTCACTATACCAAAAGATAATGTCAATAGTGTGGGTGATCCTCCGACTCGATCCGATCCCGAGTTAGCTTGACTAAATATATAAAACAAGGGAAAAGAGAAATGAGTAAGCTTCAAAAGCTTAATAAGTTTATATGTAAATAACTAACATTAAGATAACATTTAGCCACACCAAGGATATCTCTCATATACCATCTTACCACCCAAAACTTACCAACTTTCCCACACAATTCATACACATTATTTCTACCTATTTAAGTCCACATGCATTTTTCCACAAATTCACTTGCCCAAAGAATACACCTGCACACACACATCGAACTACCACACCAAATCTCTTTAGTGAGCATTCCCATTGAACTTTTCGAATTAACATTTGATACTCGGTGGAATTTTCCATTCATGATTCCACCAACACGTAAGCTCGGCTCTCAGGTACACATGGTGAAGATCACTTTATCACCCATGTCACCTAGCCATTTAATCTTGTAGCCCTTGTGTGCACATGGTGAAAGTCACTTTATCACCCATGTGACTTAGCTACATAGGACATTGCTCTCATGTACACAAGGTGAAGTTCACTTTATCACTCATGTGACATAGCCATTAAGTCCCACAATCCTCATTTGCACATGGTGAAGGTCACTTTATCACACGTGTAGCTTAGCCATTGAGCTCCATATCCCTCGAGTCTACATGGTAAAGATCACTTTATCACACATGTGACTAAACAATATTTTATCCGTATCACCTGTTATTCCAAAGGTTCAATCGGGAACTCTTATTCCCAACACATTCAACTTCATAGAAGATTTTCAATATCAACATTTCATAATATCCATTAGAATTATTAATGTACAAATAAAACAGACACATTACTTACATATAAACTTACTTTAACAACAAAAAGCGGTATTTTGCAAGTTAATCCGAGACCTTACCCTTACCTCGGTCAAGGTTGATTCCTCGATCTTTTCGATCTATAATGACACATTTAACTCGTTTAATGCACACATTACTCAATTTAGCCCAAAATCATCCTATGATAATTTTTACCATTTTACCCCTAACTTTGTAAAATTTTACAACCAAGTCCTTAGGCTCGTAAATTGAAATGTATCAATTCTCTTGGTTACCCAAGCCTAGCCGAATATCCATAGCACTCAAAACAGCCCATATTTCTCATCAACTTATGCTTTTACCACTCAATTTATTAACTTTGCAATTTGGTCCTTTTAGGGACTTTCATGAAAAATCACCTAGTAATCATAGTTTACCACACCCTAAACCTTCATATTCTACCATTAGACATTAAAATACTTGCATGTCATACATAGGTAAAATTTTTGACATCAACCCTAACTTAAAATAATGGTAGAAATAGCTAGAGCAAGCTACGAGGATTCTAAAAATACGAAAAAATAAAAAAGAGGCTCGTTTGCACTTACTATGAGCTTGAGAAGTTGTCAAAACCCTAGCTATGGTGACTCTTCATATTCAGCCAAGGGGAGAAGATTATGAACACATTTTGGCCTTATTTTCCCTTTTTATTTCTTTTAATAACTAATGACCAAAATGTCCTTCATTAAAAACCTTTGATATTCCACCATTCCTTGGGCATTTTTGTCCAAACGAAGTTAAAATGGTTTAATTACCATATAAGGACCTCTAATTTAGAAACCCAATTCATCAAATACCTTTATGGATTAAAATCCATATTTTTCACCTATTGCAATTTAGTCCAACATACCAAATTGGACATGTAACCAATAAAATTCACACACCAAAATTTCACATAATTATCCAAACACCCAATAAACATCAAGGCTAAATTGAAATAATATTTTAAACCTTGGATTCATGGTTTCAAAACCACTTTTTCGTTTAGCCCCTAATTCGGGCTGTTACTTACCTAAGGACTAAATTGTGAGACATGTGAAATTATAATTATAATAGTAAATAAAAATTAATAATATGTACAATAAACAAAAATATATGATTTAATTATATATGTGTTCATGAAGAATAATTATTAAAGTTAGTTTGTGATAACATATGATATAAGTAATAGTGTTTGTGAGAATGAAAATCATGGTAATTTTTAAATTAGAGAAATAAAGGTAACTCAAGCATTCAATGCATGATAAGTAGTAAAGTGTGAACTAAATTGTGAGAAATGCAAAGTTTAATTATAATAAGTAATGAGGAAATAAGAAATTATCTAGTATGAAAGTGTGAATGAATATCATGATATGTAACACATGGATATCTTTATTGACCTGAAAATTAAGAAAAGTTAAGATTAAATTGAATGGATTGGTGAATTGTTGAGCTCTACCGTGAAATTTAGTAATTTTAGTGGCTGAATTGTGATTGATTAGGTCTCAATTCTGGTTTGGTTAGGATGGAATTGACTGGTTTTATAGTAGGAGACATAATGATTAGCAATGATTGGCTATAAAGAAGTAAGAAGACCGTGGCAACTTTTGCTATAAAGGAGGAAATGTTTCTCCTGAATCTAGCTTATAATTTCCTCGCCTACAACATCTTCTTTGATTGCTCCAAAGAAAAAGAAGAGGAGGTTCAAGAAAGCTCTGCATGAAGTGGTAAATATGAAGTTTGAAGTCTAGGAAACCAAGAATTTGATAAACTGGTAAGCTTTAAGCCTCCCTATACTTGTGGATTAGAGAAAAGAGAAGTAAGGATTATCAAAAAGTTTTTGTATAATTATGGATTATGGGTTTTTAAGGCTTGAGTACCTTCAAGTTAATCGATAAATGATTATTATGCTTAACTGTCAGGACGAAGGAGGCTCTGGCATTTGGACTAGCTAAGCTCTCAGGGATAAAGGAAATAAAGTGAGTTTCTGCACTCTGTCCTGGGTGGTTGATGAGATTGAGTTGTTGAATGATTTGTGTTGTGACTATCTTGGGTTGTTTGATTTTGTCATTGTGTGTACAAAAAATGGTGACTGAGCATGTTGTGTATGCATAATCGTGTATGAGTATGTGAGTATCTGTAAGAATGATCATGGAATGTTAAACCAATATTACATGATGTCAAATATGTGGCATACTTTACATTATGTAACCAATATCTTGATTGCATGAAATATATGATTATATTATATGTGAAGTACAGAGGTAATTTACCTTGACAAGGTAAAGGAAGTTAGGAAAATTTGACGAAATTGGAGGAATGACTACATTGTTATAGGGATACAATGGTGTATGGTTGTGCCGTGGAACGATATCAATTGGCTTGGTAGAATAAAACTGTGATGAAGGTTATCGATTGGTCCTTATGGGCGACATTGTGACAAAGGTTCATAGGTCCTACAGAGCAACACCTCGATAACGATCTGGAGGCTCTATAGGGCGACATCATGATGAATGTATACAGGTCTTACAGGGTAACACCTCAAAAGTGGTTTAGGGTGTAAGACCATAGCTCAGCTATGGGAACCAATGAAGTCTGCCAAAATCAGTAATAGATGAGGGCAATTTAGAAAAAAATGATGAGTAGTCAAGTGATAGTGATTCCTATACCATTGATTTGAAAGATTTAACTGAAGAAGAATTCCCCACAGAATTGTTGAGAGAGAAGTTGGAACAAGTTTATCGAGTAGACAAGTGGAAGTAGTGTAAGGAACCATTAGTCCAACCATAAAATTCTCTGGCTAAAATGGTCCCTTCAATCATTAAACCACTAATATTGGAACTTAAACCGCTCTTAGGGCCTTTAAAATGTAGGTATTAGGCTGACAATAAAATTTGTCATTAATCATTGTAGATGGTTTATTTGTGGAACAAAGAAGACATTATTGGAGGTTCTAAAAACACACAGAAAAGTAATTGGGTGGACCATGGATGGCATCAAGGGGATTAGTCTAGTACTGTGTCAATATAGGATACGAGTGGAGGACGGAAATAAGCCAATAGTGGATGCCCAAAGGTATCTTAACCTATAAATGAAAGAAGTGGTAAAGGAGTTGCTAAAATGGCTTAATGCCAAGATCATTTACCCCATATCTGATAATGAATAAGTAAGCCTGACATAGTGTGTTGCCAAGAAAGGTGGCTTGACATTTGTTGCAAATGAGAAAAACGAGTTGATTTTGACTCGAACTGTAACAATATTGTGAGTGTGCATTTATTACAAGAAATTGAATGGCGTAACCAAAAAAGATTATTTCCCACTACCATTTATCAATCATGTAACAACCCAAACCCGGCCTAGAAGTTAGGCTCGAATCTAGCGATGTCACATTGAAGGGTTACTTTTAACAAATGATTTAGTTAAAAACTTAGTTCGAAACGAAATATACTTAAAAAGAATTTACTTAGTTAAAAATTGAAGAATTTAATTAAACAAATATTTAGGAAAAACCATGTTTATTAAATATAACAGTAACTAAATAAATCCCAAGTAAATAGTGAAATCGGAGTTAAATAGCCTTATTACATCACAGTGAAGAAAAAAATAATTATCGTAAAACACTTAATAAATCTATACTTAAAATCCCTAAGTAGCTTGTAGTGTGGCTATCTCCGAGTCTTCTCCCACTTCGAGCCGTCTACTATGGAACACCTGAAACATTAATAATAAGGGCGTGAGTTTCAAAACTCAGTGTGTATGACCCTTTTCAATCAAATCAATTCAATATACACATATCACATTGGGCCTAAGCCCTAACAATTTCGGTGGTTTGGGCCTTAGCCCACAATGACCTCATATCATGTCAAAATTTCATGAATGCAAATGTTCCCATCCCAAATCCAACCACTACACACCACCCGTACTAGCCCAACACACCTGTGGGGATGTCTACATCAACCCACCCATCTTCTACACTCCAAAGGTAGCACCGGTTGCGGCACTACTCACGTTGCAGCAAGGCTGCTGTATATGTGCGGTGTAGCAAAGCTACTCGATGGCTTGAAAGCCTACGGTGGATCGACAGTCGTCAAGCGACTATGCGATCCTCAAAATACTTCCTCCGTATCATCAAAACCCACCCAAGTGCAACTACAATTCATGAATGCATCATACTCATTTTCACACATTTTCACATATTAAGCACTTAGGGGTATTTTGGTCATTTTACTACCCTACAGGGGTATTTTCATAAATCTACCCTACAGGGGTATTTCGATACTCCTACCCTATGAGGGTGTTTCAGTAGTTCAACCTTACTGGGCATTTTCGTAATTCTACCTTAGAAGGGTATTTTTGTAATTTTATCCTAGAAGGGTATTTTCGTAATTTCCTAATGATACAGATTTTAGTTATGAATTTTGGCCCATCAACAAGTCCTCACGGCTAAGATGAACGGACACTATGCACCAGGTAGGATTCAAGAGAAGAGAAGGTGGGTCACTTGGACCGCTTAAGTACCAAGCTCTTCCTAGATCTAATCCTAGACATGCACACATCCATTGCCACACCTTAGTCTAGCGACTTGTCCATGGGTTTATTTAATTATTTAATTAAGTCTTATGTAAAATTTGAGAGATCAGAACTAGGCCTATAGTCCATTAAAACCCTAGCATGCATTTCTACAATCCCATAAGGTCCACTAGGCCCAATCATATTCATTAAATCCACTAAGTCCCAAGCATGCTTACGTAGCCCATTAAGCCCGATCGCAATCCAATCATACAATCATGCATGTCAATTCATTATACAATTTCATATCACAATTTTGCCACTTTGGGCCCACAAGTTCGTCAGGCCCATTTGGGATTTTAGGATTTTGGCTTTTGCCGATTTTCGTGTGTGTAGTGTATGTACACACCTGATTGACGACCCGCACTACACTATCCTCAGCCTCGACCTACAACCAAAACCATCTTCGAATCAATCCTATACCTTAAACTACAACTTTATCAAATCCCGAAGCCTTACCGTAACCTTACCGTGTACCTTCGACTTTTCTAGCCTTTCCTTAGCAAATATTCTCAAATATTCTTAGATCTGCACCAATACACACATATTATCAACATCAAGTGACTCGTATTCTACACAAGTCACCCCTATCAACCATATTTATATTCGGCCATCTATGAAACTGAAATTTAGAGTGAGTACGCTTACCACTTGCTAGGAATCCTTACACCGCTTGAAATCTTTGAACCCTACCCCTTGTTAATACAGGGTTAATGACAAGAACAAGATTAGATAGCCCTTCGGTTTTTAACAACTCTATTAAGGGTTGCAAATAACAAAGCAGAACTGTGATGAAGGAAATCAAAAGAAATCGGCAAAGGAGATATGAGTATTCAACTTTTAAGAGATTAGGGAAAGAAATTGGCAAAGGGGATATAGGTATTCGGCTTTTGCAAAAGAGGAAAAAGAACTAGAAAGAAGGAGAAGAATGAAGCATTCGGTTTGGCAAAGCAAGAGAACTCTTCAAAAAGAATTCGGCACCCCCTATAAATACCCAAAGCCGAACCCTTAAAATCCCAATTGGCTCTACTTCATCCACATCCCATCTCCTAATTTTTCTCCCCGATAAGCTCTCCTAATCTCTTCCTATATTTTCTCTTCTGATCACTCTCCTTAGATTCCATCTTCATACCACTTCCAACCTTCTAGAAGGCCAAAATTAAACTCCTAAAAATACTAAACTAGGATCCAAAACATAACCAAGGCCCAATACTTTTAGGACCAAAATTCAGGGTGTTACAAATCAAATGCTTATCAGATTAGTAAAACAAAGGGTATTACTATTTCCTTGATTTATATTTAGGATATTATCAAATCCCAATCCATTCGTGATACGAGCTTATTCTCGTGAGTTGATTCGAGTTGTTTATTTACCCGATCATAAAATTAAGTAAGAGTTTCGATGGTTTCTAAGATAGGTTCAAAAATGGAAGGATAGGTTAGAAACAAAGAGGTTTTAAGAATGTTTAAAGGATAGTAAGATGGTTTTGGCTAAGGCTAAGAATGAACCAATATTATAAGTAATATTGACCCGAATATTAAAGGTAGCACTTAGGTTGGAACAGTGAATAGATTTAGAAACCTTGACCCACTACTAAGCTAAGATAGGAACCAAAGGTATGGGTGAATGCCACACTCCGAATTGAAGTGATAAGTTCAGAAACAAGAACGGAATTGACGCCACAAGAAGGACTTGATAAGTCAATTCAGTCAAGAAAGAACTATGAGAGCTAAACACTCACAAGTATGAAAGAAATTCATTAAAAGATCAAAAGTCCTTACAACATGAAATAAGCAAAGTATTTATAGGCTGAACATGCTCCAGCCGAATGGACATAATGTGATCAACGCAATTAAGCTTTAAATGAGTTGAAATGGCCATTGAAGTGACCAACATGTCTTTTGGCAATTCCTAGACCTAGGTGATGCCAACGCTTAGGCTATTAACATTTCCAATCAATTAACCAAATGGACTTAATGAGCTGAGCTGAATCTTGCAAGTAGTTGATCAGCCAAAATGTGTGAACATGATTAGATTCCTTCTTGGGAAGTCAAATGTGTAGCAGCCATTTAACCTTAGTTGTGGCGCACGAACTGTCTCCACGGTGTGAACAAGCGAATTTGATCAGCCTCCAAAATGTGAACATAGTTACAAGCTGATTAGTTTAGTGTGAAAATGCTCATGGCCTTTGCTCTCCACGAAAAGGCACTTGGAGGAGAGTAATCAGCAACCTTTTCTATTAATGCCATCCAATGTGCATGCTAAATACATGTTTCCTCTTTAATGCCATCCTTTGTATTTAGCTAGCTGACCAGCTGGTGTGAACACCCTACAAACACAAATAAATTCGGCTTAAGACATATTCACAACATCATTTAAGTTGTCCAAGCTTTGGACACAATTAAGATGTCTGAACCTAGGACATATTAAATAGTTGTACTAAATAGAACATATTAAATAGACTTAAGACACATTAAAGACTCAAATTAAAATAACTAAACATAATTAATGTTTTATTCCAGCAACCAATCTATAGCTTAAAATGAAAGTTAAAATTCAACTTTGAGTAAGCTGCATGAGACGCATGAAGAGCTGGTCCAAGAATGATCGATATGGCCCACAATAGCTTTTCCCCATATGCGGTCAATGTAGCATGAAATAGCTTCTTTGAACTTTTTGGATCTTACACGGGTGGCCGGTCCTAAAGGAAGCTCAATGGGTTCGATAGCAGCAGCCTTGGTCATGATCGCATCATCCCCCCTCTTAAAGGCGATTTGTCCCCAAATCATTGCCTACATCAAAAGGAGATAGATCAGCCACGTTAAAGCTGGCACTAACACCATACTCACTTGAAAGGTCTAACTGATATGGGTTTTCATTGATCCTCTCTAATACTTGAAAAAGACCATCACCTCGTGGCAGCAGGTTAGACCTTCTTTGTGTGGGGAACCTTTCCTTCTGCATATGAATCCAAACCCAATCTCTGGGTTCGAATATGACTCGCTTGCATCTCTTGTTTGCCTTATGCACATATTACTCAGTTCTTTTCTCTATATTCTTTTTTACTCTTTGATGTAGCTGCTTCACAAACTCATCCTTTCATTTACCATCTACATGCACAATTTGGTTAGAAGGCTAAGGAATTAAGTCTAAAGGAGTTAGAGGATTGAACCCGTAAACGATTTTGAAGGAAGAATGCTTCGTTGCTGAATAAACTGAATGATTATAGGCAAACTCAATGTGTGGCAAACATTCTTTCCAAGTCTTCAAGTCCTTCCTAATGATGGCTCGTAGCAAAGTCGATAGGACCCGATTTACTACCTCAGTTTGACCACTCGTTTGCGGGTGGCACATCGTAGAAAATAGGTGTTTAGTGCCAAGTTTGCCCCACAAAGTTCTCCAAAAGTGACTAAGAAACTTGGCATCTCGATCGGAGACAATGGTCCTTGGAACTCCAACAACTGAACTTTTTCTCTAAAAAACAAATTAGCAATATTCAAAGCATCATCAGTCTTATGACAAGCAATGAAATGAGCCATCTTAGTGAATCAGTCTACAATAACGAAAATAGAATCCTTTCCTCTTTTGGTTCTAGGAAGTCCTAAAACAAAGTCCATGGATATATTGGCAAAGGTGTATACAATCCATGGGGCCATATTTGAACCCTGTGACTGGGTTTGGGTCCATATGCGCAAAGAACGATTTTCAGCCCAGCGTCGTTCCAAGTTACTTCCCCGAGGAGATGGACCCTTCCAAGTGCTTGAACGCATTAATGAAAATTCATATAAACTTGACTTACTGGGTGAATATAATATCAGTCATAGTTTTAACGTTTCAGATTTATCCCCTTTTGATGCAGATTTCGACTTGAGGACAAGTCACTTTAAAGACGGGGGGAATGATGTGAGCACATCCGGGGCATCCTCGAATGCAATTCTTGATTCGATCGAGCTTCCAAAAGGCCTCATGACTCGAGCTCGAACCAAGCAAATTCAAGACGCTTTATCAGCCTTGGTGTTGCGCATTTGGGATGATAACAAGGTCCATGACGTTGGAGGAGCTAAGGACAATGCCTTGAAGACTCCATGCACTCTTTTGCAATACGAACCCAGCTCATTTTCAGCTCTCCATGCTCTTAATTAAGTTTGCTACAGCTCATGCCGAATTCCCTAGCTCAATTTAGCTCACTAAGTGTTTTGACTATTTGAGCTAGCTGAATTTAATATGATAATAATTAATATGTCCAAATTTAATTAGTGTTATTAAGTTGTCTAATTACTAATTTAAATTATAATTATGAATAGTTATATTTTATTTAATTGTGTGTTTAATTCATGTAGGTTCAGCCGAATGTGGAGGTTCATTCATGGCAAGGTGCATGTATGGGAATGTTCATTGAACGGGAAGATACATGCATGGTTCGGTTCAATGTTTGGAGGTCTCACATTCATGTACATGGAGGATTAATTGCATGCAATGGATATTGAAGAATACATCTCCTTTGGACGGCACACATGCATGAATGGAGGACAATTAATGCAAGTTCATGTATGTCTAGGTTCAAGCTCCCTTCCAAGTTCCATGTACAGCCGAATGCATATGGGGGGACTCTTGGAGTTTCTATGCACCTATTCGGCCAAGAGACACCTCTTGGAAGCTTCATGCACTCCATGGCCGAACCTAGACAACCTATTGAGCTCCCAAAGGTTCACATTCATTCAAGTGAATAAAGCTCATACATGAAGCTGTCCAAACACATCCCCATCAGCCGAATCAAGACTAGTTAATTAATGATTTCATTCTAGAACATTCTAGTTAGTTCATGACCGAATTTGCTTAGTCTTCAAGCTAGCTAGTTTGTCTATTCGGCTACTACATGATAGCTTATAAATAGTTTGTTTATTTCATTGTAAAGGGACTTTTGCCAATTTATTAAAAACTTTGTTTTTGTGAGGTTACTTCCTCTCATATCTCGTACAAGTTTCGAAAGACTTATCTAGCATGCTAGTGGCGTCTACTGATCTTGTTTGAACTTATCACCATCCTTGGTGTGGCGTTCACCTGTCCTTCTATCCTATTTATCCACCTTAACAATATAGGAACCGGGGTGACACTTTTTAGTGTTGAATCATTCCTGACGTTAAGTTCGTTAATCCATCCCCACCTTACATCGTCTTGTTCTTATTATTTCTAAACTAAACACTCTATTCAACACCCATCTCTGTTTTCCATAGCCGAACCTATCAATACCCTATTTTCTACTTCGAACCCTTCCGCTTAATCAAGCCTATCCTTTCACTTCTACTTCCAAGACCGAGGCACGAATGACCCTTCTCGTCTACGATCGGGTAACTACGTGCATTCGACTCAACCACCTGAGTCGGATCACATCATTTGATATCAGAGCTATTAAAACGAGAAGTACCGATGTTCGTCGCATCACCAAAATAGGTTCGTGAAAAAAATTTTAAAGTTTCGAAAAAAATTTTGTATTATTATTTCTTTTGTGTCCTTTGTAATTGAAGTTATAAAAAAAAAAGAAGTAGAAAAAAAAAGTGAAAAAAATCGAAGTAAAAAAAAAGTTGGAGTGAAAAAAAAGTTGAAGAAAAAAAAAGTGAAGTATCAAAAGTTTCTGTTATACATCATTTGGTATCTGTGAATCCCGATTTTCAAGTTTCCATTCCATTCCTTCAATTTTCTACCCTTTCTACCCTAACGCCACACTCACAAACCCAAAAAGTTTTCTTTTAGCCTACCCGAACACCTATATATCTTATCCCTTGTAAACAATTTTGAAGCCGACCCCAAAGCACCAAGACGAGTCAAGAGAAACAAAATACGAGGTTACGAGAGTAAGCTTGAATTGAAAAAGGCTAGAGAGTGTGAGAACATTCGAGTGTTGAAAAAGCCTAAGATGAGTGCAAACACGAGTGGAGTGTTCATCAATATTTCTTTGCGAGTGAAATAGTGAGATTTGTGGTGAGGAATCTAACTATTCTTGTTACTTAACATGGAGCATGCCAGAAAGCTTCTTGTTGTTAAAAGAAGCCTTAGTATTCAAAGTCCTGAAAATGAACAACAACGGGAGAATATCTTCCACTCCTGATGTTAAGTCCAAGGGAAAGTTTGTAGCCTGATCATCGATGGTGGAAGCTGTACCAACTTGGTAAGTACCTTAATAGTGGAGAAACTAGGCTTGCCCACCACCAAACATCCGAGCCCCTACAAACTTCAATGTCTCAACGATGGTGGCGAAATCAAGGTAACCAAACAAGTACTTGTTACTTTCTCAATTGGTAAGTACGAGGACGAGGTACTTTGTGATGTTGTTCCCAAGCACGCGGGACAATTGTTGCTTGGAAGGCCATGGCAATATGATCGAAGAGTCACCCATGACGAGTATACCAACCGGTATACATTCAAATATCAAGGTAAGAAAATCACTTTGGCACCGTTAACGCCAAAGCAAGTTTTCGAGGATCAAATAAGAATGAAATCTGTTGTAAATCAATTGAGAGAAAAGGAAAAGAATGAATGTGAAAAAAGAAAAGAAAAAGAAAAAGAAAAGAAAAACGAGAAAAAGAATGCAAAAATAGCAAAAGAAAAAAAAGAACAAGTGAGAAAAGAAAAAGAAGAGCAAGAAAAAGAAATTAAAAAGAAAAAAAGTCTGTTTGCAAAAAAAGAGAAGTTCAGAGAGCATGGTTATCAAAACAAACCATTCTTGTACTCTTGTACAAGGAAAATCTTTTTAGCATTAACGAACTACCTGATGAATTACCGTCTTCTATTTTGAGCCTTTTGCAGGTTTTCCAAGACGTTTTCCCGGAAGAGACTCCGAGTGGATTACCACCTCTTCGAGGAATCGAGCACCAAATTGATTTCGTGCCCGAAGTGATAATTCAAATCGACCTGCCTATAGAACGAATCCCAAAGAAACTAAAGAACTACAAAGGCAAGTTAACGAATTGATGGAAAAGGGTTATGTTAGAGAAAGCCTTAGCCCCTGTGCCGTACAGTCCTCTTGATACCGAAAAAGGATGGTACTTGGCGAATGTGTGTCGATTGTCGTGCTGTGAATAAAATCACTATCAAATATCGACATCCGATTCCTCGACTAGACGACATGCTAGACGAACTGAGTAAAGCCAAACTGTTTTCCAAGATTGATTTAAAAAGTGGATATCACCAGATTCGTATGCGAGAAGGCGACGAGTGGAAAACTGCTTTCAAAACGAAACATGGTTTGTATGAGTGGTTGGTCATGCCGTTTGGCTTAACCAACGCTCCTAGTACTTTTATGAGACTAATGAACCATGTGTTGAGATCTTTCATTGGTAAGTTTTGTGTTGTTTACTTCGATGATATTCTCATATATAGCAAGACTTTGGAAGATCATGTAATACATCTCAAGTCTGTTCTTGAAACCTTACGTAAGGAAACTCTCTTTACTAATCTTAAGAAATGTACTTTTTGTTCTGATAAAGTTATTTTTCTTAGTTTTATAGTTAGTGCACAGGGTTTGGAAGTCGACCAAGAGAAAATAAAGGCAATTCAAGCGTGGCCGAGGCCTACATCCATTAGCCAAGTTCGAAGCTTCCATGGATTAGCAAGTTTTTATCGGTGTTTTGTGCCCAACTTTAGCACATTGGCTGCACCATTAACAAGCGTGATCAAAAAGAACTCCGCATTCCATTGGAGAGATGATCAAGAAAGGTCTTTTATTGAAATTAAAAATTATCTTACTAATGCACCTTTACTAGCCTTGCCAGATTTTTCGAAGACCTTTGAACTTGAGTGTGATACATTCGGTGTGGGAATTGGAGCTGTCTTAACCCAAGACGGGCGGCCCATTGCCTATTTTAACGAGAAGCTTAGCGGAGCCCCACTCAATTATCCGGTCTATGATAAGGAGATGTATGCATTAATACGGGCTCTTAAAACTTGGCAACATTATTTGTGGCCAAAAGAGTTTGTGATCTATTCCGACCACGAATCCCTGAAACATATTAAAGGTCAAAACAAGTTGAACAAGAGGCACGCAAAGTGGGTCGAGTACCTTGAATCATTTTCCTATGTAATTAAGTACAAGAAAGGTAAAGACAACGTGGCATGCAAACGAGCAAAATCCAAGATCCAACCCCATGGACTTTACACGCCATTACCTATACCTAAAACTCCTTGGACGGATATATCCATGGACTTTATCCTTGGTTTACCTCGAACAAAAATGGGAAAGGATTCCATTTTTGTAGTTGTAGATCGTTTTTCTAAAATGTCACATTTTATTGCCTGTGCAAAAAACTGATGACGCATTACACATTTCTCACCTTTTCTTTAGGGACATTGTTCGTTTACATGGAGTGCCGCGGACTATTGTGTCAGATCGAGACGCGAAATTCCTTAGCCATTTTTGGAGGTCTCTATGGGGTAAACTCGGAACCAAATTATTGTTCTCAACTACTTGTCATCCTCAAACGGATGGACAAACCGAAGTGGTCAATCGAGTACTATCTACTCTTCTGCGGGCTATCATTCGTAAGAATTTGAAATCATGGGAAGATTGTTTGCCCCATATTGAGTTTGCCTATAATAGATCGGTCCATTCAGCAACCAAACATTCACCTTTTGAAGTGGTCTATGGGTTTAATCCAATAACTCCTTTAGACTTAATTCCGTTACCTAATAACCAATTGATTCATTCTGATGCTAGGGAAAAGGCCGATTTTGTGAAGAGGCTACATCAACAAGTGCGAACTAATATAGAGGCGAGGACTAAGTCTTACGTGCAGTAAGCAAACAAGGGACGAAAGAGAGTCATATTTGAACCCGGTGACTGGGTTTGGGTCCATATGCGCAAAGAACGATTTTTAGCCCAGCGTCGTTCCAAGTTACTTCCCCGAGGAGATGGACCCTTCCAAGTGCTTGAACGCATTAATGAAAATTCATATAAACTTGACTTACTGGGTGAATATAATATCAGTCATAGTTTTAACGTTTCAGATTTATCCCCTTTTGATGCAGATTTCGACTTGAGAACAAGTCACTTTAAAGACGGGGGGAATGATGTGAGCACGCCCGGGGCATCCTCGAATGCAATTCTTGATTCGATCGAGCTTCCAAAAGGCCCCATGACTCGAGCTCGAACCAAGCAAATTCAAGACGCTTTATCAGCCTTGGTGTCGCGCATTTGGGATGATAACAAGGTCCATGACGTTGGAGGAGCTAAGGACAATGCCTTGAAGACTCCATGCACTCTTTTGCAATACGAACCCAGCTCATTTTCAGCTCTCCATGCTCTTAATTAAGTTTGCTACAGCTCATGCCGAATTCCCTAGCTCAATTTAGCTCACTAAGTGTTTTGACTATTTGAGCTAGCTGAATTTAATATGATAATAATTAATATGTCCAAATTTAATTAGTGTTATTAAGTTGTCTAATTACTAATTTAAATTATAATTATGAATAGTTATATTTTATTTAATTGTGTGTTTAATTCATGTAGGTTCAGCCGAATGTGGAGGTTCATTCATGGCAAGGTGCATGTATGGGAATGTTCATTGAACGGGAAGATACATGCATGGTTCGGTTCAATGTTTGGAGGTCTCACATTCATGTACATGGAGGATTAATTGCATGCAATGGATATTGAAGAATACATCTCCTTTAGAAGGCACACATGCATGAATGGAGGACAATTAATGCAAGTTCATGTATGTCCAGGTTCAAGCTCCCTTCCAAGTTCCATGTACAGCCGAATGCATGTGGGGGGACTCTTGGAGTTTTTATGCACCTATTCGGCCAAGAGACACCTCTTGGAAGCTTCATGCACTCCATGGCCGAACCTAGACAACCTATTGAGCTCCCAAAGGTTCACATTCATTCAAGTGAATAAAGCTTATACATGAAGCTGTCCAAACACATCCCCATCAGCCGAATCAAGACTAGTTAATTAATGATTTCATTCTAGAACATTCTAGTTAGTTCATGACCGAATTTGCTTAGTCTTCAAGCTAGCTAGTTTGTCTATTCGGCTACTACATGATAGCCTATAAATAGTTTGTTTATTTCATTGTAAAGGGACTTTTGCCAATTTATTAAAAACTTTGTTTTTGTGAGGTTACTTCTTCTCATATCTCGTACAAGTTTCGAAAGACTTATCTAGCGTGCTAGTGGCGTCTACTGATCTTGTTTGAACTTATCACCATCCTTGGTGTGGCGTTCACCTGTCCTTCTATCCCATTTATCCACCTTAACAATATAGGAACCGGGGTGACACTTTTTAGTGTTGAATCATTCCTGACGTTAAGTTCGTTAATCCATCCCCACCTTACATCGTCTTATTCTTATTATTTCTAAACTAAACACTCTATTCAACACCTATCTCTGTTTTCCATAGCCGAACCTATCAATACCCTATTTTCTACTTCAAACCCTTCCGCTTAATCAAGCCTATCCTTTCACTTCTACTTCCAAGACCGAGGCACGAACGACCATTCTAGTCTACGATCGGGCAACTACGTGCATTCGACTCAACCACCCGAGCCGGATCACATCAGTGTGAAAGCTTAATTATAGAATAAAAAAAAGTCAAAGGACTAAATAAACAATTAAACCAAATCTTAGCAAGTGTATGGTAAAATTAGTGACATATGTAATACTAATATAAATTCATTTGTAAAATACATATATGTTTACTAATTATAGAAGAAAATATTATTAAATTATATTATTATAATATTATTTTTAACTAATTAAACATAAAATAAAATAAGAAACAAAAAGAAAAAGAAGGCCAAAATTTGGACGAAACAGAGAAGGGAGAAAGAAGAAAAGAAGGAAAGAAAAAGAAAAGGCAAATTAGGGGTTTAATTGATAGAATTTTTAGTTGGAATTGGTTAAAGGATTAAATTGTAAAATAGATTATAAGTTTTGGGCTATAGGGACTAAATTGAAAGAAATTTAAAATTAGGGTTAAGGGGTGTTACAAGTTGTGTTAGCCAAGCATAGCGTGAATATCATATCACCACTACATATCACCCACAAGCTAATAGACGGGAAGATGTTTCCAATCGAGAAGTGAAATAGATATTGGAAAAAATGATGAACCCAAATTGAAAATATTGGAGTACGCGACTAAATGATGCACTATTGGTATATTGGAAAGCTTACAAAATTCCATTGGGTATGTCATTGTACAAGTTAGTATATGGAAAGAATTATCACTTAACTGTACAGTTAGACAAGAATGCATATTGGGCCATCAAAGAACTAAACTTAGACCCTAACTTAACCAGTAAGCATGTTTATTTTAGTTAAATGTGTTAGAAGAGTTTAGGTTTTTGGCTTACAAAAATGCAAAACTATACAAAGAAAGGGACAAGAGGAGACATGACACCATGTTCAAGAAACGAGTTTTCCTACAATGGCAATAGGTGTTATTCTTTAACTCTAGAGTAAAATTATTTCTAGGCAAGTTGCGCTTGAGATGGACAGGACCATATATAGTAAACTAAGTACTTTCTAATGGTGCAGTAGAACTAATAATCAAAGAAGGGGAAAGTTTCATTATCAATGGGCAAAGAATAAAACATTTGGGGTACCATCGAAACTACAAGTGGAAAACAAGAGTTGGAATGTTAAGCAATAACGAACATCAAAGATGAAGCAAAGGATTTGGAAGAATGTTTAACTTGGGCGCTGGATGAATCCAGTAGCCACACTTAAAAGTAACCATCGAACCTTATAAGTGTGTAAATATTGTAAAGTTATTTGTATTTTCAGTTGTAATTATATGTTTAGGGTAGATATAAGGTTTTAGGGATCCAAAGTGTAACAACCCGTTTTTCAGTGGTGTCGAAAACAGTGGTTTCGGAGCCATAAATTCGACAAGCAAGCTTGTAAATATTATTATTTAAGATATTTAAAAGTCAAATATGGTATTAAAATAAATGTTGAATTTGTAATTTATGCTATTCGAGAGAACAATTAGGTTCAAGTGGTAAGACCCTAAAGTCAAGTGGTTTTAAAAATGAGGTTTAGGGACCTTGTTTCTATAAACTAAGACATAAATATTTTAATAAATATTTAAGGTGTATTATTAAGATTGTATTAAAGTTTCGTTAGAAATTTTAATGCTTAGACTGTTAATTAATTAAAAATGACTAAATTGTAAAAGATGCAAAACTTATTAATTAATGCATTTAGCTGATTAAATGGCTTAATTAGTAATTAAGGGAGGATTTATGTGGTAATTAAGCCTTAATTAATATAGTTGGACGGCAATGGAAGTAAAAGTAGTAAAATAACACATGTTTTAATGGCAAAATGGTAATTAACCTAAAAATTAAAACAAATTAATTAGAAAAAGACATCATATTCTTCTTCATTTGTTTTGGTGGTTGGCCGAATATACATGGGAGAAAATCTTAACCATTGGCTGGTTTGAACCTTGCATGGGTAAGTTTTGAGTCTTATTTATGAAGATTTTTTATGTTTTTAAGATTGTTGCAACTAGGTCCAGCTAGCCCATACCTTCATTTTTGAATTTGTTAAAAATTTTGGAAGTTACCATTGATGAATTTTGGTTGTTTATGATGCTAATTATATGTTTGAAGCTTTGGTTATGATTTTTTATGGTTTTATAAAGTAATTTTTGTTAGTTTTTTATTTAAGGATTTAATTGTTAAAATCTCAAAGTTTCAAGAATTAAAGGTCAATATGTGGTCTTTTATGGACTGTTTAGAAGCATTATATTTCCGGTTATAATGTTTATTTGAGGAAAAATGGTTAATTTGATGATTTTCATATTAAGGTACTAAACTGTAAAAGTTATAAAAGTTAGGTGTAATTGTGTAAATTCAAAAAATAAAAGGGTATAAAATGTAAAATGAATTGAAAGGTGAAATGTAAGCTAATAATTGAGAAATTTTACATTTTAGATCAAGACCCTGTTGATATACGTGGAAAAGAAAAAATTGCGAATTAGTCTCTGAACTTCTATAACTATTACAATTCAGTCTAAGTAAGTTCATACAGTTTAAAATTTAGCATCTATATGATATATTGGATTATATGAAATAGTATATTAGATATATTTGATTATAAATGTGTAAATTATTTGAGAAAATTTGTGAAATTCAATACTTGGATCGGATTGAACGCGGGATAGAGTACGGTCGAGATATGGTGTGTTATGGGGGTTTGGAGTGGAAATGGTCATGGAGTTGTGTATATATGTTTCCTGAGTAAATTGAGGTTCAGCTTTTGTTACAAACACTCGTGTTATACTCTCTGTTTGGTGTGTGTCAATTAGATTACCTCTTATGAGCATTGGTGTATTTTGGTGGGATTAGCTCTTATGAGCGTTGGTGTGTTTTGGAGGGATTAGCTCTTACAAGCATTGGTGTGTTTTGACGGATTGGCTCTTATAAGCATGTGTGTTTTGGTTGGATTGTCGATATACTCCTATCCATAAGACATTCATCGAATTGAAAATCTCGGTAAGGTGTCTTGTTTCATGATTTTGATGGATTTGTTATATAATTGAGTTTTGAATTGAATGTTACAATTCACAGGTTGAGATTGTGGATGACATGAACACATATAGTTGATTTTTATGTTTATAATTTGTACTATTGCAAATGAAATGAGTAAGAAAAGGAATGGAATGGTAAGTGACTTAATGGAAAGGTTCATAATTATAAGAAAAGGTTGATGCTTATGTAATCTATTCTATGAAAATTAATTTATATTATAATTGAGTTTATATGATTGTCAATGAATCTACTAACATGTGAGCTTGATGATGCTTGAATAGGCTTATATTAAATTCATGGTGTTGGAAATGGTAAGTAAGCAAATGGAATGAAACATGATCATATGTTAACAAAAATGAATTAAATGTTATGTTTATATATATATGGTTGATTTCATATGTATCATGAACAAATATGCTAACTTGAGAGTTTGATGGTGTTATATAGGTGTAATTGTGGTCTTTTATGGACTGTTTAGAAGCATTATATTTCCGGTTATAATGTTTATTTGAGGAAAAATGGTTAATTTGATGATTTTCATATTAAGGTACTAAACTGTAAAAGTTATAAAAGTTAGGTGTAATTGTGTAAATTCAAAAAATAAAAGGGTATAAAATGTAAAATGAATTGAAAGGTGAAATGTAAGCTAATAATTGAGAAATTTTACATTTTAGATCAAGACCCTGTTGATATACGTGGAAAAGAAAAAATTGCGAATTAGTCTCTGAACTTCTATAACTATTACAATTCAGTCTAAGTAAGTTCATACAGTTTAAAATTTAGCATCTATATGATATATTGGATTATATGAAATAGTATATTAGATATATTTGATTATAAATGTGTAAATTATTTGAGAAAATTTGTGAAATTCAATACTTGGATCGGATTGAACGCGGGATAGAGTACGGTCGAGATATGGTGTGTTATGGGGGTTTGGAGTGGAAATGGTCATGGAGTTGTGTATATATGTTTCCTGAGTAAATTGAGGTTCAGCTTTTGTTACAAACACTCGTGTTATACTCTCTGTTTGGTGTGTGTCAATTAGACTACCTCTTATGAGCATTGGTGTATTTTGGTGGGATTAGCTCTTATGAGCGTTGGTGTGTTTTGGAGGGATTAGCTCTTACAAGCATTGGTGTGTTTTGACGGATTGGCTCTTATAAGCATGTGTGTTTTGGTTGGATTGTCGATATACTCCTATCCATAAGACATTCATCGAATTGAAAATCTCGGTAAGGTGTCTTGTTTCATAATTTTGATGGATTTGTTATATAATTGAGTTTTGAATTGAATGTTACAATTCACAGGTTGAGATTGTGGATGACATGAACACATATAGTTGATTTTTATGTTTATAATTTGTACTATTGCAAATGAAATGAGTAAGAAAAGGAATGGAATGGTAAGTGACTTAATGGAAAGGTTCATAATTATAAGAAAAGGTTGATGCTTATGTAATCTATTCTATGAAAATTAATTTATATTATAATTGAGTTTATATGATTGTCAATGAATCTACTAACATGTGAGCTTGATGATGCTTGAATAGGCTTATATTAAATTCATGGTGTTGGAAATGGTAAGTAAGCAAATGGAATGAAACATGATCATATGTTAACAAAAAAGAATTAAATGTTATGTTTATATATATATGGTTGATTTCATATGTATCATGAACAAATATGCTAACTTGAGAGTTTGATGGTGTTATATAGGCTTTATTAATCCCATGGCATTGGTAAAGGTTTATATAATTTTGTAAAGTTCATTATTGAAATGGAATATTATGTTTAAATTTATACGAGCTTACTAAGCATTCATTACTTACATAATCATTTTCCTTTACTTTACTGATTATCGGAAGCTCAATTTGTTGAAAGTTTGTCAGAGATCTATCACACTATCCATTGGACAATTCGGTAGTTGTTGAGTATTTTGGATAAGGTGTATAATGGAATGAATAAGACGATTTCTAATGGTACTATAGTGCGTGTGTTAATGATGTTTAGGTATGTGTAAGCTTTGGAAAGCCATATTGGTTTGGTACACCTTGATACCTTATCAAGTCATGTGATATTGATTACTTAAAGATGCTTGTTGATATGATTCATTTGGCATGTTGATGATAGTTTGAAAATGGTTACTTGTGACATGTTTTATTTCATATTTGAACTAGGCTATTAAGTTTAAAAATGGTTTGAAAGTGATTTGGTATGTATACATTATGTAAATTAACTATGTTGGTACTTTTGATGCTTTGTTAGTTTGTGTCATTGTAACTATATCATGTTGCATGTTTTGAATAGTTCAAATGATATGTTTCGTGATAGAAGTGTTAATGGTCATAATTGTAGCATGTTTGATTAGAAGCTGAATTATGTTTGAAGATGGAAATGTGAATAAATATGCATGTGTAGGTAAGCTTTGATGTTGCTTGTGAGGTGCCTTGAAATGGCATATTGTTTGATTGTTTTGAGGTTATTGAATTCGTTATTATATACATGTTTAGGTAAGGTTTTTATGTCTTGATTATGTGCACAAAATGCCTTTAGGTGTATGCATGTTTTGGTGTTGGAAATGGCTTGATTTTAGGCAAATTCATGTCAACATGGCCTGAGACACGGGCATGTGACTCAGCCGTGTATGACACATGGCCTGGCACATGGGCATGTGGGGCTATTTCGAATGTTACATGGCTTGAGACACAGGCGTGTGTCTCAGCCGTGTATGGCACACGGCTGGGACACACGTCCATGTGACCTGTATTTTGTAAATTTTGTAACTTTTTCCTAAACTTTCCAAATTGTTTCCAATTTAGTCCCGAATCATTTCTAAAGTAATTTTAGGGCCTCAAGGGCTTGATTAAGGGACAATATGTTCATGAATGATTATTTTATAATGTGTTTATGATAATGTATGAAATGTATGTTTAAATGTTCCGTTTGTATGATAATGCTTTGTAACCCTATTCTGGTGACGGATAAGGGTTAGGGGTGTTACAGAAAGTGGTCTTAGATGTGGTTTAAAGGGATTAGGCACAATTCGAGAAGTCCAACACAACCCAAGAAGGAAATTTTTGAGACCTCTAGGCTGTGTCGCGATACAAAGCTTCAAAGCTCAAGAAGTTAAAAATTCCAAGCCGCATCATGACACATACCCTTCTGTGTTGTGAGACGAAACTTCCAAGCAAAAATATTGAAAAATAAATGAGTTGTGTCGTGACATACATACCCTTTGTCGCGACACGATATAGGGTTCTGTGCTTTTCTAGCCTGTTTTTCTACATGGCCCATCTATTTTCTTTAAACAGAACCTACTTATTAGCCCTAACCTTACCCTAGATCAGTCCGTAATCAGCCACCAAGCTATCTCTTAGCTATCACAACCACCTAATTGCTCCATTCTAACTTCCTTTCTTCTTCATTCATTGCTTCACTTGCTACTGTTATTCATCCTATCTTTTGTTCTTCGCTTTTCTTTTGTAGGTACTAGGTTGGATCGTCGAGCAACCGACAAGCGTAAAGTTGTCAACTAAGAGGTTAGACATTCCGATTTAGTTTTTTTTTTGTCATGGATTGTTTTTAGGTAGTTTACTATTTTGTTAGTTTGATTAAGATTGTTTCATGGCACCCCGAAAAGATCGAAGAACTAATATCAAGGCACTGATTGATAATCGTTGCCAATCATTTCCAAAACCTGAAAGTGGAGCGGTATTTTTTACAGATGAATGGGCTTACATTTATCTAGGAATAGGGGTTCAATCCCTCATTGACTGAATGTGACCCAATATGTGAATTGGTGGATTTACACCACTGGTGGAATTTTTGTTCGACCCAAAAGAACAGGCGGTCAGCTCAATAGTCTATGAGTTTTATGCCTCTTTAAGAGGTCAAAACATTTGTAAACTACCAAGTACAATACACACCACTTCATAGTTTGGGGTAAAGGATTGCTAGTCACGCTCTGAAAAATATGTAGATTTTACGATGCTCCTTTCTATGTTTTCATTTTTTGGGGTCGCTTGATTTACATGTGCATAGGGACATAGATATGGATGCGATATTAAAATATCTGACACAGGGGCATGGGAGTGGACTCACCAAGCTAGTACTAATATACCTGTCAAATTTAATTAGGCCATTATGTTTTCGATAGCCAAAATGTTGATGCAATCTATTTGCACCCGCATTTCCCCAACACAAAATGTTTCTCACATCACCGGATTTTGAGCAGTTTTGCTTGATGATAAACTTTAGAAAAAATAGGTTTGCGTAGGACATTGCATTTATCAATCGATGCTCATGTGCATTAGTGGCCAGAAGAGAGGAATGTATTTCCTGCATCTTGTGACAGTCGTATACAAACAAGCAAAGGTTCCCATGTCTTTAACAGAGTAATTCGTGAAGCCATCAAGGAGCATTCTTGGTAATACAATATATGCTCAGTTTGTCGACCTTCAGTGAAAACAAGTGCACGAGTGGAACCAACGACGTAAACAAAAGATGGATGTCTCGCCATTTGTGGCAAGAAAAAGAAAAACCAAGGTGCCCCAGTTAACGGGTTTGACTAACTTATCAAATATGGAATGGGTAATCCGATGGATGCAAGAGATGTCTCCAGTGGGCATCGATTCTGCACAAAGGCACAGCATGCGAGTGCCTAATCCACCTCCCAATAAATATGTACCCTTTCCATATCTTGATGAGTTCGGATGAGAGCACAAGGGAAAAAAAGAAGACGATAACGAAAACATGGAAGAAAAGGAAAACCCATTCCTTAAGCTATAATGTTAACTAACTTAAGTAACTATAAGAACAAAATAAAAAAATGCAGAAAAATAAACACTACAACTATGGAGGAAGATGAAAAAAGAAAACCCTAGAAAAATGCAGAGAAAACTAAAGGAAAACCTAAGAGAAACTATTTAAAACTAAACCTATGTGTGTCTCCTCTATTCTTAGCCAAATTTGGTTGCTTTTAGGAGCAATTTTCTGAACCTCTTTGTACCTAAAATACCCTTGAACGGGCCTTTAATGATTGGTTCTTCAATGGGACAAAAATTACCCTTGCATAATTTTTTGTCCCCTCACAATATTGGTATCGCAATATCGTTAACATGCTTGGCTTGAGGTGCTTATTGGGCAAGTGTGTATCACGATACCCAAAGTTGGTATCGTGATACCACTATAGATGGTCTTCATCTTTGGGGCCTGTTGAAGGTATCGCGATTCCAAGGGTAAGATATTGCAATAGCCTCTCCTTTGGTAATTTTCTCGCTTGATTCTGGCCTCCAACGCGTCCTTATAACACTCAATCACATGTTAGGGCTCCAATGGCACAATTGGCCAATTTTGGTCTCAAAATAAGTAAAAGGAGACATTTACACTTATTAAATCGAAATTCTAAAACTACAAAAAAAAACTATAGAAAAGACACCAATTTGCTTGAAAGTAAGCTCCGTAAGTATAACGGGAAAGCCTAATTTTCGATATCAAATTACGACAAATCACTTATACACATGTCCATATATAGAAGGAAATCATGATGTAACACCTCAAACTCGGCCCAGACATCACGGCCAAGTCTAGTGTGTCACATTCAAGTGTTTTTCGAAAACCATGTTTTCATTGAAAACCCTTCTTAGTGTTTAGAAACTTCTACCGTTAAACTTGTATAAAACCTCAGCTTGTGTTTATTTTTCAAAATGTGGTTCATTGAAATACTCATTCCCTTTTCAAACATTGTTAACAACTCTGTAAAATTTTATGGAAAATTGTGAAAGCTTGTAAACCTTTGTAGCTAGCAGAAACATGTTATTTTTAAAACAGTGTAAGTATCGGAAAATCAGATCTTCTTCGTTATGGCTTAAAGTGAATGGGTACTATGCACCAGGTAGGATACCAGAAAAGAGGAGGTGAGTCATTTAGACTGCTTAAGTACCAAGCTCTCCTTAGATCCAATCCTAGACATGCACACACTCGTTGCCACACTTTAACCTTAGGACTTGTCCACGAACAACAAATTAGGTTTAAGTCTATTTAGAAGATTTATTTGTGAAAACATTTACGTTGTGGAAGCTTTGCTCTGTTATTATGATATTTTGAAAATAAGTAACTTTTATAAAACGTGCCTTAGAGCTAACCAATTTCAAAATGATTTAAACCATATCATACTTAAGCTAAAAACAAATTAAATAATGAGAGCGGCCTTATTACAAACCCAAATTAAAAATAAAAATGACTGAAATAAATGATTAAATAATTAACTTAATTAAACCAGAAACGTCATCTACGTGGTCACTCTGAATCCCTCCCAGCTTCAAGTCCACCAATCTAGGGCTCACCTGCAAAGATAGGAAAAGAAGGGGTAAGTTTGGAAACTCAGTGTGCAAACAAAGCCCATTCAGAGCCCAAATCAGCTCAAGCTCACTTAGCCTAAGCCCTTATCCAATTTCAGTATCAAATGGGTCGAAGCCCGATTCAGTATTTGGTTACTAGGTCGTAGCCCTATTCAGTACGGTTTATCTAGGCCTTAGCCCCTTTTCAAATATTAATACGGCCCGTAAGCTCAATTCAATAGCAGAATAGTAATATCGATGCATGAATGCAAAACCCGTATCAGTATGTGGGGAAGCTATTCAACCCACCCAACCGCTACTCTCCACCCGTACCAGCCAAACTCTCCATGTGGGGAAAACTACTCAACCCACCCAACCGCTACTCTCCACAATGGCAGCATAGCTGCATAATCAGATAGTGTGGCCAAGCCACCAGAACGGTAAACTAGGGCAAAGCCCCTTTTCGGTAAACTAGGGCAAAGCCCATTTTCGGAATACGTGGCATTACCATTTGCACTTCCTCCATCAATATAACCCAATCCCTATGCATCAGATAATCATGTCATGGCATACAATGTACAGAAATAGTAAATCATGTATTTTAGACAAATTTAGCCCTAGGGGTATAACAGTCATTTTGCACCTAGGGGTAAAATAGTAATCTCACACCCTAAGCGATATTTCAATAATTATATCAATTTTGGAGTTTCATGCTCATCACAGTTAATAATGCTTTACCAGAAAATACTTATTGCATATTTTTACCAAAATGGGCCCATAAGCCCATTGGCCCAAATTCGGCCCATCGAGGCCCAAAGTCGCCAACGTACACGAAAACGCGCACTCAAGAGTCTTACCGTTCGCGTTTATCAGAATTACCAATATAATCGGCCCATGAGCGTTCGCACACTCGCAAGCCCTCGAAATGCCAGAATTCTGGTATTTTGGCTTTTCAGCTTTTGCCGATTTAGTCTACTAGAGGGTGTTCGTTTACACACCTGATTTGCGACGAATGATAACGAGATCTCCCACGCGATTATCCTATAGTCGATTACTGAAACATTAAACTAAGAATCGATGATAACTAATTAACACACTCTTACCATATTCGGCCAACCATGAACAAGGCCCTAAATTCCTTACCTTTGCCGAAATTAATGACTAGATCTAGATCTAGTCACTCCGATGATCCAAGCTTTTCACACACTCCTCGATCGACAGCCTTTAATCACTAGCACCAACAAACTGAGTAATAACAACACCAAAAATCCTTTTAGCCTTAGTCGACAGCCACCTTCTGTATGTAGGGGTTTTCGGCTTTTCTTAAACCACAAGATACGAATGGAAAGAAGGTTCGAATACTTACCAAGAGATCTACTTGTTGAAGAACGTTTCCAAGTACCTTTCTACCCCAGATCCGAATAGAGAGCAGATCTAAGTGCTTTCGGCTTTTGAAGTAATTGGCCAAGAAGAAATCGGCTACAACGTTGAATGTTTCGGTTTTAAGAAGAAATCACCAGAGACGAGGGTAAGATTCAGTTTTGAAAAAGATAATAGAAGGTGAAGTCTTGCTCACAAAGATAATCAACAAGGATGGATTCGGTTTCGGCTTTTTATGAAAAAAAACAAAAGAGAGAAATTCAAGAAGATGGGTGAAAGAAGATACGAGCAAAAAAAATTAAAAATAAAAAGCAAAACCAATTGAAGAGAAATAAAAAATAAAGAAAAGCCAAAATTGGCTAATGGCTAAGACATCCCACTAATCCCTTGCTTATCACCTCATTGCTGGCACCGTTTGAATTTAATTCAAACTCTCCTTGCGCAAACAGCAGCAGTCCACCACTTGGCCGACACTCCTTACTGCTAGGGAGAGTTTCGGTCCACTTGAAACACTCTTCCCACGCATGCAGCAAAAACACAGCCCTTCGTAAGCACAGCAGCTCGAACCCAGGACCTCCAGGCGCCCATGCACGCTGCTGGCCACTACGTCGCGTATTTGCTTTCAATATATTATGGTCGCATTTAATTTTAAACCTTACCTGCCTCAGTCACAGGTTACCAAAAATAAAACAAAATTCCGCACGCTCCTGGATTCGAACTCGCGCCCCCCAAAATCCTAGCACACTGCTGCCACTGCGCCACAGGCGCTCTTGTGGCATTCCTTCTCCTTAACCTATTTTATAGCCTACTTTCTAGCAACCCATTTATTCAAAGAAAATTTTAAAAACATACGCCATCTCCCAGCCTTGAACCTCTACACTCTATTAAACGTCATTTGCCACCATGCCACTCACCTGATTATGTCATCTTTCCTCCCCAGGTATTTATAAAACCTCATTGTGATGATCCCTGATTGTTAAAAATAAAAACCCACATTTGCGCATGCTGGGAATCGAACCTGGTTCCCCTTCCTGTTGCCTAAGGCACCTAGCCACTGGGCCGGGCTTTTCCTTGTGTCAAATTCCATCCCAACTAAATTATAAGGCCTAATGCTAGGATTTCCCTAAGAAAGCAAAAATAAAAATTTTTGTTAGAGTCTTGGATCGAACCCAAGACTTTTCTCGCACTATAAATCCTTCTTAATTTATTTAAAAACTAACCTAAACATAGCAGTAATATTTTATTAATAATAATTTAATTTTTTTATAACAATAATATTTAAAACTTCTCAATTATTCAGGTTTTCTTTTATCCGAACCCAAAATCAAAGCCCAATAATTCTAGGCCCAAATTCAGGGTGTTACATTCTAGTTATTCTTTATCTCTTGTATTGTAAATCTCATGTTTTTAACATGATGACAGCTCTATTAACAATTTCTAAAAAATAGCCGATTAATCTCATTCTTGGTCATGATGACATTATTTACATTTTCACATTAATAAAACAATTAATACTTATCGAAATAATCTTATTAATATTTTCACAGTAACCAAAGTTCCATAACACCTCATGGAACTAATATGTCATCTCAGTTTCAAGTATATAGCACAACTTAATGAGAATTAACTTCATCATTTTTAAGTCATGTAATTTACATATGTTCATTATACAATTATTCAAATATTTATCACATTAATATTATCAAATTCATAAAATTTAATATAAGATAAGTAAATGTATCTAAGGTACTTTCCTTTGGATGCTTTAACATACATAATCAAGCCTCCAAAAACTTGATTCCATCATCAACTAAGCTTGGAAACCCCAATTTCAATATTTCATCATTTTCCATACACATAAAAAAATCCAAAGTTAATATCAAAACTAAGCTTTCTCATATTTATAAATTTCAAATATTATGCTAGGAGAGAAAGAGTGAAATTTCAATTACTTACCATTTTGAAGCTTTCTCTCACTAGCTTCAATTTCTCACACCAAAACCAACCTTGGGCCAAAAATTGAAGGAATAATGGTAGAAATGAGAGTACTAAGTAGTTTTCCAAAAGATTTTTAGTAAAACCTCAAAATAGGTGGTGTCATTTTTTAGAGAAACCAAGGAAAATAGAGGAAGCGTTTGGAGAACCCCCATGACACAGGGCTGACTGATTGCTCAAGGTTGATGGGGTGAGGTAGTGGGTTGGGCCAAAAGCCCATGTCCAACACCCAAACTCACATTTAAAACATTTATGGTCTAGTCCTTTATTTCATGGTCCAAAGGTCCAAGCTTATTTCAATTATCTAATATTTCATCCGTATAATATTTCCAATATTAAATTATTGGAAAATGACCAGAATTACTATTTTGGAAAATGGATAAAATAGTAATTTTAGTCATTTTCCTCACTTTGCACAATTTCTTCATAGTAATAGACAATTATCAACTCCAAATCTCATAATTCACTTATAACCATTAATATAAACCTATGGGTGGTGAAGATTACATATTTTCCTTTTTTTTGATAAAATTGAGAAATTTATAATTTAGTCTTTGTACTTTTCAATCCTTTCAATTTGGTTCCAAAAGTGATCTTCATCATACTAATACATATTCAAACTTATTCTTAATTCAGTTCACCACTAATAACTCTCTTTCCCTATTTTGGTCATATTTGCACTTTAGTCTTTAAACTTTTCAAAATTTTCAATTTAGTCCTTTTGTTACGTTTTCACCTCTAAAGTTTATTTCATAAATTTCCTTCTCAATTGTCAACTTTTCTTTCATAGGATTCCTTTATCTAACTCATTTTTCATGTTTTCTCACCAATTTATTGTATTTGGTACCAATAGTGCCACATGTTTAATTAGAAATTTTGGGGTGTTACACCAATAACTTAAGGAGACATTTGTAGAAAAATTCTTGGCCCTTAGGTGAAACAATCATTTGACCCTTGAAATGCATTCTTGTAACACTCCAAACCCAACCCTCTTAATTTGGTTCCAAAAGTGATCTTCATCATACTAATACATATTGAAACTTATTCTTAATTCAGTTCACCACTAATAACTCTCTTTCCCCATTTTGGTCATATTTTTACTTTAGTCTTTAAACTTTTCAAAATTTTCAATTTAGTCCTTTTGTTACGTTTTCACCTCTAAAGTTTATTTCATAAATTTCTGTCTCAATTATCAACTTTTCTTTCATAGGATTCCTTTATCTAACTCATTTTTCATATTTTCTCACCAATTTATTGTATTTGATACCAATGTGCCACATGTTTAATTAAAAATTTTGGGGTGTTACACTAATAACTTAAGAAGACATTTGTAGAAAAATTCTTGGCCCCCTAGGTGAAACAATCATTTGACCCTTGAAATGCATTCTTGTAACACTCCAAACCCAACCCTTAAGGAGGACCCGAGAATGTCGTGTCACTAACATAAAATCAATACTTTTAAAACCATATTTGGCGTAAACCAACTTAAACTACAATTTTAGAATATAAATAGTTTATCATTCAAGGTTAGATAAACTGGTACACTTTAAGAACCATAAAGACTTCACTGAAATTTCATGGAAATCATAGTTTCATGAACACAAGTTTAAATACAAAATTCATTCTTCAAAATGTAAGCACCTTGACACCACCCCCATGCCATGCATAGTAGACAATACTAAAAGTCTCACGACAACGATGTCATTAGTCTTCAGAAATTCTTTTACTTCGTCAACAGGCTTAAGAAGGAAAGGTAACTAATTAAGTTTAAAGAACTTAGTAAGTTTCAGAAGTAGACATTATATTAGTTATACATGATTCAAACAAAACCTTTACAACTCAACACAGATACACAGTTCACCAGTTGGTAGGTACCAATCACAGGTAGATAATACGCCAAATGATATTCTCTTTGGCGTATATATCATGCCCATGTGACCATACAGACAGGCTTCTTCATGTTAGCCATGTACCCCAGTCCATAGTCAAGCCATATCGTTCATTCCAATCATATTCCTTTGTCATGATTTGCCAATCTAGTTTGCAACATAATTTCTGCCCTACCAAAGGTTACACAACCATTTTCATATATCGTGATTTGCCAGTTCAATGTTTATTCCATTGAAGGCAATGCCATGAATTCATTTCCATTTTTTAGTCTATATTATCCTTGTCAGAAGCAAAGGGTAGTGGCTTAAACACAAAGAAAGGTTCGCACACATTTAACATAAACAAGCCAAATTAGACTAACAACTACGAACATCCACCGCTCATGTACAGTGTAACACCCCTTACCCTTATCTGACACCGAGACAGGGTTCGAGGCGTTACCAGACTTAAACAATAATATTCATACAAAATCGAACCATGAATTTCAGTCCAAATTTAAAACTTTTCACTCATACTCGTGACGTCCCTACTATAGGCCTACAAGGCCCAAAACATACTTTAAGAACGGTTCGGGACTAAACCAGGATCTATAGAACACTCAGAGAAATTTTTCTTCAAAACAGTGTCACACGCCCGTGTGACTTGGGACACGCCCGTGTGGGTAGGCCGTGTGGTCACACATGCCCGTGTCCTTACCCATGTGAAAAACATTGGGTATTCTGTTTATGATGTCAGCAAACATTTAGGGGCAGACGGCCAAGTCACACGCCCGTGTGCTAGGCCATGTCCTCCACACGGCTGATACACACGACCATGTCTCTACCCGTGTGGCTAACACTTAAGCTATTTACCAAGCCCTTTGCCACCCTGACATACTTACATACTTATACCAATTTCCTTTCACATATAACATCATGCATTAATTCATCCACACACATATGCAAGCATGCTCATTCATGAATTGCATCATTTTTAACTTATAACATAACCAATAATAGCCACATTAAATGACCTTATACAACCGGAAACTTCAAATACATAGGCCAATATTTTAGGCCAACTCATAATAACATATAAACAATTAACCAAGTCCCTATACATGCCATAGACTAAAAATACTTGATAACCTTTTTATATCAGCCCATAGCTTGATAGTGTGATTGAGTCTCCGGCGACCTCCAACTTAAGCTAGTATTTATGACACTATAGGAAAAAGGAAAGGAAGGGAGTAAGCATTATAGCTTAGTAAGTAAGTATGCAAATAATAATAAAATTTATTAACATGCTTTCATAAATCTTCACAATGTGTCCTCAAAATGATATCTTCATAATTGCATCCAATTCCACTTTTACTCATGTTCATCATAAGCTATTTACTCGCGTCACAGTCACTAAATTATTTTTATCCTTAGTTACGGAACTCCAAATTTAGATCCGCTAATTTTCCCTAAAACTAGACTCATATATTTTCTTACCATAAAATTTTTAGAATTTTTGGTTTAGCCAATAAGTACAATTTATTCATTAAATTCTCCCCTGTTTCACTATTCGATAGTTTCAACCCCTCTTCACTAAAAATTAATTATCTCATTGTACAGAATTTGAATGGAATTCCCATTTGTTTCTACTGAAAGTAGGATCATTAAGGATTTTAAGAATATAAAATATAACCCATAATTATTTTTTTAAAATTTTTAATGATTTTCCCAAGTCAGAACAGGGGATTCTAAAATCATTCTGACCTTGTCTCACTAAAACTCAAATATCTCATAATATGAAATTCTTTTACTTACTTTTTTATTTTATGTAAAAATAGACTCAATAAGCTTTAATTTCATATCCCATTCAACCTCTAATTCAATTTCCACCATTTTTGGTGATTTTTCAAAATCACACAACTGTTGTTGTCCAAAACTGTTTTATTTCAAATTTCACTTTTTCATCAATTTCTTTGTATTAACTTTCATAGTAACACTTACCCATATCAAACTTACCCAAGTTCGATTACATATCGAGCATTTTGCTCATAAGTTTACACACAATTACCTGCACTTATTCATCACTTAGTCATATTCATTTACACTTATTCATTTCCCGTTGAACATATCGAAATATTAATGGATACATCGGGATATTTCACATAGTGCCACCCTTGTAGCTAAAGCTACTTTATTTCACAAAGTTGCACATAGGCTTGTTCTTGAGCTAATCACATTTAACTCAATGCCATGGACTTATTTCACTTAGATGCCATGGACTTACTTCACTTAGCATCATAATACCGTGGACTTTTTTTACTTAGATGCCATGGATCTATTTCACTTAGCATAATACCATGGACTTATTTCACTTAGGTGCCATGGATTTATTTCACTTAGATCCTTAGTGGCATATCACTTATATCCATTTGTATTCCTAAGGTTCAACCGGGATATTTCTCACTTATTGTCACTTTGTCGAATACATCAAATAATCATTAAATTTTCAGCCATACATCATAAAATATATCAAAATATTAAAAAATAAATAAAATGGTGCATTAATTACATACAAACTTATCTCGATACCAAAATCGGTGACATTAGCCTAATTGTTACATACTTTGTTTTTCCTCCGTTCTAAGTCCGAATCTCGTTTTTCTCAATCTATAACAACACACTTAACTCATTTATTCAATATACAACTCAAATTAACCCAAATTCACATTTTGAAAAAAATTATATTTTTTCCCCGAAACTTTATCAAAATTACGCTTTTGCCCCTAGGCTCGTAAAATAATTTTTATTCAATTTCTTTGCAATGTAGGCCTAGTCGAATCATTTTCATAACTATAGCAGTCCACAATTCCCATTTAATCACACATTTACACACATTTTTACAACTTTTACAAATTAGTTATTTTTAACGATTTCGTCGAAAATCACTTAGTAAAAATCATTTACTACACTCCAAACATTCATATTCTACCATTAGACATCAAAACACAAACATTTCACCTATGGGTAAATTTTCAAATCTCAACCCTAGCTCAAAATAATGGTAGAAATAGAGAGATCATGTTACGGAGATTTCAAAAATACGAAGAACATTAAAAATGGGGCAAGAACGGACTTACTATGAAGCTTGGAAGCTTGAAAACCCTAGTCATGGCTGCCCCCATGCTACATTCGGCCATATGAAAAAGATGGAAAAGGATTTGGCTTGTTTTGTCTTTTTAATTCATTTTAATTACTAAATGACCAAAATGCCCTTAATGAAAAACTTTAGCATTTTACCTTACTATGCCCATTTTTGTCCATCTTGAAATATAATGGTCTAATTACCATTTAAGGACCTTCAATTTAAAAACTCATTCCAATCAAGTACCTTTATGAACAAGAACACACATTTTTCATCTATTTCAATTTAGTCCTAGTTATCAAATTCGACACCTAATCGATAAAATTTCTTAACAAAAATTTCACACAACATTTCAAACACACAATAAATTTTAAAACTCAATCAGAATAAATATTTTAACCTCGGATTTGTGGTTTCGTAACCACTATTCCATTTAGGCCATATATCGGGCTATTACATACATACATTTCATCTTTAAAAAATATGAATACTTACCTTAAACAAAAATAAACAAGGCATTACAAACACATGGAAGTAAGAAGGAACTCACCAGAAAACACAACAAGTCTTGTAACACCCCTAACCTGAGACCGTCGCCGGTGGGGTTACAAGGTATTACCGTATCTTCCTGAACCAAATTCTAACCATAAGATCATCGTTCAAGACTAAAAGATACACCAACATTTCATAGTTAATTGATCATGTAAGCAAAATGCATATATTGTTTAATTAAATTGTTCTCACATTACCATAACCATTCGCTACCCGAGTGCATTATTTGTAAGAATTAAGAGATTCGTATCTTTAAGTCCTACTAATGAAATTTTACTAACATTCAATTTAGAAACAAGTAAGGCTAATTGACATTTCTTTAGTTTAGACATACAATAGCATGATAAGTAAAAATAACAAAGTTCAAAATATAGTTATCCAACTCATGTCCAAACTTATAAGTTTTGAGCCATATTCGTATGGCCATATATATATACATTAACATTAAGGTAACAACTATCCCAAAATATAGCCTATACATGCCATAGGGAGAAATCTTAAGCTTTTATTAAAAGTACCAAGAAGTAGATGATAGTTGTGATGACTTCCAAAAGTGATCCCGAGCTTGTGATGGAGATGAGATCTAATGAAGGAAATAAACAAATAAACCAAATGAGATTTCACTCAGTAAGTCATAAGCAAAATCGAAAATTTGAAGACAAGTTAATTTGAGCAATAACTAATAAAAGTCAATTTTATACTCAAATTTCATTGCAAAAATCAACCAACTTCTTATGTCTCATAAACTGATTCACCTCATTTCATACATCAAATTCATTTGCAATTCAAATGACACTTGATATGAACAAGGGCCTTTCGGCTCAATCCTGGATTGTACACTTACCCCAAGCCAATTAAACTCTTTTGCTATAGCTATCTAACTCAAGGGACTTATAGACTCATAACCTTAAGTGACCATAAGTATAAATCACATTATCAATCCACGCAATTAATACAATTAGGTATTCACACTCATTAGCATTTCAATTTAATTTCAACTTATTCTACTTGAACCAAAATAGATAACATACCTTCTTTTGCACATAATGAGCTACCATCCTATATATATATATATATATCAGCACCCAATAATTAAATCCTTACTTAGCTTCATGCTCACACAACGCTATGTCCATCTCATGAATGTACGCACACATAGTGCCATTCAAGTTCATAGTATACGCACACATAGTGCCATTTGAGCTTATGAATGTACGCACACCTAGTGCCATTCAAGCTCCTCAATATACGCACACATAGTGCCATTTGAGTTCATGAATGTACGCACACATAGTGCCATTCTAACTCATCCATATTACGCACACATAGTGCCACAACAATCATATTATTCATATATTACTTCCTTCAATATTAAGGTAGTAGATGACTAATTAAGTCCAAAGCATATCGTATTCAATTTCATTTCCATACGCACATACACACAAAGGTTCCAATTTAATTTATTTTTAGATCATTTGAGACTTATTCTAGGCATGATTAGAATCGCTTATAGACTTACCTTGTATTGGGTGAACAACTCTTATCGGCTACTCAATGACCTTTGCTTTCCCCTTAGTCGAACCTTGCTCCCTATGATCTTGAGCTAGAATTAAATCAAATAAACTCATTCAATCATTTCATGAACTCATCACAGTTTTAAATTCTTATAACTTTCAAACACATTGCATAAAGCCCTATCATTATAGAATCACATCACACAAGCATCTAATTGAATTAAAGCAACTCAATTTAGTTCCACCACCATTATAATTTAGCTACTATGTTTTTATCACATATCAAATGTTAAATTCACCTTAACACATATAGATATATACAACATAGCCAAAGTATATTTGGCCTAAATGGCCGAACTCACATGGTCACTCCAATCCACATATCACGTTAATATATCCCACACTTGTTCCAATCACTACTTATGTTCAAGTTCGACTAGCTCACTTGTCTATTACTACAATTAAACATTAGTTTTGCATTTATTTAATAGATGATTGCCATAAAACATTTAGGCCACATTTATACAACTTTTATTAAGTTTAGCTCATCTATTTAAAATCCTCAATCATTTCTAAGCTATTACTTAAACATCAAACTCATGATCTTTTTACTATATAATCGGAATCTCAAATTATTCATCCACATAACCGAACACCCTCAAGCATTTTAGCCGATTCTCCCTTTTTAACATCAAACTCACATAAATGTGTACAATTAGCAACTCAAAATCCACCTATCCATCATTTAACCGCAAATTACCCAACATATAGTTCACATCCACATTCAACCATTAAAATGTCTAAATTAAACACATAACCCGATTCTGAAGCATCTTATAACTCATATACATATACATTAACCTAACTTCACATCACCTATACAACATTACTAAATAAATCATGGATTCCACAACTATTTCATACTTTCACCTCCTGATCGAAAGCATGATTGAACACCAAATGAGCCGAATGTTCTTGTAGGTCCCTTAACTCATTTCTAGCTAAATTGACTAAGTTACAACTTGAATTCACATGAATTTAACATCATAAATTTCATCTAGCAATCACTTATAGCTTCATAACTTCAAACCTCTATCGTTAAGCACCTATAAGCCATAGCCGAATGCTTCATGCATCCAAGAACTTAAATTTTACTTATGGGCTATGAAGGGAACCTCACAACTAACTAAATTTCATAAAATTTAAAAAAAATTATCTAGCAACCGTACCTTATTCAAGATTTCTTCCAGCCGAATGGTTTTGACTCATTTCCTCCCTTCCATATTCGGTGAAAGAAAAATAAAACATCCAAGCAAAATTATCTAATTTCTTTTTACATTTTCATGCATGATAAAAATTGCTAAAGTACTAAAATAGCCTCCATAACATTCTTTCCTTCCCACCATCACCTAGCCGAATGTGTTCATGCATATTATGCATGGTTTATTTTCATCATAACTCCCTTTGAAATCAAAGAACATCTCAATTCAACCCTTGCACATTATCTCACAAATTTTTCCTTTATGCAATTGAGCCCTAATTAATTGAATTGACATCCAAATGACCAAAATAAAATACCGAAATTTCACACATGATATTTCACTTAATACAAACACAGAAAATATTATTATTTATTTTATATATATATATTTTTTTAACTCGGTTTTCGTGGTTCCGAAACCACTTCCCGACTAAGGGTTAAATTAGGGCTGTCACAAGTCTAAATAACAAGACCTTTGCCCTTATCACGAGAACCATCTAGAGTGTCTTGAGTAGGTGCTAAAACAACGAAGGAGTTGGCTGAGTATAACGAATCAAAATCTTCAAGCAGGTTTCTAGTCTAAGGTTTTCTGACAGAGTGCAGAGAAAATTTGAAAGGAAGAATGGGTGCAAAGAAAAATGTAAAACTTGCCCAAGAAGCCAATACTTTAAAAAACTAAACATAGAATCTAGGTTAAGTGGATAAGTCAAATTATCCCACTAACCTCCTCAATTCCCTTGCCTAAGAACTTTCTCTCTCATCATAAATGTGAGTTTTATCGATACGGTAACTTAGTTCTATTTTAAAACCAACTAAATTATCTAACCGGAGCAATAAAATAATAAATGGTCCTTTCAAACTAAGGACTTAACCAAACGTCTAGCAACTGGGGTGGCGTGTTCTCTACAATGGAGTCTACCCAACCACCAAGCTCGCCAGACAGAGACTTAGCCCATAGGTGCAATCACAAACTTACATATCTAGTCGCAATTAATACCTTACTCACTCAGAATTTACTCTTCATACCATACTTCAATAAACAGTAACCAACACAAGGACTTCGCTGGGTGGGATGTTACAATTTTTTGTCATGACACACCAATACGTCTAGCTATCCATCATAATTGCAATTAGGCCCATGTGTCACTAAACAACTGTCAATGTGTCGTGACACACCATCTACAACTACCACAATTTGATTCAAGTGCATCTATTTCTTCTTCATCTTTGATCATTCCTACAAGATAAACACTAAGTCCATAGATCGAGAGATATTATAAATGTTTCATAATTTAACAAAAAAAACTAACTAAAAACATTGAAAATAAGAAAAAAAAAGTCTAAAAACTAGACACTATTGGAAACTAAAGTAAAAAGGCTAAACATATAAATTTACCTAAGAATAATGTCAAATTAAGTCTAAAAAGATGCTTAAAATTATGTGTTCTTAGAGGGTGATCAATAATCAAAATCAAATAAAAATAAATTTCACTTTTTTTTTTCTTTTTGAGATTTTGAACTCAAACAAAATCCAAAGTTTTCGAGATCTTTTTCTAATAAAGTGCTTTTTTTTTATTTGCAATTTGCTATCAATACCAAAGGATATAGACTGAAACTGTATATTTTATGAAAATAAAAAATGATAATTATAATTACAAGTTATAAATTAAAACAAATAAATATTTTTTGGTTATAGAGATTAATTTTATTAAGTAATTTAAAAAAAATACTTATTTTATGTTAGGATCACTTCGGATTAATTGTAATCGTATTGTCCAAATCATTCCGTGTTTAGAATAACAGTGTATTGAATAAGTCAATTCAAGCTGCTGATTTTTTTATAGTGAAATCAAATTTAAATTAATTGGGTCAAAATTGGTAGTTACAGAACCTGAAGTAGGTTTGCAAGTCTTGACCACCCAGTCTGTCGTGGGTGAAAAAACAGAGAAAGGTAGCGTGTGACGTGAATCTTTTTCCATATCTAGTACTGGTAGTATATGAACATATTTAATAAAGAAAATAAAGCGCATAAAATCATTTTCTTTTATGGATCTTCCTACTTCCTTACAACATTCTAAAACATACCATTATGGCAACTGGGAATCCAAAGATGGAATTTTACACCCCAACCCCATTGACTATATTGACCTAACCAAAATAATCGGCTTAAATGACATTTAAGTTAATACATGGTACCACTTGAGCCTTGGCTTGCCCATCTATCAGATTCAAGACTAGCAGCCGTTATGAAGGATAGCAGAAGTGACGAGCAATTCAATGCACCATAGTGAGGCAGACCTCACAGATGGCTGGCTGGCTTTTGACACCATGAGAATGCGGATTGCACACTATTACTCATTCCATGGACCATCGAAAAGCCACCTGATTTTACAACAGTCAGTCCTGCATTCTCACACCATTTTCAACCCCACAGAATACATGTTTGCTATTGGAAATCCTGCATTCTTTCACACCATTTTCAACCCCACAGAATACATGTATTCTATTGGAATTAGCTTTTACTAGAACGATGGTAGCTCTAAACTATTGTTCTGAAATAAAAACTCTGGCAATTTAACGTTACATTTTAGAGTCAAAAGCCCCAGAGCTGGAGATAAAACTTTAGTTACTTTGCGAGAGCTGGCTGAGCCAACTGCTGCAGTTGATGAACAACATGAGACATTCTTGGCCGCATAGAAGGGACATTTTGCGTGCAAGCATACACAAGGTCCACCACCTTCTGAATATCACCAGCTTCTGGAATATCAGATGTTGATGAAGATATTAGAGGATCCAGGAGCTCAGGATAGTGATGTGCCTGCACTAAGGGTGTTGCCCATTCAAATATGCTCTGCCAACCCACTGAATCAACTTGCTGAGCAGGCCTACGCCCACTTACTATTTCAAGCAGCAACACTCCAAAGCTATATAGATCACTCTTTGTTGTGAGCTCATTCCTATATACGAACTCAGGGGCGAGATATCCATAGGTTCCACCAGCCATCACAGTCCTCTCATGCATTACCTCCCAAGGAACAATCTTTGAAAGACCAACCCCCATCAGATGCGCTCCAAACTCTTCATCAAGTAGAACATTGCTTGCGCGTATATCCCTGTGCACAACATGTGGCTTCACCTTGTCATGCAGGAATCTGTTCCAAGAGACTAACTTGTTAGACATTCATTAACAGGAAAAAGAAGAGATAAAGACTTACAGAAAGTATGAAGATCATAATCTCATTAAAAGATCTTAAACCAGCTAGTAGAATCTGCAAAAACTTGAAAACTGTTATGTAATTCTGGTTGTGATAGAAGTTTGCTAATTCAAAGCATGGTGCTGTAGTTATGAGGTAGAAAATGCAAAACTAATGTGGGAAATTCTTTCAGTCATGACAAGGAGATATTCTAAAACGAATGCTTGCAACAGCTTAAATTGACTAGACAAGTAATATAAGAATGAAAAGAACTTACCAGTATAAACTATAAATGCTTTTAATTGAAGTAATGAATAAGAATAGTTAATAAGAAAAAAAAAAAAAATCTAGTGCTTATACTCACGCAATTACAGTTGCACTTAACATAGAAAGAGGATCTAGTGTTTATACTCACGCAATTCCCTGGGCAAGAGTTGTAGCAATTTTGATCCTCATGGTCCAATCCAAGCTCCTACCACCCCTTGGAATGTGGTATAGCCATCTATCCAATGGTCCGTTTGTGATAAACTCATATACGATGTAACGGTCACCATGATCATAGCAGCATCCTTTCACAGCAACTAAATTAGGGTGACGAAGCTTAGCAACCCTACCAATTTCAGAGTAGAACTCCTTTTTCCTCTGAAAACTAGATCTTTTTAGCCTCTTAACCGCTACCTTTGATCCATCAGGCAGGAGGCCACTGTATGTGCTACCTGTTTTAGCATCCCCATGAAGTCGATTTCCTTCACTGAAATTTTTTGTGATCGACCTCAATTCATCACTGGTGAATATTTTCCATGAGGGGGGAACTAATGCAGAAGTGGCAGGATTAGATAGTTTTCTTGATCTTCTACGCCGTTTACTCCGCTTATAAGCAAGCAGCCAAACAACAACAGCAAATGTCGTAAAGAGAACCAATCCACTAACAACTGCTAGGATAATGAGGTATTCCTTATGGCAGTGCATGTAGTAACATTTGTCCTCTGCAAGTGGAAAAACATAATCTCAACAATGACAAAATAATGTTGGTCAAATTCTGTTATTAGTCCCTATACTATGCGTAAGTTATAAATTTAACCTTTGAACTTTAATCTGGTTAATTTTAGTCCTAGTACTTTTGAATTTTAAAATTTCAGTCCTGACCCAAATGATAGTAGTTAAAACCGTTTGATTAAATTCTACTATTAATCATGAACTATTCCTAAAGTTGTTGCTTTAATCCATATTCTTCAATTTGAACATTCTTAATCCTTGAACTTCTTGAATTTTGAAATTTCAATCTTGGAGTAATATGTAAAATAAACAAGCTGACATGCCATTACACTCTAATAATATATTTTCCATATAAGATTTTGAAAATAGCATAAATTAACTTGATGAATTTGACAGCTACCGCCTGGTCAGGACTAAAATTTCAAAATTCAAAAAGCAAAGAGACTAAAAATAACCAATTTAAAGCACAAAAACTAAATCCATAATTAATGCATAGTACAAGGACTAATAGCAGAACTTAACAAAAAAAAGTGAAACATACTATAGAAAGGAAAGATCAATATATAATCTAATAGTGGTGACAAAAATGCTATAGAGCAACCACTCGAAAAAATTAAAATAACCGTTATCTTACCAATATCAACCATGCACAGAAAAGCACGAGATGCATTGCATCTCTTGCTCACAAGAGGTTCTGATCCATTCTTCACCAATGTACATAAATCAATTGAATTGTTGACAAAGCATGACGATTTGGGGCAAATGGACTGGGCAGATGATCTAAGAGCTGATTCATTCCAGACCGATGTATTATCAGACCACTTCCAACCAGAACTGATAGTCGAATTGCTAACTCTTCCTCCAACCCAGCAACCATTGACACTTTGGCCACACAAATGTTGTGCAAAGTTTAGTTCTTCAAATGATGTTAGGGCAGCTAAGTGTCCATGATATCGTTTACAATGGATCTCGGATTCATCCCATGATTCCGAACTTTCATAGTACCCAAAGCACTTAACTTTATTTGGAGCAAGAACCCATCCCGAAGGGCATTCTGCTATTTGACCCAACAAAATGAAACAACTTAATCTTCAAAAAAATGTCAATATTTACCACAACAATTAACAAATTTAACAAATCCAGCACCTTCATTACCCTTATACTTGGAAGAATCGTTAGAAGGTGCAGTCCATCCATTAGAGGCCTGAGATACCATAATGATGACAAAAAGAGAAACATTCAGATTCTGAATGCAAGTTATAAATTCTACAACTTGCATATAACTTTTAGATTGTACAATCTTACAGTGTCAGAAGCCACAAGCGGGACTGCAAAAGAAGCAACTAAGACAATAAATTGCAGCGGGGCAACCTTTACTCTCATCACAACTCTATCTTTAATCCTAGAAACGAGAAAAATAAAAAAGAAAAAAGAAAACTATCAAAGTGATTCTCTAGCGAAATTATAAAAATAATTAAAAAAAAAACATTAACCAAGTCGTGAGTTCAATGGATTGCTCTTCTCTTTTCTTTAGAAAAGAAACTAAAATATTGGTTATTGAAAAGTAGAAACGATGGCAAAGAAATGAATATACTTTTTAAACTGCTAAGCAATAAGGCAGGGAATAAAAGTAATACGAGATACAAAGAACAACATATACTAACCTCCAAAACCAAAGAGCCAAAAGCTGATCATCAGAATTCCGCTAAGAAACCCTAATGCTCCCTGTGGGTTTAAACAGAGAAACTAAAACAGTACAACAAAAATTTTGGGATCTCCCGAATTTAGTAAATGAAAATATAAAAGCGCCTGATATTCAGAAAATGCAATTCTCAATTCATTTCCACAGGGTTTCTCAGCAATAAAACTGAGACGCACACAGAGAGAAAGAGAGAGGGGATTGAATGAATGGTTGAAAAAAGCAAGGAGTAGATGGAAATGTTTAATAAGAGTAGGAAAGTAGAAAATTAAAATTAAAAGGCAAAATAGAAAAATAAATGCTAACTGGGCTTGTGCTTTTTAACAATCCATCTACCAAAGAAGTAGAGAGCAGTATGCTTTGCAAAAGACCGGACTGGCCGTGGCAGAGGTGAAGTGGGTAGTTGCAACTTGCAAGCTTTTAGACTTTTCCACCTTTATTACTTAGTACTACGACTCTACGACCAACTACTATCATATGTAGAGTATACATATATTTAAGCTCGCAAAATCTAAGTTAACCCAAAAGCCAATCCCATATATTTAAATTCGAATTTGATTTTGTTTTGGGGTTCAATTAAACCCAAAATGTCATCGCATATAAAAACTAGCAACATTCCTAATCATCATAGGGAAAAGATTGTAAAAAATAGAGATGCCCTCATCATCCTGAATCCATTACCAATTATTTAATGTCATATGTGTAACAGTCTGAACTTGGGCCTTGTTGAAAGAGTGGCTTCGGGACCACAAATCCGACGAGAAAAAATTTATTTTTATTATATTTTTAGGGTCTACAATTTCACGAAATGATTTCATGAAAATTTCGTTTGAAAATTTCGACGTTTGGGCACTCAATTTAGTCAAAAGGACTAAATTGTACAAAATTGCAAAAGTTGAGTTCTACATGTTAGAGGTGTCCAATTGTTATGAAATTTTAAATTGGAGGTCCTTAAATGTAATTAGACTATTGGTTAATTTGTTGGAAAAAAATGGACATGAAATGGGTGAAATAGAATATTTTTAAGTTAGGGGCATTTTGGTCATTTAGTGATTAAATGAATTAAAAATCAAATTAAAAGTCAATTTTTGCTCATCTTCTACCTCATGACCGAAACTTGCATGGAAAGGACATAGCTAGGGTTTTTCAAGCTTCCAAGCTCGATTGTAAGTCCGTTCTAGCCCCGTTTTTAATGTTCTGTACGTTTTTGAAATCCTTGTAACATGAACTCTCTATTTCTACCATTATTTTGAGCTAGGTTTGAGATTTGAAAATTTACCCATATGTGAAATGTTTGTGTTTTGATGTCTAATGGTAGAATATGAAAGTTCAGAGTGTAATAAACGACTTTTGCTAAGTGATTTTCGATGAAATTGTTAAAAAGTTTGTAAAAATGTGTGTAAATGTGTAATTAAATGGGAAATGTGGACTGATATAGTTATGAAAGTGGTTTGACTAGGTATAAAATGCAAGGAAATTGAATAAATTTCATTTTACGAGCCTAGGGGCAACAGTGTAAATATGACAAAGTTTAGGGGTAAAAATGTAATTTTTGCTGACATGTGAATTTGGGTTAAATTGAGTTGTGTATTGAATAAATGAGTTAAATGTGTTATTGTAGATTGAGAAAAACAAGATTCGGACTTAGAGCGAGAGAAAATAAAAGAAAATGTCGAATACGTCCGTTTGTCATTTTCGGGTCGAGGTAAGTTTGTATATAAATAATGCATTATTTTATTTACGTTTTAATATTTTGATATATTTTATGAAGTATGGCTGAATATTGAATGACTATTTGATGTATTCGACAAAGTGGCAATAAGTGAGAAATTTCCCGGTTGAACCTTAGGAATATAAATGGATACAAGTGATATGCCACTAAGGATTTAAGTGAAACAAGTCCATGGCACCTAAGTGAAATAAGTCTATGGCATTGTGCTAAGTGAAATAAATCCATGACACCTACGTGAAATAAGTACATGGTATTGTGTTAAGTGAAACATGTCCATGGCACCTAAGTGAAATAAGTCCATGGCATTGTACTAAGTGAAATAAGACCATGACATCTAAGTGAAATAAGTCCATGGCATTGTGCTAAATGTGATTAGCTCGAGAACGAGCCTATGTGAAACTTGTGAAATGAAGTAGCTTTGGCTACAAGTGTGGCACTATGTGAAACATCCTGATGTATCCATTAATACTCCGATGTGTTCAATAGGAAATGACTAAGTGTAAACGAATATGACTAAGTGATGAATAAGTGCAGGTATGTATGTGTAAACTTATGAGCAATATGCTCGATATGTGACCGAACTTTGGTAAGGTTGATATGGGTAAGTGTTACTATGAAAGTTAATACAAAGAAAATTTATGAAAGAGTAAAATTAGCAATAAAATAGTTTGGACAGCAACAATTGTATGAATTTGAAAAATCACCAAAAATGGTGGAAATCGAATTAGAGGTTGAATAAGATATGAAATTAAAGCTCATTGAGTCTATTTTCACATAAAAGAAACTGTGTAAGAAAAAGAATTTCATATTATGAGATATTTGAATTTTTGTGGAACAGAGTCAGATTGATTTCGGAATCCCCTGTTCTGATTTGGAAAATCATTAACAATTGAACAAAAATAATCATGGGATATAATTTATATAATTAAATTTTTTTAATGAGTCTATTTTCAAAAGAAATAAACAGGAACATTATCTAAATCTTGTACGAAGAGATAATTACTTTTTAGTGCAGAGGGGTCGGAACTGTTGAATAGCAAAACAATGAAGACTTTGAAGAATAAACTGTACTTATTGGTTGATTCAAAAATCATGAAAATTTTATGGTAAGAAGATATGTGAGTCTAGTTTCAGGAAAAATTAGCAGATCCAGATATAAATAATTTAGTGACTATGACTCGAATAGACAACTTGTTTTGAACTTGAGTGAATAGTGGATCTATGTGTAGTAATGATTATATAATTTGGAGGACATATTGTGAAGTTTTATAATAGCATGTTAATGAATTGTTTATTGTTTGCATACTTACTTACTAAGCTATAATGCTTACTCCCTTCCTTTCCTTTTTCCTATAGTGTCATAGATGCTAGCTCGAGTTGGAGGTCGCCGGAGACTCAATCACACTATCAAGCTATTGGTTGATATAAAAATGTTTTCAAGTATTTATAAGTCTATGGCATGTATGACTTGGTTAATTGTTTATATGTTATTATGAGTCGGCCTAAAATATTGGCCTATGCTATTTGAAGGTCTTTGTTGTATAAGGCCATTTAATGTGGCTATTATAGGTTATGTTATAAGTTAAAAAGGTGCACTTCATGAATGAGCATGCTTACATATGTGTGTGGATGAATTAGTCATGATGTTGATGTGATAAATGTGGCATGTGAATGGTTGTGTGAAGGGCACCGGGCTTGGACACGAGCATATGCCCCTATTTTCAAGAAATTTTCTAATGTTTTCCAAAGTTCTTGGTTTAATTCCAGACTACTTCCATAGTATGTATTGGGCCTCGTAGGTCCATATCAGGGGCTTAGTGATAAAAATTGAAAAGTTTAATGTGGATGTAAAATTTATGTCTCGGTTTTGTACGATTGTATATGTATGTTCTGGTAATGCCTCGTATCCTGTTCTGGCGTTGAACACGGGTAAGGGGTGTTACATTTTAGTGGTATCAAAGCTATTAGTCGGTTCTCGGACTACCGTAGCATGTGTGAGAGAGTCTAGCTATACATGCCATATGTAAACTGTGATAGTGTGATATCTCTCGACCCCAATGAGATTGTTTTGTTAAGTAGAGATGCTTTCCAACCGAGCTACCATCAATAATACGGAAAGGGAATAAGTAAGTTCGTATAACTTATTGAACATATTAATTTGTTTAAATGGACCTTTGTGATTTGAGATGATAGGCATGTGTTAATAGATACAATGGATCAATCATAAGTTGAGGGATATGAATAAAATGTTATCATTTCAATTGAACATTGCATTTTGATAAATAAGAGTGACTTTTTGTAGTGGATAAAGTGAAAATATTTGTTTTGTGATGAGCTTATTACGAACGCTTGATATTTATATGTGATAATGTTGAATGTGTTACCAAAAAGTTTGAAAGTGTGTTCATGATTAGTTGAAATCTAGAGATGTGTGAACCAAAATGTGTGATATTGTAACGCCCCCACGCCCGAAACCGTCACCGGAGTCGAGCTTGAGGTGTTACTAAACACAATTTACCATTTTAAACAACTTTACAAAATCTATTTTCATTTTCGGAATAAATTATTTTCTGCGTTATGGTCGCTCAAAAAATCATATCTCGAGTTAAGAAACTCAAAATCAACATCCGTAAATTTTCCCTGAATCTAGACTCATATATCTATTCACTAATTTTTTTCCAGATTTTTTGGCTGGGCCAATTAGTACAGTTTATTAGTTAAAGTTACCCCTGTTGCAGATCTCGACTGGTCTGACTTCTACTCACTACGAACCACTTTTCTCTCTGTACAAAATTCACATGAATTTTATGTTTGTTTCTCTTAAAACTAGACTCAATAAGGATTCTAACCATATAAAGTATACCTCCTAATTATTTTTGTACAATTTATGGTGGATTTTCAAAGCTGGAATAGGGGATCCAGAAATCGTTCTGGCCCTGTCTCACTAAAACTCAAATATCTCATAACATGTAACTCCTTTACCTATTTCGCTTCTTCCATATGAAAGTAGACACAATAAGCTTCAATTTCATAACTAATCCATCACCAAATTCGATTTCTATGATTTTTAGTAAATTTTCAAACTCACGTCAGTGTTGCTGCAATGCTCTGTTTTATGGTTGATTTCATTTTCATAAAAGCTTTCATGTACTAGATAATCTATTATCCTTCCATGACATCAAACATAGTCTATATTAGCCATTTCAATGACTCATCATTGTCAAGCATTTCCTCAACCAAAACATCACCATATCACAAGATTATTTACACAAAGTAGGTATAGTGCTATACATGCCATACTGAGTTTTACAAGCCAGTTACCAAAAAGTCCTTCGGATAGTGTGATCGAGCCTTCGACCTATCCCGATTCTCGAGCCAGCTTGTCCAAAACTACAATGAATGAAAAGGGGGGAGTAAGCATAAATACTTAGTAAGTTCACATGCAAATAACAAGTAACATAACAAAGTCATTATGCCAAACAACATTAGCATAGTATCACCAAAACATAGGTCACAATTCTAATCATCATACTTCATCTTACCACATTTTTGTTGTTGTGTCGAGTTTCAACCCGAGGGTTAAGTACATACCTGTCCAATATGGCCATTTCTCAGCATTACCGAATTGTCACTTACATCTTGAGTGCTTTTCCATTTCACTTGAATTTTACCCGTTGAACACATTGGAATACAACTCGGATACACGGATCATTTGCACATAAGTGCCATAATCAATCAATTATGTAACCCGCCCATAAGCGAACTCGGACTCAACTCAACGAGCTCGGGCGTTCGCATCCATAAGTGAACTCGGACTCAACTCAACGAGCTCGGATGCCTAGTTACATCTCACGAACTCAGACTCAACTCAACGAGTTCGGACATTCGCATCCATAAGTGAACTCGGACTCAACTCAACGAGCTCGGATGCCCAACCATCCTAGTGACATGTCACTTGTATCCTAATCTATTCCCAAGGTTCAAACGGGATTTTCCTCAATCACATATCCTTGCCGTCTTCCACAGAATACCGAAACCAATACTCGGTAGCAATTTATATTTAACAAGTAGCACACATAATTTGCATATTATTCGATAATAACCACAAAGCATATATTTCATGATAAAAATCAGCATATCATATAAATAACATCAATTAACTTAAAAATAACAATTATGTTACATTATTTACACATGAACTTACCTTAGTACCAAAATACAAAGATTTTGCAATTTAGTCCGCAATCTTTTCTTTTCCTCGATTGAGGTCGATTCCACGTCTTTCTTGATCTAAAATAACACATTTAGCTTGTTTAATACTCACATTTTCAAATTAGTCCTTAATTCAAATTTTGGCAAAATTACAATTTTGCCCCTAAACTTTTGCATATTTACACTTTTGCCCCAAAGCTCGAAAATTTAATTTTATCACAAATTCTTATGTTTTAGGACATGCTGATAATTTATTTACCATTAGCAAGCTCAAATTCCCACTAAAACAGATACTTATGAACAATATGTATTTTTACCGATTAAGCCGTTTTACTCGTTTTTACTTAAAACCGAGTAGCACAAGTTGTCTAACATAATTTAAAACCTCATATTCTATCATAAAACATCAAAATACACAAATTTCACCTATGGGTATTTTTCCAAATATGAACTCTAACTTAAAATATTGCTAACATAAGCTTTATCGAGCTACCGGGATCTCAAAAACGTAAAAATCATTAAAAACGGGGCTTAGATGCACTTACTATGAAGCTTGAAAGTTGAAGAAACCCTAGCTATGGAGAGAGAAAAATTCGGCAGCAATTAAATGAAGGAGATGATGAATTTTGTGTTATTTTTCCCTTTTAATTCATGTTAATAACCAAATGACCAAAATGCCCCTCCTTACTAAACTTTCAAAAATTCCTTCCATGTCCTAATTTTGTCCATGAACTTAAAATTGGTCTAATTGCCATTTAAGACCTCCTAATTAATATTTCAAAGCAATTTCATACTAAAAACTTCTAGAATGCAAGTTTTGCAACTTATTCGATTTAATCCCTAACTTCAAATTAAGCGCTTTACGCTTGGAATTTCTTCACTAAATTTTCACACCATCATAAAATCATATCATAAACACCAAAATAATTATAAAATAATTATTTCTACCTCGGATTTGTGGTCACGAAACCACTATTTCGATTAGGCCCTAATTCGGGATATTACAGATATTGTGTTGATATGAAATGCTATATTGTATGTGTGTATGTATGAAAGTCAAAATTTTAAAGGCTTTACAATCTTCACCCCCTTACCGGTATAGTGTTATATGACGAAGTTCACAAGATTTACATTAAATAAGCTCACAAGTGGAAACTAAAGAGTTCAGTAGTGGAATAAGTAATAATGTAATTAGAGATGGGAAATGGCTTAGTGAGTAAAGACGGTTATGAAAGAAAGATCAGAATTTTTCTAAAGATCATTTGGAATGCACAATGCCTCATCTAGAGAAGAAGTTAAACTCGGCTAATTGACTCATTCAGGTGTGATATCTAAGGACTGTACATACTAGGAATTCTTCTGAAATTGATTTCTATTGATGAATGAAATATTATGAGATTAGTGATGACCGGATTAGTTTGAGGAATAATGTTTGAATTGTAAAGATGTTTGAGGATGACAATTACAGTTGAGTAATTTATGACTATTTCTTCCAGGTGTTCTATGTATTCTTGCATTTTTAGAGGCATGTAATTGCCCATTTTCTGATGGAAGCATCCTTGTCTGATTGATTTATGATCGGTATTCTTCTATCTTTCATTGGTATTTTATTCCGTTACGTTGAGATAAAAAGTTAACAGTGAATTCATGTGAAAATATTCTTCTGTCTCTTTTAGCTATTGTTCTGTTTACATCTATATGGAATATATATTATCTCTGTCATAATTGATTTCGGAATACACGAATAGTGTTTCTTTTTATTCTGGTTTTCTCTAGGGAATTGTCAGGGTCTCTGTTAATTCATACGAGTGGTGTTGTTGGACATTCAGTATGGTCTCGTATCTCGGATTTCATTATCTCAGTTTTCTTATAATCTTTATTACTTAATTTATCATGTATGCCTTATCTATAAGGAAAATATTGACAAAAGTGTGGATTGTGATAGTTCAAGTTCAGATTGTATATTGATTTCCTTTCCCCAGGTAATCTTGGCTATTATTAGTGACTTCGAATGGGATGTTATGTTTCGTCTGAGTTAATACAGTTAGTAAATATCTGTGACTGGCATGTTGAAAGAATTATGAGAGATTGTATGTTTCAACTGTCCTAGCAACATGAAGAAGTGATCATAGTGGAATGTTATTGAACAGTAAGATTAACTCGGTTATTTGAATCAGAATGAGCTGTTCAGTTAGAAGATAAATTAAGCTATGTGTGTTTATGTATATCCTCTGGTTCGAAAATGATGTTGTGCATACATAGATTTATAGACGAATAGTTGAATAAAGAATTTATATTCTTGAAAGAATGATATGGGGACATACCGATTGGGTTTTTCTTAACTGAAAGAATGTGTGTGAATATCAACAAATCTCTGGGAAAAGTTAAAATGTTGCAGGTACTCGAATGAAAAATCTTTGTTTACTTTGTAAGTATGGTTTCAATGATTTACCTTCTTGATGGTGTTCTGATTCTAATTAAATTGATGTTTCTGTTATAAATTAGAAAAATTCAGAATTGGACTGATAAGTGGTAAGCTAAATGAATGCAATGTGAGCCGACTTTTGATTCTGAATTTTCAATCAAGTCTGATTACTGATATTAATATTCTAAGATAGAATCTATGTACTGAGAAACTCAGGGCTTATGCAAAGGGTTTCCATTCAGAGCTCACCATAGTATCTTGTCTATTCATCCAAAGAAACATAAAAGTACAGTAATTTGAAGTAAATGTTCTGGTATACAGTTATGACACTCGATATTTCTGAATTTTTGTGTCCAGATGTTGTTTTGTCATCAGGGAGAGGCCGAATATCAAATGCAATCAGAATTGTTACAGTCAACGATGATATTGGCGTGATATTGAGATAAAGATACTATGGGTCCCGTATCGATATTTCTCTTATATTTCTCTTATCCTCAGAGAAAGAGAGATGTTATTTAGATTGTGTTTGATCGATGATGAAAATTCGTATGATTATTTCAGCATCCGAGAGTTATATTATCGATTTTGGAAAAAGCTATAGGAAACTCTGAGCATGAAACTAAATTAAATTCTGATTTTGGTAAAATGGTGAAAGTAATTCGTGAAAGTTGAAAACGGTTTCAGATTAACATAAAAGTTATACAGAATTGAGACTTAGAGATATTGGATTTCAAATCGAAGGGAGAGTGTTTCTGAAAGTATTGCCCTCGAAGAGGACTCCTTTATAAGGTAGAGGAAACTATGAGAATGTTACCCTAATCTCTTCTAGTAAGATTTTCGGGTACGAAAATCCCTAAAGGGGAGAATTGTAACAGTTTGAACTTTCGCCTAGTCGGAACAATGGTTTCTGGACCACAAATTTGACAAGGAAAAATTTATTTTTATGATACTTTTATGGTCTATACTTCCATGGAATGATTTCGTGAAAATTTCGTTCGAAAATTTCGACGTTTAGGCACTCAATTTAGTCAAAAGGACTAAATTGTAAAAAGTACAAAAGTTGAGCTCTACCTGTCAGAGGTGTCCAATTGTTATGAAATTTTAAATTGGAGGTCCTTAAATGTAATTAGACAATTGGTTAATTTGTTGGAAAAAATGGACATGAAATGGGTGAAATAGAATATTTTTAAGTTAGGGGCATTTTGGTCATTTAGTGATTAAATGAATTAAAAATCAAATTAAAAGCCAATTTTTTCTCATCTTCTACCCCATGGCCGAAACTTGCATGGAGAAGACACAGCTAGGGTTTTTCAAGCTTCCAAGCTCGATTGTAAGTCCGTTCTAGCCCCGTTTTTAATGTTCTGTGCTTTTTTGAAATCCTTGTAACATGAACTCTCTATTTCTACCATTATTTTGAGCTAGGTTTGAGATTTGAAAATTTACCCATATGTGAAATGTTTGTTTTTGATGTCTAATGGTAGAATATGAGTGTTTGGACTGTAATAAACGACTTTTACTAAGTGATTTTTGATGAAATTGTTAAAAAGGACTAGTTTGTAAAAGTTGTAAAAATGTGTGTAAAATGTGTGATTAAATGGGAAATATGGACTGATATAGTTATGAAAGTGGTTTGACTAGGTATAAAATGCAAGGAAATTGAATAAATTTCATTTTACGAGCCTAGGGGAAAAAGTGTAAATATGACAAAGTTTAGGGGTAAAAATGTAATTTTTACCGACATGTGAATTTGGGTTAAATTGAGTTGTATATTGAATAAATGAGTTAAATGTGTTATTTTAGATTGAGAAAAACAAGATTCGGGCTTAGAGCAAGAGAAAATAAAAGAAAATGTTGAATACGTCTATTTGTTGTTTTCGGGTCGAGGTAAGTTTGTATGTAAATAATGCATCGTTTTATTTACGTTTTAATATTTTGATATATTTTATGATGTGTGGCTAAATATTGAATGACTATTTGATGTATTCCACAAAGTGGTAATAAGTGAGAAATTTCCCGGTTGAACATTAGGAATATAAACGGATACAAGTGATATGCCACTAAGGATTTAAGTGAAACAAGTCCATGGCACCTAAATGAAATAAGTCCATGGCATTGTGCTAAGTGAAATAAATCTATGGCACCTATGTGAAATAAGTCCATGGTATTGTGTTAAGTGAAACAAGTCCATGGCACTTAAGTGAAATAGGTCCATGGCATTGTGCTAAGTGAAATAAGCTGATGGCATCTAAGTGAAATAAGTCCATGGCATTGTGCTAAGTGAAATAAGACCATGACATCTAAGTGAAATAAGTCCATGGCATTGTGCTAAATGTGATTAGCTTGAGAAGGAACCTATGTGAAACTTGTGAAATGAAGTAGCTTTGACAACAAGTGTGGCACTATGTGAAACATCCTGATGTATCCATTAATACTCCGATGTATTCAACGGGAAATGACTAAGTGTAAACGAATATGACTAAGTGATGAATAAGTGCAGGTCTGTGTGTGTAAATTTACGAGAAATATGCTCGATATGTGATCGAGCTTTGGTAAGGTTGATATGGGTAAGTGTTACTATGAAAGTTAATACAAAGAAAATTTATGAAAGAGTAAAATTAGTAATAAAATAGTTTGGACAGCAGCAATTGTATGACTTTAAAAAATCACCAAAAATGGTGGAAATCGAATTAGAGGTTGAATAAGATATGAAATTAAAGCTTATTGAGTCTATTTTCACATAAAAGAAACTGTGTAAGAAAAAGAATTTCATATTATGAGATATTTGAATTTTTGTGGAATAGAGTCAGATTGATTTCGGAATCCCCTGTTCTGATTTGGAAAATCATTAACAATTATACAAAAAAAATCATGGGATATAATTTATATGATTAAATTTATTAATGAGTCTATTTTCAAAAAAAGCAAACAGTAACATTAACTAAATCTTGTACAAAGATATAATTAATTTTTAGTGCAGTGGGGTCGGAACTATCAGACAGCGAAATATGGGAGGATTCAAAGAATAAACTGTACTTATTGGTTGATTCAAAAATTCTGAAAAATTTATGGTTAGAAGATACGTGAGTCTAGTTTTAGGTAAAATTAGTGGATCTTAATTTGGAGTTCCGTAGCTCTAGAAATAAATAATTTAGTGACTATGACTCGAATAGACAACTTATTTTGAAGTTGAGTGAATAGTGGATCTACGTGTAGTAATGATTATATTATTTGGAGGACAGATAATGAAGTTTTATAATAGCATGTTAATGAGTTGCTTATTATTTGCATACTTACTTGCTAAGCTATAATGCTTACTCCCTTCCTTTCCTTTTTCCTATAGTGTCACAGATGCTAGCTCGAGTTGGAGGTCACCGGAGACTCAATCACACTATCAAGCTAATTGTTGATATAAAAAGGTTTTCAAGTATTTATAAGTCTATGGCATGCATAGGGACTTGGTTAATTGTTTATATGTTATTATGAGTTGGCCTAAAATATTGGCCTATGCTATTTGAAGGTCTTTGTTGTATAAAGCCATTTAATGTAACTATTATTGGTTATGTTATAAGTTAAAATGATGCAATTCATGAATGAGCATGTTTGCATATGCGTGTGGATGAATTAGTGCATGATGTTGATGTGATAAATGTGGCATGTGAATGGTTGTGTGAAGGGCACAGCCTTAGACACGGGTGTATGCCCCTATTTTCATGAAATTTTCCAACGTTTTCCAAAGTTCTCGGTTTAATTCCAGACCGTTTCCATAGTATGTATTGGGCCTCGTAGGTCCATATCAGGGACTTAGTGATGAAAATTTGGATTTAAAATTTATGTCTCAGTTTTGTATGATTGCTTATGTATGTTTTGGTAATGTCTCGTATCTTGTTCCGGCGTCGAACACGGGTAAGGGGTGTTACAATATGTCATTATTTTTTCTATGTCATTGACATATTATTTTGGTAATTTTTTTAACCCGAACCCTAAACCCTAAACTTTGGACCATGGATCCTTGATTTTAGATTTTGGACCCCAGACCTTGAATTTTAGACCTTGAACTCTGGACCTTAAACCCTAGACCATGGACCCTAAACCCTAGACTTTAGGGTTGAACCTTGATTTTAGAGTTTAGGGTCCAAGACTCAGTATTCAAGGTCTGGGGTCCAAGGTCTAGAGTTTAGGGTCCAAGGTTCAGAGTCTAAGGTTCAAGTTGAAAAATTACCAAAATGATGTGTCAATGACATGGAAAAAGATGTTGAAATGGCATGAAATAATTGGTAAGAGATACTGGATGATGTGGTATCTCTGTTTCATACAATCCTTTCCCAATCATCATATAATACTCTTCACTTGTCCTGACTCCCAATACGGATGGAAGATGTCACTAAAGCATATATAAACTAATAATCTTGAAAATATGTAAGACTTTAATCTTTGAAAAAATATAAATAAAATCGTAAAAATGAGGTAAAATCAAATTGAATGTTTTGAAATAATCTCAAATCATTTAGAAATCTTTCGTGAGTGTTTGGAAGTGCTCGAAGTAAAAAAAAAAAGAGCTTCAGATGGCTCAAAACACCCAAAACAATTCAGTGGCACTACCCAAGGAATTAGGTATCAATACATAGCCCCCATGTTCTAATACTTGGGGCTATGTATCGATATCTAGCAAGGTATCAGTAATTATTTCCCTTTCTTGTAGCTTTTCAGCTACTGCTTATTGAGATTAGTTGTAACAACCCATTTTTAGTGAAATTAGAATAGTGGTTTCGGGACCACAAATCCGAGTTAGAAAGAAAAATTATTTTAATAATGTTGCATGGCCTGTAGTATGATGGGTATGTTATATGAAAATACTGATAAGAAAATTTTACCGATTCAGTGATTTATTATGGAAAGGACCAAATTGCATAAAATGCAAAAGTTGAATTCTAGAAGCTATAAGTATTAAATAGCTATAGAATTCAAAACTTGAGGTCCTTATATGGTAATTAGACCATTAAAGAAAAGTTAGTAGATATTTTTCGTGATTCATCCATGGAAAATTAGAAAAGGCTAAGGACTAAATTGGAAAGTAATAAAATTAAAAGATGATAATTAAATTAAATAGATATTATCATCTTATTTTCATCATCTTCCCCAATTTTAAATGGAAACCCTAAGAAAGAGAGAGAAGACTACTCAAGCTTAATTGGGTAAGTATTCAAGCCTCGTTTTTAGTAATTTTTATATTTTTGAAATCGTGATAGTTTAATCTTTCAATTTTGGGGATTAATTTGAAAAGATATCAAAGTATAAAAGTTGTGCCATGGATGAATATGCTGAAAATTTGAAATTTATGGTAGAAAATGAAAGGTTGTTAGTAGATAAACAACTTTTACAAAGAGAATTTTGGTGAAAACATGATTTAGGGACTAAATTGAAAAGTTGTAAAACCCATGGAAAATTTATGATTTTTTTGAAATTCATAGGCTGTTATTGTGATATATAGAATTCAGCTAGGCTTGGAATAAGGATTAAAATGCAAGAATTTCATTTTTCAAGTCTAGGGATGAAATTAGAATTTATGAAAAGTTTAGGGGCAAAATGATAATTTTGCCTAGAATGTAAATTGAACTCAATTGAATATAAAATGTGTCAAATTGATGTTAAATTTATTTAAATAGATTCGGATAACTCAAATTCGAAACTAGATCTAGGAAAAGAAAAAGTTTCCGATTAGTAGACTTACACACGAACAAGTGTCGAGGTAAGTTCGTGTAACTTAATTAAGCATATGTATATGTTTGAATTGATGTTGTATTTGGATTGAATGTGGTATAAATTTATCTGAAACATATGAATGTTATTGTCGAAACCATTTTTATTATTAAAAAAAGGGGTCGACTTTAAAAAAATGAAAATGGAGTCGCCACCAATCTTTTTTGCGAGGTGTGATCGGACCACCTTGAGATTAACCATTTTAAGAAAACATTTTGATTTTTTTTAAAAATTTCGGTCTACAAAATTTGAGAAAATAGGCTCGGGAGTCGGTTACGCACGAAGAAGGCTCAGCGCCCTCTTAATGCCCAAAATTGGTACCTAATTGATTATTTAATGTCCTAAAGTTGAAAATTTGAAAAGGTTTTAAAATACGATTCTTTTGATTTTTAAAGCTTATATCTTTTAAAAGGACATTCAATTATTTAGATTTCACAAGAAATATCGAAACCCAGGAAGTTAGAGCACGATCTTTCAAATTTCCCAAACACCAAATATCCTTTGCTTTTTAGAAATCCTTACCTCGAGATGACAAAATGTCGCATCCAGTGAGTTAGGACGCAACATCCTAAATTCCCGAGAATAGGTTTTTTTATTTGAAACTCATATGTTTTAATTGCAAAAAGGGTACTCAATCATTTGGACTTAATGAAAAAAATCGAACCCAGTAAGTTAGGGCATGATTCTCTCAAAACTCCCAAATATCAAATATTGCCTTATTTTGAAAATATTTTGAATAACAACCATTATAGTAATTAAATGAAATATATTTTTATTTAAAACGATGATTTGAATAAAATTGTCATATTAATGCATAATATAAATATAAACACATAAATGCAAACATAATAATTACACATCGTATTAACAATTAGCACTAATAATGACAATCAAAAGGAGGAATAATGATGTAAGTAGTTATTAACATGAATATTATAATGACAATAATGATACCAATGAAATATATTAGAAGTAATAACAAATAATAAAATCTAAATTCCAGAATGATAAACAAATAAGCAAAAAACACATAATAAGGAGAATATAAAAAGAGCTCGAATATAAAAAAATATAAATACTATATACAAAATAAATAAATAAAATAATTTTACCATGAAACCCTTTTAACATGAAATATAAAATGTTTTGAATTAAATAGTATGTATAACATATAGTAAATGAAACAAAATAATTATATATATAATAAAATGATTGGGTGTGAATAATGATAAAAAAATGAAATAATTTTAAAATATATAATTTCAAAATAAATAAATAAATGATTAATGGACTAAGGACTAAATTTGAACAAAGATGAAATCAAAGGGAAAAAAATGTGAAGAAATAAATGTATAAGCACCAAAACGAAGTTTAAATAAGATTTTGGTGGTCAATTTAAAAAAATAAAAGAAGGGGGCAGGTTTAAGGATCCAATTGAAATGTGCGTATAAAAAAAAAGGACTCATTGGGTAAATATATCCTACTCCCAAAACGGCGCCATTTCCATATTCGAATTTAAGTGGCCTAGGGATCAAATCACAACTAAAATAAAATTTTAGAGTTGATTTAAAAAAAAAAGAAACATTCGAATCGGACGAAATTGTATAAAAATGAAAATACGGAAGGACCAATGTAGTAAATTTCTCTTTTGTTAAAAACGCGTGGATCCTCCTCGGGTCAAGTCAATGCGCGGATCTTTGCCCTTGACATTGTTTTGGCCTTTAAAAACAACCCCCAAAACGACGTCGCATAGAGACCTTATAAATGTAAAAAAAAAAAAAAAATCTAAAAAATCATTCTTAACACCCCTTTTAAAAAAATAAAAAAAAACTCTCTAAAAAAAAATTTTGCCCTTTGAGTTTGGCCGAGCTCTGATCATGCGGCCACCGACTCCGCCACTGTATACAGTGGTTGGAATCCCCAAAAGGGGTTATTTCGTTCCTTTAGGGCCTCTAAGGCCAAATCTGAGGTTTAAAAGCCCTTCTAGTAACCCAAAACAAGAATAGAGAGGGAAATCCCCTCGGTTTCTTCCTCTGTTTCGTCGAGAAAGGTAAAAAGATTGAAGCTTTTCTATTTTGCAATATAAAATATATTTATATATTTGTTATATGTGAAAAAAAATCTAAGTATACCTCAATTTCTTTGATTTAATCTCGGTGTTTGTATTTGTGAAAAAATCATAAGTCAATACATAGTTTACAAGACCTTTTTATAGCCAAAATGAATCTAAAATAATAACTATCAATTCTTCATTCTGATTCTGGCTACTTTGCAGATTATTTGCTACATTTCCTTCCTTTGTTGCAGGTATTCACGACGATGACAGGGGAGTGATGCCCGGCGGTGAAGATGGTTGATGGAGGCTACGGCGCAAGGGTTTTCGGAAACCCTTAGGGTTTCTTGAAAAGTTTAAGCATTGGGCCTTTTGGGCTTGTTTTTATTTTTGGGCCAATATTTTGTATTTGGGTTTAGTTAAAGGGTTTTATTGTTTGGGTTATTTAGGTGTTAGTGATTTGGGTTTGGGTGTAATTGGGCAACAGGTAGTATTTGGGTTTAATGTTTGTTGTAAATGGGTCTTAGACGGGTCAAAATATGGGCTTGAGGCTAGGTTGATGTAATTCGGGCCTGAGGTGTCAAACTCAAATTTGGGCCCTAATATTTGTAAAAAACATTGGACTTTATTTTATTTTTGGTTTTTGTATTTTTTTGGGTATGGGCCCAGGCAAATTGGGCCCGCTACAGTTATAAATGTAAGAAATGATCACATGCTCGGAAATGTTAGAAAAAGGGGTTAAGTTCTGTTTGAACATAGAAATCTAATGGATATATGTGATTTCTCGTATATAATGTGGTCCTGCATATGTTACAGACAGGATTTAGCTCGGATGAGTAATCCCTAATATAGCCTCTCGAGCATCTTAATAATAGTTCCTGCGAGCAACTTGATTGGTAGTGAACTTGCATGTGTTGCACACTATTGTAGCTCTTTGTGAATGTCTTGATATGATTTGATCGGTTGTGTTTCAGCATATGTTGCAAACACAAACGTAGCTCTTTGTGAGGGTCTTGATTTAGCTTGCACTCCCTGATATATAGCTATCTGGTGCTCCTGTTACATGGCTCTTTGAGAGCAATCCTAATAAGCTCCTTGAGAGTTTCTTGATTAAAAGTTCTTTATGAACTTCTTGAGTTGTGGCTCTAATGAGCACTCCTGAGATTTAGCCCGGATGAGCATTCTGATACATGACTCATAAGAGCATTCTGATAAGTGGCTCGAGAATTTATATTCTGATTATGTGCCCAGAAAGGGTACCTCTGGACATGAATTGACAGATTTCTGAATTGTTCACCTTGAGTGTACTACCTGAGTATCCATCGATATTTTAGAAATTCAACAAACAATGTAACACCCCTAACCCGTATCCGTCGCCGGAATGGGTTACGAGTTATTACCGAACTTAAAACATAGTTCAGAACATTCATAAATCATACATTTATCAATTGTCAACAATTATCATTCATATACAAACATATCATCCTTAAAACAAGCTTACGAGGCTTCAAACATGCATTCGATACCAAATCAGTAACATATACACAGTTCGAGAAAACATAGTCAATTTCATAAGAGAGGGGACACACACTCGTGTGAACAGGCCGTGTGGACATTCGAAATGGGAGCACATGGCCGTGTCTTAGCCTGTGTCCTACCCTATGTAACTCTCTAACTTAGGTCACACAACCGACCACACACCCGTGTGCCTATTTGAAATGGCCACACATGCCCATTTGCCAGGCTGTGTGCCAGGCCGTGTCAAACTTGTAGGGTATATTGACTTATGCCACGCGGCCAGTCACACGCCCGTGTGTGAGGCCGTGTGGAGCATACTGACTTGATTCGAGATGCAACACCAGGGACGCACGACCATGTACTATGATCGTGTGTCACATATGGTTGAGACACACGCCCGTGTCTCTGCCTGTGTGGACAAAAATAAGCTATCTACCAAGCCATTTTTCCACCTAAATTATGCACACATACATAAACACAAATGGTACCATTTCAATAACACATTAAGCAACCAAATATTATCAACCAATACTCAATTCTTGCCATATTTCTTTCAATCCTTTCAAAACCATTTACCTAATCAAATACATACCAAACGAACATGCTTTGATAACCATAAACCATTTACATAACATATCTCTTATTTCAACCTTGTTATCATCCAAATTACTGACAACAACTAAGCATTTTCAATTCACATAACCATCACATATCAATATAACTATTTGCGTAAATACCTTTCATCAACAAACTTGCCAAAACATACTATAACATACAAACTTATACATAATCAAACCATTATCCAAATTAAGCCAAATCACATGGCTTAAACACATACCAAAACATATAAGCTTCTTAAGCTAAAGTGACCAAGATCATCATCTTTAACACTAGCCTATACATGCCATAGTTATGCATTTCTTTAAGTTCTAAAAATACCAAATAGTCAACTGGATAGTCTGATGCGAATCTCCGACGTCGTCTGAATCGAGTGAGCTTCCAAATATCTATAAAACATAGGAAAGAAAAATAGAGTAAGCTATATAGATTAGTAAGCTTGTCTAATATCGAATTAAACTTACCATTAACTCATAAAGTAAGTAAGTCATTTATAACATAATCCAACCAATTTGCAAATGCCTATACATATACAATCATCAATAGGTTAGTACCACCATATCCATATAATCATCAAATCACCATAGGTGAAAACAATAACATTCAATCTCAAGTACATATAACTTTCATTCCATACTTCAATTCATAATATATAATCAATACCATGTAATTCACATCACATTATGGAAACTCATTTCTATCTGTATAACCTGTAATTCACTTGTATAACAATAATTCATACATATAAACAATAATTCATTAGGTAACCAGTAACAAATTTATGCCCGTTGAACTAATTAAAATGTCGATAGATACACGGGTGGTACACATTAAGTGTTTTATTCGGTAATATGTCAATTCATTATCATATTCGCTTTTTCGAGCTATGATCGGTAAACTCCTCCTGAACTGATGAACAGTATGCTCTATCGAGCTAGAAATAGTAAGCTTCTATGAGCTGAGCTATCAATAAGCTCTTACGAGCTGCAGTGAGTCTGCAACAAATGCAGGATCTCAACCAAAGGTAACCTTAGTGACATGTCACTCGTATCCTACGGATTCCTATGGTTCAAACGGGGCTCGGTATTTATCAGACTTTTCAATTAGGCATTCGGTATCCAAATAATTCATTTGTATCAATTTACAATCATTCATTTCAATTAAGTACAAGTATTAAAATGTTCAATATTAAATATACGAACTTACCTCTTGATGCTTGGATAGGAATTATCTACTATTCGATTAATTTGCCTTTTCCCTGATCTTGATCCCATCTTGGCTTTTCTTGATCTATATATTATCAAATTTAGCACAATCAGTAACCATTATATTCAATTTAGCCCACAATTCATATTTTGGCAAATTTACACATTTGCCCTAATGTTTCACTTTTTTTTAGTTTAGTCCTTATCACATAAAACTACAAATTCATACAATTCCTTCCAACCCATGCTTAGCCGAATTTCAATGGGGTCCTCATTAGCCCATGTATTTAATTTATTTTGCAATTTAGCCACATAATTTCAACATTTTCAATTTAATACCTAAATGACAATTTCACTAAAAATCACTTAATCAAACTTGTTCATCTAGCACCAAATATTAATAATCTATTATGAATCATCAAAGTACTCATACATTCAACAATGGAAACCTCCAAATGCTTTAACAATTTTGAAATCAGAGGTAAGGGCTAGCTAGATCAAGCTGTAACGATATTAAAAATGTAAAAATGATTAAAAACCAAGCAAAAATCGTACTTTAATCAAGCTTTCCAAGTGATCGAAATCTAAGAACAACAATAGCTTCTTTTTATTCTAAACATTCGGTGAAGATGAAGTTAAAAAGATGATAATTTATGTTTTATCATATTTTACTAATGTTAATTCACAACTTACTATTATATCCTTTACTAATACATTAAAACATGCATTAATGATGTCCATTTATGACCACTTAAAATAAAAATGGCATATTTACCACATAAGGACCTCTACCATTTAATTTCTTAGCCATTTAATACCTTTAACTTATATAATTCAACTTTTACGCTTTACGCGATTTAGTCCTTTTTATCGAATTAATCATTCAAACGGTAAAATTTCTCTATGCAACTTCCACATAATAATTCTATCATGTAGTAAACCTTAATAAAAATAATAAAATAAATATTTTTACTTCAAATTTGTGGTTCTGAAACCACTGTTCCGATTTGACCAAAAATGGGCTGTTACAAACAATACCCCTGACATGAGAATTTGAGAGATCAAAAGAAAGATGTATTGAATATATATATGGAATACCTTAAAGTTGTGGCATGATGAACTTTTTTATGCATATTCAATATACATATGAATTATATGACTAACTTGTTTGATTGAGTGTATGTGTTTAGGCAATTTGCTAAATTTGAGGAAAGCATATTATTTTATGTTAATATTAATAATCATGATTGGTAAGTTTAATTCCTGTTACACGAACGTACTAAGCATTAAATTCTTACTAGATTCTCTTTTCCGTATTTTATAGTGCTCGGAAGCTCGCAAAGGTTGGAGATTGGTCGGAGTATCATCACACTATCTACCTATTTATTTTGGTATAACTAGAAAACTTATTTTGGTATAATGGCATGCATAGGCTAACTTTGCCAATGTTGGTATGTAAATGATTGTAATATAACCATTGGAATGCCTAATGATATTATATTTTGGCATATTGCTATAAGGCATATCTTGTTTAATATATAAGCATATGGTTTGATTTGATTAAGTTAGTGTAAAATATAAACCTTCACAAAAAGGTAAGATTATAAACATGAGTACATGTACATGTGTGGATATATCATATTAGATGATAAGATTGGCTAGGATATGATGCTTGAATTGGTTGATATATATTTGTAAGTTTTGGTGTAGGTTGATGACAAGTTTGGGTGAGGAAATAAAGCTAGGAAATGGCTTTATTTTATCCACTCGGATGCCCGTGTGTCTAGACCGTGTATGACACACGGCTTAGCACATGGGCATATGGTTTGGCTGTGTGTCCCCTGCATCCTAAAATTGAGAAACAGAATGCTCAAAATTGAGCACACAGGCAGAGACACGAGCGTGTGTCTCAGCCATGTGAAAAACATGAACTAGTACATAAGTGTGTGTCATGGCCGTGTGAAACCTGCACCTAATTTTTGAAAATTGAATTAACCACACAGCTTAGCACACGGGCATGTGACTTGGCCGTGTGACTTTTATTACTTCATGTTTTACAAGTCAGAGAGTTACACGGGTTAGGAACATAAGCGTGTGAAGCCACACGGCCTAACCACACAGGCGTGTCCCTTACCACATGGGCGTGTGTACCTTGCATCTAGGGAAAAAATTTGGAAATTTCACAAAAAATTTCCTGAGTTCCCGATTTAGTCCCGACTTACTTCTAATGCTTAAATTGGGCCTCGAGGGTCCAATCAAGGGACAATACGATTAGTTTTGGATATGAATAGTAAATGACATAAATTAATTGTATTTATTCTATAAACTTTGGTAATGCTTCATAACCCTATTCACATTAATGCCCTTAGGTTTTCCTTCATATGTAATTTTAACTTTTTCGAACAAATTGGTTTAATAAAATTCCATCTTTCACATTAATATAATTTTTATTTATCCTCAATAGTTTTTGCATGCAAATTAAAATGAACAAGAAAATATTGGCTCGTTGAGTACCTACTATTTAACTAGTATATATCAGTAAGTAATCTAATGGTCCATAGCTTGATTAGAATCAAGCAGATCGGTTAAAAGATTATTATGTCGTTTATCAAGTCCATTTAGGGAAATATCTTATCTTGGGTTTTAGAGCAGATAACTCCCAAAAGATAGAGACATAGATGTGATTGTCTTGATAGAAAATAAATCAAACAAGACCCAAGTAGAATAAGTCCTAGATTCGTTTATGCACTTATTCACTTGTGATGTTCATAATTGTAACACCCCAAAAAAGGGCCTAGGAGTTTTAGGGGTATTTTAGGAATTTTAGCCTTAGAGCACTCGAAATTTAGTAGCATGGTAAACTGAAATTATATTCAACTATGACATCTTAGCTGTTAAATCAATTTTTTGAGTATATGCTTTAGAAACCCTTAATTTTAGAAAAAGGACTTATGTAACAGAGTCAAAACTGTGAGCATTTATGTTGCAGTTTCATCCATTTTTTAAAATTGGACCTAATAAACCCCTATTCCCAGCATATTTCACGATAGCTTCTTCTCTTCTCTTTAAAGTTGTTGTCCCTTGCTTTTCCCTCACCATTCCAATTGATTTTTTATTCCCAAACCATAATACTTTGATTTCCTATCATTCTCAAGAATTAAACCTTCCTAAAGCTCCAAGAAAAACATTCAAAGACTCTATAGATTTTATCATATTCTTCAAACGTGGGTTTTTCGAATTTGTGTCAAAACTCATTTAATCTTCCATCAAAGGTAATGTTTCAAATTCTTATGAGTTTTTCATGATATCTAGTCCTCAAAATTGAAGTATTAGCCATTGAATTGCAAGTTTTTAATAAAAGCCGAAAATTAAGACATTAATGGTGAATTTCAAGATTTTGAGTAAAAACATGGTTTCAAATTGTTTTCAACTCATTTTTTCATGATTAGAAGGTTTTTAAACTTACCATGAAGTTTCGTTAATGATTTCTTACTTTTTAATGAATTTGTGAAAATTACCAAAAGATGTCAAAATATTTTGATACCATGAATTGGGTAGTTTTTAGTGGTTTAAAGGTTGAGGTTTAGGAGTAGATGACTAATTAGATGAATGGAATTCATTTTAGGTGAAAAGGTTAAGTGTAGACCGAGTTATGAGCATTTTAAGTTTGTTATGTTAAAGGTTTTGGTTATATGAAAACTTAGAATAGATTGATGTTTTAGTTGGTTTAAGTGAGTCCTTGGCTACTATCTAATTGTGACTATTGTATGGTTCTTGTGTGTAAAGCCTCGAATTCATTGGAGCCTTCTACAAGTTAAAGGAAGAGCTAGTTTGAGCTTTCGACTTCTCAGCGAAAGCATAGGGTGAGTGTTTGGAATCTCCACTCGTAGACATGAGTCTTGTGTTATTCGGGAATTTAGTAGTAGCCTAAACCCCTACTCTAAATTCTGAGTGTAATTTTTTTTGTATCTATATTTATTTTATGGTTTATGTGCTTATATGATTATGAAATTGTGCATAGTGATGAGAAGCTCAAATTTGTGACATGTAGATATGGTAACTATTGTGAAAAGTGCAAATGTATACATGAAATATATACATTACATGAAAGTGATAGTGTTTTGCAAAAGATGCTAACATGCAGTGATAGTGCACGGATAATTGATAAGTGTTATGTGTTTGATTTCAGATATTTTTGCCTTGTGATTTTTAAACCATTAGATATAGTTGGCATGCCATAGGATTGTGAGTATTCACCTATATGTATAGTGATTTTGGGCGTTGAGGCCCTAGGACATGTTGGAGGGATAAGGGAGTGTGAGCTAAGCTCCATTCAATAAGACATGTGAGCGGAAATAAGGAGAGTGCTAGTTACATGCTTCACTTATGGGACATGTTTAACTTTATGAGTCTATGAGGTGTTTTGGAGATCCGCGTATCCGATGAGTGATGATAGAGCTCACTTTATGTTTCATACCTCAAGTGCCAATTTATCGTTATATGTAACTTGTGTGAAATGTTATATATGCTTGATTAAATATGTGCATTACATGATGTATGTTTGCATGAGCAAGTATGCTGTGTAGATGAACTGGTAGATAATGCATGGATAGGTACTCTACGACACTAGACATAGGACTACTGTAATTGTACTTATAAATGGTTGTCTTGAGGATGCATGATTATATGTTTACGATGTGGTTATTCTAATCATTCACTGAGCTTGTTAAGCTCACCCACTCCCTTCTTTACCCATTGTAGATTAGTTGTGTATCAGTGTGAGTGGTCTGGTTTTCTGAGAGGTGATCCAAGTTAGTTTTGTGTTATTCCATAGGTGTTCTTTATGTATTTATGTTTTGGGAAAAAGACAATATGGTAGACTTGTTTATAGCCATGTTAACTTCTAGACATTTTGCTAGTTTTTGGTTCAGTTTATAAGGATTACATATTATTGTTATGCTTGGGTTCATGAACATGAAGATGGATTGCCGTTACTTGCTCGAACATAATTCTGTGATATTGAACTATTAATTAGGCCGTTGAATGATTATTTGTTGAAGTAATTGGTGTATGATGTTTAGGAACTATAGTGGAATGGATTAATTGCATATGTATGCTTCATTTTTGAGGTCTGGAGTAGAGGTATAAATAATCGGGTTTAAAAATCGATACCTCTGTGCTTGAAACATACATTAAGTCAGAATAGAGATTTGATATCGATATCTTTGCTTGAGTATCAAAACTCAAGGTTAAAATATCGATATTTCATGACAGGTACCGATAATTTTTGAGACTTTGGGTTTTTAATCGAGAAACAAAATGCAAGTTTGTATTATTTTTCTAGGTGGTATCGATACTACTTAGAGAAAATATCGATACCCTAGTGTCAGTATCGATACCTACAAACATGTTTTGGCAATTTTACTAAATGGACCTTATGTATATTTTAAAATGTTTATAAGACTAATTATTGTAATATTTGCATGAAACAATGATAACTATCAAGTTTAAGTGACTTAAAACCTTCATGAATAATAAAATGATGGACGTTTTGTTTAGAATGAGCTTTCTACTTGATGTATGCGACATGAGACAGTGGTGTGACATCCCCTATTTGGGCTTGGCAACCAGGTTGGGTATAGGATGTTATAATAGTGTGGCTTACCTCAATCGTAAGTGATGAACTTTTTGCATATGACTCGTATACTTTGATATATTGAAAGCTTGAGTTCAATTGGTAATTTGAACACCCAATACCCATCTTGACATTTGATACGAATGAGAGGTTCCACTAGAACAGAAATTAGAATAATCTTGAAAATATTTAAGGCTTAAAAAATTTAAACCAATCAAATAAATATAATGAATTAATTAAAATCAAATTAAAAAGTAAAAATCAAGTTGGAAACATTTATAAATAATTTACAGGTGATTGGAGGTGTCTAGGATAGAAAATGGGCTTCACTGAGCCCAAAATAACCAATACAGTGTAAGGGCATTGTCTAAAGGTTGAGAATCAATACCCAAGCCCTATGTTTAGATACCTAATCAGGGTATTGGTACCTAGGTGCCAAGTACCGATACTATTAAATTAGGGTTTAATACTTATGTAAGTGTCACAAGGCTAAAACTTTCATCTTGCAATCTGTGCGGCCTTAGGTGATTTATTGGTTTCAAATCCACCTAAGTTAGCCTAACTCTCACCAAAGTGAGAATTCTCGTAGAAATTCTCGAAGGCTTTGAAGCAAAACGGAAGAAAATTAGAAAGGCTTTCCATGAATGAACAGAAAGGCCACAGAAAAATAATGCACATTGGTTGTTTGAGTAAATGTTATCCAAAAGTATACTATTACTTTAAAGGTTTACAACTGAGTGATTACAAATGAGTGGGGATGACCTCTATTTATAGCTCAGCTCCTCCAAATCCAATGGTGCAAATTGAGTTACATCAATGGTCGAGATTAGAGCTTATCTACAAAATAAAAGTCCTAATGGATTTAAACTCTATACATCTTTATCCCTTAAGATTTACATTAATTACCCTGGTAACTCTAGTTCTACTAGAGTGTTTTTTGGGCCACCAAGGCTTCAAGTAGATGGGTGTAACAACCCTAACCCATCTCTGTCCCTAGATTAGGGTTATAGAGTATTACCGAACAATCAAAACAATATTTAACATTATAACATTAAATAAATTAATCTCATTAAAAACCTATCAAACATATGCATTTGGTTCCTAAATAGAGCCTTTGAGGCCTTAAAAATAGCTTAGAAACAATTCAGGACTAATTTAAAACAAAACAGAAGTTTTAGGAAAAAAGTTGCAAAATTTGAAAATAGGGGTCACACGACCGTGTGACATAGCCAATCCGTGTAGCAATTGAACCAAGGGACATACGGCTATGTCCCAGCCCGTGTCTCAACCTGTGTAACTCACTAAGTTGGGTCACATGGCCGTGTCATAGCCCGTGTAACACACTTGCTTAATACACTTACAATTTACAAGTGACACATGCCGTGTTGCCAGGCCGTGTGTGTCACACGACTGTGTGATAGCCCGTGTCCCAGGCCGTGTGTTCCATAATTTGACCCCAAAATCAAGATATTTCAAACCCAAAACACACCTTGCCAACCATCCCATTTGTGCACACATTCAAAAAACTTAAACATCGTTCAAACACATCTAAACATACCATTTCAAGCATCCTGTTCTATCTAACCAATATGCCATTCAAAGACACCACATTTATACCAAAACATCATTAACCAAAACAAATCAATATAGCCATATTTCAAGCACAAACCTAATTCTTTAACTACCAAATAACATCACATATAACCACTTATATATCATCACAAACATACCAACAAAGATCATGTATTTCAAATACCTAAAAGTGGCCAAAATGACCTAACTTGACAAGGCATTAAAAGTCCATCAAACCAAACATAAACTTTAAAAGCATGTACATACCGAATCAACCATTAAAGCATTCATGAACTACCATTACAAAAGTACCTATACATTTCATTTATAGCCTTGGCCAAAATACTCAAAAAATACCAAAATGGTTGCTGGATAGTGTGCTAGATCTCCTACAAGTCTCCAATCGATCGAGCTTCTGATAATTTGAAAAAACAAAGGAAAGTTACAACATATGCAACAGCCCTAATTTGACCCTAATCGAAAAAGTGGTTTCAGAACCACAAAACCGAGTTAGAAAAATTTTAAATATTATTTTATTGTTTTTATTTTGTGAATGATCTCGTGTGGAAATTTCATGTCTTAATTTTATTAATTTGAGGTTGAATTATTAACTGAGGGCTTAATTGAAAAGAAGAAAAAATGTAATGGATAAATTGTAAAGGCCGAATTGAGGTTAATTTCTAAGGAGGAGGGTTTAAAACAAAATTTAACCAAGTATTTTGTAAAAGGACACATTTGGCCAATGATAGTGGGAAAGAAATATGATGAGTGAGGCTAAATTAGTGATTGAATAATAAATTATAATGCAAGTAATAGTAAACCAAGACTTAGCTACTCATTTTTCTCTCATGCTTGGTCGAAACTAAAAGAAAATAACATAGGGAGGAGTTGCGAGCATTCGGCACTATAGGAGTCTAAATTCAAGGTAAATTTTATGATAGTTTGATTTTTTCTTTAGTGTTTTTGTGTTTCATGGCCGATTGTACATTGAACCCATGATTTTCATTCTTGAATTGATAGTTAATTAGATGTTCGGCTATGGTGGTTGGAAGTTATGAAATTTCTGAATTTGATAGTAGAAATTGTTGTATGAGTGTTAGAAAGACATCCTAATGTTAAATTCATATGAATATACATTAGTAAACTTAAATTGTGCAAATGGTGTTTTGTGTGGCTTAATTAGCCAAGAGGAGCATTCGGCTATGGTTCCCTTTGTACAAAGAATTTAGTAGGATGCTTAAATGATGTATATATGTGTTTATAGGATGGAAATAGTTGGAAGATGGTTACATGTATTCGGTTATATAGGAAATTAAGTGGAAAATTGATTTTGGGTTAAGTTAATTAGAGAAACCATGTATTAAGTATTGGATGATAATGTTTGATTGTCAATTGATGTGTACACCGTGGTTGAATGTGTTTGACATTAAGGCATGATTTAGTTGAATGTAAATTAAAAAAAAGGGAAATTATCCTTACTGTATATGTGTTAATAAGATGGGAATGGTAGAAAATGAGTGTGAGCTTGTAAAGTTTTGGTAGTTGGGATTTTGTGAACTAAATTACATTCGACAATGTTATATCGTGCATGAAAAATTCGATGTTAGATGCTATAAGTACTTTGAACTAGTTAAGCTTGATCCGTGTGGCTAAAAATGGTCAATTAAAATTCGGCTAATGAGTATAATTTTTACCATGAGTTTTGAATAGTCAAAGAAATGGAAATGCCGTAAGCTTTATGTGTTGGGATTTATTAAATTTGAATTGTGATGAATTAATAGGGTAATTAAATTAGTCTATTTGTTTAATTCAAGCTCAAGAACCTAAAGGAGGAGAATCAAGTAAGGGAAAAGCTCGGGATATTGAGTAGCCGATAGAAGCCATTCCATCTGACCTAAGGTAAGTCTTTAAGCATTTAAGACTATGATTAATTCGGGTACATATGTAAATAAATACATATAACATGTTCACTATTTATGAAGTAGGTATATGTATAAGTTGAATTGGCACTATGTGTGCGTATATGTACAAGTTGAATTGGCACTATATGTGTGTATATGTACAAGTTAAATTGGCACTATGTGTGTGTATATGTACAAGTTAAATTGGCACTATGTATGCGTATATGTACAAGTTAAATTGGCACTATGTGCGAGTATGTGTACAAGTTGAATTGGCACTATGTGTATGTTTATGTACAAGTTGAATTGGCACTATGTGTGCGTATATGTACAAGTTGAATTGGCACTATGTGTGCGTATATGTACAAGTTGAATTGGCACTATGTGTGCGTACATGTACTAGGTTGAATTGGCACTATGTGTGCGCAAATGTAGAAGGTTGAGATGGCACTTTGTGTGCGTGAATATAAGAAAAGAAATGGCACTATGTGTGCGAATAGAGGCAAGCTCTTATGGTACGGATTGAGTAATACAACTTGCGGTTAAATTGAAATACATAAGTGATATATGGTATAGTAGAAAGTAAATTATTACATATTATATGGGAAAATGTACAACTAGTACGGATGTGAGGATTTATTTAGAAATGAAAAATGATAGTGAGTATATGAGTATCAAAACGAACAATATGATAAAGGGGAGGGCATTACACATACTCCCGAAATGCTATACATAACCTTAGCTATTGTCGGTTTATAGTTTGAAATACAAGTTGATTTATCTTTCGTATTGCTTAAGACTTACTGAGTTAATAGCTCATTAGTGTGTTTGTTTGTTCTGATTAGATTAAAGTTCCGTTGCAAGCTCGGGGCCGTTTTTGAAGTCATCGCATCTATCGGCAACATTTTGGTACCTTTATAAAGGCTTTAAGTTGAGTAATATGGCATGTATAGGCTATGCTTAATTTTTGTGACTTGATAGGTTAAATATGCTTGTATTATAAGCCATACGAATATGGCTTAGACTAACTATTTGGAAATTTGTTTTCGCTCAAATATGTTATATGTATATATATATCCTTTTGATTGAGTGGAACAATTTGTGGTATGGATGACCTAACTATTAATTCAATATTGTTACTTACATGGATTTATAAATCGGGCCTATGTAAAGTATTCAATTCTTTTATTAAGAAATAAAGTGGTATGTGATTCAAATCCATGTGCATTCAGCTAACCTCATAAACATACAACATGAATAGTAACCTCCTTATTAGTGCATAAATTGGTTCATGGGATATGATTGGCTTATGAAATCGATCTTGATTTAGGTTAAGTATTATTATGGTAAATATTCATTAATATGTTGTTGCTAGTAAAATCTTTATTGTTCTTGTATAACTTGATAAATTTTATGAATGTTAAATGTATTATTGATGATTGGTAAAGGCATTGGTTCTGTATTATCTTGTAACCCTCTGGCGACAGATTCAGGTTGTAGGTGTTACATTTTAATTGGTATCAGAGATATGGTTTAGTCGATTCTAGGACTAACGTAGCGTGTGTGTGTCTGGCTATACATGCCATAATGTGATAATGTGATAGTGTGATGACTTCTGACGGCTAAAATTTTGTTTTCGTATAGTAAATGGAACCAGACCCCGACCGAGCTTTAGCGGATGATGTTGAAAGTATAGCGCCTGCTCTCGCGCAAGGGACAGCGCCGGTTGATTCTCGAGCATTCGCGAGTAACCAAGAGGATGGGGTTAAGCAAGCTCTCTTTTCCATAATGAACGAGTGGTTTACCCAGTATACTCGTGCAAATCGGGCTGCTCAACAACCCCCTAACTCAAATAATCCTCCTTCGGTACCTGTAATGCCTGCGACTACTGATCCGTTGAGATTGAGTAAACCCCCTATTGATAAGATAAGAAAATATGGGGCTGAAGAATTTAGAGCTACAGCTACTGACGATGCTGAGAAAGCCGAATTTTGGTTCGATAATACCATCCGTGTTTTTGATGAACTGTCTTGCACACCCGAAGAGTGTCTAAAGTGTGCTGTATCTTTGCTACGAGATGCGGCTTATTACTGGTGGAGTACTCTGATTGTAATTGTTCCGAAGGAACAGGTTACGTGGGACTTCTTTTAGGCAGAGTTTCGCAAGAAATACATTAGTCAATGATTTATCGACCAAAAGCGCAAAGAATTTCTTGAACTCAAACAAGGTCATTTGACGGTATCTGAATATGAACGTGAGTTTGTGAGGCTCAGTCGATATGCTCGAGAATGTGTTGCTAATGAAGATGCCATGTGTAAAAGATTCGAAGAGGGCTTGAATGAAGACATAAAACTACTTGTGGGTATTCTTGAAATAAGAGAAATTGTGGTACTCGTCGAACGGGCTTGCAAGGCAGAAGAGCTCGGAAAGGAGAAAAGAAAAGCTGAATCCGAAGCTAAAGATTTTTGTAAGAGATCCATGGAAAAAACTTCCTTTTCGGCTTCAAAGAAGTTCAGAGATGATAATAACAAGTCGAAGACAAATGCTGGGATTTCTATTCAGGAACGACCTTCAACGGACTCTCAAGCTACTTCAGTTGCTGGTGTGGGTAATAATCGGCAAATGAAACCGAAATGTCAACAGTGTGGGAGACGACATGTGGGCGAGTGTTGGGGCAAGTTTAATAACCGAGTTTGTTATAGATGCGGTTCGCGAGATCACTTTGTCCGAAATTGCACGGAACCTGTTGAGAAAGATAGTGTGTGAGATGCGAAATCAAGTGGCGCTGCAGCTAGGGGTAGGCCATCGAGAAATGCGGAAGGTAGGAGTGGAACTCAGCGAGGGACTTCTGATACAGCTGTTCGATCAGAGGCTCGTGCGCCTGTAAGAGCTTACGCTATTCGTGCCAGAGAGGAGGCTTCATCTCCTGATGTTATTACTGGTACTTTCACTCTTTTCGATTCTGATGTTATTGCTTTGATTGATCCCAGGTCAACTCATTCCTATGTATGTGAAAAATTGGCAACTAGTAAGACTCTACCTGTTGAGTCTACTGAATTGTGATTTGAGTGTCAAACCCTTTGGGCCGATGTGTGTTAGTTGATAAAGTATGCAAGAACTGTCCCCTAATGATTCGAAATTCTTGTTTTCGGGCCGATTTGATGCTATTTCCATTTGACGAGTTCAATATTATCCTTGGTATGGATTGTTTATCCGTGCATGATGCTGTGGCAAATTGTAAAAGAAAATCAATTGATTTGCGATGTTCGAGTGGTGAAATAATTCGAGTTAAGTCCACTGATTTGAACGGGCTACCGGCAGTGATATCTTCGATGTTGGCTCAGAAATATGTGAGAAAAGGATGTGAAGCTTATCTGGCGTATGTTTTGGATAGTAAAGTATCTAAACGAAAGCTTGAAACCGTACCTGTGGTTTGTGAATATCCGGATGTCTTTCCCGAAGAGTTACCTGGGTTGCCACCTGTTTGAGAAGTTGAGTTCGGCATAGAACTAGTACCTGGAACGACTCTGATTTTGATAGCTCCATATTGTATGGCACCGACTGAGTTAAAAGAATTAAAATCTCAGTTGCAAGACTTGACAGATAGAGGTTTCGCTCGACCGAGCTTCTCTCCCTGGGGTGCACCCGTATTATTTGTGAAAAAGAAAGGCAGAACTATGAGAATGTGCATCGATTATCGTCAACTTAATAAAGTCACGATAAAGAATAAATATTCGTTGCCGAGAATTGATGATTTATTTGACCAGTTAAAGGGAGCTTCAGTATTTTCGAAGATAGACTTGAGATCGGGTTGTTACCAATTGCAAGTTAGAGACTCCGACGTGCCTAAAACTACTTTTAGAACGAGGTACGGACACTATGAGTTTTTAGTGATGCCGTTTGGGCTCACTAATGCTCCTACGGTTTTTATGGATTTAATGAATCGAATTTTTCGACAATATCTGGATCGATTTGTAGTTGTGTTCATAGATGATATTTTAATTGATTTGCGTGATGAAATTGAGCATGCCGAACACCTAAGATTGGTATTATAGATTTTACGAGATAAACAGCTTTATGCGAAGTTTAGCAAATGTGAATTCTGGTTGCGGGAGGTTAGCTTTTTGGGGCATGTTGTATCTGTATCGGGTATCCGGGTTGATCCGAGTAAAATTTCAGCCATACTTGGTTGGAAACCTCCGATGAATGTTTTAGAAGTTCGGAGCTTTCTGGGACTTGCCGGGTATTATAGACGATTTGTGAAAGGTTTCTTGATGATAGCAACACTGATGACAAGATTGCTTCAAAAAGATGTCAAATTTGAATGGTCAGAAAAGTGTCAGAAAAGTTTCGATCAGTTGAAAGCCCTTTTGACTGAAGCTCCAGTGTTAGTTCAGCCGGAACCCGATAAAGAATTTGTGATTTATAGTGATGCCTCTTTGAACGGTTTGGGTTGTGTTTTGATGCAAGAAGGCAGAGTCGTCACTTATGCCTCAAGACAGTTAAAGCCTCATGAGAAAAACTATCCGACACATGATCTCGAGTTAGCTGCCATTGTTTTCGCTTTAAAAATTTGGCGTCATTACTTATTCGAAGAGAAATGCCACGTTTATTCCTATCACAAAAGCCTCAAGTACTTAATGACTCAGAAAGTCTTGAATTTGAGACAACGACGGTGGTTAGAATTCTTGAAAGATTACGAGCTTGTCATTGATTATCATCTGGGAAAGGCTAACATGGTTGCGGACGCTCTAAGTAGAAAATCACTGTTTACCCTCCGAGCTATGAATGTTCATCTGTCTCTGTCCGCTGATGATGTGTTGATAGCGGAATTGAAGGCAAAACCAGTGTTAATACAGCAAATTAGTGAAGCTCAGAAAACCGATGATGATTTAATTACTAAACGAGCCCAGTGTGATTTGAATGTGGATTCAGAGTTTTGAATTTACGACAATGATTGTTTGAGGTTTTGAAATTGATTGTGTGTTCCGAAAAATTCAGAGATTATTTTGATGATTTTGAGTGAAGCTCATAATAGTCGAATGTCGGTTCATTCGGGTATCACGAAAATGTACAATGATCTGAAATGCTTATACTGTGGCACGGTATGAAACGAGACATTTCTGACTTTGTATCGAAGTGTTTAATATGCCAACAAGTGAAAGCGGAACATCAAGTGCCTTCGAGATTGCTTCAACTGATTATGATTCTTGAATGGAAATGGGATCATTTTATAATGGATTTTGTATCGGGTTTACCATTGTCACCGAGTAAGAAAGATGCAATCTGGGTTGTGGTTGATAGATTAAGAAAGTCGGCTCATTTTATCCCTGTTCGTACCGATTATTCACTTGAGAAATTAGCTGAATTGTACATTTCTCAGATCGTGAGATTGCACGAAGTGCCTACATCTATTGTGTCAGATAGAGATCCGAGATTTACATCACGATTTTGGAAGAAATTGCAAGAAGCTTTGGGCACCAAGTTGCATTTCAGCACCGCTTTCCATCCCCAAACTAATGGTCAATCAGAACCGATTATTCAGATACTCGAGGATATGTTGAGATGTTGCATCCTTGAGTTTAGTGGCTCGTGGGAACGATACTTACCTTTGATTGAATTTGCGTACAATAATAGCTTTCAATCAAGCATTAAGATGGCACCTTACGAGGCTTTATACGGTCGCAAATGTCGTACACCGTTGTTTTGGACTGAGCTCAGTGAGAATAAGATTTACGGAGTTGATTTGATAAAAGAGGCCGAGTAGAAAGTAAAAGTGATCCGTGATAGCCTAAAAGCAGCATCAGATCGTCAAAAATCGTACGCAGATTTGAAACGGAAAGATATATAGTACCAAGTCAGAGATAAAGTATTTCTTAAAGGTTCACCATGGAAAAAGGTGCTCAGATTCAGCCGTAAAGGCAAATTGAGTCCGAGATTTATATGACCATATGAAATTTCAGAACATATCGAACCGGTAGCATATAGATTAATATTGCCACCTGAGCTTGAAAAGATTCACGATGTTTTTCATGTTTCAATGCTCCGTTGGTATAGATCCGATCCTTCACATGTGATTAGTCCGTCAGAGATTGAAATTCAGTCCGATTTGAGTTACGAGGAAGAACCGATTCGTATTCTAGCTCGCAAAGTGAAAGAATTGCGGAATAAGAAAATTTTGTTAGTAAAAGTGTTATGGCTCAAGCACGGGATTGAAGAAGCAACTTGGGAGCTTAAGGAATCGATAAAAGAATGTTACCCTAACCTATTTGCCGGTAAGATTTTCGGGGACGAAAATCCCTAAGGGGGGAGAGTTGTAACAACCCTAATTTGACCCTAATCGGAAAAGTGGTTTTGGAACCACGAAACCGAGTTAGCAAAATTTTAAATATTATTTTATATGTTTTTATTTTGTGAATGATCTCATGTGGAAATTTCGTGTCTTAAATTTATTAATTTGAGGTTGAATTATTAACTTAGGGCTTAATTGAAAAGAAGTAAAAATGTGATGGATAAATTGTAAAGGCCAAATTGAGGTTGATTTCTAAGGAGGAGGGTTTAAAACAAAATTTAACCAAGTATTTTGTAAAAGGACACATTCGGCCAATGATAGTGGGAAAGAAATATGATGAGTGAGGCTAAATTAGTAATTGAATAATAAATTATAATGCATGTAATAGTAAACCAAGACTTAGCTACTCATTTTTCTCTCATGCTTGGCCGAAACTAAAAGAAAATAACATAGGGAGGATTTGCGAGCATTCAGCACTATAGGAGTCTAAATTCAAGGTAAATTTTATGATAGTTTGATTTTTTCTTTAGTGCTTTTGTGTTTCATAGCCGATTGTACATTGAACCCATGATTTTCATTCTTGAATTGATAGTTAATTAGACGTTCGGCTATGGTGGTTGGAAGCTATGAAATTTCTGAATTTGATAGTAGAAATTGTTGTATGAGTGTTAGAAAGACATCCTAATGTTAAATTCATTTGAATATACATTAGTAAACTTAAATTGTGCAAATGGTGTTTTGTGTGGCTCAATTAGCCAAGAAGAGCATTCGGCTATGGCTTTCTTTTTACAAAGAATTTAGTAGGATGCTTAAATGATGTATATATGTGTTTATAGGATGGAAATAGTTGGAAGATGGTTACATGTATTTGGTCATATAGGAAATTAAGTGGAAAATTGATTTTGGGTTAAGTTAATTAGAGAAACCATGTATTAAGTATTGGATGATAATGTTTGATTGTCAATTGATGTGTACACCGTGGTTGAATGTGTTTGACATTAAGGCATGATTTAGTTGAATGTAAAAAAAAAAAAAAGGGGAAACTGTCCTTGCCGTATATGTGTTAATAAGATAGGATGAGTGTGAGCTTGTAAAGTTTTGGTAGTTGGGATTTTGTGAACTAAATTACATTCGGCAATGTTATATCTTGCATGAAAAATTCAATGTTAGATGCTATAAGTACTTTGAACTAGTTAAGCTTGATCCGTATGGCTAAAAATGGTCAATTAAAATTCGGCTAATGAGTATAATTTTTACCATGAGTTTTGAATAGTCAAAGAAATGGAAATGCTGTAAGCTTTATGTGTTGGGATTTATTAAATTTGAATTGTGACGAATTAATAGGGTAATTGAATTAGTCTATTTGTTTAATTCAAGCTCAAGAACCTAAAGGAGGAGAATCGAGTAAGGGAAAAGCTCGGGATATTGAGTAGCTGATAGAATCCATTCCATCTGACCTAAGGTAAGTCTTTAAGCATTTAAGACTATGATTAATTCGGGTACATATGTAAATAAATACATATAACATGTTCACTATTTATGAAGTAGGTATATGTATAAGTTGAATTGGCACTATGTGTACGTATATGTACAAGTTGAATTGGCACTATGTGTGCGTATATGTACAAGTTAAATTGGCACTATGTGTGCGTATATGTACAAGATGAATTGGCACTATGTGTGCGTATATGTACAAGTTAAATTGGCACTATGTGTGCATATATGTACAAGTTGAATTGGCACTATGTGTGCGTATATGTACAAGTTGAATTGGCACTATGTGTGCGTATATGTACAAGTTGAATTGGCACTATGTGTGCGTACATGTACTAGGTTGAATTGGCACTATGTGTGCGCAAATGTAGAAGGTTGAGATGACATTATGTGTACGTGAATATAAGAAAAGAAATGGCACTATGTGTGCAAAGAGAGGCAAGCTCTTATGGTACAGATTGAGTAATACAACTTGCGGTTAAATTAAAATACATAAGTGATATATGGTACAGTAGAAAATAAATTATTACATGTTACATGGGAAAATGTACAACTAGTACGGATGTGAGGATTTATTTAGAAATGAAAAATGATAGTGAGTATATGAGTATCAAAACGAACAATATGATAAAGGGGAGGGCATTACACATACTCCCGAAATGCTATACATAACCTTAGCTATTGTCGGTTTATAGTTTGAAATACAAGTTGATTTATCTTTCGTATTGCTTAAGACTTACTGAGTTAATAGCTCATTAGTGTGTTTGTTTGTTTTGATTAGATTAAAGTTCCGTTGCAAGCTCGGGGCCGTTTTTGAAGTCATCGCATCTATCGGCAACATTTTGGTACCTTTATAAAGGCTTTAAGTTTAGTAATATGGCATGTATAAGCTATGCTTAATTTTTGTGACTTGATGCGTTAAATATGCTTGTATTATAAGCCATGCGAATATGGCTTAGACTAACTATTTGGAAATTTGTTTTCGCTCAAATATGTTATGTATATATATATATATATATCCTTTTGATTGAGTGGAACAATATGTGGTATGGATGACCTAACTATTAATTCAATACTGTTACTTACATTGATTTATAAATCGGGCCTATGTAAAGTATTCAATCCTTTTATTAAGAAATAAAGTGGTATGTGATTCAAATCCATGTGCATTCAGCTAACCTCATAAACATACAACATGAATAGTAACCTCCTTATTAGTGCATAAATTGGTTCATGGGATTTGATTGGCTTATGAAATCGGTCTTGATTTAGGTTAAGTATTATTATGGTAAATATTCATTAATATGTTGTTGCTAGTAAAATCTTTATTGATCTTGTATAACTTGATAAATTTCATGAATGTTAAATGTATTATTGATGATTGGTAAAGGCATTGGTTCTGTATTATCTTGTAACCCTCCGGCGACGGATTTGGGTTGTAGGTGTTACAACATAAGCAACTAGTGCTTAGTAAGCTCGTATAAACTCAAACATAACTTACTTTTTCTTTAGCACAAACTATTGAATATGAATAATATTATTACCAAAACCATAAGCTTAGTAAAAGCCTATACAAGCACTATCAAACTCACAAGTTAGTAGGTTCATCCATGATACATATGAGTTCAATCATATAGTAAGTAGATTTCATTTACACATAATTTAACTTATCAACCTTTTTATAAGATAATGAACCATTTCTTTTGTATACTTACCATGCCATTTCCGTTACTTACCTGTTGAACCATCTAGAATTGCATCGGATACTAGGGAATGCTCATACATAGTGTGCCTTTCCATATAACCGTAACCTTTCCTTTACAATAGTGCTCACACGAGCTGTGAAATGGGCCTGCTCACACGAGCTATGGGTCGAAATGTTAGCTACACAATATTGCTCACATGAGCTGTGAAGAATCCGCAACAAATGCAGGACCTCAGCCATCGGTAGGACATTTAAGACTAGCACCTGAAACATGAAATCCCTGATTACATGTCATTCGTATCCTAAGAATTCTTAAGGTTCAAACGGGATTCATTTTCCGTCAATTACTCAAAACATCAATTCATAGGATTTTCAAGTCCATTTATATTAACACAATATAGTAAATAATCAATTTAGCTATCATTAATATGATAATAATTCATACGAACTTACCTTAACAACTATAGTCGTAGAAGTAGAATTTGAAACTAATCTGAAGCTTTCGCCTTCCTCGATTTAAGTCCGATTATTGTTTACCTTGATCTAAATAGATAATTTTATTCAATTAAGTACTTCAAGAATTCAATTCAATTCAATTCAATGCATAATTCATATGTATGTAAAATTATGAAATTACCCCTAATATTTTAACCTTTCATAATTTAGTCCTTAAGTTCATAACTTGAAATTTAACCAATTTAACCTAAACCCATGTTAACCAATTCTATTAGGGACCTTAGAACAGCCCACAATTACCAACATTTCACAATAAAAACCCATAACTTCACTTTTCACAATTTAATCCCTAATTATAATTTCACCAAAATCACTTAATGAAACATGTTTGTTGAACAACCAAGATTAATAATCTATCAAATAACTTCAAAACATATTCAAAAACAACTATGGGAAGTCCTTCAACCTTTAACGATCTTACAAATTAACCCCCGGGCTAGCTAGATTAAGCTAAAATGATCTCAAAAACATAAAAATCATTAAAAAAAAGGAGTTCAATACATACCATGTATGGTAAAATACCATGACCGAAAGCTTCTCTCCCTTTTTCTGATGACTAAACAGTTTTGGATGATCAAATGAAGAAGATGACCACCTTTTACTATGTTTAATTTAGCTTTAATTATTATTTTACTATTTTACCCCTTTTAAAAACACATAATTACAATAAAACCTATCCATGCACATCCATTAACCTAAAACATGGTATAATTTGTAATTAAGTCCATTAATTTACTTTTCCATAGCCATTTAACCCTTTTAACTAATAGAAACCCACTTTTACAACCTTTACGATTTAGTCTTTTTTACTAAATTAACCATTTAAACTTCGAAATTTCTTAATGAAACTTTAATATGAACCTAATATAGTCCCATAAAATTTAAATAAATATTAAAATATTTATTCTCTCATTAGAATCGTGATTCCAAAACTACTATTTCTGACACCACTGAAAACAAGTTGTTGCAACTCTCCTTTTCGTCCCTAAAAATCTTACCAAAAAATAGGTTTAGGTATTGTACTTTCATAGCTTCTTTCGGTTCCTAGGTAGCTTCCTTGACTCCATGACGTTGCTAGAGAACTTTAACTAAAGCTATACATTTTGTAACAGCCCGTTTTTAGTCAAATCAAAATAGTGGTTTTAGAACCACAAATCTGATGTTGAAAAAATTATTTTATTATTATTTAAGTGTTTATAGCATGATAGCATGATTGTGTAAAACTTTCATGAAGAAATTTTATCGTTTAAATGCTCAATTCGATAAAAAAGACTAAATCGGATAAAGTGCAAAAGTAGTGTTTATTAGCTAAAGGTACTAAATGGCTATGAAATTAAATAGTGGAAGCCCTTATGTGGAAATTAGACCATTTGAAATGTGAGTGGACATTAATGGACATATTTCAAGTGATTTATTTATGTTTAATTAAAGGTTAATATAGTAAATTAATAAATAAACTAAGTAAAATAAAGTAAAAACAATTTATCATCTTCCTTAGTCATTTGTTCACTGAAAATAAGAAGGAAGAACCTCCATTTTTGTGTTTCAAGGTTCGGCTAGCTATCATCTTGCATGTAAGTTCATTTTCGTCCCGTTTTTAATTATTTTTTTATGTTTTTGTGATCGTTGTAACTAGGTCTAGCTAGCCCAGGGACTATTTTGCAAAACTGTTAAAGGTTTAGGGTTTTTCCATTCATAAATACATGTGTATTTTGATGTTTGATGATGGATTATGAATGTTTGATAATAGTTACACAAGTTTTGTTAAGTGATTTTTAGTGAAAATGTAAAATAGGGATTAATTTGTGAAATGTGTAAAATGTGTGGTTGAAAGTGTGAATAATTGATAAATATGGGGTGCTAGGGACTTAATAGTAATTTGGCAATCATGGGTTTAAAATGAATTTCATGAATTTGTGATTTTATGAATTAAGGACTAATTTGCAAAAATGTTGAAATCTTGGGGGCAAAAACATAATTTTTCATATTATAAATTGTGGACTAAATTAAGTAAAAAGATGAATGAATAAGTTGAATTTGATTACTTATAGATCAAGAGAGGAGGAATTCAAATTTAGATCGGGGAAAGAACAAGGTCTTAGACTAATCGACTTGTTATGTCATTTTTGGTATCCAAGGTAAGTTCGTATGTTAATGAGCTTTGATATAATTGTGTTTTATATGCTTTAATATTGTATAATCTGTGATTATGATCTTGCGGATACGATCGACGATGGTTCGACTATGTGGAAATCCTATTTGAACCTCAGGAATAAATAGGATACGGATGTCATGACATTAGGGATTATCGTGATGATGTGATTAGGGTGCTGGTCTCATATATCCTCCCGGTGGCTGGGTTTCCAGCATGTGTTGCGGTACCTGAAAGCTTGTGACAGCTTGTGTGAGCAGACTCTGTGATAGCTCGAGAGTGAGCATATATGTGATATGAGATTGAGATAGCTTCCGCTATGTATGTGGCACTTAAGTGCGCTGTGTTCCCGAGTATCCTTTAGTATTCTAAGTGGTTCAACGGGTATATCAGAGAAGTGAGTGAATATGAGATTGTTATGAGATGGTACATGTATGTATTTGAACTGTGTGAGCAATGAACCAAAGAAATTTGAGATCTTCATGTTTAATCTTGTGAACAACAAGTAAAGGTTTGTGAATTGGTATGAGTTATGTTATAACTTGTTATATGTTGAAGTTATGTATATTTGGTACGTGCTATTTTATGCATACGAGCTTACTAAGCTATAAAGCTTACTTTGTTTTATTTCCATGTTTTATAGTGATTTCAAGGCTAGCTCGGATTCAAGGATCATTAGAGACTCCATCACACTATTGATATTCTACTTTGGTACTTTTGAACTCATGTATATGGTAATATGGCATGTATAGACTATGTGGTCATTTTGATATGTGTTAGTTATGGATTTTAGCCATTTGAATTGGCTTGTAATTGATAAGTATTTGGTTTGGTATATAGCCATGTGAGTTGGCTTATTTTGGTTGTTTTAGTTGCGTAAATATTTATGCAAATGGCCATGCTGATATGTGGTATATAATTATTTTGGAAATGCTTAGTTGTGGATTGGTATTTGGATGGCTAATTGGTTGAATTATGAGACATATTATACATGTGGTTTATGGCTAAATGAAGCATGTGAAATTGGTATGTGTTTTGAATAGGCAAATTGTAGGGATTTGAGTACTGAAGTTGTTGGGATTTAAATAGCATGATTTGTGCTTGGTTGAGATTGTTTTGGCTACCTATTTGTGTCTAGTTTGTATGTCAATTGGATTGATGTAGGTATAAGCAAACTAGGGTGGAAAAATGGCTTGATAAATAGCCTATTTCTAATGCCCTGAATTTTGGGCCTAGAAGTATTGGGCCTTGAGTTTTGGATCAGTTAAAAAGCAGCTTAAATTATTCAAATGTGTGATTTTAGAGTGTTTGGAGGGTACTATGAAGTCCCAGGTTCAAGTTAGGCCATAGGAAAAATTTTGATTTTTAGCCTTAGTGGAACCCTGATCTCAAGTGGTATGACTCTTAAATAAATCAAGGTAAAATAAGGCACAAAAAGGAGTGTGGTGTAGTGGCAAAGTGGCGCTACTTAGGTGAGAAGGAAGTGACGCAATAAAGGAAGCAAAGGGGTCCAAGGTTCAAGTCTTTGTTTTTGCAATTTATTTTGGTTTTTCTTTTAAATAAATCTGGAAGCGAGTAGGCGGGCTTTGAAGTTAAATGTGCTGGAGTTATGACACAAAGGAGCTTGTGTTCTAGTGGTGGTGACGTGACATGGTTATTGAGAGGACTAAGGTTCGAATCCCTTTACATGCAAAGGTTGATTATTTTGCTAATGCTTTAGTTTTGGGGGATTGATGGAGAATCCCACCTCGGGAAGCTAACATGAGAATAGGTGAGGAGATGGCTTTAAATAGAGCAAACCATGAGGAGAGTAGGCATACCTTTCTTGGCTGACCCATTTCACGTTGTGGCGTGTTCATTTGGGTTAGGCATTGGATCATTCGTTGATCTGTATACCGTTGGGTCACGGTGGTGGTGACCGTAGTTGATCCACACAACCCCCTAGGAAGTCAACCGTTTTACCCTTAATTTGTAAAATTACGATTTTACCCCTGATTTGTAAAATTATCGTTTTACCCCTGATTTGTAAAATTACCATTTTACCCTTGATTTGTAAAGTTACCGTTTTACCCCTGATTTGTAAAGTTACCGTTTTACCTCTAATTTGTAAAGTTACCATTTTACCCCTAATTTGTAAAGTTACCATTTTACCTCTGATTTGTTAGAATTACCGATTTATCCTCAGTTTACAAAATTACAGAAATACCCCAGTTTACAAATTACGAAAATACCTCGAATTTCAAAATTACTGAAATACCCCTAATTTACAAAATTACCAAAATACCCCTGGTTTGTGAAATTACCGAAAAACCCCTGGGTTGCAAAATTACTAAAATAGCCCTGTAGGGTAGAATTATCGAAATACCCCTTTTGTAACACCCTAAAACCCGAATCTGTCGCCGGAATGGGTCACCAGGCTTAACTAAACTAAACTTGCTTTCAAAACATTCCATGTACACATGAATAAGGAATTTAGTTATGCACTTGAATAGCTCATCTCTAATAAAAATGAAATACCAAACTATCCGCCAAAAATTCAATAGCCCAAAACAAGCATATATGCGCGTATATGAGTAACCAAGATTTCATAGATTAATTTGATCACATACAATCATATATTAAACTATTCATATTGCATAAACTTTTACCATTTGCCGAATATAATGAAGTATAATGCTAAGTCATTCATACAATATAAGTACACATACACGACATCCAAATGAAATTCACTTCATTTCCTCAAATGGACATTAACCAACTTTCTACTTCCACATCTCTCAATACATCAAAACAATCACAAGCGAACATATTGCTCATATTATAAATATACCTACTAGCAAACATAACTTATCAAAATATCAACAAAGTGGATAATATGCGATATTCGTATGGCTTATCCAATATATATATATTTACATCTTTCCAAAAGACAAAAATCACAACTATGTCTAACATATACATGCCATAAATATTAACTTAAAGTCGTTTAAAAAAAATACCAAAAGAATGGCGATAAGTGTAATGACTTCGATAATGGTCCTGAGCTCCCAACGAAACAAAGATCTAAATAAGAATGAACAAACAGCTTGCATGAGCTAATACTCAGTAAGTCATAAGCAAATTTTATAGAGTAATTCAAGATAGTAAATACAAAAGATAACAAAGACTAAGATTGCGTCCATCATTCCATTTCGAAAACCAAATTATTCCATATGTCACATATATCAATATACCTCATCCCAAAATCAATACTCATTTCAGATTGATCAGTAGTCAAAATCACTCAGATTATTCGATTCAGCCACAAGTTATACAACCCCTCCATCAGTCAAATTAATACTCTATGGTTAACTACATTTTATACTTTAATGAATCTTAATCTTAATTATCCATAAGCTTATAATCCATTTCTCAAATCCATATGATCTAACATAATTAAGTAAGTGCATGCATATACATTCCATACACACACATCATACGTGCCTTTTCTTTTAAAAATTATATTTTCTTTATCAATTCGCACACATAGTGCCATATGATCGATATTGCACACATAGTGCTCGGTTAATGATTTCGCACACATAGTGCATATACTCACTCGCACACAAAGTGCCTTATTCTCTTGCACACATAGTGCCATAATTTTTCACACACATAGTGCCATAGTTCTTCGCACACATAGTGCCATAGTTACTAGCACACCAAATGCCCGGTCTCATTCATTATGAACACCTCAAAAGGACTTAAATAAGTCCATGAAACATCACATACCCGACCAGCAATTACATGTATATTTTCCAATAAATCCTTATCAATTGCATATTCGACAATTGCATACAAAATAACCATGGTTTAATTGCTTATAGACTTACCTCGGTGTCGTTGAACTACTACGGACTGGCTACTCAATTATCTTTGTCTTCCCCCGATCCGAGGTTGGCTCTTTTTGATCTTGAGCTAGAATTAAACAATTTAACTTATATTAAACCTTATTCATACATCTCATTTGGTCATTACTCTTTCATTCAAAACAAGAAACACATATAGTTTCTTAACCATACATTCGGCCACGTATATATATATATTTATTTTGAAACCAATACGTATACATTACAAGTTACAACCAATTATTCCATACCTCAATGAATCCATTATTATTTCTAAGTAACAATCGGCACTTTCACAAGCAAATCATTGATTTAACCAAGTATACATAACCTCAAATACATTCATTCATGAATCAACTTTAATATTTCCTACTTATACTTACCAAGTAACCGATTATACATATATTTACCAAAACATCATTCATATTGAAAATTATAATATCAAAGCTTAAAGTCGATTCCTCAAACATTTGTTTACAACTACTTATATATATATATATATATATCTAATCTTAATGCCATATGACCATATTCATCTAATGGCCGAATACTTCACTGTGATTCACTAAATTCAACTAACAACCTTTAAAATAAAATTTATAAGTTCAAATTCATCTTTCCATTCATCACTATTTTTAAAACATTAAAACTTCAATCCTTGAAATAAACACAAACATTACCTTACCCTTTGTCCAAATTCCCATTCGGCAACTCCTCTTACACGGCAAGTCTAAATTTCCACCCATCAAAAGATTAATTCATAAAAGATAAATCACAAAACACTTCTTCTCCATATTAATGTCTAATTTATCACCCTATGTTTCTAATTCCACCATTTAACAACAACTTTTTCCTAATATAATACTCATATCCAGATTCAGCAATTAGCAATTTAAATTGAACACATTAGCCGATTCTAATTCACCATATAATCCACATACTTTTACATTCAATTAAATCCACATCATCTATTCACTATCACTAAATGAAGCATGAAATCCACAACCAATTTCTACTTCTAATTCATAACTGAGAGCATGAATGAACACCAATTCCATAATTTCTACATGGGCTTTAACCACTACTTAACAAGCATCCTTAATTCATAAGAATTTAAAGAAATAAATCACAAAATCTTACCTTAATTTGAACATAAATCAACCGAATGCTCTTGCTTCACAAATTCTTTTCTTCCTTATTTTTTTCTAAGTGTTTCGGCTAAGGGTGAGAAATAAAAAATTCCCTAGTTTTCAACTCCCACTCACATATAATAACATATTTTATAATATAACATAATTATATCTTTATAAATTATCAGTATAAAAATGCATATAATGGTTTTGTCAACCATCCACTACCGTGCACCATATAAAATGGTTAATTAGCCATGCAAAGACCATACAATTCAAACCTCAACATTCGGCCACTATAACATTTGGCCACCTTATTTTCTAATTTTCACAATCAAGTCTAATTCAATCAAATAAACATACTAATAATTAAGTTCTCATATTTAATTTATCAGACATGCTAATTTCACATATAATAGACATAAAATATAGGGTAGAATTATCGAAATACCCCTATAGGGTAGAATTACTAAAATACCCCAGTAGGGTAGAATTACCAAAATACCCTTGTAAGGTAGAAATACCGAAATACCCTTATAGGGTAGAATTATTGAGATACCCCTGTGGGGTAAAATTATCATTTTGCCCCTAGGGTGTTAAATGACTATTTTGCCCTTGTGGGCAAGTGACTGACTTGGACTGTGTGTTCGACGGATTTGACTATGTTTGTATGACAGTGGTTTGACTGACGTGACCATGGTTGTGTGATTGATATGTTTTAATATGTGTTTAAATGACTGATATTGAACATGGCCATTCTGTATACATGTGTGATGATTGAGCATAGCATACATGACATATTGGGTTGGGACATTGATATGGAGAAAGTTCTATTCTGATAGGATCGTACGGGTCGCACGAAACGATTGTGGATCCAGTAATAATCTGATAAGGTCGCACGGGTCGCACGAGACGACTGTGGATCCAATAATAATTTGATAAGGTCGCACGGGTCGCACGAGATGACTGTGGACCGACTGAGGGCTTAATGCCAGTTATTCTGAATATGGCTCTGTACTAACCAACATATGGCTCTGTGCTATCGGGATCATGGCTTTGTGCCGATTATATTTGCCTAAGGCTATGTGCCTCTCTTATTTACTAATGACTATGTGTCGATCACATTTACCCATGGCTGTGTGCCGGTTATATTACCCTAATTGATGGCTATGTGCCAATCCTATTACAGTTACTGATGGCTTTGTGCCAATTATGATACTGCTACTAAAGGCTTAAAGCCGCATTTAAATTAGCAGCATGGCTGCGTCATTGGTGTGTAGGGCTGGGTGGCTCGAGTTATTCCCCATATGGTGTGTTGGGTTGGTACGGGTGGTGTGATGGCTGGACTGGGTTGGGATTGCATTAGCATATTGTTCTGATTCTATTATGGGCTTGGCCCACACTGTTCTGTATAGAGCTAAGGCCCAGACTGATCTATTCTATATAAGGCTTCGGCCTAGTTTGTTCTGCATTTCTATATTATACTGTTACTGATTCTGTTTTGGGCTTAGGCCCACTTGATTCTGATTCTGATTTTGATTCTAATATGATAATGTTTCTGATTCTATAATGGGCTAAGGCCTATCAGGTACTATTTGTTATAGTGGGCTATGGCCCAATTGATACAGGAATTGTAGCAGGGCTGGGGCCTAGACTTTTAGTTATTTTGTATGACTGATTGTTCGTTTTATATGGTAGGGGATTACACATTGAGTTTTCATAAAACTCACCCCGTTTAATAATTGTGTAGATAATCCCTAGCTTTAGGAGGATCGGTGCTGCGAGGGACTCGGAGAAGGCCACACATTGCTTATGCCCTGTCTTGATTTACTTTTAAGTACTTTATTCCGGTTAGGTTTGTAAAAAGGCCTTTTAAACTTTTTGGTTTTTACATTTGGGATTTTATTTATTGTTTTATAATTGCTAGAAGTCGGACACGATTTTTCCAACACAACAACTATTTTTCAAAATATCACCTTTCCACAACTGTTCTAAATTAGGCTTCCGTAACAATTAAGGTTTTAAAGGTAATAATGTTTTACAAGAGAACGTCTTTTAAGAAACCATGTTTTAAAAATATGCATACAAAATTCGAGATTTTACACAAGCTTTAAATGGCAATAAGTTTTAAATAAGAAGGGTTTTCAATGAAAATAAGGATTTCGAAAAACACTTCAATGTGACATGCCAGGTTCGGGCCTAACTTTTAGGCTGGGTTTGGGGTGTTACACTATTTTTGTTCATATGAGCAAAGACACGGGAGTGTGTCTCAGTCGTGTGAGACACACGGCAAGGTGACACAGCTGTGTGCCCCCTGTAGCATTTAATGAACACAAGTCAGCGAGTCACACGGGCTAGTCACTGTAACATCCTATTTTTGGGCTAAATCAGAACAGTGGTTTCGAGACCGCAGATTCAAAGTAGAAATACTTGTTTTATTATTTCTTTAAGGTTTACAGTATGATTTAATGATTGTGTGAAAATGTTGTTAAGAATTTTTATAGATAGAGTGTCCAATTTGACTAATAAGACTAAATTGCAATAGGTGCAAAATGTGTGTTCTAGAAGCTATGAGTGCTTAATTGTAATGAAATTTTAAATTGGAGGTCCTTATATGGCAACTAGACCATTATACTTTATGATGGAGAAAAATGGACATGGTTAGGTGAAATTTCAAAGTTAGGCATTAATGGCATTTTGGTCATTTGGCAAATAAAGACAAAATAAAACAAATAAAAGATGTTCATCTCTCTAATTTCATCCCCCATAGCCAAAAATCACAAGGGAATGCATAGCTAAGGTTTTGGCCACTTCCAAGCTTGATTGTAAGTCCATTCTTGGCCTGTTTTTAATGATTTTTACGTTTTTGTGAAATGTTGTAACCTAATCTAGCTATTTCAAGGACTAATTTGAAAGAAAATCAAAGTCTAAAATTTTAGCCATGTTGAATGTTTGTGTATTTTGATGTCTAAGGGTAGAAAATGTATGTTTGGTGTAAGGTAAACAACATTTACTAAGTGATTTTTTATGAAAATGTCAAATAGGGACTTATTTGTAAAAGTTGTAAAATGTGTGTAGAAAATGTGAATGTAACGCCCTAATTTTCGGGTTTCTCTTAGATTGTTGTTCATCTGATAAAATGTTTGAACTTTGATATTTGGTTGTGTAATGCTTGTTTGGGGAGTATTAATGGGCCTATGGAAGGCCTAAGTGTTGTTTAAGACTTGGGTAAAATTTTGTATTTTTAACTTAGGAGATAGGGGGCCTTGGAAAGTAGGTGTTATAAGAAAATGTGTGTGAAATGGGACATAAGCTGGCCAGTGGTGGAGTGGCAATGTGACGCCACTTAGGAGCTACAAAAGTGGCGCCTAATAGAGTGTGGAGGTCAAGGGTTCAAGTCACAGGTATGTATTAAGGTGTTTTATTTTTATGGGTAGGAGTGGTGAGTGGTAGACTTTGAGTAAGACTCTGCTTAGAGAGAAGTTTGAATCGGTCAAGAGAGGATTTTGTGGAGTGATAAGGGGAGCTTGTTGGGGAGAATTTTTAGGTGTTTTTGAATTTTGAAGAGTAGTGGCCGGCCTAGGGGTTCTGGGTAGTGTATTTTCGGCAAATAGGTGCTAGTTGTGCCGAATTTACCTTTGGTTCTTTTGAGTTTTGTGCCGAATTTCCTAGGTGAAGTAAACTCCCTTCTTTTGCTCATTTTGCATATCATAATACTTGTTTTTGCCATTTCGTCCTTCTTTTCTAGCTTAGTAGCCGAACCCTACTATCTTTCTTTTGCCGAATCCTCATTTGTCAAAGAACTATTCTTCTTTCCCTTTCTCCTACTCATTTCTCTTATCTCCTCTTCTCACACATAAGCCGACTCCATACCATCATTCTCCTACTAGCTGAATCTATCTTCTCCCTGTCAACTTAAGCTTTCCTCTCCATCTCACTTTCGTTGCCGATTGCTCCTTGGACTTATACTTCTCTTCTTTTCCTTCCTTTCTGTTGTCGACATCTTCCATAACACCATAGCTGAACCCTCTTGTGTTTAAACACTTTTCAACATCCTTCTCTCCTCTTTGTAACAAGTGGGGCTATTGTGGATTGGGGCTAGATCGGTAAGTATTCGAGAACTTTTCTTCGTTAGTTGATCACGTTTTAAAGTATAAGCCGAAACCTCTTTTAGGGGAGGCTAACGATTTAGTCTAAGGGTCGTGTGCCTTTTCATTTGTTCTTTTTCGCTAGTGTGGGCAAGAGACGTGCAGCAAAGGAGTTTGAAGGCTAACGCAAGTGGACAGCGGGATCTAGTCCATATTCGGCTGAAGGTAGGGACTCTAGGGGACTTAGGCCATGTTGGCCGATTTTGGTAAGGATTTTGGTTATCGAATATTAGACTAAAAGTTAGTGTTCAATTGTAGGCTCTCTCTACGTGGGTTTCGTCAACGCTTCGATAGTTAACAGGTGTGTATCACATCTCCACTTTAGACTAGAACGGCAAAGGCCGTCATAACTGAAAAGTGACCGGAAACTGACCGAAAGTGACCGAAAAATCGGTATTTGGAAGATCTGTGAGTAACCGTTTACTCCGTGTGGCTAAACATAGAATTGATGGAGATAGGATTGCAAAAGGGTGCAATTCTGAACGTTTTGGTAAGTTGGGCTTTGATGGGCCAAATATGGGCCCAATGGGCTTTCAAGCCCAAATCGGTAAAATTGCCATTAAGGGCATCCTGGCGGTATGTTGTGAACCAAGTGGTTAAAATTAACAATCTGAAGGTTAAAATTGGATTTAACGGGCTTAAGACGTTAATAGACTTAGTGAGGCCCATTAGGGGTTTTGGGTTAAAAAGGGGTAAAATTGGAAACTAAGGTTAAAAGGACTTTTGTAATCACTAATGGACTAATAATTACTTGGACATGCATAAATCCCTGGAAATCAGTAAAATGACTAAAATACCCCTAAGTTTAGAAAATTACCATTTTACCCCTAGGTGCAAAATGACCTTTATACCCCTAGAGCCAATTCTGTACGAATGTATAATTTTATGTATCTGCATGATTTATCACTTAATCTGAATATATCTGATGCTTGAGATGCTATATGTTGCATGCTATAGTTTGTTACATCTGTTGCATGGGGTTATGGGCTTTTATGATGGAGGAAGCGTTCTGGCAGCCTCGCTGCAACCTGGTGGCCTCGCCACATATATATCTGTTCTGGTGGCCTTGCCACAAATATCTGTTCTGGTGGCTTCGCCACAATATCTGTATCTGGTGACCTCGTCACAATATCTAGCAGCCTCGCTGCAAATTTCTGTGGTGTGTAGCGGTTGGGTGGGTCGAGTAGTCTCCCCACATGGTGTAAGGCTGGTACGGGGGTGTTATGGATGGATCTGGGTTGGGCTTTCTGTTTGCATATTATATCTGATCTGTATCTGTTGTGGGCCTATGGGCTTAACCTGATTTCTGTAATAGGCCAAGGCCTAATTAAATATGAATCTGAGGCTTGATCTGTTTTGGCCTATGGTTGAGATTATGTTACACACTGAGTTGTCAAACTGACCCCTTAATTTCATCTCTGCAGGTAACCCTCAACCATAGTGGGCTTGGAGCTGTGAGAGATTCGGAGTGGCCACAGCATCTGCAAATTCGGTTTTCTTTTCATTTTAAGTATTTTATTATTCCATTTTGGGTTTTAATTGTAATAAGGCCGCTATTTAAATTTCTTTATTGGTTTTATTTTCTTTAATGATTTAATTCATATTTTATCGAAACTGCTAGTTATAGGCTGCGCGGGTTTTTTTTTTTCAAACTACTAAAAAGGTTTTCAAAACTCAAGAAGTTCAAATATGGATAACCTAAAGGCTTAACAAAATGACTTTTCACAAACTTGCTGTTTTAATGAAAATCTCACTTAAGCCACAACAAGCAAAAAGGTCATAAACTTAGATGTAGGACCATGTGACACACCAGATCTAGCCATAACGTCCAGGCCGGGTTTGGGGTGTTACAGTGAATAAATGAAAAATGGGAGCTGTTATGAGCATGAAAAAGATTCAGTTAGGCTTGGGTAATGAAGAAATTGAAAGAAATTCATTTTATGAGCCTAGGGACTAAAGTGTAAAAAGTTGAAAAGTTAGGGGCAAAAATATAATTTTACCATAATATGATTCTTGGGCTTAATTGAATAATGTGAGTATTAAATGAGTTAAATTTGTTATTATAGATCAAGAAAAATGAGGTTCGGACTTAGATCGAGGGAAAAACAAAGTATTTGACAATTAAGTCCAGTTCGCCATTTTTGTATCGAGGTAAGTTCGTATGTTAAAAATAAGCTTTAAAAAAATTGTATTTAAATGCCTTAATATTGAATGAACTATATATTTGAATATGTGGATGAGTTTAACTCTATGGATGAGTCTGACGACAATTCAATAAGCAAGAAATCCCGTTTGAACCTTAGGAATAGGTTAGGATACAAGTGACATGTCACTAGGGTTACCATGTGTTATGTGATTATGTGATCCAGGTGCTGCATTATGGAATTGGGGCTAATTTGTTGTTTGATATTTGGTCAATTTGAGTGCCACAAAAATTTAGGACTAAGACTCGATCACATGCAAATCTTTAGGTAAATCTCTAATTTCTTCAACTCTTCAAGGACCTTATGTAATTAAAAAAAAAGTGGTTTATGGACAGCCATGTGCAGCCAAATATTGGGTTGACTTGGTCCTCAATTTAGATGATTTTGTAATCCAACAAAGCTATCAGACCTGTCCAAAATAAATCAACAAGTTAGAGGACCAAAGAATAAAATTTATCCAATTTAATTAATTAATTAAAACCCAATTTATTAATGAAATATTTACAAATAAATTATTAAATATAATCTTATAATTTATTATTTAATTTAACCATGCATGGCCACTTTATAGCTTAAAAATATAATATGCTCAAATCAATATAAAATAAGCCATTTTATGCATGAAAACTATATAATAAAGCATAAAATCACATTTTAATAATTTTTATGTCCTATTTTCATATTTTTACATATTTCATTAATTTATTAAACAGTTACTTAGTTTTAACAACAAATTTAAGTAAAAAGGTGATGACTTACATAGGAAAAATCCTATATACACATCCCAAACTTAAATCATTGCTCGTCCCGAGTAATGTTCATGCACAGCAAAAGGCTTGATAAGGAAATTTTTGCAAAAAGTGTAAGCAGCATCAATCTTTGTCCCATAGTCATGTCTTAATAAATTCATGCTCATAGATCTTCTTTATTAACAAGTAACTCATACACAAACCTTTTAATAATTTTATACTAAGTTTCAAGATATGCCAACATAAATCATAGTTTGCATGTATGTCACAGCCACAGATAATATTCTTTATTAAACCTAATTTCTCATTAATCAAGCAAAACAATCATAAGGCTTATTTATGATCTTCATATGTTGAACTTAGTACCCCCTCTCCACCAATGTAAGTGACATAATCATCAAATCAATAGGTCTTTTATAAGGTTGTAATGGGGCTCGGTCAAAGGTAGGGATTTTAAGAGATGGGACATTTCAGTTTCAAAATCTTAACCTTTAACTTTGTCTTGGATTTCTCGAAGTACAACCCTTTTCATTAAGTGAATCTTAAGAATACCCTCAAACTTATTTTGATCTAATGCTCATTCATTTTTTTCCTTTGTGGAACTTGAGCAACTTTTCTTCACTTTTTCTCTCTCTCTTTTTTTTAAGCATGTACATCTTTTGAAAATTTCCTCAAATGTCATTTACCAAGACAACTTTATTTAAGGTGGGTGCAAAAAATTAGGATAACTTCAAAAGATGGAAATGTGGTTTATAATGTAGGTTTATTGCAATAAATAGGCTTTTAAGCTCAAAATTATAATTTCAAGGGTCTAATATCATAAGGTTGGCTTCAAAAAGGCTCAAACGATCCAAAGAAAATGGTCCCTATATCATTTTAGAATTTTATGTCTCCTAGGATTTCGCCTCAAGAAACTTATTAAGTCAATTCTAAATATATAAACCTTCATGTGTGTCTAATATCAAAAGAAACTAAGTTTTCATGGCAAACATTACCTAAGACTAAGATCATACCAACATTCCATTCTTCATGATAACATAAAATCACTCAGATAAAATCATCATTCATGCTTGCATACAAACTATCTTATTGACAAAGAAATGTCTCTAAACATTCATTTATTAAAATATACTCATGAAAGAAATGATTGAAACATACTTGAAAATTTTTAAAAATTTGAGCAATTATTTGCCTTACCCCCTTTAAAAAGAAGCAATGTCCTCATTGCAAGAACAAAGTAATGAAAGAAAACTGAACACTAGGTAGGGTTGTAAAAAAAGAGAGGTGAGTCATTAAGACTACTTAAATACCAAGTCTATCCTCTTAACCCAATCTTAGACATGTTCATTTCCATTACCACATCATTTAGTCTTTTTCTTTCTAAAGAAGCATTTATTCATGCTTGCTATGTTTTATTTTGCAGAAATTAAATCCTAATTGCAAAAGAAATAAAGATCTAAAGACCTAAACATAAATAAATAAAAAGATAAGAATCCTCCCTTTTATTTTTCTGGCTCATTCCCCTTGTCTTCTTTAGCTCCATCTCTGCTTGTATAATCAATATCTTCCGTCAATGTCTCAAAGATAGCACCTAGGAACTCAGGAACAAAAGTGTTAGAGATATTCTTAAAAGTATTTTGAATTGAATCATCTTTAATTTTTGCATATTTCCAGTAAGTTTGTTGTTGTCTGTGCATGAACTTGCACATATCCATCATAATTGACAACTCCTATTTCTTTGAAGTACTTGTAGAAGTCGGCATTGGAGTTGTAAATTCCAGTTCAACACTTAGCTTGACTGGTTCTTCTTGTGGCTCAACCCTAAATTCAGGGTTTGTAGATCTTTCAACTGGTTTAAGACTGTTTGGCTCCTTATCAGACTCTTGTTCTTCAATGTCTATAACTAAATCAGCTTCAGTTTCAGTTTCATTTGTTGACTCCTCGGTTTCTGGTTCAATTGGTTCTTCTTGCTTGCCTTGGTTCAGCTCATGCATCCTCTTTATTAATCTTTCAAGATCATGACTTGTAATGCACCATTGGACATACTGCCCCTTCTGATTTGCTTATGTTTTAACACGGGCCCTTAAGCAATGTGAAGTGATCAATGATGGGAAATAAGCACTTCCTGTCTTCTTTCTAGCACAATCATAAATCTCCTTGAGAATAATTTTCCCAACATTAATGGACTTCTCTGTCAAGATTGCATATAACAAGAGATTTGTTCCATCGAGATGGTGGAACTGTGTGAGATAAGCATAAAACTGTAGCGAACAAAATAAAACCATACCTTTGCTACTGGTTTTAGGTATTCCCTTCGGCAAGAATGGCTTCCATACTTTCTTATAATCCATTGGGATCTCAGATTTGCCACAACATTAAGCACTTGTTGAAGAAAATCCCAATTGATGTTGTTCATCATAGGGTAGTACTCATCTTCTTCAATATCAGGTAAGTTAAACAAATCATGATGGACTTAGAAGTAAGAGGTACCTTTTTCTTTCGAACGATGACCTCTGAAGCATCTTGTGTAGTCAAACTCACATAGAACTCTCAAACTAGTTCATCATCAGAAAGTGAACGAGCATCACAAAATTGTTCCCATTTGAGAGCATTGATTGTCTTTCTAATTGGCTCAGGAACAACCATCACATCATTGCTCTTCAAGTTAAAACCTTTTTCCAGCACCATGGGTTGATGCTTGAAAATTGAATCAAATCTCTCTTTCACTTCTTCATCTATCAAAATCGGGTTTTTAGGAGTAGTCTTTGACGATCTAGTTCATTTACGAGACATGGTATCTTTTCCTGAAAATTCGACAAAGTTTTGGCACAAGGGGGAAAAGAAAAATCGGCAAGTGGGTAGGACTTGCTTTGGCAAACCTTTTGACTGCGAAGAGGTTGCGGCAGCGATGATGGTACTCTGGCAATCTTCTTGCGGTGGCACTAGGTGATTTTGGCAAAAAGGGAAGAGAATTAGGGTTTCTTTCAGGATTTGAGGTTGACAGTACCAAAGGGAGATTTAGGGAATTTTTAGCATTAAGCAAAGTGCTTTGGAGGCTATGAAAGATAATAGAATGAATAGGGGTTTCTATAGGAAAAAATTAGGGCAACATGTAGCAAAAATTTAGCTACACTAAGGTTACTTGGGTGGCAAGCAATGGGAGTGGCGGCAATTGGTATGGATTTTTCCTCCTTTTTGCTGTATTGGGCCTCAAAATCAGGCTATATTTATAGACTCACTCAAGGAAAAAAAATTGATTAGTACTTGGGCCAAATTTGACCCCCTTTATTAACATAAAAATTTAAAATTTAAGCAAAACAAATTATACTTAAAAATTTTAACTCTTAATTAGAAAATTTCTTCTTAACAAATTACATTAAATTAATTCCCAGGAAAGGTTGGAGTGGTCACAATGGTCCCACTTAAATTCCAATCTCCTTAGGCAGAATTAATTAAATGTACTAAATTAAGAAAATAAGTTTTAAATATTTATTCATTTACAAAACAAGTTCATAAAAAATCAAGGGTTTGTTAATTTGAACGAGGATTCAATTCGCTCAACTTCACCATCCCAATAGTGGTTAAGACGTTGGCCATTAACTTTAAACGTACCTTCGTAATTATCGTATAATTCAATAACTCCATAAGGATAAACTCAATAGATAGTATAGGGTCCTTTCCATCAGGATTTAAGCTTCTCGAGAAATAACTTCAACCTTGAATTAAACAACAAAACCTTCTGACCTTCTTTAAACTCACGAGGTTGTATATGGCTATCATGCCATCTCTTTGATCTTTCTTTACACATTTTGGCATTCTCATAGGAAAACAACCTCAGCTTTTCCAACTCATCCAGTTGCAACATCCTTCTCTCACCGGCTTGTTTAAGATCAAAATTCAACTTCTTCAAAACCTAGTGAGCTCCATTCTCCAACTCCAATGGCAAATGGCATGCCGTACCAAAAACTAACCGGTAAGGAGTCATTCCTAATGGTGTTTTAAATGCTATTCGATAGGCCTGTAATACATCACCGAGCCTTTGAGACCAATATTTTCTACTAGGGCATACTACCTTCTCAAGGATACCTTTGATTTCGTGGTTCACTCTTTCAACTTGCCCATTAGACTGGGGGTGATAAGTAGTAGCAATCTTGCACTTCACATCATATTTGTCAAGCAACCACTTAAGCCACTTGTTCACAAAATGAGAACATTCATCACTAATAATAGCTATTGGTGTCCCAAATCGTGTAATCACATGCTTATGTAGGAATTACATGACTACCTTAGCATCATTTGTAGGGTATGCTTCAACTTCAACCCACTTGGATACATAGTCCACAACAACTAAGACATATTTGATACGAAGAAGGAAACGAGCCTAAGAAGTCAATGCCCCATGCATCGAATAATTCAATCTCCAAAATATTTATTTAGTGCATCTCATTCCTTCGTGATATATTTCCGGTCCGTTGGCATTTATTGTAGTTCTTCACATAAGCATGAGCATCTTTAAATAGTGTAGGCCAAAAGAAACCTGCTTGTTAAAATCTTAGCTGTAGTCCGTGAACCACCAAAGTGTCCCTCACTTGGAGATGAATAGTAATGATATAAGGTCTCAGCAATTTCACTTTCAGTTACACACTTTCGGATTATATTATCTGCATATTATTTAAACAAGAACGGATCCTCGAAAAATAATACTGACTATCATGAAGGAATTTCTTCCTTTGTTGTTGTGTCATTTCTCAAGGAATTATTCCACATGCAAGATAATTGGAAAAATCAGCAAACCAAGGTGTTTCATGAATTCGACTTACCTCAAATAAGTGTTCATTTGGGAAATTCTTGTTGATAGGCGCACATGATTAAGTTGCCTTATCTTGCTCCAACCTCGACAGATGATCAGCTACTTGATTTTCGACACCTTTCCTATCTTGAATTTCAAGGTCAAATTCTTGGAGTAAAAGTATCCAATGAATTAGCCTTGGTTTTGCATCTTTTTTCGTGAGCAAGTATTTAATGGCAACATGGTCAGTAAATACTGTAACTTTGGTACCTATAAGATATGAGCAGAATTTGTCAAAAGCAAAAACTATAGCAAAGAGTTCCTTTTCAGTTACAATATAATTAAGTTGGGCACTCGTCAAGGTTCTACTTGCATAGTAAATAGGGTGAAATACTTTATTTCTTCATTGATCCGCCACAGCTCCAACAGCATAATCACTTGCATCGCCATCAACTCAAAAGGTGATTTCCAATTAGGTGTAACAATTATTGGGGTTGAGATTAATCATTTTTCAGATCTTTAAAAGCTTCTAAACATGCTTTGTTGGAATCAAACACTGTATCTTTCTCTAACAACAAACACAACGGTTTAGAAATTTTTGAGAAATCCTTGATAAACCTTCGGTAAAAGCTAGCATGGCCTAAGAAAATTCTGAATCCTTTCACATTAATTAGGGCTGGTAATCTTTCAATTACACCTACCTTTGCTTTGTCAACTTCAATTCCTTTCTTTGAGATTTTATGCCCTAAGACAATCCCTTCCTTAACCAGAAAATGACGTTTTTCCTAGTTAAAGACAAGATTCATCTCTTCGCATCTCTTTAGTACCTTAGCTAAATTACTCAAACAAATATCATGAGAGTTACCAAAAATAGAGAAATCATCCATGAAAACCTCAATAAAATTTTCAATCATATTAGTGAATATAGCCATCATGCATCGTTGGAATGTTGCAGGTGTATTAAATAAACCAAAAGACATTTGCCTAAAAGAAAATGTACTGTACGGACAAGTAAAGGTTGTTTTATGTTGGTCATCTAGAGCTACAACTATTTGGTTATATCCCGAATAACCATCTAAAAACTAATAGAATTCATTACCTGCCAGTCAATCTAACATCTTATCCATAAAAGGTAACGGAAAATGGTCCTTTCAAGTAGCTTTATTCAACTTTCTGTAATCAACATAAATTCTCCAACCAGTAACAGTTCTTGTTGGAATCAACTCGTTACGCTCATTTTCAACAATCATGATCCCACCTTACTTCGGCACATAGTGCACTGAACTCACCCACGAACTATTTGAAATAGGATAGATGATTCCTACATCTAACCATTTGATCACTTCCTCTCTCACAACTTCTTTCATAATAGGAATGAGCCTCCTTTGCCCATCAATTCGAGCTTTTTCACCTTCCTTTAAAATAATTTTGTGCATGCAAAAAGAATGGCTTATACCTTGAATATGAGCTATGGTCCAAGCAATTATTTTTTTAAATTTCTTTAAAACTGCAATTAGTTGCTTCTCTTGATCTTTTGTCAGTTTAACTAAAATAATCATAGGCAAAGTAGAGCAGTCACCTAAATAAACATATTTCAAATGGGACGAAAGTACCTTTAGTTCGAGTTTAGGTGGTTCTTCGATTAACAACTTGGGTTGGACAAATTCTTTGACTTCTAATTCCAACGATTCAAACCGTGTAGAATGGATAAAACTTCTCAGATTAGCTTCCATTAAAGCCATGCTTCAACTTCTTCATTCTCCAAAAGGTCAAATTCTAAAGCTTTCTCCAATAGATCTCCTTCAAAATTGCTTTCTATAGAAACCAAGGTTTCTATTTCTTCCATAACTGAACATTCTTTTGTCGGATTGGGAAATTTCATCGCTTTAAGAATGTTAAAAGTTACTTGATCATCTTGAACTCGCATGGTGAGTTCTACTTTCTGCACATCAATTAATGTTCTTCTCGTGGCTAGGAAAGGTCTCCCAAGGATGATCGACACTTCCTTATCTGCTTCAAAATCTAAGACAATGAAATCAGTAGGAAAAATAAATTTGTCGACTCTTACCAAAACATCCTCAATCTTGCCCTCCAGATATGCTAAAGATCGATCCGCTAGCTGTAGCGTCACAGTTGTAGGTCTTACTTCACCTATCCCTAGCATCTTAAAAATAGACTTAGGCATCAAGTTAATTCTTGCTCCTAAGTCACACAAAGCTTTACCACAGTAAGATTCACCAATATTACAGGGTATAGTAAAGATTCCTGTGTCTTTCAATTCGGTGGTAGTTTGTTCTGCAGGAACACACTGCACTCCTTTGTCAAGGTAACAATCTCATACTCACTCAGTCGTCTCTTCTTGGATAGTATATCCTTCATAAACTTCACATAATTCGACATTTGTTCTAAAGCTTCCACCAACAGAATATTGATGAGTAATTGCTTTAGAACATCCAAAAACTTCTTGAATTGCACCTCCTGTTTCTGCTTGTGTTGCTACAATCTTTGCGGATAAGGAGGTGATGGAACTTTTGGTTAAATCGGACAACTCTTCTTAGTAGGTAAATCTTATCAGTCTTTGTAGATTCTAACTCTTTTGATGTAGGAATTCAACATCGGGTTAACTTTCATCTTTTTCAACTGGCTCATCTTTGACATCAATCAATCGGGGTTCCAGAATTTTACCATTTCGCAATGCCACAACCTTGATATGTTCTTCACCCAAATTTTTTGGATTCTCAGTATTGCTCGGCAAGGTTCCTTGTGGTCTATTACGAAGCACCGTAACTAACCGACCCATGCGGTTTACCAAATTTGTTAGTGTTGCTACTTGGTTTGGATCGAAGCATCATTCTTTGCCATGTACGCTTTAAACAAGTTCTCCAAACTGTTTGATGACTCAACTTGAGGTGGTTTTGGAGCTTGTTAATTAAACCCTTGAGATTGGTTGAGTCTATGCTGCATAAGTTGTTCGGTCCATTTCCTTAATTGCTCCAAGAAAACTTGGGATGCTTACGCCATAAAGGATTGTAGAAGTTGGATTGGAGTCCTTGTTCACTCCTATTCTAATGTTGGTTCCCCATATAGTACACTGACTCGGGATTCAATGGACAATTCTCAAAAGAATGACCCTCCCTACAGTACATACAGGAAATTACTTCAAACAGATTTGGTGGCGAAACTGCAAAACTATTAGCACTATTAGCGGTAAACTGTTTTAACATAGAGGAAATAGACGATACTTGGGCTGATAATGAAGTGAGGGCGTCAACTTCATGAACTCCAACTACACGTCTTCCTGAAGCTATCCGATTTGTTGGCCATTGATAGTTGTTGCTTGCAATCCTCTCAATGAATGTCATAAGCCTCGTTGTAAGACTTAGACAAAATTGCACTATTCGTAGAAGCATCTACCATCAATCTTGTATATGCATTGAGACCTTTATAGAATGCCTCCAACTAGATACAATGAGGAATCTCATGATGAGGACAACTACGAAGTAACTCCTTGAATAGCTCCTAAGCCTCATACAAAGACTCGTCATCTAATTGTTTGGAAAGTTATGATCTCATTCCTCAACTTAGTGTTCTTACTAGGTGGGAAATACTTAACCAAAAATCTCTCTACTAATTCTTGCCATGTAGATATGGAATTTGGTGGCAATGAATTGAGCCATGCTCATGCTCGATCTTGCAATGAGTACGGAAACAATTTTAACCTCAGTGTGTTTTCAGTCACACTAGCTATCTTGGATGAATCACTCACCTCCATAAATAATCGAAGGTGGAGATGTGGATCTTCTGTGGGTATACCATTGAATTTGCCCAACGTTAGGAGTATTTGAAACATCACGTGTTTTAATTCAAATTGGGTTACCTCAATATCTAGCCTTCTAATTCCTGGATTTAACTCATTAAAAAGTGGCACAGCATATTGTTTGATGCATCGATCCCTATCATCGGCAATGAGAATGGGACTTCGCACATGATCAGTTTCATCACCTTGGTCTTGATTCTGATTTCCAAGGTCCATCTCATTCTATCTTTGAGCTGTTCATTCACATCTCCTTTGTCTAAAAGTTCACTCAATTTCAGGGTCTACTGGGAGTAAATCAATAATCCGATCTATGCTCATAAACACATAAAAAGAAAATAAAAAAATTAAAAAGAATAAGTTAGTAATGTTAAAAATAACCAAATTGAAAAATAAACAATTTCACAAAAAATGACTATGGCAACAGTTAACAATCCCCTACAACGGCGGAAAAAACTTGTAACACTGGGGTTTGTGCAAGTGGACACAGTCGTTATCAAGTAATAAGTAAGTATTGAGTTATCGTCTCCATAGGGATTGTATTCGTGCTAAGTCACTTAATTATAAAATTATATTAACAACTTGGTAAATAAGAAAAACACAATTTGATTTGGAATTGTTGATTAAAATTATGTAAAATTAATCTAAATGCAATGATCCCTAATGTAGTTTATCCTAACATGCAACTATATGAATGAAATAGACTTTAGCAGAATTAAACACAATTTGCAACAATTATAACATAAATAAACTAGGAAAATTACTTTAATTAAACTTAATTTACCATCAACATGCTTAAAAATATTTGAAAAAACATTCCATGGCAACTCGATCTTTAATGAGTTTGGAAACCACACTAGGTCCTTTCAGAATCCTTTACTTAGTAATTATGCATTTTACTGATCCTTATTTACTAAGGGTTTCTTAGCATTTGTCTGAGGTAACAGGGATGTGTTACGTTTGAAATAGTTTAATCACACAAATCTAAAAACTATGCATATAATAAAGCCTGGTTAGGGTTGTTATGCAACCTGCAATTTAATCGGGTTAGGATCTAAATTGAGCATGCACATTTCAATTATGCATCCACTAGCCGTCGTCTAGTTAGGATTGCTCAGCTAATTCAGGTGCATTTTAATCACATATGAACGAAATGCAAACTTGATTTTAATTGAAAACATAATCTATTGAGGCACAAATATTATAAGCATGAATCAAGTAAATATTATTTAATCAAAGCAACCATCCTAGCTTAAATAAAATTAAGCTATCATTGCTGTAAACAAGAACAAAGAACACATAGCTAACATTTTTAGATTAAATTAAAGAAAAGAAAGATTAAACCCAAATCAAAGTGGCTATTACCCAAGGCTCTGAACGGTGAGGGCTCATTCGTTCCTTCGTTTTGCTCCTTTGTTGATGGCTCTCCAAGGTGGCCAACCAAGGGCTTTTTAAGAGGGTAATTTTCTAAATCCTTATGCAAGGATGATGATAGCTGTGGGGAGAAAAGAAAGCTAAGAGGATTGAGAGAGGAGAGAATGATAAATGATTGAGGGATGAGGGATGATTAGAAAGTGAGAAATGGGGTCGTATTTATAAGTGAGGCAAGGGGGATAGTTTACTAAAAATAGGAGTGTCCATATTTTGAAACCTGTTCCATTGGTGGCCGGCCATGAATTGTAGAATTGGGGCTGATTTGTTGCTTGATTTTTGGTCAATTTAAGTGCCCTAACAACTTTGGACTAAGACTCGGTTACATGCAAATCTTCAGGTAAATCTCTAATTTCTTCAACTCTTCAAGGATCTTGTGTAATTAAAAAAAAAGTGGTTTATGGACAGCCATGTGCAGCCAAATATTGGGTTGACTTGGTCCCTAATTTGGACGGTTTTATAATCCAACAAAGCTATCAGACCTGTCCAAAATAAATCAACAAGTTAGAGGACCAAAGAATAAAATTTATCCAATTTAATTAATTAATTAAAAACCAATTTATTAATGAAATATTTACAAATGAATGATTAAATATAATCTTATTATTTATTATTTAATTTAACCATGCATGGCCCACTTTATAGCTTAAAAATATAATATGCTCAAATCAATATAAAGTAAGCCATTTTATGCATGGAAACTATATAATAAAGCATAAAATCACATTTTAATAATTTCTGTCCTATTTTTGTATTTTCACATATTTCATTAATTTATTAATTTTAACAACAAATTTAAGTAAAAAGGTGATGATTTACATAGGAAAAATCCTATATATTTTTTAGTTTATAGGTGCTGGTCTCGTATGTCCTACTGATGGCTGAGTATACCGGCATATGTTGCGGATACGTGACATCTTGTTTGAGCAACACCGTGTAGCTACATCTTAATTGACAGCTTGTGTGAGCAGGCTCGTTGATAAAGACTCGCGATATTAAGTAATAAAATTTATAAAACTGATCACACCAAAACTAACTAATATCACGATGTTAAAGGCAAGCGCACCTATCGAACAGTAGTATAGTTTAGTGGCAAAATCGAGTTATCGTACCCAAGGGAACTAAAAGTACTAATACTTACTTCCATTCTATTATCTAGCCTAAAAATAAAAGAGGTTTGGTTGAAACTAATTCTAAAACTAACTAAAAGTGCACAAAAAGTAAATTGGGGAAAACTTTAGAAAAAGCTAATTGATATAAGCAATACTTAAGGGACAATCCACCTAGACTTCACTTGTTATTGGTTCTTGAGCTAGACGATTTATTCACTTGACTTGATCCGTAGAGATCCCTAATTTATGCTAAACCCTCCGTCGAGGCGAAGAGCAACTATGCCTAGGTTGTTAACTAAAGTTCCTTTATTAATTAACACCCCAGGTTGCATTAATTTGATCTATGGTTCCCCATATTAGGTTTGACCCTAATGTGGCAGATTTATGTCGCCCTATGTCTAGGGTTGCATGCAACTCCACTTAATTATGGTAGATCTACTCTTATCACAGGGACTTTTGCTCCTCTGCTTTAAGCACATCCCGTTCTTGAATTAATACCTAGGCTTATTAACACAAGAATTAAGCACACATAATTAAGAACAACTCAAGTATTTATCATATAACTCAAGAATAAATAATAACAAGATTCGTCTTAGGTTTCATCCCCCTCAAGTATTTGAGGTGTTTAGTTCATAATAAAGAAAGAAAACATCTCAGAAGAATTAAGATAACGAAACATAAATAACCCGAAAACCTCTGAAAGAATTTAGGGAGATCCTCTGTCTTGATGTAGAATTCTGGCTTCTGGGATGAATCAATCGGCTTCTCTTGGAGTAATCCCTTGCTTTCACTCTTTGTGTTGGCAGAAATATGACGCTCTTTCTTGAAAGAAAAGAGTATATCTTTAGAGTTACCTCTTGGGGTCTTTATATAGAGTTTAGAATGGCTTTCTTAGCCCCTAAGTATCCAAATTCGAGTGAAATTCCTCTTCCTCACGACTAGAACATGCCCGTGTGCCACGCCCATGTGCCACGACAAGAGGCCGTGTGAGAGTCTATTGATGGAAGCACGGCTGTGTAGCCTGGCCGTGCTTGTCGGGGGCTGGACCGTGTGATCTTCATGTGGCATGGCCGTATGCCACGACTGTGCGATGATCCTTGGGCCGTGTCAATTATACATTTTGGCCCATTTTCTCCATTTTTGGTCCATTTTCCGTTCTTTTCCCTTCCCTATGCTCTCTTAAGTGTAAGATATGAAAAAGAAAGATTAAGAGCACAAATTCTCACTAATTTGATAATAATTCATCCAAAATAAAGGCTAAACATGGGGTAAAAATATGTATAATTTATCATTTATAAAAGACCCCCACACTTAAGCCTTTGCTTGTCCTCAAGCAAAATCTCATTCCCTAATTAAGAATCATTCCTCTCAACTTACAATCTTTATCAATAATGTTTCAAACTAATTCACAAGTAGTCATACAATGAAAATTCAATCAGAAGAATATTAAAGATTCAATCACTCTAAGTTGAGAATTTTATCATTAGAACATAAGTTTCTTCCCTTCTTCTAAGTAATCATCTCTCAATTGAAATCAACAGGTTTTGACATCCTCACTAAGAGTTCACTTTATCCACTCAAAGTGTTTAGGGTTCAAGAATTAAGCACTCTCTAGTCAATCTGAAAAGTTATTACCATAGGCTTGCAAGAAAATCAAATCTTCACCACTATAGATTGATACGACACATCGATCAAAAGGTCTTTCAATGTTTGTAATGGGGATTTGGTTAGGGGTGTTGTCACAAGCTGAAAAAGAATTGAAAAATCATCTAGCTAGAGAAATCTCTATCACTGGAACATATTCCTAGAGCTAGGCCTTATGATGACATCGTTCTGGATTTGGAAGCTTGTAGAAATATGCAAAAACTATTGAACTATTACAGATTACAACTGAATTAACTGTATATACACTTTTTTTTCTTTTTTTTTTTGTTTTTTTAGAACAATTCAAGTATAATACTTTGAATATTGACAAACTTTACAACTGAAAAAAAGAGAACAAAGCTAGATAATAATTTTAACTCAAATCTCGACAAAAATAGGGATCAAAATAATTGAATGGAATTTAACAAAAATGGTTTATGGGTTAATATTAGAGGTAAGTCAAAAAATGGGTTGTTAGGCTCAATGGAGTTTACTAGGGGTTAATTTATATAGGTAGGCTTTTTACTAGGGGTTAATTTACATAGGTAAGTCAAAAAATGATGTGGTCTTGACATGTATAATCGAAGCAAGTTCTAGAAATACAAATCAGTATTGACTCACTCAAAGCAATAATAAAAGTGAGTACGAAAGAATTTATGCTCAAAAGGCTCAAAAATCTCACCAGAATTATGGCTTTTGATGTCAATCCTGTGAATTTCAAATCTCAAGATAATACTTAAAATTAGGGAAAATAACCTAGAAAAAATTTGAATTCTTAAAAATTTCAACTTATCATGTTTGATTCCTTAGTGTTTTAAAGTTTGAATAATCAAAGCATAAGCACCCATGTCTTAATTCTCAACACATCAATAAAAATTATAAATCAATCAAAATTAATTCCTAACAAGAGATTTGAAGATAATGTAGAGAATTTAAAATTTGAGAGCAATTTTCAGGGATTTCAAAGATAATATAAAGCACGAAAGTGAGCTTCCCCCCACACTTAAGATGTACATTGCCCTCAATGTACAAAGATAACATTAATAGCAATAGAAGCACAAGATCATAAGTTAGGGAGAGAAGTAAAACTCCCTGAATATTGGATGGAACCTTTGAATTGTGAAAGTTGTCTTGGAGGAAGGAATACTTGAAGTTCATGGTTTTGAAACTGTGATAGCACTTAAGGGATTTTAGGTATTTCAGGATTAGAACAATTACTCGTTAGGAAATAACCGATGTAAAATAATTGAAATAACATAAACTAGTTCTGAGAATACTAAAATTCAAATAAAGAAAAAGATAAAATAAAATAAAATGGAAAAACAAAAATCTCAGGGATTTTGGCACGCCTGGCTCGAGACACATGCTCGTGCTTCGATGTTCGCTTCTCCCACGGTCGTGTATAGGGTCACACGCCCATGTTGAATTGACAGTGTTGGCCACGGCTATATCGCACTGCCGTGGCTATTTACCGTAGCTCGCGCCTTAGGGAAAATTTTATCCTGCTTGTACACGGCCAAGTTGCACGACCGTGTCTCTACTCAAAGTGTACACACGGCCTGAGGCATGCCCGTGGGCATAGCCGTGTGGCTCACAAAATCCTACGTTCAAAAGGTTAGTTGATGTATTTAGAAAGCTGAAATAAAATAATTTACTAAGTTAGTGCTCGAGTTGCCTCCCGAGAAGTGCTTGTTTATAGTCTAAGCTCGACTTTTCTCAAGTTTGTTTTGTCATGGTGGCTTGAAGAGTTGATACTCTTCTATCCTATTTAAAATTTTATTATCAACGTAAAATTTGAGTCGAGTGTGGTTTACCTCGAAAGTGCCGAGTGACTGATGTTTTACCTCTACTGTACCATAGGGGAAGATTTTCATTATCGTGAAGTAAGGTGTATCACTTTTATACTCTTTTGAATTCAAGATTCGAGGATCGTCTTCCCCTAAGATTACATTATCCCCTACCTTGAGTTGATTCGTTTGTACCTGAGGGTCGTCTTGGTGATGCTCTGGGTTGGTGTGGCATATTTTGGGCTTTTCGTGATAGTTCAGCCACTCATCTAGTTCCTCAATCTGAAGCATTCGCTTTCTAGGTGCGTTTCCCTTGGATGGATTTGTCTATGATTGAGTTGCCTTTATGTGGAGTGTATCCTGCATAGAAGGTTGGATGGTGAGATTATTCTTTTTACAGGGACTCATGACTATATTATTATCAACAGTCTTATTTGAGTTTCTAGCTTGTAAAGTAACTTTGTCATCACCTACACATAGTGTAAGTTCACCTGTTCCTAAATCAATTATTGTTCTAGCAGTCGCTAAAAAGGGTCGCCCTAGAATTAAGGGTGCATTGCTATCCTCATCAATGTCTAAAACAACAAAGTCAACTGGGAATATAAATTTATCAATTTTGACAAGCACATCTTCAATTATTCCCTTAGGAGACCTAATAGTTTTATCAGCCAGTTGAATGCTCATCTTAGTTTGCTTAGGTTTTCTAAGACCTAGTTGTTTAAACAGCTTATAAGGCATGACATTTATACTAGCCCCTAAATTAGCTAAAGCATTTTTGGTGTTTAGGCTACCAAATAAACAAGGAATAGTAAAACTCCCTGGATCTTTTAGTTTGGTTGGCAGTTTATTTTGGAGAATAGCTAAGCATTCCTCGTTGAGTTCCACTGTGGACAGTTCTTCCAACTTCCTTTTATTTGTGAGAAGTTCCTCTAAAAATTTTGCGTACTTCGGCATCTGTAAAATTGCTTCAACAAATGGTAAGTTTATATGTAATTTCTTTAAGAGTTTAAGAAACTTACTGAATTGCTCATCTGTGCGGTCTTTCTTTAGCGTGGTTGGGTATGGGATACGAGGCTTAAATTCTTTGGTAATTTCATCTTTGTAACTTACCTCATTCTTTCCTTTACTTACCATAGGCTCCTTGCATGGCTCTGGGTTGGTTTTGGTTAACCCCTCATTATCTATCGTATCGACAGTATTAAGTTGCTCTTTGGGGTTAGTCACAGTATTGCTTGATAACCCACATTGCGATCTTTTAGAGATTAGCTTGGCAAGCTGGCCTATTTGACTTTCAAGTCCTTGAATAGATGCTTGCTGGTTCCTTAGTGCCATTTCGGTATTTTGGAAATGAGTTTCTAACATGGCCATAAATTTGGTGAACATCTCTTCCAAGTTCAGCTTTTTCTCCTGTTGTGGTGGTGGCTGCTGAAATCTCGGAGGAGGCGGTTGTCTTTGATTTCCTTGTCCTTCCCATGAAAAATTGGGGTGACTCCGACAACCTGCATTATAAGTATTACTACAAGGGTTATTTTGAGGTCTAGAATTGTTACCCATATATTTGGCTTGCTCAGTTTCTATTCCATGTCTATAAGAGGAGTAATCTAGATTGAACATATTTCCCTGGTTTGCGTCACACTGCATTACTGGATGTGCCTGCGTAGAACCAACAAAATTATCAAACTTTTTATTTAAAAGTTCTACTTGGTTAGTAAGCATGGTGACAGCATCAATATTATAAACTCCTGCAGCTTTTGTTGGCTTTGTCCTCATGACTTGCCACTGATGGTTATTCAGTGACATCTCTTCTATAAATTCAGAAGCTGCTTCTGGTGTTTTATTGTTGATTGTTCCTCCTGCGGCCGCATTGATCATCTGCCTTGTTGATGGATTCAAACCACTGTGAAAGGTTTGAACTTGTAACCACAAAGGCAACCCATGGTAAGGGCACATTCTCAAAAGATCTTTGTATCTCTCCCAGGCATCGTAAAGTGTCTCTAGATCCATCTGCACAAAAGAAGAGATATCGTTTCGCAATTTAGCTGTTTTAGCTGGATGAAAATATTTAAGTAAAAATTTTTCGGTTATCTATTCCCATGTGGTGATTGAGCCTCGTGGTAAAGAGTTTAACCACTGTTTGGCTTTGTTTCTCAAAGAGAATGGAAATAGCCTTAGACGAATGGCATCATCAGAAACGCCATTTATTTTAAAGGTATCGCAAAGTTCCAAAAAATTGGCTATGTGTGAATTTGGATCTTCATCCTGTAAACCATCAAACTGCACCAATTGCTGTATCATCTAAATAGTGTTAGGCTTTAATTCAAAATCATTAGCAGCAATAGTAGGCCTAACAATGCTAGATTCAGGGCTTGCTAAATTAGGTCTAGCATAATCATACATAGTATGCGGAGCAGGATTTTGCTCAACAGGATTTGCGGTTACTACAGGAAGTAGCTAATTATCCTGATTTGCTTCCATCTCTTTAGTAGGTTCTGGCCTTTGTTCTTGCCCTTTTTCTGGATAATGTAGGCTTTGTCTAATCTCTGCGAGTTCTGCGAACTGTTGCTTCTAAATCTTCGTCAAAAAGCAATGGTCCTACTGGGTTGTTTCTAGTCATAAACTAGAAATACCTAGAATAAAAAAAATAATTAAAAATAGAATAAAATAAAAATAAATAATAAAATAAAAAATTAAAGAAAAATAAAAACAAAAATAAAAATAAAAATAAATAAAAACTGAAAATATAGTAATGGCTAAAGTAATAGAAATCGAGTTTTCTTAATATTTCAGTTCCCCAGCAACGGCACCAAAAACTTGATAACGACTCGCGATATTAAGTAATAAAATTTATAAAACTGATCACACCAAAACTAACTAATATCATGATGTTAAAGGCAAGTGCACCTACCGAATAGTAATATAGTTTAGTGGCAAGACCGATTTATTGTACCCAAGGGAACTAAAAGTACTAATACTTACTTCCTTTCTATTATCTAGCCTAAAAATAAAAGAGGTTTAGTTGAAACTAATTCTAAAACTAACTAAAAGTGCACAAAAAGTAAATTGGGGAAAACTTTAGGGAACAGCTGATTGATATAAGCAATACTTAAGGGAGAATCCACCTAGACTTCACTTGTTATTGGTTCTTGAGCTAGACGATTTATTCACTTGACTTGATCTGTAGAGATCCCTAATTTATGCTAAACCCTCTGTCGAGGCGAAGAGCAACTAGGCCTAGGTTGTTAACTAAAGTTCCTTTATTAATTAACACCTAGGTTGCATTAATTTAATCTATGGTTCCCCATATTAGGTTTGACCCTAATCCGGCAGATTTATGTCGTTGTATGTCTAGGGTTGCATGCAACTCCGTTTAATTATGGTAGATCTACTCTTATCATAGGGACTTTTGCTCCTCTGCTTTAAGCACATCCGTTTCTTGAATTAATACCTAGGCTTATTAACACAAGAATTAAGTACACATAATTAAGAACAACTCAAGTATTTATCATATAACTCAAGAATAAATAATAACAAGATTCGTCTTATGTTTCATCCCCCTCAAGTATTTGAAGTGTTTAGTTCATAATAAAGAAAGAAAACATCTTAGAAGAATTAAGATAACAAAACATAAAGAACCCGAAAACCCCTGAAAGAATTTAGGGAGATCCTCTATCTTGATGTAGAATTCTGGCTTCTGGGATGAATCAATCGGCTTCCCTTGGAGTAATCCCTTGCTTTCACTCTTTGTGTTGGCAGAAATATAGTGCTCTTTCCTGAGAGAAAAGAGTATATCTTTAGAGTTGCCTCTTGGGGTCTTTATATAGAGTTTAGAATGGCTTTCTTAGCCCCTAAGTATCCAAATCCGAGTGAAATTCCTCTTCCTCACGACTAGAACACGCCCGTGTGCCACGCCCGTGTGCCACGACAAGAGGCCGTGTGAGAGTCTGTCGATGGAGGCACGACCGTGTGGCCTGGCCGTGCTTGTCGGGGGCTGGACCGTGTGATCTTCGTGTGGCACGGCCGTGGCGATGATCCTTGGGCCGTGTCAATTACACATTTTGGCCCATTTTCTCCGTTTTTGGTCAATTTTTCGTTCTTTTCTCTTCCCTATGCTCTCCTGAGTGTAAGATATGAAAAAGAAAGATTAAGAGCATGAATTCTCACTAATTTGATAATAATTCATCCAAAATAAAGGCTAAACATGGGGTAAAAATATGTATAATTTATCATTTATCACCCGTCGATAGCTTGAGAGCGAGTGATTATTTGATATGAGACTTAGATAGCTTTGGCTACATATGTGGCACTTAGTGTGCAAAATTTCTCGAGTATCCGACATTGTTATTCTGAGTGGTTAACGGGTATGTCAAAGATGAGATTATGTGTAAAATCATTATTAGATGGTACAGGTATGCGCTTAAAACTTATGGTACATAAGACTATGGTAAATTTACATTTAATCATGTTATATTATTTGAATGTTATATGTGTGGTAAGGTTTGCGTATTTCTTGCATATGAGCTTACTAAGCTATTTAGCTTACTCCATTTATTTTTCCATATTTTATAGTGTCGCCAAACTAGCTCGGATCGGAGATTGTCAGAGATTCAAATCACACTATCAAACTCTAATTTTGGGTATTGATGATCTTAGTATTTTGAAAGTATGGCATGTATAGGGACTTGGTCATTTTGTTATATGTGTCGTAATTGATTTGGCAAAATGTGTTGGCCTATAATGGTTAGATGATCATTTTTGTATAAGGCCATTGGAAATGGGCCAATATTGGTTATAAGCATATTCATATATTAATACCTTTCATGAATGATGTGTTAATGTCTTGGTTGTGGATATTTGATTGTATGTAAATGCTTGGATTGGTGCTATGTTTTGTTTTGTAGGTGTGTGCTTTAAAGGGTGGCAAAATGGCTTGGTAAATAGCCTTTATGTTGTCTACATGGGTAGACACACGGGCGTGTGTTTGGTCTATCCCACGGGCATGTGTTTAGGCCGCGTGTCCCCTGCACCTTAGTTTTGAGAAATAGAATGCTCAGAGTAGAGCACATGGGTAGAGGCACGGGCATGTGTCTCAGCCATGTGGATGGCACAGCCTCGAACATGAGCGTGTGCCCTGGCTGTGTGAAGTCTACACCTATTTTGTGATAATTAATTTTCCACATGGCCTAGCACACGGGCGTGTGACTTGGCCGTGTGATCTCAATTTAGTCATGTGTTACAAGTCAGTGAGTTACGCGGGGTCGGGACACGGGTGTTTGTGACCACACGGCCTGCCCATAAGGGTGTGTCCCATATCCACACGGGCGTGTGACCCCTGTTTAGTGGAAAATTGTAACGCCCCAGATTTTAGGCTTAGAAGAAATGGGCTTTGTGGGTCAGAGAAATTGGATTTTAGTTGTGCGAGAAAAATTTCATAAATTGCATGTTTAGTTTAGTGACCAAGTGATTTAGGAAGAGTTGGAAGTGTTGGAGAAGTCTTGGGTCCAAACCAGAGCTTTAGCAAAAATTTTAATTTTTCGCTTAGGTGGACCTTGGCATTAGCTTGAAGATCTTATAAATATTTTTGGTTAAAATATGACATAAGAAAGCAAGTGGTCTAATGGCAAGGTGGCGTTAGGAGTATGCTTGTGGTCTGGGGTTCAAGTCCTGGCATTTTTAAAATTATTATTTTTGCTCCTAAGTGAACCCCTGGTGATTAGAAGTAGATCTTATGGTTAATTGAGGATATTTTGTGGCACAAAAGAGCTTGTGGCAAGGTGGCAAGTGGCATGTCACTTCTGCTAAGAGACCTGAGTTCGAATCCTGACGTGCTCATGGGACTATTATTTTGTTACATGGACGCCTAGTGGTTGTATTGTAGTGGAATTCTCCCAAGGTGGTTGTGGACTTGGTCATAGGGAGGAAATCTGGGGACTTGAAAATGGTGGTTATGGATATGGAGGTTTGAATTGGTCTTGGAATTTGAATGTGCGGTAGGGAGTAAGTTAAGGAGATTTTCATGGGGTAATGTTGGGGAAATGATTATACAAATTCGGCTAAGATTGCATTATGGTGCATTTCGACAATTTGTGTATGAGTGGGTGCCGATTTCCCTTCTCCGCCATTTTTCGGGTTTTTGTTCTTTTCGACATTTTGGCTCCTTTTCTCCCTAGTGTCATTTTCGCAACTTATCATTTGTGCTCATTCGAGATTTGTTTAGTGTAAGTTTTTGTGCCGAAACCCCTATTCTCAATCCCTTTTTTCCACTATTACCGAAGCACACTACTCTCTCCTTCGATCTTTCATTTCTTCTTCCCATTGTGCTATCGATTTTTTTTCTATGAGTTCTTTTGACCATCTCCCTTCTTCCTCTTCTATCCCAATCTTGACCGATCCTATCCCCTTTCGTTCTCTCAATATTTTCCTCTTTTGATTATAATATTTGCCTAAGCCAGATACAACTCCTTTTTTTTCTCTCTGGTTGTTCTCTGCTAATTCTCCCCTGTCATTCCTTTTCTCCTCCATCAGGCGGGTAGTGTTCGTTGGGGTAACCAAATATTATCCACTTGTTCTTTCTTCTCTATGTCATCCTTCTGTGCTCTCTGTTAACTCAAGAGGTAGTTCGTGTATCGAGCGCTATTTGGTTGATTCTCTAAATTTCCTCGAGAGCTGAAGGATCGCAAGTGTTGTCCAAGCAGTTCAAGCCCTTTCTCCTATTGTTCGCTTAAGGTAAGTGCATTACCTTTATTTTTGGGCATAGGCCATATGCCTATATTTCTTTAGAGTAATCTTTGGCGTTAAGTCACATCTTTAATCGGTGATTTCTATTAAGGGCTATCGATAGTGCAGTTAGTAGACGGGGACGTGAGATCGATCTTTAGCCAACGATCTAAGAGGATTAAGTTATATCTCGTATAATCAAGGTAAGTGGTGAAATCTATTACGGCTGGTTATGTGTTTGTGATTATGCGATTAATCAAGTTTATGATTGATTGTATAGGTTGGGTTCTCGAGGATTAATTGCAATCGCATTAGGTGTGTAACTGCATACCCCGTTTTTTGGCTCGGCATAAGCCGATAAAATGTGTGTATCTGTATGCTATGTTTGATTATCGGCTGAAAATCCAAAAGTATGTGTTGTTCACTGCTATGGATGTAGATCAGCAAAATGTCGAAAGCCGAAATACCGGCAAATGATGCCACACGAGCGTGCGATCGCACATGTGGTGATTCAAGGCCACAAACATGGGCGTTGGACCGTAAAGACCACTACAAGCACTCTCGTGGTCTTGGGCTGTTTTGGGCCACGTTGGGCTGAAATGGGTTGTGTGGGCCCATTGGGCTTGTAGGGCCACACGGATAAAAAAATATGTTTTGTGTTAAGTACTGATTGGGGCTGTGTATCTGTGATAATTCTGGGCCAATGGGCCACACGAGCGTGTAGGCCCATTGGGCGGAGTAGTGGGCTTTAGGCCCATTTACACCGTTATGTATATTTAGGTTACTTGGGTCGCTCGAGGCGACGATGGACATTCAGTTCGATCGTTAATACCCTGATTTGTGAAATTACCAAAATACCCCCAATTTGTAAAATTATCGAAATACTCTTGATTTGCAAAATTATCGAAATACCCCCGATTTACGAAATTACCGAAATACCCTCGATTTGTGAAATTACCTAAATACCCCCGATTTGTGAAATTACTGAAATACCCCCAATTTACAAAATTATTAAAATGCCCTGATTTGCAAAATTACCAAAATACCCTTGATTTATAAAATTACCGAAATACCCCTAATTTGTAAAATAACCAAAATACCCTCGATTTGCAAAATTATCAAAATACCCCTAATTTGCGAAATTACTAAAATACCCCCGATTTGCAAAATTACCGAAATACCCTCGATTTGTAAAATTACTAAAATACCTTTGATTTGCAAAATTACTGAAATACTCCTAATTTTAGAAATTACGGAAATACCCCTGATTTGTAAAATTACTGAAATACCACCGATTTGCAAAATTACTAAAATACCCTCGATTTATGAAATTACCAAAATACCCTCGATTTGAAAAATTATCGAAATACCCACAATTTGTGAAATTACCGAAATACCCTAATTTGTGAAATTACCAAAATACCCCTGATTTGAAAAATTACTAAAATACCCTCGATTTGTGAAATTACTGAAATACCCTCGATTTTTCAAATTACTGAATACCCTCGATTTGTGAAATTACAGAAATACCCCCGATTTACAAAATTACCAAAATACCCCTGGTTTGTGAAAATACCAAAATACCTCTGGTTTGTGAAATTACCGAAATACCCTTGTAGGGTAGAATTACTAAAATACCCTCGTAGTGTAGAATTACCAAAATACCCCTGTAGGATGAAATGACTAAATACCCTTATAGATAAAAAGGTCGTTTTGCCCCTCGAGGGTATATGACTCACTGGTGATACAATTTGACTGATTTAAGTATGTTTTGACTGAGAATGTATGACTGTGATTGGACTGTTGTGACTGTGATTTGGATGATTGTTTATGGGCATGACATTTCACATACATGACATATTGCATGGGGTTGGGATATTGTTTATGGAGGAAGATCTGTTCTAATAGGGGTGCATGGGTCGCGTGAGACGACTGTGGACCTAGTTCTATTCTGATAGGATCGCACAAGTCGCACGAGATGACGGTGGATCCAGTATTGATGGCTTAAAGCCACTTATTCTGAATATGGCTCTGTGCCAACCTAATTGTGTCTCTGTGTTACCTTGATTATAGCTTTGTGCCAATTGTACTTACTTATGACTACGTGCCAATTGCATTTATTAATGACTATGTGTCAATCACATTTACCCATGGCTGTGTGCCGGTTATGTTACCCTAGTTGATGGCTATGTGCCTAACATAATGTAGTTATTGATAGCTTTGTGCCATTCTGTTGACGGCTTATAGCCATTCTGTTATTTGGCAGCGTTGCTGCGATATTTACGGCTTCTAGCTATTCTGTCTATGGCGCTGAGCCATTCTGTTGACTTAGTTCTGCAATCGGTGCTAAGCTTGGTGTGTTGGCTGGGTGGGTCGATTTATTCCCCACAGATGTGTAGGGTTGGTACGGGTGGTGTGATACCCGGATTGGGGTGGGATGCATACTCATATTGTTGCATACCTATTTTTGAGATCTGTCTCTAGATTGGGCTTAGGCCACTTGTTCTGTTATTGTTTTGGGCTAGGCTCAATTGATTCTGTTATGGGCTATGAACCAAATGATATTGTTGTGGGCTTTGGCCTACATATGCTCTGTACTGGACTGTTCTATTTCTGTTAGAGGGCTCTAGCCTAGATTTTTCTTAATTCTGTTCACTGACTGTTACTTTAGTAAGGGGATTACACATTGAGTTTTCATAAACTCACCCCGTTTATTAACTTTTCAGGTAATCCCTAACCTTAGATGGATCAGAGTTGCGACGGACTCGGAGAAGGCCACACACTGCTGATGTTTTCTATTTAGATTACTTATATTCGAGTGTTTAGATTTGGGTTGTAATAAAGCCTTTTTAATTTCTAGATTTTAAATTTGGAATTTTATTTATTTATTTTAATATGTAGAAGTAGAACATGGTTTTTCTGTAACACCCTGAATTTAGGTCTAGAAGAATTGGGTTTCGAAGTCTGGGTTGAATAAATGGAAACCTGAGTAATTGAGAAGTTTTAAATATTATCGTTCAAGAAAAATTTATTTTGAATTACTATTAGAAAATTCTTACTAAATTTATTATTACTGATATTTTAAATTCTTACTGTATCTATTGATGTTTTTAAATTTCTATGAAAATGATAAATTATTATTTTTTATATATAATTATTAGATAAGTATTGTTGTTAATTTGATGTTTAAATTAAATTATTAGAAATATTATTGTATTTATTTTTGCTGATTTATGAAAATTATAAATTATTATTATTTTTATTTAAAAAAATATATATATAATCTTTGGTTTCAAACTTTTAAAAAAAAGGAAAAGAAAGAAATTGTTTTAAATTTTCTTCATATAGGATCTGGGCATTAAGGGGTTATTAAATAGTTGGGCAAAGATTGAGCATAAAGGAAAGCTCGGCTTAGTGGTTAGAACGCTAAGCTGTAGGTTGGAGGGCCGGAGTTCGACTCCCAGCGTGCGCAAATGGTGTTACTTTTTCTTTTAAGTAAAGAGGGTTGCGTTACAATACCTTAAGAGGTGTTGCGATTGGAATATGACACAAATAAGCTTGTGGCGCAGCGGCAGCGGTGCGTTAGGAGTCCCAAGGTGGCACGGGTTCGAATCCAGGCGCAAGTAGGTTTTGATTTTATTTTTAAAGGACCAGGACTTCAACAGGTATGGCTTATAATTAATTGAGACGATATATTACTGAAGGCAAAGCTGCGGCGCAGTGTCCAGCAACGTGCTAGGCTTACCTGGAGGTCCCAGGTTCGAGCAAAAGTGCACGCAGGAGAAGGCTGTTTTTGCTGGGCTCGCGTGGGAAGTGGCGTGCTGGGCTGGGACGCTTCCTAGCAGCAGGATGGAGCGGTCAAAGCGGCATGGAGTGCTGCTGACTCGGTTAAGAGATTTGGATGAAATCCAAATCCAATTGTTGCTAAAATCAGGGAAGAAATTGGAAGCAATCCAAATTTGCTTTGGAGGGAATTTAAATCTGATAGTAGCATAATTCAAGGAGCAATTAAGGGAATTTAAAGTGGATGGGAGACTTTAATAAAGGATTTTTGGAATTAAATAAGGGGGAGGTATTAGCCGAATTTATTTTTCCTTTTTAACTATTTTATTTTGTTTTATTTTTGTTGCTTATTTCTCTCTACACAAAATCCTCTGCAATTATTCTTTCAAATTTGTTCCTTTGATTTTTTTTCCTTATTAGCCGAAGTTGGTTCTCATGCAAACGGTTCTTGTTCTACTATATATTTTTACTCTTTTTCTCTTCTATTGGTTTCATCAAAGCCGATTCCTCATTAGCCTCATATCATCTTCTTTTTGTTCATCCACACTTCGTTGAACCGGTTGTTTCTACTTGACCGAAACTCCCCATTCTTTTAGCCGATTTCTCTCTAGTCTCAATTAATTCCTTCTTTTAATTAGATCGTGATTAAGGGGGGCATTTGGAGACACTTCTTGAACCGACTAGCGCTTTGTGTGGACATAAGACGTGCAGCCAGGGGAGTTTTGGAAGGCTAACGCAGGTGGGCAGCAAGAACTAGTCCATATTTGGCAGAAGGTAGGGACTTTTGGAGACTTAGGCCATGTGGCCGATTCTAAGTATGAGTTTATAGGTTTTCACTTATTATCGTATACTAGACTAAAACGTTAGTTTTCAATTGTAGGCTCGTCGTACTTGGAATTCGTCAACGCTCCGACAGTTAACAGGTGTGTACCATATCTCCTCTTAGACTTGAACGGCAAAGGCCGTAATGACCGAAAACTGACCGGGGGTGACCGAAAAGTCAGTTTTGAAAGGACCTATGAGTAATCGCTACTCTGTTATGGTCAATCTTGGATTCGACGGTGACAGAATTGTGAAGGGTGCAATTCTGAGCAATTCGGGTAAGTTGGGCTTTGATGGGTCAAAGGTGGGCCCAATGGGCTTCCGAGCCCATATCGGTAAAAAAATTATCGTTAAGGGTATTCTGGTGACCTGTTGATAGTAATACGATTAAATTGGTTGTCTGAGCATAAAATTAGGCTTATTGGGCTTAAGACGTTAGTGGACTCAATAGGGCCCATTAGGGGCTTTTTGGGCTGAAAAGGGTAAATCTGGAAACTGAGTTTAAACAGACTTCTATGGACTATTACTTAACTGAATATGCATAAAATCTCTGAAAATGTGAAAAAGGACTAAAATACCCCTAAGGGTGGAAAATTACCATTATACCCCTAGGTGCAAAATGACCATGATACCCCTAGGGCTAAATCTGTATGAAACACATGTTTTTCTGTTTCTGTATGTTGTATCTTGTAATATGCATATCTGATGCATGCTATTTTGTATATAATATGACATAACATGTACATCTGTTGCATATATATATCTGTTGCATGGGGAAATGGGTTTATGATGGAGGAAGCGTTCTGGCAGCCTCGCTGCAATCTGGTGACTTTGTCACAAAATATCTGGCAGCCTCGCTGCAATCTGGTGACTTTGTCACGTTATATCTGGCAGCCTCGCTGCAATTCTGGTAGCCTCGCCACAATATCTGTATCTGGTGACCTCGTCACAATATCTGGCAGCCTCGCTGCAAATTATATCTGGCAACCCCGTTGCAAATATCTCTGGTGTGTAGCGGTTGGGTGGGTCGAGTAGTCTCCCCACATGGTGTATGGCTGGTACGGGGGTGTATGGATAGATCTGGGTTGGGTTTCATGTTTGCATTTCTGAATATCTGATCTGTATCTGTTATGGGCCTATGGGCTTAACCTGGTTTCTGAAATGGGCTAAGGCCCAATTAAATCTGATTCTGAGGCCTGATCTGTTTGGGTCTATGGTTGAAATTATGTTACACACTGAGTTTTCCAAAACTCACCCCTTTTCCTTCTATCCTTTCAGGTGAGCCCTAGACTGTGGACTTGGAGCTGGGAAGGATTCAGAGTGGCCACGAAGACTGCGTTTCGGGTTTTAAATTAACTAATTCAGTATTTTAATTTAATCTTAGTTATTCTTATTTTGGTTTTGGGTTTGTAATAAGGGCCTCTTTAATTATTTTTATTTTGGGTTTTTATTCTTTACTTATTTAAATTGACTTTAGTTTAAGTAGGATATTATTTAAATCAATTTGAAAATGAATGATTTTAAGACGCGGTTTTTATAAAAGTACTTGTTTTCAAAATAACATGATAACCAAGCAAAGCTTCCGTAATTTTTGTTCTTGTAAATGTTTTTCATAAATATATATCTTCAATATGTTTACACTTAATTTGAAAATAGACAAGTCACAAGGTTAAAGTGTGGCAATGGATGTGTGCATGTCTAGGAGTGGATCTAGCAAGAGCTTGGTACTTAAGCAGTCTAAATGAGTCACCTCCTCTTCTCTTGAATCCTACCTGGTGCATAGTATCCATTCACTTTAAGCCATAACAAAGAGGATTTGATTTTCTGATAACATGTTTTTTGCAACTACAGAAGTTTACGAGTTTTCAAAATTTCCTATAAGATTTTACAAAGTTGTTAACAAAGTTTTAATAATAACTCACGTTTTGGAAAGATAAACATGAACTAAGGTTTATGCAAATCTTTCGATAAAAGTTTCTAAACATTACGAAGGGTTTTCAATGAAAATATGGTTTTCGAAAAACACTTCAATGTGACACACCAGACTTGGCCGTAACGTCCAGGCCAGGTTTGGGGTGTTACATTTAGTGGTATCAGAGCCAGGTTGCAACAACTCGGCTGTGGAACGGGTCTAAAAACAGAAGTTTTTAGAGGGTAAAAGAAAGATTTCCGGAAGTCGCTTTAAGAATTTATTGTCGAAATTATTTGGAAGATTTTCTTTCTACAAATAAATAATTTAAAAAAAATTTTGGGAAATTTTAAGTTTAAGCCCAAAGAAGGGTATTTTTGGAAAAATCAGATTTTTGGAAAATTCTATTTAAAAGAGAATTGTTTCAAACTTGTTTTCTCTAAAATTAACATGTTTTGAGAAGTTGATTTTAAAAGGCTTGAATCTTTCTGAGTTTTTCTAGAATCTGATAAATTGAGATGTGGCACACTGAATCCCCGGCACCAAGTCTGTAAGTATTTCTACTTTATATTCTGTAATGTACTGAACTGTACTGTAAATAGACTTGAGACTTTTCTATGATACTTAGATAGAGTAATACTGAAAAATTGTAGAGACTGAAACTGTAGAGAAACTAAAAGATTGAGACTGTAGCTAGGATATGATCTTGAATAAAATAAAAGCTTTAAAATACTATCTCTGCATAAGACATAGGAATAAATAGTAGAAATTTTCGAGAACTCTGTAGGTATTTGATATGTGTACTGGTAATGTAGAGTATTGATATGGATTTTGAGGGTAAGCAAAGTCTGCCAACTTCGGGTAGCGTTAACTCGGAGATTGGTACTGAGGCACTGGTCGAGCTAGTAAGAAAGGTGGTAGAAGAAGTTTTGGACACCAAAAATTAAGGAAATAGGGAAATGCTTCAAGCAGGGTGCTTGGAGTGTAAGAAGAGGAATGATCCTAGTTCGCAAAGGACAGAGTCTCGTTCAGTGAAACATGCTAGGGCACGACTAAGATCTTCGGTTTGCAACAACTGCAACAGACGTCATCTGGGTGAATGCGATAGGGAGAAAAGAGCGTGTTTTTTTTATGGGTCCCTCGAACATCGAGCTCTTGATTGCAAAGCTTATTCGAGTTAGGAATGTGTGATGTTTGGTTACGAATTGTGTGCGCTAGTGTTAATGTTTATTAGATGTTCTGGGTCGTACTAAAATTATTTGGATCAGAGTGCGCAGCAGAAGAATAGTGGTTGGACTTGAGTAATACGGTTAGTTGATAGTTTAAAATTTCGAGGACGAAATTTCTTTAAGGAGGGTAGAGTTGTAACACCCTGAATTTGGGTCTAGAAGAATTGGGTTTCGAAGTCTGGGTTGAATAAATGGAAACCTGAGTAATTGAGAAGTTTTAAATATTATCGTTCAAGAAAAATTTATTTTGAATTACTATTAGAAAATTCTTACTAAATTTATTATTACTGATATTTTAAATTCTTACTGTATCTATTGATGTTTTTAAATTTCTCTGAAAATGTAACACCCCAAACCCAGCCTAGACGTTATGGCCAAGACTGGTGTGCCATATTGAAGTATTTTTTTTTCGAAAACCATGTTTTCATTGAAAACCCTTCTTAATGTTTAAAAACTCTTACCGTTAAACTTGTATAAAACCTTAGCTTGTCTTTTTCCAAAATGTGATTCGTTGAAATAATCATCCCTTTGCAAACATCGTTAAAACCTTTGCAAAAGTTTTATGAAAGCTTATAAACCCTTGTAGTTTACAAAAACATGTTATTTTAAAAATAGATCAAATATCGAAAAATCAGATTTGTAACCTTTATAAAACATGTTATCTTAAAAACGGTTTAAGTATAAAATAATTTTGACCTTTTTCGTTAAGACTTAAAGTGAATGGAAGCTATGCACCAGGTAGGATTCCAGAAAAGAGGAGGTGAGTTGAATAGACTGCTTAAGTACCAAGCTCTTATTGGATCCACTCCTAGACATGCACACAACCATTGCCACACTATAACTATTTGAAATATTTATTTACGAGAACCTTTAAAATTGCGGAAGCTTTGCTTGATTATCGCGTTATTTTGAAAACAAGTAACTTTTATATAAAAAACGTGCCTTAGAGCTAACCGATTTCAAAAACAATTTAAACAATATCATTTTTTAACTAAAAACAAATTAATTAAGTAAGAAATAAAAACCCAAAATAAAAATAATTAAAGAGGCCTTTTTACAACATAAAACCAAAAATAAATAATTTAATCTAAATTGAAATAGGTCACTTAATTAGAAATCCCACAGTCCAGTCCATGTGGCCACTCTGAATCCCTCCCAGCTCCAAGTCCATCAACTAAGGCTCACCTGCAAGGTTAAAGAAAAGGGGTGAGTTTAGAAACTCAGTGTGCAACAAGCCACTTACAGAGCCCAAATCAATATCAGCATACTAGGCCTAAGCCCCCAAATCAGTCTCAACATATAACTGGGCCGAAGCCTTTTCATTTAACAGTTACTGGGCCGAAGCCTTTTTCATAAATCAATTCATTGGGCCGAAGCCTTTTCTGTAAACGGTATGGCCCAAAGGCCCATTTTAACATCACATATAATATCAGAGTATGTGTGCAAAGCCCATTTCAATATCACATGTAATGTCAATGTATGTATGCAAAGCCCAGTTGGGGAGACTACTCAACCCACCATCCGCTACTCTCCACCCGTACCAACCAACACACCATGAGGGGAATAACTCAACCCACCCAACCAACACACCACTGGCAGCATAGCTGCTTTAACATATAACTGGAGGCCTAGCCTCTTTTAATAACTGGGGCAGAAGCCCTTTCGGTATATTGGGGCAAAGCCCTTTAACACTTCCTCCAATCATATAAACCCAACCCATGCATGTAATGATTATAACATGGCATATCGTATACATATCGTAGCATATCATGTGCATATCATGTGCATATCATATCATTTCATGAAAAATATCAATATCACAATCAACATAATCATTTTACAACCCTAGGGGTATAGTGGTCATTTCTACCTAGGGGTAAAATAGTCATTTTAAGCTATAAGGGTAATTACGTAATTTTAACACTTATTAGGGTTTTTCATACTTATTCAACATTCCGGAGTATTAAAACAGAAATTTTTAGCTTATTTTAGCAAAATCGAGTTATTGAGCCCAAAACCCTAATGGGCCTATCGAGTACCGATTTAGCCTTCTAAGTCCCTTTAACCTAAATTCTACTATCGTTCTATCCAGGTTAATTATACATTTATCACAATTCCGTTTTAGCAATTTTACTCCAAATGGGCCCGTAAGCCCATTGGGCCTAATTCAGCCCATCGAGGCCCCACTTACCATCATACTCAAAATCGTAATCTTACTTGCTCCATCGATTCAATCATCGACCTTATCGTGTGTATCACGGCTCAAACCATTCACAAAACCACAAGTTCGAAATGCCGAAGTTTAGGCATTTTGGCTTTTCAGCAAATATTAATCTAAGCTACTATGAGGTTCATTACACACCTGCTTGCAACGAACGATGACTATATCCGATCCAAGTCAATCCTACATTTGATTACTAAAATATTAGACCACGAATCAATGATAACTAAATTTAACATACTCTTACCATATTCGGGCATCCATGAACAAGGCCCTAAATCCTTACCTTTGCTGACGTTGATATCCAAATCTGGATCCGAACGCTCCACTGATCCAAGCCCTTATTCAGCAGCCTTTAACCCTTACAAGCATAGAGTAAAATAATTGGTAACAGCCCCTTAAAGCCTTAGGCACTATTTCGACAGCCTCCCTAAACACATAGGGATTCCAACTTTTCCAAATCCCAAAAATAAGAATAGATCACAGTCAAGTCATTCATATCACCAACTTATATCCACGGTCAAACTAGCCCAATCATCACACAAGTTAGTCATTTACCCACGAAGGGCAAAACAATCATTTAACACCTGGGGGCAAAATGGTAATTTTACCCCACAGGGGTATTTCGGTAATTCTACCCTACAGGGATATTTCAGTAATTCTACCCTAAAGGGGTATTTCAGTAATTTCCAAATAAAGGGTAAAACAGTAATTTTACAGATCAGGGGTAAAATAATAATTTTACAAATCAGGGGTAAAATGGTAATTTTACAAATCAGGGGTAAAATAGTAATTTTACAAATTAGGGGTAAAATGGTAATTTTACAAATCAGGAGTAAAATGGTAATTTTATAAATCAGGGGTAAAATAGTAATTTTACAAATCATGGGTAAAATAGTAATTTTACAAATCAAGGGTAAAATGGTAATTTTACAAATCAGGGGTAAAATAGTAATTTTACAAATTAGGGGTAAAATGGTAATTTTACAAATTAGGGGTAAAATAGTAATTTTACAAGTCGAAGGTATTTCAGTAATTCGGTAAACTAAAGCATTCTAAACAGAGATAACAATGCAAATGGGCCTAGGGCCCATTCTCGGCCCAAATAGGCCCACACGCTCGTGTGGCCCTTTTAGCCCAAATTTAGCTACAGATATGCGATTCACCTAGTCTAGTCCAATATTTACTATACAATCAAACAACTTGTCCAATTGGCCCCGTAGACCCATTGGGCCCACATGGCCCCTTCGGCCCATCGCAGCCCGAAGTAGCCGTCCTACCGCTAGAGTAGTGAGAAATACACACCTGATAGGAGACTAAAGTTAATCCGCGCTCCAAACACTCTTAGCCGATGCCCAACCCAAACGGGCAAGCCATAAAGCGAAAGGGATCAGCCAAGAAGGCTGTGCCTACTCTCCTCCTGGTTTGCTCTATTTAAAGCTAACTCCTCACCTGCTCTCATGTTAGCTTTCCGATGTGGGATTCTCCATCAATCCCCCCAAAATTAAAGCATTAGCAAAATAATCAACCTTTGCGTGCAACGGGATTCGAACCAAAGTCCTCTCAGTAACCCTGTCATGCCATCACCACTCGGACACTAGCTCCTTTGTGTCATAAGTCCAACACATTTAACTTTAAAGCTCACCTACTTGCTTCCAGATTTATTTAAAAGAAAAACCAAAATAAATTGCAAGAGCCAAGACTTGAACCTTGGACCCTTTGCTTCCTTGTCCCTTAAGTGGCGCTACTTTGCCACTACACCGCATTCCTTTTTTGTGTCTTATTACACACATAATTCCTTACAACTCCTTTTTTCCAAGTCCTCTATTCCTTAAGTCCAAAATTCCAAGAATTCTCCGGGTTTTTAACCAACACTTGGGCCTTCCATAGGCCCAATAACACACACCAAACACGAATTACACATCCATATATCAAAATTTCAACATTACACCAAATATCACAAAAATCCCGGAATCCCAGAAATTAGCCTAAGACTTTTCCCCACACTATGAATCCTTCGCAGTTCACTAAAATACCACATTAACCCATTAATAATAACCTTCCATAACAGAATTCAACACATCAATAATTTTATTTCGAACTATCTCACACCCGCACCTAGGCCCAAGGCCCAATACTTCTAGGCCCAAATTCAGGGTGTTACAGAAAATGATAAATTATTATTTTTTTATATAATTATTAGATAAGTATTGTTGTTAATTTGATGTTTAAATTAAATTATTAGAAATTTTATTGTATTTATTTTTGCTGATTTATGAAAATTATAAATTATTATTATTTTTATTTAAAAATATATATATATAATGTTTGGTTTCAAACTTTTAAAAAAAAAGGAAAAGAAAGAAATTGTTTTAAATTTTCTTCATATAGGAATCTGGGCATTAAGGGGTTATTAAATAGTTGGGCAAAGATTGAGCATAAAGGAAAGCTCGGCTCAATGGTTAGAACGCTAAGCTGTAGGTTGGAGGGCCGGAGTTTGACTCCCAGCGTGCGCAAATGGTGTTACTTTTTCTTTTAAGTAAAGAGGGTTGCGTTACAATACCTTAAGAGGTGTTGCGATTGGAATATGACACAAATAAGCTTGTGGCGCAGCGGCAGCAGTGCGTTAGGAGTCCCAAGGTGGCACGGGTTCGAATCCAGGCGCAAGTAGGTTTTGATTTTATTTTTAAAGGACCAGGACTTCAACAGGTATGGCTTATAATTAATTGAGACGATATATTACTGAAGGCAAAGCTGCGGCGCAGTGTCCAGCAACGTGCTAGGCTTACCTGGAGGTCCCAGGTTCGAGCAAAAGTGCGCGCAGGAGAAGGCTGTTTTTGCTGGGCTCGCGTGGGAAGTGGCGTGCTGGGCTGGGACGCTTCCTAGCAGCAGGATGGAGCGGTCAAAGCGGCATGGAGTGCTGCTGATTCTGTTAAGAGATTTGGATGAAATCCAAATCCAATTGTTGCTAAAATCAGGGAAGAAATTGGAAGCAATCCAAATTCGTTTTGGATGGAATTTAAATCTGATAGTAGCATAATTCAAGGAGCAATTAAGGGAATTTAAAGTGGATGGGAGACTTTAATAAAGGATTTTTGGAATTAAATAAGGGGGAGGTATTAGCCGAATTTATTTTTCCTTTTTAACTATTTTATTTTGTTTTATTTTTGTTGCTTATTTCTCTCTACACAAAATCCTCTGCAATTATTCTTTCAAATTTGTTCCTTTGATTTTTTTTCCCTATTAGCCGAAGTTGGTTCTCATGCAAACGGTTCTTGTTCTACTATATATTTTTACTCTTTTTCTCTTCTATTGGTTTCATCAAAGCCGATTCCTCATTAGCCTCATATCATCTTCTTTTTGTTCATCCACACTTCGTTGAACCGGTTGTTTCTACTTGACCGAAACTCCCCATTCTTTTGGCCGATTTCTCTTTAGTCTCAATTAATTCCTTCTTTTAATTAGATCGTGATTAAGGGGGCGTTTGGAGACACTTCTTGAACCGACTAGCGCTTTGTGTGGACATAAGACGTGCAGCCAGGGGAGTTTTGGAAGGCTAACGCAGGTGGGCAGCAAGAACTAGTCCATATTCGGCAGAAGGTAGGGACTTTTGGAGACTTAGGCCATGTGGCCGATTCTAAGTATGAGTTTATGGGTTTTCACTTATTATCGTATACTAAACTAAAACATTAGTTTTCAATTGTAGGCTCGTCGTACTTGGAATTCGTCAACGCTCCGACAGTTAACAGGTGTGTACCATATCTCCTCTTAGACTTGAACGGCAAAGGCCGTAATGACCGAAAACTGACCGGGGGTGACCGAAAAGTCGGTTTTGAAAGGACCTATGAGTAATCGCTACTCTGTTATGGTCAATCTTGGATTCGACGGTGACAGAATTGTGAAGGGTGCAATTCTGAGCAATTCGGGTAAGTTGGGCTTTGATGGGTCAAATGTGGGCCCAATGGGCTTCCGAGCCCATATCGGTAAAAAATTTGTCGTTAAGGGTATTCTGGTGATCTGTTGATAGTAATACGGTTAAATTGGTTATCTGAGCATAAAATTAGGCTTATTGGGCTTAAGACGTTAGTGGACTCAGTAGGGCCCATTAGGGGCTTTTTGGGCTAAAAAGGGTAAATCTGGAAACTGAGTTTAAACAGACTTCTATGGACTATTACTTAACTGAATATGCATAAAATCTCTGAAAATGTGAAAAAGGACTAAAATACCCCTAAGGGTGGAAAATTACCATTATACCCCTAGGTGCAAAATGACCATGATACCGCTAGGGCTAAATCTGTATGAAACACATGATATTCTGTTTCTGTATGTTGTATCTTGTAATATGTATATCTGATGCATGCTATTTTGTATATAATATGACATAACATGTACATCTGTTGCATATATATATCTGTTGCATGGGGAAATGGGTTTATGATGGAGGAAGCGTTCTGGCAGCCTCGCTGCAATCTGGTGACTTTGTCACAAAATATCTGGCAGCCTCGCTGCAATCTGGTGACTTTGTCACAAAATATCTGGCAGCCTCACTGCAATCTGGTGACTTTGTCACGTTATATCTGGCAGCCTCGCTGCAATTCTGGTGGCCTCGCCACAATATCTGTATCTGGTGACCTCGTCACAATATCTGGCAGCCTCGCTGCAAATTATATCTGGTAGCCTCGCTGCAAATATCTATGGTGTGTAGTGGTTGGGTGGGTCGAGTAGTCTCCCCACATGGTGTATGGCTGGTACGGGGGTGTATGGATGAATCTGGGTTGGTTTCATGTTTGCATTTCTGAATATCTGATCTGTATCTGTTATGGGCCTATGGGCTTAACCTGGTTTCTGAAATGGGCTAAGGCCCAATTAAATCTGATTCTGAGGCCTGATCTGTTTGGGTCTATGGTTGAAATTATGTTACACACTGAGTTTTCCAAAACTCACCCCTTTTCCTTCTATCCTTTCAGGTGAGCCCTAGATTGTGGACTTGGAGCTGGGAGGGATTCAGAGTATCCACGAAGACTGCGTTTCGGGTTTTAAATTAACTAATTTAGTATTTTAATTTAATCTTAGTTATTCTTATTTTGGTTTTGGGTTTGTAATAAGGGCCTCTTTAATTATTTTTATTTTGGGTTTTTATTCTTTACTTATTTAAATTGACTTTAGTTTAAGTAGGATATTATTTAAATCAATTTGAAAATGAATGATTTTAAGACGCGGTTTTTATAAAAGTACTTGTTTTCAAAATAACATGATAACCAAGCAAAGCTTCCGCAATTTTTTGTTCTTGTAAATGTTTTTCATAAATATATATCTTCAATATGTTTACACTTAATTTGAAAATAGACAAGTCACAAGGTTAAAGTGTGGCAATGGATGTGTGCATGTCTAGGAGTGGATCTAGCAAGAGCTTGGTACTTAAGCAGTCTAAATGACTCACCTCCTCTTCTCTTGAATCCTACCTGGTGCATAGTATCCATTCACTTTAAGCCATAACAAAGAGGATCTGATTTTCTGATAACATGTTTTCCGCAACTACAGAAGGTTACGAGTTTTCAAAATTTCCTATAAGATTTTACAAAGTTGTTAACAAAGTTTTAATAATAACTCACGTTTTGGAAAGATAAACATGAACTAAGGTTTATGCAAATCTTTCGATAAAAGTTTCTAAACATTACGAAGGGTTTTCAATGAAAACATGGTTTTCGAAAAACACTTCAGTGTGACACACTAGACTTGGCCGTAACGTCCAGGCCAGGTTTGGGGTGTTACATTTCAAACAACTACCGTTTTTCAAAATGTGACGTTTTCGCAACTATTTTTTTTTAAATTAACTTCCGCAACAATTGAGGTTTTAAAGGCAATAACATTTTACAAGAAAATGACTTTTAATAAACCACATTTTAAATAAGCAAATGGAATCCGACGTTTTAAATGGTAAAAAGTTTTTAAATTGTAAGAAGGGTTTTCAATGAGAACATGGTTTTCAAAAAACACTTTAATATGACACGTCAGATTCGGGCCTAACTTCTAGGCGGGGTTTGAGGTGTTACAAAAATTTTCTAAGTTTCGTAAAATTTTCTAAAGTTCTCAGTTTAGTCTCGAACCACTTCTAATACACGTTTTGGGCCTCATAGGCTCGTATCAGGGACTTTACGATTAAATACAAATGGTTTTACTTTGGACGAAAATTTATGACCAAAAATTTTTTGTTTGTTCGTGTGATAAGTTTAGTAATGCCTCGTACTCTGTTTTGGCATTGAATGCTAGTAAGGGGTCTTACATTTAGTCGTATCAAAGCTACGGTTTAGTCGATTCTCGGGCTAACCTAGCGTGTAAGAGTCTAGCTATAAATGCCATATATAAATTGTGATAGTGTGATAACTCCTGACAATTTAAATTGTGTTCTCATATAGTAAATAAATCCCAATCGAGCTGTAGTTGATGAAGTAGAAAGTAATGCACTGGCTCTCGTTCAAGGGGCAGTGCCATCTAAAATTAGACCTCTCACCATTAGTTAGGGAGAAGGGGCTAGGGAAGCCTTTCTCCACATGATGAACAAGTGGTATAAGGAGTTTGTTCGAACAAATTCAATTGCTCAACACCCTCCACCCACTCCTTATCCCCAACCGATTCTCGTAGCTCCTCAAGATGTTGATTTAATAAGACTAAATAAGCCTTCGGTTGATAAGATTCGAAAGCAATGGGCTGAAGAATTTAGAGCAAATGTTGATGATGATCCTGAGAGAGCCGAGTTCTAGCTTAAGAATACTATCAGGGTATTTGATGATTTATCATGCACACCCGACGAATGCTTGAAATGTGTTATATCATTATTGAGGGACGTAAGATATCACTAGTGGAAAACACTAGTATCTGTGGTACCGAGAGAGAGGGTTACATGGGAATTCTTTCAAGAGGAATTCTGAAAAAAATATATTAGTCAGTGATTCATCCATCAGAAACGTAAAGAATTTCATGAGCTGAAACAGGGCCAAATGTCAGTAACAGAGTATGAGCGAGAATTTTTCAGGCTCGGTAAGTATGCTCGAGAATGTGTTTCCTCTGAGGCTATCAGGTGTAAAAGGTTTGAAGATGGACTGAATGAGGACATCAGACTTTTAGTTGGAATCTTGGAACTAAAAGATTTGTTGTATTGGTTGAATAAGCTTGCAAAGCCAAAGAACTAAACAAAGGGAAAAGAAAGGTCGAGAGTGAGGCTGAAGATGCAAGAAAAAACCTATGAGTAAGTCTTTTCAATCTCAGTCAAAGAAATCCAAAGAAATGAATTCTCATTCTAATATTTTGGCTGGGTATTCACACAGAGACCATGGGAAACAATATTCAGATTTTAAAACTCAAGCTACTTCAATGGAAAGTGTGCGTAATGTTAGGTCTAACAGACTTGAATGTTAGCATTGTGGTAGACGACATCCTGGCGAGTGTAGAATGAAAGACCGAGCTTGTTTCAAGTGTGGTTCTCAAGAGCATTTTATCCAAGATTGCCTTGAGAGGGATGAGGAAGAAAAATTTTAGAGCACAAGGCTGAGTAATACTACCAATAGAGGTAGGCAACCGAGAAATACTAAGAATGGAATTAGCAGTAAAGGTGTGACGAAGGATTCAATAGTGAGATCCCAAGCTAGAGCACCTGCTAGAGCTTATGCCATATGTGCTCATGAGGATACGTCATCTCCCGATGTGATTACTGGTACATTTTCTCTTTATGATACTAATGTTATTGCATTGATCAATCCTGGATCGACTCATTCTTATGTTTGTGTGAATTTGGTATCTAGTAAGAGTTTGCTTGTTGAATTTACTGAGTTTGTGATTAAAGTGTCAAACCCCTTAGGCAAATATGTGCTAGTTGATAAAGTTTGCAAGAATTGTCCTTTGATGATTCGAGGTCACTATTTTCTGATTGACTTAATGTTGTTGCCATTTGATGAATTCGATGTTATTTTGGGTATGGACTAGTTAACACTGCATGATGCCAAAGTAAATTGTAGATAGAAAACTCTTAAATTAAAATGTGAAAATGGTGAAGTTCTTAGGGTTGAAACAGATGAGTCAAGTGAATTGCCTATTGTGATTTCGCCTATATTTGCTTAGAGGTATATAAGAAAGGGTTGTGAAGCATTTCTTGCATATGTACTGAATACGAAAGTGTCTGAATTGAAGATTGAATTAGTACCGATAGTTTGTGAATATTCGGATGAGTTCCCAAAAGAGTTGCCAGGACTACCATCGATTAGAGAGGTGGAGTTTGCTATTGATTTGGTACCGGGGACTACACCAATATCGATAGCTCCGTATAGAATGGCTCCAACCGAGTTAAAAGAATTGAAGTCTCAGTTACAAGAGTTGATGGATAAGGGTTTTGCGAGACCGAGTTTTTCACCATGGGGTGCATCGGTGTTATTTGTCAAGAAGAAAGACGGATCCATGAGACTTTGTATCGATTACCGGTACCTCAACAAGGTGACTATAAAGAACAAGTATCCTTTGCCGATTATTGATGATTTGTTTGATCCGTTAAAATGAGCAACAGTATTCTCAAAGATTGATTTGAGATCTGGTTACTATCAATTGAGAGTTAAAGAATCAGATATGCCGAAAATTACTTTCGGGACAAGGTATGGGCATTATGAATTTCTTGTTATGCCTTTCAGACTAACTGATGCTCCTGTCGTTTTTATGAACTTGATGGATCGGATCTTTCGACCATATTTAGATAAGTTTGTAGTTGTGTTTATTGATGACATTTTGATTTATTCTCGGAATGAGATTAGGCATGCCGAGCATTTAAGAACTGTATTGTAGACTTTGAGGGATAAGAAATTGTTAGCTAAGTTCAGTAAAAGTGAGTTTTGGCTCTAAAAAGAAGGATTTTTGGGGCATATTATCTCTGCGGAAGGTATAAGGGTTGATTCGAGTAAGATTTTGGCAATTGTTGATTGGATACTGCCGAGGAATGTATCTAAGGTTAGAAGCTTTTTGGGCTTGGCCGGGTATTATTGACGTTTTTTCAAGGGATTCTCGATGACTGCTACACCTATGACAAGATTGTTACAGAAAGATGTTAAGTTTGAATGGTTCGAGAAATGTCAAAGCGTTGTTGACTGAGGCACCGATATTAGTACAACTTGAGTTGGGAAAAGAGTGTGATTTTCAGCGATGCATTTTTGAATAGTCTTAGATGTGTGTTGATGGAAGAGGGCAAAGTGATAACTTATGCCTCAAGATAGTTGAAGTCGTATGAGAAGAACTATCTGACGCATGATTTGGAGTCGGCTGCCATTGTGTTTGCTTTAAAGATTTGGTGACACCATTTATTCGGTGAAAGATACCACATCTTCACCGAATCTTTCATCGATCACAAGAGTTTAAAGTACTTGATGACTCAAAAGGATCTAAACTTGTGATAATGGAGTTGGCTCGAGTTACTAAAAGATTATGAACTAGTGATTGACTATCATTTAGGAAAGGCAAATGTAGTTGCAGATGCCTTGAGCAGAAAATCCTTTTTTGCTCTGAGAGCTATGAATACGAAATTGACTTTGTCTAATGATGGTTCATTTTTGGCTAAAATGAGAGCTAGATCGTTATTTCTTCTTGGAATTTGTGAAGCTCAGAAAAATGATAGTGAATTGCAAGCCAAAAGGGCTTAATGTGAATTGGGTAGTAATTCAAACTTTTAGAACGGTTCGAATGATTGTTTAATGTTCCAAGATAGAGTATGTGTACCAAAAAATGATATACTTATTCAAAAAATTTTACACGAAGCACACAGTGGTTGTTTATCAGTTCATCCGGGCAGTACGAAAAATGTATAATGATTTGAATAAATTGTATTGGTGGTCAGGTATGAAACGAGATATCTTTAAATTTGTATCGAAATGTTTGATTTGTCAACAAGTAAAGGCCGGAAATCAAGTACCTTTGGGTTTGCTTCAACCTGTGATGATTCCCGAGTAGAAATAGGATAAAATTACGATAGATTTTGCAATTGGACTACCTCTAACTCCGAAGAAGAAAGATGTTGTTTAGGCCATTGTTGATAGATTGACGAAATTGGTACATTTTATTTCTATACATACCGGCTATTCGCTTGATAAGTTAGCTGAATTGTATGTTGCTAAAATTGTTAGATTACACAAAGTGCCTATTTCTATTATTTTGGATAGAGTTCCGATGTTTATGTCATGATTTTGGAAAAAGTTGCAAGAGGCTTTGGGCACAAAATTAAACTTTAGTACCACATTTCATCTGTAAATCGACGGTCAATCAAAAAGAATGGCTCAGGTTCTTGAAGATATACTTTGCTGCTTTATTTTAGAGTTTAAAGGTAGTTGGGAAAAATATCTACCTTTAGTCGAATTTGCTTATAACAACTATTTTCAGTCGAGTATAAATATGGCACTGTATGAGGCATTGTATGGTCGCCAGTGTCAAACTTCATTATACTGGACCAAGCTCAATGAGAGATAGATTCACGGGGTTGATTTGGTTAGAGAAACCGAAGAGAAAGTAAAAGTAATTCGTGATTGTTTCAAAGCAGCATCGGATAGATAGAAATCGTACACGGATTTGAAGCGAAAGGAAATTGAATTTCAAGTTAGTGATAAGGTATTGTTGAAAGTGTCTCCGTGGAAGAAAATACTTAGATTCGGTCGTAAGGGTAAGTTGAGTCCGTGTTTTATTGGTCTGTATGAGGTTATTGAAAGAATAGGGCCGATGACATATCGGCTAGCTTTGTCGACAAAGTTAGAAAAGATCCACAATGTTTTTCATGTGTCTATGTTGTGTTGTTATCGATCAGATCCTTCGCACATAGTTTCACCGACAGAGGTAGAGATTCGACCTGATATGACTTATGGTGAGGAACCGATCAAGACTTTAGCTTGGGAGGTTAAGCAGTTGAGAAATAAAAGCATAGCTCTAGTGAAAGTTTTATGGCAAAGACATAGGGTTGAAGAGGCTATGTGGGAACCTAAGGAAGCTATGAGAAAACAGTAACCAAACCTCTTTTCTGATAAGATTTTCGAGGACGAAAATCCCTAAAGGGGGGAGAGTTGTAACAGCCTATTTTTAGGCCAAATCGGAACAGTGGTTTTGCAACCATAGATCCGAAGTAGAAATAATTGTTTTATTATTTCTTTAAGGTTTACAGTATGATTTAATGATTGTGTGAAAATTTCGTTAAGAATTTTATAGATAGAGTGTCCAATTTGATTAATAGGATTAAATTGCAATAGGTGCAAAATGTGTGTTCTAGAAGCTATGGGTGCTTAATTGTAATGAAATTTTAAATTGCAGGTTCTTAAATGGCAATTAGACCATTATACTTTAAGATGGATAAAAATGGACATGCTTAGGTGAAATTTCAAAGTTAGGCATTAAGGGCATTTTAGTCATTTGGCAAATAAAGACAAAATAAAACAAATAAAAAGATTTTCATCTTTCTTATTTCATCCCCCATAGCTAAAAATCATAAGGGAATTTATAGCTAGGGTTTTGGCCACTTCCAAGCTCGATGGTAAGTCCGTTCTTGGCCCCTTTCAAATGATTTTTATGTTTTTGTGAATGTTGTAACCTACTCTAGCTATTTCAAGGACTAATTTAAAAGAAAATCAAAGTCTAAAATTTTATCCATGTTGAATATTTGTGTATTTTGATGTCTAAGGGTAGAAAATGTATGTTTGGTGTTAGATAAACAACATTTACTAAGTGATTTTGATGAAAATGTTAAATAGGGACTAATTTGTAAAAGTCGTAAAATGTGTATAGAAAATGTGAATAAAAAGCTACTATAAGCATGAAAAAGATTTGGTTAGGCTTAGGTAATGAAGAAATTGAAAGAAATTCATTTTATGAGCTTAGGGACTAATGTGTAAAAAGTTGAAAAGTTAGGAGTAAAAATGTAATTTTTCCATAATATGATTCTTGGGCTTAATTGAATAATGTGAGTATTAAATGAGTTAAATTTGTTATTATAGATCAAGATAAACGAGGTTCAGACCTAGATCGGGGGAAAACAAAGTATTTGACGATTAGGTCCATTTCACCATTTTTTTACCGAGGTAAGTTCGTATGTTAAAAATAAGCTTTAAAATAATTGTATTTAAATGCCTTAATATTGCATGAACTATATATTTGAATATGTGGATGAGTTTAACTCTATGGATGAGTCCGACGATAATTCAACAAGCAAGAAATCCCGTTTGAACCTTAGGAATAGGTTAGGATACAAGTGACATGCCACTAGGGTTACCGTGTGTTATGTGATTATGTGATCTGGGTGCTAGTCTCGTATGTCCTACCAGTGTCTGAGTATACCAGCATATGTTGCGAATACTTGACAGGTTATGTGAGCAGCACCATGTAGCTACGTCTTGACTGACAGCTTCTGTGAGCAGGCCGTCGATAGCTCGAGAACTAGCAATTATTTGATATGAGACTTAGATAGCTTTGGTTGCATATGTGGCACTTAGTGTGCAAAATTTCTCGAGTATTCGACATTGTTATTCCAAGTGGTTCATGGATATGTCATAGATGAGATTATGTGTAAAATCATTACAAGATGGTGCATACCTAAAACTTATGGTTAATAGATTCGTGAATTGATGAATATGAGGTAAGTTGTAATGGAATGAATTATGAGCATGAGACTATGGTAAATTTACATTTAATCATATTATATTATATGAATGTTATATGTGTGGTAAGGTTTGCATATTTCTTACATACGAGCTTACTAAGCTATTTAGCTTACTCCATTTATTTTTCCATGTTTTATAGTGTCGCCAAGCTAGCTCAAATCGGAGATTCGAATCACACTATCAAACTCTCATTTTGGGTATTGATGATCTTAGTATTGTGAAAGTATGGCATGTATAAGGACTTGGTCATTTTGTTATATGTGTCATAATTGATTTGGCCAAATGTGTTGGCCGATAATGGTTAGATGATCATTTTTGTATAAGGCCATTGGAAATGGGCCAATATTGGTTATAAGCATATTCATATAATGATGCCTTTCATGAATGATATGTTAATGTCTTGGTTGTGGATATTTGGTTGTATGTATATACTTGGATTGGTGCTATGTTTTGTAGTGTAGGTGTGTGCTTTAAAAGGTGGCAAAATGGCTTAGTAAATAGCCTTTATTTTGTCCACACGAATAGACACACGGGCGTGTGTCTAGGCCATGTGTGACACACGGCCTATCCCACGGGCTTGTGTTTAGGCTGTGTGTCCCCTGTACCTTAGTTTTAAGAAACCGAATGCTTAGAGTTGAGCACACGGGCAGAGACATGAGCATGTGTCTTAGCCATGTGGACGGCACGGCCTCGAACACGGGCGTGTGCCCTGGCTAAGTGAAGTCTTCACCTATTTTGTGATAATTAATTTTCCACATGGCCTAGCACAAGGGCATGTGACTTGACCATGTGATTTCAATTTGGTCATGAGTTACACATGATTGAGTTACACGGGATTGGGACACGAGCGTGTGTGACCATACGGCCTGCCCACACCCTGTTTAGTGGAAAATTTTCTGAGTTTCGTAAAATTTTCTAAAGTTTTTGGTTTAGTCCCGAACCACTTCTAATGCATGTTTTGGGCCTCGTAGGCTCATATCAGGGACTCTGTGATTAAATGCAGATGGTTTTACTTTGGACGAAAATTTATGACCCAAAATTTTATGTTTGTTCGTGTGATAAGTTCGGTAATGCCTCATACTCTGTTCTGGCATTGAATACAAGTAAGGAGTGTTACAGTCACATGGGAGTGTGGTTGGCTATGTGACCCAAGTTAAAGTGCTCACAGGGTGGGGCACAAGCTAGGACACGGCCATGTGCTCCCATTTTGAATGTCCACATGGCCAGGGACATGGGCGTGTCTTGTGGTCGTGTGAGACACATAGCCTAGTCACACGGGCATGTGTCCCATGTTTTATAGAAAAATTTACATATTTTCTCAAAGTTTCCTAAAGTTATTGGTTTAGTCTCGAACCACATCTATTACATGTCTTGGGCCTCGTATGCTCATTTTAGGGACAATATGATTGTATATGATTGATGTATGTTTATGAATGAAAAATATAAGAGAAATGAATGTTGAATTGTGTTATAAATCTGGTAATGCCTTGTAACCCTATTCTAGTGATGGATACAGGTTAGGGGCGTTACACGTTTATTATTTAAATCTTTAACTTCTCGAGCTAAAATTCTTATTGGTTCTTCACTGTACGACATATCTGGCTGAATCTCAACATCAATAAGTGAAATCATATGTGAAAGGTCTGATCGATACTTCCGTAACATCGACACATGAAATACATTGTGTATTTTATCCAACTTGGATGGTAAACCTAAACAATAAGCTACTGGCCTAATTCTCTCGATGATCTCATACGGTCTGATGAACGTGGACTAAGCTTTTCTTTTTCGCAAAAACAAAGAACTTTTCTCCAAGGCGATACTTTTAAGAACACTCTGTCACCAACTTGAAATTCAATGTATTTTCTTTTCGAATCCGCATATGATTTTTGACAATCAGAAGCAACTTTCAAAAAATCACAAATTACTATGACTTTTTCTTTTGTTTCTCGAATCAAATCAACAGCAAATAGCTTTTTCTCACCCAATTCAGTCCAATAGAATAGAGTTCTACATTTCTTACCATACAAAGCTTCATACGGTGCCATTTTAATACTCACCTAATAACTATTATTATATTACAAACTCAACCAACGAAAGAAATTTCTCCCAGCTACCCTTAAACTCTAAAATATAAAAACAGAGCATATCTTTGAGTACCTAAATCACTCGCTCAGAGTGACCATCGATTTGTGGATGGAATGTTGTGCTGAAATGCAGTCGAGTACCTCAAGCTTCATGCAATTGACTCCAAAATCGAGAAGTAAACTGTGGATCTCTATCGGAGATAATAGATATTGGCACACCAGGCAGTCTATATTAGAAACATATAGTTCCACTGACTTCTCAAGTAAATAATTTGTACGTATTGAAATGAAATGTGCAGATTTAGTCAATTGATCAACAATAACCCAAATAGCATATTTCTTCCGCAGAGACAAGGGTAACCCTGATACAAAATCCATCGTAACTCATTCCTATTTCCACTTTGGAATCATAATAGGTTGTAATAGTCCAGAAGGTATTTGATGCTTAGCTTTAACTTGCTGACAGATTAAACATTTTGATATAAACTCTGAAATCTCTTGTTTCATACCTGGGCACCAGTACACTTGTTTCAAATCACCATACATTTAATTACTACTAGGGTGTATCAAAAAATTACTGTTGTGAGCTTCCTGTAAAATCTTCTGTATAAAATCAAAATTTCTAGGCACACAAATTCTATTTCAGAAATACAAACTACCATCAAAACAAACACGAAATTTTGAATCAAGTGTCTTTTCAATGTACTATTGTTTAGCAATCAACTCATAGTCACTTTTTTGAGCTTCACATATCTACTGCAGAAATGTTGGTCTAGCTTTTAATTCTTCTACAATAGAGCCATCATTAATCAACGTCAAACGAGTATTCAAAGCTCACAAAGAAAATAAATATTTTCTACTTAAAGCATCAACAACAACATTAGCTTTTCCTAGATGATAATCGATGATCAAATCATAATCTTTAAGCAGTTCCAACCATTAACGTTATCTCAAATTTAATTCTTTTTGTGCCATCAAATACTTCAAGCCTTTATGATTCGTGCGATTTCAACTAACGGGAAGCATAAGCTACCACTTTGCCTTCTTGCATCAAAATGTAGCCTAAACCATTCAGTGAAGCATCACTATAAATCACAAATTCCTTATCGGACTCAGGCTGAATCAACATAAGGGCTTCGATCAACATCATTTTCAACTGGCCAATGCTTTGCTGAGACTTTTTGGACCATTCAAACTTGACATCTGTCTGGAGTAGCTTTGTCAACAGTGTGGAAATCATCGAAAACCCTTTTACGAATCTCCAATAATATCTGGCTAGACCAAAGAAATTTCTGATTTCTGAAACATTTTGTAACACCTTAAACCCGACCCAGACTTTACGGCCAAGTCTGGTGTGTCACATCAACTAAGGGTTGATCATGTTCTTCAGTTATCATGATTAGGGTGAGTTTTGTAAAACCGTTTCTGTCATTTGGGAAGAAAATCCAGGTTTAATTTGTGTTTGTCCTATCCACTAACAGTTTAAAATTTATCTTGTTACCATATCTTGATCGTTGATTTGTTATTCATTTGTTATGAGTGCCTTGTTTTGAAAACGTTAGTTAATTTTTAAGAAAACTCGTGCAGCCTTATTCAAATCATTAAATCAAATTGTAAACAGAGAATAAAAACCCAAATTTAAAAATAATTAGGAGCGGCCTTATTACAAACCCAAAAACCAGCATGAAAAATAATTAAAAAATAATAAGAAAATAAATAACTTAAATAAAACCAAAAATGCAGTCCACGTGGCCACTCTGAATCCCTCCAGCTCCAAGTCCACCAGTCTAGGGCTCACCTGCACAGATAAGAGGAAGGGGTGAGTTTGGTAACTCAGTGTGCAAAGAAAGCCCATCCAAAGCCCAAATCAGCTCAAGCTTACTGGGCCTAAGCCTTATCTAGTTCAGTAAATACTGGGCCGAAGCCCTATTCAGTAAATAGTTAGCTGGGCCTTAGCCCTATCCAGTAAACAGTGCAGCCCATAGGCCCATAACAGTAACAGAACAGAATAATGCATGTATGCAAAGCCCATCCCATGACCAGCCCTACACACCACCCGTACCAGCCCTACACACCATGTGGGGAGATAACTTGACCCACCCAGCCCTACGCACCACAGTCGCAGCATAGCTACTCAGATAACGTGGCCAAGCCACTAACAGTGAAACCGAGGCAAAGCCCTTTTCAGTAATACGAGGCAAAGCCCCTTTTAGTAAATCGAGGCAAAGCCTCTTTTTAGTAAACATGGCAATGCCACTTGCACTTCCTCCATCAATAAACCCAGTCCCATGCAACAGTTTAAACATGTCATGGCATACAGTGAACATAAACAGTAAAGCGTGCATTTCAGTCAAATTTAGCCCTAGGGGTATAATGGTTATTTTGCACCTAGGGGTAAAACAGTAATTTCTCACCCTTAAGGGGTATTTCAGTAATTATACCAATTTTTAGGGTTTTATGCATATTTTAGTTATTAACAGTCCAATTTTCCATCTAAGTAGTTTATCTAGCCCATTTACCAACTTTAGAGTTATCGGGCCCTAAAACCCCTAATGGGCCTTGCAGTGTCATTTAGCTATTTTGGCCCGTTTAGCCCAAATTCTATTTTCGGTTTAACAGTTTTAACATACAAATTGCTAGTATACGCTTACCGCTCGTTTTCACCCATATGGGCCCGTAAGCCTATTGGGCCCAAATTCAGCCCATCGGGGCCCAAATTTACCGAGGCACACAAAATCACGCACTTCACCAATTATACGATTTTAGTTACAGATCGTACTGCATCCAACCAACCCATGAGCGTTCACACGCTTGTAAGCCCACGAAATGCCAGAATTTTGACATTTTAGCTTTTCGGCTTTTGCCGATTTAGTCTACTAGAGGGTGTTCGTTTACACACCTAATTTGGGACAGACGTTGACAAGATCTCCCACACATTTAATCCTACAATTGACCACTAAGATATTAGACTATGAATCGGTGATAACCAATGTAACACTACTTACCCTATTCGACCAACACCACTTTAGGCCCTTGAGTTCTTACCTTTGTCGAAAACACTAACTAGATCTAGATCTAGTTGTTCCAATGTCCCTGCTTCCCACTGCTCCTTGATCGACAGCCTTTAGTCCACCTTACTCATAATAGAACGATAAATAAAACCAATAAACCCTTTAGTCTTAGTCGACAGCCACCCTATACACATAAGTGTTTTCAGCTTTTCTTTAATCCCAAAATAACGAATGGAAGAAGGGTTTAGATAACTTACCGTAGGTCTTCTTGCCAGAGAATCAACCCCAATCGCCTTTCTAATCTAGATCTGATATAGATCTAACTTAAAGTGCGTGTAGAGAATAGATCTAGAGGTTTAGATCCCGAATCACTACGAATACGAAGGTTTTGGCTTTTAGTATAATGAAAAAGAGAAAGTAGAAGTTGCAATGGAAAAGAGGAGATGTCGGCAAGGGTTATGAGGGTGTGAGATTCGGCTAAAAGAGAAGAAGAAGAAAGGAGGGGTTCGGCCAAGAAGAAATCGACACAAAAGCTAAACTTTTCGAGATTTCGGCTTTTATGGAAATTGGTCAAGAAGAGTTTGGCTAGGAAAGGTTCGGGTTTAACCTTGAAACAATCAGCTAAGTGAGGTTTAAAGGGATCAATGTAGAAAAAGAAGAAGAGAAGAAAAGAAGAAAAGAGGAGAGGGTGATTGATTCGATTTTGGAAGGAGAAGTGAGAGAGAGTTTGGCTCTTTGGGTAAAAATGAACCGAAAGGGTTTGTAGGTCACGTTTTTGACTTTTAGAACATATGAGAGGAAGGAAAAAGAGAGGTAAGAAGTACTAAACCTAATCGGCAGAAAGAAATGTCCCATTTGACAAATCTCGAGGGCCAACTACTAGGAAAAATCGGCACCTAACACTCTCAATTACCGAAAACAATGCCTCCCAAAAGTCCTAGCCGACTATGCACTCCAACCTTCCCAAATGGCCACACACTCTTCCTTTTCAAATTTCCTAAAATCTCTCCCCTTATCCCTCATTGACTAAATTCCATGGGCACCTCAAACTCTTTCTAACAAAGTTCCACTTGAGCTCTATCACATGACCAACACATGCAACAAAAATAAAAATACCATATTGCTTACCTTGTGACTTGAACCCTTGCCCTTACACTCATCCACACACCACTTTTTTAGGAACTAAGTGTGCCACATTGCCACTTTACCAAGGGCTCACTTGTGCCTTAACTTACTTACTTTTTCTTAAAAGCCTACATAGCCAAGAATTTGATAATCCTATCGGGTTTTAATCCAGGCTTGGGCCTTCTAAAGGCCAACTAACACACTTAAAACATAAATTTCTTACTCAAGCAACAAAACTTCATGATTTCACCAAAATCACAAAAATCCCGAAAAATCCCGAAAATTAGGGCGTTATACATTTCTCAAAGGTTTTTGGTCTACTCTAGCTGATATTTTACTCGGATCCACTCTAATACCATCTATCGATACAACGCGTCCCAAAAATCCAACTTATCGGAGCTAGAATGACACTTGCTAAATTTAGCAAATAACTGTTTCTCACGTTAAGTCTACAAAATTATTCTCAAATGTTGTGCTCGCTTAATATGTTAAAATGGGCTATTACAATGGGCTTCTCAATATGTTCCATGAGTCGAGCTAGTTCAAGCGGGTCAAATGAGCCTCAATTAATCTATTACCCTTAATGGAACGTTTTGTATGCAATGGCCATGAGCTTTGATTCGTAGCCTCTGACATTCCTCTTATTGATTCTAATGATGCCCTAATCGTGTCCTCAAAATGACATTGGTTTGAGTCTTGTAGAAACTGATACGAACTTGTCTCGTGATTGATTCGAGTCGTTTGATGCCCAATCGTAAATTTGAGTAGAAATGATTTGTTTTGAAATGAAATAAGTTTAAAACAAGAAAAGGATGTTAAATGAAAGAAATGGGTTTAGAATAAGGTAACAAAATGGTTAAACAAGGATAATGGATAATTTGACTAATGCCGAAAATGAACCAACAATATTGGATTGTTGACCCGAATCTCAAATGGCTCTTAGGTGATTTACGGTTTAGGAAAAACAGCAAAAGATAAACCTTGACCCACTATCAATAGTGATAGGAACAAAGGAATACAAACGCCACACTCGAAAGTGATAAGTTCGACAAACAAAGGAAATGATAGACACCACAAGCAATGCTTGATAAGTCAAATTAGTTCCGAAAGAACAAAGAGAATTGGATAACTCACAAATCTCTAATTTAGCATAAATTCAGCAAAAGTCCCTTTCAATAGGCTGATTACAAATATTTATAGTGTCAAAGAGGCCTAGCCGAATGGTCATATTTGTTCGTCTTAATGAGCTAATAATGAGCTAAAATAAAGCTCACAAACTTTTGAAATTCTAGGCCTAAGTAACTCCATCCTTCAATATGTTTTAATTCTTTAATTCAGCTGATTTCAATCATCTTGAATGCTTAGGAAAAACTTTTGAAGTCTCCATTGGCCAACCGAATAGACACCAGTAGCTTTGATGGAGTTTTGAATGCATGAAGTGATTACTTAAGAAACAAACAGTTATGGAAGAAGAAAAGGCTGCTGCTGAATTTAAAGAATGTGTAATGCTCCTTTAATTGTTATAACAGCTCCTTTAAATGATGTATAATGTCCCCCTTGTATGTAACCGATTTTAATTTGAAAAGTCACATTAATCACTTTGTAACAGCCTTTGAATGTAACGGTTTCCAGCTGATTAGTCACCAGCAATCAAACATATTAAAATAAACACATTAAACACATTTAAACACATATTAAACAAAAAACACATTTAACACTTAATTAAATAAACTGAAAACACATTCATCAATAAATTATTCTAGCAACTAGATTAATTAAGAGAAACAAAACTTATATAAAGTTTAATAACTCAAATATTATCTAAGATGAGTTGAATAATGTCCAGCAACTCATTTATTAATCTAAGATGAGTTTAATTAAAATCAAATTCAACTTGTAATAAATTGCAAGTGACGCCTATTGGGCTGGTCCAAGCATGACTATTGGATTCGACTATTTGCTCTCCCCAAGCTCGATCCACATAGCTTGTTAATGCATTTTGAAACTTCTTAGCTCGTGACTAAGTTATAGGCCCTCGTGGCATTTCAATGGAATCGATGGTAACTTCCCGAGCTAAGGTAACATTATCCCCTTATTCGAGGCGATTTATCCCTAAATCGTCACCTACATCAAAAAGGGATAAATCAGCAACAATAAAAGTAGCACTAACCCCATACTCACCAAGTAAGTCTAACTTATAGGCGTTATCGTTAATCCTTTCCTTGACTTGAAAAAGACCATCTTCTCGTGGAAAAAGTTTGGATCGTTGTTGAACGGGGAATCTCTCATTGTGCATGTGTATTCAAACCCAATCACTGGGTTCAAATATCACTCGTTTACGACCCTTGTTAAATTTACGAGCATATTGCTCCATTCTTTGTTCGATATTATCCCTAACTTGCTGATGCAATTGTTTTACAAAATCTGCCTTTTTCTTTCCATCTATATGCACCAACTTATCATAAGGCAAAGGCAACAAATCCAATTGAGTTAAGGGATTAAATCCATACACTACCTCAAATGGCAAATACTTGGTAGCCAAGTGTACCGATCGATTATACACAAATTCAATGTGGGGTAGACATACCTCCTAAGTCTTCAAATTCTTTCGAATGATTGCACGTAGTAGTGTTGACAAAACACGATTAACGACCTCTGTTTGGCCGTCGGTTTGGGGATGGCTTATTGTTGAAAATAACAACCTGGAGTCAAGCTTTCCCCATAAAGTCCTCCAAAAATGGCTTAGAAACTTGGTGTCTCGATCCAAAACAATGGTCCTTGGAATACCATGTAAGCGCACGATCTCTCTAAAAAATAGATTAGCAACATTTAGAGCATCGTCAATTTTGTTACATGCAATAAAATGAGCCATTTTTGAAAACCTATCAACTACAACAAACATAGAGTCTTTTCCATTATTTGTTCTAGGAAGGCCTAAAACAAAATCCATAGAAATATCCATCCATGGTGCTTCCGGAATTAGCAATGGAGTATAAAGTCCATGTGGTTGAATTCTTGATTTCGCCTTCTTACAAGCAATACAGCAATCACACACTTTAGACACATCTCATTTCATCTTCGGCCAATAGAAATGTTCTTGAAGAACGGCCAAAGTTTTGGCAATACCGAAATGTCCCATTAAACCCCTACTATTTGCTTCATGAACCATCACGTTTCTAATTGATCATTGAGATATGCACAACTTATTTTCTCAAAATAGGAATCCATCTTGCCAATAGTACCTACATATGCACCTTGCACACATAACTTGTGAATTTCTCCAAAATTAGAGTCATCAGCATATAATTCCTTTAAATAAGCAAAACCAAGTAATTTAACATCCAAACGATTTAAAAGAATATACCTTCGCAATAGAGCATCTGCAATGATATTTTCCTTACCTTGCTTGTATTTAATGACATATGGGAAGGATTCTAAGAACTCGACCCATTTTGTGTGACATTTGTTGAGCTTGGTTTTCCCTCTCAAATGCTTCAAAGCCTCATGGTCCGTGTGTATAACGAAATCTTTAGGCCAAAGATAATGTTGCCATGTTTCTAATGCATGTATCAACGCGTATATTTCCTTGTCTTATGTGGGATAGTTGAGCATAGCTCCATTAAGTTTCTCGCTGAAATAAGCCACCGGTCTCCCATCTTGTTGTTAAAATCGCACCTATTCCTATACCAGATACATCATATTCTACCTCGAAAATTTTGTTAAAATCTGGTAAACACAAAAGTGGAGCATTAGTTAAACATTCTTTGATTTTAACAAAAGCAGTTTCTTGTTCATCATACCAAAAGAAGGAGAATTTTTTTTAGTGATACCTATCAATGGGGCAGCAAGAGTGCTAAATTTTGATACAAATCTCCTATAGAAGCTGGCAAGTCTATGAAAACTTCTAACTTGGCTAATGTTGGTTGGACGTGGCCATTCTTGTATTGCCTTAATCTTGTCTTGATCCACCTCGTGACCAATCTCACTTACAACAAAACCTAGAAAAACAACTTTGTTAGTACAAAAGTTACATTTCTTAAGGTTTGCAAACAAAACTTCCTTTAGTAAAACTTCCAAAATAGCATGCAAATGTTCAAGATGATCAGATAAGGATTTGCTATAAATTAAAATATCGTCAAAATAAATTACGCAAAATCAACCAATAAAAGACCTCAAAATGTGGTTCAGTAACCTCATGAAAGTACTCGGAGCATTAGTGAGGCCAAACGGCATCACTAGCCACTCATACAAATCGTATTTAGTTTTGAATGTAGTCTTCCACTTGTCCTCCTCCGCAATGCGAATTTGATGCTAGCCGCTTTTCAGATCGATCTTAGAGAACAATTTAGCACCGCTAAGCTCGTCCAACATATCATCAAGTCTAGGGATAGGATGTCGGTATTTGATGGTAATCTTTTTGATAGCTCGACAATCTATGCACATCCTCCATGAACCATCCTTTTTAGGCACTAATAGAATGGGCACTGCACGCGGACTCAAACTCTCCCGTATGTATCCTTTCTCCATTAAATTAGCTACTTGTTGTTGTAACTTATTAGTTTCTTTAGGATTGCTTTGGTAAGCTGGTCGATTCAATATTGTAGCCGTAGAAACAAAATCTATTTGGTGTTCAATACCTCGGATAGGAGGCAGCCCACTAGTACTTCTTTCAGGAAAATGTCTTCGAATTCTTGAAGCAATGAGACAACAGACAAAGGTAAAGAGTTATCAAGTTCGTTAGCATCAAAGAAACACTCTTTGAACATAAGAACAAACACGGGCTGGCGCATCAACAATGACTTTCTTATTTCTTTTTCCTTTGCAAATACGCTCATTTTACCACTCTCATTTTCTTTTTGTCTTCCATGTTCCACTTGTATTTTTACCTCCTCTCCCTCACTTTTTCCTATGTTTTTTTCAATTCTTTTCTTGTACTTTTCCTTTCTTTCCTTTCAATTTCAATTGATCTTGGTACACTTGTTTTGGAGTCAACGGGATAAAGTTGTTTTGGAGTCAATCGGCTAAAGTTACATTTTTGCCTCGATGCTTGAATGTGTACCGATTTGTATACCCGTCATGGATCACGCACCTATCAAATTACCATGGACGCCCCAAAAGAAGATGTCCCACGTGCATAGGAACTACATCGCACACCACTTCGTCTTGGTATTTTCCAATGGAAAATGCTACCATTGCTTGCTTCGTTACTTTAGCTCTCCTCCATTATTCAACCATTGCAGCTTGTATGGAGTTGGATGTTTGGTTGTGGCCAAATCAAGCTTTTCCACCAGCATGTTGCTTGCTACATTAGTACAACTTCCACCGTCAATAATCATACTACATACCTTACCTTGGATGTGGCATCGGGTGTGGAAAATATTCTCCCTTTGTTGATTAGTTTCAACACTTTAGACGCTAAGGCTTCGCTTCACCACAAGAATTTCTCCTTCAACTGGTAACTCTAATTCTTCATCATCATCATCGGATGGAACTTCAAGCTTATTGTCATCCTCCTCCTTGAATTCAATTTCACCGTCGGCCTTCACCACCATAATACATCGATTAGTACTTTTGGCTAGCTATGTGTCCTTAGCCTTGACACTTGAAACATTTTATGTCTCTCGTGCAATTTGGCACTTGCTCGTTTTTATTGCGGCTAGACTCACCAATGGGCTGATTGGATTTAGCTACTACAATCAGCTCCTTTGTTCGAACAGGGGGTTTGTTAACTCTTTGGTTCCACTTGTTGGTGGAAAGATTGGCATAGGATCGACTAACTCCTTTTTGCTTGAGTTGTTTTCAACTTTAATCGCCATGTGGACCATGTCCATCACTTCAACATAGTGCTGTAATTCAACTATGTTGGCGATGTCACAGTTTAAACCCGCAAGGAACCTGGCCATTGTCACTTCTTGATCCTCCTCAATTTCAGCTCGGATTATTGCAATCTCCATCTCTTTATAATAATCTTCAACACTTCTATTACCTTGAGTAAGGTTTTGGGGTTGTTGATAAAGATCCCGATGGTAGTATGAAGGACTAAATCGTTTTCGCATAACTGATTTCATTTCACCCCAAGTAGAGATGGGTCTTTCACCATTTCATCTTCGGCTCATCACTAGCTAGTCCCACCATACAATTGCATAATTTGAAAACTCGATTGCTACAAGCTTCACCTTTTTACTCTCCAAATAATTGTGACATTCAAAAACGAGCTCAATCTTCTTTTCCCACTCCAAATAAGCTCAAGGTCATTCTTACCTTAGAATGGTGGAATCGTCATCTTGATGTTCTTAAGATTATTATCTAGATGATTACAATCTCTAGGGCCCCGATGTGATTGGCAACCTTGTTGTTGTACACTTTGGATAGATGAATGATCACTTTATTGATCACTTTCTTCATTACACCCTCGTCTTACACCTTCCAGATTTGCCTCGTGTTCTTCACGTGTCTCGACTTGATATAATTGATCTTTGATTGGTTCAAGTTTTCGATAAAATAACCTCTCCATTTCTAACATGAGTGCTTGAAGGGTGAGATCTAGTACGCCTCTTCCAACATTTCTTACAGGACGTAACCCAATTTCCTCATTTGGATTTCTTTCCAGGCTTTGTGACATTTTAGAAACTCACAACTAAAAACCTCACTATCCACTCAGAAAGAAATCACACTTACTTAGCTTTTACTTGCTCGAATAATCTCGCTTACTCTTTCCTTTTTCTGCTCACTCTTCCTCTCTAAGTTTTTAAGGACTATTTAAACTTCAAAGCAGCTGTTGTGGGTTAGCTTCCAAACTTGATGTTCAGTTTTGGTAGGGAAAATTGTAGTACGAAGGGTAGGCTTGAAACAAGAAATGGAACAGAGTAGAGCGTGTTCGAATGGTAACTTAATGATTTTGGGTAGTAAGTAGAACTTTCAAACTCAATGACAAAGCATTTGAACACTCTTTTTTTTAACGAATTTTTTTTACTTGTAAAAATAAATATTCACTCCATGAATTTGAATGGATAATTTTTTTTAAATTTGAATTTTTTAAATGAAATACAATACCGTGATGATGAAATCGTCAGTTCTTACTCCAATTCCACTAGCTCTGATACCAAATGATACGAACTCGTCTCGTGATTGATTTGTGTCGTTTGATGCCCAATCGTGAATTTGAGTACAAATTATTTGTTTTGAAATGAAATAGGTTTAAAATAGCAAAAGGATGTTAAATGAAAGAAATGGGTTTAGAATAAGGTAACAAAATGGTTAAACAAGGATAATGGATAATTTAACTAAGGCTGAAAATGAACCAACAATATTGGATTGTTGACCCGAATCTCAAATGGCTCTTAGGTGATTTACGGTTTAGGAAAAACAGAAAAAGATAAATCTTGACCCACTATCAATAGTGATAGGAACCAAAGGCATACGAACTCCACACTCAAAAGTGATAAGTTCAACAAACAAAGGAAAGGATAGACGCCACAAGCAATGCTTAATAAGTCAAATAGTTCCAAAACAACAAAGAGAATTGGGTAACTCACAAATCTCAAATTTAGAATAAATTCAGCAAAAGTCTCTTTCAATAGGCTGATTACAAATATTTATAGTGTCAAAGAGGCCTAGCCAAATGGTCACATTTGTTCATCTTAATGAGCTAATAATGAGCTAAAATAAAGCTCACAAACTTTTGAAATTCTAGGCCTAAGTAACTCCATCCTTTCAAAATGATTTAATTCTCCAATTCAGCTGATTTCAATCATCTTGAATGCTTAGGAGAAAATTTTGAAGTCTCCCTTGGCCAACCGAATAGACACCAGTAGCTTTGATGGAGTTTTGAATGCATGAAGTGATTACTTAAGAAACAAACAGTTATGGAAGAAGAAAATGCTGCTGGCAAATTTAAAGAGTGTGTAATGCTCCTTTAATTGTTATAACAGTCCTTTAAATAATGTATAATGTCCCCCTTGTATGTAACTGATTTTAACATGAAAAGTCACATTAATCACTTTGTAACAGCCCTTGAATGTAATGGTTTCCAGCTGATTAGTCACCTGCAATCAAACATATTAAAATAAACACGTTAAACACATTTAAACACATATTAAACACAAAACACAGTTAACACTTAATTAAATAAACTCAAAACACATGCATCAATAAATTATTTCAGCAACTAGATTAATTAAGAGAAACAAAACTTAAATAAAGTTTAATAACTTAATTATTTAATCTAAGATGAGTTGAATAATGTCCAGCAACTCATTTATTAATCTAAGATGAGTTTAATTAAAATCAAATTCAACTTGCAATAAATTGCAAGTGACGCCTATTGGGCTGGTCCAAGCATGACTATTGGATTCGGCTATCTGCTCTCCCCAAGCTCGATCCACGTAGCTTGCTAATCCTTTTTGAAACTTATTAGCTCGTGACTGAGTTATAGGACCTTGTGGCATTTCAATGGATTAAATGGTAACTACACGAGCTAAGTTTACGTCAGAAACGATCTCGATACCTCGGTTGATTCCCAACTACTCTATTTGTCAAGTAGTTTCGTGTAACAGCCCGTTTTTAGTTAAAATTGGAACAGTGGTTTCGAGACCTCAAAACTGAGATCAAAATAATTATTTTTTTATTATTTTTAAGTTTATGGTATGATAATATTATAGTATGAAAATTTTGTTAAGAAATTTTACTGTTTAAATGATTAATTCGGTAAAAAGGACTAAATCGCATAATGCATAAAAGTTGAATTCTATAAGTTAAACGTATTAAAAGGATATGAAATTAAATAGTGGGAGTCCTTAAATGGTAATTAAGCCATTGGTTGACTTTGTGGAAATTTATGGACATTTTTATGGGATGTTTTAATGTATAAATAAAGGATAATTAAGTAATTAGTTATAAATGTTATAATAAGATAAAATAAAAATGAAAATCATCATCTTTCTCTTGCTATCATCATCGAAACCATCAAAATAAAATAAAAATGAAAATCATCATCTTTCTCTTGCTATCATCACTGAAACTATCAAAATAAAGAAGCCATGGATGAACACTCCATTCGGCCACTTTAATTCCTAAATTAGGTATGTATTTTTGCTCGATTTTTAATTATTTTTAAGTTTTTGAAATCGTTGCTTTGTAATCTAGCTAGCCTGTACCCCCGATTTTGAAACTGTTAAAGATTTAATATGTTTCCATTGTTGAATATTTGAGTAATTAGATGTTTGATGATAGATTTTGAAGATTTGATGATAAATTAATAGCTTTTGTAAAGTGATTTTTGACAATAATGTCAAATAGGGATTAGTTTGTGAAAATATGAAATTATGTGGTTAAAAGTATGAATAAAGTGAAAATATGGGCTGCTAGGGACTCCATTAAAATTTGGTTAGGCTTGGGTTTAAATAAAATTGAATGAATTTGATTTTACAAGTCTAGAGACTAAATTGTAAAAATGTGAAATAATAGGGGCAAAAGTGTAATTTTGACAAAATGTGTAAATTGTGTTAAATTGAATGACTTGGTAATTAAATAAGTAAATTTTGATGTTTTATAGATTGAGAAAAATGAGGTTTGGATCTAGAACGAGGGAAAACAATGTAACACCCTGAATTTGGGCCTAGAAGAATTGGGTTTTGAAGTCTGGGTTTGAATAAATGGAAACCTGAATAATTGAGAAGTTTTAAATATTATCGTTTAAGAAAATTTTATTTTGAATTACTATTAGAAAATTCTTACTGAATTTATCTTTACTGATTTATGAAAATAATAATAATTATTATTAGGGAAAAAAATTACTGTATTTGAAATTTATATAAAAATACATTTATAAAATTATTATTGTTATTACTTGACATTATTACTAATTTGGTGCTTAAATTTGGTTTTTAAATAAATGTGGAAGTATTTATGTTATGGGAAAATTTTGGGTACAATCCAAAACTTTAGAAGAATAAGTAATTTTTGCATCATAGAAGGAATCAAGGAATAAGGCTTTTAAAATAGATTGGGCAAATTCAGGCACAAAGTGAAGCTCGGTCCAGTGGCAGGAGGCACTGGAAGCATGGTGGAGTGCCTGGGTTCAAGGCACGGTGGGTGCAAGTTGCTTTTTATTTTAGAAGCTAGGTTGCGGCTAAAAAAGGGTTAAAATAAGATGCTAGTGGAATATGCCACAAAAGATGCCTGTGGCGCAGTGGCAGCAGGGTGCTAGGGGTTCCACCCGAGTACGGGTTCGAGTCCAGGTAGGCGTATGTTTTGTTTTATTTTTAACGGACCCAGGACGCCAGCAGGTAAGGTTTAAAGGTTAATGCGATGCTATAATATCAAAGAGGAACGCATGTCCCAGTGGCCAGCAGCATGTTGGGCAACCTGGAGGTCCCAGGTTCGAGCTTGGGCGCGCGCAAGAGGATGCTCCTTTTTGCTGTGCGCGCGCGAGAGGAGACGTGCTGGGCTGGAGGACCGTAGCAGCGAGCCGTGCGGGAGTGAGCTTCTTAGCAGCAGATTCAAGCGGTGGGGCTGCTATCAAACGGTGGAAAAATTTGAATCTCATTCAAACTTTTGTTTTTGTTTTATTTAGCTTAAAATTAAGGGATTGAAAGCAATTCAAATCTGTTTTGAATTTAAATTCAATAATGGCAAAATTCAAGGAGCAATTAAGGGAATTTAAATTGGATGGGAGGCTTTAATAAAGGAATTTGAATTAAGATGAGGGGGAGGTGTTAGCCGAATAGTTCTTTTAATTTTTGGCTTTCATGAGTTATTCCTTGGTTCATCTTTTCTAACCAAGCCTATCTTCTTCTACTCTTCTTTTCTTCTTATTTTTTTCATCTCTTTCTTCTTTAATTTCTTCCAAATCGAACCTATACCGTCATCTCCTCTTTTCTATTATTTCTAGTTGCTCTTTTTCTTTTCTTGATCAACCCTTCTCAAAAGTCCATAAGCCAAATCTTCTAGAAGTCGAACCTCCCATATTTTCTTCTAGTCAAACCTTCATGACTTGTGGGGTTTCAAAAGCTAACTATAGGATGTAAGCGTGGCTATTCTCGTGTTCGTGATTGGAGCTATTGTGGATCGGGATTAGATCGTTATCAAGGAGCACTTCTTTGGCGGAATAACGTTGTGGTAGGTGTACAACCCTTGTTCACTCATTAATTTATAATTGAAGGAAAAGCCGAAACCTTTTGGGTAGTTAACGTTAGGGGCTTAAGGCTCCTAAAGTCTTATTCTTTGGTTCACATGTGTTTAGTGAGGCGTAAGGGCAATCAGTCAAGGAGTATTGCGGAGTGTCACTTGGGGAGCATCTGACTCTAGTGGTTGGCAGTCGACAAAGGTAATACTAAGGATGGTTTTGGGCTATGGCCGAATATGGTAAAGCGTATAGTGAGTTGGTATAGTCAATTATTAGACTAATTTATTAATGATCGATTGTAGGCTTGGCGTGTGGGGATCTCGTCATCGTTCTTCGTAATCAGGTGTGTAACAAACCCTAGTAGTAGCTTAAAATTGATATTTGCTGAGGAACTGAAATATCGAAATTTCGGCATTTCGAGAACTTGTGGTTTTGCGATTGGCTATAGATACGACACATATAGTAAGAATGATGGTTGGATCGATAGAACAGGTAAGGACGCGATTTTGTGCACGATGGTAAGTTCGGCCTCGTTGGGCTGAAATTGGGCCCAATGGGCTTTCGGGCCCATTTGGGTAAATTTGGTAGGGAATGGATTCTGCATAAATTGCACATTAAGATAGTTAATATCGTTATGGTATATAAGCTAAATGGGCTTAGATGACTAAATCGGCTACGTAGGGCCCATTAGGGGTTTTGGGCCCAATAACTCGGTTCTGCTAAAATAGGCTAAAATTTCTGTTTAAACACTTGGAATTGATGAATAAACATGGGAAAACCCTAATATTTGATAAAATTACGTAATTACCCTTGTAACATAAAAATGACTACTTTGCCCCTGGTGAAAATGACCATTATACCCCTAGAGTTTTATTATGACTATGATGCTTGAGATATTGTTTTATATACGATATGCCATGATATGCACATGATATGCTATGATATGCACATGATATGCCAGGATATACTCATTATATGCATGGGTTGGGTTTATATGATGGAGGAAGTGTTAAGGGGCTTTGCCTCAGATTACCAAAAAGGGCTTTGCCCCAGATTACTGAAAAGGGCTTTGCCCCAGTTTACCGAAAAGGGCTTTGTCCCAATTATTAAAAGAGGCTAGGCCTCCAGTTATATGATAAAGCAGCTATGCTGCCAGTGGAGAGTTTGGTTGGGTAGGTTGAGTTATTCCCCACATGGAGAGCTTGGTTGGTACGGGTGGAGAGTAGTGGATGGTGGGTTGAGTAGTCTCCCCAACTAGGCTTTGCATACATACATTGACATTACATGTGATATTGAAATGGGCTTTGCACACATACATTGATATTATATGTGATGTTAAAATGGGCCTTTGGGCCATACCGTTTACAGAAAAGGCTTCGGCCCAGTGAATTGATTTATGAAAAAGGGCAAGGCCCAGTAACCGATATTTGAAAAGGGCTTCGGCCCAGTTATATGTTGAGACTGATTTGGGGCTTAGGCCTAGTATGCTGATATTGATTTCGGCTCTGTAAGTGGCTTGTTGCACACTGAGTTTTCCAAACTCACCCTTTTTCCTTCCATCCTTGCAGGTGAGCCTCAGACTGGTGGACTTGGAGCTGGGAGAGATTCAGAGTGGCCACATGGACTGGACTATTGGATTTCTAATTAAGTTACCTATTTGAATTTAGATTTAATTATTTATTTCTAGTTTTGGGTTGTAAAAAGGGCCACTTTAATTATTTTTATTTTGGGTTTTTATTCTTTACTTATTTAAATTGGTTTTAGCTTACGTAGGATATTATTTAAATCGAGTTGAAAATAAATGATTTTAAGACGTGATTTTTATAAAAGTTACTTGTTTTCAAAATAAACACGATAATCAAGCAAAGCTTCCGCAATTTTAAATGATCTTGTAGATAAATATTTCAAATAGTTAAAGTGTGGCAATGGTAGTGTGCATGTCTAGGAGTGGATCCAAGAAGAGCTTGGTACTTAAGCAGTCTATTCGACTCACCTCCTCTTTTCTGGAATCCTACCTGGTGCCCAGCTTCCATTCACTGTAAGTCTTAACGAAAAAGGTCAAAATTATTTGATACTTAAACCGTTTTCAAGATAACATGTTTTATAAAGGTTACAAATCTAATTTTTCGATATTTGATCTGTCTTTAAAAATAACATGTTTTTGCAAACTACAAGGGTTTATAAGCTTTCATAAAACTTTTACAAAGGTTTTAACGATGTTTGCAAAGGGATGATTATTTCAATGAATCACGTTTTGGTAAAAGACAAGCTAAGGCTTTATACAAGTTTAACGGTAAGAGTTTTTAAACATTAAGAAGGGTTTTCAATGAAAACACAGTTTTCGAAAAACACTTCAATGTGACATATCAGACTTGGCCGTAACGTCCAGGCTGGGTTTGGGGTATTACAAACAAAGTACCGGATTAGTCAACCTAATTCGTCGTTACAACGAATGAGGTCAGTTCGTATAACTAGAATTGAACTTTTAAATACATATATTTATCTAAAATTGATATATATATATATTGAGTAATTGATTTGCTTGAATATCAAATTTTTATTTAATTAAGTATATTGAATACCGAGCCCCGTTTGAACCGCAGGAATTTATAGGATACAAGTGACATGTCACTAGGGTTACTGTTTTGGTCAAGATTCTGCATGTGTTGCAGACTCACCATAGCTCGTATGAGCTTACCAATATATCAGCTCGTAAGAGCTTACTGTTCTCAGCTCTTTAGAGCTTACTGTTTCAGCTCGATAGAGCTTACTGTTCATCAGGTCAGGGGGAGCTTACTGATCATGGCTCGAAAGAGCGGAAATGATAATGGATTGACGAATTGCCAATTAATACACTTATATCACCCGAGTATTCCTCGATATTCCAAGAGGTTCAATAGGCATAATTACTATTACTGATCATATGAATAAGCTATATGGTTATATGGATGAACTACTGTTATATGAATAAATTACAGTTTATACGAACAGAAATGAATTGCCATGAATTGCCATAATGTTATGTGAATTACATGGTATTGATTTTATTTGATGAAATAAAATATGGAATGAAATTATATGTACTTGAGATTGAATGTTTATTGTTTTCATCTATGGTGACTGGATGATTACATCAATATAATAAAACTAATTTATTGATGGTTTTATATTTTTAGGCAATTGGCAATTTGGTTGGATTGTATTGAAATGGTATGATATGTTATATTGATGTATGAATAAATGAAATATATATAATATAAGATATAGGTGGTTTAACCATATATATGATGTTTGGTGTGTAAGATACCAAGTATGTAACACCCCTTACATGTGTTCGACACCAAAACAAGATACGAGGCATCACCGGGACATACATATGAAATCCTACAAAACCGAGACATATATTTTACGTCCAAATTAAACTTTTAAATTTTCATCACTAAGTCCCTGATATGGACCTATGAGGCCCAATACATACTATGGAAGTAGTCCAGAACTAAACCGAGAACTTTGGAAAATGTTGGAAAATTTCTTGAAAATAGGGGCATACACCTGTGTCCAAGGCCGTGCCCTTCACACAACCATTCACATGCCACATTTATCACATCAACATCATGCACTAATTCATCCACACGCATATGCAAGCATGCTCATTCATGAATTGCATCATTTTAACTTATAACATAGCCAATAATAGCTACATTAAATGGCCTTATACAACAAAGACCTTCAAATAGCATAGGCTAATATTTTAGGCTGACTCATAATAACATATAAACAATTAACCAAGTCCCTATACATGCCATAGACTTATAGATACTTGAAAACCTTTTTATATCAACCAATAGCTTGATAGTGTGATTGAGTCTTCGGCGACCTCTAACTCGAGCTAGCATCTATGACACTATAGGAAAAAGGAAAGGAACGGAGTAAGCATTATAGCTTAATAAGTAAGTATGCAAATAATAAGTAATTCATTAACATGCTATTATAAAACTTCACAATATGTCCTCCAAATAATATAATCATTACTACACATAGTCCACTATTCATTCAAGTTCAAAATAAGCTGTCTATTCGAGCCACAGTCACTAAATTATTTATATCTAAAGCTACGGAACTCCAAATTAAGATCTGCTAATTTTCCCTGAAACTAGACTCACATATCTTCTTACCATAAATTTTTAAGAATTTTTGGTTTAGCCAATAACTACAGTTTATTCTTTAAAATCTCCTCTATTTCGCTATCCAATAGTTCTAACCCCTCTACACTAAAAATTAATTATCTCTTTGTACAAAATTCGAATAATGTTCCCATTTGTTTCTTACCAGAAGAGATTAGGGTAACATTCTTGTAGTTTCCTCTGCCTTATAAAAGAGTTCTCTTCGAGGGTAATACTTTCAGAAACACTCTACCTTCGATTTGAAATCCAATATCTTTCTGTATAACTTTATGTCAGTCTGAAACTGTTTTCAACTTTCACGAATTGCTTTCACCATTTTACCAAAATCATAATTTAATTTAGTTTCATGCTCAGAGTTTCCTGTAGCCTTTTCCATAGTCAATAATATAACTCTCGGATGCTGAAATAATCATATGAATTTTCATCATCGATCAAACACAATCTAAATAACCTCTCTTTCTTCGAGGATAAGAGAAATACCGATACGGGACACATAGTATCTTTATCTCAATATCACTCCAATATCACCATAGACTGTAACAATTCTGATTGGATTTGATATTCGGCCCTTCCCTAATGACAAAACAACATCTGGACACAAAAATTCAGAAATACCAAGTTTCATATCCGTATACCAGAACATTTACTTCAAATTACTATACTTTTATCTTTCTTTCGATGAACAGACAAGATACTACGGTGAGCTCTAAACGGAAACTCTTTGCATAAGCCTTGAGTTTCTCAGTACATAGATTCTATCTCAGAATATTAATATCAGTAATCAGACCTGATTAAAAGTTCAGAATCAAAAGTCGGCTCACGCTATGTTCATTTAGCTTAACACTTATTTGTCCAATTCCAAGCTTTTCTAATTTATAGCTGAAACATCAATTTAATTAGAATTAGAACACCATCAACAAGGTAAATCATTGAAACCAATACTTACAAAGTAAACAAAGATTTTTCATTCGAGTACCTGTAACATTTTAACTTTTACCAGAGATTTGTTGATATTTACACACATTCTTTCAGTTAAGAAAAACCCAATCAGTATGTCCCCATATAATTTTTTCAAGAATATAAATTCTTCATTCAACTATTTGTCTATAAATCTATGTATGCATAACATCATTTTCGAACCAGAGGATATACATAAACACACATAGCTTAATTTATCTTCTAACTAAACAGCTCATTCTGATTGAAATAACCGAGTTGATCTTACTGTTCAATAACATTCCACTATGATCACTTTTTCATGTTGTTAGGACAGTTGAAACATACAATCTCTCATAATTCTTTCAACATGCCAGTCACAGATATTTACTAACTGTATTAACTCGACGAAACAGAACATTTCATTCGAAGTCACTAATAATAGCCAAGATTACCTGGGGAAAGGAAATCAATATACAATCTGAACTTGAATTGTCACAATCCATACTTTTGTCAATATTTGCCTTATATATAAGCCATACATGATAAATTAAATAATAAAGATGATAAGAAAATTGAGATAATGAAATTCGAGATACGAGACCATACTGAACGTCCAAGAACACCACTCGAATGAATTAACAGAGATCTTGACAATTCCCCAAAGAAAACTAGAAGAAAAAGAAACAATGTTCATAGATTTCTGAATCAATTATGACAGAGATATAGATGCAAACAGAACAATAGCCAGAAGAGACAGAAGAATATTTTCACATGAATTCACTATCAACTTTTTATCCCAATGTAACGGAATAGAATACCAATGAAAGATAGAAGAATACCGATCATAAATCAATTAGACTAACGATGCTTCCATCAGAAAATGGGTAATTACATATGCCTCTAAAAATGCAAGAATACATAAAACACCCAGAAGAAATAGTCATAAATTACTCAACTGTAACTGTCACACTCAAACATCTTTACAATTCAAACATTATTCCTCAAACTAATTCCATTATCACTAATCTCATAATATTTCATTCATCAACAGAAATCAATTTCAGAAGAATTCCCAGTATGTATAGTCCTTAGACATCACACTTGAATGAGTTAATTAGTCGAGTTTAACTTTTTCTCTAGATGAGGCATTGTGCATTCCAAATGATCTTTAGAAAAATTCTGATCTTTCTTTCGTAACCGTCTTGACTCACTAATCCATTTCCCATCTCTAATTACATTATTAATTATTCCACCACTAAACTCTTTAGTTCCCATTTGTGAGCTTATTCAATGTAAATCTTGTAAACTTCGTCATATAACACTATACCAGTAAGGGGGTGAAGATTGTAAAGCCTTTAAAATTTTGACTTTCATACATACACACAGATAGTATAGCATTTCATATCAACATAATATCACACATTTTGATTCACACATCTCTAGATTTCAACTCATCATGAAAACACTTTCAAACTTTTTGGTAACATATTCAACATTATCACATATAAATATCGACCACTTGTAATAAGCTCATCACAAAATAAATATATTCACTTTATCCACTGTAAAAAGTCACTCTAATTCATCGAAATGTAATGTTCAATAAGAACGATAACATTTTATTCATATCTCTCAACTTATGATTGATCCATTGTATCTATTAACACATGCCTATCAATCTCAAATCACAAAGGTCCATTTAAACAAATTAATATGTTTACTAAGTTATACGAACTTACTTATTCCCTTTCCGCATTATCGATGGTAGCTCGGTTGGAAAACATCTCTGCTTAAAAAAACAATCTCATCGAGGTCGGGAGATATCACACTATCATAGTTTACATATGGCATGTATAGCTAGACTCTCTCACACATGCTATAGTAGTCTAAGAACTGACTAAACCTGGCTCTAATACCACTAAAATGTAACACCCCTTACCCGTGTTCGACGCTGGAACAAGATACGAGGTATTACTAGAACATACATATGCATCATACAAAACCGAGACATAAATTTTACATCCAAATTAAACTTTTTAATTTTCATCACTAAGTCCCTGATATGGACCTACAAGGCCCAATAATACTATGGAAGCGGTCCGAAACTAAACTGAGAACTTTGTAAAACGTTGGAAAATTTCCTGAAAATAGGGGCATATGCCCGTGTCCAAGGCCGTGCCCTTCACACAACCATTCACATGCCATATTCCACATGCATATGCAAGCATGCTTATTCATGAATTACATCATTTTAACTTATAAAATAACCAATAATAGCTACATTAAATGGCCTTGTACAACAAAAATTTCAAAAACGTAAAGAACATTAAAAACGGGGCTAGAATAAACTTACAATCGAGCTTGGAAGCTTGAAAAACCCTAGCTATGTCTTCTCTATGCAAGTTTTTTCCATGGGGTAGAAGATGAGCAAAAATTAGATTTTAATTTGATTTTTAATTCGTTTAATCACTAAATGACCAAAATGCCCCTAACTTAAAAATATTCTATTTCACCCATTTCATGTCCATTTTTGTCCAAAAAATTAACAAATGATCTAATTACCATTTAAGGACCTCCAATTTAAGGTTTCATAACAATTGGACACCTCTAACATGTAGTACTCAACTTTTGCACTTTTTACAATTTAGTCCTTTTGACTAAATTGAGTGCCCAAACATCGAAATTTTTGAACAAAATTTTCACGAAATCATCCCATGAAATTGTAGACTATAAAAATATAATAAAAATAAATTTTTCCTTGTTAGATTTGTGGCCCCGAAACCATTGTTCTGACTAGGCCCAAGTTCAGACTGTTACAGAGTATTCGATGTTTTTCCCAATGGTTCAACGAAAAAGATGATGATATAAGAATGGAAATGATGATATAAATCAATTCAAGTATACATGATATGCTCGACAAGTAAGTCATATTTGATAATTCATATGAGATGTAAGTGAAACCTGATGAATACATATAGGAATTTCTGGGTTGTTATTGTAATATGTGTTGAATTAGATGGAGCTGATTTATATGTACTCATGCTTCTCTAATTATGAATTAATTGGTAAATCGTATATAGTACATACTAGTCATACGAGCTTACTAAGCCTTATAGCTTACTCTATTTATTTTTCATATTTTATAGTGAATTGAAAGCTCACTCGGGTTGGAAGTCATCATAGATTTCATCACACTATCCAAGAGTCAATTTGGCATTTTTGAACTCTTTGAAATATGGTAATATGGCATGTATAGGCTAGTTGATGATAGGCAATGTATAAGTTATTTTTTGCTATTAAAGCTTATATATATTGATGTGTTTCAGCCATGTGATTTAGCTTAACTTGGCTAAATATTTGATTATGTATATGTGTACTAAATATGGCATGTTTTGGCAAGTAGTTGATAGAATGAAGATATGCAAATGGTTTGAATACGTGATGGTTATATTTGGATTGAAAATGTTTGGTTAAGTATGGCATTTTTGTATGATTATAAGGTTGAGTTATAGACATATTATACATATATGTGTTTATTTGCTCATAAAGCATGTCAAACTGGTGATATATTTGGATGTGTAAATAATGATGTTTGAGTATTGATATGAATGATTGTGAAATGGTATCAAATGTGCCTTGAATGATATTGGTTGGTTGCTTATATGTACATAGATATGGTACCATTTGAGTTGTTGTAGGTATGTTTATTTTGGGTAAGAAAGGAGGCTTGTAACTAGCCTATTTTCGTCTACAAAGGTAGAGCACACGGGCATGTGGCTCAACCGCGTGTGACACATGGCCTTCGTACATGGCCGTGTGTCGTTGATGATGCTTTAAAAATCAAGTCAGTAAGTTACACGGCCTAGACCTACGGGAGTGTCTACTAGCTGTTTGTGGCACACAGCCTTGGCACATGGGCGTGTGTGACCATTTCGAATAGGCACACGGGCTAAACACACGAGCGTGTGGTTGGCCATGTGGCCAAGTTAGTATGTACCCCCTGTTTCCATACGGCCACGACATGAGCGTGTCTAGTGGCCGTGTGAAGAGTCCCTAATGCATGATAAAACCTTATATGCTCGTTTTAAGCATGTTATAAGTGTTAATGATTGATATTAAATGTAATTTGATGAATGTATATTATAAGTGACCAGAATTGCGTTATAAGTCTGGTAATGCCTCATAACCTATTCCGACGACGGATACGGGTTAGGGGTGTTACCTTTCGTCTCTCAGAACATTTTCCTTGGCTTATGTCTCTGTCATTGTCTAACTCACACTGTATTTCTCTCTTATACATCTTGATCATAAGAGGCCATCGCTCTTACTTGCCTCGATTGGTATCCTCTTAATCTGCACAAATATGCTTAGGCATGTTTGTTGCATCTGGTGCCCTAAGTGTAGTATTTTCGTCAATATACACTTGTACTTTTTTTCGAATAGATTGGTTAACAAAACAAATTCATTGATTATATAAATATACTTTGTATAATTGTACTCATCTGATTTTTGTACACAAAGCAAAATGGAAGTAAATGTTGCTTATTGGTTGTCTAAATGTTTAACTAATACTAAACGGTATTACGTGGTCAGATTGTAGTACAGAAAGACAACTTGTATTAGTAGACGAACCTAAATATGTCTTTAGTCTAATCGAAAATGAGCAAACCAATTAAAAGACTAATATGTTGTATATCAAGTCTAATTGATGAGATGTCTTGTCTTGGGCATTGGAGCGGATGACTCCCAGAAGATAGAGACATGGATGTGACTGACTAGACTAAAAGTACATAGGACATGATCCAAGCAAAATAGATCCTGAATCCGTTTATGGATTTATTCACTTGTGACATTCATAGTGTGGCATACCTAAATCCTCAGTGGATAGCTGACTATGTATGCGTGACTCATACACTTTTATGTAAGTAAAAGCCTGAGTTCAAATAGATAAGGAATTGAAAGCTGGTCTGTTGGGTGTACAACTTTTGTAATATATAGTGTCATTGACAATAGTAGAACTCATAGCCCAAAACATGGGTAAATGGTATCCTCTAATTGGCATTACATGGTTGATGAAAAGTAAACATGGTCATGAGTCATCCATCTTTGTGATGGATGACTTGATCACTATTTGATAGTGATTGACTTTTCATGAAGGAAGATTTGATGGTTATCATGAGATAAAATAGGATTATCTTGGGAGAATGAATATTATCCCAAAGTGATCAAGGATATCCTATTAGGTAACACACTTATGACAAGGTCATTAGACAAATACTGAGTAGTTGCTACACTTTTGAGACATGTTATACTTTTTGAGTCATTGTGATCTTTTGAAACTATTGGATATAATTTTCATGTCATAGGATTGTGAGTACTCACCTTTGTGTTTTTGTGATTTGAGCGTTGAGGCCCTAGGACAAGATGGAGAGATAAGGGAATGTTGAGATAAGCTCAATTCATCAAGACATACTAGTCTGTTGGAGAGTGTTTAGCTTAATGCTACACTTTTAGGACATGTTAGATGTAACAACCCTTTTTTAGTGCTTTCAAAAACAGTGGTTTTGGGACCACAATTTCGACAAACAAGTTAGTAAATATTATTAATTTAATATTTATAGGTATTTATTAAATTCATATTAAATTTTGGTTAAGAAATTTTAATGTTCAATTAGTTAATTAAGTAAAAAAGACTAAATTGTAAATGTTGCAAAATATAATTGTTCTTAATTAATTGTGTTAAATAGATATAGAGTCAAGGTTGGATGGTTTTAAATGGCAATTATGCCATAGCTTAGGATAGTGGACGATTTTGATGGTTAGTAGTGTGAAATTGATATGCGTGATATGAAGTAATAAAATTTATAATAATGATCGTACCAAAAACTAACTAATATCACGACTTTAAGGAAAGCGCACCTATCGAACAGTAGTATAGTTTAGCGGCAAGACCGAGTTATCGTACCCAAGGGAACCAAAAGTACTAGTACTAACTTCCTTTCTATTATCTAGCTTAAAAAAATAAAAGAGGTTTTTATGAAGACTTAAACTAATTCTAAAATTAAACTAAGAATGCACAAAAAAGTAAAGTGGGGAAAAGTTCTTTAGGAAAGACTGATTGATTGGACAATACTCAAGGGAGAATCCAGCTAGACTTCACTTGTTATCAATTCTTGAGCTAGATGATTTATTCACTTGACTTGATCCGTAGAGATCCCTAACTTATGTTAATACCTCCATCGAGGATAAGAACAACTAATCCTAGGTTGATTAACTGAAATCTCTTTCTAGTTAAAACCCCTAGTCTTGCATTAACTCGATCTATGGATCCTCTTATTAGGTTTGACCCTAATCCGGCAGATTTATGTCGCCCTATGTCTAGGGTTGCATGCAACTCTGCTTAATTATGCTAGATCTACTCTTAAACAGGGACTTTTGCTCCTCTGCATAAGCACATCAATTTCTTGAATTAATACCTAGGATTATTAAAACAAGAATTAAGGACACATAATTAAGAACAATTCAAGTATTTATCATTTAACTCAAGATAAAATAATAACAAGATCTGTCTTAAGTTTCATCCCCCTCAAGTATTTGGGGGAATTAGTTCATAATTAATAAAGAAGACATCTCAGAAGAAATAAGATAACAAAACATAAAGAACCCAAAAACCCCTGAAGGAATTTAGGGAGATCCTCTGTCTTGATGTAGAATTCAGCTTCTGGGATGAATCAATCAGCTTCCCTTGGAGTAATCCCTAGCTTCCACTCTCTGTGTTGGCAGAAATAAGGCGCTCCTTTGTGGGAGAAAGAGTACACCCTTAGAGTTGCCTCCTAGGGTCTTTATATAGAGCTTTGGGATGTCTTTCTTAGCCTCTAAGTATCCAAATTCGAGTGAAATTGCACTTCTGTAACACCCCTGACCCGGCCCAGACGTTATGGCCATGTCCGGTGTGCCACATCACCTAGACTATGCTACGCCGTCCTATGTACTAAGTCTGATGTTCGAGATTTTTGAAAAGTAATATTTGTTTTTCTTGAAATTCCCAATTTGATTACGATTCGACCTAATCTCTATCTCATTTGTGAATCGTTTCATTTTAGTCTTATCATCATTCTTAGTTTTTAGTAAAGTCAGGTTGTTTAAGAAAATATTGATTTAATTTTCAAAAACAGTGTATGTTCAAGTTTGAAATAAAACCGTAAAGAAATCCCAAATAACAGTTATAGCGGCCTTATTACAACCCATATCAAAGTAAAAACCAATACGAAATATTTAAGTTAAACCAAGAAAGTTCAGTCCTCGTGGCCACTCTGAATCCCTCCCAGCGTCTAAGTCACAATCTAGGGCTCACCTGCAAGGATGGAAAGAGAGGGGTGAGTTTGGGAAAACTCAGTGTGTGCAGAACCCATCCAAAGCCCAAATTGGCTCAAGCCCACTGGGCCTAAACCCTAACCAGTCTCAGTCAGATACTGGGCCAAAGCCCTATTCAGATAACAGATTGGCCCATAGGCCCATAACAGTACAGTACAGTAATGCAGTATAAATGCAAACCCAATTGGGGAGACTACTCAACCCACCAACCGCTACACACCACCCATACAAACCAACACACCATGTGGGGAATAACTCGACCCACCCAGCCCACACACCACCGTCGCAGCATGGCTGCTCAGATAAACAGTATACGAGGCAAAGCCCCTTTCAGAAACAGTACGAGGCATAGCCCCTTTTCAGTAACGTGGCTGTGCCACTCACACTTCCTCCATTATCAAAACCCAACCCATGCAATAGATATATATCATGGCATGCAATAACAGTAACAGTCATGTCAAACAGTATAGTCAATTTTAGCCCTAGGGGTATAACGGTAATTTTCTACCTAGGGACAAAACAGTAATTTCTTACCCTAAGGGTATTTCAGTAATTTTACTCCCATATTACAGATGTTATGCTTATTACAGTATTTATTAATCACACAGCTATACAGAAATTCAGTTACCTCAGTTTTTTTCAGTTTTAGCATTAAGGCCCTAAAACCCCTAATGAGCCCTATTACGCCGATTGGCCCATTAGGCCCATTTAGTCCCGATTTTACATTCGGTTATCTTGTTTTAACTATTTTCACATCTACAGTCCATAATATTACCTTTAAATCCAGTTTAACTCACATGGGCCCAAATCGCCCATTGGGCCCATATTTGGCCCACCGAGGCCCAACTTACCAAAAAGCCCAAAATTTAGCGGTCAACACGTCTAACAGTGCCGATTCCAAAACTAACCTTCTCCTTCCAACTTGAGAGCATTCGCATGCTCGCAAGCTCTCGAAATACCGAAACTTCGGCATTTCGGCTTTTCGGCTTTTACCGATTTGTGCATGGAAAGGTGTTCGAAACACACACCTGTTTTGCAGTTTCTCCTACGAGATCTCCTATGCGTTAATCCCTACAATCCAATACTTAACTGATTAGACCATATCAACACTTAATCTGAATCGAAAACTTACCCAAAACCTTACTTACACATTCGGCCAACACCCTTAATGGCCTTAATGTTCTTACCTTGACGATTTAGATCCCTTTAGATCTAGATCTGATGTTCCAAAGTCTTCAACCCCTTGCTTGATCACCTTTTCATCCAACTAACACACAAAAGAACAAAGAAAACGGCCTTTTATTTACCAAAAATCCAAAACGACACAACCATTAACTTTAGGGACTTTCGGCTTTTCCAAACATGAAATATCGAACAGATCTGAATGATTAAACACTTACCAATGATTTCTCTTCAGTTCCTATGCAGATCTGATGTAAATCTGACCCTTAAACGTCAGTAGAAACCTTATCTCTGAGATTTGTAATTTCGGCTATCTCCCTACAACTATGGTGATTTCGGCTTTTTAATAAGAGAAGAAGATGGCATTTTGGCTGTAGCTTTTGGGTGATGGTGTCGACAATGGTGTGATTAAAGGGAGTGTAGTAATCGGCCACAATAGGTGAAAGAAACAGAGGTGATTCGGCTTACAAGAAATCGGCAAGAAAGGAAGCAGTTTTCGGGATTTCTGGCACTTTGAGCAATCGGTTATGGTTGATTTTAAGAAGAATGGAAGCAAAAGAAAGAGTGGATCTATGCAAGATAGGTACTCGGCTAGGGAAGAGATCAAAGGGAAGAAGAAAAATGAAAAAAAACAATGGTGGAGATGGGGAAGGAGAAATCGGCTATGAATTCTCCAGGGAGGCAACTCTTGGCTTTTCTGACAGTAGAAGAGAGGGAAAAAAAAAACCCTAAGGTGGCTAACCCTAATTGTCATGACAACAAAAAGAAAATAATATAACCCTAGCATTCCCTCTAAAGCAATCGGCCCAAGTCCTTAAAGCCCCTTGCCGAAATTCACCTAAGTTAGGCTCATGCTTGAAAATTAAAAAGAACTCCACGCATACCTTGCAACTCGAACCCTTGTCCTTGATCATTCATTTAGGCGCCACTTTTTTAGGAGCTTAGTGGCACCACCTTGCCACTCAACCAAGGCTCCCTTTGTGACATCTTTTACACGGTTTTTCTTAAAAGCCCACTTAACCAAGTCCCCTTTCACTTGAAAATCCAACTTAATATTTCACCGGGTTTTGACTTAAGCTTGGACCTTCTATAGACCCATTAACACATGTACATACATTATCAACCTTTAGAACACCAAAATTTTAAAAATTTCACTAAAATTCACAAAACCCGAAAAATCCCGAAAATCAGGGCGTTACAACTTCCTCACGACAGGGACACGCCCGTGTGCCACGCCCATGTGGATCGATAAGAGGTTGTGTGTGGGCTTGTCGAAGGTGGCACGGCCGTGTGGCCGGGCCGTGCTTGTCGGGGCTAGGCCGTGTTGGACCTTAGATGGCACGACCGTGTGCCACGGTCATGTGGTGAACCCTTGGGCTGTGTCATTTTTGCACTTTGGCCCATTTTCTTGGTTTTCGGCCCGTTTTTCATTCTTTTCTCTTCCCTGTGCTCTCCTGAGTATAAAACATGAAATAGAAGAATTAAGAGCACCAATTCTCATAAATTTAATGATAATTCATCCAGAAATTAGGTTAAACATGAGGTAAAAATATGTATAATTTATCGTTTATCAGAAATATTAAAGATTTTAAAAGGGTAAAGTGGTAATTTGATAATTAAATAAAAATTAAATTAAAAATATGAAAAAAAGGAATTGTCATATTCCTCAATTAGATTAGCAAACTGAAAACACCATTTTTGAAGGGAGAACATTCGGCCAAGCTTAGTCTTTCATGCATGGTATGTGTTTAATTCCTATTTTTTCAATTTTTATGTTTTTGTGTAACTAGCTTACTTGAAACCTTTAGAAATTATAGGGGACACACGACCATGTCACATGGGCGTGTGTCACACACGGCTGAGACACACGCCCATGTGGACAAGAAAATGACCACTTCTGTAACAGCCCGGATTAGGGGCTAAACGGAATAGTGGTTTCAAAACCATGAATCCGAAGTCTAAAATATTTTTTTTGATTGAGTTTTGATGGTTATTGGGTGCTTGAATAATTATGTGAAATTTTGGGGCATGAATTTTATTGTTTGCATGTCCAATTTGATAGGTTGGACTAAATTGCAATAGGTGAAAAATATGGGTTTTAATCCATAGAGGTACTTGATTGAATTGGAATTTTAAATTAGAGGTCCTTATATGGTAATTAGGTCATTTTAACTTGGTTTGGACAAAAATGCCCAAGGAAGGATGGAACATCAAAGGTTTTTAATAAAGGGCATGTTGGTCATTAATTAATAAAAGAAATAAAAAGGGAAAATATGCCAAAATTTTGTCCATCTTTCTTCCTTCTTGGCCGAAATTATCAATAAGCCATAGCTAGGGTTTCTTTCATCTTTCAAGCTTGATTGTAAATATCTCCTAGCCCTGTTTTTAATGTTCTTTGTATTTTTGAAATCCTCGTAACTTGCTCTAGCTATTTCAGCCACTATTTCAAGTTAGGATTGATGTTTAAAATTTTACCCATGAATGAAATGCATTTATTTTGATGGCTAGTGATAGAATTTGAAAGTTTAAAGTGTGATGAACAACTTCTACTTGGTAATTTTTGGTGAAAATTGTAAAAAGGACCTAATTGTAAAAGGTGAAATATTATGTGCATAAATTGTGAAATGATGGAAATTGGGGGTTGCTATAAGAGGAAAGTGATTCGGCTAGGCTTGAAGTGTATGAAAATTTAATGAAAATCATAAATCGAGCCTAGGGACTAAAGTGTTAAATTGAGAAAGTTAGGGGTCAAATTGTAAAATTTGCTATAGGAAGATTTTGGGCTGTTTTGAATAGTGTAATTATTAAAAGAGCTAAATGTGTCATTATAGATCATGAAGATTGAGGAATCGACCTTGACCGAGGCAAGGGCAAGGTTACGGACTAAATTGCAAATTATCAGTTTTTGTTATCAAGGTAAGTTTATATGTAAATAATACATCAATTTTAATTTCATAATAAAAATTTGTTGTATGCCATGGATAATGTTAGATGACTTCTATGATTTTGAGAATTATGGAAATTTGGAGTTCTCAATTGAACCTTCGAAAAACGAAAGATACGGATAATGTGTAGCTAGGTCACATGTGTGGTTCCGAGGGTAGGACACCATGTGTACAAGAGAGCTACGAGATACTATGTGGTAGCTAGGTCCAATGTGTAATACGATATGCATACCATGTGTACAAGAGAGCTATAAGATAATAATTTCATAAGTAGTTAGGTCGCATGCGTAATATTGGGTGTATACCATGTGTACACGAGAGCTACGAGTTAAAAATAGCTAGGTCTCATGTATGTTACCGAGGGTACATCATGTAGACACGAGAGCTATGTTATATGTAGCTAGGTTACATATGTGATTCCGAGTGTTGGACACCATGTAGACACAAGAGCTATGGGATTTAATGGCTAGGTCACATGGGTGATATTGAGAGTTCACCATGTGTACACGAGAGCCAGATTTTGTGTTAGTGGAGCTATATGCTAAAACCATAGAGTATCGAATGTTATTCTGAAAGGTTCAACTGGAAAGTTTACTAAAAGACACTTTTGTGGTTATGTGGTGTGTAAGTGCAGGTGTATTTATGAGCTAGTGAAAATGTGGGCAAGTGTAAATGTGTGCATGGGTGTATGTGAACTTAGGTTTATGTAAATGATGTGTTTGGTATGTATATGAAATTGGTAAGTTTAGGTGGTAAGTTGATTTGTGATGGTATGTTTTTTGGTTATTAAGAGAGTTGGTATGATGTTAATTATTTGCATATAGACATACTAAGCTTCTTAAAGAGTAGTCAAACCAGCTCGGAGATCGGGAATGTAATAGCCCGATTTTGACCCTAATCGGAATGGTGGTTTCAGAACCATGAATCTGAGTCAGAAAAATATTTAAATACTATTTTCTGTGCTTAGAATGCATGAATTTGCTTGTGTGAAAGTTTTGTTTAAAAATTTTATCATTTAGATGTCGATTTGATGAAAAGGGTTTAATCGCGTAAAAATGAAAACTGATTGGTAAATTATTAAAGTGACAAAATTGCTTTGTTCTTTAAACATGGGGTCTTTATGTTGCAATTTGACCATGAATAATAGTGATGGACAGTTTTAATGCTTATATTATAAGGTTTTATATTTTGTTAATAAGGTTAATTTAGTAAAATGTTTAATAACATATATTAAATAAAACATAAAATAAAAGTTATCATGCATTTTTTTTTGTTCATCAAAGCCGAAACTAGAAAAAAGAAAAGGGAAAGAAAGACTAAGCATATTCGGCCATTGTTGAGTCAAAATTCAAGGTATTTTTTAGCTCAGTTTTTGATAATTTTTACATTTTTGAGATCGTTGCTTTGAATATTCTAAGACCCATGTTTGAATTTGTGAATTTGATGATATATTCATGAGTTGCCATTGTTGATAGCTTCATAGATTTTGTGTTTAATGATAGAAAATAAAAGGTATGTGCTAGATTAACAAATTTTGTAATAGAAGTTTTGATGAAATTGGGTATTTAGGGTTAAATTGTAAAAATATTAAATTGAGGGGCTAGATTGTGAAATTAGTGAACTTTGGTGGCTTGTATAAGCATGGTGAATATTCAGGTCTAGCATTGTCTGAGCAAAATTTTGCATGCTTTGTATTTTGTGCAAGTTGGATTAAATTGTAAAAGTGTAAAATGCTAAGGGTAAAAGGGTAATTTGCCCATTTATGTGTTTAGGGATTAAATTGAATGAAATCGTATTTGAATGAGCTCAATTTGAAATGTATAGATCAAGAAACAAAAAGATCGGACTTGGATCGGGGGAAAGCAAAAATTGTCGAATAGTCGAAATATACTGTCCGTCGATATCCGAGGTAAGTTATTAAGCAAATAATTGTCGTTGATTTAATTAAATACAATTTGTGTGTGTGTGTGTGTGTGTGTGTGTGTGTGTGTGTGTGCTGAATTGAAATGTATAAATGCTGGTGTTGTTGAATGTAAATAGAAATGGGTAGGTATAAATTGATGTATATTGAGTAATTGAATTTGAGCACTGAGTGTGCGAGTACAGATAGTTATGGAAGTGAAATTTGCACTAAGTGTGCAAGCTTGACTATTGAGCACTAAGTGTGCGAACTCAATATATATTTTCGAATGATTATTAGCACTAAGTGTGCGATTTTATGGAGATATTGGGAATAGTAGAATGAGTTAATGTTTCGAATTTCTTGGGATGTAACTAGGATATATATATATACGAGTTTGAATTTGTGCAGGTGAGTATCGAACCTATGTGGTGGATATTATTGAGTTTAAAAATGTGTAGTTTATAGTAGTAAAGATGAATTCCATGGTATATGTTCGATTCAAATGAATGAAAGGATACGTTGAAATATTTAAAATACCATGTTAATGTATAAGAAATGCTAAGGGATATTAGGCCATTTGTGAGTAGGTAACGGTATATGTGTTAAAATAGCTTTGTAAATGAATCTAATGATAATTTGAACAAGTTGGCATTGTTACTGGATGATAGATGGTGTTGTGTATTGAAAAGTCTGGAGGAATAGGTGGCCATAGCATAAATTCGGTTAACTAAAATTTTCTTTACTATTAATGTTATTTAATTATTTATTTTGCTTATGACTTACTAAGCTGTGAAAGCTTACTTTGTGTGTTTATGCTTGCTCTTTATGATTTAGATTTTGGAGACTGTTACATGCTCGGGGATCGTCAGTGAAGCTCGTCACACAATCGTCTTTATTTTGGTACTTTTGAAAATTTAAGTTTGAACTTGTGGCATGTATAGACTAGTATGTTTTGGTTTGAATTTGAGTTATGTGTTTAATGTACCATGCGAAAATGGCCAAATTGATTTATAAGTTGATGTTATTTTGAGCCATGTTTTGAGTGTGCTATGTTTAAATAAAGGTTGATGATTTTGTTTGTGGTTTGAACATGTTTTGAAAGTTAAATGCTCGTCATGGATTCATGGAATATTCATGTTAAGTTTGATGTTAATAACTTGAGATGTGGTTGAGTAAATTAGTGAAAATGCAAAATTTGTTATAGTATAGATGGTGAATTTGTTTATATGATATAATCTTCTGCTTTTGATTAAATCATTGATGCATTTAGTTCTTAATGATTCGGCCTTGGTACAAGTATATTTAAGAAAATTTAGGTAATGAAATTTGATCATTTGGTATTCGGCAATTGGGATTAATATGAGGTATGAAATTTGGTTAACATATAGTTTTGGTTATATGTGAGTTTTCATATGTGCTATATGGATGACTTAGTTGCAAATAAACGTATTAGTAACATGAATGGTTTTAGCCTTGTTTTATAAAACAAAGTGCATGTTATAAGTTTTCTAGTAATAACGATTTCATTAGATTGTTAGGTTCAACTAAAGTGTGATAAATTAGATTTAAGTATGTTCGTGTATGCCTAAAGTTAAAGTTTCAAAACTTGACCAAATGAATAGTGATTAAAGATTTTATTTTTTATATATATGTGTCATGATTGTTTATGGCAATTTAAAATTACAATGATTTTATGTACTTAGTATGTGTATTTTCTTATGATCCATATTAGAAAAAAAATTGATAAAATCCTTTATGATGTTGTTGTGTTCGTTTGGTGATACATGGTAACCCCTCCGACGACGGGTACGGGTTAAGGGTGTCACAGGGAAGCGTCGGAGGATCACCCCCACTATCCACAACGTTCTTTTGGTATTGTAATATGAATTCTTTTGAAACTATGGCATGTATAAGGACTTAGTAGTGTTGTAAGTGTCATGTTGGTTTGGCTATATTGTGGCAATTATCATTTGATAAGTTATTTTGTAATTAAGGCCGTTTGATATGGCCAATAATGATATTAGTTTTTACATATATCCTTATGAGGTATTTCATGGAATGCTTGGTGTGCTTGTGTGTGGATGAATTGAAATGGATGATTGATGGTTGAATTGGTCATTTGGATGTCTAAAAATGTGTATGGTGTGTGGTGTTAAAAATGGTAAAGTTTGTATGTGTTTTGGGGCAAAAGATGGCTTGGAAAATAGCCTAACTTTGGACCACATGACCAGCCACCACGGCCATATGTGTAGGGCGTATGAACCTTGCATGGAATTTTTGGAGAATAAGGACGTCACACGGCCTGGTCACACGAGCATGTCCCGTGGCCGTATGACCAAATTTGCATGTTGACGTCATAAACAGAATACCCAGTTTTTCACACAGGGTGAGAGCACGGGCATGTTGAGGCCGTGTGAAGGACACGGGCCAATGACACGGGTGTGTGCTCAGCTATGTGAAAACCCCTATGGGTTCGAAATGAAAAATAATTTTCCAATAATTCAATACAGGTAGGGGACACAGGCGTGTGTGACCACACGGCCTGCCCACACGGGCATGTCCCTCTCTCAGTGTGCCTTGTTTTTAGCCAAATTTTCTAAAATTTTTCTAAGTTCTCGATTTGGTCCAGGACCACTCCCAAACTATGTTTTAGGCCCCGTAGGCCTATTTTAAGGATCGTATGATATATTATGCAAAGGTTTTAAATTGGGATGAAATTTTATGGCTCAATTTTGTATGATTGGTTGTGTTATTGTGCGATAATGCCTCGTACTCGGTTCCAACGTCGAACTCGGGTAAGGGGTGTTACAACTTCCAAGCCATTTCTTTCACCCCTTTCAAGCATAAACCTACAAGAAATTTGTACATGTATACAAGGCCTTTAAACATAATCAAATTATGCAAAGAATGACTAATTTCCATACCAAGTGTTCATACAACCAATATGCCAAAAGGCACCTCAATCATCAAGCATCAAACTTATATATATACATGAGCATATTTGTTCAAACCTTAACCATACATACCTAATTAATCTCAATACTATTTCCACGCTATATCAAAAATAATCTTACCACATTTGACCACATTTATACCATTTACCAATTGACTTGTTTCCATACCAATACATAACACAATTGACACAAACCAACCTTACCATATTAGGCATACCATATTTCAATCATGCACATCTATACAAGACTTTTCCAAAACATACCATGTCTTGGCCATACTGAGATCGATACAACATATACCAAATTTGGTTATTTCTAAACATGTATCAAATTGACCATATTAACCATAACCAATAAAATATCAATAGTACCTTAAGTACCTCAAATTCAAGGCAACATTTCGTGCCATAATTATCAACCAAAATGACATTCATATATCAGACTCATCAATTAAACATTAGACATAACCCACCTATACATGCCATTATAACCTTAACCAAGACATCAAAATCTACTGATATAATCGCTGGATAGTGTGGTAGATCTCTGATGAGCTTCCAACCCGATCGAGCTTTCGATAATTTGTAAAGTAAGGGATAAATAACTACGTAAGCAATGAATGCTTAGTAAGCTCGTACAAACTTTAAACATAATTCCAATTCAATAATAAACTTGATATGATAAATACAAAGCTATACCAATACTTCAAGATTCATCAACTACATAACCACCAACTCATAAATGAGTAAGTCTATCAACATCATATATATATATATTCATTCCTAACATAATAAGATTTTATAAAACATTTTACACCATCATTAACCTTTTCATCAAACTACGAATAACTTTCTTTATTTACCTTCCAATCCATTTACTAAACATAAAATTAAACAACATCATCAATTAACTAATTAGTATATTTATTCGTAACATAGGTAAGTTCAACCATAACATATGTAATTTCTCATATATAAGTACATTATTCAACTCATCAATCCCTTTTCATCATATCACATTTCAATTATGAACTTACCGTTTCATTAGTATAATACCAAACATAAGCATATACATCAATCACAATCTCAAGCTTGACATAAGCCTAATTACCATCATCAATACACAAGTTAGTGCATTTATGTATATAACTCATTTGGGGTCAATCACATGATAAACCATTTTATAAGAAATTACACCTTTTGAATCTTACCACCTTTTCATGAACATAAGCATATTTCCATTTAACCAATTACCATGTCAATGTATATCACTAATATTCAACATGATCTAATGCAACCAAAAGCTTAGCACAAACCTAAGCATTATCCATAATCTTAACTGATGAATTCATTTATGTTCAGGTCAATATTTAATAAATAACAAAACTTCCAAATTCATTAAACAAATTAACTTACCGAGATTTTTCATACGAGGAACGAATTACGGGTAAGAGTACATCGTCAACAGAAGCTCATAACAGCTGGTCCTCCCAAACACGCCAACATAAGCTTGTAAGAGCTGAACAGAAGCTCGTAAGAGCTTATCCACCCGAATCACGCCAAACAAAAAGAAAAACACGAGAGTTTGCAAAAAATGTTAAACCCCGATTTACTTGGGTAAAATGCCAATATCTCCCTCCAGTACCATCTCCACTCTAAACCCCCATCATACACCAAATCACGAATGTAATCAAGTCCCGCGTTTAATCCAAACTAAGTATTAAATTTGATAATATATTTCCAATAATAATTCAATTCCAAAAATAGAACATATATATAATACTAATCATCAATTTATACAAATGTTAAATTTTAACCGTACGAACTTACTTAGCTAAATTGCAAAAATGTTAAAGTACAAGGGGATTTTGGTAATTTTCCATTCTCCTAGATTTTCGACTCGACATTGATCTAAATTAATAATTTAATTAAATTTATTAATTCAGAAAATAAAACAATTTATTTTATGAAATTTATTTTTTACATTTTTACAAAATAACACCTAAATTTTACTTTTATTCAATTTAGTCCATGAGCCTAAAACGTGCAAATTAACCATTTTTAATGCAAACCCATGCTGGCCAAATATTCATGGCATTCATTACAGACTATATTTGCAATAATTTCACAACAAACCCTTGTATTTTTACTATTTTAACAACTTAGTCCCTAATAAAAAATTATCAAAAATCCATTAACAAAATACTTTTAAATACCAATCAACATTTAAAATTCATAATTTAACATAAAAACCACTAGATTCATCAATGGAAACATTCAAAATCTTTAATAGTTTCAAAATCAAAGGTACGGGTTAGCTAGACCTAGTTGCAACGATCTCAAAAACATAAAAATTACAAGAAACGGATAAGAATTAAACTCACATGCAAGAGTATAAAGTGGCCAAACCTCCAAGTTAAGCTCCCATGGTGTTTCGGCAATTAAAAATAGCAATATGAAGAGAAAATGTCTTTTTCTTCTTTTAATTTTGTTTTAATTTCAACAAATTTACAATTATGTCATTATCATTAAATTTTCTTTCATTTTTAACTCTAATTACCGTCCCACTCATTATTTATGGCTTAATTAACACTTAAGCCCTTCCTTATTTATTAATTAAACAATCTAATCCCCTAAATGTATTAATTAACAAATTTTGCACCTTTTTCAATTTGGTCCTATTCTCTTAATTAACTAACTAAACATTAATATTTCTTAACCAAAATTTAATACGACTATAATTACTCTATAAATATTCTAAAAATAATATTTACGAGTTGACACGATGAAATTTATTGTCCCAAAACCACTGTTTCCATCACCACTAAAAATCAGGCTATTACAAGGCCGTTTCGGCCGGGTTTGGGATGCCACGCTCCTCTTAATAAAAAATTCATCTTTGAAACTTATTAGAATTGAAAAGCAATGGATATTGTTGTCTCATGGTTTCCTCGCTTTCCCAAGTGACGTCTTCGACTCTATGGTTACACCAAAGCACTTTTATCAATTAGTAACATGAAATTTTTTTAATGGCTATAACATTTTGGTGTAAAATGGATAACAAAAAATAGTTTAGGTACCACTTATGACAAAAAAAGGTTTTAACTTGGAAAAAGAGTACAGCTTAGGTATATTTTGTAGGTTAAGCCCTCTTTAAAATAGATTTAATGGTTTGACTAACGGTTGGACTAACGAAGACACCAACTTGGGAAAAAAATAGTTTAGGTACCACCTGTGATTAAAAAAAAAGTTTAAGTATCAAGTTGGGAAAAACAATATAGTTTAAATATCCATTTATGGATTTCAACTTATTTTTAAATAAACAAAGTCTTTTCATTGAAGTTCTTAAGTCAATATTGTTATATTTTACTTAGGGTGAGTTTGGATGGGCGGTGCATTTGCCTGCAATTAGTGTAAAAACAACGATGACGATAATATTAGATATTATAGCGTGAGACAAAAAGTAAGTTAAATACACCGTCCCATCCATCTAAACCCACCCTTAAAAGTATAACAATTTTATTTTTTTCACATTTGATGAAAGTAAACCTTCTGCAAAGGGAAGGATAATTTAATTTTCTAATAAAAGGGGGATATTAAAAAAAAAAAAAGAGAGTTGGAAAATGATCTCAATGTTAAAAACATTAACCCCTTTGAAATTAATCGGTCCACATTTGTTAAACATTCATTGTTGAATGTATCTTGTTCATAATTAGAGGTGTACATGGGCCAGGTGGCCTGGCTTGGCCCGGCCGAAGGCCCGACCGAAATGTGGAAGGATTTGGGCAAAAATATAGGCCCGAAAAATGGGCTTGGACAAAAAATAAGGCCCATTTAAAAAATGGGCCGGGCCTCGGGTAAGGTATTTTTCGCCCAGGCCCGGCCCGAATTCACTAAAGGAGAAAAAAATCTACTTTTTTTTTATTTTTGAATGTTATTTTCTTGTTGTTTTCTCCCTATTTTGCTACCATTGTAACACCCCAAACCCAGCCTGGACGTTACGGCCAAGTCTGATATGTCACATTGAAGTGTTTTTCGAAAACCGTGTTTTCATTGAAAACACTTCTTAATGTTTTAAAAAAAAACTCTTACCGTTAAGCTTGTATAAAACCTTAGCTTTGTGTTTGTTTATTGTTCCAAAATGTGATTTCATTGTAAAAAAACAAAACATAACAACTTTGTAAAATCTAATTGAAAATTTTGAAAGCTTGAAAACCTTTATAGTTGCGAAAACATGTTAGGTTGAAAGACAGTTTAAGTACCGGAAGGTTAGACCTTCTTTGTGATGACTTAAAGTGAATGGAAGCTAGGCACCAGGTAGGATTCCAGAAAAGAGAAGGAGAGTCGAATAGACTGCTTAAGTACCAAGCTCTTCTTGGATCCACTCCTAGACATGCACACTACCATTGCCACACTTTAACTATTTGAAATATTTATCTACAAGATCATTTAAAATTGCGGAAGCTTTGCTTGGTTATCGTGTTATTTTGAAAACAAGTAACTTTTATAAAAATCACGTCTTAAAATCATTTATTTTCAACTCGATTTAAATAATATCCTACGTAAGCTAAAACCAATTTAAATAAGTAAAGAATAAAAACCCAAAATAAAAATAATTAAAGAGGCCCTTTTTACAACCCAAAACAAGAAATAAATAATTAAATCTAACTTCAAATAGGTAACTTAATTAGAAATCCAATAGTCCAGTCTATGTGGCCACTCTGAATCCCTCCCAGCTCCAAGTCTACCAATCTAAGGCTCACCTGCAAGGATGGAAGGAAAAAGGGTGAGTTTGGAAAACTCAGTGTGCAACAAGCCACCTACAGAGCCCAAATCAATATCAGCATACTAGGCTTAAGCCCCCAAATCAGTCTCAACATATAACTGGGCTGAAGCTCTTTTCAAATATCGGTTGCTGATCTTTAGCCCTTTTTCATAAATCAATTCACTGGGCCGAAGCCTTTTCTGTAAACGGTATGGCCCAAAGGCCCATTTTAACAACACATATAATATCAGTGTATGTGTGCAAAGTCCATTTCAATATCACATGTAATGTCAATGTATGTATGCAAAGCCCAGTTGGGGAGACTACTCAACCCACCATCCGCTACTTTCCACCCGTACCAACCAAGCTCTCCATGTGGGGAATAACTCAACCCACCCAACCAAACTCTCCACTGGCAGAATAGCTGCTTTATCATATAACTGGAGGCCAAGCCTCTTTTAATAACTGGGGCAAAAGCCCTTTTCGGTAAAGTGGGGCAAAGCCCTTTATCACTTCCTCCATCATATAATAACCCAACCCATGTATTTAATGAGTAAAACATGGCATATCGTATACATGTCATAGCATATCATGTGCATATCATGTCATAGCATGTAAAATAACAATATCATAATCATCATATTCAGAATGAAACCTTAGGGGTATAATAGACATTTTTCACCTAGGGCAAAATAGACTTTTTCATGTTTTAAGGGTAATTACGTAATTTTAACACTTATTAGGGTTTTCCATGCTTATTCATCAATTCCAAATGTTTAAACAGCAATTTTAGCCTATTTTAGTACAATCGAGTTATGGGCCAAAAACCCCTAATAGGCCCTATGTAGCTAGTTCAGTCGTCTAAGCCCACTTAGTTCAAATCCTACAATTAACTACTAATTTAACCAGTTTTAAGCCTATAGTCTATTAAGAAATGTCTATTGCCCATTTTTACCTATATGGGCCCGTAAGCCCATTGGGCCCAATTTCAGCCCATCGAGGCCCAACTTACCATCGTGCATAAAATCGTGCCCTTACCTATTCTATCGATCCAATCATCGATCTTATCGTATGTATCACGGCTCAAACCATTCACAAAACCACAAGTTCAAAATGCCGAAGTTTAGGCATTTTGGCTTTTCAGCAAATATTAATCTAAGCTACTATGAGGTTCATTACACACTTGCTTGCAACGAACGATGACTATATCCGATCCAAGTCAATCCTACATTCGATTACTAAAACATTAGACCACGAATCAATGATAACTAAATTTAACATACTCTTACCATATTCGGGCATCCATGAACAAGGCCCTAAATCCTTACCTTTGCTGAAGTTGATATCCAAATCTGGATCCGAACGCTCCACTGATCCAAGCCCTTAGTCAGCAGCCTTTAACCCTTACAAGTACAAAGTAAAATAATTGGTAACAGCCCCTTAAAGCCTTAGGCGCTATTTCGACAGCCTCCCTAAACACATAGGGATTCCAACTTTTCCAAATCCCAAAAATAAGAATAGATCACAGTCAAGTCATTCATATCACCAACTTATATCCACGGTCAAACTAGCCCAATCATCACACAAGTTAGTCATTTACCCACGAGGTGCAAAACAGTCATTTAACACCCTAGGGGAAAAACGGTAATTTTGCCCCATAGAGGTGTCTCGGTAATTCTACCCTACAGGGGTATTTCGGTAAATTTACAAATCGAGGGTAAAATAGTTATTTTTACAAATCAGGGGTAAAATAGTAATTTTACAAATTAGGGGTAAAACGGTAATTTTACAAATCATGGGTAAAATGGTAATTTCACAAATTAGGGGTGAAATGGTAATTTTACAAATTAAGGGTAAAATAGTAATTTTACAAATTAGGGGTAAAATAGTAATTTTACAAATTAGGGGTAAAACGGTAATTTTACAAATCATGGGTAAAATGGTAATTTCACAAATTAGGGGTGAAATGGTAATTTTATAAATTAAGGGTAAAATAGTAATTTTACAAATTAGGGGTAAAAATGGTAATTTTACAAATTAAGGGTAAAATGGTAATTTTACAAACTAAGGGTAAAACGGTAATTTTACAAATCATGGGTAAAATGGTAATTTTACAAATTAGGGGTAAAATGGTAATTTTATAAATCAATGGTATGTTCGTCATTTTACAAATCGAGGGTACTTCTGTCATTGTACAAATCAAGGGTAATTCGATAATTTTATAAATCGGGATATTTCTTGTAATTTTGCAAATCGAGTGTAATTCGGTAATTTTGTAAACCAAGGTATTTCAGTAATTTTGTAAACCAAGGGTATTTTAGTAACTTTGTAAACTAAAGCATTTCTAAACAGAGATAACAATGCGAATGGGCCTCGGGCCCATTCTCGGCCCAAATGGGCCCACACGCTCGTGTGGCCCTTTTAGCCTAGATCTAGCCACAGATATGAGATTCACCTAATCTAGCCCAATATTTACTATACAATCAAACAACTTATCCAATTGGGCCCGCAGGCCCATTGGGCCCACATGGCCTCTTCAGCCCATCGCAGCCCGAAGTAGCCGTCCTACCGCTAGAGCAGTGAGAAATACACACCTGATAGGAGACTGAAGTTAATCCGCGCTCCAAACACTCTTAGCTGATGCCCAACCCAAACAGGCACGCCATAAAGCGAAAGGGATCAGCCAAGAAGGCTGTGCCTACTCTCCTCCTAGTTTGCTCTATTTAAAGCTAGCTCCTCACCTGCTCTCATGTTAGCTTTCCGATGTGGGATTCTCCATCAATCCCCCCAAAATTAAAGCGTTAGCAAAATAATCAACCTTTGCGTGCAACGGGATTCAAACCAAAGTCCTCTCAGTAACCCTGTCAAGCCATCACCACTCGGACATAAGCTCCTTTGTGTCATAAGCCCAACACATTTAACTTTAAAGCTCACCTACTTGCTTCCAGATTTATTTAAAAGAAAAACCAAAATAAATTGCAAGAGACAAGACTTGAACCTTGGACCCTTTGCTTCCTTGTCCCCTAAGTGGCGCTACTTTGCCACTACACCACATTCCTTTTTGTGTCTTATTCCACACATAATTCCTTACAACTCCTCTTTTCCAAGTCCTCTATTCCTTAAGTCCAAAAATCCAAGAATTCTCCGGGTTTTTAACCAACACTTGGGCCTTCTATAGGCCCAATAACACACTCCAAACACGAATTACACATCTATATATCAAAATTTCAACATTACACCAAATATCACAAAAATCTCGGAATCCCAGAAATTAGCCCAAGACTTTTCCCCACACTATGAATCCTTCGCAGTTCACTAAAATACCACATTAACCCATTAATAATAACCTTCCATAACAGAATTCAACACATCAATAATTTTATTTCGAACTATCTCACACCCACACCCAAGCCCAAGGCCCAATACTTCTAGGCCCAAATTCAGGGTGTTACAACTCTACCCTCCTTAAAGAAATTTTGTCCTCGAAATTTTAAACTATCAACTAACCGTATTACTCAAGTCCAACCACTATGCTTCTGCTGCGCACTCTGATCCAAATAATTTTAGTACGACCCAGAACATCTAATTACTGAAATAAACATTAACACTAGCGCACACAATTCGTAACCAAACATCACACATTCCTAACTAGAATATGCTTTGCAATCAAGAGCTCGATGTTCGAGGGACCCACATAAAAAGCACGCTCTTTTCTCCCTATCGCATTCACCCAGATGACGTCTATTGCAGTTGTTGCAAACCGGAGGTCTTAGTCGTGCCCTAGCAAGTTTCACTGAACGAGACTCTGTCCTTTGCGAACTAGGATCCTTCCTCTTCTTACACTCCAAGCACCCTGCTTGAAGCATTTCCCTAATTTCCTTAATTTTGGTATCCAAAACTTCTTCAACCACTTTCCTTACTAGCTCGACCAGTGCCTCAGTACCAGGCTCTGAGTTACTGCTACCCGAAATTGGCAAACTTTGCTTACCCTCAGAATCCATATCAATACTCTACATTACCAGTACACATATCAAATAACTACAGAGTTCTCAAAAATTTCTACTATTTATTTATATGTCTTATGCAGAGATAGTATTTTAAAGCTTTTATTTTATTCAAGGTCATATCATAGCTACAGTCTCAAACTTTTAGTTTCTCTACAGTTTCAGTCTCTACAATTTTTCAGTATTACTCTATCTACAGTATCATAGAAAAGTCTCAAGTCTATTTACAGTACAGTTCAGTACATTATAGAATATAAAGCAAAAATACTTACAGACTTGGTGCCGGGGATTCAGTGTGCCACATCTCAATTTATCAGATTCTAGAAAAACTCAGAAAGATTCAAGCCTTTTAAAATCAATTTCTCAAAACATGTTAATTTTAGAGAAAACAAGTTTGAACCAATCTCTTTTAAACGAAATTTTCCAAAAATCAAATTTTTCCAAAAGTACCCTTCCTTGGACTTAACCTTAAAAGTTCCCAAATTTTTTTTTTTAAATTATTTATTTATAAAAAGAAAATCTTATAAACAATTTCGAAAACAAATTCTTAAAGCGACTTTCAGAAATCTTTGTTTTACCCTCTAAAAACTTCTGTGTTTAGACCCGTTCCACAGCCGAGTTGTTGCAACCGGGCTCTGATACCACTAAATGTAACACCCCAAACCCAGCCTGGACGTTACGGCCAAGTCTGATGTGTCACATTGAAGTGTTTTTCGAAAATCATGTTTTCATTGAAAACACTTCTTAATGTTTTAAAAAAAAAAAAAAACTCTTATATTTAAGCTTGTATAAAACCTTAGCTTTGTGTTTGTTTATTGTTCCAAAATGTGATTTCATTGTAAAAAAACAAAACATAACAACTTTGTAAAATCTAATTGAAAATTTCAAAAGCTTGAAAACCTTTATAGTTGCGAAAACATGTTAGGTTGAAAGACAGTTTAAGTACCGGAAGGTTAGACCTTCTTTGTGATGACTTAAAGTGAATGGAAGCTAGGCACCAGGTAGGATTCCAGAAAAGAGGAGGTGAGTCGAATAGACTGCTTAAGTACCAAGCTCTTCTTGGATCCACTCCTAGACATGCACACTACCATTGCCACACTTTAACTATTTGAAATATTTATCTACAAGATCATTTAAAATTGCGGAAGCTTTGCTTGGTTATCGTGTTATTTTGAAAACAAGTAACTTTTATAAAAATCACGTCTTAAAATCATTTATTTTCAACTCGATTTAAATAATATCCTACGTAAGCTAAAACCAATTTAAATAAGTAAAGAATAAAAACCCAAAATAAAAATAATTAAAGAGGCCCTTTTTACAACCCAAAACCAGAAATAAATAATTAAATCTAACTTCAAATAGGTAACTTAATTAGAAATCCAATAGTCCAGTCTATGTAGCCACTCTGAATCCCTCCCAGCTCCAAGTCCACCAATCTAAGGCTTACCTGCAAGGATGGAAGGAAAAAGGGTGAGTTTGGAAAACTCAGTGTGCAACAAGCCACCTATAGAGCCCAAATCAATATCAGCATACTAGGCTTAAGCCCCCAAATCAGTCTCAACATATAACTGGGCCGAAGCCCTTTTCAAATATCGGTTGCTGATCCTTAGCCCTTTTTCATAAATCAATTCACTGGGCCAAAGCCTTTTCTGTAAACGGTATGGCCCAAAGGCCCATTTTAACAACATATATAATATCAGTGTATGTGTGCAAAGCCCATTTCAATATCACATGTAATGTCAATGTATGTATGCAAAGCCCAGTTGGGGAGACTACTCAACCCACCATCCGCTACTCTCCACCCGTACCAACCAAGCTCTCCATGTGGGGAATAACTCAACCCACCCAACCAAACTCTCCACTAGCAGAATAGCTGCTTTATCATATAACTGGAGGCCAAGCCTCTTTTAATAACTGGGGCAAAAGCCCTTTTCGGTAAAGTGGGGCAAAGCCCTTTATCACTTCCTCCATCATATAATAACCCAACCCATGTATTTAATGAGTAAAACATGGCATATCGTATACATGTCATAGCATATCATGTACATATCATGTGCATATCATGTCATAGCATGTAAAATAACAATATCATAATCATCATATTCAGAATGAAACCTTAGGGGTATAATAGACATTTTTCACCTAGGGCAAAATAGACTTTTTCATGTTTTAAGGGTAATTACGTAATTTTAACACTTATTAGGATTTTCCATGCTTATTCATCAATTCCAAATGTTTAAACAACAATTTTAGCCTATTTTAGTACAACCGAGTTATGGGCCAAAAACCCCTAATGGGCCCTATGTAGCTAGTTCAGTCGTCTAAGCCCACTTAGTTCAAATCCTACAATTAACTACTAATTTAACCAGTTTTAAGCCTATAGTCTATTAAGAAATGTCTATTGCCCATTTTTACCTATATGGGCCCGTAAGCCCATTGGGCCCAATTTCAGCCCATCGAGGCCCAACTTACCATCATGCACAAAATCGTGCCCTTACCTGTTCTATCGATCCAATCACCGATCTTGTCGTATGTATCACGGCTCAAACCATTCACAAAACCACAAGTTCGAAATGCCGAAGTTTAGGCATTTTGGCTTTTCAGCAAATATTAATCTAAGCTACTATGAGGTTCATTACACACTTGCTTGCAACGAACGATGACTATATCCGATCCAAGTCAATCCTACATTCGATTACTAAAACATTAGACCACGAATCAATGATAACTAAATTTAACATACTCTTACCATATTCGGGCATCCATGAACAAGGCCCTAAATCCTTACCTTTGCTGAAGTTGATATCCAAATCTGGATCCGAACGCTCCACTGATCCAAGCCCCTAGTCAGCAGCCTTTAACCCTTACAAGTACAGAGTAAAATAATTGGTAACAGCCCCTTAAAGCCTTAGGCGCTATTTCGACAGCCTCCCTAAACACATAGGGATTCCAACTTTTCCAAATCCCAAAAATAAGAATAGATCACAGTCAAGTCATTCATATCACCAACTTATATCCACGGTCAAACTAGCCCAATCATCATACAAGTTAGTCATTTACCCACGAGGGGCAAAACAGTCATTTAACACCCTAGGGGCAAAACGGTAATTTTACCCCATAGGGGTGTCTCGGTAATTCTACCCTACAGGGGTATTTCGGTAAATTTGCAAATTGAAGGTAAAATAGTAATTTTTACAAATCAGGGGTAAAATAGTAATTTTACAAATTAGGGGTAAAACGGTAATTTTACAAATCATGGGTAAAATGGTAATTTCACAAATTAGGGGTGAAATGGTAATTTTACAAATTAAGGGTAAAATAGTAATTTTACAAATTAGGGGTAAAATAGTAATTTTACAAATTAGGGGTAAAACGGTAATTTTACAAATCATGGGTAAAATGGTACTTTCACAAATTAGGGGTGAAATGGTAATTTTATAAATTAAGGGTAAAATAGTAATTTTACAAATTAGGGGTAAAAATGGTAATTTTACAAATTAAGGGTAAAATGGTAATTTTACAAACTAAGGGTAAAACGGTAATTTTACAAATCATGGGTAAAATGGTAATTTTACAAATTAGGGGTAAAATGGTAATTTTATAAATCAATGGTATGTTCGTCATTTTACAAATCGAGGGTACTTCTGTCATTGTACAAATCAAGGGTAATTCGATAATTTTATAAATCGGGATATTTCTTGTAATTTTGCAAATCGAGTGTAATTCGGTAATTTTGTAAACCAAGGTATTTCAGTAATTTTGTAAACCAAGGGTATTTTAGTAACTTTGTAAACTAAAGCATTTCTAAACAGAGATAACAATGCGAATGGGCCTCGGGCCCATTCTCGGCCCAAATGGGCCCACACGCTCGTGTGGCCCTTTTAGCCTAGATCTAGCCACAGATATGAGATTCACCTAATCTAGCCCAATATTTACTATACAATCAAACAACTTATCCAATTGGGCCCGCAGGCCCATTGGGCCCACATGGCCTCTTCAGCCCATCGCAGCCCGAAGTAGCCGTCCTACCGCTAGAGCAGTGAGAAATACACACCTGATAGGAGACTGAAGTTAATCCGCGCTCCAAACACTCTTAGCTGATGCCCAACCCAAACGGGCACGCCATAAAGCGAAAGGGATCAGCCAAGAAGGCTGTGCCTACTCTCCTCCTAGTTTGCTCTATTTAAAGCTAGCTCCTCACCTGCTCTCATGTTAGCTTTCCGATGTGGGATTCTCCATCAATCCCCCCAAAATTAAAGCGTTAGCAAAATAATCAACCTTTGCGTGCAACGGGATTCAAACCAAAGTCCTCTCAGTAACCCTGTTAAGCCATCACCACTCGGACATAAGCTCCTTTGTGTCATAAGCCCAACACATTTAACTTTAAAGCTCACCTACTTGCTTCCAGATTTATTTAAAAGAAAAACCAAAATAAATTGCAAGAGACAAGACTTGAACCTTGGACCCTTTGCTTCCTTGTCCCCTAAGTGGCGCTACTTTGCCACTACACCACATTCCTTTTTGTGTCTTATTCCACACATAATTCCTTACAACTCCTCTTTTCCAAGTCCTCTATTCCTTAAGTCCAAAAATCCAAGAATTCTCCGGGTTTTTAACCAACACTTGGGCCTTCTATAGGCCCAATAACACACTCCAAACACGAATTACACATCCATATATCAAAATTTCAACATTTCACCAAATATCACAAAAATCCCGGAATCCCAGAAATTAGCCCAAGACTTTTCCCCACACTATGAATCCTTCGCAGTTCACTAAAATACCACATTAACCCATTAATAATAACCTTCCCTAATAGAATTCAGCACATCAATAATTTTATTTCGAACTATCTCACACCCGCACCCAGGCCCAAGGCCCAATACTTCTAGGCCCAAATTCAGGGTGTTACAACCATATTACTATTATGTTGCTACTATTTTGTTGTTGTTGTTTGGATATTGTATAAAACTTATTTTATTGTTAATTTTGTTATTATTTTAAAGGCATTTGTTAATTTTGTTATTATTTTAGAGGTATTTGCTTTTTAAGTTGCATCTATCTCAGTGTTATTTAAGTCTACATATTTTTTTAAAATTTATTTTCAATTTGTTGGAAAATATTTATTTTGATTTTTTAGTATTTTTGATGTATTATATATATTTAAAATTTATATAAAATAATATAAAAACTTAATACGGGCGGGTCGGGCTGGGCCCAGGTTTTAGCATTTTTATATGGGTCGGGCTTAGGCAAAATTTTAGACCCATTTATTGGGTCAGGCCCGACCCGAGCCCGATGAATGGGCCTAAATTTTTAGTTGAGCCTAGCCCGAACTCGACCCGACCCGGCCCATGATAACCTCTATTCATAATGTTATGACATTATATTCTTAATTTATTTTAATTTAAATTTATTAGTACAATTTATTTTAAATTTATTCTTTTTAGTATTTTCTAATAACTTCATTCAAAATTTAATTATTATTACAAATATGTCCTGAATTTATAATTGTACAATTATTATTATTTCATAAATATTAACTAATTAAAATAAACTTCATCGTTTTTCATTAATATATATTATTCAATAGTCATTCAAATTAAGTTACAATAAGTTTAAATTTTTTTTTTGGAAATGAGCATTTTTAAATATATATTTTTTCATATAACAATAATTTGAATCCAAATTATTCTTGAAAAACGTGAATATCCGTCAATAAGAAACAAATATTGTACATTATAAAAATTTTAAAATTGTTTAAATATTGTTTAAATTTAAAAAATATATAAATAATGAATTATAAATTCCATATAATTTTTTATAATTTTATTGGTTAATATGTTATAAAAACTTTAATTATTTTAAAATTATTATAAATAAATTTTTATACCAATTATAAGCTTTGTTAAGTAATATTTTCTCATATCGTATTGAAGGAAACACAGAGGGTATTTATACATGTTCCTACTGCTACTACTATAGCTCACAACAGGGCCCACTATTTTGTATCGGCCTTGGGGTCGATGGTACTGACATTCCCTGTCCCTAGTGCTGACATTCTCTGGGCATCCCTTGGCTTATTGGACACGTGTTTGGGAAGCACGCAGTTCTTTCTGATCCTGGGACTGACTCCCCCGGTGAACCTTGTATCCGCTAGCCACGAGCGGAGATCCCTTGCAGGGCTCGCAATCCCTTCTATGGACATAGCTCGCGACCTTATCCTTGCGACCCTTACACGAGCTCTTCTCTCGCGACCTTATTCTTGCGAGGCTGACGTGAGCTCTCCTTGAGGCCTTCTTGCAAGAGCTATCTTTATGAACATCCAGCATTCCCGCAAGGTCCTCAGCTGACTATGCCTATAGGCGAAGATTCTTCTTTTGGGTTGGGTCCATCCAAGTCAGAGATCCAGATCCTATCGGGTCACTTGGGCTGGCAGTTCCCAAATCCTAACAAGCTTAAAAATATTTCAATAAAAATAAAGGTTTGTGTATTTTTAATATATTATGAGTAAATTTTTATATTTATTATAATCATTGTAATGAATCAAAATTGGATAAGTTTACTATGTGCTTTACAATAATTAAAGGGTAAATTCAAAAAAAAAACCTTACATTTAATTGAAAATTTTAATGTTAGATTTGTAAAATAAATCTAAAATAAAACTTAATAAACCAGGATCTATTATGTCAAATCATCAAGAATAAATCAAGAACAAAACTAGATGAGGAAGCGTACCTGAATCCATGAATTCTTTGTAGTTTTACCGGATCTTAGGGATTTGTCTTTCAAATTAGCACACAAGAAATTCAGAGAATATCTGCTCTCTATTTCCTAATGATGGGATATTAGAAAAGATATCTTATGTATAATTTGGGGACCATAACCCTAATATTTATAACATTAGCATATTAGTTCTAATCAAATTCTAATTAGCCCATCATTAATTAGAATTTGATTATAAGAGTATCTACACATATTTGACTCATACTTTATTTAATAATTAAAAGCCCAAAAAAATTCTAACCAAATTAGATCACTTTTAATTTGGGCTAACCTATCATGATAGTAAATAATAACATGTAATTATCCTTAGTATATATGTGATGTCTATATTTTCTAACAATCTCCCATTTGGACCACATATATATACTAATTACTCTATAATTACATGTAACCTTATGAGCTCAAAATTTTACTATTATATCCAAAAGGTATTCCGGACAATATCGTCCATTAATTATGTTAACATAGAACCAAGGCGACTTTCGTTACATATATCGTAACTAAATCCATCCATGATCACGTATATTAACAAAACCAAATGACATAGATCAAGTATTGATGTGTAGCATGGAAATTACATGCAATATGATCTAAACATGTCTATTTCCAACTGGTCCTCCTTAGTGAGATCAAACCTTACCAAAATTAGAGTGTGAATAAACCAAATAAACTTTATTTGTGCAGAAAATAAACTTAATATCTTTAAACTGAAATAACTGAAAATGCATCTATAACATAAAAGCATTTAAAAATACAAACTCCCATTAAAACCAAATATCATTTAACTGACATTACACCTATATGAGCAGTGTGCTCTTATAAAACCTTAGGTGTAGTTCCTTAGTAAGTAGATCCACAATCATGGAGTTTGTCCTAATATGCTTTATAAGCACCTAACTACTCTAAACTTTTACTTTAACAACCAGGAACTTAAAGTCTATGTGTTTTTACTTTGATATGCTCCTGTTGCTATTGGAATAAAAGATTGCAATTTGTTTTCACAATTTGCACCTTAGTGAAAAAATCTTATATCCGTATTCCATCAAAATCGGAGTCTATATACCTAATGGTCTCTAACTGATTAGACCTATGATATGTGAGCATGTAATCTTTTATTCTCTGAAAATACCTTATAACCCTCTTGGATGCTATCCAATGGTCCAAACTAAGGTTGCTTAAAATATCTGCCTAACATCCCAATATTGTACACAATATTCCAATGTATACAAACCTGAACGTACATTAGACTTTTCACTGCTTAAATGTAAAAAAATCTAATGCATTTTTGTAATTTCAAAATCATTCTTAGGGCATTGATTGAGGCTATACTTATTATTAACAAGCAGTATGTCATTAACATATAAAATCAGAAATATCTACTTACTCCCATTAAATTTGTGATACAAACAATCATCAACAATATTCATCTAAAAAACAAACGAAACAATTATTTGATGAAACTTATGGTACCATTGACGAGAAGCTTGTTTGAGTCCATAGATGGATTTTGTCAATTTGCAAACCATATTCATTGAGTCTTCCAACTCAAAATTTTCTGGTTGCACCATATAAATTGTTTCTTCAATGTTCCCATTAAGAAATATAGTCTTAACATCTATCTGATGTAACTCAAGATCAAAATGAGCAACAAGTGCCATGATTATCCTAAAGGAGTCTTTCGATAAAACTGGAGAAAAAGTCTCTATAAAATCAATACATTCTTTCTAAGTATATCCTTTAGCTACAAGGCGCATACCTCTCCACATTACCATTTGCATCCCTCTTGGTTTTAAATATCCATTTACAACTAATTGGTTTTGCACCTTCAGGTAATGGGGAAAGTTCCCAAACTTTTTGTCTTGCATGGACTTATACTCATCTTTCATGGCATCAATCCACTTTTAAGAATTAGAACTTTTCATGGCCTGATGAAAGTTGATTGGATCATCCTCCATCATTCTATTATCATCCTTATGTTCTTGGAGAAGTACAACATAATCATCTGGAATAGCATTTCTCCTTTCTCTTGTGGACATCCTTAATGGCACTTGTTCTTGAGGTTGTTGAGTTTGTTCTTCTGGAACAATTATCTCATTTTGAGTGGGGAGTTTTTCAACATTATTTTGTAGAAGTTCTGGATTCACTTCTTGATCAGTGATAGGTATAAAAACCTGAACATCATCAAAAGTGATAGTAGGAACTGAGTTAGAATCCAATTCCTCCTCAAAATCAATATCTCTAAATTTAATTCTCCCCCTAAACTCAACATCCTTAAAAAAATGTTGTAGTTCCCTTCTCAAATTTCTTATTATGGGATCATAAATCTCATAGCCCTTAGATCACTCAGAATTTCCTTAACCCTTAACTTTATAGACATCAAAGAAGTCAGAAGTGATGTCATTTCAACCTTATCGTTTTTAACAAAACGTTTCTTAATTTCATCAAGGAACCCTTGGCGTGAGTAATCTTTTCAGATTCTATGCCCCTAAAGGCTTCTAAAATGCTATGCTTCATGATCATTAGACTTTTTCAATTTGAACGATCCCACCTCTCAAAATACCTTTTAAGATAAGGGGTGCTTTCTGCGGTGAGATGTGCAAGTTGTTCTTCCCTTAGTGCAAGGTCTATGTTCATATAACCAAACATTATAAGAAAGTGCCTTTTCCATTCATTGAAATTAGTCCCATTAAGCATGGGTATAGAATTTATATTAGTAGATATTGTGGCAGCAAAAAATGAATAGCTGGACATAGAACAAAAATAAATAAAAATAAGCTCACATTAATATTCATAAGTAAACCATAAATTCAAGATAATGGCTAATCTCATCTTAAGATACCAAACACAACATTAATATCAAGTCTTTGGATAGTAATATTAACAGTAAGCGGTACTCTTGTTGTAGCAATCATACATTGACAATAAATTATGTCAAACAATAAATTAATCTTTGGACTAACTTATTGCTCACATAAAATAACTTATAATTGTCACACATTTATTGCCACAAATGTCTTTAAAATTCTGCCAAATATTAACTTACCTTTGGGCCAATTAATAAAAGCATGAATCACAAAAACATATAATCATCTTAATATTTTAAATAAACTAATCTACACAAAAGAGGTCACTTTTGCGGCATTTTGTTTCAACTAATTTATTTAAAATATCAGACATCCTTAATTAAAAGTCAAAATTTGAATTTATTAGTTTCAAAATATTTACCTTAATTTCATCTTTCAATCAAATTAAAAGATAATCATATATATAAGAATATATTTATCCCAAAACAACATATAATGATGCTGACAAATATAATAATAGTTGAATAAATTATAAATCATAAACAACTTCATATAAGGCTTCAAATTTAAATCAAAATAATTTGAATAAAGGTAAACCTCATCTCAAGATATCTGACACTCCATTAATATTTCATCTTTGGACAAAATATTAACTTGTAAGTGATATATTAATGTAATAACCAAACATTGACAATAAGAACATGTCGAACAATAAATTTTCCTTTGGGCCAATTTATTACTCATATGTAAAACCGAATAATTGTCACATGTTTATTACCATAGTTGCACATGTAATATTATTAATTTTCATTTTGGCTAATCAATATTAACATAACTTAAGTTACATGCACAAAACCTTTTATATTTTAAAACAAAATAAAAATCACTTTAGTGACTTTTTGCTTCAATTAAGTTATTTCAAAATATATATAAACATACAAATATTCAAATTTAAAATTTTCCGAATAGTCAAATGTCAAAACTATTTTTTTATTACTTTATAAACTTCAAATAACCCCAAATAAGGTTGTCTTAATAATGCAATAAAAAAATGAAAACCTTCATTTTTGACTATTTCTTTTTTTTTTTTTTTGTTCCAAAACCATATATATCAAAACCAAATAAAAATAATGTAGTGGTTCAAAGCCAAATAATTAACAAGCACGTGTATTCATAATTTTGGCATGGATAAAAACACCATAGCAATTCATGCATATGCATGTATCCATAATCAAACAGAAAAACTTATATTAAATTTACCATGTAAATCCAAAGTTGTGTTTATGATTAAACAGATATTCACATGAATATATTTCAAACAAAATCATAATAGTTGGCATATCCCACAATTCATACAATAAACCACATCATCATAATTTAACCAAATATTTGGAACCATAAGATGCCAAAACATAAAATTATAGAACCAAACTTAAAACCAAATTATTTAAACACATATTATGGTTAACCTCAATTTGCATCAAACCTAATTTCATCATAATTAAACCATAAAAAATTATAATTCTGATCAACTTGCTTTACATATCCCAAGTAAATTCAAAACCAAAATATATGCTTAAACTGAATAATATATTCTATCAACTATATATTGAATTCAATGATTAATGATTATAAAAATTGAATTCAATTATACATTTATTGAATCTGATTTGAATTAAAAAAAACGATTATAATGAAACCCTAAAATTAAATTGATAAAACTAACAAATATTACCATCAACCTTAAGGACTCAACATATATAATGAATTCATTGATAAACAATCGGTATATAAGAGACACTTTACCAGAAGTAATTTCTTTTACCAATCATATATCATCATGTAAAATCCTGAACATAATTACTAAAGTGTCTCCAAAACAATATACATATATATATATATAACCGTAAAACTGTAAAAGAAGCGATTAGCGATTAATAATCCATAATTGATATAATCAAATATATATCATAAACAATTTCTAATAAAACCCAAACCTACACAGCTGTTTAGATATTTATTAAAACTGTATAAACAATATAAAGTCCTCAATTTTTTAATTCTCAATTAAAACTGCAAATCTTTCTAGTTATACGAAAATTAAAAACTTAATTTTTTTTAAAAACTTTAAAATTTTATTTAAAGAATCAAAAGCTAAAAAAATTTATCAAGAATCTCAAAGATTCAACATAATATATAATTACAATATCAAATCCATAAGAACTGAAAAATGAATCAATCCAAAAAATAATTGAGAATCAATTCATTCCAAAAATATAGAAACTTAATCAATTTCCAATAATTCAACATGACAAGACTCGGATGCCACTTGTTAGATTTGTAAAATAAATCTAAAATAAAACTTAATAAACTAGGATCTATCATGTCAAATCATCAAGAATAAATCAAGAACAAAACTAGATGAGGAAGCGTACCTGAATCCATGAATTCTTTATAGTTTTACCGGATCTTAGGGATTTGTCTTTCAAATTAGCACACAAGAAATTCAGAGAATATCTGCTCTCTATTTCCTAATGATGGGATATTACAAAAGATATCTTATGTATAATTTGGGGACCATAACCCTAATATTTATAACATTAGCATATTAGTTCTAATCAAATTCTAATTAGCCCATCATTAATTAGAATTTGATTAGAAGAGTATCTACACATATTTGACCCATATTTTATTTAATAATTAAAAGCCCAAAAAAATTCTAACCAAATTAGATCACTTTTAATTTGGGCTAACCTATCATGATAGTAAATAATAACATGTAATTATCCTTATTATATATATGATGTCTATATTTTCTAATATTTAAAACAAAGAAAAGTTAAATTATATGCCTGAGAAAATTTGAGGGACCTAATCTGAAGATACCCTAAAAATAAAAAATAAAATAAAAAACCTTTGAAAACCCATTATGCAATTCACAGGTGAGTGGTTGATTTGTCAGCAGTTTTTAATTTCCATTACAAACCTATATGTTATATTTTATATATGAATTTTTTATATAAAACTTAAAACTATTCATTACTCTTCTTCAACTTTTAAATATAAGAATAAATATATTTTAGTATGTTCAAACTCACGTCTTCCTGTATTAATAATAATATCAATGCTAATCGAGTTAAGATTCAATCGATTATACTTTATATATGAATTAATGGTAAATTAATATTAATTTATTTGATTTAAACATTTAATTACAGAAGCATGATGAAGAATGTATAAAATTTGATATTAATATTTATGTAACATGTAATGTGAATTATTACAATAATAGAATATATATAATTTTGTAAATAGTATTACCATATAATCGTAATTTTCAAAGATTTGTTTGTAGAACGATGATAAACAATTTTAAAATTATTATTGTTGAATATTATTTAAACTTATATTGTAATTTTTTTAGTAAATTTTTATATTACATTTTATGATTTTTAAATAATTTAAACTAAAAGTGCTATATTTATATACTTACATGTACTTGAATGAACTAAGTTGCAATACGTTAAATTTTAATTTATTTAATTTGTTGTCATAAGTTAATGTTAACATTTTTTTTTAAATGATCAAAATAAAGTAAATTATTTTTATTACAATACTTATTATTTTGAAATAAATATTAATTTAGATCATTTAAATTTATATTAATTGAGTAATTGTTAATTAATTTTAATGTATTTAATTATAACAATGTAAAAAATTAGAGGACTTGAATTGTAATTTTAAAAAGAAGTGCATAAATAATTTGTTAAAAAGATGGAAAGTCGTAGTTGTAATTATGCCATTTTTAAAAGGTATAATTAAAAATTGTACAAAAATATGAAGGATCAAATTGATTATTTAAAAATAATTTTTTATTTCATAGATATGATAATTTTTTATTTGTTTTTTAAGGAATTTTTAGATTGTTTAGACCTATTATGTCTTTTTTTTTAGAAAATAATAAGATTTCTCCTTTTTATTAATTCTATTTCGCTACATTATGATAATGATTTCTGGTCAGATTATTAATCACCATATTATGTTTATGGTTAAGAATCTTAGAGAAGGCTTGATTTTCTTTTTATTTCTTTTTTAAAATGAAGGTCGGACATATTTATTGAAGTAATACGGTAACATTTTACAAATGGGAATAAAAAATGCAAACTCTAAGATTAAAAAAAAAAAAAAAAACATTAAAAGAAAAGTATAGATTCCAACTATACTTAAATTTTCCTCATTTAAAAACCAGAATATCAAGAAATTAAAAGGTTCCTAAACTCACCTCTATCCACATCTGTTGCTATTTGCAGATGGTGGCAAAAGCATCCAGCAGTAAACAAGTCGATGGTAAGTACACTGACCGTTGAGATCCATTCCAATCCTCCGTCTCCCGCCACTATCACTCTTAAGCTTGACCCATCCACTACATCACCTCTATGGACACTTTTCGTCGTTCATCTTTTACAAGAACATAACAATCGGGGTCCCCTTCGGTAACTAGCATCCTATCAAAAAGAAGATCCATTCACATCCAGTCGTTGTTTAAGCTACCCTTCGTGCAAACCAATATTTTCACATTAATATGTACAAAGCTCTCTTAATATCACATGTCTCTCGTGACAAATGAATGATGAGAAACTTTCACTGTAACATCCCGAAATAGGGCCTAAATGGAATAGTGGTTGCGAAACCACGAATTTGAGATAGAAAAGTTTATTCCGATAAATTTTTATGATTTACCGAGTGATTAGATATATGTGTTAGAATATTGATAGAAAATTTCATGAATTGCATGTTTAATTTGCCTATTAGGGCTTAATTGCAAAGTTGATAAATATGAGTTCTAGATAGGAAAGAATTAAATTGAAAAGCATAATTGAAGTAGAGGTCCTTAAATGGCAATTATACTATTAGGTTTTTCTTGGACAAAAATGGACATACAAGGTAGACATAACCAAAGTTTTAATGAAGGGCATTTTAGGCATTTGGTAATTAAAAAGATTAAAAAGGGAAAAGGATGGCAAAAATGTTATCATCTTCTCCATTAGGCCGAATGTCAAGGGTTCTCCATAGCTAGGGTTTGTTTCAAGCTTCCAAGCTCCATAGTAAGTGATTCCAAGCCCTGTTTTTAATGTTCTTTATGTTTTTGGAGTCCTGGTAACTTGATTTAGCTTATTTTAGCAATAATTTAACCTAGGGTTCTTATTTGGAAAAATACCCATAGGTCAAATGTGTTTATTTTGATGTTTTATGATAGAATATAGGTTTTAAATTATGTTAAACAACTTGTGCTACTCGATTTTAAGTAAAAACGAGTAAAACGATATAATCGGTAAAAATACCTACTGTTCATAAGTACATGTTAGAGTGAGAATTTGATGTTGCCATTAAGGGAAAATGATCAGCACGCCATAAAACATAACAATTAGGGATAAAGTTTAATTTTCGAGCTTTGGGGAAAAAGTGTAAATATGCAAAAGTTTAGGGGCAAAATCATAATTTTTCCAAAGTTAGAGTTAAGGACTGTTTTGATAAATGTGAGTATTAAATAAGCTAAATTTGCTAATTGTAGATCAAGAAGAACGAAATTTGGGGATAGACCGAGGAAAGAAAAAGGTAGAAGATTAAGTAGTCAAGTTGATCGTATTTTGCACCGAGGTAAGTTTACGGTAAATAAATGCAATATTTTGATATTTTATATTAATGTTGTTAATTTCCAGCATATATACATTTATTTTATGAGAATATTCCAAGTTGAATCAAAGATGAGGTAACAGAGAAAAAGTATCAGAAAGCCCGTTTGAACCTTAGGAATGTATGGGATACGGGATGTCATGACATTTTAGGCTGAGACAGTTGAGGAACATCCCATGTAAGTCCATATCAGACATATGATATTGGTAGGCTGAGACAGTTGAGGAACGTCCCATGTAAGTCCATATCAAATATATGGCTTTGGCAGGACAGGGAACATCCCATGTAAGACCATGCCTAGAGCATGGCATTGGCAGGCTATTATCAGGCAAGAAAACCCAAGTACCCTTAATATCCCAAATGGTTTATTGGGCTAATATACAAGCTATGTTACAAGAAATTTCAGGTAAAGGAATGATAAACGGGAAAGTTAAAGAGTAAGTGGAGAAGTAAAATAAAGATTTTGTTAGTTGATGGTATAATATGAGTATATTTATACTTGGTGAATGTTGTCATTTATTTATTTGTAAACTTACTAAGCATTGTAACTTACTCCTTTTCCTTTCTCTCTTTTATAGTGTAGCCAAGTCAATTCGGGAACCAAAAGGACGTCGGAGTTCGTCTCACACTATCAAAGGCTATCTCGGTATTTTGTAGTTTGAAATGTTTTAAGTTATGGCATGTATAGGGACTTGGTCATTTTGTGTGTATGTTCTTATGACATGATTAAACAATGGAATATGAATACTTGATAGTGATTAGCTATTGAATGGCTAATTAAGAACATGATTTGATGTTATGTATGCCTAAATGATACTTTATGCAAAGAAATTATGAAAGAGTAAAAGTTGGCCATGAAACAGTTTTGGAACAGCAGCAGTGATGTGAATTTGAAAAATTAACTAAAAATTATATAAATGGAATTAAATGGTGAATAAGATATAAAATTAAATATTATTGAGTCTATTTTCATAGGAAAGAAACAGAGCAAGCAAAGGAAGTCTATATTCTGAGATATTTAAATTCTTGTGAGACTGGTTTAGAGGGATTTCGTGATCCCCTGTTTTGATTTTAGAAATTCACTAAAAATTGTAAAAAAATAATTATGAGTTATAATTTATATTTATAGATTCCTTAGTGAGTCTATTTTCTTTAGAAACAAATGGAAACACTAAATGAAAACTGTTCTATGAGATAATTGATTTTTAGTGAAGAGAGGTCAGGTCCGCTGGACTGTGAAATAGGGGAACATTTAACTAATAAACTGTACTAATTGGCCACGCCAAAAATTACAGAAAAATTATGGTAAGAAGATATATGAGTCTAGTTTCAAGGAAAATTTATGGATTTAAATTTTGAGTTTCATAACTCGAGTTATAATTTATTTAGTGACTGTTATGAAGGTGGACAATTTTATTATAAACAGTGAAATAAATTGTTTTAATTTGTGTAAGTAATTGGAAAATTTTTAAATGTTCCCGGTTTGGTCCCGAACTGTTCCAATTGCATATTTAGGGCCTTGAGGGCCCATTTTAGGGATATATTGGATGAATGTGAATGAATTAATTTTAAAAGCAAATTTTTATGCCCCGAACTAATAAGGTAAGTTTGGTAATGCCTCGTACTCGACTCCAGCAATGGTTTTAGGTAAGGGGTGTTACATTCACTTGATAAGATCCACCACCATCTATTCACCCCCAATCTATCTTCATTTCGCTCTAAGACAATAGCATCTAGTTTGTGTCCATTCCTCGATCCAGTGTGATGCAAGTCTCAAGGCCCAAAATTGGCTTTATGAACGTGATGGGCTCATATTTCCTCAAGGCCCAATAACAAGGTCGAAGGCCAAGCAAATTTGAGCAAGATTGAATGGGACCATCTAAGACTACATTACCAAGGCCCTCAATGCACACACGACCGAAAAAGAAAATCAAGATTCACTTTCTTGTTTTCAAGAAAATTAAGAAATTGAATCTTGGTCAAATTTTGCCATTTCAGGCAATTTCAAGAATCAAGAAAATGAGATTTCAAATCTTGGAAATCTTGGTCCAAGAAACCAAATCTTGAAGCCAAGGCGTATTGGATTTCATGTACAAGCTTGAACGAGTCAAATTTGAGAGTAAACAGATTGCAAGACCAAGTTCTTGAAAAAATGACCTATTAAGATGTCTGCAAGCCCATCCTAAAGTTTGGAAAGTAATTTAATTGAATATCAAGCCAAATTATCAAAGTGAACCACATTGTAAAATATTTAAACTATATGTCCAATTTTATTTTAATAGGTGGATCATCATGTAATAATTCAGTCCAAAGAGCCCATTAATTCCTTTGGTCGAATTCCCACTAAAAGTCCACACTTAGAATTATTTTTTTTATTTGATTTGAAGAGTTGCCATATTAGTTATTCCATTAGGGTTAGGAAAACTTATTTTGGGGGCCTATAAGTAGCATGGACGTCCACCCTTGTAGATGAACAATTGATTTTTGTTTTTTTAAAGTTAATAATAATTTTCTTTGAGTTCTTCTTCAAGAATTGCTCTTGAGTTTCTTGGAGGAGGAATTAGAGCCATTGAAAGGAGTTGTAGATTCTTAATGTTTTCAAGGCTTCTTAGGATGCCATCTTTTCTTTTCTAGCCTTAATTTATCAGTTTTTGTTTATTTTAATTTATTTTTTGCCATTTTCACTTACTGATTTTATTGATTTTTGTTTTAGGATAGAATTGCTTCAAGAGAGACGTTCTCATATCTTGTTCTATCAAGAAACACATTAAGATTAGGAAATTTAATCTTTTCTTTTTGTTTCAAAAATTCTTGCACAAAACAATTTGCTTTTATCTTTAAAATCACTTCTAACAAATCTGTTTTGTGTTTTGTTTTTCCAGATCTAGTTGGTGTGATTTCTTGAGGTCTAAGGATGGTTTCTTTCCATCCAAGAAACCCTAATTCATTCTCTATTGTACTATTTACCAGTCGATTCATTTTTTTTGTTTTAATTTCGTTTGTGACAACTAATCTATTTTCGTTGTTTTTCATTTTAGTTTACATTTGTCTAGAGATCTAGGTTAAATCCACAAGTTAGACAAAATACGATCCTATTCCGCATGCGTGAATTATCATTCTTTATCATTTGGTATCAAATTTGGGTGTTTTGGGTGTTTATGGTTGATTTCTAAACTGATTTCCATTGCAAAACAACCTACAAGCAATTTTTACCCAAATTTTTTTTCGAAAAAATATTTTCGAGTGGGTAAACATTTTTCAATTGATCTGACATTTTATATACTGATTCTTGGCACTGTATTACAATATAAAAAAAAATATTTCCCAAGAAAAAAAGTGATCAAAAATGCAAAAAAAATGAGAGAGATACGAAAAAAAAGAAAAACAAAAAAATTTTGTGGGTTGAACTTTGTGTCAAAATTTTCCAGATCAAATACATATTATTTGACGAGGCTCCAATTTAAATTTTGTGATTTTTGGAAATTGAGAACACCTCGAATGAAGTTTTTCAAGTTGCTTCACAATTTTTTGGGTTTCAGCAATTTTCATTGACTCTTAGCCTTAAGTTTTCATTTGTTTATGCTTTTTATCGTTCCTTTATGCATTCTAACACTTTATTGTTTCTTGTATTAGTAGGTTAAAGCACGTTGCATATTCCTTTCTCCGTGCAACACAATTCTTTGATGTCTAGTCGATTTTCGACTTATAGTGCTATTAGGTTTGTTTTATTAGTTAATTCTAATACATTCTGATTGATTAATATAGACACTTTTAAAAGACTCACAAGAATAATTCTTACCTGATAGCATATTTATTTTGCATATTTTGTGTGCTCAAATCAACTTGTTCTTGAAATAATTCCTGCTAATTAGTGAATTTTATGTTTAAATCTTATCAGGAATGAAATTCAAATGTTTTAATGCAAAAAAAAAGAAGAAAATGATTCAATTGGAGCATGAACAATAGAAGAGGGGCCAAATTAGAAATTTCGAGACATTTAAAGGCTGATAAGATTTTTAACCTTATAAAAGCCAAATTTAAAAAATAAAATCTGATATTTTTCATGTAATTAGTGGGTAGGTGGAATTAGCCTAATTTTAGTATATGGTGTATGTATAAATAGGTGGTATGGTGGAGTTGAAAAGACACATTGAATGCCTAGAAATTGAATAAAAAATCAATTCATTTCTTTCTTGCTTTGCGTGAAATAGTAGCTGGCATTCTGCCAACTTTCTTTTCCTTTTCAATATTTAGAGTTAATTATTTCCCAAGTCCTTCCCTTATTTCATCTCTCACCATTTCCATTTAAGTTATTTCCATAAACCAAAAAAAGCATGATTAATTTCATGCTTCACCAAATCTCTACTTATTTTTAGGCTAGTATTCTTTCCAGTTAAGAATCATGATAAATGTATCCGCACAAAAAATCCTTTATAACGATGTAACAATCCGTTTTTCAGTAGTGTCAAAAATAGTGATTTTGGGGCCATCAAATTCGAAGAGTAAGTTCATACATATTATTATTTAATATTTATGAGTCAAATATAGTTTTAAAAATGTTTTTGATATAGTGATTTTTGTTATATAAGCAAGTTATTAAGTTCAAGTGGTATGACCCTAAGGTCAAGTGGTTTTAGAAAATGAGGTATCAAGACCTCGTTTCTATAAACCGAGTCGTAAATGTTGTTATAAATATTTACGGAGTGTCATTAAGGTGGTATTAAAGTTTTGTTGAAAAATTTTAACGTTTCGATAGTTAATTAATTAAAAAGGACTAAATCGTATAAGATGTAAAGTTTGATCACTATTTGATTTAAGTGGTTAAATGGTTAATTAAATAAAGGAAAAGGGAGTTAAATGGTAATTAGATCATTCAAGAGCTTAGTGGACAAATATGGACATGACTTTGGTGTTTTATTTATTTATTAACCAAAGGTAAAATGGTAATTTGATAATTAATTAAAATAAATAAAACCAAAATGTTTATTCATCTTTGACATTTTCTTCTTCACCGAATGGTTAAGGGAAGGAGGCCATTTTTATACCTTTAATTTTTGGCAAGTTTTGAGGCTAGCATGGTAAGTGATTTTGGCCCTATTTTTAATAGTTTTTATGTTTTTGAGATCGTTGTAACTAGGTCCAATTAGCTTGTACCTTCGATTTTGAAATTGTTAAAGATTTTGCATGTTACCATTGATAAACCTTGTAACATCCCAAACCCAGCCTAGAAGTTAGGCCCAAGTCCGGTGTGTCACATTGAAGTGTTTTTAGAAAACCGTGTTTTCATTGAAAACCCTTCTCAAAGAAATTTTAAAGAGATCACCATTTCGTTTATCTTTGATTAATCAAATTATGAAAAGTAGTTTACTTTGGAAAAATATAATGATTGCGGAAGCTTTTTTTAAATTCTTATTTGTAGCAAAAACGTGATTTTTGGAAAACAGATATCATTTTTTGTAAAACGCGCTCTAAAGCTAACAGACTATAAACATGCAGATAAATAAACCTAATATTTAAAAGAAACTAAATAGCGGCCTTATTACAACCCAAAACAAATACCATAAATAAAATAAATGAAAAATCGAAAACCATATAAAACTAAAGTGTAATAGCAAAGTGTGGCCGCCTCCAAGTCCACGTAGCACCGAATCGCCTATGCCTCGGAATTACCTGTACAGTTAAAATAATTGGGTGAGTATACGAATACTCAGTGTGTAACCCCAGAAATAACAACATAACATAGTCAGTCTGGCTAGAGCCCATTACAGTAACATGTCACATTCAGTAAACAGTATAGCATGCAATTCAGAGTCTGTATCACAATCAGTGGCATATAATCAGATATATTACAGTAACAGTATAGCATGCAATTACAATCCTACCCATCCATCCGCTACACTCCATCTCCTTCCAACCCTACACTCCATGTGAGGATATAATCAACCCACCCAACCCTACACTCCACAGTATAGTACCAATGCGGCATTATCGATAAAATGCAGCAGTGCCGCCAGAATAGTACACTTCCTCCAAATACATATGTCCCATCCCCCATGCAATGCAACATATTAAATGACATGCTATCATGATATAGATAACTCATACAAGCATTTCATAATATAAAAGTTTAATCAGAAAACATACAGAGTCAAAACAGTCGATTTACCCTAGGGGCATTACCGTCATTTGTCAGTGTGGTCCTTCGACAGTGAAGGCCTATCAGTAAGCCCATGGTCATCTAGTGACACATGCAGCCAAACAGTCCATAGATTCAAAAACAGTTTAAAACCCATCTAGCGTGCCCACGGGCCCATTAGGCCCATTTGGCCCATTTTGGCTCAACTCATGAAATCGCTCATGAATGCCATTTTTTGATGTGGGGCCATAATCCGTGGCCACAATCATACACATGAACGTTCGCACGCTCACGTGGCCAACACTCGATTCGTCGGCTTTTCGGCAATTGTTGTTTCGACATTTTGCCTTTGCGTTCAAAAAGGGTGATAACACACTCGATGCATGCTGTGCAGTTAACTCCTTCGTACAAAACCTTATGCGCACGAATGTTCTTGAATCACTTAAATCAATCGACTACAATTAATATCACTACTTGTTCGGATACCTGAAACAACATACATCTCATTAGACCCCATCACTTAAGAAAACATGTCTTACAATTCCAACATATGCCGATGGAACATTCGGCCAATCAACACTTACCCACGGTTCGATCAATAAACCACTATTAAAAGAGGAGAGAATCCACCCAAGCCTTCTCCAAGGAATTCACCCTAGCAAGATTTGGTAGATACCATATTTTTAGAAGATATACTCTCAATCGGCCCTTTCCTCCCTTAAAAGGAATGCACCCCTTGCACATACAGTCAATCACAAAAATATTATCCAATCGCAAAAACATAATGCATTTGAGAAAAAGAGTATCCTAAATATCCAACTAGGGAAATCGAGATTTGAATCCAAAATAACTCACCAATCACTGCCATGGAACAAAACTAAATGTCACCCTTAAGCGAGAAGATGCACAAGAACTTTGACTAATTCGGAAATACTAAGATGGCCACAACACAACTATACCAATTAACCAAAGAATTTGGCAATAATCAGTCAAGGTAATTCAGCCAAAGTAAGAAGAACCAAAAGATTAGAGAGAAGGAACAAATTGGCAAAAGTACATTTGGCTACTATTGCACAAGGGGAAAAAAGAGAGAGTGAATGACAAGTAGGGATATTCGGCCAAAGAGAACAACAAGAAGAGATAGGAGAAATAAAGTATCGGTTGGTCAAACAAGAGACCAAATGTTTGGTTTAAGAGAAGTCAGCCATGACACTAGCTATGAAGCAAATTGCAATCGGCCAAGGCAAAGCCAAAAAAGAAGAAAAAGTGACCAATTTGCATTCAGTATTGCCAAAATCAAAAGAAAAGAGAAAGGTGCTTGAAAGGTATAAGCAAAATGTGTATGTGTTAGTTCAAAACAAATGGAGTGGAGGTGTGTTTGATTTGGATTCAAAAGAATGGAAAGGAAAAATACCAAAAGGGGAGAAATCAAATCGGTCAAATGACTTTCGTGTTGAGCAAAGAAAATGGTGGTATCGGTCAAGGTTAGAAAACAAAATGGAAAGCCAAAACAAAAATCTTCAATCAAATGCCAAAAATCTTCAGCCAAGCCTCCCTATTTCGGTAACAAAATCACTAATTTTGGCAACCAAAAATCATTGATCAAATGGCATTAACAAGGTCCCACATTAGACCAAAAACCATCCAAATACATCTTTTAATTTGGCAACAAAACACCATAATTGGCAACTAAAACCTTTCACTCCCATTCGGTCAAAAATTAGAACAAAATGGAAAGCAAATTTTAAACCTTTAATAGCTATACTTCCCATGACCGAATATCATCCAAAAATAGCCCCACATTCGGTCCAAACATCCCAAATACAAGCTTTTAATAGCAGCTTAATTTAAGCTGCCATCAATTCAATTCCATAAAAATAAAAAGAACAAAAGAACAACATTCCACCGCTTGGTTTAAAACCACTGACAGCAATCCTCCATTCACAAGCCACCGCTTGATTCCAGCCACAAACCAGCTTGCCCGCACAGTATAAAAAAAACAGCAATAATCAAGGTACATGTTGCTCGAACCTGAGACCTTCACCATATGCCCTTTACACAACTGCCCTGCCACTGTACCACTTCGACTTTCATGTTAATAACCCCATGCAACGTCTTTTAAACCTTTCGTTCAGTTCCGTGCTCCCTTCTAAAAAGAAATAACACTTTTCCCTATGCAGTCTTGAACCCCCGACCTCAGCATCGTCAATGTGCCTCACAATACCCTGTTTGCCACTGCCCTGCTACTTCTCTTTCACTGTAATATGTTCACGATTAACTATAACTTTTACCTACTGGAGCCATGGTTTAATTCTTGAATAAAAAGAAAATTCTACCTGCAAGCAGACTCAAACCTGCGGCCCTTCATCACTCCTAGCACGCTACTGTCGCTGTGACACAAGCGCTCTTTACATTATAAGTTGGTCACAACAATTTATAAGCCTTACACGTTAGCGTCACTTCCCTATATAAAAAAATAAACTGAACTTCCTATGCCTGGGATTCGAACCTGCTCCCTTACACATGCCCAGCGCGCTGTTTGCCACTCTTCCACCACTCCTTTCTTGTCACGAATCACCCTCAACTATTTATAAATATTAAACACCAGCCTCCATGCCCTTAAGCGAAAATTAAAAGAATTTATGCAATGGCCAGGATTCAAGCCTTGGGCTTCCTACATGCTACCAACGCCCCCTTGCCACCAAACCAACTCCTTCTATGTGTCAAGCCCTAACCAAAAATACTTTTAAACCCTTCCTTATGACTCCAATGTCCACTTAATGAGAAAAAAACTAAAATTATTCTTATAGTTCCTTTTTGATCCCCGGACTTCTCTGACATCCCTAAGCACTCCAAATCACTTAATTAACAATCTAAACATAAAATTACAAAATATTTTCTTGACCACAAAAATTCAAATTTCTCCGATACACGAAGCCCATTTTCTCCTAAGCCTAAAAATGGAGGCGTTACAAACCTTGTGACTTTAGATGTTAAATGATGAATTTGAGATATTAGTTGTTATTTAAAAGTATTTTATTAAGTGATCTTTGATGAGTTTTTTGATTAGGGACTAATTTGTTAAAATAGTAAAAGTACAAGGATTTAGTGTGGAATTAATACAAATTTGGGCTATTTTGGGTGCCATGAACATTTGACTAAGCCTAAATTTGAAAAAGATGGTTAATTTGCATGTTTTAGGCTTAGGGACTAAATTGAGTAAAAGTAAATTTTTAGGGGTAATTTTGTAAAAAATGTCAAAATGACTAAATTGCGTAAAATACATTGTTTTACTATATAAATTAATAGATTGAATTAAATTATTAATTTAGATCAAGATCGGGTGGAAAATCAAAGAGAATAAAAAATTACCAAAATGCCCGTGTACTTTGTCATTTCTGGAATTTAACCAGGTAAGTTCATATGAACTATATTGTGTATAGTTTTGGTTAAATTGAATGTTATTATATAATTTTTACTGAAAATGAATTAATATATATATATTATTATACAATTTATCATGTTATGAAACAATGTAAATCCACGACGTACAATGACGACCGAGCTCTATTTGAACCTTAGGAATTCGTAGGATACAAATGACATGTTATTAGGGTTTACATGATTCGGGTGTTGGTCTTGAACGTCTTATCGGTGGCTGAGGTTCGGCATGTGCTGCGGATACTCCACAGCTCGTGTGAGCAGCATCGTGTAGCTATGTTCCGATCCACAGCTCGTGTAGCTACGTTTTAACCCACAGCTTGTGTAGCTACGTTTCGACCCATAGCTCATGTGAGCACACTTATTCACAGCTCGTGTGAGAATATATGTACATGAATTGACAGATTAAGGTTATATGAGTTAGCATACTTTGTGTGAGCTATCCCGGGTATCCCACGATATTCTATTCGGTTTAATGGGCATGAATTGGAAAGGAAACGGTAAATGTTCAATATGAGCAAATACATATATACATGAAATATATTGAAATGATGAGATACATGGTAAGCATGTTATGTTATGAAGGATGTTATATCCAATTGAATCATATTCAAGTATAATGGTTATCCATGTTGAATTCATGTGAAATATGTTCAAGTATGCTAACATGTGAGGTTGTTTGATGCTTAGGCATGTGCCCAGCTATTGGTTGGATTGTATTATGTTTACCTAAAAGTTATGCATTAAAACGGTAAGTGCTCAAATGGAAATATGCTTGTGTTCATGAAAGAATGGTAAGGTTTAAATTATGTAATTTCTTATGAAATGGTGTATCATGTGGCTAATTCCAAATAAGCTACGTTTAAATGCACTAGCTTGTGACTATAGGGGGTGATATGCTTATGTCTTGTGTGTTATGCATATGAAATGGGTGTGGAAAGGTAATGAAGTACTAAGTTCATACTTGAAGTGTAAAATGATGAAAAAGGGAATGATGAGTTGAATTGATGATGTTATTTAAACTAAGGAAAGTAAATGCAATGGAAAGGAATGAAATGCAAATGAAAATAATAAAATTTGAAAGGGTTTGAGATTTATAAAATCCTACTATGTTGGGGATGATATGTATAGGTGATGCTGTAGATTTATTCACTTTATGAGTTATTGAATATGGTTTCATGAATCTTGCGGTATTGGTATAGGATTATTCTTGATATGTATAAATTTCATATTTTAAATAGATTGATATGAATAAATTTTATATGAGCTTACTAAACATTCATTGCTTACATAGTTTTTTTCCTTTACTTTTTAGATTATTGGAGCTCAGTCGGGTTGGAAGCTAGTCGGAGATCCATCACACTATTCATCGATTTTATCAGTAGATTTTTATGCTTTGGTCATGGTTATAATGGCATGTATAGGTGGACTATGTCTAATGTGTAATTGATGAGTTTGATATATAAATATGTCATTTTGGTTGATGATTATGGCATGAAATGTTGCCTTGGATTTGAGGTACTTAAGGTACTATTGATAGCTTGTTGGTCAAGTTAGTTTAATTAATGTATGTTTTGAAATGACCAAAATTGGTATGATTGTTATGTATCAGTTTATGTTATGTTTATGTTTTGGCATGAAAACAAGTTAAGTGATAATTGGTTAAATAGGAACATGTATAGGTGTTTTGGTTGTTGATATAGCCATTATATTTTGGCTTGTAATTATGGTGTTTTAAGTGATGGATTTGTTGTTATATTGGCATGTGTTTGTGACCTTATAATGGTTGACATTTTGGCGTATGGTGCTTGAATGATGAGAGTTTAAAATGGTTAATATAAATGCATATTATGATATGCTCTTTAATATGCTTGAATATGATCAGTTTGGTATAGGGAATATAATTGACATATGAGACTATTTGTGCTAATGTTTTTGTTGATGGATATGAAATGGTAAATTTAGTATAATGAATGTAATTTTCATATGTGAATTAAGTGGTAGGTTTTGGTATAAACTTTTCTACAAGTTGGTTGTAAATTTTGGTTTACTATACAATTGTGTAATACATGTTAAATTGTTGTAATTGAGGTGCCTTTTGTGCATATTGGTTGTATGATCAAATATTTATTTGGATGACTTGTTATTGCATGGTTTGGTGCACTTTGGAATGCTTGTTCATATATGGTAAAGTGGTTGTAGGTGTGTGCTTGTTTGGGTGAGAAAAATGGATTGGACATGGCCTATTTTTTGTCCATACGACCATGCCACATGGCTGTGTATCCCTTGTAGCTTACAAAAGGTTGCAAGTCAAGAAGTTACATGGCCTAGCATGCTACCTGGCACAGGGGCGTGTGAGGCCATTTCAAAGGGTACACGACTTGGCACACGGGCGTGTGGCTTGGCTGTGTGACCCAAGTTAGAGAGTTACACGGGCACAGACACGGGCTAGGACACGACCATGTGTCCTTACTCTGAGTGTCCACATGGCTTGAGACATAAACGTGTGTCTCAGCCGTGTGAGTCACACAGCTGTGTGACCCCTACAGTTTGAAATTTTTCATCTTTTTCCTAAAAATTCCATATGTTTCCAATTTAGTCTCGATTCGTTTCTAATGTGTTTTTAGGGTCTTGAGGGCTCGTATAAGGGACAATATATATGTTATTGATTGATTTTTCTATGATTGATGATGTGAATTACATGTTTTAATTTTTTTGGTAGTTTTGAAATGTAAACTCCGGTAATGCTCCGTAACCCTATTCTGGCGGCGGATACATGTTAGGGGTGTTACAAATAGTATTCATCATATCTCTAGAATATTTGGATTGACAAATTCATCCCTTAAAGTTAACTCAATTTTAACACAAAGTGCATGTTGTGTTGGAGTCGTTTTAGCGTATAGTTGGGAAGATGAGTCGGCCATGCTGTATTCGAATTCCCACGAACAAATTGGCATATCCTGGCGGGGTCATACTAGTGGAAATTTGTCAAGCGAGATAGTGATCGGATTTAAATGTCCTACACGATTGAGGTTGTTGATCCGAGTTGGGTTCTTCAAAACGCAAGGCTACCGAAGTCTTGAATTACGAAAGTGTGTATTGCGGTTAAATAATCGGTAAGGGTTGGTTTGTAATGTAACAACCCATTGTTTAGTGGTGATGAAAACTGTAACACCCCTATCCCATTATCGACGCCGGAATAGATAGGGGCGTTACCGAATATTCAGAACAGATCAGAATAGAATATTCAGATATCGTAACAAAATTCAAACATAAAGTCCCTTTTTGAAAGTCCATTAGACCTCAAACATGCATTGAGATAGGGTCGGGACTAAACCAAATACAATCGTAAACTTCAGAACACATATAAAATTTTCCAACTTAAGGAAGTCACACGCCCGTGTGACTAGGCCGTGTGCCTCACATGAGACTCAGGTACGCCCGTGCACCCAAGTTGTGCCAAAACAGAGCAGGCATACTGAATTTTTGCCACAGCCACGAGACACGCTCGTGGGTCTTGGCCGTGTGAATGTTTGAGTCAATACTGGAAAATCATCATGGCCATAAGGCACGCCCATGTGCCCTAGCCGTGTGGCAGACTTGGTTCAAGTCATGCTTTCCACCCACTAAAAGGGTCAATACTACAAGCTAATTCATGCCACAAAAATACCACAATTTCAACATAATTCAATGGCTAAAACATGCCTCAACATGATCAAACCTTTCATATACACATTCATACTCAAATCTCACACCAAGCATGTCCGTATCAATAACAAGTCCATAACTAAACACATAGTACATAATTCATTCATACCACATCTATTTCTTACTATTTCTTCACATTGACATGTTTCAAGATGACCAAATCATACTAGATTATAAAACCATTACAAGCTTACACAATTTGGCATAACAACCATATACCAAAACCAAACACAAACATACCAATTGCTAGCCAACTCTCATGGCCTTACATATAGATATATTCAAACCTAACAAATAGACATTCTAGCCTATACATGTCATACTTAAACTTTGTACATTCAAAAGGTACCAAAATCAAACTCGATAGTGTGGTGATGATCCTTGAATGTCCCCGAGCCTGCAGTAGCTATGATATTTGTAAAACAATGAAAGAATAAATAGAATAAGCTACAATGAGCTTAGTAAGCCAATACAAGGATATGCAATTCATAGGCGCCAATTAATAACCATTTCACACATATATAACAGTTATGTGTCAGACATACTCATTTCTCATTCATACCCAATAGTTCACAACATCGTATTTTCCATTCTTAGAAATGACATACCTGTATCAGGCATCAATAATATGTATTCAATCATATTTCAGAATTTCACTCCAATTCATTCGGAGATATTACAGAACATAAAGGTCTCGAACAATGTCGACGTCCCAGACGTGGTCTTACATGTCATTCAATACTGATGCCTCTGTCCCAGACAGGGTCTTACACCAAACTCATGAGATGCCAGTGTCCCAGACACGATCTTACACAAAAGCAGATATCGATGCCAACGTCCCAGATGTGGTCTTACACGAAAACTCTCAAATCAATGTCTACATCCCGGACAAGGTCTTACATAATATCATTTTATCATTCAATAATTGAAAACGTACATCAGGCTCTTATGGCTGTCCAATACAGTTTATAATTCAAGCATCTATACATACATCAATATAACACATACTTGTATATGGACTTACCTCGTATGGATTTAAATAGATTCGAGCCGACTATTCAACAATTTTGGACTTCCCTCGATCTAAGTCCGTTTTTCTTTGTTCTTGATCTTGATTGAGCTAGAAGAGTGCCGAAACCTAGGAAGCTTTATTTCTTTCTTTTATTTTGTGATTTCGGTTGAAGAACATGTATATGAGACCATGTTCTTTTGTTTAATCAATTATAATTCATTAAAATCCCATTTACTAAATTACCCTTATACAAAACTATGCAAAATCACATGCAAAAAGGATATTTATGACCATTCAAATACTCAATGGTATAATTTCCCCATAAGGCCAACAAATCAAAAGCCATATCAATTACACATATGCATATGTAACATGCTAATTTTATCACATGTGCAATTTAATCCTTTTTCACAATTAAGCACAGAGACAGATAAATTAAATCACAGAATTTCCATAGATGCTAATTCAAAAAACACAGACACAAAAAATAATATTAAAATATTTTTCAAACTCAGATATGTTGTAATGCCCTGATTTTCGGGATTTTTTGAGATTTTTGCAATTTTGGTGAAATCATGAAATTTTGTTGCTTGACTAAGAAATTTATGTTTTAAGTATGTTAGTGGGCCTTTAGAAGGCCCAAGCCTAAGTTAAAACGCGATAGAATTTTAAAATTTTGGATTTAAAGAGAAGGGGTCCTGGTTATGTGGGCTTTTAAGAAAAAGTGAGTAAATTAAGACACAAGTGAGCCCTTGGTAAAGTGGCAATGTGGCACCACTTACAGCCTAAGAAAGTGGCGTGTGGATGTGTGCAAGGGCCAAGGTTCAAGTTACAAGGTAAGTAGTATGGTATTTTATTTATTTTGATGCATGTGCCAGACATGTGATGGATTTCAAGTGGAACTCTGCCGAGGAGAGTTTGAGTTGCTCATGAGATTAGATCAGGTAGGATAAGGGAGAGAAATTTTAGGATTTTTGAATGGAAGTTGGTGGTGGCCGGTTGTGGGGGTCTTGGAAAGCAAATTCGGCATTTGGGGTTTTGAGGTTTCAATTTCGGCAAGTGGAGTTACTGTGTACCGATTGTGCTGAGGGTTTTCTTTCGGGATTTGTTGATCTTTTCTTGGCTGCAGTGTGTACCGATTGTGCTGAGGGTTTTCTTTCGGGATTTGTTGATCTTTTCTTGGCTGCCGAATTGGTATAGGAATTAGACTCATACGTTCTTTCTTTTCTCCTCCCTTGTTCTAGAAGCTGAAAACGTGAACCACTTATTCTTTCTTTTGTCGATTTGTGTAAGTAAGCAAGTAAGCCAAACTTTCTTTCTTTCTTTTCTTTTCTCCTCAACCGAAAGCTATACTCTTTTCTCTTCTTTTCTTTTCCCTTTCTCCCATACTCTCTTTTAAAACTGAATCCTATTGAAGTAATCATTTCTTCTCAAGCCTTCTATCGACTTTCACAAAAGCCGAAACTGAACCTGTGTTGCCTATTTCTCCTTTGACCGAAACCCTATTCTTTCTTCAATCTACTTAGTCGAATCTCACATTCCCATAACCCTTTTCAAAATTTCCTCTTTTTCAGTACAACTTTTACCTTTCTCTTCTTCATTATATCAGAAGCCAAAATCTCCATATTCAAGGTAATTCGAGAATTGAACCTCTATATCTCTTAGATTCATTCTCTGCTTGAGTCTTGAGGCTAGATCTACGTTAGATTTGAGATAGAAAAGGATTGGAAGCATTCTTGTCTAGTAGATCTTTGGTAAGTTTTTGAAACTCTTTTCTATTCATTATTTCGGGATTTAAGAAAAAGTTGAAAACCCCTCTGTAGGGTGACTGTCGATTGGGGCTAAAGGCTCTATAGATCTTATCATTCGGTTTGTTATGTGTTAGGGTGGATTAAAGGTTATCAAAAGAGGAGTGTTGGAGGCTTGGATCATTGGAACGACTAGATCTAGATCTAGTCAGTATTTTCGACAAAGGTAAGTGGTTTAGGGCTTTAAAGGTTGTCGGCCGAATATGGTAAGCATAGTTACGTTAGTTGTTATTGATTCTTAAGTCCAATATGTTAGTAACTGATTGTAGGATACACGTAGGAGATATTGTTAACGACCATCACAAATCAGGTGTGTAAACGAACACCCTATAGTAGACTAAATCGCCAAAAGCTGAAAAACTGAAATGCCAAAATTCTGGCATTTCGTGGGCTAGCAAGCGTACGAGTGCTTGTGGGTCAATTGGAAACGGTAAGATCTGTAATTGTAATCGGTAAAGTTGGTGAGTGCGCGATTTCGTGCACCACAGTAAATTTGGGCCTCGATGGGCTGAATATGGGCCCAATGGGCATACGGGCCCATTTGGGTGAAAACTAGCGGTAAGTGGGTTTTGGTAATTCGTATGTTAAGATTGCTAAAACCACTGTAAAATTTGGGCTTAGTGGGCCAAAGTAGCTAATTGACACTGTAGGGCCCATTAGGGGTTTTAGGGCCTGATAGCTCTAAAGATGGTAAATGGGCTAGACAAACTGTTAGGATGAAAATTGGACTGTTGATAACTAAAATAGGCGTAAAACCCTAAAAACTGGTATAATTACTGAAATACCGCTTAAAGGTGGAAAATTACTATTTTACATCTAAGTGCAAAATGACTATTATACCCCTAGGGTTAAATTTGACTGAAATGCATGCTTTACTTTATCTGTTCACTGTATGCCATGACATATTTTACTGTCGCATGGGACTGGGTTTATGATGGAGGAAGTGCTAAGTGGCATTGCCACGTTTACTGAAAGGGGCTTTGCCTCGTATTACTGTTAGTGGCTTGGCCACATTATCTGAGCAGCTATGCTGCGACTGTGGTGTGTAGGGCTGGATGGGTTGAGTTATTCCCCATATGGTGTGTAGGGCTGGTACTGGTGGTGTGTAGGGCTGGACATGGGCTGGGCTTTGCATACATGCATTATTCTGTTCTGTTACTATCATGGGCCTATGGGCCGCACTGTTTACTGAATAGGGCTAAGGCCCAGTTAAACTGTATCTGAATAGGGCTAAGGCCCAGTAACTGATTACTGAATAGGGCTTCGGCCTAGTTATTACTGAGACTGGATAGGGATTAGGCCTAATAAGCTTGAGCTATTTTGGGCTCTGGATGGGCTTTCTTTGCACACTAAGTTTCCAAACTCACCCCTTCCTCTCATTTATACAGGTGAGCCCTAGATTGGTGGACTTGGAGTTGGAGAGATTCAGAGTGGCCACGTGGACTGTGTTTGATGGTTTAATTAAGTTTTTCTACTTTTGCATCTATTAGAAATTATTTTTCATTATGGTTTTGGGTTTGTAATAATGCCACTTTAAGTACTTTAATTTGGGGTTTTAATTCTTTATTTACAATTTGATTTAAATGGGTAGATTAAGGCTGTGCGTTTTTTTCTTAAAATTAATCAATGTTTTCAAAACAAAGCACTCGTAACAAACGGATAACAAGTTAATGAACAAGATTTGATAACAAGATGAATTTTAAACTGGTAGTGGATAAGACAAACACAAATTAAACCTGGATTTTCTTCCCAAACTACAAGTACAGTTTTGCAAAACTCACCCTAATCGTAATAACTAAGGAACATGGTTAATCTGACGTTGATGTAACACCTAAGACTTGGTCGTAACGTCTGGGCCGAGTTTGGGGTGTTACATTTAGTGGTATCAGAGCCTGGTTGCAACAACTCTGCTGTGGAGTGGGTCCAAAGAGTTTTTCGAAAAATTTTGAATCAAGGCCTAAGAAGGGTATTTTTTGAAATCAGTTTTAGGAAAATTTTAAGAAAACCCTTTTCAAACTCATTTTGTTCAAGGAATACACGTTTTAAGGTTTTATTTTAAAAAGTTTAAGTTTTCTGGGCTTTCTGAAATCTGGTATCTGAAGGAGTGGCACACTGAATCCCCGGCACCAAGTCTGTAAGTATCATTCTCTTATACTGTACTGTACTGTAATGTTACTGTAAATAGAACTGAGACCCTACTATACTATAGATAGGGTAGTACTGAAACTGTAGAGACTGAGACATTAGGGAAACTAAACCCTAGAAGACTGAGAGTATAGCTAGGCTACGATTTCGTGAAAACAAACTCTGAAACTCTATCTGTACATAAGACATTTTGTAATAAACACTGAAATATTAAACTAATGTCATAAAATTCGTAATCAGATAAGTCGATATGAGTACGAGGGCAACTAGTGGACGAGGCCGTGGACGTGGCTGAGGTAGTATGCAAGCTAGGTCTTCATTTTTAGGACATATGCCGGCTGAGGAGGCACGAGCGCCGCCAGCGACTGAAATTGGATCGTATGATTAGGCTGCAGGGGACGACGCTCTGTCCCAGGCAATGTTAAGGGTTTTAGAGAGGGTTGCTGGGGCAAGCACTGGGACTATGAATAGGGGATCCATTTCTAAGTGACTCTGGGCTAATGGATCGGAGGTCTTTAGGGGCATATCTGGAGTAGCCCCAAATGTGGCTGAGTATTGGCTGAAAGCCACGGAGCAGATCATGGACGACCTGGATTGCTCAGTGAAGCAAAAGCTGAAGGGAGTAGTGTCTTTGCTACGAGACGAGGCGTATTAGTGGTGGATCACTGTGAAGGAGAGTACCCCAGCTGAGCGAGTAACCTGGGAACTGTTTAAGACGGCTTTCAAAGAAATGTACGTCGGAGCAAGCTATGTGGATGCTCGTAGGAAAGAATTTCTAAATCTGACCCAGGGCAATAAGTCTGTTGCTGAATATGAGGTAGAGTTTCTAAGATTGAGTCGGTATGCCAGCGGTATAGTTACTACTAAGTACGAGCGTAGCATTCGTTTTGAGGATGGCTTTAGGGATGAACTTAAGGTGCTGATAGCTCCGTAGAGGGAGCATGACTTTGTTGCGTTGGTGGAGAGGGCTAAGATAGCTGAAGAGGTGAAGTGGACTGAATGGCAGAACCGGAAGAAGGACCAAAATCGATTCAGGAGGGATTCTGGACCCTCGAGTGCTGCAAACAGGAATGCTAAGAGAGCAAGAATAGATGAACCGGTCCGAGCAGTCCTGGTGAATACAGTTAGACCGCAGGCTTGTGGGGACTATGGTAGAGTACATCTGGGAGAATGCTGGAAGCGTACTGGGGCTTGCTTCCGATGTGGGTCCAAAGAGCATAGAGTTAAGGATTGTCCATATAGGCCAGCTCAGACTCAAGTTGCCGAACAAAGGGTTGCTCAACCAGTGTGAGGTGGACCGTAACCATTGAGAGGTCGTGGTCAAGGTAGGGGCGGCAACAGAAATAATCGTGGATGTGGAGCACCTGGCAGAGATGCTGGAAATACAGAGGCTCGTCAGCCAGTACTGGTGTATGCTGCACGTCGCTGAGAGGAGGGTGACGCACTTGACGTTATAATGGGTACGTTTTGGATCTCTAGCATGCCATACATTGCTTTGATAGATTTGAGTTCTACTTACTTGTATGTTGCATGTGATATATCTGGGTCATTGGGTGTGCACTCTAAGGAAACTGTGATAAGTCCACTGGGTCACTCGGTTAGGGTAGACAAACTCTTTAGAAATGTACCTTTAGAGACTCAAGGTAGGGTTTTCTCTGGAGACTTAATAGAGCTATCATTCGAAAAATTTGATCTCATCTTGGGGATGGACTGGCTTGCTAAGCATAAGGCGACTCTGGATTGTGCGGTTAAATGGATGGTATTAAGAACTATAGATGATGATGAGGTAATGGTTATAGGGGAACGAAGGGACTACTTGTCCAATGTTGTTTCGGCCTGAAGGGCGGAAAAGCTGATTCGTAAGGGTTGCGAGGCGTATTTGGCATTTGTGAGTCAGACAGAGACCGAGGGTTTGACTATGGAAAAGGTTAGAACTATTAAGCAGTTTCAAGATGTCTTTCCTGAGGAGCTTCCTAGATTGCCTCCGAATCGTGAAGTTGAGTTTGGAATCGACTTACTGCCTGGAACGGCTCCAGTGTCCATCGCACCCTATAGGATGGCACCGAAGGAGTTAGTGGAACTGAAAGCACAAATCCAAAAGTTGTTGGATAGAGGTTTTATTAGACTGAATGTGTCTCCATGGGGAGCACCAGTATTGTTCGTGAAGAAGAAGGATGGGACGATACGTATGTGCATCGATTATCACCAGTTGAACAAACTGACGATAAAGAATAAGTACCCTCTTCCAAGGATCAACGATCTATTTGAATAGATTAGAGGAGCTTCGGTATTTTTCAAGATCGATCTTTGATCTGGATACCATCAGTTAAGGGTCAAGGAGGTGGATATTCATAAGACAGCATTCAAAACTCGATATGGTCATTACGAGTTTCTGGTTATGCCATTTGGACTGACGAATGCGCCTGCGGCTTTCATGGATCTGATGAATCAAGTATTCCAACCATATTTGGATCGATTCGTAGTCGTCTTTATCGATGACATTTTGGTGTATTCGAAAACTGAGGAGAAGCATGATGAGCATCTCCGTGTTGTTTTGCAAGTGCTGAGAGAGAAGCAACTTTATGCAAAATTCAGTAAGTGTGAATTTTGGTTGCGAGAAGTGACATTTCTGGGTCATGTTGTCTCTATTGAGGGGATTAGGGTGGATCCTCAAAAAATTGAGGCGGTTCTGGATTGGAAGCCACCAAGGTCGGTATAAAAAATTCAAAGTTTTCTGGGTTTGGCAGGGTACTACAGAAGGTTTGTAGAAGGATTTTCTCTGATTGTTGCATCGTTAATGATACTGCTGAGGAAAGGAGTATCATTTGTGTGGACTGAGAAACAATAAGAAGCTTTTTATAAGTTGAAGAAGATATTGACTGAGGCGCCAGTGTTGATTTAGCCAGAGTCTGGGAAGGATTTATCCACGTACAGTGATACGTCACATGTGGGGTTAGGCTGTGTACTGATGTAACACCCCAAACCCAGCCCAGACATTATGGCCAAGTCCGGTGTGTCCCATCAACGAAAGACTAATCACGCTTCCTAGCTACTATGATTAGGGTGAGCTTTGTAAAACCATTTCTGTAATTTGGGAAGAAAATCCAGGTTTAATTAGTGTTTGTCCTATCCACTAACCATTTAAAAGTTATCTTGTTACCATATCTTGATCGTTGATTTGTTATTCATTTGTTACAAGGGTTTCATTTTGAAAATGTTGATTAATTTTAGGAAAGCTCGCGCAGCTTTATTCAAATCATTTAAGGTATAATATAAATAAGTAATTGAAAATCCAAATCAAAATAATTAAAGCGGCCTTATTACAAACCCAAAACCGAAATAGAAACAATTAAACATAAATAAGAAAATAGATAACTTAATTAAAAACCAGCTATGCAGACTACGTGGCCACTCTGAATCCCTCCCAGCTTTAAGTCCACCAGACTAGGGCTCACCTGCATGGATGGAAGAAAAAGGGTGAGTTTGGAAACTCAGTGTGTAAAGAAAACCCATCCAGAGCCCAAATTAGCTCAAGCCCACTGGACCTAAACCCTATCCAAATTCAGTAATAACTGGGCCGAAACCCTATTCAGTATTTAGTTACTGGGTCGTTGCCCTATTCAGATATAGTCCACTAGGCCGAAGCCCTATTCAGTAAACAGTGCGACCCATAGGCCCATTACAGTAACAGATTAGTATTGATACATGCATGCCCAAACCCAGCCTAAATCCATCTGCTACACACCACCCGTACCAACCCAACACACCTGTGGGGAATAGCTTGACCCACCCAGCCCAACACACTACAGTCGCAGCATAGCTGCTCAGATAACGTGGCCAAGCCACTAATAGTATAACGAGGCAAAGCCCCTTTCAGTAAACTTGGCAATCCGACTTGCATTTCCTCCATCAATAAACCCAGTCCCATGCAATAGATAATCATGTCATGGCATATAGTAAACAGAAACAGTAAAGCATGCATTTCAGTCAAATTTAGCCCTAGGGTTATAACAGTCATTTTGCACCTAGGGACAAAACAGTAATTTCTCACCCTTTAGGGGTATTTTAGTAATTATACTAGTTTTTAGGGTTTTATGCATATTTCAATCATTAACAGTCCAATTTCCACCCTAACAATATATCTAGCCCATTTATCAATCTTAGAGCTATCGGGCCCTAAACCCATAATGGGCCTTACAATGTCAATTAGCTATTTTAGCCCGTTTAGCCCAAATTTTATGTCTAGATTAACAGTTTTAACATACAAATCACTAGAACCCACCTACCGCTAGTTTTCACCCAAATGGGCCCGTAAGACCATTGGGACCATATTCAGCCCATCGAGGCCCAAATTTACCGAGGTGCACGAAATTGCACACTCACCAATCTTACCAATTGCGATTACAGATCTCACTATTCCACCTGACTCACGAGTACTCGCACGCTCGTAAATTTGTAAAATACGAGAATTTTGGCATTTTGGCTTTTACCGATTTAGTCTACTAGAAGGTGTTCGTTTATACACCTGATTTGCGACAGACGTTGACGAGATCTCCCACACGTATATCCTACAATCGGTCACTCTGATATTAGATTACAAGTCAATGATAACCCACATAATGATCACTTACCACATTCGGCCATAATAAGGCATTCTTGACAACTTACCCTTATCGATTTCAACTACTAGATCTAGATCTAGATCGCTGCCACGTCCTTAGCCTTTATTCCTCCTTGCTAAATACTTTTCCTTGCAAACTAGAACACATAACTGATTAGCACGACTAGCATTACCTATCACCAGTCGACAGCCTCCCTAAAATATTTAGGGACTTTCGGCTTTCTTAAAACCCAAAATAACGAATGGAAAGAATAGATCTGAGTACTGACTGAAGATCTACTAGTCACAAATGCTTCCAATCCTATTCGAATCCAAATCTAATGTAGATCTAATCCTCAAACACGAGCAAAAAATGAATCTAACAGATCTAAGGATTTAATTCCCAAAATACCTTGAATATAGAGGTTTCAGCTTTTAAGTGAGAAGAAGAAAATTTGAACTATGGGTTGAAGAAGTGATGTCGACAGGGTTTATGATATGAGATTTCGGTTTTTGAAAAGGTTGGATTGAAGAGAAGAGTAAGGTCTCGGTCAAGGGAGAAAATGACAACCTCTATGGTTTTAGCTTTTGGGTAGTAGTTAACTAGGCTTGAGAAGAAGGAGAAGAAGAGAAGTACAGAGCAGATTCGGCCTAGAAGAAGAGTGGTGAAGTGAATTTGATTTAGAGGTAGGAGAAGTAAAGAGAAAAGATGAAAGAAGAGAGGAGCAGAGAAGATTCGGTTATGGTAAATCGGCACAAGAGAACAAAGGTTGCGTTTTCGGCTTTTTGGAACCAAGGGAGAATAACAAAACGAAAACAAAGAAACCCTAGCCTCACTACACCAATTCGACAAAAAGAAAAGAGGCCAATAATCCCGAAAGGCTAGCCTTAAACAATTGGCACACAAAGAACAATGCCAAATTTGATACTTAACTCCCCTAGCCGATTATGCACTCTCCCTACACCCCTACAATCAGCCAACATTTCCACCCTTTCAAAATTCCTAAAATTTCTCTCCCTCTTATTCCACCTAATTCAATCTCATGAACAATTCAAACTCTTCCATCAGAGTTTCACTTGAGTTCCATCACATGACTTGCACATACATAAAAATAATTAAAAAAACCATACTGCTCTTCTTCTGACTTGAACCATGGCCCTTGTACACACATCCACATGCCACTTTTTTAGGAACTAAGTGGTGCCACACTGCCACTTACCAAAGGCTTCCTTGTGTATCAATTCACCCACTTTTTCTTAAAAGCCCACATAACTAAGTCCCCTTCACTTTCAGGTTTTAACTTAGGCTTGGGCCTTCTAAAGGCCCCCTAACACACTTAAAACATAAATTCCATATTTTAACAACAAAATTTCAAAATTTTACCAAAATTGCAAAAATCTCAAAAAATTAGGGCATTACAACTGATGCAAGAGGGTAAGGTGGTCGCTTATGCTTCGCGACAGCTTAAACCTCATGAAGTGAATTACCCTACACATGATCTGGAGTTGGCAGCAGTAATCTTTGCGTTAAAGATCTGGAGACATTATTTGTATGGAGAAAAGTGTATTATATACACAGACCATAAGAGTCTCAAGTATTTGTTGACTCAGAAGGAGTTGAATCTTAGGCAACGAAGATGGATAGAGTTGTTTAAGGATTACAACTGTTCGATTGAGTATCACCCAGGCAAGGCAAATGTGGTGGCAGATGCACTGAGTCGAAGGGCTGTAACTGAGTTGAGAGCAATATTTGCTTGTCTGAGTCTATATGATGATGGGAGCTTGTTAGCGGAGTTGCAAGTAAGACCAACTTGGACTAGCAGATTAAAGAGAAACAGTTAGAGGATGACTCATTAGTTCCTCAATTTCAGCAAGCTGAGAATGAGGAGAATTCTGATTTTGGACTGAATAGTGATAGAGTTCTCTACTTTCAAGGAAGAGTTTGTATTCCGAAAGACTCTAACTTGAGGCAGTCAATTCTGAAAGAGGCTCATAGTGGACCTTGCACCATGCATCCTGGAGGGAATAAGCTGTATCGAGACTTGTGAGAGTCGTACTAGTGGCCTGGACTTAAGCGAGAGGTGATCAAATTTGTGGGAAAATGTCTGACATGCCAGCAAGTAAAGGCTGAGCATCAAATGCCTTCTGAACTGCAGCAGCCAGTGAAGATTCCACTTTGGAAGTGGGAGAGGGTAACCATGGATTTTGTGAGTGGGCTACCTTTGACACCCTCTAAGAAAGACTCTGTATGGGTAATTGTGGATAGGTTAACGAAATTTGCCCATTTCATACCTATCCGAACTGATTACTCGCTTCAGAAGTTGGCCAAGTTGTATGTGGCGGAGATAATGCGACTGCATGGGGTGCTAGTTTTGATAATTTCTTATCAAGATCCTAGGTTTACATCTCGATTCTGGCAGAAGTTGCATGAGGCGTTGGGTACGTGATTAGATTTCAGTACTACTTTTCACCCTCAGACAGATGGACAGTCAGAAAGGGTTATTTAGGTGCTGGAGGACATGTTGAGGGGTTGTGTTATCGACTTCTGAGGTAGTTGGGAGGACTACTTGCCATTGGAAAAATTTGCTTATAATAACAGTTATCAGGCAAGTATTCAGATGGCTCCATATGAGGCACTATATGGGCGAAGGTGTCGTACGCCTACGTGTTGGACAGAGTTGGGAGAACGACAGGTTTTTGGGCCAGAATTGGTGGCAGATACTGAGAATAAGGTTAAGTTGATCAGAGATCGGTTAAAGGAAGTGTCCGACAGATAGAAATCTTGTGCTGATCTAAAGCGTAAGGAAATTGAGTATTCAGTGGGAGATATGGTTTTCTTGAAGGTCTCATCTTGGAAGAAGATATTAAGTTTTGGTAAGAAGGGCAAATTGAGTCTGCGGTTTATAAGGCCTTATCGGGTTCTTAAACGGGTAGGGCCAGTAGCTTATTAGTTGTAGTTACCGCTAGAGCTGGACCAAATTCATGATGTTTTTCATGTGTCCATGCTAAGACAGTATTGATCGGATCCTTCGCATGCCATACCAGTGCAGGAGATTGAGGTAAAGACTGATTTGACTTTTGAAGAGGAGCTTGTGCAAATACTGGATCGGGAGGTCAAAGTGCTAAGGAAGAAGTCAGCTCCTTTGGTAAAGGTACTTTGGCGCAATCATGGCAGAGAAGAGGCTACTTGGGAGCCCCAAGAGGCGATGCGTCAACAATACCCTCACCTATTTAGATCAGGTAAATTTTGAGGCCGAAATTTCTTTAAGGGGGTAGAGTTGTAACACCCTGATTTAAGGGGGTTTGTTATGTGTTAGGGTGGATTAAAGGTTATCAAACGAGGAGTGTTGGAGGCTTGGATCATTAGAACGACTAGATCTAGGTCTAGTCACTGTTTTCGGCAAAGGTAAGTGGTTCAGGGCCTTAAATGTTGTCGGCCGAATATGGTAAGCATAGTTACATTAGTTGTTATTGATTCTTAAGTCTAATATGTTAGTAACCGATTGTAGGATACACGTGGGAGATCTCATTAATGGCCGTCGCAAATCAGGTCTATAAACGAACACCCTCTAGTAGACTAAATTGGCGAAAGTCGAAAAGCCAAAATGCCAAAATTCTGGCATTTCGTGGACTAAAGAGCGTGTGAGTGCTCGTGGGTCGGTTGGAAACGATAAGATCTGTAATTTCAATTGGTAAAGTTGGTGAGTGCGCGATTTCATGCATCTCGGTAAATTTGGGCCTCGATGGGCTGAATATGTTCCCAATAGGCTTACGGGCCCATTTGGGTGAAAACTAGTGGTAAGTGGGTTCTGGTGATTCATATGTTAAGACTGTTAAAACCACTGTAAAATTTGGGCTTAGTGGGCCAAAGTAGCTAATTGACACTATAGGGCCCATTAGGGGTTTTAGGGCCCGATAGCTCTAAATATGGTAAATGGGCTAGACAAACTGTTAGGATGAAAATTGGACTATTGATAACTGAAATAGGCGTAAAACCCTAAAAACTAGTATAATTACTGAAATACCCCTTAAGGGTGGAAAATTAGTATTTTATCCCTAGGTGCAAAATGACCATTATACCCTTTAGGGTTAAATTTGACTGAAATGCATGCTTTACTTTATTTATTCACTGTATGCCATGACATATTTTACTGTTGCATGGGATTGGGTTTATGATGGAGGAAGTGCTAAGTGGCATTGCCACAATTACTGAAAGAGACTTTGCCTCGTATTACTGTTAGTGGCTTGGCCACGTTATCTAAGCAGCTATGCTGCGACTGTGGTGTGTAGGGCTGGGTGGGTTGAGTTATTCCCCACATGGTGTGTAGGGTTGGTATGGGTGGTGTGTAGGGCTAGACATGGGCTGGGCTTTGCATACATGCATTATTCTGCTCTATTACTGTCATGGGCCTATGGGCCGCACTATTTACTGAATAGGGCTAAGGCCTAGTTAAACTATATCTGAATAGGGCTAAGGCCCAGTAACAGATTACTGAATAGGGCTTCGGACCAGTTATTACTGAGACTAAATAGGGCTTAGGCCCAGTGAGCTTGAGCTGTTTTGGGCTTTGGATGGGCTTTCTTTGCACACTAAGTTTCCAAACTCACCCCTTCCTCTCATTTATGCAGGTGAGCCTTAGATTGGTGGACTTGGAGCTGGAGGGATTCAGAGTGGCCACGTGGACTGCGTTTGATGGTTTAATTAAGTTTTTCTACTTTTGCATCTATTATAAATTATTTTTCATTATGGTTTTGGGTTTGTAATAAGGCCTCTTTAAGTACTTTAATTTTGGGTTTTAATTCTTTATTTATAATTTGATTTAAATGGGTAGATTAAGGCTGCGAAGGGTTTTCTTAAAATTAATCAATGTTTTCAAATCAAAGCACTCGTAACAAACGGATAACAAGTCAATGAACAAGATCTGATAACAAGATGAATTTTAAATTGGTAGTGGATAGGACAAACACAAATTAAACCTGGATTTTCTTCCCAAACTACAAGTACAGTTTTGCAAAACTCACCCTAATCATAATAATTAAGGAACATGGTTAATCCGACGTTGATGTGACACACCAGACTTGGCCGTAACATCTGGGCCGGGTTTGGGGTGTTACATATGTGGTCCCGAAACCACTATTCCGACTAGGGTCCAAACCGGGCTGTTACAAAAACAGTAATTTTAGGACCACAAATTTGACGTGTCAGTTCATAAATATTTATTAGTTTAAAATATTTACGAGCTTATTAGCGTAGTATTAAATTTTGGTTGAGAAATTTAATCATGTAAATGGTTTAATAAGTAAAAAGGATTGAATTGTAAAAATTGTAAAATTTAAATAGTTAATTAAAAGGGTTAAAAGGATAATTAAACCATGGAATCTAGTTAGTGGAATGGAATGATGATTTACATGAGTGGAAATGGTTTAATTAGGCTAAATCTAGGATTAATTAAGGTTTAATTAAAAAGTTATAATATTTACAAAATTACCAAAGTATATATATTAAACCAAAGAAAATAAAATTTAAAATTCTATTCTATTTCATTGTCTTCTCCACGATAATAGAAGAGAAATATAAGGGTTTTCATACGTTTGATTGAAGCTTTGATTTGGTAAGTGTATTGATACCCTTTTTTTTAGTAATTTTTATGTTTCTGGATTCATATTAGCTTAACCTAGCATGCCCGAGGATTAATTTGTAAAACTGTCACACTATGTGGATTGTGCCATTGTTAAGTTGAGTTGTTTTCTTGAAACTTTTGAAAGATTTCTAAGCTTTGTTGTTAGATTAGACTATTTTGTAAAGTATTGTTTTGATGATTTTAATGTTTAAGGACTAGATTTCTAAAATGATGAAATTGTTTGTACTTGAAAGGAAATAAATGCAAGTAGGGACTGGTATGAGGCCATGGAAGAATCAGCTAGATTTTTGTGTAAAAGAAATCGGTAAATTGCATGATTGGGGTTTAGGGATTAAATTGAATAAAGGTGAAAAGTTGAGGGCAATTTTGTAAAATGTTAATAAAAGACTAAATTGTATAGAATGATTGATTCGGCTGTTGAGTTCGTTACTTGAATGAAATATTGTTTTAGATCACGACCGTGTTGACGGTTGTGGAAAAGAAAAGATTGTGGAGTAGTTCTTGTGCTTTTGCGATTACTGCAAACTAGTCTTGTAAGTTCGTTTCTGTATATACATGTTTGTATATAATTCCTTGTTAATGATTTAATCTTTTAAATTCTATTATATATTGATACTTAAATGTTGAATCGTACTGTTATTCAGGCTTAATGCCTAGCAGGCTTAATGCCAGTGTTATTCAGGCTTAGTGCTTAGCAGGCTTAATGCTAGTGTTATTTAGGCTTAGTGCGTAGTATGCTTAGTGCTGATGTTATTCAGGCTTATTGCCAGTGTAGTAAATGATAACATTCCTTACAAACTTGGAAATTTATAGTAAATGAGTTGACTTATCGAACTACTAAGCTTCTTTGTGCTTATTCATTTAATTTAATTTTATAGGACTCTTAGAATCGTTGCATCGATCGGATCAACTTGGAAGCTTACACACTATCATCTATACCTTGATAGTTGCTTTGTACTTATTTTGAAGTTGGTTAAAGTGACATATATTAGGAAGAGTCTTTTAGGACTATGATATTTTGTGAATGTGTAAATGGTGATTTGGTATGATCATACTTATGAAGTTTATATTTGAACTTGATGAATTTTTAATGCTTGTTTAAAATTAGGTCATTTTGACCATCCTTAAGTACTTGTATATATGGCTGTTTAGTATGTAAATGATGGCTTGGAAATGGTCTTTTATGGTTTCATGTAATGGTTAATTGATTGAGGTTGGCATATTTGGAATATAACATTTTGGTATGTTTTGGAAATTAATGTTTTGATACAATTGGGGTGCCTTTGAATGGGATATTGGTTATGTGTTTTAAAATGGTTGATACGGTATGTTGGTATGTATTTGGAGGGTGATTGAATCCCTTGATTGTGTGCTCAAATGTTTTACATGGTTAGCTATAATATAGATTTGAAATGGCTTGTTTAGGGTAAATTTTGGGTTCACACAGCTTAGGATATGGGCATGTCACTCAGTCGTGTGATGCACATGGCTGTATGTCATCTAGAAATTTCTTAGTGTTTTCAAGTCAATGAGTTACAAGACTTAGCAGACAGCTTGACACACGGACGTATATGGCAACTCAGAGAGTTATATTGCCTAGCACATGGCTTGGCACACGAGCGTGTGAGGCACCTTAGTGAGGTACATGGGTGAGGACACGGGCTGAGACATGGCTGTGTTTCCCTTGTTCACATGTTACACGGCCTGGGGCTATGTCACAGGGCTTGGCCACACGGCCGTGTGACCTCTGTATTCTAATTTTTTCATTTTGTTCTTAAAACTTCTAATTTGTTTCAGATTAGTCCCAAATCACTTCTAAGCTATTTTTAAGGCCTTGAAGGCTTGATTTAAGGACAACATGCATTTGATTGAATGGTTTATGATATATTTAATTTTTTAAACGTTGCGATATTAAATTTTTTCTGATTGTACGGCAATACTCCGTAACTTTAATTTGGCGACGGATACGGGTTAAGGGTGTTACATGCAAGGTGTACTAGAATCAACTATGAGAGGAAGAATTGGTGGTTAGGACGTTCCTAGCTGCTATAACCAACTTATTGTTTGGAGGAGAAAACTCATTTTTGGGGATCGATTTAAAGACCAGACTTCACCGAGTCTAGGGATAAGGCTTTACAATTCTGTTTGCAAAATCCAAATTCATTTTCTAACTTAATTTTACGTTAGATTTCCTTAATTTCTTATTTCTGTGAAATAATTGAATTACAATCTATTTATGTGCTTATATATATTGTGGCATATTTATAGTATTGGCAAGTGAAAGATATTGTAACGAGTTTTTTAGTTACAAGTATAGTTTGTTACCTTGAGTAAATGTGATTGATGGTATGGAAAAGTCCTTTGAAATGGACTTTGTGTTGATGTGTTTGGATTGGAAAGGTAACATTTGAATTATGTGGATGAATAAATTATATAGTGAAATTCTTTTAATGATATGAATGTGTAATTAAAGTTTTACAGAGTATGAAATGATATATTATTTAAAGTAAAGGTATGGAACATATGATAAGCATAGTTAAAAGAAAATGAAGGTATACGGTAGTCATATGATAGATGAATCGTGAAATTGAAATGCTTGATATGTTATATGCCTTGACTTGTTTTAAATTATATGCGTATTGCTTCACCTACTAACCTTGTGAGGTTTGGTGTATAGAAAAAGGGAAATATGATTTATGGCTAAATTGAATTACTCATAGTTGATTAGTTTATTACAACTGGTGAGTTCAACTCTTTTTATATGAGCTTACTAAGCATTAGTTGCTTATATAATTGTTTTCTTTGTTTTTTAGATCATTGGTAAGCTCAAATGGTTGGAAAATTTTTCGGAGTATGATCACACTATCCATTGAATTAATTTGGTAGGTTTTAAACATATTGAAATGGTTATAAGTGGCATGCATAGGGTTGTGTGCTATTTTGGTATGATTTGAATGTTATAAGGTTTTAAATTTTGTTTTGGAGATTGGTTTGTTTTTGAATGGCGCCAAGTTCATTTTGGTTTATGTCTTTTGATGAAGGCTTGTAAATGATGTGTATTCATATGAGATAATAGTAGCTATGCATACTCTTATGTGGGCTAAATGAAGAAGGTTGTTTGAGAAGTTTGTGATATGGTCATTTGGTATGTATAAGGTATGCTAAATGATGGAAATTATATTGTTGAATAAGTTCAAAATTGATTGTAATTGTGGTACCTACTGTTGGTACATTAGTTAGAACATATAGGATGATTGATTTAGTATATTATAAGCAAGTTTGGAATGAGTTTTGGTCTTATGAATGCTTTTTGAAATGGTGTGTTTTAAAGGTGTAAGTTTTGACATGATTTTAGCTTGTTTTAAAGGTTAATTTGGAAGAACATAGCCTAAGACACGGTCTGTCACATGGTCGTGTGCCACACACGGTCATCCCATACAACCATATGTACTTTGTTAGTTTTGGTGCAAGTTCCACCTGATTTGAGACATGGGTTGAGACATGGCCGCGTGTCTCAAGTCAGTAAGTTACACAATCAATGACTCGGGTTGGGACACGACCATGTGTCCCTACTTCGAATGCTCATACGATCTTAGCTGTATCACACAGCCTAGCCACATGGCCATGTGACCCTTATTTTCCAAATTGTCAAGTTTTTCCTAAAATTTATGTTTTGATTCATCTTGATCCCTAATTACTTTCAAACTAATTTTAAGGCCCTGAAAACCTAAATGAATGCGTATGTGAATATTTATTCTGTGAATTGATATATGTTTATAAATTAAATGGAATTTTTGTTTTAACTTAAGATAAATTGTTCTGTTTGGTTCTGTAGCAGGCTAATCCTTAATCTGGCAACAAAGACGAGATATGGGTGTTACAGTAGGTCCGCTTGGAGTCGTGGGCATGACTATTGCCACGATTATTAGCTCAACCAAAATTCTGTTCATAAGAAAAACACGGAAGCTGACCATAATATGCAATCCCTGTGGACTCGACCCTACTACTCTTTAGTACTGTTTAGAGTTGTTTTATTGTAGGAATTATTTTTGGTGGTTTCAACGCCCATCATTACCTCATTGAGAATTCAAATTTATTTTTGAGTGCATAACGATGAAATTTGTTTAATTTTTTTTTGAGTGATGTGTTTCTCTTTCAGATTTTTCACAATGTCTCATAGTGGCAAATATAGTGATGACTAGAGTGACACACTGTCGCATGTAAAATGGTGTGTGATTTGTGTGCAAGTATACACGTTGATTCAGGCAATAAAGTAATAAGTGAATATCATTCCCACGAGGATCGGATTGAGGGACAAAATTGGTCAAGTTATCTTAATAAGGCCAAGTTAATGTTATAGTAAAATGATTCAAGGAAATGCTATGGCAAAGGCTAAGGTAAATATGTAGTGATGGGTAAATATCTGGAATTGCTATGGCAAAGATGATAACAGAAATGTAAATATGGGAACTATTGCATGAATAATATATAAATGAACAAATAATCAACTAAGAATGATAAGGCAAAGATATTTCGGCAGAAAATCAAGTGTAGTGTCTACGATATTTATGTGGAAGGTTGGGATTACTCAGAATCAAACTTAATAGTAATAATGCCGTGGAAAAATCTTGGTTAACTTACTGTGCAAAAGAGTCCTAGAGTGGCCTGCCTCTTTCAGTGGCAAAACCTCAAGTCACTGTCCTTGCTCATACAGGGTCTTATTATGATAACATGTGTAATTCCTTTTTTATGATGCAAGCATCATTCGAATATTTCTCATGCCATCCAATATTAGTTAAGTAATCTAACTTTTTCAGTATTACGTCAACTTAACAAGAATAATATGCCATCAACTATTCCTAGAGATTGCACTTAAACAATTGAATGGGCAGTAAAATAATCAGATTTATACCATGGAAATTAAAACCAGTTAAGTATCATCAAAATAATCCCAACTCGATGAGATTTAACTCATTGATTGGAAAATATAACTCCAAACCATCACCATCATTTACAACCAAATAAGTTCACAAAAGAGTACTAAGGAAATAATGGAAGGTCGAGAAAATAGCTTCCACTGGTCTATACTACAGCAGCACAATCCTGTGTTAGCTGAGGGGATGAGTTCTTCTTCCGCTCGAGACCTCTTACTCTTCTACTTCTCTCTTGGATGCCTTTTGAGGTCCCCTTCATCGTCCTTTTATATATAGAGTTCAGCCAAATAGTTTGAGTTAATCTTCTCTGTACGAGTTTAAATTTCAAACTAAAACAGCTGTGCATGAAATGTTTAACTCAGTCTTCTTGGCATTGATGCGACACTCATGCTGGCATATCATTTGCACTTTGCCCTAGCAAAACTTCACTGTTTTATTTACTTTCTTCAAAAAACCTATTCCTTTCTTACCACAAAACTTCCACAAAAACCAATAAAAATCACCAAATAACTCAACATAGTCCAAGTCTAAATGCAATATAACAAATGCTAATTAAAATACTATAAAATGCAACAAAATATACCTAAGTACAAATAATTAGCTAGGTCAAAAGGTAGAAATTATAAATCTTTTCAAGATTTATCACACCCCGAAGCCTAATTTATTGCTTGTCCTCAAGCAAAAATTTCTTATATATACTAATGCAAATATTTTGCCCTAGCATGAAATCCTTTCGTACTGCTTATCTATCCAGAAAACAATGTATATCTCAGTTCTCAAAAATTTTCTTTTTCCTAAAGTCTGTTCGAATGGCTAAGGTTTGTCTAGCAAAGGTGGTGCGGAAATATCTCTTAAAAACAAAAACTCCTAAATACTCATCCACTCTCCCCTTCCGTCGTATAGCAAATATATTCTAACCCACTTTGTTCATTTACCACCTAACATCAATTATTTATTATTATTCTAGATTTTTTCTTCTTTTTTTTGAATGGGTTAAAGAATTTAGCATGTCACAATAGTTTTTTGCCCTAACAATCACAGAGTAGTATACACCAAATTGCCAAGGCATTACATATGTCTCAATTTAAATAAGAAAGCATTCATAAAGCTAGGGCCTTTGACTAAAAAGATGGATGGAGCATACAATTTTTAGCCACAGTGGAATGTCCCTAACAATTTTTATTACACACTTATACCTAGACCCACCTTTCCAATCAATAACACGATGGAGCAAACAAAGTGGTGCTAACCTACTTAGCGATGTTAAAGTATTGAAGTGTCTACTATCCTTTATTTCAATAATATGTCGTAGCATTGTTAATAATAAAAAGTTGCAGAATCCTCAAGGCATTACAAGATGCTCACTATAATTCAAAAAACAAAAGTGCGAAGTATAAGGCATCCTATTTTTAGAAATCAATTTCCAAGCAATCTAGCGTCAACAAAACTTACCAAATCCATTTTTACAAATTCAGGCAAATCAAAAAATAATATTTATAATCATCATCGAACATCATGAATAAAAATTGTAGTTCATATAGACAAACAATATATTGATAATCACACTGCCATGGCAAAATACTTCTACATGCAATAATATGGATATATCCTAAATACAAAATGCAACCTAGAGGCCCAATACTCCCCCAAACCTAAAGGATGCATTGTACCCAATGCATGAAACAACACAAACATAAGTATATGCATGGATATAGAAAAAATTAAAATGCAATATATTATGAAAAGAAATAAGGAAAGAAAAAACTTATCGAACTTAGATTAGACTATTGGTGCATCATTCAAGTTGTCCCACGGTCTTGTAGGCTTTGAATTTGTACCTCTTTTTTCATTCCAAAGTGGTGCTCTCTTCACCTTCCTTATCAGTTTCCATAAGATCATCAATCAATTGATCGATTGCATTATCTTGATTAGTCACAGAAGTCAGTAAAGACATGGGTACAGAAGTTTTACCCTTATCAGTAGTATTGGTAGTGGTAGTGGTAGTGGCATCGGTAATGGCAGTGGCTTGCTCATCAATCTATCTTTCTTCTCCAGGGTCCTTAACTTCAGGTTTTTCGAGCTTATCCTTAGCAGCTTTCTACTTAGGAGTGGCTTTTTCTATGACAGCCCTATTTCGACCCTAGTCGGGAAGTGGTTTCGGGACCGCTAAACTGAGTCATAGAAATAATTGAATATGATATCCTATGTCTAATGTATGTGATAAGCGTATGTGTGATTTAGAAATGTTTGAATTTGACATATTGAATGTGATACTAAACTAAAGGACTTATGTGATAAGAACTATGATGTGTGTGGCTAAATTCATGAAAGAAGTTGTATAAGGTTTCAAATTAAGGGACTTGCATGTCAAATTAACCATTTGACATTTAGTGGCCGGCCATGCATGATGATTAGGCAAAATAAATTATATTATTTTTTATGTTATGATTAAATTATGTGAAATCATGCCTAATAGGATAATAAAGTGAATAAAATAACAAAAGAAATGGTGAAAAGAACAAAGTGGATTCATTGTTCTTCTTTGCCGTAACTTGAAGAGAAAAGAGGGGAGAAATAAGCCACCATTCGGTCACTTTACTTGCTTCAATTTTAAGGTAAAAATCATGTTAGTTTGCTTAGATTTTATGAATTCAAGTCAATAGTTAAGATTATGGCACAACCCATGTATTGATTTTTGAATTGGATGCGAATGCTTCATTCGGTCATGGAAGAATCATAGGGAACTTTGTTGCTTTTGAGTTCTATGGTATATGTAGTGTATTATGGAGTCTTCGGAGATGTTTTGAAGTTAAATTTCAAGAATTCATGAAGGCATGCTTAAATTATACCAATTTTACTTTGAACGGTTTTTAAATTAAAAAGAGGGCATTCGGCAATGGAGGTTGTGATGTTTTAATGATGTTTTGATGTTTTGGGGGGAAGATTTCTCTGTTTGATTGAGAAGAAGAACAAATTGATGTTGGGGTTGTAAGTTAGCCGAATGGAATTTTGGATGTTTTGTAAATAAGCATTCGGTCTTGGTTTATATTTTTATAAGAGATTGTTAAATGGCATTGTTTAGATAATGTTTTTGGAAAATAATGGTTTATGAAATAGAAGTAAATTTGGAAAATGAAGTACATTCGGACATTGAGGTAATGGTGCATATTGTACTTAAATTTAGAAATTTAATACGGGAAGAGGTGCTTTTGATAAGTGCATTTACCTTGTGATCAAACATGGTACTTGTGCAAATTTGAAGGGACACATTCGATTTTTAGGGAATTAGTAATTATGCTTGTGAACTAGATATAAATGCATATCTAATGCATGTGTGAGTGCCGAATAGCTTCAATTGTGATATTGCATATTTAGCTAGTCAAAGATTTAGTTGTGATGTAAGATGAATATTCATGGGACCGAATATGTATGTATGCATCTGAGTGTGTATATATGTGTGGTAAAGAGATTATATTTGTATCCCTTGCCTTGGTCAAGTAAAGAGGATGGTTGTTTAATGAAATTTGAGTGTGGAGCTAAGATAGATATTTGGCCATGGATACTTGTGTTCATTGATAGTATTTTTGGCATTTTATATTGAGAATTGATTGTGAATGGGTTTGAGCTTAGTTGCCTTGGATTTTTATGGCATAAGTGGGTGTTTCCATTCGGTTAATGTGGGTCATTATAATGCTTAAGTATTAACCTATGTTTTATGATTTGCCGAATGACCACATGAGAAAATGAAATGTGAAATTGATTTGTAATTTTGAGATGCTTGTGAATGAGTTGTATATATATAGGTATTCGGATATGCATAGATTGAGTAAATAATAACTATGTGATTTTAGTAATAGATTTTGAACAGTAAACTTGTTTATTTTAGCTCAAGAGGTAAGAGAGCCACACTCGGACAAAGGAAAGGCAAAGGTGGTGGAATAGTCAGTTCGTAAATAATTATAGACCATCAAGGTAAGCTTTAAGTATTAAAATCCTATCATGTGAGTTAATTTAACATGGTGTATATGTTTAGTTACTCATGATGATGATTCGTTTAAACAAGTGACCTATGACCTGCGTAATGAGGAAGAGAAGAGTAATATAGCCGAAAGTCCTTTAGACCTATGAAGCCTTTAGAAAACAAATTGATATGTAACTTATTTAAATGCCTATTGACCGAATATGAAATGAAAGTGCCATGCTATGTGTTAATGTATGAAATGAACGAATGAATGATAACTTGTGACTAACTTTGTGATAAGTTCATGTGGTGAATTCAAATATATGTGTATCTGTGCTATGATCCAGGTGGAATCCCGAAGGGCATATGTGCCAGAGTTTCATCCAGGTTGAGTCCCGAAGAGCCTTAGGGCTAGCGTTAAAAGTCGGGCCAAATCCTGAAGAGCCTTAAGGCTAGTGTTAAAAGCCGGGCCAAATCCCGAAGAGCCTTAGGGCTAGAGTTACAATTCGGTCTCAACAATTTCAACAAATGAGCCTACACTATAAGCTAGTCAGGTACATGCTGTACACAAATTGTAAACTAGTTTCTGTTGAACTATGCTTACCAATGAGTAATATCGGTTCTAACGATGGTTTAGAGATGTATAAAGGCCTGTGGCTTCTTTTCTATACGTGAACTTATGATTTATGTGGGAATGGATTAAGTTGATGTTTAGCATATCTGTATAATGGTGGCAAATCTAGTCTTAGTTACATTCGGCTAAAGGGTTAATTAAATAAGCATTAGAATTTACTTTACTCTAGTTATTTGATTGAATTTTATTACTTAAGCTTACTAAGCACATAAATGCTTACTCTGTTGCTCTTAACCTTCTATTTTATAGATCTTGTTCGTTAGCTACGGTCTCGGGAATCTTGCACTCGAAGTCATCTCTACTATCAAAGCCCCTTTTTGGTATTAAAATAGCTAACTTTGTGAATGGCATGGATAGGTTTCATTTTGTGGTTATTAAATAAGAAACTTTCATTTAGATGTTGTAATTAAGCATAGCCATGCGAAAATGGCTTCTAGATGTGCTTTTTAGCTACATGTGGTCTTAAGGATGATGATGGTTACTTATGATTTACATGATATGTATTTTGGGAAAGATGGTTATGAGATATATGCATTGCTTGAATGGGAATATGAAAATCTAAATGCTGAAACTTTAGGATTAAATGTTATCATTCAGTATACTTATTTATGTGTATATATATATATATGAGTGGATTGGAGCTGATTCGTAAGTAGCTTGATGTGAATTGGTAACATGAACTTAAAGGCATGAGTAGATTCAGTTTTAAGTCTTTGATTTGCATGAATAGCTTTTATCCATAAGTGTTTATATCATGCTTGTACGAGTGATGCCCTGTTAATTTATGTGAATGTCAGGTAATGCCTCTTCACCCTCCGGTGACGTGTACGGGTCTTAGGGTGTTACATTTTATTGGTATCAGAACTACGGTTTAGTCGATTCTTGGACTATCGTAGTAAGTATGAGTCTAGCTATACATGCCATTTCCTGTTATTACGATAGTGGGATGACTTCTGACATCTAAAACGTGATTTTTGTATAGAAATGGATCCCGAACCCGATCGAGCCGTAGCAGACGATGTTGAGAGCGTGGCGCCTGCTCCTGTGCAAGGGACAGCGCCAAATGACTCTCAGCCGAATATCAGTCATCGAGACGATGACATGAGACAAGCCTTTTATACGATGATGAACGACTGGTTCGCTTAATTCCTTAGATCAAATCCGGTTGTTCCGCAACCCCCACCCCCGAATACTCCGCTTCCGACTTATGTGGTCCCTCCTATGACCGACCCGGTGAGATCGATAGGCCCCCAGTTGACAAAATTAGGAAATATAGGGCTGAAGAATTCCGGGCTACCCCCAGTGATGATACCGAACGGGCCGAGTTTTGGCTCGATAATACTATTCGAGTTTTCGACGAGTTATCCTGTACGCCCAAGGAGTGCTTAAAATGTGTGGTATCTCTGTTACACGACTCCATATATTACTGGTAGAATACTCTGGTTTCTGTTGTTCCAAAAGAAAGAGTCACCCGAGAATTTTTCCAAAACGAGTTCCGAAAGAAATACATCAGTCAGAGATTCATCGATCAGAAAAGGAAGGAATTTCTTAAGCTTAAACAAGGTCAGATGTCGGTAACTGAATACGAAAGAGTGTTCGTGCAGCTCAGCCGTTATGCCCACGAGTGTGTATCCTCCGAGGCTATTATGTGTAAACGTTTCGAGGACGGGTTGAACAAAGATATCAGACTGCTAGTGGGAATTCTGAAAATTAAAGAATTTGTCACGCTAGCCGAGCGAGCTTGCAAAGCCAAAGAGCTTGGTAATGAGAAAAGAAAAGCCGAGGAAGGAGCTAGAGAATTCCGTAAGAGATATGCGGGAAAATCTGTTCAGCAAGCATCCAAAAAGATTAGAGATGACTCAGGCCGATCCAGGTATACTTCAGTTTTTCTAGACGTGATCATCATCGACCCCCTGTGAGTTCGTGAGCCACCTCCGTTGCCAGTGTTGGCAATGAACAAAGGGACAGATCTGATCGTAAATATTGTGGTAAATGGCACCCGGGGAGCTGTAGGCATCATGACCGTTCCAACTTTAGATGCAGATCTGCTGACCATTTTATCAAAGACTGTCTGAAAGTTGATGAACGCACTCCTGATCCGAGTCAGAGATCTAGTGGTACGGCTACATGGGGTAGACCATCGCGGCGTGGAGGAAATACTAGTGATAGTTAGAGAGGGACTAGAGATACTGCAGTCAGATCCGAGGCTCGAGCACCTGCCAGAGCATATGCTATTCATGCCCGTGAGGAGGCTTCTTCTCTGGATGTCATTACCGATACTTTCACTCTCTTTGACACTGATGTTATCGCTCTGATTGATCCCGGTTCGACCCACTCATATGTGTGTGAGACTTTAGCCTCCAGTAAGACTCTTCCTGTTGAGTCTACTGAGTTCGTAATTCAAGTGTCAAATCCTTTGGGTCGTTGTGTTCTGGTTGATAAAGTATGCAAGAAATGTCCCCTTATGGTTCGAGATTTTTGTTTTCTGGCTGATTTGATGCCTTTACCCTTCGATGAATTAGACATTATTCTCGGAATGGATTGGTTGACCGTACACGACGTGATAGTGAATTGCAAGCGAAAGACTATTGATTTGCGATGTTCGAATAATGAAATAATCCGAATTGAATCCGCTGAATTAAATGGGCTACCTGCTGTAATCACTTCCATGTCAGCTCAGAAATACGTGAAAAAGGGTTATGAAGCATATCTAGCCTATGTGCTAGACAACAAAGTTTCCGAACGAGAACTTGGGACTGTGCCTGTAGTTTGTGAGTTTTCGGATGTGTTTCCCGAAGAATTGCCGGGATTGCCGCCAGTAAGAGAGGTCGAGTTTGGTATAAAGTTGGTTCCGGGTACGACTCTAAATTCGATTGCCCCTTACCGTATGGCACCTACCGAGTTAAAAGAATTAAAATCTCAGCTGCAAGAGTTGACAGACAGAGGTTTCGCGTGACCGAGTTTCTCACCCTGGGGTGCGCCAGTTTTGTTTGTGAAAAAGAAAGACGGGACTATGAGAATGTGCATCGACTATCGACAGCTGAATAAAGCCACTGTAAAGAATAAGTATCCGTTGCCCCGAATTGACGACTTGTTTGATCAGTTGAAAGGAGCTTCAGTGTTTTCGAAGATTGATTTACGATCCGGTTATTACCAGTTGAGGGTTAGAGATTTCGACGTGCCGAAGACCGCATTCAGAATGAGATACGGACACTACGAATTCTTAGTGATGCCGTTTGGGCTCACTAATGCCCCTGCGGTTTTCATGGATTTGATGAATCGGGTGTTTAGGCCATCTTTGGACCATTTTGTAGTAGTGTTCATCGATGATATTTTAATTTACTCTCGCGATGAGATCGAGCATGCTGAGCATTTGAGACTTGTACTTCAGACCTTACGTGAAAATCAATTGTATGCGAAATTCAGCAAGTGCGAGTTCTGGTTGCATGAGCTCGGCTTCTTGGGACATATAGTATCTGCTTTAGGTATTCGAGTTGATCCGAACAAAATTTCAGCTATTCTCGACTAGAAACCCCCTAGAAATGTTTTTGAAGTTCGAAGCTTCTTAGGACTTGCCGGTTATTACCGACGATTCATCAAAGGTTTCTCGATGATCGCGGTACCATTGATGAGACTACTACAAAAAGATGTCAAGTTCGAGTGGTTTGATAAATGTTAGCAAAGTTTTGACCAGCTGAAAACCCTTTTGACGGAAGCTCCCATGTTAGTTCAGCCAGAATCGGTAAAGAGTTTGTAGTTTATAGTGATGCATCTCTGAACGGTTTAGGCTGCGTTTTGATGCAAGAAGGTCGGGTTGTCGCCTATGCTTCGAGACAGTTGAAGCCTCACGAACGAAATTATCCGACTCATGATTTTGAATTAGCTGCTATCGTTTTCGCCCTGAAGATCTGGCGACATTACCTGTTCGGAGAGAGATGTCACATCTTTTCCAATCACAAAAGTCTCAAGTATCTGATGTCTCAAAGAGATTTAAATTTGAGACAAAGGAAGTGGCTAGAATTGCTAAAAGACTATGAGCTTGCTATTGATTATCACCCGGGGAAAGCTAATGTAGTTGCTGATGCTCTTAGCCGAAAATCCTTATTTTCCTTGCGAGCTATGAATGTGAAATTAATGATGTCGGTAGATGATGTGTTGATTGCCGAATTAAAAGCAAGACCCGTGTTACTTCGACAGATTTGTGAAGCTCAGAAAGCTGACGATGATTTAGTTGCTAAACGAGTTCAGTGTGATTCAAGTGTAAATTCAGAGTTTCAGGTCGACGGTAATGATTGTTTGAGGTTTAGGAATCGTGTGTGTATTCCAAGGAGTTCAGAGCTTATTTTGACAATTCTGAACGGGGCCCATAATAGCCGAATGTCAGTTCATTCGGGTAGCACGAAAATGTATAATGACTTGAAATGACAATATTGGTGGCACAGTATGAAATGGGACGTCTCCGAATTCGTATTTAAGTGTTTGGTGTGTCAGCAAGTAAAAGTGGAACATCAGGTACCTTCGGGATTACTTCAGCTGATCCTAATATCTGAGTGGAAATGGGATCGTGTTACAATGGACTTTGTATCTGGTTTACTATTATCGCCGAGCAAGAAAGACTCCGTTTGGGTTATTGTGGATAGACTAACCAAATCAGCCCCCGGTTCGTACAAACTTTTCACTCGATAAGTTAGCGGAATTATACGTTTCTCAGATTGTACGATTGCACGGAGTGCCGACTTCTATTGTTTCAGATCGAGATCCTCACTTTACTTCGCGATTCTGGAAGAAATTACATGAGGCATTGGGTTTTAAACTCCATTTTAGCACCACATTCCATCCGCAGATTGACGGTCAATCTGAACGGGTTATTCAGATACTCGAAGATATGTTGAGATGTTGCATTCTCGAGTTTAGCGGTTCGTGGGAAAAATACTTGCCTCTGATTGAATTCACGTATAACAACAGTTTTCAATCGAGTATTCAAATGGCACCCTACGAAGCTCTTTACGGTCGAAGATGTCGTACACCTCTGTTTTGGACCGAGCTTAGTGAGAATAAGATTCTTGGGGTTGATTTAATCAAAGAGGCTGAACAGAAGGTGGAAACGATTCGTAACAGTTTGAAAGCAGCATCCGATCATCAGAAATCGTACGCAGATTTGAAACATAAAAATATCGAGTATCGGGTTGGCGATAAAGTGTTTCTGAAGGTCTCACTGTGGAAAAAGATACTCCATTTTGGCCGTAAAGGCAAGCTGAGCCCGAGATTTATTGGACCATATGAAATTTCAGAACGAATTGGGTCGGTTGCTTATCGACTAACTCTGCTCCCTGAACTGGAAAAGATTCACAACGTTTTTCACGTTTCGATGCTTCGACGTTATAGATCCGACCCTTCCTATGTGATTAGTCCTTCTGATATTGAAATTCAGCCTGGTTTGAGTTATGAAGAGGAACCGATTCGTATTTTAGCCCGCGAGATGAAGGAATTACGAAATAAAAAGGTTCCGTTAGTAAAAGTGTTGTGGCTCAAGCACGGGATCGAAGAAGTGACTTGGGAATCCGAGAATTCCATGAGAGAATGATACCCAAACCTATTTTCTGGTAAGATTTTCGGGGACGAAAATCCCTAAAGGGGGAGAGTTGTGACAGCCCTATTTCAACCCTAGTCGGAAAGTGGTTTCGGGACCGCTAAACTGAGTCATAGAAATAATTGAATACGATATCCTATGTCTAATGTATGTGATAAATGTATGTGTGATTTAGAAATGTTTGAATTTGACATATTTAATGTGATTACTAAACTAAAGGACTTATGTGATAAAAACTATGATGTGTGTGGCTAAATTCATGAAAGAAGTTGTATAAGGTTTCAAATTAGGGGACTTGCATGTCAAATTAACCATTTGACATTTAGTGGTCGGCCATGCATAATGATTAGGCAAAATAAATTATATTATTTTTTATGTTATGATTAAATTATGTGAAATCATGCCTAATAGGATAATAAAGTGAATAAAATAACAAAAGAAATGGTGAAAAGAACAAAGTGGATTCATTGTTCTTCTTTGCTGTAACTTAAAGAGAAAAGAGGGGAGAAATAAGCCACCATTCGGTCACTTTACTTGCTTCAATTTTAAGGTAAAAATCATGTTAGTTTGCTTAGATTTTATGAATTCAAGTCAATAGTTTAGATTATGGCACAACCCATGTATTGATTTTTGAATTGGATGTGAATGCTTCATTCGGTCATGGAAGAATCATAGGGAACTTTGTTGCTTTTGAGTTCTATGGTATATGTAGTGTATTATGGAGTCTTCGGAGATGTTTTGAAGTTAAATTTGCAAGAATTCATGAAGGCATGCTTAAATTATACCAATTTTGCTTTGAATGGTTTTTAAATTAAAAAGACGGCATTTGGCAATGGAGGTTGTGATGTTTTAATGATGTTTTGATGTTTTGGGGGTAAGATTTCTTTGTTTGATTGAGAAGAAGAACAAATTGATGTTGGGGTTGTAAGTTAGCCGGATGGAATTTTGGATGTTTTGTAAATAAGCATTCGGTCTTGGTTTATATTTTTATAAGGGATTGTTAAATGGCATTGTTTAGATAATGTTTTTGGAAAATAATGGTTTGTAAAATAGAAGTAAATTTGGAAAAAGAAGTACATTCGGACATTGAGGTAATGGTGCATATTGTACTTAAATTTAGAAATTTAATACGGGAAGAGGTGCTTTTGATAAGTGCATTTACCTTGTGATCAAACATGGTATTTATGCAAATTTGAAGGGACACATTCGATTCTTGGGGAATTAGTAATTATGCTTGTGAACTAGATATAAATGCATATCTAATGCATGTGTGAGTGCCGAACAGCTTTAATTGTGATATTGCATATTTAGCTAGTTAAAGATTTAGTTGTGATGTAAGATGAATATTCATGGGACCGAATATGTATGTATGCATCTGAGTGTGTATATATGTGTGGTAAAGAGATTATATTTGTATCCCTTGCCTTGGTCAAGTAAAGAGGATGGGTGTTTAATGAAATTTAAGTGTGGAGCTAAGATAGATATTTGGCCATGGATACTTGTGTTCATTGATAGTATTTTTGGCGTTTTATATTGAGGATTGATTGTGAATGGGTTTGAGCTTAGTAGCCTTGGATTTTTATGGCATAAGTGGGTGTTTCCATTCGGTTAATGTGGGTCATTATAATGCTTAAGTATCAACCTATGTTTTATGATTTGCCGAATGACCACATGAGAAAATGAAATGTGAAATTGATTTGTAATTTTGAGATGCTTGTGAATGAGTTGTATATATATAGGTATTCGGATATGCATAGATTGAGTAAATAATAACTATGTGATTTTAGTAATAGATTTTGAACAGTAAACTTGTTTATTTTAGCTCAAGAGCTAAGAGAGCCACACTCGGACAAAGGAAAGGCAAAGGTGGTAGAATAGTCGGCTCGTAAATAATTATCAACCATCAAGGTAAGTTTTAAGTATTAAAATCCTATCATGTGAGTTAATTTAACATGGTGTATACGTTTAGTTACTCATGAGGATGACTAGTTTAAACAAGTGACCTATGACCTGCGTAATGAGGAAGAGAAGAGTAATATAGCTGAAAGTCCTTTAGACCTATGAAGCCTTTAGAAAACAAATTGATATGTAACTTATTTAAATGCCTATTGACCGAATATGTAATGAAAGTGCCATGCTATGTGTTAATGTGTGAAATGAACTAGTGAATGATAACTTGTGTGTGACAGCCTTAAAACGACCCTAGTCGGAATGTGGTTTCGGGAAGACAAAACCGAGGCAAAAAATAATAATAATAATAATTAAATATTCATTTTGATGCCTATTGTATGTGCCAATTGATGTGTGACATCTTAGGTGCTTCAATTTAGTATTATAATTATGAATTGCACCTAAAAGGGCTAAATTATGAACTTTGAAAATATGCTAGACAAATGTGTGATGACTTATTAATGCATGCATGAGAAATAGTGGATTTGCATGTCAATTTACCCACTTTTATGATAGTGGATGGTAATGATGGGGTTTTGGCACTTTGTGAATTGTTGTTTAGTCATATATTAATATAATAAAAGAAATTTTTATTTAGTTATCATAAAATAAAAGATTAAAATGATATTATGAAATGAAAAAAATAAAATTTAATATTAGTAAATTGGGTGAAACAACAAAGTGTTTCTTCTTTGTTTCTCTCATTGCCGTGAATTGAGAAAGAAAGAAAATTTTTGAAGCTTAAGGCATTTGGCTAATGAGGGCATCAAATTAAGGTAAGGTTTCATGAATTTCTTTGGATTTCTTTGTGAATTTTGGTTGGTTTTGAAGCTCACAACAAGACCCATGTGAAAATTTTTGTGTGCATGAAGCATGAAGTGTTCGGTCATGTTGGTGCATTATGTCTTTGAAATAGAAATTGATAAATGGAGTTTTAATGGACTCTATGATGTTAAAGCTTAGGTGAATTGAAATTTGTGAGCTCAAATTTGAAAGAATTGAAGTTTTGTGTGGCTTAAGTGTTTAATTTATAATCGGCTAATATAGTGAAATATGGAAATTGTTTTTAACATTAGAAATTGATGGTTAAATTATTTGTATGTGTACACATGGTTACCGAATGTTGAATTGAGTAAAAATGGGATTAATGGTTGGTTTATTGAAGAATGGGTAATCGGCAAAGACTCTCTTTGAGTAATTTGAATTGGTGTTTTGGAAGTTTTGTAAGGAATAAGTAGGTTGAATTCGGCAATTAGAGGGAGGTATGAAACTTGTGCTTAATTGTGGAATTTTATAATTGAATTGCTAGTATGAGTTTATACAGTTGCCGAAATTGAAATAGGGAATGTGGCTAAGAAATTTGATATGTTTTTATTTAATTACTATGAAATAGCTACAAGAGAAAATAAGGATGAAATTTGAGTTGGTTATGATTCATTGTGCGATTTATTAAGCTAGAATGGACATTCGGCTATGTCCATTGAAACAAATGAATTTGGTTTAGAGGGTTAGTTAATGATATATCTATTGTGCAAATTGAGTGGTGAGTTGTCAAAATGAAGTGTTAATGTGCATTATGTACTTGTGTATGTTTTCAACTAAGGAAAAACTATGCTTTGATGTTGAAATTGGGTTTTTGATGAACGAATGAACTTGTTTTGGTGAATGGCTAATTATCGAATATATCTTTTGAGATTTTAGATGGAATTGCCGAATGTGCCTATAAAAAGGTAAGGGATGGTTTGATTTTGATATTATAAGTGAAGTTTAAGACCATATGCTTTTGGTCATAGCATGTGAAGTAATCAAACATATTTTTGTTAATTGAGCTTTGAATCGATGGAAGTATGTGTTAATTTGAGGAATTAAATTGTAAGTGTATAATTGTTGAGTTTGAGGTAAGGTATGCATTCGGTCATGGCTCAAAGGATGCTAATTCATGTTAGTTAACGTTCTTGTAAAGGAAGATGTATATGAGTGTTATAAATTAGTTGATCGTTTCTATAGGTGGATAATGTGAGCAAATCACATACGGTTGATGGATGGGAAAGTAGAATTAAGCATGGAAATTGGTATATATGGCAAAATTGATATGTTTAATTAGTGGCCAAATGTGACCTTGATTATATGTTGTAGCTTGAAATGAAATGTGAATAAGAACTTTAAAGAGTGAAATTGTATAAATCTGCTTGGTACAGCAGCAGTAACATGTTTTGGAAAAATCACCATAAATTGTGGGAGATGAATTAGAGGCTGAATAAATTGTGTAATTAAAGCTTAATGAGTCTAGTTTCTTATAAAAGAAACCTTACAAGCAATGGAATTGCTGATAAAGAGATTTTTAAAGTTGTGTGAGACAGTGTCAGAATGACTCTGAAATCCCCTGTTCTGTTTTTAGAAAATCACTATAAATTGTACAAAAATTGTTATAAGATAAAATTTATATTCTTAGACTCCTTAATGAGTCTAGTTTCGAACAAAATAGGCTAGGACATATTTTGAATTCTGTACAAGGAGAAATTCAATTCGTAGTAAAGAGTGGTCAGTTTAGTCAAACAGTGAAATAGGGGAAACTTTAAGAAAATTCTGGTATTGATTGGCCAAACCAAAAATTCTGAAAATTTTATGGATAGAAGATATATAAGTCTATTTTCAGGAAAAATTAACAGCACTTCATTTGGAGTTTCGTAGCTCCAGTTATGAGTAATTTATTGAATGTTGCTCAGAAAATCAGCTTGTTGCGAGTTGTGATATGTATGTGAAATGGCCGAATGTGTGTGTGTTTGCTATGAGAAGTATATACATGTATTATTTGACTATAAGTGAAAATGATTAATTGAGATGATTGAATAAGGATTAATAGAATTAAATATTTTATTTAGCTCAATAGCATAGAGGGACAAGTTCGGATAAAGGGAAGGCTAAAGTGGTCGAATAGCCAACTCATAATGGCTCGGGAAAGTTCAAGGTAAGTTTTGAGTAATTGAATTTGGTATTTAATTTAAAATGCCATGATATACATGCATGATAGTTGAACGATGTTCCATTGAGAAAGAAACCTATTTCATGTTTGCTATATAGCCGAATGGCTCATAGAGAAAGAAACTGAAATTGGGATTTGAAATGTATTGCTTATGTATGTTTGCTCATTGGGCCGAAAGTCTAGAAAAGAAGAGTATACATGTATCAGTTTTGATTTACATTACGATATAAAGTCAAGGACCATGTTATATGTTTGTATGCGAATGAATGGATTGAATTACAAGTGTGATCTTGCTATGTGAAATGTGGCAACATGTGAATACATATGTATGAGACTCTGTGATGTGAATCTGGGATTGATCTCCCGATGACTATATGTGGAGACTATGTCCGGGTTAAGACCCGAAGGCTATATGCAGAGATGATGTCCGGGTTAAGACCCGAAGGCTATATGCGGAGATTCTATCCAGGGTAGAGGCCCGATGGCTATGTATGGAGATTTTACCCGAGCTAAAGGTCTCGATGATGATGCGAGTATAGTTTAAGACTAAAAGTCTTCATGGTAACGATTGCTAATGAATGCGCTTAAAGTGTTAAGTTATACAGGTATGTACCCTAAGCTTATATGCAAGCTGGTTTTTGGACCAAATACTAAGGTCATTATGCGATTACATATGTGTGCATGAAATGAGACTATTAATATAGTCAAAATACAATTGGTCAATGCGAAATGTTATTTGAAATTATGCGACATGTCTATGTTTACATGAGCTTACTATAAGTGAAAGTTATCTACTTTCGTATATGATGAGAATGTGTATGTTCGGTTAAAGGGTGACGTACCTAAAAGAAGAGGGAAACAAAAATACGAACAACTATGTTATAATTTGAGTTTTATCTGTTGTCATTGCTTAAAACTTACTAAGCATTGTAATGCTTACTCCGTTTACTTTGTTTCCTCTGTTTTATAGATCTCATTTTGGAAGCTATGGACTCGGGGATTGAAGCCTTAATCACCTAAACTATCACCGTTATTTTGGTACATTTGATAGTTATTTTGGATCAATGGCATGTTTAGGCTAATCTCCTTTTTATTGAACCAAACTACATTTTGAGTTGTAATTATTCTAACCATGCGAAAATGGCTTGCCTAGTCTTCTAGTTTGATTATATGTTTGGATGATACTCATATGGTTCGATGTTTGTGGCATGATATTTAGTTAGTACCCAATATGCAATGAGTTTCTAATATGGTGTTCGGTTATTGAAAAGTTTGATTTGGCCAAATTGTTAGTAGCCACATGGTGGAAATTTGCTAGCATGTTTATAAAACGAATTAAATGAGATATAAGGTACTGACCGAACCTTTTTACAAGTGATATACATTCTGTTATAGAACTCAATGAATCTATGTCTAGCGTGTAACTATGAACCTCGGTAGGTTGTATTTAGATATGTAATACCTTAATACCCTATTCCGGCGATGGACAGGGGTGTAGGGTGTTACATTGTGACTAACTTTGTGATAAGTTCATGTGGTGAATTCAAATATATGTGTATCTGTGCTATGATCCGGGTGGAATCCCAAAGGGCATATGTGCCAGAGTTTCATCCAGGTTGAGTCCTGAAGAGCCTTAGGGCTAGCATTAAAAGCCGGGCCAAATCCTGAAGAGCCTTAAGGCTAGCGTTAAAAGCTGGGCCAAATCCCGAAGAGCCTTAGGGCTAGAGTTAAGATTCGGTCTTAACAATTTCAACTAATGAGCCTACTACTATAAGCTAGTCAGGTACGTGCTGTACACAAATTGTAAACTAGTTTCGGTTGAATTATGCTTACCAATGAGTAATATCGGTTCTAACGATGGTTTAGAGATGTATAAAGGCCTGTGGCTTCTTTCCTATACGTGAACTTATGATTTATGTGGGAATGGATTAAGTTGATGTTTAGCATATCTGTATAATGGTGGCAAATCTAGTCTTAGTTACATTCGACTAAAGGGTTAATTAAATAAGCATTAGAATTTACTTTACTCTAGTTATTTGATTGAATTTTATTACTTAAGCTTACTAAGCACATAAATGCTTACTCTGTTGCTCTTAACCTTCTGTTTTATAGATCTTGTTCGTTAGCTACGGTCTCGGGAATCTTGCACTCGAAGTCATCTCTACTATCAAAGCCCCTTTTTGGTATTTAAATAGCTAACTTTGTGAATGGCATGTATAGGTTTCATTTTATGGTTATTAAATGAGAAACTTTCATTTAAATGTTGTAATTAAGCATAGCCATGCGAAAATGGCTTCTAGATATGCTTTTTAGCTACATGTGGTCTTAAGGATGATGATGGTTACTTATGATTTACATGATATGTATTTTGGGAAAGATGGTTATGAGATATATGCATTGCTTGAATGGGAATATGAAAATCTAAACGCTGAAACTTTAGGATTAAATGTTATCATTCAGTATACTTATTTATGTATATATATATATATATATATATAGATATGAGTGGATTGGAGCTGATTCGTAAGTAGCTTGATGTGAATTGGTAACATGAACTTAAAGGCATGAGTAGATTCAGTTTTGAGTCTTTGATTTGCATGAATAGCTTTTATTCATAAGTGTTTATATCATGCTTGTACGAGTGATGCCCTGTTAATTTATGTGAATGTTGGGTAATGCCTCTTGACCCTCCGGCGACGTGTACGAGTCTTGGGGTGTTACACTTTCTTCCACGAAATCACTACTAGTAGTAGATCGATCTGGCTCCTCCTCAAAATCATCAAATGATAGCAAAGTCGATGGAAACACAAGAAATGGTGGCATGGGTGTTGAAAAATTCTTCTGAAGGGATCTTTGTAAGGCCAAGTCTTAATTTTTTGCCTACGCCCAATACTGAGCCTAGCGTGCATTAAATTGTCCCAAATCTTCAATGAGGTGGTACTACTAGACTTCAAAAAGAGACAGCCTTTACTCTAGCTGCGTCAAAGAATGTAAGATTTTCTGGTTAAGGGAATCATGAGAATCAAGAGATGCTGCTGTGGGAATTTGCGTATAGGTAAAGCTTGATGGTGCTGGGATGCCACGGCAAACTTAGCTCCTCTGAGGTTGACAAAAAAAGCTCATGTTATCCCACTTGTGAACTTTTTGGAATATAATTCTCCCAATATTTATCCTTCGACCTTGAATAATAGAATGCAACAACAACATTCTCTCCTTTGACACCATCGTATTATGTGTTGATGGTATCAGTCTAGTTCTCACGAAGCGATACCAGGCCTTCCCAACTGGCTTTAATATAGTACACTTAACAGTGTATCAGTCATGGCTTGAAATAGGCCTTTGTGTTCCTTTAACACACAAATCATCCAAAACCCGTGATAATCTTGCTGGTGTAATATTGTCAAAAAACTCTGAATGTTCAACTTCAACCTCTTCAAGATCGAAATGGGTAATTATTTGCTCTTCATTAAACAAAACAAATTTATCCCTCACGTAGATGAATAGGGATTTGGGGAGTTAACATGAGTATAAAATTCTCAGACCACTTTGCCCAAAATATTTCTTGGATGCAAACAAAACTTACTTTAGTTGTGCTTTTCGATAACTGACACCACCGATTCATCATATCTAAAATGGGGTTCATATTTCAATAGAAATCCCTGCTCAAGGCAAAACGGTCATTTAAGAATGTTAGATGTGTACTTCATAGCGGTGCCAGCATTGAAGAATATTGTAATGCCCTAATTTTCAGGTTTCTCTTAGATTGTTCTCTATCAGATAAAATGTTTAACTTTAGTGTTTGGGTATGTAATGCATGTTTGGGGAGTGTTAATGGGCCTATAGAAGGCCCAGGTATTGGTTAGAAGCTCGACAAAATTTTGTATTTTTGACTTAAGAGATAGGGGTCTCTGGAAGGTAGGTGTTATAAGAAAATATCTGTGAAATAAGGCATAAACTGGCTAGTGGTGGAGTGGCAATATGACGCCACTTAGGAGCTATAAAAGTGGCGCCTAAGAGTGCTTGGAGGTCCAAGGTTCAAGCCCCAGAGTATGCAAGGTGGCATTTTATTTTTGTACAGGAAGCAGGTAAGAATTTGAAGCAGAGTTAAACTTTGCTTAGGGGGAAATTTGAATCGGTCAAATGAGCAAATCAAGGAGCAAATTAGGGACTTTTGAATTTGAATGAAAGTGGCCGTCCAAGGGACTCTCTATGGTGCAAATCGGCAAACAAGGCTAGGCATAGAACTTTCGGCAATTAGGTGTGAGTGGTGCCGAATTCCCTTAGTTTCTTTTATGTTTTGGTGCCGATTTCTCTAAGTGAGTAAGCTTCCCTCTTTTGTCAATTTTTACATAGCCTATTAGGTATCTTTTTGCCACTTTGCTCCTTCCATCAAACCAAGTAGCCAAACCTTATTCCACCCTTGTTGCCGAATCTTCACTCGACTAAAACACCTCCTTTTGTTTTCTTTTCCATTCTCATCTCTTATCTTCTCTTCTTCTCAAACCATAAACCGACTCCATACCATCATTCTCCTACTAGTCGAATCTATCTTCTCCCTGTCAACTTAAGCTTTCTTCTTTATCTCACTTTCGTTGCCGATTGCTCCTTGGACTTATACTTCTCTTCTTTTCCTTCCTTTCTGTTGTCGACATCTTCCATAACACCTTAGCCGAACCCTCTTGTGTGTAAACACTTTTCAACACCCTTCTCTCCTCTTTGTAGCAAGTGGGGCTATTGTGGATTGGGGCTAGATCGGTAAGTATTCGAGAACTTTTCTTCGTTAGTTGATCACGTTTTAAAGTATAAACCGAAACCCCTATAAGGGAGGCTATCGTTGGGACTCAAAGGGATCTTGTGGCTTTACCTTCTATTTGTATGCGCTAGTGTAGGGAATAAAGGACGTGCTTAAGGGATTTTGGGGACTAACGCGATTGGACATCGGGATTTAGTCTATAATCGACAAAAAGGGGTAAGATTTCAATGTTTGGGCCATGTTAGCCGATTATAGTAATGAGATTTTGGTTTAATGGTGGAAGGTTATTAAAATAACATTAAGGTGATTAACGATAGGTTTTTGTGCGTGGATTTCGTCAACGGTTTCGACAGTTAACAGGTGTGTAACTAATCCCAACTTCTAGACTGAAGTGGTAAAAGCCGTAATGACCGTAAAGTGACCGACAACTGGTTAAAAGTGACCGAGAATGCATTCGTGCAATATTTAAGAGTAATCATTTACTCCGTTAGGTTAACCATGAATTCGGTGGTGGAGGAATTGCAGAAGGTGCAATTCTGAATGTTTTGGTAAGTTGGGCTTCGATGGGCCAAGATGGGCCCAATGGGCTTCCGAGCCAAAATGGTAAAAGTATCGTTAAAGGTATTCTAGTGGAATAATACTAGTAACTCGGTTAAATGGTAATCTGAGCATAAGAATTAAGGTTTAACGGACTCAATGGATTTAGTAAGGCCATTAGGGGTGTTTAGGCTAAAAAGGGCAAAACTGAAAATTGAGCTTAAATGGAATTTTGGGGATATCTAGGGACTACTAATTAATTGAACATGCGTAAAATCTCTGAAAATATGGAAAAGGACTAAAATACCCTTAAGTATGGAAAATTACCATTTTACCCCTAGGTGCAAAATGACCTTTATACCCCTAGGGTAAAATCTGTATGAAACGTATGATTTCCTGTTTCTGTATGTCACATCTCATAATACATGTGTATGTCTGATGCATGAGATTCTGTATGTTATATGCCATATCATGATATCTGTTGCATGGGGTTTGGGTTTATGATGGAGGAAGCGTTCTGGCAGCCTCGCTGCAATCTGGTGGCCTCGCCACATATATATCTGTTCTGGCAGCCTCGCTACAATTTGGTGGCATCACCACGTATATATCTGTTCTGGTGGCCTCGCCACATATACATCTGTTCTGGTGTCCTCGCCACAATATCTGTATCCGGTGACCTCGTCACAATATCTGGCAGCCTTGCTGCAAATTTCTGTGGTGTGTAGCGGTTGGGTGGGTCGAGTAGTCTCCCCACATGGTGTAAGGCTGGTACGGGGGTGTTATGGATGGATCTGGGTTGGGTTTTCTATTTGCATACTATATCTGATCTGTATCTGTTATGGGCCTATGGGCTTAACCTAATTTCTATAATGGGCCAAGGCCCAATTAATCTGATTCTGAGGCTTGATCTGTTTGGCCTATGGTTGAGATTATGTTGCACACTGAGTTATCAAACTCACCCCCTTTAATTACATCTCTGCAGGTAACCCTCAACCATAGTGGGCCTAGAGCTGTAAGAGATTCGGAGTGGCCACTGCATCTGCAAATTCGGTTTTCTTTTTTCCTTTTAAGTATTTTATTATGCTATTTTTGGGGTTTTAATTGTAATAAGGCCACTATTTAAATTTCTTTATTGGTTTTGTTTTAGTAATGGTTTAATTCATATTTTATCGAAACTGCTAGTTATAGGCTGCGCAGATTTTCAAATACTTAAGAGCGTTTTCAAAACTCAACAAGTTCAATGACTGGATAATCTAAAGACTTATCAAAATGACTTTTCACAAACTTGCTATTTTAATGTCACCTAAGTCACAACAAACAAAAGGTCGTAAACTTAGTTATAGGCTCATGTGACACACCAGATCTGGTCATAACGTCTAGGCCGGGTTTGGGGTGTTACAAATATATTTGGTTGAGAACCCCCAGCACGAGAAAATTCTCCCATCTTTGGAGTACTTTTTGCATGTGCCATAAAGGAATTTTGGAAAGAAATTAAGGAAGATTACCCAAATGTGAAGAGAGTAACAGAGGAGTTAAAGAAGGAATTAGTGTAAAAATGAAAACTTTATGAGAGGTAAAAGACATGAGTAGTTGGAAGAAAGAGGAAGTAAAAGGGGATAATGATAACGTGAGGAGAGGGGTTATGATGGGGGAAAATAAAAAAGAAACTCAGGTTTGGTGGGAAATGAAATATCTAGGACCTCCATTTAGGGCTTCTATTGAGTTTCCCAAAATGGTTTTCCAACAAATCTTTCTTTTGGAGTTTTCCAATTGATTATGTCTTGACACCTTATAACCTAGTTTGTTATGGCATCATACTCCTCTCTAATGCTAGGTGCTTACTAGCAAATCCTGATCCTTTTATTCTACTTTGATTTAAACGATAAATAATAAAATATTAATAACAAGGAAATAATGAAAAATGTTATTATTAATTAAAATATAGGAATTAAAAGAAAAATTGCTAAGTCAAACATTACAAAGATTAATGGTTTGCTTGTCACGTTCAACAGGAGCACCCTAATATTGCGTCAAGCGTTGCCTTTTAACTTTGAATGTTGCTCCTGTTTCCAAATTTTTTATAGTAATAACTTAATGAGAGAACACTTGAATTACTTCAAAAGGTCCTGACCATCGAGATTTAATTTACCAGGGAATAACTTGAGCTTGGAATTAAACAACAACACTTGCTGTCTAGGTTCAAATTGGCTTGGCAAAATTCTGTTATCATGCCATCGCTTGGTCTTTTCCTTATATAAATAAGCATTTTCATATGCTTGAGCCCTAAATTCTTCCATCTCATTTAACTCTAATAATGTTTTGCTACCAGTAATGTTTTGCTACCAGCAGCGGCCTAGTCCATATTCAGCCTCTTAATTGCCCAAAAGGCCTTATGCTCAAGTTCAACAGGTAAATGATATTGTTTACCATAATCAAGCTTGAAAGGTGACATCTCTAATGGTTGTTTTAAATGTTGTTCTGTATCCCCATAGAGCTTTATCCAGTCTGGTAGACCAGTCTTTTCGAGAAGGATTTACTACTTTCTCCAAAATTTGCTTATTTTCTCTATTAGAGATTTTGACTTGGCCATTGGTCTGGGGATGATAAGTCGTGGCAATTCTATGTTTGACCCCATACCTGTGCAAGGCATTGGCCATCCGTTTGTAATCAAAATGGGATCCCTCTTTACTAATAATTTCTTTTGGTTACCAAATTGTGCAAAAATGTTCTTATATAAAAATTTTAATACTGACTTAACATCATTAGAAGCTAGAGCTACTACTTTTACCCATTTAGAAACATAGTCTATTGCCAAAAGTATGCATAGCTTACCTACAGATGGTAGAAATGGACCCATAAAGTCTATTCCCCATACATCAAATAACTTTATCTCTAGTATACTATGCAACAAGATTTCCTGTCTTCTTGAGACATTCCCTGTTCTCTGATAACGGTTAAATGACTTATAAAATTCATGAGCGTCTTTAAATAGGGTTGGCTAATAAAATCTTGACTGGAGTACCTTGGCTATTGTCTTCATTCCTCCAAAATGTCCTTCATAAAGAGATGAGTGGCAATGCTGTAAAATGCTAAGCATCTCCTTATTAGGGACACACTTTCGAATTATCTAGTTTGCACAATGCTTAAATAGGAAAGTGTCATCCCAATAGTACTATTTTGCATCATAAAAAAATTTATGCTTCTTGTGCGTATTGAAGTCTAGTGGCATTACACCACTCACCAAAAAGTTTACTATGTTTGCATTGTAACGCCTCAAATTTTGGGCCTAGAAGAAATGGGCTTTGAGTATTGGAGCAATTGGAATTTAGTTGAGCAAGAAAACGACGCAATTGCATGTTTGGTGTGGTGGTTAAGTGAATTGGGTGTGTTTGGGAGGTCTTAGGCTCAAGCCTTGGTGTATGGATAATTTTTGCTTTTAGCATTAGGGGAACCCTAACTCCAGGTAGTAAGCCTTTTAAATAAATAAGACTAAATTATGACACAAGGAGCCTAGTGGCCTAGTGGCTAGTGGCATGTGAAGTGGTGTTCAAGGTCTAAGGTTCGAGCGTGGCATAGTACAAATGAGGTATTTATTTTGCTAAATGGACGACAAGTGTTGGAAGTGGATTCAAACTCTGCTGAGGTGGTTGTGGAATTGGTCAAAGGGAGAAAATCTAGGGATATGATGATGGTTGTTATGGATGAGAGGTTGGAAAGATTTTAGGAGAGGAAAGGGGAATTTGAGTTAGAGAGGGTTGGTGCCGAAATTGCTTGGGGGATTAGGGAGTGTTCGATTTGGTCACTTTGAGTGCTAAAGCTGAATTCTTTTGTAGCCATTTTCAGGTTTTTCCTTTGCATTTGGTTTCTTTGTCTCTTTGTTTTCTCTCCACTTTTCTTAGTATTGCCGAACTTGTTTGGGAAATTGACCATTCGTGCATTTTATTCTATTTCTTTCTTTTCTTTCTCTCTGTCTCTTCTAGTAAATGTTGAGGGTGCTTATTTTTTGCCCATTTCTTTTCCTTTCACCTTGTTCTAACTTCTACCGATATCCCCTCTTTTTCGTTGGCTCCTCTGTTTCTCTCCAAGTTTTGGCCGATTGCTTTCCGTCTTTTTCTATTTATGCTACAATCGGTCTCTCTCATAACCAACCTTCTCACCCGGCTTCTTTATTTTCTATTCTTCTCTCTTGACTCTTCTATTCTTAGTTAGCTGAATACCCTTTTAGTCCTTTTTTGTGATCATTTTCACTTTGTCCTGTAATTGGGATCTTGGTCGAATACAGTACTGATTTGTCCCTATTTCAGTTCTGCAGAGATTTTTACAATCGGTATGTATTTGTTCTTTATTCTTTTTTTTGTCAATCACTTTGCTTTTGATTGGTTACTTCCCTTATAACCAAATGCCTTCTCTTTACGTCTTCTGACTATAAAGTTCGTTTCTTCTTTGTATTATGGCCATTGTGGGGTTTAAGGTTTTTGGAGGTGTGAAGGGTTGCAAGTGGTTTAAGCCAATAAAACCTTTATTGTTGTTCATCGTTTGAGCAAGGTAAGAGCAATTGTTATAATACTGGGTTTGGCCGAATGTGCTATATGTGTGTGATGTAGAATATATATGGATTTAAGCCATACTTATGTATATCTTTATCTAATGGGATCTATTACACTACAAATTTGTAACATCCCGACATAGGGCCTAAATGGAACAGTGGTTGCAAAACCACAAATTCGAGATAGAAAATTTTATTCTGATAAATTTTTATGATTTACCAAGTGAATAGATGCATGTGTTAAATATTGATAGAAAATTTTATGAATTGCATGTTTAAATTGCCTATTAGGGCTTAATTGCAAAAGTTGATAAATATGAGTTCTAGATAGGAACGGATTAAATTGAAGAGCATAATTGAAGTAGAGGTCCTTAAATGGTAATTATACCATTAGGTTTTCATGGACAAAAATGGACATACATAGGTAGAAATAACCAAAGTTTTCATGAAGGGCATTTTAGTCATTGGGTAATTAAAAAGATTAAAAAGGGAAAAAGATGGCAAACTGTTATCATCTTCTTCATTAGGCCAAATGTCAAGGGTTCTCCATAGCTAGGGTTTATTTCAAGCTTCCAAGATCCATAGTAAGTGATTCCAAGCCCCGATTTTAATGTTCTTTACGGTTTTGGAGTCCTGGTAACTTGATTTAGCTTATTCTAGCAATAATTTAACCTAGGGTTCATATTTGGAAAAATACCCATAGGTGAAATGTGTTTATTTTGATGTTTTATGATAGAATATGAGGTTTTAAATTATGGTAAATAACTTGTGCTACTCGGTTTTATGTAAAAACGAGTAAAATGACATAATCGGTAAAAATACCTCATGTTCATAATTACATGTTAGAGTGAGAATTTGATGTTGCCATTAAGGGAAAATGATAAGCATGTCATAAAACATAAGAATTAGGGATAAATTTTAATTTCCGAGCTTTGGGGCAAAAGTGTAAATATGTAAAAGTTTAAGGGCAAAATCATAATTTTGCCAAAGTTAGAGTTAAGGACTGTTTTGATAAATGTAAGTATTAAATAAGCTAATTTTTCTAATTATAGATCAATAAGAATGAAATTTGGGGATAGACCGAGGAAAGAAAAAGGTAGAAGATTAAGTTGTCAAGTTGATCGTATTTTGCACTGAGGTAAGTTTACAGTAAATAAATGCAATATTTTGATATTTTATATTAATGTTGTTAATTTCCAGCATATATACATTTATTTTATGAGAATATTCCAAGTCGAATCAAAGATGAGGTAACAGAGAAAAAGTATCAGAATGCCTGTTTGAACCTTAGGGATGTATGGGATACGAAATGTCATGACATTTTGGGTTGAGAAAGTTGAGGACCATCCCATGTAAGTCCATATCAGACATATAGCATTGGCAGGTTGAGACAGTTCAGGAACATCCCATGTAAGTCCATATTAGACATATGGCATTGGCAGGTTGAGACAGTTCAGGAACATCTCATGTAAGTCCATATCAGATATATGGCTTTGGCAGGACAGGGAACATCCCATGTAAGACCATGCCTAGAGCATGGCATTGGCAGGCTATTATCAGGCAGGAAAACCCAAGTATCCTGAGTATTCCAAATGATTCATTGGGCTAATATACAGGTTATGTTACAAGAAAGTTCAAGTAAAGGAATGATAAACAGGAAAAGTTAAAGAGGAAGTGGAGAAGTAAAATAAAGATTTTGTTAGTTGATGGTATAATATGAGTATATTTATACTTGGTGAATGTTGTAATTTATTTGCTTATAAACTTACTAAGAATTGTAGCTTACTATTTTCCTTTTCTCTCTTTTATAGTGTAGCCAAGCCAAGTCGGGGATCATAAGGATGTCGGAGTTCGTCTCACGCTATCAAAGGCTATCTTAGTATTTTGTAATTTGAAATGTGTTGAGTTATGGCATGTATAGGGACATGGTCATTTTGTGTGTATGTCTTTATGATACGATTAAAGAATGGAATGTGAATACTTGATAATGATTAGCTATTGAATGGCTAATTAAGAGCATGACTTGATGTTATGTAAGCCTAAATGATAGTTTACGCAAAGAAATTATGAAAGAGTAAAAGTTGGCCATGAAACAGTTTTGAAATAGCAGTGGTGATGTGAAATGGAATTAAATGGTGAATATGATATAGAATTAAATATTATTGAGTCTATTTTCATAGAAAAGAAACAGAGCAAGCAAAGGAAGTCTATATTCTGAGATATTTAAATTTTTGTGAGACTGGTTCAGAGGGATTTCGTGATCCCCTGTTCTGATTTTAGAAATTCACTAAAAATTTTACAAAAATAATTATTAGTTATAATTTATATGTATGGATTCCTTAGAGAGTCTATTTTCATTAGAAAGAAGCAAAAACACTATATGAAAACTTTACTATTAGATAATTGATTTTTAGTGTAGAGAGGTCAGGTCTGCTGGGCTGCAAAATAGGGGAATCTTTAACTAATAAAATGTACTAATTGGCCACACCAAAAATTCTGGAAAAATTATGGTAAGAAGATATATGAGTCTAGTTTTAGAGAAAATTTATGGATTTAAATTTTGAGTTTCATAACTTGAGTTATAATTAATTTAGTGACTGTTATGCAAGTGGACAATTTTATTATGAATAGTGAAATAAATTGTTTTGGTTTGTATAAGTAATTGGAAAATTTTTAAATGTTCCCGGTTTGGTCCTGAACCGCTCCAATTTCATTTTTAGGGCCTCGAGGGCCCATTTTAGGGATATATTAGATGAATGTGAATGAATTAATTTTAAAAGCAAATTTTTATGCCTCGAACTAGTAAGGTAAGTCTAGTAACGCCTCGTGCTCTACTCTGGCGATGGTCTAGGGTAAGGGGTGTTACAAGATTTTTGATAAGGACGTGAAACTGATCCTATTTAGTGGTCTTAGGGGAATTAAGGATTTTGTTCAATCAAGGTAATGAAGATGTGTTTTGGCTAAGTGATGAGAAGTGATTAACCCTAATCGACGGTTGGTTAACGAAGTGTTTTGTTGGATTATAGGTTCAGAGCTCATGGTTATTATTATGATTTCGTAATCAGGTGTGTACTCACACTAATAGATCATAGTGTGGTGAAAAGTTGAAATGTCGAAATGCCAAAAGTACTGCAACGGTTGCCACACGAGCGTGTAAACGCACGTGTGGAAAATCTGACGCAATAGTAGAGGCCACCATAAGCGACCTCATGGGCTTAGGTCGATTTTGGGCCGAAGCAAGCCGTGTGGGCCTGATGGGCTCGTGGGCCCCACATGGGTCTTACTCATGGATATACGAAAATTTTGGATTTGGCTATGTCATTCACATGGCAAAGATTGGTTTTGGGCTTAACAGGCCAATTGAGCATGTGGGCCCCACTTGGGCTACGTATTGGGCTTTGGGCCCAATTGAGCATTTTGATTGAAAAAGGTTGCACGAGTCGCCAGAGATGACTATGAACCTACTGATGGGTCAGTATGTGTACATAGGCCTCGAATTACGAAATGACCTTTATGCCCTAAAGGGCAAAATGACTGAAATGCCCCTACATGATATATGACTGATTTGGTATGCCATTTGATGATATGTTTGCATTCATGCATGTAATATTATGATACATGGGAATGGGATCTTGTAGTTGGAGGAAGTGATTGTTCTGTTAGGATCGCATTGGTCACCCGAGATTACTGTGGACCCACCGATTTGATCTGTTATGGTCAGACGGGTCGTCCGAGACGACTGCAGGCCAGGTCACACAGGTCGCCCGAGACGACTATGGACCTATTCTGGTAAGGTCACACGGGTCACCCGAGATAGTTGTGGAATTACCGATGGCTTTAAGCCACTTATACTTTTGGCAGCCTGCTGTGATATTGGTTAGTACAGCAACCGGTGCTACACTGAAAGTGTGGGGTTGGACGGGACATGGAGTGCAGGGTTGGTTAGGCTTTATATGCATTACATACATTGATTCTGATTTTTCTTTGGGCTCAGGCCCAACTAAGGCTATTGGGGGCTAAGGCTCATTTGTCACTGTTACCATAATGGGCTTAGGCACAGATTGATGTGATGTATGCTTTTTGGTTGTCGAGGGTAGTACACATTGAGTTTTCGTAAACTCACCCCTCTTTTTAATTTTTCATGTAATCCTCGGTGAGGCGGTTCGACGTATTAGAGAACTCAGAGGTGGCCATACTATGGACATTTGATTCTTGTATTTTTATTTACATTACTTTAATTATGCTTCCTTTATTTTGGTTTTGGTTTGTAATAAGGCCTTTCTCTTAATTTGTGGATTTTAATCTGCCTCCATCTTTAACTGCTAGTACAAGAATGCAGTTTTCCAAAACAATAACTGCTTTTAAAACTTCACGTTTCCACAATATAATATTAGGCTTTCGCAACAAATAAGGTTTTAGAAATAAAAATAACAACGTTTTGATAAGAGAATAACTTTCCAATGAACCACGTTTTGAAAATAAACTAACATAGGTATTATACCCATTTTGAATGGCTAAAAGTTTTAAATAGTAGGAAGAGTTTTCAATGAGAACATGATTTTCCAAAAGCACTTCAATGTGACACATCAAATTTGGCCATAACATTTAGGTCGGGTTTAGGGTGTTACATGCATACCAAGGTAGTGCCTTGGTAATGAGTAACTGTTCATCTAGGAAATCCTCCTTAATGTATTTTGGCGACCATCTTCATTTCTAGATCCTATCATTGACAAATGGTCAGCCACTTGATTTTTGGTTCCTTTCTATCTTTGATTTCCAAATCAAACTCTTACAGTAAAAGTATCCACCTAACTAATCTCAGCTTGGCATCCTTCTTTCTTATCAAATATTTGATAGCCAAGTGATATGTGTAAACTATAACTTTTTCCGTTCTAAGTAATATTGGAATTTGTCCAACACAAAGACTACTACCAGCAATTCTTTCTCTGTGGTGGTATAATTAAGTTGAGTTTTTATCAGCATCCTACTGGCATAGTATATTACGTGTAATACCTTTTCCTTTCATTTCCCCAACATTGCTCCCACTGTCAAATCATTGGTGTCGTACATGAGTTCAAAGGGAAATGACCATTACTAGTCACTCATTAAGTAGCTCGAAAGCCTACAAACATTGATCATCAAAATTAAAAGTTTAATTTATTTCAAGTAGAGTACATAAAGGTTTAGAGATTTTCCAGAAGTCCTAGGAAACTTCGAATACCTTTTACATTGGTGGGAGGTGGCATGGTTTTCAATCACTTCTATTTTTGCTCAGGCCGCCTCAATTCCTCGTTGTGTTATGTTCCACGACAATGCCTTCATAGACTACGAAGTGGCATTTCTCTCAATTTAACATAACATTTGTTTCTTCACAACAGCATAATACCATCTTTAAATTCTTTAACCAATCCTCAAAATCATTCCCAAACATGGAGAAGTCGTCCATAAAAAAAATCAAGGAAATTCTCCACCATATCTGAAAATATAGCCATCATACAATGTTGGAAAGTTGTTGGGGCATTACATAACCTGAACGGCATTTATCCAAATGCAAAAGTGCCATATGGACAGGTGAAGGTGGTCGTCTCTTGGTCTTCTGATGCTATGGCAATCTGGTTGTAACTGAAATAACCATCTAGAAAACAATTGTAACAACCTGTTTTTCTGTGATGTCGAAAATAGTAGTTTTGAGGCCACAAATCTGATGAGTAAGTTGTAAATATTATTAATTAATATTTTCAATTCAAAGATGGTATTAAACTAAATTTTTAATATTGGTAATTGATGCTATTTGAGTGAATAATTAAGTTTAAGTGGTATGACCCTAAAGTCAAGTGGTTTTAGAAAATGAGGTAACGGGACCTCATTTCTATAAATTGAATTGTAAATATTTTATTATATATTTATGGAGTATTATTAAGGTTGTAGTAAAGTTTCATTAAGAAATTTTGATGTTTAATGAGTTGATTTGATGAAAAGGACTAAATTGTAAAAAATGTAAAATTTTAATTCTACTCGTTAAAAGGGTCAAATGGCTATGAAACTATAAATTAAATGGACTTAATTGGTAATTATACCATCCTTAATGTTAGTGGACAAGTATGGACATGATTTGGTTTGATTTTAAAGTTAATGACTAGGGTTAAAAAGGTAATTTGATAAATTAACTTAAATTAAAATAAGGTAAAATTTGTACCATCATCCCAAAAGGTTAACACCACCAAAATGAAGAAAGGAAGAATCCATTCTTGGTGCTTGAAGGTTCGATCAAGTTATCTATGTACATATAAGTGATTTTTAGCACGTTTTTAATGATTTTTATGTTTTTGAGATCGTTGTAACTAGGTCCAGCTAGCTCGTACTTGCATTTTTGAAACTGTTAAAGATTTTGAAGTTTACCATTGATGAATATTTGTGGTTTTAGATGTTAAATGATGAATTTGAACTATTAGTTGTTATTTATAAGTATTTTGTTAAGTGATTTTGATGAATTTAACGATTAGGGATTAAATTGTTAAAATAGTAAAAATACAAGGTCTTGATGTGAAGTTGTTAGAAATATGGGATGTAATAGGAGCTATAAGCATTCAGTTTGCATGAGTTTTCAATAAAATTGGTTTATTTGCATTATTAGGACATAGGGACTAAATTGAATAAAAATGAAAAGTTGAGGATAATTTTGTAAAAATGTAAAAAGGACTAAATTGTATAAAATGAATTGGTTTTGCTGTCTAAATTAAGGAATTGAATGAAATTGTTAATTTAGATCAAGAAGAAATGGAAAAATTAAGGAGAAGGGAAAATTTTCAAATAGCCCCTGTACTTTGAGATTTCTGCAATTTAGCTGGGTAAGTTCGTATGAACTATAATCACTTAAATGTTGATTAAATTGAATGTTTAATGTGTTGTTTAAATTGAATGTTTAATGTGTTGTTCCAATGTAAGTGAATTAATATATATGTTATTATTCAATTTATCATGTCATGAAACAATGGAAACCTAACGATGTATGACGATTATCAAGCCCCTTTTGAACCATAGGAATATATAGGATACAAATGACATGTAATTAGGGTTACCATGTTTCAGGTGCTGGTCCTAAATGTCCTACCGATGGCTGAATTCTAGCATTTGTTACGGATACTCGACAGCTTTTATGAGCAGCATCGTGTAGCTACATTCTGATTGTCAGCTTGTGTGAGCAGACCCATTTCTGGCTTGAGTGATCAACAATGTAAAGGAAAAGGAAAAGGAATGGTTTCGACCATATGTTTGTCACATTTTGTGTGAGCTTTCCCGCGTACACGATATTATTCTAAGTGGTTTAACGGGCATGTAAAGGGAAGGAACGATAAGTGTTTCAATTGACTATATTATGAAATTATGGAAAGGTATGAAATGTTATTGATCAAGGTATGTATAACTAAGTTTCATTGAAAGTATGATATGTTAAGGAAAATGATGAATTCAAATGAATTAAGTTTATGTGTAATGACTTACTTATGTTGAATTCATGTGAATTATATTTGAATATGCTAACATGTGTTATTGTTGGTGCTTAGGCTTATACCAAGCTTAAGGTTGGATTATATCAGGCTTAATCTTAATATTATACATTGAAATGCTAAGTGTCCAAATGGAAATAAGCTTATGTTCATAAAAAGGTGGTATGAATCAAAAAAATGTATTTTCTTATGAAATGGCTTATCATGTGATTGATCCCAAAATAGTTTTATATAAATGCATTAACTTGTGTATTGATAATGATGTTTAGGCTTGCGTCAAGCTTGTGTTATGGTTGATGTTTATGCTTATGTCTTGTATTATGCTAATGAAATGGGTAATAAAAGGAAATGAGATGGTATGTTCGTAATTTGATGTGTTATGATGATAAAAGTATTGATGAGTTAAATAATGTATTTATGCGTGAGAAAGCTACTTATGCAATGGATGAATTTATCTATGTCATGGATGAATTTATCTATGTCATGGATAAATCCACTAATTCATGAATTGATAATGTTATTTAATTTTATACTAAGTAAATGGAACTGTTCATAGTCTCATGAAAAGATTAATGATTATGTAAAATGTCTTATAAAATCCTATTATATTAGGAATGATAAGTATATGTGGTGTAACGCCCTAATTTTCGGGATTTTTGAGATTTTACGTGAATTTAATTTTTGCTTGTCTGCTTGTGCTAAATTATGCTTTAGGTGTGTTAGTGGGCCTTTAGAAGGCCTAAGCTTAAGTTAAAACCCGGTAGAATTTTTAAATTTTAGACTTAAAAGAGAAGGGGCTTTAACTAAGTGGGCTTTTAAAAAAAATGTTGGTAAATTAGGACACAAGTAAGCTTGTGTTAAAGTGGCAAGGTGGCGCCACTTAAGACACAAGGGGTGGCGTGTGGAAGCTGTGCAAGAGCTATGGTTCAAATCTCATGGTAAGCAATGTGATGTTTTATTTTTAATGCATGTGCAAGGCATGTGGTGGACTCCAAGTGGAACTCTGTTGGGAGGAGATTGAAGTGCTCGTGGGATTAAGTCAATGAGGGATAAGAGGGAGAAAATCTAGGAATTTTGAAAGGGAAGCTAGAGTTGGCCGAATGAGGGAGTGTTAGAGAGCATATTCGGCAATGGAGGGGCTTAGGTAAAATTTTTGGCATTTGTTGTTTGTGTGCCGATTCCTCTTGGCAAATTTAGTCATTTTCTTGGTGGCCGATTAGGGTTAGTTCTTTTAAGGGGGATCCTAGTTCTTTCATTCTTTTCTTCTCAGTATTCTAAAATGTCAAAATCCCAAAAGTGTTAGCTCTCCTTCTGTCGATTTACCCCAAACCAAACCCTCTCATCTCTTTTCTTCTTTAGCTGAACCAAGCATCTATCTTCTCTCTTCACTCTCTCATCTTTTTTCTCCACTCTCTTCTTCATCTTCCTTACACCACCGATTAAAGTAACCTCTTTTCTCAAGCCTTGTTAGCTGAATACTTTCAAAAGCCGAAACTGATTTGCCTTATTAGCCAAATCTTCTTCTTGACTGAATCTTCCATACCCTTCAACCCAATTCTTTCAAAAGCCGAAACTCACAACTCTCTCATCCTTCTGTCGATCATCTCCTCTCTATTCCATAAGCTTCTATTCTCCTTCTTGTTTCTGCAAAAGACGAAGCCGCCATACTCTATAGTGATTTAGGAACTGAATCTTTAGATCACTTAGATCTATTTTCTTTTCACGTTTTAGATTAGATCTATACTAGATCTAGATTAGGCTGGATTGGGGACTCTTCTTTGGCACAATAAAGCATTGGTAAGTACTTGAAACCCCTTCATTCGTAATTTGGTGATTTAAGAAAAGCCAAAAACCCCTAACTCTTCAGGGTGGCTGTCGTTTTTGACTAAGGGTGATATTAGCCTATCTCTTTCGATTCTTTTGTGTTTTAGTATGGATAAGAGACGATCTAACAAGGAGTATTGGAGGCTAGGACCGTGGAGCAATCTAGATCTAGATCTAGTGGTGGATTTCGGTAAAGGTAAGTGATTAAGGGTTTCGATGGTGTTGGCCGAATATGGTAGGTTGTCAGTTTCGTTGATTTAATTGGATTTTTAGTTAACAGTGCGATTTAAACGATTGTAGGTTAATTCGGTGTGGATCTCAACATAGTACGCAAACAGGTGTGTAATTGACACCCTCTAGTAGACTAGATCGACAAAATCCAAAAAGTCGAAATGCCGAAATTTTGGCATTTCGAGGGCTTGCAGGCTTGTGAGCGCTCGTGGGTCAGTTTAAATCGGCAAAATCTGTAATCACAAATGGTAAGAATGATGTGTACGCATTTTTGTGCACATTAGTGGTTTTGGGCCTCGAAGGGCCGAATTTGGGCCCAATGGGCTTTCGGGCCCATATGGGTGAAAATGAGCGGTAAGTATATTCTGGTAGTCTGACTGTTAAATCTACTAAAATGGATGTAAATTTAGGCTTAGTGGGCCGTAGTAGCTAGTGAACACCGTTGGGCCCATTAGGGGTTTTAGGGCCCGATGACTCTGTATTACTAAAACGGGCTAAATAAGTTACTTAGATGACGTTAAGACTGTTAAGAAACTATAATGAGTATGAAACCCTAAAAAAATTTGTTAATTTATTGAAATACCCCTTAAGGGTGAAAATTACTGTTTTACCCCTAGGGTTAAGTTGACTGATTTGCATGCTAAAATGTATCTGTTCTATGTATGCCATGTCATAATATACACTGTTGCATGGGATTGGGTTTTGATGGAGGAAATGCTAAGTGGAAATGCCACGTATACTGTTAGAGGCTTTGCCTTGTATTACTGTTTTAGTGGCTTGGCCACGTTATCTGATTAAGCAGCTAAGCTGCGACTGTGGTGTGTAGGGCTGGGTGGGTTGAGTTATTCCCCACATGGTGTGTAGGGCTGGTACGGGTGGTGTGGAGGGCTGGATTGGGCTTGGGCTTTGCATACATGTATAACTTTCTGATCTGTTACTGTAATGGGCCTAAGGCCCACACTGTTTACTGAGTAGGTCTAAGGCCTAGTAATCACTATTTTCTAAATAGGGCTAAAGCCCAGTTATCACTGTATCTAGATAAGGCTCTGGCCCAGTTGAGCTTGAACTGGTATTGCCTCTGGTTGGGTTTAGCTTACACATTGAGTTTCACAAACTCACCCTTTCCTTTTCATCTATGCAGGTGAACCCCAACCTTAGAGGACTTGGAGCTGGAGGGATTCGAAGTGGCCATGTGGACTGCTTTTGGTTTTAATATTTCTTTTGAGTTACTTATTTTATTACTAAGTAGTTTTTGGGTTTTTAATCTGTAATAAGGCCGCTCTATGATTATTTTATTTGGTTTTAATATTTAATTATTATTTGTTAAAAATTGGTAGACTAAGGCTGCGTTGGATTTTTATTTCAAAATTAACAAACGTTTTCAAAACCTGCTCTATGTGAAAAATGGATAATTTAATAATAACGACTCTCAAACAAGATTTTCTAAAAGTAAACCACCAACTGATAGTGGAAAGTATTTTTGTAAATTAAATAACATGATTTTTCTCAAAACTCTTAGAATGGTTTTGCTAAGTCACACTAAACCTAATAATAAAAGAATGAGGCGTAATTCACTATTCATGTGACACACCAGATTGAGCCATAACGTCTGGGTCGGGTTTGGGGTGTTACATGTGGTGTTGATGGACTTACTCATTTGTGAGTTGAATATTATATGGTTTAATAATCCTGTGGTGTTGGTATAGGTTTATAATTATCCTATAAATTTCATTATTGAAATGAAATGTTATGTTTAAAGTTTATACAAGCTTACTAAGCTTTCATTACTTACGTAGTTATTTTTCCATTACTTTTCAGATTATAGGAAGCTCGATCGATTTGAAAGCATGTCAGAGATCTATCTAGTGATTATATCGGTAGATTTTGATGTTTTGGTCAAGGTTGTAATGGCATGAATAGGTGGACTTATGTTTAATGATGTAGTTGTTATGTTGGCATGTATATATGGTATTATGGTTGGTGTGCTTTTGGCACTTTGATGCCTTGATGGTTGGTGTTATTATGGCTAAGTTGATGTATGTTGGAATGACCAATTTGGTATGTCTATAATGTGACCAAGTTAGGTATTCTTTAAGATGGTTATGAGCTATATGTATTGGTATGAATATGTTCAATTATACTTGTGATTAGGTATATTTGATTGTTTGTGTTTGAGGTGCCTATATGGCATATTGGTTGGATGGTTAAATGGCCTATTGAATTCATCTTATTATGGGTATGTTTTAAGGTCTTGGTTATATGTGCAAGTTGCTTGTAGGTTCATGGTTGAATGGGTGAAAGAAATGGCTTGATTTTGGCCATTTGCTTGTCCACACGACCTAAGACACAAGCGTGTGTCTCAACCGCGTGTGATACATTGCCATGCGACATGGCCAGTTGTCCCCTGTAGGTTTCAAAAGTTTCCTTTCGAAAGTTACAAGGCCGAGCACAAAACCTGGCACGCGAGCATGTGCTTGGCCGTGTGACCCAAGTCAGAGAGTTACACGAGCACGGACATGGGCTAGGACACGACTGTGTATTCCTAGTTTGATTGTCACATGGCCTAAGACACAGGCGTGTGTCTTAGCCATGTGCCTACAGTGTGAATTTTTTTGGCTTTTTCCTCAATGTTTCAAATGTTCCTGATTTAGTCCCGAATCATTTCTAATGTGATTTTAAGGCCTTGAAGGCTCAAATAAGGGACGATTTGCATGCGTATGAATGAATTATACTATGATTAGTGAAATGGTTATAAATGAATGTTTTAAGTTACGTTGTTACGGTAATGCTCCGTAACCCTATTTTAGTGACGGATACAGGTTAGGGGTGTTAAAACAATAAAAAGCCTTACCATCTAATCTATCTAGCATCTGATTAATGAAAGGCAAAAGGAAGTGGTCCTTCCTTGTATCCTTGTTAAGCTTGCGATAATCCATACACACCCTCCATCCTGACACCTCCTTTATTGGGTATGTATTGCACAGGGCTTACCTACGAGTTGTCAAAAATGGGATAAATAATGTCGACATCAAGCTACTTGATAATCAAGCTACTTGATAATCTCCCTCTTGACAGTTTTTTTTATAATTGGGTTTAGTCGTCTTTGCTATTCAATGGATTGCTGTGGCAAAATTTCAACAAAATCTTGTGCATACACAATGTTGGGTTAATTCATTTTATGTAACACCCCTAACCCGTACCCGTCGCCGGAGGGTTAAGTGGCATTACTGTACAAGTATGTAATTCGAATAAACTATAAACACATAGAACTCGGTTGAACATTTGTGGATAATGATAATGTAAAATATAAGTTATGAGCACATTTATATAAATATACACGTATGAATTCAATGCGATCTCAGCACTCATAAAACCGAATATATGAACATGTAGAACAATTTTCATTTTAAAGTCCATTATGCAAGATGAAAGACAAGTACTATTCATGTGGTAATAAATTTACAAGGCTTAGCCAAATACATGACTTTATTTTCTAGAGCCGAATATACATAGCTACCCAAGACTCAAAATCTAACCATCTTATCTCTGTTCATTCAATACTTAATTCATCAAAGCTCAATCCACAACTAGTCTAACACATCAAGCATTCATCTACACAAGAGCTTGATTCATAACCATGACATCTAAGGCCAAAAGTATGCATTAATGCATCACACAATATATCACCAAGCTTGTATAACTCAACCAAGTTCTAACATGAATTTTGATTGTTACAACGTAAGAAATTCATGGAGTATCTTAGTGCTTACATTTCCTAATATACTTTCCATTCGGTAATCAATCCAAATCATGATCGAACATGGTCATCTCATGATAATAAGTGCGTTGATTCATTCTTAAGTTTAATTCACATCAAAACATCGAAGACATATGTCAAATACCAACCACATATTAACACCAACTTTACGGATTACAAAAGATAACTTAGCAAGCCATTTTCGCATGGCTATACATATATACAATATCAAAATGACACTTACTTAAACTCAAAACTCAGACCTATACATGCCATTAACAAAGTTTAACTGCTAAAATATCGAATTTAGCTTGGATAGTGCGACGACTTTAACTTTGCGATTCCTGAGACCGTAGCTAACGAACGAGATCTATAAAACAGAGAATTAAGAGCAACAGAGTAAACATTTTTTTTATGCTTAGTAAGTTTTAAGTAATAACATCATTGAAATAAATCGAAGCATAATAATCTTAAAGCTTGTCATCTCTTCTTTGGCCGAATGTAACCATGACTAAATATAATACCTTTGATCATTTCATACCATTGCAATTATTCCTTACACACACATTCATATCACATTGATAATCTCTTTGTATCCAATAAGCTTCATTATTTGGCCGAATACATTCAATTCAATTACAAGGCTAATTATTACAAAAATGCATTTTCACATATACATGTTACATTACTTATCAATCATATATACCCACATGCTCAGAGCCGATCATATCCTAATACCACTTGAGTCGCAATTCATATATCAATTAGGTCATAGACTTACATGTAATCTCGAACAATGGTAAGAGCACCACTATCCAAATATGTATTCATAATCTAAAACGAATCAAATTCACAAATGAATATGAGATATGTACGTAACTGATGTAAGGTAGTGAGCACATATGTTGGGATTATTACGACATAAATCGTATAATTCACGCACGAATGCCTTCGGGATTTTTAACCCGGATATAACACCGGCACAAGGGCCCTTCGGGACTTAGCCCAGATATAACACTGGCACAACCGCCCTTCGGGACTTAGCCTGGATATAACACTGGCACAACCGCCCTTCGGGACTTAGCCCAGATATAACACTGGCACAACCGCCCTTCGGGACTTAGCCCAGATATAACTTACTGAAACTTTTGCATATGTATCCATCAAATATACATTTCACAAAATCTATCACAATTGAAATTTATTTGCCTCATTCACATATTAGCACATAACGTAACACTTTCAATTAATATTCGGTCTATAGACACATACATAGATCACACATCAAATCGATTATCATAACTTTTATTTTTAAGGGACTTTCAGATATTTGCCATATTCACAACTTACATTTGCATCAACCATAATCAAACGATGTCAATAGGTTGCAATTTATAAATCACTTGTATATATATAAATATGTATATCATATTCAATCAATTCATATGCTAGGTATCACTACTTAAAACTTACCTCATATCCTTCTAAACAGATTTCGGGTTGGCTATTCTGTGATCATAGCTTTTCCCTTATCCAATGCTGTCCCTCTATGCTCTTGAGCTAATTTAAGCAAAATTCAATTTCATTAAACACTCATACACTTCACTCGATTAAGACAAGGGATACAAATATAGTCTCTTTACCACACACACACACACACACACACATTTGGCCAAATGTATACTCGTCATCAATCACGACTAAATCATTTACTAGCCAAATATACAAAAATCTCAATTGAAGCCATTCGGCTCTTCACATATATATATAACTAAGAGTCATTTCTCTCAATCATTACATTCGGCATTTTTGAGCAATGAAATTAACATATATAATAAGCCTTAAACCAAATATATTAAATCTATATCCGGTTCACAAGCATAACCACTAATCTCACATAACCGAATGTGTCCCTAAATAATTTCACATGTATATTATTTAATCATAAGATAAATACACTTATCAAAAGTATCTATTCCCTTATTTGCTTCATAAACCCCATTCGGCCATTTCCAAAACACATATAAAAACATTATCATAAAACCCAATACCATATATAAATCAAGACACACATATAAAAATTTCTAAAATTAAGCACAACTTTGTACCTTGCACCTCAATGGCCGAATGTACCTCACTTCCAAATTCACTTCTATTAATTTAACAAATCCACACTCTCATACTATTATTTTCTAAAAACACCATCTAAACAATACCATTTAACAAATATATATATACCAAGATTGAATGTTTATTTTCTTAACAACCAAATTTCCATTCGGCTAACATATATGCTTATACCAAAATTGTTAACTCACAATTTCAACATCAATTAGTTCTTCTCATTAATCAAACAAAGAATCTTACACCCAAAACATCAAAACACCCACAAAGCATCTCAACATCCATGGCCGAATACTTCCATACATCTCAAAGAATATACACCAAGTACAATTTAGCATATAATCAAATTTTCATAGGAATTTGACCACAAAACACTTCACAAGCATACTATATTGCCATTCTATCATCAAAACCCACTAAAGCTTCAAAGCTTTTAAATTTCTACCCCTTAGCATGTTCTAACCAAACCGAGTGCTCTATGCCTCATAATCTTAGAAATTTACCAATGGGTGATGAATGGAACCTAAATTCATACTCATTTACACGTTTTCAAGAGAGAAATAACAAAATTTACTTACCTTCTTCAAGCCTATGGTGACCGAATGCTTGGAAGGGATTTTTCTTCTTCTAGCTACGGCAATGGAGAAAGAAAATGGATTCCACCTTATTTTCTCCTCCCACTTACTAAATTATTATCCTTTAATAATTTGACACACCACTTACTTTTGTTTTACTCACAAAAGTAACTAAAATTAAAAAAATATATAATAATATACCATAAGTTGATCGGCCACTAATATTAAAGTGGTCAATTTAACATGTAAACCCCTCTTAATTTTCCATATAACAAACATCCACAATAACAATTCATCCTTCACATTTATAATGTCTTACATATAAGTCCTTTTTAATGATTCACATTTAAATTAACTAAATCAAAGAATTAAAAAAATTCACACATGCATTTTCACATATATTAGGCATAGAATAAGGTATTTAAATATTTTTGTGACTCGGTTTTGTGGTCCCGAAACCACTTCCCGACTAGGGTCGAATTAGGGCTGTCACAACTCTCCCCTTTTAGGGATTTTTCGTCCCCGAAAATCTTACCAGCGAATAGGTTAGCGTATCATTCTCTCATTGAATCCTCGTGTTCCCAAGTCGCTTCTTCGATCCCGTGCTTGAGCCACAATACTTTTACTAATAAAATCTTTGTATTTCGCAATTCTTTCGTTTCGCAAGCCAAAATACGAATCGGTTCTTCTTCATAACCCAAATCGGGCTGAATTTCAATTTCGGACGAACAAATCACATGAGAGGGATCGGATCTATATCGACGGAGCATTGAAACATGAAATACGTTGTGAATCTTTTCAAGTTCAGGGGGCAGAATTAGTCTATAAGCAACCAGCCCAATCTTCTCTGAAATCTCATACAGTCCGATAAATCTCGGACTCAATTTACCTTTACGGCCAAATCGGAGTATCTTTTTCCACGGCGAGACTTTTAGAAAAACCTTTTCTCCAATCTGAAACTCTATATCTTTACGCTTCAAATCCGCGTATGATTTTTGATGATCTGATGCTGCTTTCAGACTGTTACAAATTATTTCTACTTTTTGCTCGGCCTCTTTAATAAGATCAATCCCGTATAGCTTATTCTCACTGAGCTCGGTCTAAAATAAAGGTGTACAGCATTTATAACTGTAAAGAGCCTCGTAAGACGCCATTTTGATACTCGTCTGGAAGCTATTATTGTAGGCAAATTCAATCAACGGGATGTACTTCTCCCACGATCCACTAAATTTGAGAATGCAACATCTTAACATATCCTCGAGTATTTGAATCGTTCTTTCAGACTGACCGTCAGTTTGAGGATGAAAGGCGGTGCTAAAATGAAGCTTAGTACCCAATGCCTCATGCAGTTTCTTCTAGATTCACGAAGTAAATTGGGGATCTCTATTTGAAACAATAAAAGTCGGCACCCTGTGCAGTCGTATAATCTGAGAGACGTATAATTCCACTAGTTTATCAAGTGAAAAGTCCGTACGAACTGGGATGAAATGAGCTGATTTCGTCAATCTATCAACAATAACCCAGATTGAATCCTTTTTGCTCGGTGTCAATGGTAGACCAGATACAAAATCCATCGTGACTCGATCCCATTTCCACTCAGGTATCATGATCAGTTGCAGCAATCCCGAAGGCACCTGATGTTCCGCTTTCACTTGCTGACAAATCAGACATTTAGAAATGTAGTCAGAGATGTCTCGTTTCATACCATGCCACCAATACTGACTTTTCAAGTCGTTATACATTTTTGTGTTACCCGGATGAATCGACATTCTACTATTATGAGCTTCATTCAAAATCATTGAAATAAGCTCTGAACTTCTCGGAACACACAATCAGTCTCTGAACCTCAAACAGTCATTATCGTCAATTCGAAACTCTGAGTCCATACTCAAATTGCACTGAACACGCTTAGCAACCAAATCATCATCAGTTTTCTGAGGTTCACAGATTTGCCGTATTAACACTAGTTTTGCTTTTAATTCTGCTATCAACACATCATCAGCAGACACAGACAGATGTACATTCATCGCTCGTAATGCAAACAATGATTTGCGACTAAGACGTCGGCAACTACGTTAGCCTTTCTAGGGTGATAATCAATAACAAGCTCGTAGTCTTTCAGTAATTCTAACCACCGCCTTTGTCTCAGATTCAAATCTCTTTGAGTCATTAAATATTTGAGACTCTTATGATCGAAAAAGATGTGGCATTTCTCACCAAACAAATAGTGACGCCAGATCTTCAGAGCAAAAACAATGGCAGCTAACTCAAGATCATGAGTCGGATAATTTCTCTCGTGAGGCTTTAATTGGCTCGAAGCATACGCAACCACTCGACCTTCTTGCATCAATACGTAGCCCAAACTGTTCAACGATGCATCACTATAAACAACGAACTCTTTATCGGATTCTGGCTGAACTAACACTGGGGCTTCCGTCAAAAGCATTTTTAGCTGGTCGAAACTTTTTTGATACTTTTCAGACCACTCAAATTTGACGTCTTTTTGCAGCAATTTTGTCAAAGGTGTCACGATCATTGAAAAACCTTTTACGAATCGTCGGTAGTAACCGGCAAGTCCCAAGAAACTCCGAACTTCTGAAACATTTATAGGAGGTTTCCAGTCGAGAATGGCTGAAATCTTGTTCGGATCGACTCGAATGCCCGAAGCAGACACTATATTTCCCAAAAAGCTGACCTCGTGCAACCAGAACTCAACATTTACTGAATTTGGCGTACAATTGATTATCACGTAAAGTCTGAAGTACAAGTCTCAAATGCTCAGCATGCTCAATCTCATTGCGAGAGTAAATCAAGATGTCATCAATGAACACCACCACAAATCGATCCAGATACTGTCTAAACACCCAATTCATCAAGTCCATGAAAATTGCAGGGGTATTAGTGAGCCTGAACGGCATCACTAAAAATTCGTAGTGTCCGTACCTCGTTCTAAAAGCAGTCTTTGGCACATCAGAATCTCTAACTCTCAACTGGTAATAACCGGATCGCAGATCAATCTTTGAAAATACAGAAGCTCCTTTCAACTGATCAAATAGGTCGTCGATTCGAGGCAACATATATTTATTCTATATAGTGACTTTATTCAATTGTCTATAGTCGATACACATTCTCATAGTCCCGTCTTTCTTTTTCACAAACAAAACTGGTGCGCCCCAGGGTGAGAAACTCGATCGTGCAAAACCTCTATCTGTCAGCTCTTGTAGCTGAGATTTCAATTCTTTCAACTTGGTAGGTGCCATACGGTACGGGGCAATCGAAATCGGAGTCGTACCCGAAACCAACTCTATACCGAACTCAACTTCTCTAACAGGTGGTAATCCTGGTAATTTATCGGGAAACACATCCGAATACTCCCAAACCACTGGCACAGTCAAGTTCTCGTTCAGATACTTTACTGTCTAGCACATAGGCCAGATACGCTTCACAGCCCTTTCTTATGTATTTTTGAACTGACATGGTAGTTATTATAGCAGGTAGCCCGTTTAAATCAGTGGACTCAATCCGGATTATCTCATTGTTCGAGCATCGCAAATCAATAGCTTTTCATTTACAATTCACTACAGCATCGTGCACAGTTAACCAATCTATCCCGAGAATAATGTCAAATTCATCGAAGGGTATCAGCATCAAGTCGACCGGGAAGCAAAAATCTCGAATCAATAGGGGACATTTCTTGCACACTTTATTAACCAGAACATAACGACCCAAAGGATTTGACACTCGAATCACAAACTCAGTAGACTCAACCAGAAGAGTCTTACTGGATGCTAAAGTTTCACACACATACAAATGGGTTGAACTGGGATCAATTAGAGCGATAACATCAGTACTAAAGAGAGTAAAAGTACCAGTAATAACATCCGGAGAAGAAGCCTCCTCCCGGGCACGAATAGCGTACGCTTTGGCAGGTGCACGAGCCTCGGATCTGACTGTAGTGTCTCTGGTCCCTCTCTGGCTACTGTTAGTATTTCCCCTATGCCGCGGTGGTCTACCTCGTACAGCCGTACCACTAGGTCTCAGACTTGAATCAATATTCCTCTCGTCTAATTTCAGACAATCTTTAATAAAGTGATCGGCGGATCCACACCTAAAACAGGAGCGATCATGAAATCTACAGCTCCCCGTGTGCCATTTACCATAATATTTACAATCAGATCTGTCCCAATGTTCATTGCCAACACTGGCGACTGAAGTAGCTCGCGAACTCACGGGGGTTGATGATGATCACGTCTAGAAAAACCCAAAGTATTCTTGGATCAGCCCGTATCATCTATAATTTTCTTAGACGATTGCTGAATAGACTTTCCCGTAGATCTCTTTTAGAACTCTCTGGCTCCGCTTCAGCTTTTCTCTTTTCATTACCGAGCTCTTCCGCCTTGCAAGCTTGCTTGACAAGTACGACGAACTCTTTGATTTCCAGAATTCCCACCAGCAATCTGATATCTTCGTTTAATCCGTCCTCAAAACATTTACACATGATAGCCTCGGATGATACACACTCGCGAGCATAACGGCTGAACCACACAAATTCTCTCTCATATTCGGTTACTGACATCCAGCCTTGTTTAAGCTCAAGGAATTCCTTTCGTTTTTGATCGACGAATCTCTGACTGATATACTTCTTGTGGAATTCGGTTTGGAAAAACTCCCAAGTGACCCTCTCTCTCGGGACAACAGAAACCAAAGTGTTCCACCAATAGTAAGCAGAATCGCGTAACAGAGATACCGCACATTTTAGAGATTCCTCGGGCATACACGAGAGTTCATCAAACACTCGAATTGTATTATCAAGCCAAAACTCGGCCCGTTTAGCATCATCACTAGGTGTAGCCCGAAACTCTTCAGCCCCGTATTTTCTAATTTTATTGACAGGGGGCCTACTCGATCTCACCGAATCAGTTACAGGAGGGGCCACACATGTTGGAAGAGGAGTATTCAGGGGCGGGGGTTGTGGAACAGCCAGATTTGTTCTAAGAAATTGAGTGAACCAATCACTCATCATTGTGTAGAAGGCTTGTCTCGTGTCATCGTCTCGATGACTGGTATTCGGCTGAGAGTCATTCGGCGCTGTCCCTTGCGCGGGAGCAAGCGCTACACTCTCAACATCGTCCGCTACGGCTCGGTCAGGTTCGGGATCCATCTCTAAACATAAATCGCATTTTAAAAGTCAGAAGTCATCACACTATCGAATTAACACTACATGGCACATATAGCTAGACTCACACGCACTATGTTAGTTCGAGAATCGACTAAACCATAGCTCTGATACTAATAAAATGTAATGCCCCTAACCCGTACCCGTTGCTAGAGGGTTTAGTGGCATTACTGTACAAGTACACAATTCGAATAAACTATAAACACATAGAACTCGGTTGAACATTTGTGGATAATGATAATGTAAAATATAAGTTATGAGCACATTTATATAAATATACACGTATGAATTCAATGCGATCTCAGCACTCATAAAATCGAACATATGAACATACAGAACAATTTTCATTTTAAAGTCCATTATGCAAGATGAAAGACAATTACTATTCATGTGGTAATAAATTTGCAAGGCTTAGCCAAATACATGACTTTATTTTCTAGAGTCAAATATACATAGCTACCCAAGACTCAAAATCTAAACATCTTATCTCTGTTCATTCAATACTTAATTCATCAAAGCTCAATCCACAACTAGTCTAACACATCAAGCATTCATCTACGCAAGAGCTTGATTCATAACCATGACATCTAAGGCCAAAAGTATGCATTAATGCATCACACAATATATCACCAAGCTTGTATAACTCAACCAAGTTCTAACATGAATTTTGATTGTTACAACGGAAAAAATTCATGGAGTATCTTAGTGCTTACATTTCCTAATATACTTTCCATTTGGTAATCAATCCAAATCATGATCGAACATGGTCATCTCATGATAATAAGTGCGTTGATTCATTCTTAAGTGTAATTCACATCAAATCATCGAAGACATATGTCAAATAGAAACCACATATTAACACCAACTTTACGGATTACAAAAGATAACTTAGCAAGCCATTTTCGCATGGCTATACATATATACAATATCAAAATGACACTTACTTAAACTCAAAAGTCAGACCTATACATGCCATTAACAAAGTTTAACTGCTAAAATACCGAATTTAGCTTGGATAGTGCGACGACTTTAACTTTGCGATTCCCGAAACCGTAGCTAAGGAATGAGATCTATAAAATAGAGAATTAAGCGCAACAGACTAAGCATTTTTTTTATGCTTAGTAAGTTTTAAGTAATAACATCGTTGAAATAAATCGAAGCATAGTAATCTTAAAGGTTGTCATCTTCTCTTTGGCCGAATGTAACCATGACTAAATATACTACATTTGATCATTTTATACCATTTCAATTATTCCTTACACACACATTCATATCACATTGATAATCTCTTTGTATCCAATAAGCTTCATTATTTGGCCGAATACATTCAATTCAATTACAAGGCTAATTATTACAAAAATGCATTTTCACATATACATGTTACTTTACTTATCAATCACATATACCCACATGCTCAGTGCCGATCATATCCTAATACCACTTGAGTCGCAATTCATATATCAATTAGGTCATAGACTTACATGTAATCTCGAACAATGGTAAGAGCACCACTATCCAAATATGTATTCATAATCCAAAACGAATCAAATTCACAAATGAATATGAGATACGTACCTAACTGATTTAAGGTAGTGAGCACATATGTTGGGATTATTACGACATAAATCGTATAATTCACGTATGAATGCCTTCGGGATTTTTAATGCGGATATAACACTAGCACAAGGGCCCTTCGGGACTTAGCCCAGATATAACACTGGCACAACCGCCCTTCGGGACTTAGCTCGGATATAACACTGGCAGCACCGCCCTTCGGGACTTAGCCCGGATGTAACGCTGGCATAACCGCCCTTCGGGACTTAGCCTGGATATAACTTACTGAAACTTTTGCATATGTATCCATCAAATATACATTTCACAAATCTATCACAATTGAAATTTATTTGCCTCATTCACATATTAGCACATAACGTAACACTTTCAATTAATATTCAGTCTATAGACACATACATAGATCACACATCAAATCGATTATCATAACTTTTATTTCTAAGGGACTTTCGGATATTTGCCATATTCACAACTTACTTTGCATCAACCATAATCAAACGATGTCAATAGGTCTCAATTTATAAATCACTTGTATATATATAAATATGTATAGCATATTCAATCAATTCATATGCTAGGTATCACTACTTAAAACTTACCTCGTATCCTTCTAAACAGATTTCAGGTTGGCTATTCCGTGATCTTAGCTTTTCCCTTATCCGATGCTATCCCTCTATGCTCTTGAGCTAATTTAAGCAAAATTCAATTTCATTAAACACTCATACACTTCACTCGATCAAGACAAGGGATACAAATATAGTCTCTTTACCACACACACACACACACACACTCGGCCAAATGTATACTCGTCATCAATCATGACTAAATCATTTACTAGCCAAATATACAAAAATCTCAATTGAAGCCATTCGGCTCTTCACACACATATATATAACTAAGAGTCATTTCTCTCAATCATTACATTCGGCATTTTTGAGCAATGAAATTAACATATATAATAAGCCTTATACCAAATATATTAAATCTATATCCGGTTCACAAGCATAACCACTAATCTTACATAACCGAATGTGTCCCTAAATAATTTCACATGTATATTATTTAATCACAAGATAAATACACTTATCAAAAGTATCTATTCCCTTATTTGCTTCATAAACCCCATTCGGCCATTTCCAAAACACATATAAAAACATTATCATAAAACCCAATACCATATGTAAATCAAGACACACATATATAAATTTCTAAAATTAAGCACAACTTTGTACCTTGCACCTCAATGGCCAAATGTACCTCACTTCCAAATTCACTTCTATTAATTTAACAAATCCACACTCTCATACTATTATTTTCTAAAAACACCATCTAAACAATACCATTTAACAAATATATATATATACCAAGACCGAATGTTTATTTTCTTAACAACCAAATTTCCATTCGGCTAACATATATGCTTATACCAAAATTGTTAACTCACAATTTCAACATCAATTAGTTCTTCTCATTAATCAAACAAAGAATCTTACACCCAAAACATCAAAACACCCACAAAGCATCTCAACATCCATGGCCGAATACTTCCATACATCTCGAAGAATATACACCAAGTACAATTTAGCATATAATCAAATTTTCATAGGAATTTGACCACAAAACACTTCACAAGCATACTACATTGCCATTCTATCATCAAAACCCACTAAAGCTTCAAAGCTTTTAAATTTCTACCCCTTAGCTTGTTCTAACCAAACTGAATGCTCTGTGCCTCATAATCTTAGAAATTTACCAATGGGTTATGAGTGGAACCTAAATTCATGCTCATTTACACGTTTTCAAGAGAGAAATAACAAAATTTACTTACCTTCTTCAAGCCTATGGTGACCGAATGCTTGGAAGGGATTTTTCTTCTTCTAGCTACGGCAATGGAGAAAGAAAATGGATTCCACCTTGTTTTCTTCTCCCACTTACTAAATTATTATCCTTTAATAATATGACACACCACTTACTTTTGTTTTATTCACAAAAGTAACTAAAATTAAAACAATATAATAATATACCATAAGTTGACCGGCCACTAATATTAAAGTGGTCAATTTAACATGCAAACTCCTCTTAATTTTCCATATAACAACCATCCACAATAACAATTCATTCATCACATTTATAATGTCTTATATATAAGTCCTTTTTAATGATTCACATTTAAATTAACTAAATCAAAGAATTAAAAAATTCTCACATGCATTTACACATATATTAGGCATAGAATAAGGTATTTAAATATTTTTGTGACTCGATCCTGAAACCACTTCCCAACTAGGGTCGAATTAGGGCTGTCACATTTTATATTAGCAAGGGTCCATCCCAATGCCCTTTTAGATCATCATAACTCTTCCAACAACCTATTCTCTTGTTCAGGTGTTAACTTTGCAGAAATTACTACTGGCAAAGTATTGTTATTCCCCAAGTATTCCTATTTCAGATGTTGTGGCAGAGGCTTTAACTCCAGTACAGGTTATTCCTCTACAGAATGTTTAGGAGGCTTAAAGAATTTTCTAGATAAATCCAGGGTCTCAAATTTCTTTCCTGGCCTGTCCACTATCTACTGAGCTTCCCTAAATTCACCAAGCTCTTCAGATCTTAATTCTTCACCTTGTGCCATCAAGTAATCTTCGTTGTCACCACTGCTGTAGCAAAATTTTACAAATTCTTCTACTACTATTTCGATCACATCAGTCGTTTGGCATTCCTCATTCTCATTCGCACACTTCATGAACAACCTATTTTTCTATGGTGTTGGAAATAGTGGTTTCGGGACTACAAATCTAACATGTTGGTTTGTAATATTTATTATTTAAATATTTACGAGGTCATTAGTGTAGTGTTAAATTTTAGTTATTTGATTTTATCAATTAGATACTTAATTTGAAAAAAGTACTAAATTGTAAATGCTATAATAATAGGGTTCACTAAATTAAGACGGCTAAATGAATAAATTAGTCAACAATGTTTTAATGGGTGAATCAATTTAGTTAATTTTAAATGAATAAGTTTAATTAAGGTTAATTGAATAATTAATGTTTAATTAGGAATATTGAAATATTTAAAAAATAACCTAAGTATATATATTAAAGTAAAGAAAAGAAAAAAATAATTTTTGGCTTATCCTTCATCTTCTCTATGGCACAAGGAGAAATTTTAGGGTTTCATGCTTCCATTCTTAAAGTTTCAATTTGGTAAGGGTTTTCATTTCTTTTTTAGTATTTTTTATGTTTCTGAACTTGTATTAGCTTAATTTAACAAGCCTAATGATTAATTTACAAAATTGTTAAATGTTCTAAATTATGCCATTGTTGAGATTTAGCTATTGTTGAAATTTTGGGATAGATTATTAAGTTTAGTTGTTAGATAGGACTATATTGTAAAATGGTTTTGGATGATTTTAAGGTTTAATAATTAAATTGTTTAAGTGTAAAAATTTCAAAGATTACAAGAGAAATATTCACAAGTAAAGTTGTTATGGTGTAGTTATCAAATTGATTGTATTGGGTTCTAGGAAAAATTGGGTTAATTTCATGATTAGGGCCTAAGGACTAAATTGAGTATAAATAAAAGTTTAGGGTAATTTTTGTAAAATGTCAAAAAGGGACTTAATTGCATAAATGACTTAAACTCTTTGTTAATTCAATTAATTAAATGAAATTATTGTTTTAGATCACAAACGTGTTGATAATCGAGGAAAGGACAAGGTAGCAGAGTAGTCCTTGTACTTTGGCTGTTTTTACAAATTAGCCTGGGAAGTTCGTATTTCTATTTTATATATATTTAAGTTGTAAAATTTAATAAAATGTTGAGTTAATTGAGAGTTGGAACCTTGAAATATTAATATGATTCGACTTTGGGCCTGTATGTAAAGTGATGAAATGCTTAAATATTCTGTTATGAAGATATGGATCGTTCCGATGGCTGAGAATTCTGCATAATTTGCGGATTCTTGACAGCTTGTGTGAGCAGCATCAAGAACTAATGAAACGACTAAATGCTCTATTCTGATGAATGAATTGTAATGATGGTTGAGGACTTGCATATGTTGCAAATCCTTGTCAGCTTGTGAGAGCAGCATTGCAAAACGATTAATGTTCTGGATCTAGCTCAATTGAGCTTTATTCTGTAAATTTTGAAAATGTCAAGTGAGGTTATCTGATCAATCTAATGTAATGAAATGTGTAGCTCTTACTTGTGGTGGATTGTGAATGAATAGAAATTTCCTATTTGATATTCGTTTATGTTGTCAAATTAAATTGTAGCAAGTTCTATCATTATTTCACAAACTTATAAAGCTTTAAGTAAGCTTACCTATGTTTGTCCTTTGTTTTGAAATTTTTTTTTTGATTTTTGGGATATTGGATCAAGTTGAAAGAATCACATTATCTCAAGGACTAATTTGGAAGATTTTGAATATCTTGGTTATATGGCATGTATAGGAATTTGTGTAGTAATAGTTTATGAATGTGTAAATGATCATTTTGGTTCTAATATGCTTTTGAGCTTAAGTTATGTTTGATGGATTTCAAATGCTTTGATAAGTTTAAGTCTTTGGTCATCTTAAGCACTTGGTATATAAGTCCTCATATGGTTTGTTTGAACTAAAAATGTGAATGGTTAAGTTGATATTTATGTTGTGATAGTTAGAAGAACTAATTTTGTGCTTGAAATGTAGCTAAATTGTTTTGCTTTGGTTAGAAATGTTTTGATGAAATGTGGTGCCTTTGAATGGCATATTGGTTGAATGAAATAGGATGTTTGAAATGATATGTTTATAAGTGTTTGAATGATGCTTTGGCCTTTTGCATGTATGCACTATTAGGATGGATGTTTTGGAGTGTTTTGGCCTTAAAATGGCTTGACTTTAGGTAAAATTTTGGGTTCACATGGCCTAGGACATGAGCTGTCACATGGCCGTGTGACACACCGGCCTGGCAACATGGACTTGTGTTATTTGAGAATTATTAAGTTTTCAAGTCAGTAAGTTACACAGCCTAGCACACGGCCTGGCACACGGCGTGTGGGGCTGCTTAGTGAGTTACACGGGTGAGGACATAGGCTGGGACATTGCCATGTATCCCTTGTTCAAAAGTTACACTACTTGGGGTGATTTCACACGGCTTGACCACACGGCCGTATGACCCCTATTTCCAATTTTGCAACTTTTTCCTAAACTTTCTATTTTATTTCAAATTAGTCCTGAATTGTTTTAAAGCTACTTTCAGGGCTTTGAGGGCACTATTTAGGGACATAATGTATATGATTAATACGATTTTGATTGATTTTAATTTATTTAATGATTTGATGTTAAATGATTTTTGATTGAATTGAATTACCTGTAACCCTAATCTGGCATCAGAGACAGATTAGGGGTATTACACTTCAATGCATTAAACACATTGAAAATGATCTACTGATCATTCACTCTCATAGTTAGCTTACCTTTCTATACATCAACTAGAGTCTTGCTAGTAGCAAGAAATGGTCTTCCAAGAACAATTGGAACATCATAGTCAGCTTCACATTCTAAAATAAGAAAATCTACGGGAAAGATAAATTTATCTACCCTAACCAATATGTCTTTGATTTTACGTTTCAGATAGGCATAATGAAACACCCTTAACCCATCACCGTTGTCGGAATAGAGTTAAAGAGAATTACCATACAATCAAAAAACATTTATCATCATAACATTAAATAAATTAATATCATTCAAAACATATCAAACATATGCATTCAGTCCCTAAATTGAGCCTTCGAGGCCTTAAAAATAGCTTAGAAGCAATTTGGGACTATTTTAAATCAAAACAGAAGTTTTAAGAAAAAGATTCAAAAATGTGAAAGCAGGGGTCATACGGCCGTGTGATAACCCTCAGGCTGTGTAACAGTCAAATAAGGGACGCATGACATTGTCTCAGCTTGAATCTTCACTTGTGTAATTCACTGAGTAAGGTCACATGGCCGTGTCACAGGCCGTGTAACTCTCTAACTTGCCACACATGATCGTGTTACAGGCCGTGTAACTCACTGACTTAAAACACTAGAATTTTACAAATGACACAGGGCCGTGTGATATGTGACAACCCGTGTTCGGGGCCGTGTGATTCAAAAATTGACCCTAAAATCATGACATTTCAAGGCAAAATCATATCAAACTAACCATTCCACTTGAGAACACATTTCAAGGGATTTAAACATCATTCAAACAAACCTAAACATGTCATTTCAAACATCCTAAATCATCTAACCAATATGCCATTCAAAGGCACCACAATTGTATCAAAACATCATGGATCAATCCAAAGCAACATAGCTACTTTTCAAGAGAATAATCTAGTTAAATTATCTACCAATTCATATCACAAATGACCATTTCCAATCCATTAAAAACATACCAAAAGACTTTGCATTTCATTCACCTAAAAGTGGTCAAAATGACCTAACTTAACAAGCATTACAAGTCCATTAAACCAAACATAAACTTCAAAGGCATAAACATACTAAATCAACCATTTACACATTCATGAAATACCATTACAAAAGGTCCTATACATGCCATATATAACCTCGGCCAAAATACACCAAAAACTACCAAAAAGGTTGATAGATAGTGTGATAGGTCTCTGACAAGCTTCTGATAATCTATAAAACAAAAGAAAGTAACTACATAAGAAACTAGTGTGTGGTAAGCTCATATAAACTCAAACAAAACTTACCATTTCATTAGCACAACTTATAAAATAAGCACAATATTGTAACAAAGACCATAAGCTTAGCATAATCCTATACAAGCACCATCAAACTCACAAGTTAGGATGCTTATCCATGAAACAAATGTATTCAATCATATTAAGTTTCACATATACATCATTTATGTAACACCCCAAAGCCAGCCTAGACATTACGACTGAATTTGACGTGTCATATTGAAGTGCTTTTTCAAAATTTAGACTTATAGATAAAAATCTGTACTTAAGTTAAAACCCATTTAGTTTTTATTGCTTGAGAAACTTTAGCCAATTAGGTTACTACTATTTGAAATCAATTTACCAAAACAGTTGCCATATTTATTACCGTTGATTTCCTAAACTGATTAAAACTGCGAAAGCTTTTCTAATTAAAACCCGTGAAGTTTTAGGTACGTGTTTTCCTTGAAAATAGTTATTATTTTGAAAACTTATTTTTCCTATTCTAACAATTTAAAATAAGAAATCAAACCTAAACAAAAATTAAATCCACCAAAATGGCCTTATTACACAATCAAAAGCCCAATATGAAATTTAATTAAATAAAGTCAAAATGGAGAACTTTTTCTCCAAGGCGATACTTTTAAGAACACTCTGTTGCCAACTTGAAATTCAATTTCTTTTCTTTTCAAATCCGCATATGATTTCTAACAATCAAAAGTAGCTTTCAAACTATCACATATTACATTGACCTTTTCTTCGATTTCTCGAACCAAATCAACACCGAATAGCTTTTTCTCACTCAGTTCAATCTAGTATAATGGAGTTCGACATTCCTGACCATACAAAGCCTCATACGATGCCATTTTAATACTAGTTGATAACTATTATTATAGGCAAATTCAACCAACAGAAGAAATTTCTCCCAACGACCCTCGAACTCCAAAGTACAACAACGGAGCATATCTTCGAGTACCTGTATCACTCACTCAGACTAACCATTGGTCTGTGGATGAAATATTGTACTGAAATGCATTCGAGTACCTAGAGCTTCATATAATTTACTTCGAAATTGAGAAGTGAACTGTGGATCGCTATCAGAGATAATAGACACTGGCACACCATGTAGCCTAACAATATCAGAAACATACAATTCTTCCAACTTCTCAAGTGAGTAATCCATATGTACCGGAATGAAATGTGCAGATTTATTCAAATGATCCACAACAACCTAGATAGCATCTTTCTTCCGTGGAGACAAAGGTAATCCCAATAAAAAAATCCATCATACCCGTTCCCATTTCCAATATAGAATCATTACATGCTGTAATAGTCCAGAAGGTACCTCATGGTCGACTTTGACTTACTAACAAATCAAACATTTCGATACAAACTCTGAAATATCTCGTTTCATACTAGGCCACCAGTACATCTGTTTCAAATCACTGTACATTTTGTTATTACCAGGGTGTATCGAAAAATTACTACTATGAGCTTCTTGTAAAATCTTCTGAATAACATCATAATTCCTCAAGACATATATTCTGTTTCAAAAATGCAAACTACTGTCAAAACTAATGTGAAATTTTGAATCAGGTGTTGACTCAATTTGCTTTCGTTTAGCAATTAACTCGTAGTCACTTTTTTAGCTTCACAATTTTGTTGTAGAGATGTTGATTTAGCTTTTATTTCTACTATAATGGAACCACCATCAATCAACATCAACCAAGTATTCAGAGCTGACAAAAAAATAAGGACTTTCTACTTAAAGCATCAGCAGCAACATTAGCTTTTCCCAGATTATAGTCGATGATCAAATCATAATCATTTAGCAGCTCTAGTTATCTTTGTTGTCTCAAATTCAGTTTTTTTAGTGACGTCAAATATTTCAAGTTTTTATGATCCGAGAAGACATGAAATTTTTCTCCATACAAATAGTGCCACTAGATCTTTAAAGCAAATACAATAGTTGAGCTAGTCGCAAAGAGTTTAAAATAGATTGCCCCCGTTGTGGTGCTGGTGAGGAAATATTACTTCATGCCTTAAGAGATTGCCCCATAGCTCGTGAGATTCTTGTGATGGGGGCCATCAACAACAGCATGCTGGAAGGTAACTTTACATAGTGCATCGACTGGATCAAAGAGGTGATGAGGGTGTTGGATATTAAAGCGGTTTCAGATTTCATCAGTACATTATGGAATAGTTGGAATAATAGGAATAATTATATTTGTAGAGGGGAAAAAAGATGCCAGGTTGGTGTAGGAGAGAGCTAGGATGTTAAACGACGACATCAGTATATATAATTTACTTTCAAGGAAAGTATCATGTCTGCTATAAATAGAAAATTTGGTAATGTGCTTTTTGAGACTGATAATGTCAGCATGATCAACCGGATTAAAAAAAGGGATAAAGATATTACGATGCTGGGCCACCAATTTAATGAGGTCTGCAAGCTGTTGAAGGGTTTCAATGTTGCTAAAATTTGTTGGGCAAAGAGATGTTGTAATAGAACTGCCAGTTTTATTTGAAAAAATGCCTTAACCGAAAATTATAGCTTAAACTTTGATGTGGATTATCTTACAAATATCCATGACTTGATTTTAAATGATTCTATTAATTAAGGTTGACCCTGTAGGTCTTTTTATAAAAAAATGCAATAGTTGCAAGCTCTAAATCATGAGTCGGATAATTTTTTCTCATGCGGTTTCAACTGTCATGACGCATAAGCTAGTACTTTGCCTTCTTGCATCAAAACACAGCCTAAACCATTCAGTGAGCATCACTATAAATAACAAACTTTTTATCAAACTCTGGCTTAACTAACATAGGGGCTTTGATCAACAATACTTTCAACTGATAAAAACTTTGCTGACATTTTTTAGACCATTTGAACTTGACATCTTTTTGGAGCAGTTTTGTCAATGGTGTAGCAATTATCGGAAATCCTTTAACAAATCTCCAATAATACTCAGCTAAACCCAAAAAACTTCTTATTTCTAAAACATTTCTAGGAGACTTCGAGTCTACTATAATTGATAATTTACTCAAGTCAACTTTAATACCAGTTGCCAATACAACGTGTCCCACAAATCCAACTTCTTAAAGCCAGAACTCACACTTGCTAAACATAGCAAATAACTGTTTCTCATGCAAAGTCTACAAAAGTATTCTCAAATGCTATGCATGCTCATTTGCACCTCGGGAATAAATCAAAATATCATTAATGAACACAACTACAAATCCATCTAGATACAGTCAAAATATTCTGTTAATAAAATCCATAAACAAAGCAGATGCATTAGTTAAACTAAACAACATAACTAAAAACTCATAATGTCTGTACTTGGTTCTAAAAGTAGTCTTCGGCATATCTAAGTCCTTAACTCGTAATTGATAATATCCAGAATAGATATCAATCTTTGAAAATATTGTCACACCTTTCACCTAATCAAACAAATCATCAATACAAGACAAAGGATATTTGCTTTTGATCGTGACTTTGTTAAGCTGCCTATAGTCAATACATAACCGCGTTGACCTGTCTTTTTTCTATTAAGGGCTATTGATATAGGAGAAGTTCCTGGTACTAACACAATAGCAAATTCAACCTCTCTGACTGGAGGTAACCATTGTAACTCTTCTGAAATACATCCGAAAACTCACAAATAGTTGAAACTAACTCTAATTTCAATTATGAAGCCCTGGAATCATATAAGCTAGATACGACTCACAACCCTTTTTGACACATTTTTGAGCTGACATAGCTGAAATAATATTAGTTGCACTATCAAATCTATTTGGTTCAACCTGGACTATTTCACCATTCTAACATCTCAACAAAATTTACTTTCGTGTACAATTCACAACAGCATCATGCAGAGTCAACCAATCTATACCACGAATTACATCAAACTCATTAAATGGTAATAGCATCAAATCAACTGAAAAGTTGCAATCCCGAATCATCAGGGGATAGTTTCTACAAACCTTATGAACTAATAGATACTGACCTAAATGATTCGTTACTTTGATCACAAATTCAATTGACTCATAAGGTGTTTTCTTATCTGACACTAAGGTTGTGCATATATATGAATGTGTTGACCTCGGGTCAATCAAAGTATTAAATTAGTATCAAAGATAGAAAATGTACTGATAATCACATCAGGTGCTGAAGCTTCCTCACAAGCTCGAATTGCATAGGCTTTTGCTGGTGCATATACCTCAGATTTAACTGTAGAGTCTTTAGTTCCACTTTGAATATTCCCTGCATTGCCATTGTTATTGGATGGTCTCCCTCTCATAGCCGTGTTACACAAACAAGTCTTCTAAGCTTCCTTTCTATCAGATCTCTCAAGGCAGTCTCAAAGGAAATGGTCATAGGAACCACATTCGAAACACGATCCATCTCGCAATCTACACTCCCCAAAATGTCGTCTATTGTATTGTTGACATTCAGGTTTACTATTTTAAGCACTACCCACAATCGCTATAGAAGTAGCCTAAGGTCTCGAATTTCAATGTTGCTTCTTTTATCACTTCTCGAGAATCCTACTGAAGCTGATGTACGACTGTGAAATTCTTTTGGTTTCTTCAATTGAGAGAAAAATAATTTTCCCATAAGCCATTTACCAGTGTCACGAGCCTCAAAATCTACCTTTCTTTTAGCTTTACGAAGTTCTTCAGCTTTATGTGCTCGATCCACTAAAACCACAACTTATTTCAATTCCAGAATCCCAACTAACAGTTTGATATCTTAGTTTAGACTGTCTTCAATCTGAGTGCACATAACAGCCTCTGATGGTATACATTCCCAAGTATACTTGTTGAGTCGCACAAATTCTCTTTCATATTCAGCTACAGTCATACAACCCTATTTTAGTTCAAGGAACTCTTTCTGCTTCTTGTCGAAATACCGTTGACTAACATATTTCTTTTTGAATTCAGTCTAAAAGAAATCCCAATTCACACGGTCCTTTGGTACCACAGCAATCAAAGTATTCCACCACTAATACATTAAGTCTTTCGACAAAGATACTACACATTTTAAATATTTAACTGGAGTACAAGACAATTCATCAAAAACCATCACAGTATTTTCTAACCAAAACTCAACTTTTTTAAGATCGTCTTCAGCTGTTCCACGAAACTCTTCAGCCCCATACTTATGAATTTTATCAATCGGAGGCTTGCTTGCACATACTTGTTCCAAACCTTGAGGAATAATGGAGGACAGGTTGGGATACGAAAGAGGGTGGAGGTCGTTGAGCCATCGGGTTCATTCTAATGAACTCAGAGAACCACTCAGACATTATTTGGAAGAAGGCTTCTTTTGCCTCACTTCCTCGGCCCTCAACTATGGGCCCACTTCTAGTTGCTCCGTAAAAGGAGGCTTGTGCATTACTTTCAACCTCATCAGAATCGGCTTAGTTGGATGACATCTTTATTTATATGAAAACATAGTTCAATGTGAGTCAGTAGATATCAAACTATCATAGGTTATATAATGCCATGTATTTTTAGACTCCATACATGCTATGTTCAGTCCAAGAATCGACCAAACCGTAGCTCTGATACCACTAAATGTAACACCCCAACCCGTCTCTGTCACTAGATTAAGGTTATGGAGCATTACCATATAATCAAAAATATTTAAACATCATATCATTCAATAATTTAAAAATATCATAAACCATTCATTTTCATACATTTCGTCCCTAAATCAAAACCTTGAGGCCCTAGAAATAGCATGGAAGCAATTTGGGACTAATTTGAAACAAACAGAATTTTAAGGAAAAAGTAGAAAAAATTAGAAACAAAGGTCACACAGCCGTGTGGCCAGGTCGTATGACATAGCCCTAGGCCTTGTAACTTTCAAACAAGAGACACATGGACGTGCCTCAGCCCATGACCTCACCCGTGTAACACACTGAGTAGGATCACTCGGTCGTGTCATATGCTTATGTCCAGGCTATGTAACTCACTGAGTTGCCCCACACGCTCGTGTGTCAAGCCGTGTAATTCACTGGCTTGGACCCTAGGAGAAATCCTTAGATAACAGACGGCCGTGTCACCAGTTTATGTGCTTCACACAGCCATGTGACAGCCCGTTTGAACCCAAAATTTAGCTAAAATAAAGCTATTTAAAAATCATTTCATGCATAACTTTTCAAACCATTTAAGCACACATTCAAGGGGTTTAAACATCATTCAAACTTGCAAAAACATACCATTTCAAACATCCTAAATCACCAAACCAATATGCCATTCAAAACACCACATTATCCCAAAACATCAACTAGCAAAACTTGCCATTTTACCGAGTTAACTGTTGGATAGTGTGATAGGTCTCCGACAAGCTTCCAACCAAATTGAGCTTCCAATGATCTATACAACAAAGAAAAGAAACTACGTAAGGAATGAGTGCTTACTAAGCTTGTATAAACCTTAAACATAACTTACCATTTCTATAATACAATTGATAGAATAAGTATAAACCAAAATCAATGCCATAAGCTTAGTGTGAGCCTATACAACACCATCAAACTCACAAGTTAGTATACTTGTTCATGATATATATGAAAACAACCATAAGAATATGGTTTACCATGTATAAACATAACATTTTACCTCATCAATGTTACCACAATGTCATGATTCATTGCATTGGCATACTTACCATTTCCTTTTCTTTTTCTTACCTATTGAACCATCTAGAATTGCATCAGATACTTAGGAAAGCTCACACGAAGTGTGCCTTTACATATAACCGTAGCCTTTCCTTTCTATCAATGCTCACACGAGCTGTCTAATGGGCCTACTCACATGAGCTGTGGAGAATCTGCAACAAATACAGGACCTCAGCCATCGGTAGGACATTCAAGACCAGCACCTGAAACATGAAATCCTAATGACATGTCATTTGTATCTTAAGAATTCCTAAGCTGCAACTAGGACTCATTATCCGTCAGTTCATCATAGCATTGATACATTTGACTTTTGATTCATTTACATAAAAAAAAAAACATAATAAACACTCAATTTAAACATTTAAGTAATTACAATTCATACGAACTTACCTTGATAACTAGGGCGTAGAAGTGAGATCAAGCTTATCCGAAGCTTTAGCTTTTCCTCGATCTAAGTCTGAATGTGGTTTATCTTGATCTATATAGATAGTTCCAATCAATTAAATACTTCTAATGTAACACCCTGAACCCGGCCTAGACGTTATGGCCATGTCCGGTGTGCTACATCACCTAGACTATCCTACGCCGCCTTATTTACTAAGTCTGATGGTGAGTTTTGAAAAGCAACGCTTGACTTTTTTAGAAATTCCCATTTTAGTAACTATTCAACTTAATCTCTAATTCATTTGTTAAGCGATTCACTTTAACCTTATTATCTTACTTAGTCTCTTGTAATAACAGGTTGGTTAAGAAAACATTTGTTTAATTTTCGAAAACAATGTGCAATTGTGGATGAAATAAAATAGTTGAAAGTCCCAAATAAAAGCAGATATAGTGGCCTTATGACAACCCATAACAAAATAAAACCCAATAGTAAAAGTAATTAAATTAATAAACTAATTAAAATACGAGTTCAGTCTTCGTGGCCACTCTGAATCCCTCCCAGCAAACCAAGTCTCGATCTACGGCTCACCTGCAAGGATGGAAAGAGAAGGGTGAGTTTGGGAAAACTCAGTATGTGCAGAACCCATCCAAAGCCTACATCGGCTCGAGCCCACTGGGCCTGAGCCCTAACCAGTCTCAGTCAGATACTGGGCTGAAGCCCTATTCAGATTACAGATGCTGGGCCAAAGCCCTATAACAGATACTGGGCCGAAGCCCTATTCAGATAACAGTTTGGCCCATAGGCCCATAATAGTACAGTACAGTATAACAGTATGAATGCAACCCAATTGGGGAGACTACTCAACCCACCAACCGCTACACACCAACCGTACCAGCCAACACACCATGTGGGGAATAACTCAACCTACCCAGCCCACACACCACAGTCGCAGCATGACTGCTCAGATAAACAGTATACGAGGCAAATCCCCTTTCAGAAACAGTACAAAGCATAGCCCATTTTAGTAACGTGGCAGTGCCACTCACACTTCCTCCAACATAAAACCCAACCCATGCAACAGATACATATCATGGTATGCAGTAACAGTAACAGTCATATCAAGCAGTACAGTCGATTTTAGCCCTAGGGGTATAATGGTAATTTTATACTTAGGGGTAAATCAGTAATTTCTCACCCTAAGGGCATTTCAATAATTTTGTTCTCTTATTACAGTTTTTATTATTATTACAGCCTCTACTATTACAGTGGTTGTTACAGAAACTCATTTAATTCATTTTATCAGTTTTAGCACTTAGGCCCTAAAACCCCTAATGGGCTCTACCATGCCATTTTAGCCCATTAGGCCCATTTAAGCCTTAATTTCCAATCCATTATCTTGTTTTAACAGTTTTTATGCCTGTAAACCATATTATTGCCTTTAGACCTATTTTTACCCAACTGGGCCCAAATTGCCCATTGGGCCCATATTCGGCCCACCGAGGCCCAACTTACCGTAGCGCCCAAAATTCTGCAATTAGCCCGCCTGACAGTGCCGATTCCAAAACCATCCTTCTCCTACCAACTTGAGAGCGTTCGCACGCTCACAAGCTCTCGAAATGCCAGAATTTTGACATTTCGGCTTTTCAGCTTTTGCCGATTTGAGCATTGAAGGGTGTTCGAAACACACACCTGTTTTGCAGTTTCATCGATGAGATCTCCTATGCGACAGTTCCTACAACCCAATATCTACTCGATTAATCAATAGATCTATGAAAAACCAAAGCCACAATCCCTTACCATATTCGGCCACACCCTTAATGGCCATGAAAACTTACCTCTGACGATTTAGGTGCACTAGATCTAGATCTGGTGATACCGATGCCTTCAACTCCTTGCTTGATCACCTTACTCGCTAACTATCACTCAAAAAGAATAAAAATACCACTTTGAATTACTAAAAGTCCAAATCGACAATCCCCCTAACTTTAGGGACTTTCGGCTTTTCCAAAACATGAAATAATGTACAGATCTGAGGTATTAAGCACTTACCAACAATTTCTCTTTGATTCCTATGCAGATCTGATGTAAATCTAACCCTTAAACGTTAGTAGAACCCTTATATCTGAGATTTGCAAATTCGGCTATCTCCCTAAAACTATGGTGATTTCGGCTTTTCAACTAGAGAAGAAGATGGCGATTTAGGCTATGAGTTTGAGTGATGGTGTCGACAATGATGTGGCTCAAGGGGATGTAGTAATCGGCCACAACAGGTGAAAGGAACAGGGGTAATTTGGCTTAGAAAGATTCCGCAAAAGAAAGCAGTTTTCGGGATTTCTGGCACTTTGAGCAATCGGCTATGGTTGATTTTGAGAGGGATAAAAGCAAAAGAAAGAGTGGATCTGAGTAAGGAGGGTATTCGGCTAGGGAAGAGATCAAAGAGGAAAAAGAAAAGTGAAAAAATAATGGTAAAGGTGAAGAAGAAGAAATCGGCTAGAAGCTTTCTAGGGAGGCAAGTTTTGGCTTTTCTGACAGTAAAAGAGAAGATTAATTCCTAAGGTGGCCAACCCTAATTCTTATGACAGAAAATAGAAAAAGATATAACCCTAATAATCTCTCTAAAGCAATCGGCCCAAGTCCCTAAAAGCCCTTGCCGAAATTCACTTAAGTTAGACACATGCCCGGCACATGCTTAAAAATTAAAAAGAACACTACGCTTACCTTGTAACTCGAACCCTTGTCCTTGAATACCCACTTAGGCGCCACTTTTTTAGGAGCTTAGTGGCGCCACCTTGCCACTCTACCAAGGCTCCCTTTGTGGCATATTTCCCATGGTTTTTCTTAAAGGCCCACTTAACCAAGTCCCCTTTCACTTGAAAATCCAACTTAATATTTTACCGGGTTTTAACTTAAGCTTGGGCCTTCTAAAGGCCCACTAATACATGTACATACATTTTCAACCTTCAGAACACCAAAATTTTAAAATTTCACTAAAATTCACAAAACCCAAAAAATCCCGAAAATCAGGGCGTTACAACTCTACCCCCTTAAAGAAATTTCGGCCTCGAAATTTACCTGATCCAAATAACTGAGGGTATTGTTGACGCATAGTCTCCTCTGGCTCCTAAGTAGCTTCTTATCTACCATGATTACGCCATAGCACCTTTACCAATGGAACAGACTTCCTCCTTAAGACTTTGACTTCACGATCTAATATCTCCACAGGTTCCTCCTCGAACGTCAAATCGGTATTTACTGCAATCTCCTCTACTGGTACAATATGCGAAGGGTCCGACCGATACCGTCTTAGCATAGACACGTGAAAAACGTCATGGATATGATCCAACTCTGATGGCAACTCCAACTGATATGCTATTGGCCCAGTCCGCTTGAGAATCCTATAAGGCCCAATAAACCGTGGACTTAGCTTGCCCTTTTTACCAAATCTCAAGATCCTCTTCCACGGGGACACCTTTAGGAACACCATATCCCCAACAGCGAACTCAATCTCCTTACGCTTAAGGTCAGCATAAGACTTCTACCGCTCAGACGCCTCCTTTAACCGATCTCGAATAAGCTTAACCTTACTTTCAGTATCTGCCACTAACTCTGGTCCAAGCACTTGGCGCTCTCCCAACTCTGTCCAACAAGTAGGAGTACGACATCTTCGCCCATAAAGTGCCTCATATGGAGCCATCTGAATACTTGCTTGGTAACTGTTGTTGTATGCAAATTCCGCCAACGGTAAATAATCTTCCCAACTACCACGAAAGTCGATAATGCATCCTCTTAACATGTCTTCCAACACTTGAATGACCCTTTCAGACTGATCATCTGTCTGAGGGTGAAATGCAGTACTAAAGTCCAATCATGTACCTAATGCCTCATGCAACTTCTTCCAGAGTCGAGATGTAAATCTAGGGTCTCGATCAGAAATTATCGAAACTGGCACCCCATGCAAACGCACAATTTCTGCTACATACAATTTGGCCAACTTCTGCAGTGAGTAATCGGTTCTGACCGGTACAAAATGAGCAGACTTCGTCAACCTATCCACGACTACCCAAACAGAGTCTTTCTTCGAAGGTGTCAAAGGCAACCCACTCACAAAATCCATCGTTACTCTTTCCCATTTCCACTGCAGAATCTTCACTGGCTGCAACAATCCAGACGGAGGTTGGTGCTCAGCTTTAACTTACTAACACGTCAAACATTTCCCAACAAACTCAGTCACCTCTCGCTTAAGTCCAGGCCACCAATAAACCTCTCGCAAGTCTTTATACAATTTATTACCTCCAGGGTGCATAGCACAAGGTCCACCATGAGCCTCACCCAAAATCAACTGCCTTAAATCAGAGTCCTTAGGAACGCAAATTCTCCCACGGAAACAAAGAACCCCATCAGAATTTAGTCTAAAATCCTCACTCTCACCATTCTTGACTTGCTGAAATCGAGGAATCAACGAATCATCCTTCAACTGTAACTCTTTGATTCTCTCAGTCCAAGTCGGTCTTACTTGCAACTCTGCTAGCAAGCTCCCATCATCATACAAACTCAAACGAGCCAACATGGCCTTTAACTCAGCAACGGTCCTTCGACTCAGTGCATCAGCCACTACGTTAGCCTTGCCAAGATGGTATTCAATCGAACAGTCATAGTCCTTAAGCAACTCTATCCATCTCCGTTGCCTAAGATTCAACTCCTTCTGAGTTAACAGATATTTGAGACTTTTATGGTCAGTGTATATAATACACTTTTCCCCATAAAGGTAGTGTCTCCAGATTTTCAATGCAAATACCATCGCTGCCAACTCCAAATCATGCGTAGGGTAATTCGCCTCGTGAGGCTTAAGCTGTCGCGAAGCATAAGGAACCACCTTACCTTCTTGCATCAGTACACAACCTAATCCCACATGCGAAGCATCGCTATAAACCGTAAAGTCCTTCCCAGATTCCAGCTGAATCAACACTGGCGCCTCAGTCAACACCTTTTTCAGGTTGTCAAAAGCTTCTTGCTGCCTCTCAGTCCAATTAAAGGCTACTCCCTTCCTTAACAATTTCGTTAACGGAGCCGCGATGATAGAAAACCCCTCAACAAACCTTCTATAATAGCCTGCCAAACCTAGAAAACTACGAATTTCTGACACCGTCTTAGGCGGCTTCCAATCCAGAACTGCCTCAATCTTGCGAGGATCTACCCTAATTCCCTCAGCAGAAACAACATGACCCAGAAAAGTCACTTTTCGAAGCCAGAATTCGCACTTACTAAATTTCGCATACAATTGTTTTTCTCTTAGAGTCTGCAGAATGATTTGAAGATGCTCATCATGCTTCTCCTCTGTTTCCAAATACACCAATATATCGTCAATAAAGACGACCATGAAACGATCCAAGTACGGCTGAAATACTCAGTTCATTAAATCCATAAAAGCTGCTGGTGCATTCGTCAATCCAAAGGGCATAACCAAGAACTCGTAGTGACCATAACGAGTTCTGAATGCTGTTTTATGCACATCCACCTCCTTCACCCTTAACTGATGGTATCCAGATTGAAGGTCAATCTTGGAAAACACTGAAGCTCCTTTAAGCTGGTCAAATAGATCGTCAATTCTTGGTAGAGGATACTTATTCTTTATTGTCAGTTTGTTCAACTGGCAATAGTCGATACACATATGCATCGTTCCATCCTTCTTTTTCACAAACAGCACTGGTGCTCCCCACGGAGACACACTCGGTCTAATGAAGCCCCTATCTAACAACTCTTGAATCTGGGCTTTCAATTCCACTAGCTCCTTTGGTGCCATTCTGTAAGGCGCAATGGACACTGGAGCTATTCCAGGCAACAGATCGATCCCAAATTCCACTTCTCGGTTAGGAGGTAATCCAGGTAGCTCCTCAGGAAATACATCTTGAAATTCATTAACAGTCCTCACTGTCTCCACTGCCACCCCTTCGGGTTCAGTTTGACTTACGAACGCTAAGTATGCTTCACAACCTTTGTGCATCAACCTTTCAGCCCTTAAGGCAGGAACCACATTGGACAAATAGTCCCTACGTTCACCAATAACCATCACCTCCTCGCCTTCGGTTGTTCTCAATACCATCCTTTTGGCTGCGCAATCCAGCGTTGCCTTGTGCTCGGTTAACCAGTCCATGCCCAGAATCAAGTCGAATTCTCCAAAAGGTAACTCCATCAAGTCTCCCAGAAAGATCCTACCTTAAGTCTCTAAAGGCACATCTCTAAAGAGTTTATCTACCCTAATAGAGTGACCTAAAGGACTAATCACAGTTACCCCACTCACAGTTTCCTTAGAATGCACAACCAATGACCCAGAAATTTCACAAGCAACATACGAATGCGTCGAACCCGCATCAATTAAAGCAGTATATGGTGTATGATATATTAAGAACGTACCAGTTATAACATCAGGTACATCACCCTCATCGCGACGGTGAGCAGCATACGCTAAGGCTAGCTGACGAGCCTCAGCATTACCAGCACCCCTGCCAGGTGCTCCACGACCACGTCCATTACCATTGCCTCCTTTACCTTGACCACGGCCCCTTGGGGGTGGCAGTCCTCTACGCGCAGGCTGAGCAACCCTCTGATCAACAGCTTGAGCCTGAGCTGGCTTCTGTGGGCAGTCCTTAACCTGATGATCCTTAGACCCACAACGAAAACAAGCTCCACTGTGTTTCCAGCATTCTCCTCGATGAACCCTGCCACAGTTTCCACAAGCCTGTGGTCTAACAACATTCACTGGCACAGCTCGCACTGGTTCTTCTACTCTAGCCCTCTTAAAATTCTGGTTTACAGCTCCTGATGTTCCAGAATCTCTTTTAAAACGGTGGCGATCCCTATCGCGATTCCGCCTTTTAGCTTGCTTCACTTCTTCGGCTATCTTAGCCTTCTCCACTAGTGCAGCAAAGTCGCACTCCCTCTGCGGCGCTATCAATACTCTCAGCTCATCTCTGAGGCCATCCTCGAACTGAACACTACGCTCATACTCAGTGGAAACAATGCCACTAGCATACCGGCTTAATCGCAGAAATTCTGCCTCATATTCAGCCACAGTCTTACTACCCTAGGTTAGGTTTAGAAATTCCTTCCTCCGTGCGTCCACATAACTAGCCCCAACATATTTTGCCTTGAAAGACTACTTGAACAATTCCCAGGTTACCCTCTCAGCTGGGGTACCCTCTCTTACGGTGATCCACCATTGATACGCCTCGTCCCTCAACAACGATATCGCTCCTTTCAGCTTCTGCTCCACTGAGCAGTCCAAGTCATCCATAATTCGCTCTGTGGCTTCCAACCAGTACTCAGCCACATTTGGGGCCACTCCAGATATGCCCCTAAAAACTTCTGCTCCATTGGCCCGGAGTCACTCAGAAATGGACCCTCTATTCACAGGCCCAACATTAGCTCCGACCACCCTTTCCAGAACTCTCAGCATGGCTTGGGACAAAGCGTCGTCCCCTGCGGCCCGATCGTATGGCCCATTATCCTCAACCGGTGGTCGTGCCTCTCTAGCTGGCAGATACTTAGAAGATGACGATCCAGCTTGAGCACTAACTCGGCCTCGTCCACGGCCTCGTCCACGAGCAGCTCTTGTACTCATATCGATTATCTGATTTACGAATTTTATGACATCAATTAATGTTTCAGTTGTTTATTACAGAATATCTTATGAACAGGTAAAATTTCAGAGTTGTATTCACGCGATCGTAGCCTAGCTACTGTCTCAGTTTCCTAGGGTTTAGTTTACCCTACAGTTTCAGTTTTATAGCCTTAATACTACCTCACCTATAGTATCACATCCAAGGCTCAGTACTATCTACAGTTTTATTTTCAGTACAGTACAGAAGTTAAGGCAGAAAATACTTACAACTCGGTGCCGGGGATTCAGTGTGCCACTTTCCGATTTATCAGATCAAATAGTTTAAGGCCTCTTTAAAAAAAAATCAATGTTTCAAAAAACTTGTTTTAAAAACTACAATTTGAAGGGAAAAAAAAAGAAACCTTTTAAAACCCAAAATTTTCTGAAAATCTGATTTTTCCAAAAATACCCTTCTGGACTCTACATATTTGAAAACCCTTTTTGGACCCGATCCATAGCCGAGTTGTTACAACCTGGCTCTGATACCACTAAATGTAACACCCCGAACCCGGCCCAGACGTTATGGCCATGTCCGGTGTGCTACATCACCTAGACTATCCTACGCTGCCCTATTTACTAAGTCCGATGGTGAGTTTTGAAAAGCAACGCTTGACTTTTTTGGAAATTCCCGTTTTAGTAACTATTCAACTTAATCTCTAATTCATTTGTTAAGCGATTCACTTTAACCTTATTATCTTACTTAGTCTCTTGTAATAACAGGTTGGTTAAGAAAACATTTGTTTAATTTTTGAAAACAATGTGTAATTGTGGATGAAATAAAATAGTTGAAAGTCCCAAATAAAAGCAGATATAGTGGCCTTATTACAACCCATAACAAAATAAAACCCAATAGTAAAAGTAATTAAATTAATAAACCAATTAAAATACGAGTTCAGTCTTCGTGGCCACTCTGAATCCCTCCCAGCAAACCAAGTCTCGATCTAGGGCTCACCTGCAAGGATGGAAAGAGAAGGGTGAGTTTGGGAAAACTTAGTATGTGCAGAACCCATCCAAAGCCCACATCGGCTCGAGCCCACTGGGCCTGAGCCCTAACCAGTCTCAGTCAGATACTGGGCCGAAGCCCTATTCAGATTACAGCTGCTGGGCCAAAGCCCTATAACAGATACTGGGCCGAAGCCTTATTCAGATAACAGTTTGGCCCATAGGCCCATAACAGTACAGGACAGTATAACAGTATGAATGCAACCCAATTGGAGAGACTACTCAACCCACCAACCGCTACACACCATCCGTACCAGCCAACACACCATGTAGGGAATAACTCGACCCACCGAGCCCACACACCATAGTCGCAGCATGGCTGCTCAGATAAACAGTATACGAGGCAAAGCCCCTTTCAGAAATAGGACGAGGCATAGCCCATTTCAGTAACGTGGCAGTGCCACTCACACTTCCTCCAACATAAAACCCAACCCATGCAACAGATACATATCATGGTATGCAGTAACAGTAACAGTCATATCAAGCAGTACAGTCGATTTTAGCCCTAGGGGTATAATGGTAATTTTATACTTAGGGGTAAATCAGTAATTTCTCACCCTAAGGGTATTTCAATAATTTTGTTCTCTTATTACAGTTTTTATTATTATTACAGCCTCTACTATTACAGTGGTTGTTACAGAAACTCATTTAATTCAGTTTATCAGTTTTAGCACTTAGGCCCTAAAACCCCTAATGGGCTCTACCATGCCATTTTAGCCCATTAGGCCCATTTAAGCCTTAATTTCCAATCCATTATCTTGTTTTAACAGTTTTTATACCTGTAATCCATATTATTGCCTTTAGACCTATTTTTACCCAACTAGGCCCAAATTGCCTATTGGGCCCATATTCGGCCCACCGAGGCCCAACTTACCGTAGCACCCAAAATTTCGCGGTCAGCCCGCCTAACAGTGCCGATTCCAAAACCATCCTTCTCCTACCAACTTGAGAGCGTTCGCACGCTCACAAGCTCTCGAAATGCCAAAATTTTGGCATTTCGGCTTTTCGGCTTTTGCCGATTTGAGCATTGAAGGGTGTTTGAAACACACACCTGTTTTGCAGTTTCACCGACGAGATCTCCTATGCGACAGTTCCTACAACCCAATATCTACTCGATTAATCAATAGATCTATGAAAAACCAAAGCCACACTCCCTTACCATATTCAGCCACACCCTTAATGGCCATGAAAACTTACCTCTGACGATTTAGGTACTGAATCTAGATCTGGTGATACCGAATGCCTTCAACTCCTTGCTTGATCACCTTCCTCACTAACTATCACTCAAAAAGAATAAAAATACCATTTTGAATTACTAAAAGTCCAAATCGACAATCCCCCTAACTTTAGGGACTTTCGGCTTTTCCAAAACATGAAATAATGTACAGATCTGAGGTATTAAGCACTTACCAACGATTTTTCTTCGATTCCTATGCAGATCTGATGTAAATCTGACCCTTAAACGTTAGTAGAACCCTTATCTCTGAGATTTGCAAATTCGGCTAGCTCCCTAAAACTATGGTGATTTCGGCTTTTCAACTAGAGAAGAAGATGGTGATTTAGGCTATGAGTTTGAGTGATGGTGTCGATAATGATGTGGCTCAAGGGGATGTAGTAATCAGCCACAACAGGTGAAAGGAATAGGGGTAATTTGGCTTAGAAAGATTCGGCAAAAGAAAGCAGTTTTTAGGATTTCTAGCACTTTGAGCAATCGGCTATGGTTGATTTTGAGAGGGATAAAAGTAGAAGAAAGAGTGGATCTGAGTAAGGAGGGTATTCGGCTAGGGAAGAGATCAAAGAGGAAAAAGAAAAGTGAAAAAAAATAATGGTAAAGGTGAAGAAGAAGAAATCGGCTAGAAGCTTTCTAGGGAGGCAAGTTTCGGCTTTTCTGACAGTAAAAGAGAAGATTAATTCCTAAGGTGGCCAACCCTAATTCTTATGACAGAAAATAGAAAAAGATATAACCCTAATAATCTCTCTAAAGCAATCGGCCCAAGTCCCTAAAAGCCCTTGCCAAAATTCACTTAAGTTAGACACATGCCCGGCACATGCTTAAAAATTAAAAAGAACACTACGCTTACCTTGTAACTCGAACCCTTGTCCTTGAATACCCACTTAGGCGCCACTTTTTTAGGAGCTTAGTGGCGCCACCTTGCACTCTACCAAGGCTCCCTTTGTGACATATTTCCCACGGTTTTTCTTAAAGGCCCATTTAACCAAGTCCCCTTTCACTTGAAAATCCAACTTAATATTTTACCGGGTTTTAACTTAAGCTTGGGCCTTCTAAAGGCCCACTAACACATGTACATACATTTTCAACCTTCAGAACACCAAAATTTTAAAATTTCACTAAAATTCACAAAACCCAAAAAATCCCGAAAATCAGGGCGTTACATCTAGTATTCAATTTAATCCATATTTCATATTTATGCAAAATTACTAATTTACCTTTAACATTTTAACTTTTCACAGCTTAGTTCTTAAGCTCATAATTTGAAATCTAACCATTTTAATCCTCCATACAAGCTATCCGAACTTCTTAGGGACTTATATCAACCCACTGTAACCATTATTTCATAAATTTAACATAAAATTTTACTATTTTCACAAATAGATACCTAAATACAATTTCATCAAAAATTACTTTAGAAAACATGTTTGTTTTTCAACAAAGATTCATAATCTATCAACTAACATCAATATCTATTCAAAAACACTCATGGCATAACCCTTAATCTTTAACAATTTTACGAATTAACCCTCAGGCTAGCTAGATTAAGCTAAAACGATCTCAAAAACATAAAAACGGTGCTTGAATTCACTTACATGCACACACTTAGGCTAGTTGAACCTTCAAGCCCTAGCAATGGCTATTTTGTCCCTTAATTTCGATTGAAACAAAGAAGAGCTGAGGAAAATGACACCTTTTCTTAGTTTATTTTAACCTTAATTATTAATTTACTAATTTACCCTTAATAATGTAACTTAAAACTAACATAATTGTGTCCAAATTTGTCCACTAACATAAATAATGGTATATTTACTATCTTAGTCCATTAGTTTAAGGTTTCATAGCCATTTGACCCCTTTAACTAATAGAACTCAACTTTTACACTTTTTACGATTTAGTCCTTTTTACTTAATTAACCATTTAAACATTAAAATTTCTTAACAAAATTTTAAAATGACCCTAATATAATCCCATAAATATTAAAATAATAAAATAATAACTCACTCATTAGAATTATGGTCCCAAAACCAAAATTTTTGAAATCACTAAAAACGGGTTGTTGCAATCCCTAAAGGAATATTTGTCCCCGAAAATCTTACCAGAAAATAGGTTCGGGTATTGCAATTTCATGGCTTCTTTCAGTTCCCAAGTAGTTTCCTCGATTCTGTGATGTTGCTAGAGAACTTTAACTAAAGCTATACTTTTATTTCTTAGCTCTTTAACTTTTCGAGCTAAAATTATGATCGGTTCTTCACTATACGACATATCTGACTGAATCTCAACATCTACAGGTTAAATCACATGTGAAGGGTCTGACCGATACCGTCGTAACATTGATATATGAAACACATTATGAATTTTCTCTAACTCTGACAGTAAAGCCAACCGATAAGCCACTGGTCCAACCCTCTCGATGATCTCATACGATCTGATGAATCACAAACTAAGCTTTCCTTTTTGGCCAAAATGGAGAAATTTTCTCCAAGGTGATACTTTTAGAAATATTTTGTCACCGACTTGGAATTCTATACCTTTCTTTTCCAAATCTACGTAAGATTTCTGACGATCAGAAGTAGCTTTCAAATTATCACGTATTACTTTGGCATTTTCTTCGATTTCTCGAATCAAATCAACACTGAATAACTTTTTCTCGCTCAACTCAGTCTAGTATAATAGTGTTTGACATTTTCGGCTATACAAAGCTTCATACGATGCCATTTTTATGCTCGCCTAATAACTGTTATTATATGCAAATTCAACCAATAGAAGAAATTTCTCCCCGTTACCTTCAAACTTTAAAACACAACAGCGGAGCATATCCTCGAGTACCTAAATTACTTGCTTAGACTGACCATCGGTCTGTGGGTGAAATACTGTACTGAAATGTAGTCGAGTACCCAGAGCTTCATGTAACTTACTCTAGAATCAAGAAGTAAACCATAGATCCCTATGAAAGATAATAGAAACTGGCACACCGTGTAATCTAACAATATCAGAAACATACAACTCTACCAATTTCTCAAGCAAGTAACCCGTACGCATAGGGATGAAATGTGTGGATTTAGTCAACCGATCCACGATGACCCACACAACATCTTTCTTTCTCAAAGATAGAGCCAGTTTTGATGCAAAATCCATTATAATATGTTCCTATTTCCACTCTAGAATCATCACAGGTTGTAACAAACTAGAAGGTACCTGATGCTCCGCTTAACTTGCTGACAGATCAACCATTTTGATATGAACTCTAAAATTTCTTGTTTCATACCTGGCCACCAGTACATCTTTTTCAAATCAGCATACATTTTATTGCTACCAGGATGTATCGATTAGCTATTGCTATGAGCTTCATGTAAAATCTTTTGAATAACATCAGAATTCCTCAAAACACAAATCCTATTTTTGAAATACAAGCTACTGTCGGAACCAACATGAAAGTCTGAATCAGGTGTCGATCTAATTGGTTCCTGTTTAGCAATTAACTCAGTGTCACTTTTCTAAGCCTCACAAATTAATTGCAACAATGTTAGTCTAGCTTTTAATTCAACTAATATAGAACCACCATCAATCAATGTCAACTGTGTGTTCAAAGCTCGCATAGTGAACAAAGATTTTCTACTTAGAGCATCAACAACAACGTTAGCTTTTCCCAGGTGATAATCAATGATCAAATCATAATATTTTAGCAATTCAAGCCATCTACGTTGTCTCAAGTTTAGATCTTTCTGTGACATCAATTACTTCAAGATTTTGTGATTCGTGAAGATATGATATTTTTCTCTGTACAAATGGTGTCGTCAAATCTTTAAAGCAAACACAATAGCTACAATGTAACACCCTTAACCCGTATTCGGTCACCAGATTAGGGTTACGAGGTATTACCAAACTAAACATTACATCTACATAGACACATCATCACATAAGTCATAGTTGAGTACTTTGCTTTTTCATTTATAAATCATACGATATCGAGTTACACAACGTTTACAAATCACATTTCAAGGTTTAATCAATTTCATAACAATTGTAGGTATCATGTTTTATAAGTCAATAATCATGATATCAAGATATGCCAAAAATCCCTAGAACACATCAAAACATTTATTTCCATAATGGGACTCGTGCACTTAGTAAAACTAAATCATATTCGGTATTAACAAAATAGCACCCTGACCAAAATATCATTACTTAGATTCATTATAAACTCCTTGCTTTACAAAAGCCCAATTTCACTATTCCTTTGGTCATTTTACAAATTTTCAACCGAATATAATTATACCTATTATAGACATATACATTTGACACCATAATGTGAACATATGAACTTAATCAAATCAATAATAGCATAGTACATAACTACTTGTGATTTCACTATAATAGTCATGTACAATATTAATAGATTCACTAGCAAATAAGACAAGTTTTAAGGAACATCAAATGGTGATTATGCGCATATACCCACTTTTGCATGCACACAACCATGATTTCTTGTAATATAAAATACTATTCATTTGGTCGATTGTAGAAGATCAATTATGTTATCATATATATACACATCTATTTGGTCGTATTTCAAAGCCAAACAGCCCTTATAATTTAGCTCACACACACCCCCTTACATAAGCTCACATATTACAAAAATAATTTCATGTACATATGCTAATCAAATAGACGATTATTCAATACTTATATATGCATATAATTGAAGCTTATTCCATAACACTCACAAGGCCAAATATTCATATGAGCACTTTACCCAATGTCGTTCGACTTTCAGAGCCAAATATTATTATAATTTCAAATATACTACCACACGTTTATGCAAGCTCACAAAACCAATTTAACTTCATATATCATCATCACTCATTCAGCCAAATAAGCAAGATCAATATCTCATCACGTAAATACTTACCCTTATGGCCAAATATACAAGGTTCAATATATCATCACATAAATACTTACCTATATAGCCGAAAACACAAGGTCTAATAATGCCTCATATATGTACAGACCTATGTAGCCAAACACTCAAGTTCAATTTAATATCACATATGTACATATCTATATGGCCGAATACATATGAGTACATCTATACACATGTCACATATCATTTTTTTTAAGACAATCACAATATATAAATCAAGATCGAACACACCTTTGTAATTATACATATTTTATGTTATCTCACAAGTCATTTATAACAAACATTAAGTACTTATTTACCTGATCACGAGTGTTAATAACCTGTTCCATACCTAGTCCATTAGCTTATTCAATACGTACGTACACAATCTTATTGTAGCCCGATGAACCATTCGAAATTGGATAGGACACTCGGATAAACACACAAGTCGTACAATGCCAACGTCCCAGACGTGGTCTTACATGTAATCACATATCGATGCCACTGTCCTAGACAGGGTCTTACTCGTAAACACATATTAGAATCACATATCAATGCCATGGTCTTACTTGCACACATATATCAGAACCCTATGTCATGACATATGTATCCTAACTATTCCTAAGGCTTATATGGGGCTTTCAAACGTCATAACTCGGTTAGAACAAATTCGATGATGTGATAGCCAAATTTGTTCATATTCGGTCATAGCATATATATATTAACACATTTCATACCAGCATATATATTTAGCAATTAACTACAATTAAACACGTCTATTGGCTTATAAACTTACCTCGGACGATGAAAAACAGAATGGGACGACTAGTCGACAACTTTAGCTTTTCCCCGATCCAATTCCGATTTCTTTAATTCTTGATCTAGACATATTCAAATCAAACTCATTTAAACATATTTTCATCCAATTTAGTTCAAAAACAAATAAATGGGCAAATTACCATTTTACCCCTGACATTTATAATTTTTACAATTTAGTCCTTAATGCATAAAACACAAAATATGCAAAATAATTACATCCAAGGTGGGCCGAATATTCCTAGTGCCCAAATAAGCCCATATTTCTCATCAATTTCACATTTTAGTCCCTCCACATTTTTATTTTTGCAGTTAAGTCCTAACTACTCAAAATCATCAAAAATTCCTTTATCTATCATGTTAACCCACTCCATATCTTCCAAAATTCATCATCAAACAACAAAAATCACAAGCTCTCATCAATGGAACAATTCAAAATATTCATCAAAATAAAAAATCAAAGCTTGGGTTTTGTAATACTCGAAGCAACGATCTCAAAAGCGTAAAAATTATCAAAAACTGACAAAGAACGAACCTTGAATCAAGCTTGAGGATGGCCGAATGTTTCAAAGCATTTGTTTCTTTTTCTTTTCTTTAGTTTCGGCTATGGAGAGAATATAAGCACTTTGGTTTATTTTATGATATATCATATATTATATAGTTATTAAATTGATTTCCTAAATTACCCTTAATGAATATATAACAAAATCACATAATAGAAGCCTATTGCCATCCCTTTAATTAATCAATGGGCTAATTGCAACATAAAGGCTTCCACTTAAAAAGCCATTAACAATTAGGCCCTTTTAGAAATACCACTAAATTTCCCTTTTTACGCGATTAAGTCCTTTTATTTAATTAGACACCTCAATGACAAAATCAATTCACGAAAATTTCACAGACATAAATTCACACAAAATAAACACAGAAAATAAATTTTAAAATATTTTTCTATCTCGAATTCATGGTCCCGAAACCACCGTTTCTATTAGGGTCTAAATCGGGTTGTTACATACAAGCTTTATATCATGAGTTGAATAATTTTTTTTGTGCATTTTCAACTATCGCGATGTGCAAGCTACCACTTTGCCTTCTTGTATTAAAACACAACCTAAACCATTCAATGAAGCATCACTATAAATCACAAATTCCTTACCAGACTTTGGCTGAACTAACACAGGGGCTTCGGTCAAAAACGCTTTCAACTAATCAAAGCTTTGCTGACACTTTTTAGACCATTCAAACTTGACATCTTTCAGAATTAGTTTCGTTAACAATGTAGCGATCATTGAAAATCCTTTAATAAATCTCCAATAATACCTTACAAAACCTAGAAAACTTCTAGCATCTGAAACATTCTCAAAGGCTTCCAGTCCATTATAGTCGATATTTTACTCGGGTCAACCCTAATACCATTTGCTGATACCACGTGTCCTAGAAACCCAACTTATTGGAGCCAAAACTCACATTTGATAAACTTAGCAAACAGCTACTTTTGAGCAAAGTCTACAAAGCTATTCTCAAATCTTGGGCATGCTCTATTTCATCTTGAGAATAAATTAGAATGTCATCAATGAACATAATAACAAATTTGTCTAAATATGACTTGAATATTCTGTTCATTAAATCCATAAACACAGCAGGTGCATTGGTCAAACCAAATGGCATAACAAGAAATTCATAATGTCCGTACCTGGATCTAAAAGCAGTCTTCTACACATATAAGTTTTGAACCCGTAATTGATAATATCCAAAACGGAGGTTTATCTTCGAAAATACTGTCACACCTTTCAGCTAATCAAACAAATCATCAATACGTGGCAAAGGATATTTGTTCTTGATCCCGACTTTATTGAGTTGTAAGTAGTTAATACATAACCATATTGACACATCCTTTTTCTTAACAAATAATACAGGAGCACCCAAAGGAGAAAAATTGGGTCGAACAAAGCCTCTATTTGTCAACTTCCGCAATTGTGCTTTCAACTCTTTCAATTCTTTAAGTGTTATTCTATATGAAGCTATCGATATCGAAAATGTCCTCGGCATTAATTCGATAGCAAACTCAACCTCTCTAACCGGCAGTAGCCCTAGTAACTCTTCTAGAAACATATTTTTGAACTCTCATACAGTCGGAACCAATTCCAATTTCAACTCTGAAACCCTGGAATCAAATATGTAATCTAGATAGGCTTCACAGCCCTTTTTAACATATTTTTGTGCCATTATAGGTGAGATAACATTAGATGTGCCATCTAATCTATCTGATTCAATTTTAACCCTTTCACCGTTCTGACATTTCAACACAATATGCTTTCATCTACAGTTCACAATAGCATCATGCAAAGTTAACCAGTCTATACCAAGAGTCACATCAAACTCTTCAAATGGCAACAACATCAAATTAGTCGGAGGGTTGCAATCCTGAATCATCAAAGGACAATTTTTGTAGACTTTATCAACTAACACATACTGACCTAAAGGATTTGTTACTTTAATCACAAATTTAGTAGACTCCAAAGGTATTTTCTTATTCGACACTAAAGTTCTGCATACATATGAGTGCATTGACCCTGGGTCAATCAAAGCATTAACATTAGTATCAAAGATAGAAAATGTACCAGTGATCACATCAGGTGCCGCAGCTTCCTCTCAAGCATGAACCACATAAGCTCTAGCTGGTGCCCATGCCTCAGATCTAACAGTATTATTTTGTTCGACTCCGTTTTTTACCCATATTACCACTATTTCTGGGTGGTCTCCCTCTCGCAGCCGTATTACTCGAACGAGAATACTGAGGTTTTTCCTTATTCGATCTTTTAGGGCAGCCTCTAATGTCTTTCAATATGCACTCCCTAAAATTTCATCTATTGCATTGTTGACATTCAAGTTTGTTGTTTTAGATACTACCCATACTCGCTACAGATGTAGCCAAAGGTCTCGAACTCGAATGCTGCTTCCCTTTATCTCTCCTCGAGAAACCTACTAAAGCTGATGAACGACTGTGAAATTATTTTGATTTCTTCGATGGAGATGAGAATGATTTTCCCATAGGTCATTTTCCCGTATCACGAGCCTCAGATTCTACTTTCCTTTTTGCTTTATTAAGATCCTTGGTCTTGTGTGCTCTATCAACCAAAGCCACAATTCTTTCAACTCTAGAATCCCAACTAACAACTTGATATCTTCATTTAAACCGTCTTCAAATCAGGTACACATAACAGCCTCTGATGGTATACATTCCTAAGTATATTTGCTGAGTCACACTCGACTACTGTCATATGGCATTGTTTCAATTCAAGAAATTTTTTGTGTTTCTTGTCGAGTATTCGCTGGCTAACTTATTTCTTTCTAAATTCTGTCTGAAAGAAATCCCAGTTCATACAATCTTTTGATACTACTACAATCAAGGTGTTCCACCACTGATACGCTGAGTCTTTCAATAGAGAAACAACACACTTTAAGCATGTAACACCCCTAACCCATATTCGTCGCTAGGATAGGGTTATAGAGCATTACCAGAAATTCATAACTTAAAACATTCGATTCAAAACATTTTACAAATCATGGAAATTAACAATCAATCACACTCATAACGTCCCTTATTTAAGCCCTCGAGGCCGTAAAAACACATTAGAAATGATTCGGGACTAAATTGGAATCATATAGAATTTTATGGAAAAAGTTGAAATTTTTCACACTGTAGGGGTCACAGAGTATGTGGCCAAGCCGTGTGAGACACACGCCTGTGTCTCAAGCCGTTTGGACATTTGAAGTAGGGGCACATACCCGTGTCCCAGCACGTGTCTGTGCCCATGTACCTCTCTAACTTAGGTCACACAGCCAAGCCACATGCCCGTGTGCCAGGTTGTGCAACTCTCAAAATGGCCTCACACGCCTGTGTGCCACGCCGTGTGCTAGGTCATGTAACTGCTTGACTTGCAACCTATTGTGTAACACCCCTAACCCGTATCCATTGCTAGAATAGGGTTATGAGGTATTACCGAACAAGTCACATCATTTAACCAGTAATTCGCATTCAATAATCAAACATAATCAATTATCAAGCAACAATCTTACATTGTCCCTTAAGAAAGTTTACAAGACCTTAAACATGCTTTAAGAAGGGTTCGAGACTAAACCGATCACATACGAAAATTTTTGAAACTTACAAAATTTTCTAAGTTACAGAGGTCACCCACCTGTGTGGACAAGCCGTGTGACTCACACGGCTTTAGACACGCCCGTGTCATAGGCCGTGTGAAAATAGGGCATACATATTGACTTACAACACACGGCCTACCGCACGCTTGTGTGCCTGGCTGTGTGAAAACTAAAGAGTATACTAACTTAGGTCACATGCCAGTCACACGCCCATATGCCTATTTGAAATGTCCGTACCTCGTTCAAAAAGTAGTTTTTGGCACATCGAAGTCTTTAACTCGCAATTGGTAATAACCCGATCTCAGATCTATCTTTGAAAACACTGTAGCCCCCTTCAACTGATCAAATAAATCATCTATATGTGGCAGAGGCTATTTGTTCTTGATAGTCACTTTATTGAGCTGTCGACAATCAATACACATTCTCATAGTTCCATCTTTCTTTTTCACAAACAAAACTGGTGCACCCTTGGGAGAATAATTCAGTCTTGCGAAACCTCTGTCTGCCAATTCTTGCAACTGAGTTTTCAACTCTTTTAATTATATCGGTGCCATTCTATACGGAGCTATCAATATAGAAGTTGTTCCTGGCATTAACTTAATACCAAACTCAACTTCTCGGATTGGTGGTAATCCTAGTAACTCTTCAAGAAATACATCAAGATATTAACACACAACTGGTACTGATTTGATTTTCTTTTCAGTCACTTTAGTGTCGAGCACAGAAGCAAAGTAAACTTCACAACCCTTTCTCACATATTTCTGAGCTAATATCAAAGAAATCACTATCGGTAAACCATTCAGGTCATCTGACTCAATCCGAATAATCTCATTATTCTGACATCTCAAATCAATAGTCTTTCATTGTCTTGAGTTAAAATGATTGTATGCCCTCCTGTTATGTATGACTGTTTTTGAGCATGCCACGATTTATATTGATATATACTGCATCCATGCATGATATTATGACATGTTGCATGGGGATGGGATTACTATGTTTGGAGGAAGTGTACTGTACTGGTAAGGTTACACGGGTCGCCCGAGACAACTGTGGACCTACTGATGACTTTATGCAAAACATATTACTGGCAGCATTGCTACCATACTGTTTAGTGCTGCAACTGGTGCTAACATTGGAGTGTAGGATGGGTGGGTCGATTTTATCCCTACATGGAGTGCAGGGCTAGACGGAGTGGAGTGTAGAGGCTAGATTGGGTAGGATTTTTTGATTGCATATCTGTACTGTTATTGATACTGTAATGGGCTTAGGCCCTAACTGAAACTGAACTATTACTGTAATGGCTCAGGCCCAGACTGTAATTGCATACTGCATGTTTGACTGTTTGTTTGATAAGGGATTCCACACTGAGTTTTCGTAAACTCACCCTTCTGTTTATCCGTGCAGGTAATCCCCAATCTTAGGCGGGTCGGTGCATTTGGAGGACTCAGTAGTGGCCACGCTACTCATTAAGTTAGATTTAGTACTTTATAATATTTTTGGATTTAATTTGGGTATTTATTTTGGTAATAAGGCCTCTTTAAATTTTTATCTTTTTAGGATTTAATTGGCATGATGGTTTCTATCTGTTAGTAATAGGAAACTCGAGTTTTCAAATAAGAAAACTTTTAAACAAATGCGCCAATTGTTTTAGAAAGCTTCCGCGATAAAATGTTGTTTTGAAATTAATAACGATTTAATAAGTAAATGAATATTGGATAATAAACCACGTTTTTTTTTTAAAATGATAAACATGTCTTCAAATCAGGGATAGGTACTTAAAAAGGGGGTTAAATAAAATAAAGTTTTAGCATCGGTTTGTTTCATGAAAAACACTTTAATGTGACATCGCCAGATTCGACCATAATGTCTAGGCCGGGTTTGGGGTGTTACATGGACTCATTCTTTTTCATAATTATGAATATATATGCTTTATACCTTTCCATAATATCAAAGTGAATTTCATCAAACCCTTACTGAAGCTTACACAAAGTGTACTAAATGATGGTCAAAACCATCCCTTTTCATATTCGATGGTCGTCACCATCCCTTTTCATATTCGATGGTCGTCATCATCATTTTTCATATTTGATGGTCATCACCATCCCTTTTCATATCCGATGGTTATCACTATCTCTTTTCATATTTGACGATCGTCACCATCCCTTTTCATATTCGGTGGGCGTTGATACGTCATTGGATTTTTCTATCGAGACATGATATGATAATGAAACATGATAGCATTTAAAATAACAATTTAAAATTCTATTTAAGAAACTGATCTAAAGCTTTATCTTTGCCCCAATCTAAGGCCGTACGAGGTCTATCTTGATCTAAATGAATATATTCAACCTATTTAATAATCATTCCATTCAATTCAACCCAAATTCACATTTTACAAAAAATTACACTTTTGCCCCTAATGTTTTGATTTCATTTCAATTTAGTCCTTAAGCTCGTAAATCAAAATTCATGCAATTTCATCCTTACCCAAGTTAATCGAATTTCATATGCATCCATAGCAACTCGTACATTTTATTATTTCACAATTTTCACCAAGAATATTTCATATTTTTAATTAAATCCTTAGTTGACAAATTCATCAAAAATCACTTTACAAAAGTTGTTTATCTAACAACAAAGGTTCATTTTCTTCCATCAAACATCACAAACAACATGTATAAATTCATGGCCAAACCCTAATATTTTAACATCTTTACAAATTAGTCCCTGGGCTAGCTAGATTAAGCTATAATGACTCCAAAAACATAGAAATAATTAAAGACGGGACAAAAACACACTTACATGCACACGGTAACCTAGTTGAACCTTCAAAGCACCAAAAATGGTGTTTTTCTTCAATATTTCAGTGGAAGAAACCAAATTAGAAGATGTTCAATCTTTTAGTATATTTCATTTTAAGTTATTTATTAAATTACAAGTTTAACCCTATTAATTAACCATTTAAAACACATATAAAATGTCCATAATAGTCCACTCATGATATTAATGGTTTATTTACAATATAAACCCTTCAACCATTTAATTTCATAGCTGTTAAATCCCTTTAGCTTATAGAACTCAAGTTTTGCACCTTTTTTCCAATTTTGTCCTTTTTACCAAATTAAGCATGCAAACGAGAAAATTTCTTAACGAAATTTTTATACGATAATACTAACATGCTATAGACATTAAAATAATAATAAAATAACTATTCTCACATCGGAATTGTGGTCCTAAAACCACTATTTTGATTTCACTAAAAACAGGTTGTTACAAAGCATTCAACTGGTGTATACGATAATTCATGAAAAACACTCAAAGTCTTTTCTAACCAAAACTTGTCTAGTTTAGAATCATCTTTGGCTGAACCGCGAAATTTTTTAGCTCCATATTTTTTAGTTTTATAAACTAGAGGCTTGCTAGCTCGTACTTGTTCTAAACCTTGAGGCATAATAGAGATAGGTTGGCGTACGGAAGGGGGTGGAAGTCGTTGAGCCATCAAGTTCGTTCTCACGAACTCTGCAAACCATTCAGACGTCATTTGGAAAAATGCTTATTTAGCCTTACCTCATCAGCGCTCAACTACAAGCCCACTACCACTACAAGCTGCTCTGTGTACAAAGACCTGCGCATTGCTTTCAACCTCATCGGAATTGGCTTGGTTGGATGACATCTTATCTATAAAAAAACGTAGTTTAATTCAAGTCAGTAGTTATCACACTATCACAGGTTATATAATATCATGTATTTCTAGACTCCATACAGGCTAGTTCAGTCTGAGAACTGACCAAACCGTAGCTCTAATACCATTAAATGTAACACCCCTAACCCTTCTCTATCGTTGGATTAGAGTTACGGAGCATAACCGTACAATCAGAAATATTTAAACATCATATTATTCAATAATTTAAAAATATCATAAACCATTCATTCTCTGACATTTGGTCCCTAAATCGAACATTCGAGGCCCTAGAAATAACTTGGAAGCAATTCGGGACTAATTCGAAACAAAATGGAAAGTTAAGGAAGAAGTAGCAAAAAATAGAAATAGGGGTCAGACAGTCGTATGACATAGCCCCAGGCCATGTAACTTTCAAACAAGGGACATGCGGCGCTGTTTCAGCCCGTGTCCTCACTTGCGTAACTCAGTGAGTAGGGTCGCACAGCCGTGTCACACGTTAGTGTGCCATGCTGTGTAACTCTCTGAGTTGCCCCACACGCCCATGTGCCAGGTCGTGTGCTAGGCTGTGTAACTCACTGACTTGAACCCTAAGAAAATCCTCAAATGACACACGGTCGTGTGAAAATAGCCCATGCCTCAAGCTGTGGGAACCGAAAATTTACCTAAAATCAAGTCATTTCAATACCATTTCACGCGTAACTTTTCAAACCATTTAAGCACACATACAAGGAGTTTAAACGCCATTCAAACTTACATAAACATACCATTTCAAACATCCTAATCACCTAACCAATATGCCATTCACAGGTACCACAATATACCAAACATCAACTAGCAAAACTTGTTATTTTACCAAACACAAATACCTAATTCAAACACCTACCAAATCATATCACATTTACCACTGTCAAGCTATTCAAAATATACCATCAGAGAGCCTTATAAACATGCACAATAAAGAAACCAAAATGACATAATTTGATAAGGCATCAAATGGTACCAAGTCAACATAACTATCAAAACTTATACATGCCAAAACATCATTAACACATTCACCAAAATACCATTACAAAACACCTTATACATGTCATTTTAAACCTTGGCCAAAATGCTCAAAAACTACTGAATTGACTGTTAGATAGTGTGATAGGTCTCCGACGAGCTTCCAACCAAATCGAGCTTTCGATGATCTATACAACAAAGAAAAGAAACTACGTAAGGGATGAGTGCTTAGTAAGCTCGTATAAACCTTAAACATAACTTACCGTTTGTATTATACAATTCATAAAATAAGTATAAACCAAAATCAATGTCATAAGCTTAGTGTGAGCCTATACGACACCATCAAACTCATAAGTTAGTATACTTGTTCATGATATACATGAAAACAACCATAAGATATGCGGTTTACCATCTATAAACATAACATTTTACCTTATCAATATTACCACAATGTCATGATTAATTGCATTGGCATACTTAACATTTCTTTTTCCTTTTCATACCCGTTAAACCATCTAGATTTACATCGGATACTCGAGAAAGCTTACACAAAGTGTGCCTTTACATATAACAGTAACCTTTCCTTTACATTAATGCTCACACGAGCTGTGTAATAGGTCTGCTTACACGAGTTGTGGGTCGAAATGTTAGCTACATGATACTGCTTACACGAGTTGTGGAGAATCCACAACAAATGCAGGACCTCAGCCATTTGTAGGACATTCAAGACTAACACCCAAAACATGAAATCCCTAATGACATGTCATTTGTATCTTAAGAATTCCTAAGGTTCAACTAGGACTCGTTATTCGTCAATTCATCATAGCATTGATACATTTTTATTTTGATTCATTTACATTAAAACAACATAATAAATATTCAATTTAAACAATAGTTAAGTGATTACAATTCATATGAACTTACCTCGATAATTAGGGCGTAGAAGTAAGATTGAGCTTATCCGAAGCTTTAGCTTTTCCTCGATCTAAGTTCAAATTTGGTTTATCTTGATCTATATAGATAGTTACAATCAATTAAATACTTCTAGTATTCAATTTAATCCATATTTCATATTTATGCAAATTACCAATTTGCCACTTACATTTTAACTTTTCACAATTTAGTCCTTAAGCTTATAATTTAAAATCTAACCATTTTAACCCTCCATACAAGCTAGATGATTTTTTTAGGGACTCATGTCAACCCACTATAACTATTATTTTAGAAATTTAACCTGAAATTTTACTATTTTCACAAATAAATCCCTAAATGCAATTTCATGAAAAATCACTTAATAAAGCATGTCTATTTTTCAACAAAGATTTATAATCTATCAACTAACATCAAAACCTATTCAAAAACATCCATGGCATAACCCTCAACCTTTAACAGTTTTACAAATTTACCCTCGGACTAGCTAGATTAAGTTAAAACGATCTCAGAAACATATAATCATTAAAAATGGGGTTTGAATTCACTCACATGCACACACATAAGCCAGCTGAAACTTCAAGCCCTAACAATGGATATTCTTTCCCTCAATTCCAGTTGAAAAAATGAAATGAGGAAGATGACACCTTTTCTTAGTTTATTTTAACCTTAATTATTAATTTACTAATTTACCCTTAATAATATAACTTAAAACTAACATAATTGTGTCCAAGTTTGTCCACTAACATTAATAATGGTATATTTACTATTTTAGTCCATTAGTTTAAGGTTTCATAGCCATTTGACCCCTTTAACTAATAGAACTCAACTTTTACACTTTTTTACAATTTAGTCCGTTTTACTTAATTAACCATTTATACATCGAAATTTCTTAACAAAGTTCTAATACGACCCTAATATAATCCCATAACATTAAAATAATAAAATAAGAACTCACTTGTCAAAATTGTGGTCCCGAAACCACTATTTTTTATATCACTAAAAATAGGCTATTATAGTCTCTATCGCCAAAATAGGGTTTCGAAGCATTACTGTACAATCAAAAAAATATATCATCATAACATTAAATAAATTAATATCATTCAAAACATATCAATCATATGCATTTGGTCCCTAAATCGAGCCTTCGAGGCCCTAAAAATAGCTTAGAAGCAATTCAAGACTAATTTGTATCAAAACAGAAGGTTTAAGAAAAAGGTGCAAAAATGTGAAATAGGGGTCACACGGCCTTGTGGCCAGGCCTGTAACAATCAAATAAGGACACACAGTCATGTCCCAACCTGGGTCTTAAAATGTGTACCCAACTAAGTAAGGTCACACAGTCGTGTCGTAGGTCGTGTACCAGGCCATATAACTCTTTGGCTTGCCACACACGGCTGTGTAGTAGGCTATGTACTAGGCCATGTAACTCAGTGACTTAAAACACTAGAATTTTACAAATGACACATGGCTATGTAGCCATACATGACTGAGCGGTAGCCTATGTTTGAGGCCATGTGATTCAAAAATTGACCCTAAAATCATGCCATTTCAAGGTGAAATCATATCAAACCAATCATTCCATTTGAGCACACAATCAAGGGATTTAAATATCATTCAAACAAACCTAAACATGCCAATTCAAACATCTTAAATCATCTAACCAATATACCATTCAAAGGCACCACAATTGTATCAAAACATCATGGATCAAACCAAAGCAAGACAAGTACTTTTCAAGCATATAATCTAGTTCAATTATCTACCAATTCATATCACGAATGACCATTTCCAAGCCATTACAAACATACCAAAAGACTTTGCATTTCATTCACCTAAAAGTGATCAAAATGACCTAACTTAACAAGCATTACAAGTCCATTAAACTAAACATAAACTTTAAAGGCGTGAACATCAATTTATACATTCATGAAATACCATTACAAAAGGTCCTATACATACAATATATAACCTTGGCCAAAATACACAAAAAAACTACCAAAAAGGTTTATGGATAGTGTGATAGGTCTCTGACAAGCTTCTAACAATCTATAAAACAAACGAATGTAACTACGTAAGCAACTAGTGCTTAGTAAACTCATACAAACTCAAACAAAACTTAACATTTCATTAGCACAATTCATAGAATAAGCACAATATCATAACCAAGATCATAAGCTTTGCATAATCCTATACAAGCACCATCAAACTCACAAGCTAGGATGCTTATTCGTGATACAAATGTATTCAATCATATAATAGGTAAGTTCCATATATACATTATTTAATTAATCAACTTTTTCATATGATCATGAACCGTTTCATTTGTATACTTACCATTTCATTTCCTTTTCTTACGCGTTGAACCATCTAGAATTGCATCGTATACTCAGGAATACTCACACACATAGTGTTCCTTTCCATATAACCATAACCTTTCCTTTTCAACAGTGCTCACACGAGCTGTGAAATGGGCCTGCTCATAGAAGCTCTGGGTTAGAATGTTAGCTACACAATTCTGCTCACACGAGCTGTGGAGAATCTGCAACAAATACAGGACCTCAGCCATCAGTAGGACATTCAAGACCAGCACCCGAAACATGAAATCCCTAATGACATGTCATTCATATCCTAAGAATTCTTAAGGTTTAAACGGGACTCATTATCTATCAGTTATTCATAGCATTGATACATCTATATTCAAATTCATTTACAACTAATACAATATAGTAGATAGTCAATTTAACTAACTTTAATAAGAGTATAATTCATACGAACTTACCTCGATAACTAGGGTGTAAAAGTGGAATCCGAAACTAATTCAAACTTTATCCTTTCCTCGATTTAAGTCTGGTTGTTGTTTATCTTGATCTAAATAGACAATTTCATTCAATTAAATACTCCTAGTATTCAATTTAATCCATAATTCATATTTATGCAAAATTACAAAATTGCACCTAACATTTTCACTTTTCACAATTTAGTCTTTAAGCTCATAATTTGAAATTTAACCATTTTAATCCTCTATACTAGCTAGTCGAATTTCATAGGGGCTCATACCAACCCACTTAAAAAAATATTTCATAATTTTACCAAGAAATTTTACTATTTTCACAAATAAATCCCTAAATGCAATTTCATCAAAAATCACTTAACAAAACATGTTTATTTTACAACCAAGATTAATAATCTATCAAATAACTTCAAAACCTATTAAAAAAACCATGACAAATCCCTCAACCTTTAACAATTTTTCAAATTAACCCCTAGGCTAGCTAGACTAAGCTAAAACAAACTCAAAAGCATAAAAAATCATTAAAAAGGGACACAAAATCATATCATGCACAGTAGAAGAAGAAACTGAATGCTCCCCCTTTAAAAATGGTGATTTCGATGAAACAAAAGAGAAATGAGGAAGATGATAGCACTTTCTTAATTTATCTTAGATTTATTTACCAATTTACCCTTAATAATAAAAAATTTCAAGTTAACCTTATCTATATTTGTCTGCTAACTCTTTAAATGGTATAATTACTATCTTGGTTGATTAGTTTAAAATTTCATAGCCATTTGACCTTTTTAATTAATAGAATTCAACTTTTACACCTTTACGATTTAGTCCTTTTCACTTAATCAACCTTTAAACTTCAAAATTTCTTAATGAAAATTTACTATGACCTTAAAATAATCCCGTAGACATTAAATAAATATTAAAATAATAACTCACTTGTCAGAATTATGGTCCCAAAACTATTGTTTCTGACACCATTGAAAACTGGTTGTTACACATAAAATCTGTTAGCTAATTGCAACATTATTGTGGTAGGTCTTGCCTTCCTAATTCCTAGCTTCCTGAAAATAGACATAGGCATTAGATTTATACTTGCACCTAAATCACATAATGCCTAACCTACATAGTAATTTCTAATTGAACATGGCATAGTGAAACTTTCTGGGTCTTTTATCTTTAGAGGTAGCTTATTCATCAACATTACTGTGCACCTTTAGTGAGAGCAACAGACTAAAATTCTCCTAATCTACATTTCTTCGACAATATGTCCTTAATGAATTTTACATAGTTGGGCATTTGCTCTAATGTTTTGACTAGTGTTGATATGGAGTTGTTTCAAGACATATAAAAAATTTTTAAACTGAGCATCTTGCCTATAATTATGAAATTGCTAAGGAAATGGTAGAGGTGGTCGTCCTTTAGGTTGCTAATACTATTTTGCTATGGCAGTTTTTTGGCAGCATGATCTGATTCTGTTAAGGCATTCTTCTGCTTACCCTTTTCAAGTGCAGTATGTTTTTCAGATGGCTCTAGGATCTTTACCTGGTCACCTCTTAAGTTGTCCTCTTCTACCGCGGCATTTTGAACAACATCATCTAGCCGAGTCTCGCTTCTGAGGGTACTAGCCTTGCATTGCTCCTTACCTTGTGTCCTTGAATTTTTGGTGTCACTGGGTAATGCTCCTTGTGGTCTTGTGTTCAAAGCATTGGCTATCTGCCCCACTTGATTGTCAAGTGCTCGGAAGGATGCAACTTGACTCAAGATCAAAACATCATTCTTAGCTATATACTCCTCTAACAAAGCTTCCATAGAAGTAGATGAGGACGCCTAACCATACTGATTATTTTGTCAAGGCATTGGTTGAATGTATCCTGGCAATGCATTATTAACATTCTGCCTTGCGACAGTATTGAAATTTCCTACACTTTAATTATTCCAACTAAAATTTGGATGTTGTCTCCATCTCAATTTGTAGGTACTGGAGTATGGGTTAATGTTTCAATTAGAGTTCCCCATATAGTATATTGACACTGGATTGGATAGACATTTATCAAACATATGACTTTCACCACAATAAACACATGATGATTCAACTGCTTTTATTTTCTGCACAGTAGTTGAAGGTTTCATGGTTTTCATTATATTAGCCAGAGAAGATACATGGGCCTTCAATGAAGTGATTGCATCGAGCTCGATGGTATCAATAATTTTCTTGCCTATCCCAACTCATGTAGTAGGGTACTGGTAATCATTGTTGGCAATTTTTTCCAAAATTCCATGTGCTTCATTAATATGTCTTATCTAACAAAGTACCATTTGCTGAGGTATCAACTACCATTTGGGTATCCATATTTAGCCTATTGTAAAACATCTCCATTTGAGTCCAGTGCTAGAATCCATGCATAGGACATTTTCTAATTAACTCCTCAAATCACTCTCACTCTTCATATAACGCTTCATCTTCAAATTGCTGAAAGGATGTAATATCATTTCTCAACTTGCCATTCATAGTGGGAGGATTATGCCTTAACAAAAATCACTGGCAAAGGTCATTCCATGGTGCCACTATTCCTGATGGTAGAGCATTTAACCATGCCCTGGTACGATCTCTTAAGGAATACAGCAATAGCTTAAGTCTCAAGGCGTCTTCAAGAACACATTGTTGTTTGAATGAGTCACAAACTTCTAGAAAAGTCTTAAATGTAGTCGTGGGTCTTCACTGGGTAATCTACCAAATTTCCCTATAGTTTGTAACATCTGAAACATTATTAGTTCTAACAGCCTGAACTTGGGCCTAGTCAAAACAGTGGTTTCGGGACCACAAATTCGACGAGGAAAAATTTAATTTTATTATATTTTTATGGTATACAATTTCACGGAATGATTTCATGAAAATTTCGTTCAAAAATTTCAACGTTTGGGCACTCAATTTAGTCAAAAGGACTAAATTGTAAAAAGTGAAAAAGTTGAGTTCTACATGTTAGAGGAGCCCAATTGTTATGAAATTTTAAATTGGAGGTCCTTAAATGGTAATTACACCATTGGCTAATTTTTTGGACAAAAATGGATATGAAATAGGTGAAATAGAATATTTTTAAGTTAGGGGCATTTTGGTCATTTAGTGATTAAATGATTAAATAAACAAAATTAAAAGCCAATTTTTGTCCATCTTCAACCCCATGGCTGAATTTCACAAGGGAAACCATGGCTAGGGTTTTTCAAGCTTCCAAGCTCGACTGTAAGTCCGTTCTAGCCTTGTTTTTAATATTTTTATGTTTTTGAAATCCTCGTAACAAGATCTATCTATTTCTACCACTAATTTGGGATATGGTTAAAATTTAGGGTTTTGAACCAGGATAAATATGTGTGTATTTTTGTGTTTAATGGTAGAAAATGCATGTTTATGGTTAGAGAAACGACTTTTACTAAGTAATTTTTGGTGAAAATGCCTAAAAGGACTTGTTTGTAAAAAGTTGTAAAATGTGTGTAAGTGTGTGAATAAATGCAAAATGTGGGCTTCTATAGTTATGAAAATGGTTTGAATAGGTCTAAAATATAAGGAAATTGAATAAAAATCATTTTACGAGCCTAGGGGCAAAAGTGTAAATATGACAAAGTACATTTTTGCCAAAATGTGAATTTGGGTTAATTTGAGTAGCATGTTGAATAAATAAGCTAAATGTGTTATTATAGATCAAGAAAGGCGAGGAATTGACCTTGATCAGGGAAAAGAAAAGGTTTTGGACTAAAACGTAAAAATTGTCATTTTTGCTTCGAGGTAAGTTTGTATGTAAATAATGCATTGTTTTTACTTATGTTATCATACTTTATTATGTTTTATGAAATGTCGCTGAATATGGAATGCAATTGACAACTACCGAAAAGTGAGAAATTTCCCGGTTGAACATTAGGAATAGAATAGGATAGAAGTGACATGTCACTAGTGACTTAAGTGTGGTACTATGTGAAGGCTACTTTGAGAAGAGATAGCTTGATCAAAAGTGTGGTACCATGTGAAGGCCACATTGTGAAGAAAGATAGCTTTGGTCATAAGTGTGGCACTATGTGAAAGCCACTTTGTGAAGAAGGTAGCTTTGGCTACAAGGGTGGTACTATGTGCAGGCCACCGAGTATCCGTCATTATTCCGATGTGTTCAACAGGAAATGATTAAGTGTAAATGAATATGGCTATGTGATGAATAAGTGCAGGTATGTGTGTGTAAACTTATGAGCAATGTGCTCGATATGTGATCGAACTTTGGTAAGGTTATTATGGAGTAAGTGTTACTATGAAAGTTAATACAAAGAAAACATAAAAGAGTAAAATTAGCCATAAAACAGTTTTGGACAACAACAGTTGTGTGAATTTGAAAAATCACCAAAAATGGTAGAAATAAAATTAGAGGTTGAATAAGATATGAAATTAAATCTTATTGAGTCTATTTTCACATAAAAGAAACGGTGTAAGCGAAAGAATTTCGTATTTTGAGATATTTGAATTCTTGTGAAACAAAGTCAGAATAATTTTAGAATCCCCAATTCTAAATTTGAAAAATCATTAAAAAAATTTAAAAAAATAATTTTTGGTTATAATTTATATGCTTAAAATACTTAATGAGTATATTTTCAAGAGAAACAAACGGGAACATCATCCAAATCCCGTACAAGGAGATAATTAATTTTTAGTGAAGAGGAGCGGAACTATCAGATAGCGAAACAGGGGAGACTTTAATGAATAAAATGTACTTAATGGATAAACCAAAAATTCTAAAAATTTTATGGTAAAAATATATATGAGTCTTGTTTCAGGGAAAATTTGTGGATCTTAATTTGGAGTTCCGTAACACAAGATATAAATAATTTAATGACTGTGACTCGAGTAGATAGCTTGAGATGAACATGAGTAAATAATGGAACTATGTGCAGTTATGATTGTATTATCTTGATAACATATTGTGAAGATTTATAAAAGCATGTTAATAAATTACTTATTATTTACATACCTACTTACTAAGCTATAATGCTTACCCCCTACCTTTCCTTTTTTCTATAGTGTCACAAATGCTAGCTCAAGTCGGAGGTCATCAGAGATTCTATCACACTAACAAGTTATTGATTGGTATTGTATCAACGATTTTCAAGTACCTTTAAGTCTATGGCATGTATAGGGACGTGATTATGTGTGTATATGTCATTATGAGTTGGCCTAGAATGTTAGCCTATGCTATTTGAAGGCAATTGTTGTATAAGGTCATTTAATGTGGCTAATAATTGTTATGTTATAAGTCTATGATGATACATTTCAAGGATGTGTATGCTTGCATGTGTTGGATGAGTAAATGTGTGATAATTATGAGCGGTAAATGTGATTGGTTGTGTGTGATTATGCATGATGAATGTGGTTTGTAAATGGTATGTGGATGTTTTAGTGTGGATGTTTGAATGCTTAATAATACCATGTTGTGTGATGATAAATTTGTATAAGTGTATAAGTGATTTGGAGTGGCAAAGGGCTTGGTAAATAGCCTTACTTGTGGCCACACGGGTAGCCACATGGCCATGTACCCAAGGTGTGTGAAGTCTACACTTGATTTTCAAAAATTCGAAACGCCACACAGCCTAACACATGGGTGTGTATCTCAACTGTGTGAAGGAGAAGGCCTTGGACACGAGCGTGTGCCGCTGTTTTTCAAGAAATTTTTTAGTGCTTTCAAAAGTTCTCGGTTTAGTCTCGGACCACTTCCAAAGTATGTATTGGGCCTTATAGGCCCTATTTAGAGACTCAGAGATAAAAATTTGAAAAGTTTTAATTTGGATGAAATTTTATGACTCGGTTTAATATGTTTACAAGTGTATGTGTTCCGGTAATGCCTCGTCCCTATTCCGGCATTGAATACGGGTAAGGGGTGTTACACTGGTTTTAACTTAAATTGCTGAGCTTTTATAGTAATCTGACTATTCATGGATTCAGATCATCCAATATCGAGATGGCATGCTCTCTAATTGGCCTATCTTGTTCATCCACCACACTTTCAACGGGAGAATTTTCACTATGATCATTTGGATTACTATTAACATCATTCGTGTTTCTAGTCATTTTTCTCAATTCTTTTCTCTTTATCCGTAAGGTTCTATCAATCTCTACATCAAAAAGGTATTTTGTGTTAACATGAATGCCTCTTCTCATGCACTGATGTCAAACCTATAAAAAGTAAGCACACTAAGTTAAATAAAACTACTAAATAAAATAACCAAACCAAAATTCACCAAATCACCGATCCCTAGCAACGGCGCCAAAAACTTGTGGCGTGTAAAGGTGTGCGATTTGCGTACAAGTACATATGTCAGTTCAAGTAATAAAGTGATGAGTGAGTATCGTTCCCACGAGGATCGGATTAAGGCACAAGATTGGTCAAGTTATCTTAATAAGGTCAAGTTAATGTTACAGTAAAATTATTGAAAGAAATGCTATTTGAAAGGCTAAGGTAAATAAGAGGTGATGGGTAAATAACTGGAATTGATATGGCAAAAGTGATAACATAAATGTAAATATGGGAACTATTGCATGAGTAATATATAAATGAACAAATAATCAACTAAGAATGCTATGGCGAAGATATTTCAGTAGAGAATCAAGTATATTGTCAACAATATTTATGTGGAAGGCTAGGATTACTCAAAATCAACCTTACTCAAAACAATGTTGTGGCAAAATCTTGATTAACTTACTGTGCAAAAGAATCCTAGAATGGTCTACCCCTTTCAAGGGTAAAACCTTAAGTCATTATCCCCGCCCATACAGGGTCTCATTACAGTAACCTGTGTAATTCCTTCTTTATGATGCAAGGATCATTCGAATGTTGTTCATGCCATCCAATATTAGTTAAGTAATTAACATTTCCTGTATTAAATCAACTTAACAAGAATAAGATGACATCAATTATTCCTAGGGATTTCACTTAGACAATTGAATGGGAAGTAAAATAATCAGATTTATACCATTGAAATTAAAAAAAGTTAAGTATCATCAAAATAATCCCAACCTAATGAGATTTAACTCATCAGTTGGAAAAGATAATTCCAAACCATCACCATCATCTACAACCAAATAAGTTCATAAGAAAGCACTAAGGAAATAATGGAAGGTCAGAAAAACAGCTTCCACTGGTCCACATTACAGTAGCACAATCCTGTGTTCCAGGATGCCTTCTGAGGTCCCTTTCATTGTCCTTTTATAAACAGAGTTCAACTGTAACAGCCCGATTTAGGGCCAAGTTAGAATAGTGGTTTCGGGACTACAAATCTGAAGTAGAAAAATTTATTGTGATAAATTGTTAAGGTTTATAGTATGATTGAATGCATATGTGAAAGTTTCGTTATGAAATTTTATCGATAGAGGGTCCAATTTGATTATTAGGACTAAATTGTAAAAAGTTCAAAATATGTGTTCTAGAAGCATTGGGTGCTTAATTGAAATGAAATTGTAAATTATAGGTTCTTATTTAGTAATTAGACCATTATATATCATGATGGACAAAAAGGGGCATGGAAGGGTAAAATTTCAAAGAAAGGCTAAAAGGGCATTTTGGTCATTTGGTTAATAAAAGAATAAAAAGGGAAAATAAAGTCAAATTTTGGTGTCCATTTTCCTCTCATAGCCAAAATTCACAAACTCTCCATGGCTAGGTTTTCTTCAACTTTCAAGCTTGATAGTAAGTGCATCCTAGCCCCGTTTTTAATGCTCTTAACGTTTTTGAAGTCGTTATCACCCAGTTTACCTATTTCTACCATTATTTTAAAGTAGGGTTCATGTTTAAAATTTTACCCATGCTAGACATGCATGTATTTTGATGTCTAAGGTAGAATATGAATGTTAGATTTGTGATAAACAACTTTTTCTAGGTGATTTTCGGTGAAAATGTTGAAAAGGACCAATTTGCAAAAGTTGTAAAATATGTATAGGAATATGTGAATAAATGGAAAATATGGGCTGATAAGTGTATGTATAAGGTTCAACTAGGCTTGGGTTTTTATAAAAATAAATACATTTCATTTTACGAGCCTAGGGACTAAAGTATAAATAAGTGAAAATTTAGTGACAAAAATGTAATTTTGCCATAATGTGATCGAATTGAATAATGTGATTATTAAATGAGCTAAATTTGTTATTATAGATCAAGAAAGATGAGTTTTTGACCTAGATCGAGGACAGAACAAGATTGTGGACTAAATCGCAAATATTAGCTATTTTTGTACCGAGGTAAGTTTATGTGTAAATAATGCATCATTATATTATGTTAAAATGTTTAATTATTGCTTGAATTTGTGTAATTGACTATGTGGATGAGTTTAATTGCATGAATGAGATAGACGATAATTCAATAAGTATGGAAGTTCGGTACGAACCCTCGGAACATTATACGATACAAGGGTCATAACGTTGAAGCTATCGAGATATGTTCCCGTGTAAGACCATATCTGGGATATGGCATTGGTATGGTAGTACGTGTAAGACCATGTTTGGGAAATGGCGTCGGTATAAGATTTCGTGTAAGACCATGTTCGAGACATGGCATCATATGAGTTTTTGTAACACCCCTAACCCGTATCCGTCGCCGTCGCCGTCGCCGTCGCCGGAATAGGGTTATGAGGTATTACCTGACTGAACAAAACTTTTAGGATTCATAAATACATACCAGACATAAATTCAATTATGCATTAGTCATCAAAAAGTAATCTATTACCATTTGTTCATAGCCGAATATACCAACTTGTTAATATAATTCATTCAATGTAAACATATCTCATTAATTTACCCTATGAGTATTTATCAAATTTCAAAGGTGACTAATTATTTATGGCATAACTGAATCTCTTAGTAACAAAACAAACTACTATCAAGTCATAATATACATTTATCACCATTGAAACTTATACTACTTCATTCAACCATACATTCATAATTACCGAATGAGCAAGCCATTTTCGCATGGCTTAAATATATACATATTCAAAATATCACTTGTTTCAAAATGAAGAGTTAAGCCTATACATTCCATCTTTCAAAATTATAGACTTTTAAAAGTACCAAAAACAATGACGATAGTGTGGATGACTTTGAACTTGAATCCCCGAGCTCGTAGCTTTCAAACGAGATCTATAAAACATAGTAACAAAGACACTCGAAGTAAGCTAATTAGCTTAGTAAGTCTTAAGTAATTAAACAACCCACATCATGAAATATAATTATCAAGTATCACAGTTATTAGATAAGCTAATACAAGCTTACAAGGGCTATACTAGCCGAATACACAAAATCTTTAATTAGTATCATTCACATGTCTCACGTATGTTTGGCCGGATATAAGTGCGCACATAACTTATTGACATGGTCAGACACAAAATAGATTCATAATTGTCTCACCTCATAATACTTACTTGTATAACCTGATTAGGCACGGTCCTTCATCCCATCACATAAATAGCCAAAATTTCAAATACAATATATGTATATATTTATATTCTAATATTATCATAAATAACCGAACATTCAAGTTCATGAAGCATCACATGTAATTTGATATTCAAAATCAAATATAAAATCTCATTTGTGCATACTTTCATATTCGAATACATTTGTATTCATATAAAATAAGATAACACAATTTCACTTACTTACTGACCACATTTGCTCGAATCAACTAACTCATTGATTTGATACAATTCACCGGTATAAAACCTGCTAGGCTTAAGCCCGAATTCATCACCGGCACTAGGCCTGCTACACTCTAAGTCCGATACGTATTCACCGGCATTATGCCTGCTAGGCTTGAAGTCCGAAATTAATCACCAGCTTAATGCTTGCTAGGCCAAAGTCTCGAACACTATATATCACAAATTTCCACATAGCTCAAACATATAGTAAGGCTTAGTACCATTTGGTTTTAGCATATATTAGTGTCTCACTTATTTCCATACTTAGTTACTTAGTATCAAGCATATCATTTATGCTTCTTTCCATTCACTATCACATTTGATCACAAAATCATGTCACAATTTCACTATCATCTTATACTTGCCTTTTGGCCATATAAATATGATACATCTCACCATCATCCCTTCTATGCCATTCGGCCATATACATACATTACATGAATTACTTAATTAACATATCATATCATCTTATAATCGGATGTACTCAACATTTAATCACTTAAAACTTACCTCAGATGTTGTCGGACGATTACAAACCAGCTAATCGATTAATTTTGCCTTTCCCTTATCCGAATTTAGCTCTCTTTGTTCTTGAGCTTAATTTAAACAAGTGAACTAGTTTAATCACCTTACCAATTCATCTTAATCAAAAATACCAATAATCTTATTCACATCATTTGGCCACTTTCAACTCAATTCATGCATTCAATATTTAAATCAATTCACTAATCTACCATCGATCAATTCATTATACAACAAAATATCATATCTTACCTTAAATCATATTCGGCATTTTTATTCTATTTATCTTAAATTACTAACAAATCAAACCTTGTATTAGTTTAGGCTCATTCGGCCATTATAATTAAACTTTTAACATCTAAACACTCAAAACATTACAAAATTCAAAAATGGCTGAATATATGTTTTGTCATAACTCAACAATTCATACACTTACAACTCATTCTTTTTATTTCACACTTAACTCCATTAATTCAAGGCTCAATTTAACATTTACTCTTTAATTTCTATCAACTAACATGAGGGTTCACAAGTATTCATCTATACCGATTACTATTTTAATAATTTCATATTCAAACATCACTCCAATCATTAATTTTGTTCATATTCGGCAAACATACATATATATAATAACAATTAGACATTCGGTTCTTGTGTTAGCACAAACTTCTCAATTTACCATACTAATCAATTTCCATGCATCAACAAAGCCATACATTTCAATTTAACAAGTTCAAAGCTCATCTTTCTACCATTTCCATTTTAAATTTAACATATTGAAACCATGGCCGATTGCATCATTTACTTCAAACATCAAAATGTACCTATCTTAATGACCGAATGTCACATAGTCCTTGCATTCGTTCTTAACACATAATTTCCAAGCTTCAAGCTCAAATTATGACTATACGAATTAATTAAAACATCCAACACTAAACCTTTATGCACATTAACCAAAGCCGAATGCTCTCTCTTAAGAAATTAAGCCACAGGAAGCACCAATTACACATTTAAGCTTATAAACTTATAATCATATGGATTTAACATCAAAAATCTATCTAACACTCATTCATTAATTTCTAACATCAAATTTGGAAATTCATAGCTTTCTACTACCCATGGCCGAACATCTAATTAACAACAAATCAAAGATTAAAATCATAGGTTTAAGGTATAATCGGCCATAGAACTTAAGAACATTAAAGCAAAGTCAAACTAACATGAAATTACCTTTAAATTTTAGCTCCTACAGTGCCGAATGCTCAAAACTCCTTCCTTAGCTATTTTCTTTTAGTTTCGGCCAAGCATGAGTGAAAATGAACAACCATTTTGATTTACTATTACATGCATGGTCTTTGTTTATTAAATTACCAAACCAACCCTTTTAACATTATTACTCCTCCACTAAGTCATGGCCGGTTATGTCCATGCATAATTCTCTTGGCCTATTTGCTTCATAAACCCTCCACATTTCACAATTCGGCACTTACATTATAGTCATCAAATTTTTATTTTATGAAACCAAGTCCTTAATAATAAATTATCATTCAAATGACAAAATTAAAACACCAAATTTTCACACATGATACTTCACATAATAAAAACACAGTGAATAATATTTTATAAAAATTTTCTGACTCGGTTTCGTGGTTCTGAAACCACTTTTCCCATTAGGGCCAAAATAGGGCTGTCACAATTTTTGTGTAAGACCATAGCTGGACTATTGGCATCGATATTTAATTGAATGTAAGACCATATATGGGATATGGCACTATATAACCTATGTATGACTCCTGAGTATCTTTAGTGATTCCGAGTGGTTCAGTGGGCCTAGTTTATACAAGAACTAAAGTACATGCTAAGTAAGTAATACAAGTACGTACGAAGTCCGTATGACTATTGATGGAAGAATAACGATGAGTTAAAATGTGATGTTTAGTAATGCTCTTATGGTAAGGTTATGATTGGGTAACAAATGGCTATGAGAGTTTAGTAATGTTTATACCAATTTCCATTATGGATTTCGTATGATTAAGTTATAAATATGATGTTTATTATTTGCATATAAACTTACTAAGCTATATAGCTTACCCCTCTTTTCTTTTCATTGTTTTATAGTGTCACCAAGCTAGCTCAGGGATTGGGAATCGTCAGAGTTCGCATCACACTATCAAGGCTTTATTTTGGGGTATTTGTGATTTTGATATTTTGAAAGTATGGCATGTATAGCGACTTGGTCATTTTGTATATGTGTCATTGTGATTGGGCTAATGATATTAGCTCATATTAGTTAAGTGATTATTTTGTATAAGGCCATTTGAAATTAACTAATGTTGATTATAAGTATAATCAGATTGTGATGCATTGTATGGATATGGAACTTGTATGATTTGAGTCAATAATTATGGATGTGCTTAAGTATGCTATGATTTATGTCTTTGAATTGGTATAAGTGTTTATGAGTTTCAGGGTGGCAATAGGCTTGGTAAACAGCCTATACATTGTCCACACGGGTAGACACATGGGCGTGTGTCTAGGCCGTGTGTGACACACAGCCCCATGGGCATGTGAATAGACCATGTGTCCCCTGTAACTTAATTTTGAGAAATAGAATGCCCAGTATGGGGCACACGGGCAGAGACACGGGCGTGTGTCTTAGCCGTGTAGATGGCACGGCCTTGGACACGGGTGTGTGCCAAGGGCGTGTGAAGTCTGCACATATTTTGCGAGAATTTAATTTGTTACACGGCTTAGCACACGAACGTGTGGCTTGGCCGTGTGGTTTCATTTGGCTAATGGCATCATAAATAGAGAGTTACATGGGGTATGGACACAGGTGTGTTTAACCACACGGCCTACCCATATAGGCATGTCCTATATCCACACGGGCGTATGACCCCTGTTTAGGGCAAAAAAATTTATAAGTTTGTAAAATTTTCGGAAGTTCTCGGTTTAGTCCTGAACTGCTTCCAAAGTATGTTTTGGGCCTCGTAGGCTCATTTTAGGGACAATGTGAATGAATGTGAAATTTTTTAAATTTGAATGGAAATTTATGGCTCAGTTTTGTACGATTTCTTGTGTTTAAGTCCGGTAATGCCTCGTATCTTGTTCCGGTGTAGAACACAGGTAAGGGTTGTTATATTTAGCCAAACAATTTATGTTAATCTTCTCTTCTTTTCTAGTTCCAATTTCAAACTGAAAAATCTGTGCGTGAAACATTTGACTCAGTCTTCCTGACATTGTTGTGGCACTCGTGCTGGCATATCATATGCACTTTGCCCTAGCAAAACTTCACTCATTTATTTCCTTTCTTCAAAAAACTGTTCCTTTCCTACCACAAAACTTCCACAAAAACCAATTAAAAGCACCAAAAAACTCAACATAGTCCAAGTCTGAATGCAATATAAAAAATGCTAATTAAAATACCCTAAAATGAAACAAAATATACCTAATACAAACAATTAGCTAGGTCGAAAGGCAGAAATATAACTTTTTTCAAGAGTTATCACACACTACTAGTGACCATCGAAAATTTGCTAGTTTGGCAACGAAATTACAATATGACCTCAGTGAAGTCAATGATAAGTTTGAACACAACTTCGATAGGTTGCAACAAAATCTAGAGTATCAAAATGCTCGAGATAAAAATGTGACACTATTTTAGACACAATCAAAAAAAATTGGAATGTCTAAGTACCAAAATTGAGTGTTGAAATTGTAATTGGGGAGATAAGGTCTATCAGCCTCGTCTTTGTGCAAATAATGCTTGATGTGTCTCTCATGCAAATGATGAGACTTTGGTTAATAATGACCATGAGAAATAATTTTTAACTAAATCAAAGTTCTCAATTCTAGAATTTCATCGAAAGAATGATCAAGTTACTTATTTTCATGGAAAAAGTGATCATAAATTAGTCTGTCAATTCAAGGGGATATGGCCAAATGAAAGGATAAATACGATTTAGCTATCACCTTTGTGCAATGTTATTGGTGTAGTTCAAAAAATCGTAAAGGTTTGCAATGTCCAATTAAATATCTGACTAGAGAAGAAAGTAAGTATGACTTCGTACCTTTTGTTAACTCATACTCTAGTGGAAAAGAGATTTGTGACGGCGAACTTTGTGAACTGGAAAAAGATGATAGTGAAAATTTTTCCTTGAATCTAGTAAGTTAGATAAGATAGAAATGTCATGTTCTCCTACTGATATGTACTGTATTGAATTGAATAGTCATAATACTTGTGTGGGGATATAGGAAGTACAACAAAATCATGTGAAAAGACCGAGAAAAAAGAGATCTTAAGTGATAAAAATCTACTTGATGGTCCAAATTTGGTTAGTGAAAATCTATATGAGGTAAAATTGCAGAGTTCCCAAGTGGAAAAGGAAAAAGGAAAGCAAGAAAATACCCATACAAAAGTGAGAAATTATTATATTTTAACTAACCTTAACTTAAATTTGTTTAGTGGTGTTTCTTTATTACAAAATTTCAAGGATCCATTGATGGACTTCCAATTATATTGATCTACCATCGATAAACGATTTTCCTTATGAGAGAGAGAGGTAAGTTGAACATTGATACTTCTCCACAAGTGCTACAAGGTAAGAAAGGTAAAGGTAAGAAAACATCAGAAATTGATTTAAGAATGCATACCTTGAATGTTTTTTATAAGTATGCTACTGCTTTTGTTTGTAAAGTATTTCCTTACAACATGTTTTCTCGTTCGTCAATTTTTTTTAAACCTTGGTCTAAAAGTTCAATTGATTTTATGGGTTTATCTAGGTATATCAAGGTTGCTTTTGTTGTATTCAATATGTTTATTAAATAACTTTATGCATTTGATCTTGCAACAAAATTTTCTATCTTAGACTTTAAATATGAATTTTTAAATAATAATATTAAACCTCTGAATTTTGATTATTATGTGAAATTATTGACTAATCTTTGGAAATTTTTATGGATGACCATGCATATTCAAAGAAAGTTACAATTTATTTTTTACTTGAACTCTCAGGTGTCTAACATTTCTTCGTTTGGTTTTGATACCTTATTTTTAAATGAATTGTAACAGCCCGAATCAGGGCTTAGTCGAAAAAGTAGTTTCGAGACCACAAATCCAAAGTTAAAAAATATAGTTCAGGATTATTATTGAGTTATTGATATGCTTGCATGATAGTAAGAAAATTTCATGAAGGAAATTTTATGAGTTAGTGATTAATTTGGGACTAAATTGCAAAAGATGCAAATTATGAGTTTCTAGAAGGTTTAAGTATGAAATAGCATAAGAGAAAATATTAGGAGTCCTTATTTGGCAATTAGACCAATTTTAAGCATTTTGGACAAAAATGTCCATGGAACTGTAAAATTTCAAAAAAATAGTGTAAGGGTATTTTGGTCATTTGGTTAATTAATGAAATAAAAAGGGAAAATAAGCCAAAAATAGGCTCATCTTCTCCATGTACCAACCGAAATTTCCAAGCCCTCTATAGCTAGGGTTTTCTTCATTTTCAAGCTCCAAGTAAGTGATTCCAAGCCCCGTTTTTCATGTTTTTCATATTTTTGAAATCCTCGTAGCTTAATCTAGCTATATCTACCACTAATTTGAGCTAGGGTTTATATTCAAAAATATACTCATGCATGACATACAAGTGATTTGATGCCTAGTGGTAGAAAATGAAAGATTAAAGTGTAGTAAACACCTTTCTCTAGGTGATTTTTCATGAAAGTCCCTGATAGGGACCAAATTGCAAAGAATGTGGCCTTTATGGACACTAGTAAGTGTCGGCTAAGCTTGGGTAGCCAAGAGAATAAATACATTTCATTATACAAGCCTAGGGACTATTTTACAAATATATAAAAGTTTAGGGGCAAAATTATAATCTTTTCCAGAGTATGAACTACGAGATATTTAGTCAATGTGTGTATTAAATAAGTCAAATTTGTCATTTTAGATCAAGAAATACGAAGCTCAGACCGAAACTGGGGAAAAAGTAAAGTAAAGGACTAAACCGAGCATTCGCCCCCATTTTGGACTCAAGGTAAGTTGTATGTAATAATCTAGCTCATTTGTTATGTAAATTCATTATGATGACTTTTTATAAAATTATGATATTCCATGAAGACATGGATATAATTTTGTATGAGTTATGTTAAATTCCATGACATTGATTCAGTAAGGAAATGTATGAAATTCATGAAATTTTTTATGTGAAATTTTACTAAGAAATGAAGAGAACATAAAAAGAGAAGTTACATGCAAGTTTAAATGACACGAAGGATACCGTAATCATGTCATGAGATTGTAGGTCCCGTATAAGACCATGTCTGGGACATGGCATCGGCATCGAACTAAGATCCCATGTAAGACTATGTTTGGGACACGGCATTGGCATTAAGATGTGATCACCTGTAAGACCATGTTTGGGACATGAAAAGGGTATCCGAGATGAGGTCCCGTATAAGACCATGTCTAGGACATGGCTTTGGCATTGAAAGGAGATAAGTATCACCTGTAAGAACATGTCTGGAACATAGCATGGGCATCCGATATGAGATTCCGTGTAAGACCATGTCTGGGACATGGCATCGGCATCAGAGTATGATCCCATGTAAGATCATGTCTAGGACATGGCATTGGCATCATTTCATGATTTGACTTATGGGTATCCTTCGGTATCTTAAAGAAATCTTAGAAGAGTAAAGTATTCAAGTTGATAAGTTTCAAGATAAAGGCGAAAGTTTCATGTTAAGTGTTACAGGTATATATAAGTAAGTATGAGATATTAAGAGTATAATGTTATGAGAAATACATCATGAAAAGCATGAGTAAGTATATGATTGAGTAAGTCATGAAGATGAGTAAGGAAATTACATGAAATTCATGATACTTATTTGAGTGATATTTTCATGATTTTGTTGCTATTTTTATTCATGCGACTTACTAAACATTTTATGTGCTTACTCTTTCTTTTCCCTCTTCCATGTAGATTTGCCGTACCGGCTCGGGGATCTATAAAATTGGAGCTCGAAGTCATACTATCAAGCCATTCATTTTGGTATAGTAAAATTTGTCATTTTGATGTATGGCATGTGTAGGAAGAATGATCATTTTACCAAGTGTCATTTTGTGTAGCCATGGGTATTGGCTTTGATATTACTCTAGTGGTGTTGTAATGGCCTTGGCAAATGGCCTAATATTGCCTAACTTATAGCTTATTCAATATGGATGAGAATGATGTGTATAATAGCATGTGGATGCCTTAATTATGAGTATTTAGAGAATATGTTATGCCTTGTTATGTGTTATGGAATTGGTTTGTGTTTGGTTATGTTTCAGGGTGGCATAAGGCTTGGAAAATAGCCTATTATTGTCTACACAGTTGAGCACACGGGCGTGTGCTTAGGTCATGTGGTGACACACGATTAGCCTCAAGGGCGTGTTAATAGGCTGTGTGTCCCCTGCATCTAATTTAGTTAAGTCAGTATAGAACACGAGATGAGCACACGGGCGTGTGCCTTGGCCGTGTGTAATTCTGATGATTGTGGTATTCAAATCAGAATACTCCACGGGATGTTGACACGGGCAAGTCTAGGTTGTGTGAGGGACACGGGCCATGGACACGGGAGTGTGCCCAAGCCATGTCAAAACCCCTGTAGGTTGAAAATAAAAAACACGTTAGACACGGACTAGGGACATGGGCGTTGGAGACCACAAGGCCTACCCACATAGGCATGTCTCATCTCATACGGGCGTGTGGCCCTGTTTTAGGTAAAAATTTTCTAAGTGCTTGAAAGTTCTCAGATCGGTTCTAGAACGCACCCGATATATGTTTTGGGTCTCGTAAGCCCATGATAAGATTATTAAGAGAATAAATGATAAGTTGTTAAAAGAAAAGAAATTTTATAGCCCGAGATTTCAAGATATAGTAAGACTCAGTAAGGTAACGCCTCGTACCCCATCTCAGTGTCGGACTCAGGTAAGGGGTGTTATAGAAACGTCCATGATCGACGCTAATTTGAAGGATCGAAACAATGTCATTGATTCTCGAGATAGTTTTGGTCACAAGAAAGCTGAGGTAAGTATTTTTTATTGTTATTTATTCTAATCCATTTTCTTTTTATGCAGTTAAAGAATCGAGGACAAATCTTCTTGAGGAAAGGGAATGATGCGAGTCTCAAGGCCCAAAATTAGGCTCATGAACGTGATGGGCTCAAATTTCCTCAAGGCCAATAATGAGGTCAAAAGCCAAGCAAATCTGAGTAAGATTGAATATGACCATTCAAGACTTCGTTATCAAAGCCCTAAATGCGCATATGACCAAAAAAGAAAATCAAAATTCACTTTCTTGTTTTCAAAAAAATTAAGAAACTGAATCTTGGTCCAATTTTGTTGTTTCAAACAATTTCAAGAATCAAGAAAATCAAGATTTTAAATCTTGGAAATCTTGGTCCAAGAAACAAAATCTTGTAGCCAAAGCACATTGGATTTCATGTATGAGCTTGAACCATCCAATTTTGACAACAAACAGACCAAAAGACCAAGTTCTTGAAAAAATGGCCCATTAAGATGTCTACAAGCCCATCATGAAGTTTAGAAAGTAATTTAATTGAATATCAAGCCAAATTATCAAAGTGAGCCAAATTATAAAATATTTAAACTATAGGTCCAATTTTATTTTAATAGGTGGATCATCATATAAGAATTCAGCCAAGGAGCCCATTTAATTCCTTAGGTCGAATTCCCATTAAAAGTCCACACTTAAAAATATTTTATTTTTTTATTTGATGAGTTGTCATGTTAGTTATTCCATCATGGGTTAGGAAAACTTATTTTTGGGGCCTATAAGTAGCATAGAATCCACCCTTATAAATGAATAATTATTTTTTAAAATTAATAATAATTCTTTTTGAGTTCTTCTTCAAGAATTGTTCTTGAGTTTGTTTTAGAAGCTGTTTTAACAATCTTTTAGGTTGTGGGAATCATCTTCAAGCTTTTTCTTGCCAAGATCTCTTTCTTGGAGGGGGAATTAGAGCCATTGAAAGGAGTTGTGGATTCTTAATGCTTCCAAGGCTTCTTAGGATGTCATCTTTTCTTTTCTAGCCTTTATTTATTGTTTCTTGTTTATTTTAATTTAGTTCTTGTTGTTTTGGCTTGCTGATTTTATTGATTTTCATTTTAGGTTAGAATTGCTTCAAGAGAGACATTCTCCTATCTTGTTCCATTAAGAAACGCATCAAAATTAGGAGTTTTAATCTTTTCTTGCTGTTTCAAACATTCTTGCATAAAACATTTTGCTTTTGTCTTTAAAATCACTTCTAACAAATTTGTTTTGTGTTTTGTTTTTCTAGATCTTGTTGGGGCATTTTTTTGAGGTCCAAGGACAGTTTCTTTCCATCCAAGAAACCTAATTTGTTTTCTTTTGGACTCTTTTACCAGCTGATTCATCTTTCTTTTGTTTTAATTTCATTTGACTCTTCTTTTTGACAACTAATCTGTTTTTATTGTTTCTTGTTTTAGTTTATGTTCGTCTAGAGATTTAGGTTAAATCTACAACTTAGACAAGCTACGACCCTGCTCAACATGCATGTCGTATCATTCCGTATCACAGTGGCAACATCCTCGGTGATTTGAAGTCCACCTGACCCACCACGGTGATTTCAAGTCCACTCGACCCACCATGGTGCTTAACGACAAGGCTTCTCCTGTAACCCATCCCCTTTCATCTGCAGATGCCGTCACCCTATTTCTTCCTCCCCTCGTCGAAATTGATATGCCACTCGTCAACTTTCCCACCTTTTATGGACAGCACCGCCAAAATCGCCACCATAACCACTCAACAAATCATCGAACCATGAGTTTGCCATCTTTCTCCCAGACGTTTGGAAAATAAAAAAACTAAACAGAAATCCAAATTACCGTGTTAAAAAAGTAGACATAACCGTGCTATAGAAGCAGACATAATTGTGCCATAAAAGTAAACAAAACCATTGGAAGAAAACTTTAATGGAGAAACATTTCTTCCATGGACGAAAAGTTCATGAAAGCCTAAACATAGAAACGGAAGGAACAAATTCTTCATTTGAAAACACGTAAAGGAATTATAAGCAAAAAGCGATTAACGACACCGATAAAAACGCTTATGCTCGCATCTACGACGGTTACCCCCAATCTTTTTATTCTTAGATATTGATAATTTATCATATATGATTTTTTTAGATATGCTTTTTTTTATAAAAAATAGTATGGTTTCTCTTATATTTTACTATTTTATAACCATCAACTATTATTTGAGGTGTTTTAAAATGACAGTTCATTAATCGTCATTATAAACTTAATATCCTTGGGCAATTTGGGAAGACTTTATTTCACTTAATGCTTCTATGATATTGCTTGACACCCAAGTAGCAACCCTCTCTACTACATTGGCAATGTTGAATCTTAAAAACATCAATATTTTTATAAGGCCATTTAGTGACGTTACATTCATATTCTTCTATATTTTCTCAATGTCATATTTCTTTTTCATGATACTCTGTGTTTTTTACCTCATGTACATGTGAGCAGTATAAAGAAATCTCATATTGGTTGTGCATAGGCTAATGAAAGGGTTTAAATATAGTCTTACTCTTTACATTCATGAAGTAATTGGGCTAAAAGCTTAACCCACACGCGTGGCTATTGTCTGGCCCAATCCGTGTTAATATGTGTCTACAACACGTATCACACATGTTTATTTTTGGATAAAAATTCTATATTATTTTTCAGAAAATAAAGAAAAAAATCTGTAAACAAAGAATATCTTTTTTGAACTATTTTTAGAAAATTGTATTTGTCAGTTTTACCTTTTTGCCCTTATGTTTTTACTATTTTGCCCTTCAACTAATAGTATAAATAGGAATTGTTATTTTACTAAAAATTACATTAGAGATAGTTCTCTCTAAAAGTTTGGGTTTTACACGAGACCGTTTATAACCCCTTTAAACTTTCATGGGAATTCTGAAATTTCTGAGATTCTTCTTTTCTAAAAATATTCCATCCGCCCTCTTCCCATCATAAACACTCAAATTTTCTAGACCCCTCTCCATTGTATTTGATCACTAATCTACCAAAATCAGAACTTAAAAAAAAAAAAAAAAAAAAAAAAAAAAAACCTAAAAGGAACACCACTCAAAAACATAAAAAAAAAAAAAAAAAAAAAAAAAAAAAAAACCAGCGAAAATCTTAAAAATTTGGAAAAACCAAAAAAAGGTGCCAAAACGGTAGACGAGAGCGTGCCAAGAGGCAGACGGGAAAATGGTGCATCCTCAAGTCTAAAGATCTAAGTTAGTGCACTTTATGCGAAAGAGTTTATATATATATATATATATATATATAAATGAAGAGTTTTTCTTCTTTTAAGGTTACCCCAATATTAAAGGAAGGGTCGGTGAATCTATACAAATTAGGACTTTAGGAATCATAACATCATAAGAACAATCTCTTTTGAAATGACGAAATCTTTTCCGAATTAATCAGATCAAGGGTAAATATCAATTTCTTATGAAATTTTATATATCTATGTTCATATTCATGTTTCATGATTGTGTTAGAATTACATAAATAAAAAATAAATTAAACAAGGTTAATAATTTTTCTTTTTATCATTTTAGTGTAGTCCTTTTGTATGTTTATTGGGCTGTTTTTTGGTGCGTATCATGTTAGTAGTTGTAAAGAAGTATAAAAGTCTAGCATGGCAATTATCAGTGTAGCTCAACTCAATGAACACGGTAAAACACCCCTGTGCGAGCAGAGAGTTTAATTTACGGCGGCATCATGCTAGAGAGGTTCTTTTGCACAAAACAAGCAGATTTTCATCCGCAAGAAGCTGACCCAATTACACTTCTGTCGGGCCCCCCTTCCAGGTAAAATTCTTGTCCCCGACAAGTCTGCTAGTAATTACGTCGAACATATAGTAGGCTACACGTAAAACGCGTAACCAGTACTAATCACTCTCAACTCTTCACCCATATCATTCTTATTCCTTAGTTGGTATTTCATGGGTATCGTAAATTGTGCAGTGGTAAGACCTCATTGCTGTTCCAGTTTGCAGTCAACTCAGCATCACAGTGCAGCAATGTCAATTCTAAAGTGGTTTTCATATGTAGCCGGCGAAGGCTGGAAACCAAACCCCCTTACCTTGCCCAGGCATATATACGTCTCTCAACCTACCACTATATTTTGTAGTTCTGATTAAAGTTTTACTTTTCCTATGAATATCAAAATTTTCAGGGCATTGATCCAGGTTGTGATATATTTAAGCGAATAAAAATGAAGTGAGGGACCTCCTTCGAACGACTTAATTAATTATATTAAACAATGTTTATGAATAGCTAATTGTGTATTGAATATTGGAATTGTGCTGTTTTAATTTCTTGAAGATATATTAATGATGATGATGATGAGGGAATCAAGAAGTACTTCGCTGCATTTCACCTTAAGGATACGTTTCCAATTGCAGTTGTTGTTGATGATTTCGGAGATTTCTTCCATGAAAGGTATTTAAGTCCAAGCAGAAGCAGACTATTTTTCAAATCTCTTTTCAATTCCATCCATTTCTTAATAATCAGTAATACTAATTAGGAGCTGTCAAGAGAGATATGGTAATCCTCGTGGAAGAGACTTGGCAATGGTTCGGACTCTAGCTTTGTGTCACAATGCAATAATTTTTGCCAAGTACGTATATTTTAACTCACGTCATTTTGGGGCTAATAGCAAATACTGATATATTAACATATGTGCAGTAAAACAGGGCCTTGCAGGCTTTTACTATCTGATACGCACAATGGGGATTCTCCAAGGTCGCTATTTATCTACAAGAGGTGGATTCGCACCATTTTTACAGTCAAGGGTTGTTTTTTCAACTTTTATCTTACTTAACCTTTGCGTCACATGTAACTTCTTTATGCATATACTAAGTCTTTTTTTTTTTTTTTAATGTTTTTGCGGTAAAGGTGATGATTCTGGATCGTTTTGTTTGAAATATAACAAGTATTCAGAAAGTGGGAGCTCTAAGGGCACAAAAACAGCCAAGTACTCAATAGCGTTTCAGTATTTGTTGTTGGAGGGGATTACTGAGGTTGATGGTGAGCAGTGATTGATTTTGTAGGTGATTAGTGCAAGTTGCTTGGAGGGATTAATGATGATCGGTGAATAGTATGATGATTTTCGTTGGGTTGATTTCTTTCACTAGAAATGCTCAAAGAAATCTGCAAATTGATATTATTGACAAATGTTTAATGTGCATTCAAGTTGTGCCTTCATATATAATGCTTAATGTCTCATCTTAGTCATGTATGTATGTATTCGACAATGAGTTATCGAACTGAAATCACTGCTTCTGGTGTGGTTTTTGATAATAAATAAACTGCAAAAAATTCACCACTTTTGGTTTTTTTTTTTTTTTTTTTTTGTTTTTTGCCCATTTTAGTCCCTAAAACTTTCATCCATTCACCGTTTCAATCCTTTGGGCGTTAAAAAAAACCCAAGTAGGATACTCAGCCAGTCATAAATTTTCAAGTGTAATGTCCTAAAAATTCTCGGTACAATAAATGATTTTGTTCTTGGATCGACTTCAGTGAACTATAAAGAATTAATTTTACATTTGAGATGGGAATAATGTAAAAAATTGTAAATGTGAAAATATAGTAAAAGGATTAAATCATAAATTTTTAAAAGTATGAGGATCAAAATGTAAATTGACCAAATTAGGAAAATGTGAGTTAATAACTATTATTTAGCATGAGAAGTACGTGAAATATGAAAATAAATAGGATTAAATAGGGATAAAAGTGACCATTAAGGAAAATAAATAGGGTCAAAGTTGTCTTATTCTTTTACTTTGTTATTTTTTATTCAATATATCTAATTAAACATTTCTAAGCATTTATAATATTAATTTTGCATTAAGTTTTAAGCAGATAAATTTAATATTATTATATTATAATGATGATAATTATAAATTTCTTATGTCAAAATTATTTTTTATTTTTGATCCATTTTATCGAATTAGATATTCCTAGACATTTGTAATGTTTTACATTATTTAATTTTTTTAATGGATTAATATTTAATATATTAGTAGTATATATTTTTTTTTTATTTCCTAAGCAATTTTCAAAATTTGTCATGTATTTTTTTAATTTAAAAAATTTTACTATACTCTATAGGATACTTGTCAATCTCTAACCTTGTATGTGAAGTTTAAAAACTCTACTAATACGAATATTTTCTTTTTTTAAATTCTAACTAACAAATTCAATATTATCTATATCTTTATAATATAAACTAGCTCTTAACAGAGCCTTAGGAGTAAATGGTTCATTTATATATTTTTTAAATATTTATCTATATATTAATATTTTTAGCTCTTAAAAATCTAAATTATATATAATATGTATTTACAACTCTAAAGATTAAAGCTTGAGTAGATATAGGTTATTTGAAGATTTCATTTTGAATAAATTTGAGGAAATTTTAAAAATGGAGAATTTAATTAAATTATTTTTTTAAAAATATAGCATGATTTTCATTCATTTCAATGTATGATAATTTTAAAATAATTTTTTTTCTTCGATAAATTTCACTTTAATCACTTCCTGTGCATTTTTAAAGTTATTTTTAATTTTCTTCTCATTTATAAATTCTTTTTTTCAAACTGTAAATAAATATAAATATTAAAAATGTCAAAAGTAAATGTGACATTATTTAATTGCTAAAATAAATCATCTTCATTTCTTTTTGTTTCAAAAAAACAATGGAAAAGTTAAAATTGTGAAAGTTTTGCAATCTATAGATTTACACATTCAACTCCAAACTTAAATAATTAGAGATAATCACGACCATGAATTCTCTCTGTGAAGGCAATGAAAAGAGGGATGATATCTCCAATTATCCAAACACCAAGAAGGTTCGTTTTAAGGATCTGGAGCCTAATAGTGACGATGTAATGGTTGTTGACTTAATGTCAGCACCAACTCTATCCTAGAAAGATATTTTAGGGAAAGGGTCCATTGTTCCTAATGGAGGTAGTGATTCAAACATTGCTGATGAATTTTTTTTCCCTTCTTAAAGGTGATGCCAAGAAATCAATAGTCAATGGCATTCTTGCTATTGATTTTTCTAATAGAGTTAAAAAATTATTAGTCAAAGACATGTCCACCTCCATGACTCTCAAGTTATTGGGAAGGAATATTGGTTTTACAACTTTATAAAATAAGGTCTATGGACTTTAGAGACCATCTCAGCCTTTTTAGATGATGGATATCGAAAATGGCTAATTTTTTAGCAAAATTCCAGATTTTGAAGATTATAAGAAGGTTTTATCACAGGGTCCATAGATTGTCTTTGGACAGTACTTAACAGTCTAGCTTTAGACAATCGACTTCAACCCAAAAAACCCATATCCTTGTAACATTTTAGCTTGGATTAGGCTTCTAGGACATCCTAGTTATCTCTACAAAAAAAGAGATTTCATGGGAAATTGGGGGACTGGTGGGGAAGGCAACTAAATTAGATTTTAGTATAGACAGTCAAACGAGAGGACATTATGTAAGATTGGAAATCTATATAAATCTGGAAAAACCACTAATTTCACAAGTTATTGTTAATGGGAATCTTCAAAAAATGAGTATAAAAGTTTACCAGTTATTTTCTTTTCATGTGGTCGTTATGGTCACTCCAAGGATGTCTATCTGCATTATCAAGCAACAAATAACAATATGGAAGGTAAAGATCTGATGATCAAAAATCCACAAGTAGCCTCTGCGTCAGTGGTCGAAAATGACGAGTTCGACCGTTGAATGCTGAGGGACAGGAGGATCAGGCGCATCTCACGTGAGTAGAATAATCATGGAAAGATTGGAAACAGGGAGGGAGTTGTGGGATCAATATTCCATGCCTTATCCCTTAATATCGATGATTGGGGGAATGATTTAGGGAAAGGGCAAAACTTTTTGGCTTTGAATAAAAAAAGGAAAGAAATCATTAACATTGATGTTGGAAAAGACACTACAGAGGGAAAAAGTCTAATGTTGGGTCACAGGTTAGTGGGAACCCCTTTTAACATTAATAATAATACTTTTTCTTCTTTAAATGTGTTCAAGTCCAATGATCATCATAAAAGCCCAAACACCTCAAATGTGCTTAAGAATGGACAAAGTGCAAGGACTAGTAGTATACCAAGGCCTAATGGGTTTATTGATGACTCTTTAAAAGATGGATAGGCCCAATCTGTCTCTGAACAAGAAAAATATGTAGCTATCATTTTGGCTGGAAATTTCACTCGTGGAGTGGTGGATTCGGGCAAATCGGTGCTCTCTATTCTTGCTAGTTTCAACAATACAAACTCCCTCTATTTTAATCCAACATTTGAAGACGTGGCGGCAATATCGATTACCATAAATGAATCCTTGCTCATTAGTAATAACCAAACAGTAGTTACTTTCTGAGAAATTTCCATTTCAAAAATGGATAAGGTGAAGGACATTAATGAAAATTCCAATCCAGGGATTTCTTTTAATTCGGGTATTGGTCATGTCAGAAGAGGAAAAACAATGGGATCTAAGGGCTATTGGAAAAGTAACAAAACTCTCAAGGGGCTAAGTAATCAATTCAAGGCAATGGTGAGTTCACAAGTCTCTTTTGCAAGGTCTATGTTGATGGAGGCTGACCTTATCTCGTTTAAGTTGGATGGGAAAGATGCCAAAGAGAAAGTTACAAAAGAAATCGAGGGCCTAGGCAGTGATGTCCAAGGTTGACAGTAAGTATGTTTTATTTTTTTCAATATTTTTGCTATGAATTTATCTATTTTATCTTGGAATGTGCAGGGTTGTGCGAATTCGAAATTTCCATGAATTCTTTGTGAATATAGTAAAGAATCTAAACTGGATATTATTAGTTTACTCAAACCAAAAGTCAGTGGTTTTAAAGCCGATTCTATCATTGAAAAATTAGGATTAGATAGAACTCAACGGGTAAAAGCAGTTGGTTTCTCGGTAAGTATTTGACTTGGATGGAAGGAGTCTATTGATGTGGAGATGATATGGAATCGTCCACAATTTATTTTGACTCATATTTTGTCTGTACTACAGTCATGACCTTTTTTTATCACTTTCATTTATGGTAGTCCTGATAGACAGAAAAGGAGACTTCTTTGGAGGGATTTAAGGTTATCTATCCCTTCAGGACATTTCTCTTGGTTGGCTATTGGGGATTTCAACACCATCTTATTGGCAGAGGAAAAGAAAGGCGGCCAAGTGGTTGGTCAAATGTGCCCTCTTTTTTGGGGATTTTATGGATACAACTCAAGTTCATGATTTGGGTTTCCCCCTTTCACTTGGCATCAGGGTACACTTTTTGAGTGTCTTGATCGGGCTCTGGGTAATGATGCTTGGATAGAGTTCTTTCCTAATGCATTGTGGCTCATCTCCCAAGAATTAAGTTAGACCACAAGCTTATTTTATTTGTTCAACAACTGAGCTTATCTTTACCTAAAGGTAGGCCTTTCAAGTTTTTAGCCGATTGGTTGGAGCACCCAAGTTTTTAGGAATTTCTTTCAGATAACTGGAGTTTTGATGGTAACATGACGAGTTCTCTCACGCGTCTCACTCAAAGGCTTGGGGACTTGAACAAATGTGTCTATGAGAATATCAATACTCGTAAAAAATAATTGATTTATAGCCTTGCAGGTATTCAACATGCAATGGACTTTTTTGGTTTTATTAATTTGGCTCACCATGAATTAGAGACTCGAGAGGAACTAGAGAATGTTCTCTATCATGGGGAGTTACTATGGAAGTAGATATCGAGATGTGATTGGTTAAACTTGGGAGACTGTAATACTAAATATTTTCATAGGCGTACAATTCGGAGAAGAAAATATAATAGTATAATGACGCTACAAAACTCAGATGCTGACTGAATTTTTGAAGCTGGAGTTTTAAAATAGGAGGCTGTTGCATTTTTTCTAAAGTTGTATGGTGAGATACCTAAACTTATAGGGATTTTGCCTTCGAATGGCTTCCTACAACTTGAAACTTCGATTATTGAATTTCTTGAAAGACCTGTTCTAGATTAGGAGATCAAAAGTGCACTATTTGATATGGCACCATCAAAAGCACCAGGCAATTATGGCTTTCATGCTTTGTTTTTCCATAAGTAGTGGGATATTATCGGAGGAGCAATTTGTAATTGGGTTAGAAAGATTTTTGAGGGCAATAATATTGACTCAAATCTAAATAGTACCCTAATTGTTCTTACCCCTAAAGTTGCAAACCTAGAAAGCTTCACACAATTTCAACCGATAAACCTCTGTTCTATTTTATATAAACTTGTGATGAAGGTCATAGCAAATAGGTTCAAGAATATCTTCCTAAAGATCATTAGCCAACAGCAAGCGAGGTTTATTACAGGAAGAAGTAATGTTGATAATGTGATTATCGCACAAGAAGTTCTACATACCATGAAAAGTAAGGGCATGGTGGAATAGATGGCAGTCAAAATTGAATTGGACAAGGCTTACAACAGTGTACGTTGGGATTTTGTAGAAGCCTCTCTTAGAGCTGCATTTATCCCTAATTTCCTAATCCAGATTATCATGTCTACCATCTCGATGTCTACTATGCAAGTGTTATGTAATAGAATCCCTACTAAAAAAATTCAAACCTATTAGAGGGATTTGTCAAGGATGCCTTTTCTCCCCATATATGCTTGTGTTGTCCATGGAATGGTTGCCCCTTCATTTCACACTTATTCTTTGCTGACAACCTAGTAATCTTCAACAAAGTAGATTTGAAACATAGCAAACTTTTTAAAAATTTTCTTGGAAGTTTCTTTGCTTTTTCGGGTCATTTGGTTAATGCCCAAAAAACTAATGTATTTTTTTCTACAGGGGTCAAGGAGGATTTAGTGGGGAAGATTACAAATATGCTCGGTTTCCAACATGTCCATGACCTCAACCATTATCTGGGAGTCCCCCTCCTTCATCAAAGGATTACTAAAAGTACCCTTAACTTTGTGATTGAAAGAGTTTGGAAAAAGCTTTCTAGCTAGGAGGCTAAGAAACTCTCCTTAGCTGGAAGGGTCACTCTTACGCAATGGTCCTTCTCTCCACTTCTAACTATTTCTGCGTTTGTGAGGAAATTGAAGGATTGGTGAGAAATTATATTTGGGGATCTTTTGGTGGCAGAAGGAAAATGGCTTTAGTGAGTTCGGATGTTATTTGTCAACCTAGATTGTGGGGGGAGGGGGTTTGGATTACAACACTTCAGTGACCAGAATTCAGCTTTCATGATGAAACTTGGTTCTAATCTTGTCACCAAAACTTAGGCATTATGGGTTCAAGTTCTTAGAGAAAAGTATGGGGTTAAGAACAGAGTGTCAGAATGTATCTTGCAGAGTAAAAGTTCCTTTTTTGGAAATCTATAACACCCCTAACCCGTCTTCGTCACTAGATTAAGGTTATAGAGCATCACCAAACAATCGAGACAACATCTAACATCAAAACATCTCAATAAAATCATTTTACATTAATTAAATAAATCTTATTAAAAACCTATCAAACATATGCATTTGGGACTTAAATCGAGCCTTTGAAGCCCTAAAAATAGGTTAGAAGCAATTTGGGACTAATTTGAAACAAATTAGAAGCTTTGGGAGAAAGTTGCAAATTTTGAAAAAAAGGGTCTCATGACCAAGTGGCTTGGCCATGTGACATAGTCTAGGTTGTGTAACAATTGAGCAAAGACACACACGACTGTATCCCAGCCCGTGTCTCAAACTGTGTAACTCACTAAGTTGGGTCACACGACCATGTTGCAGGCTGTGTGCCAGACCGTGTACCTCTCTAGCTTATGACACACGACTGTGTTGCAGGTCATGTACTAGGCCGTGTAACACATTGACTTAATACACTAAAAATTTACAAGTGACACATGGCCATGTCGCTAGGCCGTGTGTGTGACAACCCATGTCCCAGGCCATATGCTCCATTATTTGACCTTAAAATCAAGGTATTTCAAGGCCAAAACATATCTATTCAACTACTCTATTTGTGCAAACATTCAATAAACTTAAACATCGTTCAATCACATCAAAACATACCATTTCAAACATCCTATTTCATCTAACCAATAAGCCATTAGAAGGCACCACATTTATACCCAAACATCATTAATCAAATCAAAACAATATAATCATATTTCAAGCATAAAACCTAGTTCCTTTAACTACCAAATAACATCACATATAACCATTTACATATCATCACCAGCATAGCAAAAAGGATCATATATTCCAAGTACCTAAAAGTGGCCAAAATAACCTAACTTGTCAAGGCATTAAAGTCCATCAACAAAACATGAACATCAAAAGCAAATACATACCAAATTGAACATTAACACATTCAAGAACTACCATTATAAAAGGTCTTATACATGCCATTTATAACCTTGGCCAAACTACTCAAAAACTATCAAAATGGTTGTTGAATAGTGTGATAGATCTCTGTTAAACTTCCAACCGATCAAGCTTCTGATAATCTACGAAACAAAGGAAAGTAACTACATAAGCAACTAGTGCTTAGTAAGCTCGTATAAACTCAAACATAACTTACCATTTCTTAAGTGCACATTATAAAATACGAATAATATCATTACCAAGACCATAAGCTTAGTAAAATCCTATACAAGCACCATTAAACTTACAAGTTAGTAAGCTCATCCATGATACATATGAGTTCAATCATATCATAAGTAGATTTCATATACACATCATTTAACTCATCAACCTTTTCATAAGATCATGAACCATTTCAATTGTATACATATCATGCCGTTTCCTTAACTTACCTGTTGAACCGTCTAGAATTATATTAGATACTTGGGAATGCTCACACATAATGTGCCTTTCCATATAACTGTAACCTTTCATTTTCAATAGTGCTCACACGAGCTGTGGGTCGGAGTGTTAGCTACATGATACTATTCAAACAAGCTATGGAGAATCCGCAAAAAATGCTGGACCTTAGCCATCGTAGGATATTCAAGACCATCACCCAAAACATGAAATCCCTAATGACATGTCATTCGTATCCTAAGAATTCTTAAGGTTCAAACGGGATTATTTATCCATCAACTACTCAAAGCATCGATACATGTATATTCGAGTCCATTTATAACTAACAGAATATAACAGATAATCCATTTAACTAACATCAATACAATTATAATTCATATGAACTTACCTCGATAACTATGGTCGTAGAAGTAGAATTGGAAACTAATCCGAAGCTTTTGTCTTTCCTCGATTTAAATCTGGTTGTTGTTTATCTTGATTTAAATAGATAGTTTCATTCAATTAAGTACTTCAAATAACTTCTATTCAATTTAATCAATAATTCATATTAATGTAAAATTACAAAATTACCCCTAATATTTAAACTTTTTACAATTTAGTCCTTAAGCTCGTAATTTAAAATTCAACTATTTTAACCCTCCATACAAGCTAGCTGAATTTCCTAAGGACTCATATTAACCCACTTAAATCATCATTTCATAATATTACCATAAAATTTTAATATTTTCATGAATAAGTCCTTAAACCCCAAATTCACTAAAAATCCTTTAACAAAGCATGTTTTTTTGACAACCAAGAGTAATAATCTATCAATTAACATCAAAACACATTTAAAAACAATCATGGCAAGTCCCTCACCCTTTAATAGTTTTGCAAATTAACCCCTGGGCTAGCTAGATTAAGCTAATACAAGCTCAAAAAAATAAAAATAATTGAAAACGAGGTTTGAATAGATACCATGCAAGGAAATATTGCTTGACCAAAGATCTCCCATTTTCTTAACAATGGTGAACGGTTTTAGGGTATCATTGATGAAGATGATGTTTTAATTCATCTTTAATTAATAACTTTTACTTATTTTATTTAATTACAAATTTAACCTTTAAAATTTATTAAAATTTCACCTAAAACCTTGTGATTACTATCCACTAACATTGAAATATGTGATATTACCAACTACATCCTTTAATTTATACTTCTAAAGCCATTTCATCCATTTAATTACTAGAAACCATCTTTTCCACCTTTTTACTTAGTTAACTATTTAAACTTCAAAATTTCTTAACAAAACTTTAATACGACCCTAATATAATCCCATAAAATTTAAATTAATATTAAAATAATAACTCACTCATTAGAATTGTGGTTCCAAAACCATTGTTTCCGACACCACTGAAAATGAGCTATTACAACTCTTCCCCCAAAAGGAATTTTCGTCCATGAAAATCTTACTAGAAAATAGGTTTGGGTAGTGCACTTTCATAGCTTCTTTCGATTCCTAGGTAGCTTCCTCGACTCCATGATGTTTCCAGAGAAGTTTAACCAATGTTATACATTTATTTCTTAATTCTTTAACTTCCCGAGCTAAAATTCTGATCGGTTCTTCACTGCATGACTGAAACGACAGAAATGTGCAAGTGTACACAATCACAAAAAGTAATAAAGTGACAAGTAAATGTCAAGTTATCGTACCCAAAGGGACTATGAAAAGGATTATTTATGAATGCAATTTACAACACTTTGGTGAAGAAAAATATTTTGGTTTAAAGAGGGTGATTAAAAACTAAGATTTTAAACTAAGTAAAAATAACTAAATAGAAAATAAAAGTTCTAATGCACGATTTCAAAATACAATTTAATCAAGATGACATAATTGTGTTAGATTAACTACATTTCTTAACTTAGAATTATTAAACTCATGTTTATGTTGTTATGAATAAATTCATGGCAACTTGATAATTTGCTAACTTATGAACATACTCACCTGTAGAAATCCATTCATCTCTTGTACATATCCTTATGCTAATTCAATCGATTAAACGGATTTTAATAAGCAAGCATGTTATTGCGCATACATACTTATTAAATTGAAATAATCTCTTGCATATTCCTATGTCAGTTCAAATGATTAATTAAATCTAATAAGCACATAAAAGACTATGTGAGATAACAACGTATCATTACCTTGAAACAGTTTAATCACAATAATCTTGCAGGTTATGCAAGGCAAATGTATCGCTGAATACAACGCTAATATAACCTTTAGCTACCTTAGAAGAATAAACATGCACTGATTAAGTACTATGTCCATTAATTACAATTTCAATCCTTTTAAATAGTTAATATATTAATTACCTAACAATTGTAATGCAAGAATAACTTAGTCATGATTTTACTTAATCAAGCATCTTACCAAGTCCTATAACAACATAAACACAATTTTAATAATTCAAGAGGACGTGTAACACCCCTATCCCATAAACATCGTCGGAATAGGATGAGGCATTACCGGAAGGTCAGAAAATAAATTAGAACAGAATCATCATAGAATACATCAGAATTCAGAACCAAGAGTCCCTTATAAGGCTTAACAAACCTCAATATGCATTAGATAGGATTCAGGACTAAACCGATCACATACAAAAGTAAAACTAAATTCAAAAAATCTTTCACATTTTTAGTCCGGGCACACGCCCGTGTGGCTTGGCCGTGTGGTACACATGGCCGTGCCTCTTACCCGTGGTCGAAACTGACTAACTCCCCACGGTCACCAGACACGCCTGTGTGTCTAGCCCGTGGGCAACACTAATCATATTGGCACGGCATGATCACACGCCCGTGCCTTATGCCCGTGCATAAAACTGACCAAAATGCTACAATGCAGGGGACACATGGTTGGAGTACACGCCCATGTCTCCTGGCCGTGTGGCACAATATAGGCTTGGTTTAAGCCAATTTGCCACCCCTTCTTAGGGTCATTCAACAAGCATATAAGAACAATAATTTTACCACAATTACTAACCAAATCAAACTCAAATCATACTTCATTATAGCTACCTCAACATCATTTAATCATAAGTACAAATGCATGATAAACACTTCCAAATTTCATACCATTATCAACATTATGCACACATGTAAAACTTATGCTTAAAACTTACCACTTCTTCATATTAGTATGTTCCAAAATGACCAAAACAATTTAGGCCATATGATCATTACAAACTTGACCAACTTGGCATCATAAGCTATAGGCCCAAGTTAATCACCACATACCATTCCATCCAATTCACAAGCATTATAAATCATCACATTCAAGCTTAAAACACAAACACTCTAGCCTATACATGCCATAATTCAAATATTTACAAATCCAAAAGTACCAAAAACAAGTTCGATAGTGTGTGACGATCCTAGACTTGTCCCAAGCCCTCGTAGCTACGATATCTGTAAAACAGTTGAAAACACAAATAGGATAAGCTACAAAGAGCTTAGTAAGTCAAATACAGCAATTTAACTATTAAGTCACATAACGTACCAAACATAAGCAAATAAGCCTAGCCATTTCCAAGCTAGTTCATAAAACAAATCATCATCCACTTCTCGTATATATATACTTCATTCCCACAATTTAACACATACTTCTCACGTGATCGATCATAAAACACAAGTCTCTATTCTCGAAAATATAGTACAATATAAGCGTACCTGAATCAGACACATAAGGTAAGCATTTATTTGTTTAACAGACTTTCTCTTCAATCGTTCAGAAACGTACAGAGTTCAGACAGGCCTTATACAATGCCGACGTCCTGGACGTGGTCTTACATGTTATTCAAAGTCGATGCCACTGTCCCGGACAGGGTCTTACACGAAACATAAGTGATGCCAGTGTCCCAAACACGGTCTTATACATTATCTCAAATCAATGCCTTCGTCCCAGACGAGGTCTTACATGATATCGTCTTAACATTTCTCAACCAAATACGATTCTGAATTTCTCAAGCAGGCTCTCAAGGCCGTCCAATACAGTTTATAGTTCAAGTAATATTATCAGACAATTAATATAACACATATTTGTATATTGACTTACCTCGTACGGAGTTAACAGATATGAGTCGACTATTCGACGATTTTGGACTTCCCTCGATCTAAGTCCGTTTTTCTTTGTTCTTGATCTAAATCAATTCAAATTCAACCATTCAATTATTTATTTCATTCAATTTAATCCATAAACACACAATTAGGGAAATTTGCATTTTAGCCCACACATTTACATATTTTGATACTTTGGTCCCTAATTCATAAAAACATCAAATATGCACAATTTCATTTCCAAATGGCCTAGCCGAATCTTCATATCTCTCATATCAGCCCATATAACATATTTGTTTCACAATTTAGTCCTCCCAAAGTCTCATTTTTACAAATTAGTCCATATAGCTTAATTTCACCAAAATTTTATGGTAAAATATATTTATTTACTCCTCTCCATCATAATTCAACTAAATTCTTCACAAAGCTTCAAAAATCAATAATGACACTATTCATCAACTTCAGCAAAAACAAAAATTAAGACATGGGCATGAAAGATTTTGAAGCAACGATTACAAAAACATAGAAATTATCAAAAACCGATCAAAACTCATACCTTAATCACTAATCCAAAGTGTCGAAATTGAGAAAGCATGAACTCTTCTTCTTTCTTCTATTTTCGAAAAAAACAAGGTGGAAATGGCCATGTTTTTGTTTCATTTATTTTAGTATAAAACATATAATATCAAATTTCCAATTTTAACCTCCATTAAACCTTAATAAAAACATATGTAATAAGGTCATTTATGACCACTCATGCTTCAAATGGGTAAATTGCCACATAAGGCCATCACATTAAAAAGCCACATTCAATTGGCACTTTTCACATATGGAATGCTATCTTTACCTTTAATGCAATTAACCCCTTTTTATAATTAAGCACAGAAGCAGTCAAATTAAACCACAGAAATTTATCAGATGCTAATTCATATCGAATAGAAATAGAGAAATAATATCAAAAATATTTTCAAACTCAGATATGTGGTCTCGAAACCACTTGCCGACTAGGGTATAAACCGGGCTGTTATAGGACGAAATGCAATCAACCTAACACAAATTAAATTAAAGCTAAATTGATTAATTAACCATTCCAAAAACATAAATCTTTATAGACTTGTTCATCATAACAAAAACAAAAATTAAAGAGATAGGGAACAAGAATCAAATCTGGTGGTTTTCCGTGGCTTGACTAGTGTGCTCCGTTCTTCCTTCTTTGTTGTCTTCGTCGACCAAAGCTGCTATGAAACTTCAATGTTGCTCCAAAATGGCTGATCAACACCCCTTTTCCAAGAGGAGAAATGGACAAGAGAGCAAGGGAAATTGGAATGGAAAAGAAGAGAGAAAGTGGAGAGAAGAGAGAAAAGATGTGAATGCTTGAGGTGTGTTGAATGATCAGCCAAGGGGGGTTTTTATAACTGAAGATGGCAGCTAAAATTAGCTAAAAATAGCATCCAAATAGCCACCCCTTGGTTGGCCACCCATGTGGCAAGGTTGATGGCTTCAACTTTGCTAAATTTGGCTTGGGGTAAATCTATAAAGCCACATATTTTGGAGGGATTTGTTTGCAAGTTGAAAGAGTCTTCAAGGGCTTTTTTTCAAGCTTAAATAATTAGCTAATAACCTGAATTGGGTTAGCACTTGGACGGTTTTGGGCTGTCATTTTCTTGGCCTGTTCAGTTCACTTGGTTTGGTTCAACTGGACCACTTTTTCATAATTAATTAATAATAATTTATTTAGCCTAAATTAAATTGGGTATAAATTAAAATTAATAATTTTATGAATTAATACATATAATTGGACCGTATTAGGCTGGAAATTAATTCACCTTGATACTTCAAATTGCTTCTCGGTTTTGTGTTTCTAGCAGTGTCTACCGAGCTATTTTTCGCCCTTTGTGCAATTCTATCGAAAATAGTCAAAATTAACAAAAAAATAATTATAAAATTAATTAAAATTCATCATTTTCATAATTTAAGTAAAATTTAATTATTTTATAATAATTAATTATTTTCAACAATAATTTAACTAAATTTGCATGAACTTAAGTTAAAAAGGGTATGAAAAAGTGTGCAAATTTTTGTGTTTCCACACCCTCAAACTTAATTCATTTGCTCGTCTTGGGTAATGCACAAATTTGAAAAGAATTTTTTGAAAACACCTTTGAAAAAACTCCTTCAGAACAACATTCTTCCCAAACTTATAAATTTAATATACTTATGCTCAAAAACAAGAAATTTGATAGTTATGCTACTTAATCTCAACAACTATTACAATAACAAAATTTAGACTAAATGCTTCCTTAACAAAGACATGTTAACCCTTACCAATTTAATTTTTATTCCCTTATTTGAGACTAAGCTGCAATCATTAAGTTTAACTTATGTCTTCATATATTGATCATAGCAATTTCTCTCCATTAATGTAGGTAGCATAGAAACTTGAATCAAATAGGTCTTTATCAAGGTTGTAACGTCGCTAGGCTAGGGGTAGGTAAAAGATAGATAAATTTAGGCTTAAAACCCTAGAATCAGCTTCAATCGAACCTTCAGAATATTGACCTTAAATACACCAATTTTCACATGCTCTTTTGTACATTTCAAGTACATACGCTCTCTTTTTTTTTTAAGATCGAGCACTTACTGCATGTACTACAATTTTTTGAGCATTTGATACTTTTTTTCAACTCCGCCAAACTTATTTTAAAAGAATACTCTAAAAAATACTGAGTCTAGTGCTTGGGACAATTTAAAGATAATTAAGAGAAAAGTGATGGCTAAATATTGCAAAGGTCCAAATAAAATTAGGCCATATAATCTCAAAGTTGGGTTTCAAAGGACAAAAATTTCATCATGTTTGGCTTGAAAGGCGCAAACGATCTAAATAATAGTTGCCTAAATCATTTTCAACGTTCCACGCTTCCTAGGATTTCCCCTTAAGAAATTACTAAATCAATTCTAAAGACTTAAACTTTCATGCATGCTTAACCTTCATAAGGGACTAAGAATTTTATGGTATGATTTGCATGTTTTATTAAAAATACATTTATTTCATTATTAAGCTAACATAACAATTTATTGAAATAATCAAACTTTATTTTCAAATATGTAATCTGGAAACTCAAGCACAAAAATAAATGGGTCATTGTAAATTTTCTTAAGAGCACTTCTCATCGAGTCATCCCTTATTTTTGAGTATCACCAGTAAGCTTGTTGCTGCCATTGCATATGTTGCATTATGTCCATGAACTTTGACAGCTCATCTCGAAGATCTGGGCTAGGCGGTTGAGCTCTAAACATTGAAGTTTCGATATCAGGTTCAAGTTCTGGTTCCATTGGTTCCACCTTATCAAGGACTTTAGCTAATTGCACTAGCTCGATCTTTGCGGGATCTTCTTCCTCTTCTTCGAGATCCTCACTTTCTTTAATTCGTTGTTGTAGAACAGAATCTCCAGCTATTCGGTAGAGGTCCCAATCTGTGATTGTGCCTTGGCTATACCCTGTCTTCTTTACGTTTGCAAGAATTTTAGCTTTCAAGTATAGAATTGTTATCATAAAGGGAAAGTAAGCTGGGCCAGAACGTCTAACGGCACAATTCCATATTTCTCTCAGGATATTTTTTCTATGTCAATGGTCTTCCAAGTTAAAATCGAGTATAATAAGACCATTAGAGATTTTAGTCCTACGCGAACTAGGCATAAGTTTGAAATGGATGAAATAGAACCATACCTTTGTGAGTGGTGTCAAATATTCCATTCGACAACTGTGGATTCATTACTTTGACACAATCCACTTGGAACTTGGAACTTGGAACTTGATTCCGTGAACTGGAACTTTCGTCATCTCGCTTAGGTTAAATTCGCATAGAATTCATGCACTAACTCCTCATCAACGCTAGGTCTCTTCTCACAAAACAACTCCTAATTGAGAGTTTCAGCAACCTGCCGAATACGTGCCATAAAATCAATATAGTTGCTTTCTTTCAATGTGAAGCCTTTCTCTAGATGCATCTGTTGATTTTTGAAAATACTTTCATATCTTACTTTGGCTTCTTCACAATAGAATTTGCTTTGTGATGTGTCAATTTAGGCAGAGGCGCGAGTTCTCTTGTGAGGCATGATTAACTTGAACATAAGATGGAGACAATTGTTTTCTCAAAATTTTAATTAATATAATCTATTCATAATTCAATAAATTGAAAAATTAAATAATTTAATAGAATTAAAATTTAGGAGAAAAATTGGTCATACCACCTTTTTTGTAAAAATTAAGATCTTTTAAGAAAAATAATTATGAAACAAAAGATGGCAAATTAGAAGAGGTTGGAGAGTTTTTGGCTAAGGATAGGTAAATGTGTGTGCAATGGTGGTGTGTCGCTTGATAAACGCTAAATTATACATATTTTTACCTCATGTTTAGCCTATATTTTGGATGAATTATTATCCATTTAGTGAGAATTGGTGCTCTTAATCTTTCTTTTTCATGTCTTACACTCAGGAGAGCATAAAAGTTTTACACTCAAGAGAGCATAGGGAAGAGAAAAGAACCGAAAATAGACTAAAAACCAGAGAAAATGGGCCAAAATGTGAAAACGCACGGCCCAAGAAGTCACCACACGGCCGTGGCACACGGGCATGTTCTAGTCGTGAGGAAGAGGAATTTCACTCGGATTTGGATACTTAGGGGCTAAGAAAGCCATTCTAAACTATATATAAAGACCCTAGGAGGCAACTTGAAAAGTGTGCTTATTTCCCGCTAAGGGAATACTCTTTTCTCTCAGGAAAGAGCGCCATATTTCTGCCAACACAAAGAGTGAAAGTAAGGGATTACTCCAAGGGAAGCTGATTGATTCATCCAAGAAGCCAAAATTCTACATCAAGACAGAGGATCTCCCTAAATTCCTTCAGGGGTTTTCGGGTTCTTTATGTTTTGTTATCTTAATTCTTCTAAGATGTTTTCTTTCTTTATTATGACCTAAACCCCTCAAATACTTGAGGGGGATGAAACCTAAGATGAATCTTGTTATTATTTATTCTTGAGTTATATGATAAATACTTGAGTTGTTCTTAATTATGTGTGCTTAATTCTTGTGTTAATAAGCCTAGGTATTAATTCAAGAAACGGATGTGCTTAAAGCAGAGGAGCAAAAGTCCCTGTGATAAGAGTAGATCTACCATAATTAAGCGGAGTTACATGCAACCCTAGACATAGGGCGACATAAATCTGCCGGATTAGGGTCAAACCTAATATGGGGAACCATAGATCTAATTAATGCAACCTAGGGTGTTAATTAATAAAGGAACTTTAGTTAACAACCTAGGCCTAGTTGCTCTTCACCTCGACGGAGGGTTTAGCATAAATTAGGGATCTCTACGGATCAAGTCAAGTGAATAAATCGTCTAGCTCAAGAACCAATAACAAGTGAAGTCTAGGTGGATTCTCCCTTAAGTATTGCTTATATCAATCAGCTTTTCCCTAAAGTTTTCCCCAATTTACTTTTTGTGCACTTTTAGTTAGTTTTAGAATTAGTTTAAATCAACTCTCTTTATTTTTAAGCTAGATAATAGAAATAAAGTAAGTATTAGTACTTTTAGTTCTCTTGGGTACGATAACTCGGTCTTGCCACTAAACTATACTACTGTTCGATAGGTGCGCTTGCCTTTAACATCGTGATATTAGTTAGTTTTGGTGTGATCAGTTTTATAAATTTTATTACTTAATATTGTGAGTCGTTATCATTGCTCGAGTGTACAAGGCAGCAGCACGCAGTAGAGGATGGATACGAATAGGGTGTGGATCATGGAGCAGGCCTGGCGTGGGTGTGCGTGAAAGCTGTACGTTGGTGCGGGACACGGCCTGGGCAACTAGGGCTAGAGCAGCACAATGTGCTGAGGAACAGCTAGGTGCTGAGTAGGACCAAGCGCACAATGCAACGCACGATAGGGCAGGCATGCGCGAGGTAGGCGTGCGGTGTGCTGCTAACCGATCAGCTGAATGATGCTGTGGCTAAGGGGGTTGGCTAGGGCACTAGGTGGTTTGGTGGGATGAAAGTTTGAATGAAGGAAGATGGAGAAGGTTGGTGGTATTTATAGTGAGGGGAATATGAGTTAAAGTAGAGTTCTTAGCAAAATTTAATAACTAAAAATTCTAAGTTGTAATTCCACTCAAAGTAAATAACAATTAATAATTAATAAAATACATATTAAATCATCAATTACTATTAACTTATTAAGATAAAATATGATAAAGCTAATCCTAATCCTATGCAAAGTTGATAAAAATTAATATATAAATTATAATAGATATAATTATATATTAATGATTACAATTTTATTATTAAATTTTTTATTAAAAACATTTATTCTAGATGCCTTCTGAAAATATTTACAAAAAAGAGGCACCTAATTTTTATTATTTATGAAAGAGCAACCATATTTTAAAAATAGTTCAATTAAGTCTCTAGACTTGAAGAAAATTTAAAATTGAGTTGCAACTTAAAACTTGGATCAAAATTGACCCTTTTATTTAAAAATTAAAAAATTTATTTTGTCATTTAAGGAATAGTTTCTCGGAAATCATGTCAAAATCAAGTCCCAGGAAAGATTGGAGGGGTCACAAACGATCCCGCTTAAGTTCCAATCTCCTAGACCATTTATTTAAACAAACTAATCCCGAAAATATACCCTAAATAATTTATTAAAAAGGAAAACAAGAAAATTTAAACATCTGATAAAATGATTAAGATTTGATCCCGTTCAATTTTATCTCCCCAGTAATGTTTCAGACGCTGAGCATTAACTTGAAAATTACCTCCCTTACCTTGGAGTTCAACAACTCCGTATGGGTAGATGCGATGAATCGTAAATGGACCAGACCAACGTGATTTTAACTTACTTGGAAAAAACTTTAATCTGGAAGTAAATAACAAGACTTGTTGACCTGCTTCAAATTCTCTAACTCGAATGTGCTTGTCATGCCATTTCTTAAGTCTTCTTGAGTAATTTGGCATTTTCGTACGAGAACATTCAAAATTCCTCTAGCTCATTGAGTTGGAGCATTAGTTTCTCTTTAGCAAGCTTAAGATCCAAGTTGAGTTGTCGAAGAGTCCAGTAAGCTTTATGCTCTAACTCCAAAGGTAGATGACAGGCTTTCCCAAAGACCAACCTATAGGGTGACATCCCTAAATGTGTCTTGTATGCTGTCCTGTAAGCCCATAAAGCATCATCTAGTCTTTTGGACCAATCTCGTCGGTTCGGGCAAACTACCTTCTCAAGTATGCCTTTGATCTCCTTATTTGCCAGTTTAGCTTGCCCATTCGTCCGCAGATGGTAAGATGTGGCGACCTTGTGCTTCACTCCATGTTTGTCGAGTAACCATTTTAACCACTTAAATGGGACCCTTCATCACTGATGATGGCTCTTGGGCTTCCAAACCTTGTGAGCACATGTTTCTGCAAAAACTTCATCGCAACCTTAGCATCATTTGTCAGATTTGCTTTAGCCTCAATCCACTTAGACACATAGTCTATTGCTACCAAGATGTACTTGTGACCAAAAGACGAAGGGAAAGGACCAAAAAAGTCAATACCCCAAACATCAAAAAATTCTACCTCAATGATGTTTGTTCGAGGCATCTTATTTTCATTTGTAACATTTCTGACCCTTTGACATCAATCACAACTCTTTATGTAAGCATATGCGTCTTTGAATAGTGTTGGCCAAAAGAATCCGGCTTGCAGTACCTTAGCTGCAGTATGAGTACCTTTGAAATGTCCCTCAATTGTACTTCATCTTCTGCAACACATCTCTTGATCATTTGATTTGTGCACTTTTAAAACAAATATAGTTCTTCCCAGAAATAATACTTCACATTGTGAAGAAACTTTTTCTTTTGATGATACGTTTTATCCAAACTACAAGCTAAATAGTTCGAAATATCAGCAAACTAAGGGGTATTATGGACATGATTTACCTTCAGTATGTGTTCATTTGGAAATGTCTCTTGAATTTGTATAAAAGGAGAATTCCTTTCTTGTAGCTCCAATCTGGACAACTGATCTACTACTTTATTTTCTACTCCCTTGCAATCTTGAATTTCTAGATTGAATTCTTGAAGTAGAAGTGCCCATCAGATTAGTCTCAGCTTAGCGTCTTTCTTGGCAAGTAAATACTTAATTGTCGAGTGGCCCGTATAAACAGTCACTTTGATACCTACAAGGTGAGATCGAAACTTGTCAAAAGCAAAAATAGTAGCAAGTAACTCTTTTTCTGTTATCGTTTAATTCAATTGAGCCCCTGTTAGAGTTTGACTTGCATAGTAGATGGGATGAAAAACTTTGTTCTTTCGCTGGCCCATAACAGCTCCGATCGTGAAGTCACTTGCGTCACGCATCAATTCAAATGGCAAATCCCAATCTGGTGTGACGATTATGGGTACCGTAACTAACTGACTCTTCAAATCGTTGAAAGCTCTTAAACACTCCTCATCAAATTTGAATGTCGTGTCCTTCTCTAATAAATTACATAAGGGTTTAGAAATTTTGGAGAAGTCTTTCATAAATCTTTGTTAGAAACCGGTGTGGCCCAAAAAGCTCCTAACACCCTTTACAGATGTTGGAGGTGGGAGTTTCTCAATAACATCTACCTTTTCTTTATCTACCTTGATTCCATGTCTCATTATCCGATGGCCTAGAACAATACCTTCTCGTACCATGAAATGGCACTTTTCCCAGTTAAGTACAAGGTTTGTTTCTTCGCATCGCCTTAGTACCTTGGCTAGATTGGCTAAGCAATCATCATATGTACCTTCAAATACTGAAAAATCATCCATAAAAACTTCTAAATATTTTTCATCCATGTCAGTAAAAATAGACATCATACATCTTTGAAATGTAGCAAGTGCATTACATAAACCAAATGGCATGCGTCTGAATGCAACTGTACCATACAGGCAAGTGAATGTTGTCTTGTGTTGATCTTCTGGTGCTACTGTAATCTGATTATACCCCGAGTATCCATCGAGAAAATAGTAATAGTCTTGCCCTACGAGTCTATCCAGCATCTAGTCCAAGAACAGCAAAGGAAAGTGATCCTTCCTAGTTGCCTTGTTCAGCTTTTGGTAATCGATACAAATTCCCCATCCCGTAGCCGTTCTAGTCAGTATCAACTCGTTATTCTCATTTTCAATAACCGTAATACCTCTTTTCTTTGGCACGCACTAGACTAGACTTACCCGTTAACTGTTTAAGATGGGGTAAATTATACCCGCATCTAACCACTTGATGATTTCTTTCTTTACCACATCCTTCATAATAGGGTTCAGTCTTCATTGTCCATCAATCATCCCTTTATCGCTGTCTTCTAGTATAATCTTGTGCATGCATACAAATGGACTAATACCACGAATATTGACTATGGTCCATCTGATAGCCTTCTTGAATTGTTTCAATACAAGGATAAGTTTCTCTTCTTGCTCACTAGTTAATTCTGCTGAAACAATCATAGGTAGAGTAGAACTGTTACCTAAATAAACATATTTTAGATGTGAAGGTAGTACCTTGAGTTCTAATTTAGGTGGCTCCTCGATCGACACTTTTGGTTGGGCATAATCCCTATTCTCTAACTCCAAAGATTCAAAATGGGATTGCGGACTAAATCCCCTTTGATTAGCTTCTAACAAAGCAAAGTATTCATCATCCTCTTCATCATTTAGAGGGTCTGATGTCAAAATTTGTTCCAATGGATCCTCAACATAGTTGAGTTCCTTCTCCACGATTAAATCCTCTAAACTGGACACTGTAGAACAATCATCAATTGTGCTAGGAAATAGCATAGACTTAAAAACGTTAAATGTTACCTGATCATCCTGAACACGCATAGTGAGCTTGCCCTTCTGCACATCAATAAGGGTCCTTCCAGTGGCTAAGAATGGCCTTCCTAAGATAATTGGCACCTCTTTATCTGCTTCAAAGTCTAGAATAACAAAATCAACAGGAAAAATAAATTTGTCTACACGTACCAATACGTCCTCGATTTTTCCTTTTGGATGTACTAAGGATCGATCTGCTAATTGAAGTGTAACTGTAGTAGGTCTAACTTTACCTATCCCCAACTTCCTAAATATTGACATAGGCATCAAGTTGATACGTGCACCCAAGTCACATAATGCCTTACCACAATATGTTGCTCTAATGTTGCAAGGTATGGTAAAACATCCAGGATCCTTCAACTTTGAGGGTAGTTTGTCTTGAAGATATGAACTGCATTTCTTCGTCAAGCCTACCATCTCAAATTCTCCAAGTCTTTGCTTTTTAGATAGGATATCTTTCATGAATTTGATGTAGTTCAGCATTTGCTCTAGTGCTTCAACCAACAGGATGTTGATATGAAGTTGCTTGAGTACGTCTAGGAACTTCTTGAATTGAATTTCCTGCTTCTGCTTCTGAAGTCTTTGAGGGTAGGGTGGTGGAGGTTTCTTTACTGGAATTGGTTGATTCATCTTCTGTGGCAATTCTGCATCTAACGGAGTTGTTAGATGATCAGAATTAGCTGGTTCTGAAGTTTCCTTATCAAATTTTACAGATTCTGGTTTTGGTGAAACTGGAATTTCAACATTCGGTTGATCTTCCTCTGAGTCTTAAGCATCAGCTGGCTCCTTTTCAACTTCGATAGTGTTGGGCTCTACTGTCTTTTCGCTCCTCAATGTCAACTCTTTACAATGCTCTTCCCTGGATTCCTCGGATTTTCTATATCACTAGGTAAAGCACATTGTGGTTGGTTCCTGAGTTCAGTAGCAAGCTGGCCCATTTGGTTTTCTAGATTTTTCAATGTAATTACTTGGCTTTGAATTAAGACATCATCCTTCACCATGTATGCCTTCAACAAATTTTCTAAGCCATTGGATGGTTTAGCCTGGGTTGGTTTCTGAACTTGTTGGGAGAAACTAAGTGGCTGGGTTGGTCTAGGTTGGGCGTAAATATTACTGGTCCTGGCCCTTTAGTTACTCTAAGAGAGATTCAGGTGGTTTCGCCATGATGGGTTATAGAAATTGGATTGCAGTCCTTGTCTTTCTCAATTTTAGTTCTGGCGACCCATGTAATATACGGATTCTGGGTTCGATGGACATTCTTCAAACAAATGCCCTTCCCCACAATAGACACAGGCTATATTTTCAAATTGATTCGGTGGCTGTACTGCAAAACTATTAGACCCATTAGTGGTAAGTTTTTAACATTGAGGATATTGAGGATACTTGAGATGTGAGTGAAGTAAGAGCGTCTACTTCATGTATTCCAGCAACTCGCCTTCCTGACAATACTCAATTAGTTGGCCATTGATAATTGTTGCTAGCAATCCGCTCAATGATTTCATAAGCCTCATTATAAGACTTAGAAAGGAAAGCACCATTAGCAAAAGCGTCAACTATCATCCTCATGTGAACATTGAGACCATTATAAAACGTCTCAAGCTGGATGCAATGTGGGATTCCATGATGAGGGCACTTTCGTAATAACTCTTTGTACCTTTCCCATGCCTCATACAAGGACTCATAATCCATTTTGCTAACTCTTGCCATATGGAAATTGTGTGACAGCCCTAATTCGGCCCTAATCGAAAAAATGGTTTCAGAACTATTAGACCGAGTCAGAAAATTTTGAAATTTATTATTATCCATATCCTTATTTTGTGTTTGATAGTATGTGAAAATTTGGTGCTTAAATTTTGTATTTTGGATGTTAAATAATGGATAGGACTCAGGTGATAAAAATTGAAAATGCTATAGGTAAAATTTGAGTGATCGAATACTTCATGGCTTCCAAATACTTGGGCTTGCATGTTAAATTTCCCATATTTCTTTTAGTGGCCGGCCATGCAAGCTTTTAAAGGATTATTTTAGCATTTTCTCACATTAAGAAATTTTTGATTGGTGGTTAACATATTATTATCATTAATAATAAAAGAAAAGGGTGAAAAGAACAAGGCAAAAATTCATTTCCTTCCTTGTTCTTCATTTTGCCGAAAGTGAGAGGGGGAAAGAACTAAGCATTTGGCCATCCTTTTTTAGCTTGATTAAGGTAAGAATTCATGTTGGTTTGCTTTGATTTTTGTAAATTCAAGTTGATAGTTAGGCTTATGGCATAGCCCATGTGTTGATTCTTGAATTGGTTGTGAATGCCACTTTCGGCCATGGATGAATTATATGGAACCTTGAAACTTTTGAATTTTAGTGATGTATATAGTACTAGGGAGCTCTTGAGAGATGTTTTGAGGTTAAAAATTTCAAGAATTCATGAAAGTATGCCTAATTATACAAATTTTGCTTTGAATGGTTTTTAAATCAAAAAGAGGTATTCGGCCATGGAGGTTGAGTAGCTTTGTGAATGTTATGATGCTTAAGGTGTAATATTCATTGTTTAAATAATAAGAAGAACAAATTGATGTTGAGATTGTAAGCTAGCAATTTTTTTTTTATTTTGAATAAGTATATATGATAGCCAAATGGAATTTTGAATGTTAAGTTAATAAACCTTCGGTCTTGGTATATATATATATATGTACGTATTCATGTACTTGTTAAAATGTATTAGTTGGATGGTATTTTTAGAAAATAACGGCATAAAAAGGTAGAATGGTTAAATGAATAGAGGTGAACGTGGAAGTGAAGTACATTCAGCCATTGAGGTGATGGTGCAAATTGTGCTTAAATTTAGTAATTATATATGTGTGTATCTTGTAAAGTATGGCATTGAATTTTGTAACAATGTTATTATAGGTATTTTGGTTATGGCCGAATGGGATTTAGAAATCTATTAAGGGGAGAGGTGCTTTTGATAAGCGCATTTACCTTGTGACCAAATAAGGTATTTGTGCAATTTTTGAAGGGACACATTCGGTTATGTGGATTAGTAATTATGCTTGTGAACTAGATATAAATACATGCCTAATATATGTGTGAGTGCCGAATGGTTTCATTTGTGATATGGTATATTTAGCTAGTCAAAATTTAGTTGTGATGTAAGATGAATATTCATTGGACCGAATGTGTATGTATGCATCTGTGTGTGTATATGTGTGTGGTAAAGAGATTATATTTGTATCCCTTGCCTTGGTCAAGTGAAGAGGATGAGTCACTAATGAAATCCAAATTTTGTTGTATCAAATTTAAGCTCAAGAGCATAGAGAGATAGCATCAGATAAGGGAAAGGCTAAGGTGATGGAATAACCGACTCGTAAATACTTAAAAAGACACGAGGTAAGTTCTAAGTACTAAAATCCTATCATGTGAGCTAAATTAACAAGCTGTACATGTTGAGTTACTCATGAGGATGATTCGTTTAGACAAATGGCCTATGACCGGTGTAATGAGAAAGAGGAATAGTAATATAGCCGAAAGTCCTTTAGACCTATGAAGCCTTTAGAAAATAAATTTAAATGCCTATTGACCGAATATTAATGAAAGTGCCATGCTATGTGTTAATGTGTGAATTGAATGAATGAATGATAATTTGTGACTAACTTTGTGATAAGTTTTTGTGGTGAATTCAAATATACGTGTATCTGTGCTATGATCCGGGTGAAATCCCGAAGGGCATACGTGCCAGAGTTTAATCCGGGCCAAGTCCCGAAGAGCCTCAGGGCGAGCGTTAAAATCCAGGCCAAGTCCCGAAGAGCCTCAGGGCTAGCGTTAAAATCCGGGCCAAGTCCCAAAGAGCCTCAGGGCTAGCGTTAAAAGCCGGGCCAAATCCCCAAGAGCCTTAGGGCTAGAGTTAAATTTCGGTCTTAACAATTTCAACTAATGAGCCTACTACTATAAGCTTGCCAGGTACGTACTATACACAAAATGTGAATTAGCCTCAGTTGAATTATGCTTACCTATGAGTAATACCGATTCTGACTATGGTTTAGAGATGTATAACAGGTTGTGGCTTATTTACTATGCGTGAACTTCGATTTATGTGAGAACGGATTAAGTCGATGTTTAGCATGTATGTATAATGGTGTGAAACCCAGTCTTGTTTACATTCAGCTGAAGGGTGAATTAATAAGCATTAGAATTTACTTAACTCTAATCATTTGATTGAATTTTATTACTTAAGCTTGCTAAGCATATAAATGCTTACTCTGTTGCTCTTAACCTTCTGTTTTATAGATCTTATTCGTTAGCTATGGTCTCGGGAATCTTACTTTCGAAGTCATCTCTACTATCAAATCCCTGTTCGGTATTTAATTAGCTAAACTTTTGTAAATGGCATGTATATGATGCATTTTATGGTTGTTAATTAAGAAACTTTTATTTTGATGTTGTAATTAAGCATAGCCATGAGAAAATGGCTTTTCAAGATGCTTTACGTCTACATGTGGTCTTTAAGATAATGATATGTATTTTGAGTTATATGCATTGCTTGAATGGGAACGTGAAAATCTAAATGATGAAACTTTAGAGTTCGATGTTATCATTCGGTATGTTTATTTATATATATATATGACTGGATTGGATGTTTATTCGAAAGCAGCTTGATGTGAATTTGTAACATGAACCTAAAGGCATGAATAGATTCGGTTTAAGTTATTGAATTGCATGAATAGCTTTTATCCATGAAGTTAGGTGTTTTACAATGGATGATGCATATTTGGTTTTGATCTTATTCGTATAACCTAGATATGAAATCTGATATACTTTAAACTACTATTCATAAGTGTTTATATCATGCTTGAACGAATGATGCCTTGTTAGCTTGTGTGAATGTCGGGTAATGCCTCTTGACCTCTAATGACGTGTACGGGTCTTGGGGTGTTACAAATTAAATTTGATGGCATTGAGTTCAACCAGGCTCGAGTTCTGTCCCTTAGCGAATATGGGAATAGCTTCAGTCATAATGCATCTTCGGGTACTCTAGCTAGCTTGAAAGAGTTGCTCACCTCCATAAACAGTCTTAAGTGAAGATGAGGATCTTTGGTAGGCATTCCACTGAATTGGCCCATTGTCTGAAGCATCTGGAACATGACTGGCTTCAGCTCAAACTATTGTGCCTCAATTTCGAGTCTCCTAATACCCAGATTAAGATCATGAAACACTGGCACGACATATTGTCTTAAGGCTTTATCCCTATCATTAGCGATAAGGATAGGATTTTGAGTAGGGTTTTCTCCATTTCCTTGATTCAAATTTTCAAAATTCATCTCTTCAGTCCTTCTCTAATTTGCTTGTCTTCTTCGCTTGTCGAAAAGTTCTTTCTATCCAAGGATCTACAGGGAGAAAATCGATATATTGGTCAATACTCATAAACACCCGAAATAATCACAGAAAAATTAAGTGAGTTAAAATTGAACAGAAAAATAAACCAAAATGCAAAAACAAATTCATAAGTAATGACTTTTAAAATAGTTCCCGGGCAACAGCGCCAAAAACTTGGAACGACGAAAATGTGCAAGTGTACACAATCGCAACAAGTAATAAAGTGACAAGTAAATGTCGAGTTATCGTATACAAGGACTGTGAAAAGGATTATTTATGAATGCAATTTACAACACTTTGGTGAAGAAAAATATTTTGGTTTAAAGAGGGTGATTAAAAACTAAGATTTTAAACTAAGTAAAAATATATAAATAGAAAATAAAAGTTCTAAGGCATGATTTCAAAATACAATTTAATCAAGATGACATAATTGTGTTGATTAATTACAGTTCTTAACTTAGAATTATTAAACTCATGTTTATGTTGTTGCAAATAAATTCACGGCATCTCGGTAATTTGCTAACTTATGAACATACTCACCTATAGAAATCCATTCATCTCTTGTACATATCCCTATCAATTCAATTGATTAAACGGATTTTAATAAGCAAACATGTTATTGCGCATACATACTTATTAAATTGAAATAATCTCTTGCATATTCCTATACCAGTTCAAACGATTAATTAAATCTAATAAGCACATAAAGGACTATGTGAGGTAACAAGGTATCCTTACCTTGAAACAGTTTAATCACAATAATCTTGCAAGTTATGCAAGGCAAATGTATCGCCAGATACAATGCTAATTTAACCTTTAGCTACCTTAGAAGAATAAATATGCACTGATTAAGTACTGTGTCCATTAATTGCAATTTCAATCCGTTTAAATAACTAATTCATTAGATACCTAACAATTGTAATGCAAAAATAACTCAGTCATGATTTTACTTAATCAAGCATCTTACCAAGGCCTGTAACAACATAAACACAATTTTAATAATTTAAAAGGACGAAATGCTATCAACCTAACATGAATTAAATTTAAGCAAAATTGATTAAATTAACCATTCCAACAACATAAATATTCATAGACATGTTCATCATAACAACAACAAAAATTAAAGAGATAGGGAACAAGAATCAAATCTGGTGGTTTTCCGTGGCTTGACTAGTATGCTCCATTCTTCCTTCTTTGTTGTCTTCGTCGACCCAAGCTGCTATGAACAATTCAATGTTGCTCAAAAATGGTTGATGAACACCCCTTTTCCAAGAGGAGAAATTAGCAAGAGAGCAAGGGAAATTAGAATGGAAAAGAAGAGAGAAAGTGGAGAGAAGAGAGAAAATATATGAATGCTTGAGGTGTTTTGAATGATCAGCCAAGGAGGGTTTTTATAGCTGAAGGTGGCAGCTAAAATTAGCTAAAAATAGTAGCCAAAGAGCAACCCCTTGGTCAGCCACCCATGTGGCAAGGTTGATGGCTTCAACTTTGCTAAATTTTGCTTGAGGCAAATCTATAAAGCCACATATTTTGGAGGGATTTGTTTGCAACTTAAAAAAGTCTTCAAGGGATTTTTTGCAAGCTTAAATAATCAGCTAATAAGCTGAATTGGGTCAGCACTTAGACGGTTTTGGTGTAACAGCCTGAATTAGGGCCTAAATGGAACAGTGGTTTTGAAAACCACAAATCTGAAGTAGAAAATTTTATTTCAATTAAGTTTTAAAGTTTATAGGGTGATAGAATTATCGTATGAAATTTTTGTTAAGAAATTTTATCAATTGGGTGTCTAATTTGGCAATTAGGATTAAATTGTCAAATGTGAAAAATGTGTGTTCTAATTCGTAAAGGTACTTGATTGCAATGGGTTTTTAAAGTGGGGTTCCTTATTTAGTAATTAGACCATTATATTTAAGTTTGGACAAAAAGGGGCATGAATAGGATGAATTGGAAAGAAAAGCCTTTAAGGGCATTTTGGTCATTTAGTAATTAAAAGAATTAAAAAGGGAAAATGAAACAAAAAGTTGCTCATCTTCTTCAAGTTAGGCCGCATATGAAGGGACTCCATGGCTAGGGTTTTGTTCAAGCTTTCCAAGCTTCATAATCGAGGAAAACGAGATTTGGGCCTAGAACGAGGAAAAAAGGGGTATTGGATGGTTAGTTCATTTTCACCACTTTTGGTGTTAAGGCAAGTTTGTATATAAATAATTCATTATTTTCATTTATGTTGTAACATTTTAATGCATATTATGAAATGTAATTGTATGATATTATGATTAGAGAGATGTGGGAAAGTGAAATTCCTGATTGAACCTTCGAAAAACGAAAGATACGGATATTGTGTAGCTAAGTCACATGTGTGTTTTCGAGGGTAAGACACCATGTGTACAAGAGACCTACGAGATGCTATGTTGTAGCTAGGTCACATGTGTTATACTGGGTGTATACCATGTGTACACGAGAGCTACAGGTTTCAAATAGCTAGGTCGCATGTATGTTACTGAAGGTACATCATGTAGACACGAGAGCTATGTTATATGTAGCTACGTTGCATGTGTGGTTCCGAGTGTTGGACACCATGTAGACACGAGAGCTACGGGATTTGATGGCTAGGTCACATGGGTGATATCGAGAGTTTACCATGTGTACACGAGAGTCGGATTATGTGTTGGTGGAGCTATATGCTGAAACCACCGAGTATCAGATATTATTCTGAAGGGTTCAACGGGAAAAGCTTACTAAAGGAGGTTTGTGTGGTGATGTGGTGTAAGTGCAGGTGTATACATATGAGCAATGTGATCGAAATGTGATTGAACTTGTGGTAAGGTTGATATGGTGTAAGTGCTAACATGAATATTTGGAAATATTGATGATGATTATCTATTGGAATGGCTAATATTGAGCATGATTGGTGTTATGTGTTCATAAGTGAAAATAATATGAGGAAAACATGGAAGAGTAAAATTTTCAATGAAATAGTTTGAAACAACAGCAGTTATGTGATTTTGAAAAATCACCAAAAATGGTGGAAATTGAGTTATATGTAGAATTAGATATGAAATTAAATCTTATTAAGTCTATTTTCACATAAAATAAACGGTGTGAGCAAATGAATTATATATTATGAGATATTTAAATCATAGTGAGACAGGGTCAGAATGGTTTCAGAAATCCCCTATTCCAACTATGGAAAATCATTAAAAATTGTAAAAAAATAATCGTAGGATATTGTTTATATTCTTGAATTCATTAACGAGTCTACTTTCAAAAGAAACAAACGAGAACATATTTTGAATTTTGTATGATGAGATAATTAAATTTTAGTGAAGAGTGGTCAGGACTGTCGGGTAGCAAAATAGTGGAGACTTTAATGAATAAACTGTACTAATTGGCCAAAGAAAAATTTTTTGGAAATTTATGGTAAGAAGAAACATGAGTCTAGTTTTAGTGAAAATTGGTGGATCTAAATTTGGAGCTCTGTAGCTTTAGATAAAATAATTTAGTGAATGTGGCGTGAGTAAACAACTTAGAGTGAACATGAGAAAAAGTGAAAACTATGTGAATTATGATCATTTTGTTTCGAGGACATATTGGGAGGTTTTATTGAAGCATGTTAATAAATTGTTTGCTCTTTAAATACTTACTTACTAAGCTATAATGCTTACTCCCTTCCTTTCCTTTTTCTTATAATGTTTCAGATGCTAGCTCGAGTCGGAGGTCGTCGGAGGTCGTCGGAGGTCGTCGGAGGCTCAATCACACTATTAAGCTAAGATCAGTATTAAAAGATTTCCAAGTATTTATATGTTTATGGCATGTATAGGGACTTTAAAATAGGTGTATATGTTATTGAGTTGACCTAGAATGTTGGTCTACGTTAATGGAAATTTTATTGTTGTATAAGGTCATTTGATTTGACTAATAATAGCTATGTTATAAGTCATAATGATGCAATACATGAATGAGTATGTTTTCATGTGGGTGAATGAATTTGTATATGATATGGACTTGATAAATGTGTCATGTGAATGGTCATGCAAGTGTATGTTGGGTGGCTTAGAGTAAGGGTGGTAATGTCAGTTGTAGGTGGTTAATGGCAATGTAAGGGTGATGTGGTACATTAAATTTATGTCATTTGAGAAATGAATTTATGCCTCAATAGTGGCTACTTGGAGGCCTAAATATGTCATGTTCTGTACTGATGAAATTGGCCTAAATGTATAATTGATTTTGGATGGCAGAAAGGCTTGGTAAATAGCCTCAATTGCATCCACACAGCCTAGGACACGAGCGTGTGCCTTGGCCATGTGACCTTGAATGTATGCTGACATCATAAACAGAGAGTTACATGGGCGGAGGACACGGGCGTGCCCTGAGCCACACGGGCGTGTGTCATCACACGGCCGGCCCACACGGACGTGTATCCCTCCAAAACAAGAAAATTTCTTAAGTGTCTCAATAGTATTAAAGAGTTAACGGTTTAGTCCCGAATGGTTTCCAAGGTATGTTTTGGGCCTCGTAAGCCCATTTTAGGGACTTAATGATGTAGTTTGACAAGTTTTAAATTGGAGTGAAGTTTTATGGCTCGATAATGTATGATTGGTTGTGTTATCATCTGGTAATGCCTCATACTCGATTCTGGTGATGAACCCAAGTAAGGGGTGTTACATTTGGGCTGTCCCTTTCTTGGCTAGTTCGGTTCACTCGGTTCAATTCAACTAGACCACTTTTTCATAATTAATTAATAATAATTTATTTAGCCCAAATTAAATTGGGTATAAATTAAAATTAATTATATTATGAATTAATACACATAATTGGATCGTCTTAGGCTGGAAATTAATTCGCCTTGATACTTCAAATAGCTTCTCAGTTTTGTGCTTCTAGTAGTGTCTGCCGAGCTATTTTCGCCCTTTGTGCAATTCTGTCGAAAATAGTCAAAATTAACAAAAAATAAATTATAAAATTAATTAAAATTTAGCATGTTCCTAATTTAAGTACAATTTAATTATTTTATAATAAGTAATTATTTTTCAACAAGAATTTAACTGAACTTGCATGAACTTAAGTTAAAAAGGGTATGAAAAAGTGTGTAAATTTTCGTGTTTCCAATGGCATATTTGGCTGAATCTCAACAATAACAGGTGAAATCACATGTGAAGGGTCAGATTAATACCACCGTAACATCAAGATATGAAACACATCATGAATTTTCTCTAATTCAAATGGCAAGGCTAAACGGTAAACTACTGACCTAATTCTCTCGATAATCCCATACGGCCCGATGAATCGTGGACTAAGCTTCCCTTTTCGGCCACAATGAAGAACTTTTCTCTAAGGTGATACCTTTAAGGACACTCTGTCGCTAATCTGAAATTCAATATCTTTTTTTGTAACACCCCTTACTCGTATCCTATGCCGAAATAAGGTACAAGGCATTACCTAACTTAATATCATGCATACAAACATTTTCGGGTCATGAAATTTCGTTCAAATTTAAAATTTTCAAACTTTATCTTAAAGTCCTTAATATGGGCCTACGAGGTCCAAAACATACTTTAGAAATGGTTCAGTACTAAACCAGGCACGTTAGAAAACTTTTAAAAATTTCACAGAAAATAGGGGCACACGCCTGTATGGCAAGGGACACGCTCGTGTGGGCAGGCCGTGTGGTCACACACGCCCGGGTCCCTAGCTTGTATGGATTTGTTTTCATTTCAAACCTACAGGGGTTTTCACACAGCGTAGCACACGCTCGTGTCTCAGCTCGTGTGTGAAAACCTTGATATTCTGTTTCTGACATCATCAATCATTTAGGGGCACACGGCTAAGGCACATGCCTGTTGCTAAGTCGTGTGGTGAATTTAATTTCACATTTAAGATGCAAACTTCACATGGCTTGGGTACATGCCCATGTGCTGTGGCCGTGCCTTCCACACGGTTGAGGCACACGCCGTGTCTCATTCTGTGTCGTTACTACTGGGCATTTTGTTTTGCCAAATAAGGGTGCAGGGGACACACAGCCGGACTACACACACATGGGGCAGACCGTGTGTCACACATGGCCTAGACACACGCCCGTGTGTCTACCCGTGTGGACAATAATAAGGCTATTTACCAAGCCTTTTTGCCACCCTTACTTGCACCAACCTAAACAACACCAATCCACACATAAACACATGACCAAAATCTGCCACAATCAAGACATCCACACATCAAGGCCATTACACTCCATTCACATGTAAATCTTATCACATACTTTATTAAGCAAATCATGCAACTTACTCATTCATGCATTAACACAACATAAACTTAACCATGCAAATTGCACATTCATGAAAAACATCATCATTTACACATATATCAATAACAAGTATTAGCCATCACCCAAAGCCTTATACAAAATGAATCAATCTTCAAGACACGCTAACATATTTGGCCAAAACAATATGGCACTTGAAAAAAGACAGTCCCTATACATGCCATACTCAAAATGATAAATCTAACTATACCAAATGTTCAAATTGATAGTGTGATCGAGCCTCCGACGTCCTTTGATCCCCGCGCTAGCTTGGCAATACTATAAGAAAATGGAAAGGAAAGGGAGTAAGCATAAAGCTTAGTAAGTTTACACGTAAATAGTTAATAACTTCAACCATGCATTATCATACGCATAATCTATAATAAACTTACACAAAATTCTCATATGATCATAGGCATAACTTACTTATTTTCATCCTTACTGCTCGTATAACATAAACCGAGTCATTTCTCATGAGTGTCATGTAGGTACCTGTACCACTTACAACATAATCATAACTTTTCTCATTTTGATATAATCTTTAAATTACCCGTTAAACCATTTGGAATACTAAATGATACCCAATAAGCCTCACACAAAGGGTAAGATGCCAAAGCCATATCCCGAATATGGTCTTATAGGGGGTCATACATCGATGCTGATAGCCCAGCTATGGTCTTACACAATATCTCATACAGATGCCATTTCCCAGACATGGTCTTACACTGGCTCACATATCGATGTCGATGCCATGTCCTAGACATGGTCTTACACCGGCTCACATAATAATATAGACGCCATGTCCTAGACATGGCCTTACACTAGCTCACATAACAATGCCGATGCCATGTCCCAAACATGGTCTTACACTAGCTCATATAACAATGCCGACGCCATGTCCCAAACATGGTCTTACACTGGTTCACATATACCCCGATGTCATGACCTCGGTATCCTAACTATCCCAAAGGTTCAACCGGGAATTTTACCACATTAAATCTCATCAAACATATACGTAATAATAATTAACACTTCATGCAAAGTAAATCATTAATTGTATAATAACATTAAGTTACATCATTTACATGTGAAGTTACCTTGGTATACAAAATATGGGCGACTAGTCCAAATTTAGTTCGAAAGCTTGGTTTTCCCCCGGACTAGGTCCGGATTTCATTTTTCTTGATCTATAATGACAAAATTTACTTATTTAATCACCACATTAATCAAGAACATTTCAAAATTCCTACTTTGGCAAAATTATAGTTTTACCCTTAGACTTTCACATAATTATGATTTTGCCCCTAGGCTCGTAAAACGATTTTCTTCAAATTTCTTCATTAATCAAGCCTAGCCAAATCTATTTTAAGCCTATAGCCACTCACAATTTCAATTATTTCACACATTTACCACCTATTTTAAAACTTTTACAAAATGGCATTTTTAGGTATTTTCATGAAAATTACTTTACAAAAATTGTTTATTTAACAACCATGATTCATTTTCTTTCATAAACATTTAGCAAACAACATGAATACTTTCATGGCAAAACCCTATACTTTCAACCATTTTACAAAATAGTCCCCCCATCAGCTATATTAAGCTACAAGGTCACAAAAATACAAAAATCATTAAGACTAAAAATTTCAAGCTCCCATGGCCCTTTTTCTTGAGTGAAAATCGGTGGAGAAGGAGAGAGTGAAAAGATGATAGCTTTTTCTCTTTATTTTATTTTATTTCTAGACAATTTAGTCACCAAATTCCACCTAATCCTTTGACATTTCATGATTTTGTTTCCATGTCCAGCCACCACATTTTTATTTGTCTATTTACTCAATAAGGACCCCTAATTTAATGTTTCATAGCTAATTAACACCTTTAGCTAATAAAACCAAAACTTTCGCCCTTTTTTTGACGATTAGAAGCAGCTTTTAGATAATCACGAATTATTTTGACTTTTTCTTCGATTTCTTGAATTCAATCAACACCAAAAAGCTTTTTCTCACTCAAGTTAGTCCAATATAATGGAGTCCTACATTTCTGACCATACAAAGATTTATATAGCACCATTTTAATACTCACATGATAACTATTATTATAGACAAACTCAACCAACAGAAGAAATTTCTCCTAGCTACCCTCAAAATCTAAAATACAACGCGGAGCATATATTCAAGTACCTGTATCACTCACTCAGACTAACCATCGGTCTGTGGATGGAATGTTGTACTGAAATGCAGTTGAGTACCCAAAGCTTGTGTAATTTACTCCAAAATCGAGAAGTAAACTGTGGGTCTCTATCGGAGATAACAAACACTAGCACACCATGCAGTCCAACAATATCAGAAACATATAGTTCTGCCAACTTCTGAAGTGAATAATCCATACGTACTAGAATGAAATGTGTAGATTTAGTCAAATGGCCAACAATAACCCAAATTGCATCTTTCTTCCATGGAGAAAAAGGTAACCCTGATACAAAATCCATCGTAACCAGTTCCCATTTCCACTTTGGAATCATAATAGGCTGTAATAATCCAAAAGGTACCTGATGCTCAATTTTGACTTGCTGAAAAATTAAACATTTCGATACAAACTTTGAAATTTCTCATTTCATACCTAGCCACCAGTAGATTTTTTTCAAATCACCATACATTTTGTTACTACTAGGGTGTATTTGATTTTGGGTCTAGTCAAAATAGTGGTTTCGGGACCACAAATCCAATGAAGAAAATTTTATTTTTATTATATTTTTATGGTCTACAATTTCACGGAATTATTTTGCGAGAACCTCATTCGAAAATTTTGACGTTTGGGCATTCAATTTAGTCAAAAGGACTAAGTTGTGAAAAGTGCAAAACATGAGTTCTAGAAGCTAGGGGTGTCAAATTACTATGAAATTTTAAATTGGAGGTCCTTAAATGGTAATTAGACCATTGGTTAGTTTGTTGGACAAGAATGGACATGAAATAGGTGAAATAGAATATTTTTAAGTTAGGGGCATGTTGGTTATTTAGTGATAAATGATTAAATAAACAAAATAAAAGCCAAATTTTACTCATCTTCAACCCCTTGGCTGAATTTTTGAAGACCACCATGGCTAGGGTTTGGTTCAAGCTTTCCAAGCTCCATAGTAAGTCCGTTCTAGCCCCATTTTTAATGATTTTTACTTTTTTAAAATCCTCGTAACAAGATCTATCGATTTCTACCACTAATTTGAGATATGGTTAAAGTCTAGGGTTTTGACCCATGATGAATATATGTGTATATTTGTGTTTAATGGTAGAAAATGCATGTTTATGGTTAGAGAAATAATTTTTACTAAGTGATTTTCGGTGAAAATGCCTAAAAGGACTAATTTGTAAAAGTTATAAAATGTGTCATAAAAGTGTGATTTAATGAAAAATATGGGTTTCTATAAGTATAAAAGAGGTTCATCTAGGCTTGGGAATTGAAGAAATTGAATAAATTTCATTTTTCGAGCTTAAGGGCAAAAATGTAATATGTTAAATTTTAGGGGCAAAAATGTAATTTTTCCATAATATGATTTTTGGGTCACATTGAATAATGTGACTAATAAGTGAGCTAAATTTGATATTATAGATAAAGAAAATTGAGATTCGGGCCTAAAACGAGGGAAAAACAAGTATTTAACGGTTAGGTCATTTTTACCATTTTTGGTATCGAAGTAAGTTTATATGTAAATAATGCATCATTCTATTATGTTTTAATGTTTTAATATTGTGTAAATTGTATGATTGACCTATGATTGACTTATTGGTTAAAATCGACAAAGTTTTGATAAGTGAGGAAAGTCCTGGTTGAACCTTAGGAATAGAATAAGATACAAGTGACATGTCACTAGGAGCCTATGTGTGCGATTATGTGATTATGTGATGTCCAGGTGCTGTTCTTGTACGTCTACTAGTGGCTAGGTAGTCCTGCATATGTTACGGACACTTGTCAGCTTGTGTGAGTAGCACTGAGTAAATACGTCCCGGCCATCAGCTTGTGTGAGTAGACCTGTGACTAGCTTAACTGTAATATCCCAAATTTTTGGGCTTAGGAGAAATAGGCTTCGTGTATCGGAGAAATTCAAATTTTTGTGGTCAAGAAAATATTTCGTAATTTTGTGTCTGGATTGTTAATTAAGTGATTTGGAGTACTTGGGGATGTCGGAGAAGTCTCGGGTTTAAAAAGGAACTTTAATAAAAATTTTAGTTTTTATCACTAAATGGAAGTGGTGTTACAAGGAAGGGTTCAAAAATAGTTTTGGTTAAAAATTAGCATAAAGAAGCAGGTGGTCTGGTGGCTAGAGGCGCTGGTAGCTTGTAGGTGGTCCATAGTTCGAATCCTGGCCTTAGCTTATTTTTCTACTTTTTTCGCATAAAGGCATGTAGGCTGGCGATAAACCTTATAAATATATGAGGGTGATTCATGACAAGAAAGGAGTTGTGGGAGAGTGGCGAACAGTGCGCTGGGCATTTGGAAAGGAGGAGGTTCGAGTCTGCTTGCAAGCGAAATTTTTTTTTATTTTCGAATAAAACGATGGCTTCAGCAAGTAAGGGTTAAAATTATTCGTGACCCTATTATAATGTAAATGAAAACGTGGTGCAGTGGCCAGCAGCATGCTTGTGGGGGCACAATTTCGGTGGTGAGGGTTGGAGTTTGAGCCTCACCCTGTGCGCATGAGTTTAAATTTTTGCTGCCTGTGCGTGAAGACTTGGTCAAGCGGTGGATTGAAGCTGCTGTCGGTTGACAAAAGAGTCAAGCAGTGAAGTAAATTTTTTGAATTGAATGCTGGCTGATTTCAGGCTGCTTTTAAAGGATTTATTATGGGAAATCTTGACCAATGTGGGACTAATTTTAGTAATTTTCGATCATTTCAATTTTAGCTATTAAAGGTTTAAAATTTGCTTTCCATATTGTTCTAATTTTTGACCGAATGGGAAGGAAGGTTCTTGATGCCTAGTTTAGGTGCTTAGGCTGGATATTTCGGTATTTGTGAGATTGAAGATTTCTTTCCTCTTGTTCTCTTAACTTAGACTGACACTTTCTTGCTTGCACTCTCTTCCCTTTGTTTTTGCAAAGCCGAATGCACCTAGTTGCTCCATCTTTTTGCACTTTCGTTCTTTCTCTTATTTGGTGTAACCAAATGCCAAAAATCATTGATAGCCGAATGTTCTTCCTTTTATTTGTTCTTCTTTTCTTTTGATTCTTTTTCTCCCCTCTTGCACTTTCTTTTCCCTTTTGATTTTGTAAACATCGAGTGCATCTCTAGCCTTGGTCCTCATCGATTCTTTCTATTCCCTACTCTTCTCCATTTTAGCCGAATGTCTCTTTCTTTTTGTTAAACTGAAAACTCTTCCATTTTCTTTCTCTAGCCGAGTCATTATTCTTTGACCTTTGTCTTTTGATCATGCCTTTCTAAACCAAGTTGATTATATTATCATATCGTTGGATTTTAAGATTTAAGGTAGGTACGATATGTGTATTTTACTTTCTTTTTCATTTGGGCGTACCTAGGAAAGGTCGAACCTCCCTTTTTCCTTTTCTTTTGGTTTCGATCAACCATAAGTGTCGTACCTTTGGACCAACAGTGGCTTCCCTTTCTTTTATAGATTTGTTTCAGCCTCTTGTAGGTACTTCCTAGCAATCGGTTTCCTATAGGATGAGCAAGACTACACTTAAGGTAAGTGGTTACTATTGAATGTTCCCATTTTGGTAGTGGCCGAACAAGGATTGTTGCCTTTGGGGGTAACTTTTGAATCTTTGGATATGTGGCTGAGCATTTTGGTTAATTAAAGGTTGGTGTGTGGTTCAGGCTTTCAGTCAAGGGCAGATCTTTGATTTATAGATAGTGATCTAAGTGTATTTGACAGGTTTCATCACTCAAGAGGGAGAGGTAAGGATGTCGATTAAAAGATTTGATAGTTAGACATGTATAAGATTTATTCTATTTAGTTAACTAATCGGACACTACAATTGATTTATAGGTCCTGTATCGTGAGGTGATCTTCCGTTCGCAAGTCAGGTGTGTAACTGTATTCCATGTTTTAATTGCCGGTCGGCTAAAAGCCGAAGGATGGGCTGATGGGCATGCGAACGCTCATGTGATTGATTGAGGCCACGGATTGTGACCTCGTATTTGGAAGCGGCTATCATGAGCGATTTCATGAGTTGGGCCAAAAAGGGTCGAATGGGCCAACGGGTCCGTGGGCTGCTAATGGCTTAAGGCCGTATTCGGATCTCTGGACTGTTTGGCTGCGTGTGTCGCTAGTCGACCATGGGCCTACTAATAGGCCCTCTCATACTTAGGCTCACATTGGTAAATGACTGAAATGCCCCTAAGGGGCAAAATGACCAAAATACCCTCTAGGGTTAAAACGACTGTTTTGACTCTGTATGTTCTATTTAAATTTATATATATTATGAAATGCTTGGTGTGAGATATCTGTACCATGATAGCATGTCATTTAATATGTTGCATTGCATGGGGAATGGGGTTATATTGATGGGGGAAGTGTTATGGCTTATTGCCATCCTGTCTAAGGCCCATGGCCTTCCTGCTTATAGCCCTGTGCCATCCTGTTATGGCTTTAAGCCATCCTGTTAACTTAGTGCTGCAACTGGTGTTAAGCCTGGTGTGTTTAGCTGGGTGGGTTGATTTATTCCCCACATGGTGTGTTGGTTGGTACGGGTGGTGTGTTGGTTGGACTGGGTTGGTTTCCATTTGCATTTATGCACCTGTCATTGTTACTGCATTGGGCTAAGGCCCACCTGACACTGATTCTGTCATGGGCTTGGGCCCATTCTGTTTCTACTTACTGCATAATTGGTTATTTATTTTTATAAGAGATTACACACTAAGTATTCTTATACTCACCTTTTTATTTTACTGTACAGGTAACCCCGAGGCATAAGTGATTCGGTGCTACATGGGACTTGGAGGCGGCCACACTTTGTTTTTATACTGTTTCTGGTTTTTATTTATTTTTTACTATAGTTTTTATTTTTTGGGTTTGTAATAAGACCGCTTTATAATTTTCTTAAGTTTTGGGATTATTTATCTACATGTTAATATTTTGTTAGCTTTAAGGAGTGTTTTACAAAATGATTTCTGTTTTCCAAAAACCACGTTTCCACAACAAATGTGAATCCCAACAAGCTTCCGCAACAAATATGTTTTTTCGAAGTAAACTATTTTCATAACCTGATTAATCAAAGATAGACGGAATGGTGATTTTTTTAAAATTTTCTTTAAGAAGGTTTTTAATGAAAACACGGTTTTCTAAAAACACTTCAATGTGACACATAGGACTCTAGTCTAACTTGTAGGCTGGGTTTGGGGTGTTACATCAACAATGAGCATATATGTGAAATGTGATAAGAGGTAGCTTTGGCTACATATATGTGGCATATATGTGCAAGCCTTCCGTGTATCCGTTAGTATTCCAAGTGTTCAACGAGAATATCAAAGATGTGAAAGCGTGTGATAATGATACGATTTGGTATAGGTATGTACGTAAATCTCATAAGTATTGAATTCATTAAGTGGTGAGCTATTGGTAAGGTGATATTTAAGCAATGTTATCACTACGAAATTATTTTATGAAAGCTTGTGAATATTGATTCATGCTTGTGATGAATGAAATACATAGTGAATTTGGTTAATGATCGTGAAATTGGCCTTCGGGTCAAGTTAAGTTATGACATAGCATATTTTATTTGTACAATTTATGATTTATCAGATATGAGAAAAAGGAACAACTGCCATAATTGCTTATTAAAATGATGATGGGAAAATATGTGCTTTGATTAACTGAAAGATGTTAATATATATATTCGAAAAGTGAATAATCATAATTAATATGTATGTATAATATGAGGTTGGGAATGATTAGATAATTGTGGTGGTTTGTTATAATGGAGAGCTTTTGATTGCTAGATTAATGACAAGATTTGTAAATTATGCTTGCAAACTAATAGAATAGACAATATGATCGAATAAGTTATATTATCTTGTTGTTATATTGTTGGTCTTGGAATATAAATTGTAAGATGCTTATTATTTGCATATAAACTTACTAAGCTTCCTAGAGTACTCCCCTTTCCTTTCCCATGTTTTATAGTGTCGTCAGGTTGGCTCGAGTTGGAGATCGTCGGAGATTCTATCACATTATCCAGCTAATAATTTGGTGTTAATGTTTTCAAGCATTTTAAGTCTATGGCATGTATAGGGACTAGATTACTTTGTTATATAAGTTATTATTGATTAACCAAGTGTATTGGTTTATAATGGTCAAATGATTCAATTGTATTTGGCCATGAGATTTGGCTTATATTGGCTAATTAGGTTGTAAACCTATTTATATGTGCATGCATGAGTTAATGCCTTTGGTGTTGTGGGAATTGCATGTTTTGTGGATGTTTGATTGCCAATTAATGCCATGTTAAATGCTATTGAGATGTATAAGTATGTGTGTGAAGTTGGGGGTAGCAAATGGCTTGGTAAATAGCCTTATTTTTGTCCACACGAGTAGACACATGGGAGTGTGTCTAGGCTGTGTGTGACACACGGTCAGCCCCATGGGCATGTTAATAGGCCGTGTGTCCCCTTGTACCTTATTTTTGAGAAACAAAATGCTCAGTATGGAGCACACGGGTAGAGACACGATCGTGTGTCTCGGCTGTGTGGAGGACACGGTCCCAGGACATGTGCTTGTGTCCAGGGCATGTAAAGTTTGCACATGTTTTGCAAAAATTTAATTTGCCACACAACCTAGCACACGGGTGTGTGACTTGGCCATATGACTTAGTCATGTGACTTCCTTTGGTGCATGACGTCATAAATAGAGAGTTACATAGGGTAAGGACATGGGCGTGTGTTACCACACGGCCTACCCACACGGGTGTGCCCCATATCCACACAGTCGTGTGACCCCTGTTTAGGGCAAAAAATTTTTAAGCTTGCAAAATTTCTAGAAGTTCTCGATTTAGCCTCGAACTATTTCCAAAGTATGTTTTGGGCCTCATAGGCTCATTTTAGGGATGATGTAAAAGAATGTGACAAGTTTTAAATTTGGATGGAAACTTATGGCTCGAAATTGTACGTGTGTTGGTCTTTAAGTCCGGTAATACCTCGTACCCTGTTCCGAAGCGAATACGGGTAGGGGTTGTTACATTACTACTATGAGCTTCCTGTAAAATCTTCTGTATAATATCAGAATTCCTCGGAACATGTATTCTATTTCAGAAATACAAACTACCATTAAAACTAATATGAAATTCTAAATCAGGTGCCTTTTCAATCTACCCTCGTTTAGCAATCAATTTGGAGTCATGTTTCTAAGCTTCACAAATCTATTGCAAAAATGTCGGTCTAGCTTTTAATTATGCTACAATGGAACCATCACCAAGTAACATCAAACGAGTATTCAAATCCCGTAAAGCAAACAAAGATTTTCTACTTAAAGCATTAGCAACAACATTAGCTTTTCCTGGATGATAATCAATGATCAAATCATAATCAATGATCAAATCATAATCTTTGAGCAACTCCAACCATCTATGTTGTCTCAAATTTAATTTCTTTTGTGACATCAAGTACTTCAGGCTTTTATAATCCATGAAGATGTGACATTTCTCTCCGTAAAAATAGTGTCACTAGATCTTTAAAGCACACACAATAGCAGCAAGCTATAAATCAAGAGTTGGGTGATTCTTCTCATGTGGTTTCAATTAACGGGAAGCATAAGCTACCATCTTGCCTTCTTGCATCAAAATGCAGCCTAAACCATTCAGTGAAGCATCACTATAGACCAAAAATTCCTTTCGGACTCTAGTTGAATGAATACAGAGGCTTTGATCAACAACACTTTCAACTGATCGAAACTTTATTGACACTTTTCGAACCATTCAAACCGTAACAGCCCAGTTTGGACCTTGGTCAGAATAGTAGTTTCAGGACCACATATCCGAGTTTGAAAAATATTTAAATATTATTTTCTGTGTCTGTGTTAGTGAATTGACATCCATGAAATTTTCGTAAATTAATTTGGTCATTTGTGTGTTTAATTTGCAACAAGGACTAAATCGTAAAAAATGCAAAATTGTCCTTCTAATTGATTAATGGCCAAATTGACATGTCTTTGTAAAAGAGAGGTCATTATGTTATAAATGGACCATTGGTTTTATGAGTGGTCATAAAGACCTTGTTTTATGTGATTTTTATGTTTAAAAATAAAAGGGCAAAATGGTAAAGTATGAATTAAAGTTTAATAAATAAAATTAAAACCAAAATATCATTATTTTTTATGTTCATCACCAAAAAACACAAACAAAATAAAGGTTTTAAGGTTCCTTGACATTCGTTCATTGAAAGATTTAATTAAGGTATGAGTTTTGATTTGTTTTTGATGATTTATACGTTTTTGTGATCGTTGTTTAGCCTTCTATAAAGGCCATGTCTCAATTTCTGTTTTTGATGAAGATTATGAAATGTGCCATTGATAATATTAGAAGCTTTGTGATGATTTTGAATGAATTATGAAAGATAGGTGTTTGATAAACATGTTTTGTCTTTGAATTTTTAATGAAATTGAGCTATTTGGGCTAAATTGTGAAAACGATATTTTGGAGGACTAATTTGTGAAATAAATATGATTTATGGGCTTAGATGAAATCCATGAAAATTTGGCTAGGCTATTTTTGTGATGAGATTATGCATATTTGTGATTTTGTGAAAAATGGACTAAATTGTCAAAGTGTGAACGTGAGGACTAATTTGCAAATTTTTCTAAATATGTGTTCATGGATTGATTTGAATGAGATGAATGATTGAATAGCTTAATTTGAATTTATATAGATCAAAAACTAAAGAAAACGAAATTAGATTAGAGAAAGTCGAAAGTTATTGATTAGCCGTTCGTAATCGTCCGAATCTGAACGAAGTAAGTCGATATACAAATAAATGCGTTAAATTGAATTATAATTGCTATTATGTTGATTTCATTGTATTATATGGCTATGAGAGCTGAATATGTGAAATCCAAATTAAATTACAAGCATGTAATCAAGTCCAAAACGCACCGTCCGAACCTTAGGAATAGCTAGGATACATATGTCATGACATAAGATCCGATATGTGTTTTCATGTAAGACCACGTCTGGGACATTGGCATCAATATGAGATTAACGTGCAAGACCATGTCTGGGACATTGGCATCATATTGATTCAAGTCAGACCTTGTCTGGGATAGTGGCATCGATATCCGATTACATGTAAGACCACGTCTGGGACGTCGGCATTGTATGAGTTTTCTAAGCTATCCACATATCCTAGTTAATTCCAATTGGTTCAACGGGCACTCTAAAAAAGTGAAGGAGAATATAAATGCGCATCTGAACTTCAGTACGTATGAATGTATAAGAAATTAGAGAATAAGAGGTATGTATCTATATGATCATTTGATGTGTGAGCTATATGAATATGATATGTGAACTATATTTTGTGCTTATGTTATGCCATAGATCATATGGTTCAGATGGTTAAAAATTGTTCTTTGTTATGGATTTATTTGTATATGGCTTACTAACTATTTGTAGCTTACTTTGTGTTTATTTACTTTGCTTTATAGTTATCGAAGCTACTGAAAGCTCGGGAATCGTCAAGGATCATCACTACACTATCAATCTTCATTTGGTATATTTTGCAAGTGAATATGTTGAATTATGGCATGTATAGGCTAGATGTCTTTGGGATATGTTTTGAAATGTTTATAAGTTATGCCATGAAATGTAGCTATCAAATAGTTATAAATATGCTTGTTTTGGTAAGTTTATGTGATGCAAGTATGGCCTTGGGTAATGGTCATTTTGGTATGAAAAATGTTTTGATCTTAGCAAGTTTAATAAGTGATTGAATATGATGCTAATAGGTGAAGGTAAGTGTACACTGGTATGCTATTGTGTGTGAGATTTTGGTATGATTTGGTTTGGATGATGAGTATGAATTGGATGATAATTAATTGAGCTTTGTTTTGGTTTGATAATTGGCTGAAATGGTTGATTATTGTTGAATCTTGAATGGTATATAAGTTGTATTGTAGGTACTTGGCAATTGAATGGGAAAGTGTGGCTTAAACCAAGCCCTTTTTTGTGCCACATGGCCAAAGCACATGGGTGTGTATCACAACAGTATGATCCCTATACTGTAACGCCCTAATTTTTGTGATTTTTTGGGATTTTTACGATTTTGGCATAATTATGAAATTTTGTTGTTTGATTATGAAATTTATGTTTTAAGTGTGTTAGTAGGCCTTTAGAAGGCCCAAGCCTAAGTTAAAACCCGGTAGAAATATCAAATTTTAGACTTAAAGAGAAGGGGACTTGAGTAGGTGGGCTTTTAACAAAAAGTGAGTAAATTAAGGCACGAGTGAGCCCTTGGTAAAGTGGAAATGTGGCGCCACTTGAAGCCTAAGAAAGTGGCGTGTGGATGTGTGCAAGGGCCAAGGTTCAAGTCACAAGGTAAGCAGTATGGTATTTTATTTATTTTATGCATGTGCCAGACATGTGATGGATTTCAAGTGGAACTCTGCTGAGGAGAGTTTGAGTTGCTCATGAGATTAGATCAGGTAGGATAAGGGAGAGAAATTATAGGATTTTTGAATAGAAGTTGGTGGTGGCTGATTGTGGGGGTCGTGGAAAGCAAATTCGGCATTTGGGGTTTTGAGGTTTCAATTTCGGCAAGTGGAGTTAGTGTGTGCCGATTGTGCTAGGATGTTCTTTTGGGTTCTGTTGATCTTTTCTTGGCTGCCAAATTGGTATAGGATTAGACTCATACATTCTTTCTTTTGTCCTCCCTTGTTCTAGAAGCCGAAAACGTGAGCCACCTATTCTTTCTTTTGCTAATTTGTGCAAGTAAGCAAGTAAGTCAAACTTTCTTTCTTTCTTTTCTTTTCTCCTCAATCGAAAGCTATACTCTTTTCTCTTCTTTTCTTTTCCCTTTCTCCCCTACTCTCTTTTAAAACCGAATCCTATTGAAGTAATCCCTTCTTCTCAAGCCTTCTGTCGACTTTCACAAAAGCCAAAACCGAACCTGTGTTGCCAATTTCTCTTTTGATTAAAACCCCATTCTTTCTTCAATCTACTTAACTGAATCTCACATTCCCATAACCCTTGTCGACATCTCCTCTTTTCCAATATAACTTCTACCTTTCTCTTCTTCATTGTATCAGAAGCTGAAATCTCCATATTCAAGGTAATTTGGGAATTGAACCCCTAGATCTCTTAGATTCATTCTCTGCTCGAGTCTTGAGGCTAGATCTGCATCAGATCTGAGATTGGAAAGGAATGGAAGCATTCTTGTCTAGTAGATCTTTGGTAAGTGTTTGAAACTCTTTTCTATTCATTATTTCAGGATTTAAGGAAAAGCCGAAAACCCCTATGTAGGGTGACCGTCGATTGGGGCTAAAGGCTCTATAGATCTTATCATTCAGTTTGTTATGTGTTAGGGTGGATTAAAGGTTATCAAACGAGGAGGGTTGGAGGCTTGGATCATTGGAACGACTAGATCTAGATCTAGTCACTATTTTCGGCAAAGGTAAGCAGTTTAGGGCCTTAAAGGTTGTCGGCCAAATATGGTAAGCATAGTTACGTTAGTTGTTATTGATTCTTAAGCCTAATATGTTAGTAACCGATTGTAGGATACACATGGGAGATCTTGTTAACAGCCGTCGCAAATCAGGTGTGTAAACAAACACCCACTAGTAGACTAAATCGGTAAAAGCTGAAAAGCCGAAATGCTGAAATTTTGGCATTTCGTGGGCTAACGAGCGTGCGAGCGCTCGTGGGTCAGTTGGAAATAGTAAGATCTATAATCGCAATCGGTAAAGCTGGTAGTGCGCGATTTCGTGCACCTCGGTAAATTTGGGCCTCGATGGGCTGAATATGGGCCCAATGGGCTTACGGGCCCATTTGGGTGAAAACTAGCGGTAAGTTGGTTCTGGTGATTCGTATGTTAAGACTGTTAAAGCCACTGTAAAATTTGGGCTTAGTGGGCCAAAGTAGCTAATTGACACTGTAGGGCCCATTAGGGGTTTTAGGGCCCGATAGCTCTAAAGATGGTAAATGGGCTAGACAAACTATTAGGATGACAACTGGACTGTTGATAACAAATAGGCGTAAAACCCTAAAAACTGGCATAATTACTGAAATACCCCTTAAGGGTGGAAAATTACTATTTTACCCCTAGGTGCAAAATGACCATTATGCCTCTAGGGCTAAATTTGATTGAAATGTATACTATACTTTATCTGTTCACTGTATGCCATGACATATTTACTGTTGCATGGGACTGGGTTTATGATGGAGGAAGTGCTAAGTGGCATTGCCACGTTTACTAAAAGGGGCTTTGCCTCGTTTTTCCGTTAAGGGCTTTGCCTCGTATTACTGTTACTGGCTTGGCCAAGTTATCTGAGTAGCTATGCTATGACTGCGGTGTGCAGGGCTGAGTGGGTTGAGTTATTCCCCACATGGTGTGTAGGGCTAGTACGGGTGGTGTGTAGGGCTGGACATGGGCTGGGCTTTGCATATATCTATTATTCTATTCTGTTACTGTCATAGGCCTATAGGTCGCACTGTTTACTTAAGAGGGCTAAGGCCTAGTTAAACTGTATCTGAATAGGGCTAAGGCCCAGTAACTGATTACTGAATAGGGCTTCGGCCCAGTTATTACTGAGACTGGATAGGGCTTAGGCCCAGTGAGCTTGAGCTATTTTGGGCTTTGGATGGGCTTTCTTTACACACTGAGTTTCCAAACTCACCCCTTCCTGTCATCTATGCAGGTGAGCCCTAGATTGGTGGACTTAGAGCTGGAGGGATTCAGAGTGGCCACGTGGACTGCGTTTGATGATTTAATTAAGTTTTTTTTACTTTTACATCTATTTTAAATTATTTTTCATTATGGTTTTGGGTTTGTAATAAGGCCGCTTTAAGTATTTTAATTTGGGTTTTTAATTCGTTAACTATAATTTTATTCAAATAAGTAGACTAAGGCTGTGTAATTTTTTCTCAAAATTAATCAATGTTTTCAAAACAAAGCACTCGTAACAAACGGGTAACAAGTCAATGAACAAGATCTGATAACAAGATGAATTTTAAATTGGTAGTGGATAGGACAAACAAATTAAACCTGGATTTTCTTCCCAAACCACAAGTACGGTTTTGCAAAACTCACCCTAATCATAATAACTAAGGAACATGGTTAATCCGACGTTGATGTGACAAACTAGACTTGGCCGTAACGTCTGGGCCAGGTTTAGGGTGTTACATTTTATGGTATTAGAGCTTGGTTACAACAACTCGGCTGTGGTGCGGGTTCAAAGAGTTTTCGAAAAAATTTTGAATCAAGGCCCAAGAAGGGTTTTTTTTAAATCAATTTTAGGAAAATTTTAAGAAAACCCTTTTCAAACTCTTTTTCTTCAAGGAATACACGTTTTAAGGTTTTATCTAAAAAGTTTAAGTTTTCTGGGCTTTCTGAAATATGGTATCTAAAGGCGTAGCACACTGAATCCTTGACACCAAGTCTGTAAGTATCCTTTTCTTATACTGTATTGTACTAAAATGTTACTGTAGATAGAACTGAGACCCTACTATACTGTAGATAGGGTAGTACTAAAACTGTAGAGATTGAGATAGTAGGGAAACTAAACCCTAGAAGACTGAGATTGTAGCTAGGCTATGATTTCGCAAAAATAAACTCTGAAACTGTATCTGTACATAAGACATTTTGTAATAAGCACTGAAATATTAAACTAATGTCATAAAATTCGTAATCAGATACATCAATATGAGTACAAGGACAGCTCGTGGACGAGGCTAGGGACGTGGCCAAGGTAGTGTGCAAGCTAGGTCTTTGTCTTCAGGATATATGCCGACTGAGGAGGCACGAGCGCCGCCAGCGACTGAGACTTGATTGTATGATTGAGCTGCAGGGGACGACGCTCTGTCCTAGGCAATGTTAAGGGTTTTAGAGAGGGTCGTTGGGGCACGCACTGGGACTGTGAATAGGAGATCCAATTCTGAGTGACTCCAGGCTAACGGAACGGAGGTGCTCAGGGGCATATCTGGAGTAGCCCCAAATGTGGCTGAGTATTGGCTGGAAGCCACGGAGCAGATCATGGACGACCTAGATTGCTCAGTGGAGCAAAAGCTGAAGGGAGCGGTGTCTCTACTACAAGACGAGGCATATCAGTGGTGGATCACTGTGAAGGAGAGTACCCCAGCTAAGCGGGTAACTTGGGAACTGTTTAAGACGGCTTTCAAGGGAAAGTACATCGGACCAAGCTATGTGGATGCTCGTAGGAAAGAATTTCTAAAAATGACCTAGGGCAATAACTCTGTTGCTAAATATGAGGTAGAGTTTTTGAGATTGAGTCAGTATGCCAGCAGTATAGTTGCTACTGAGTATGAGCGTAGCGTTCGTTTTGAGGATGGCCTCAGGGATGAGCTTAGGGTGCTGATAGCTCCACAGAGGGAGCGTAACTTTACTGCGTTGGTGGAGAAGGCTAAGATAGCCAAAGAGGTGAAGCGAACTGAACAACAGAACTGACAGAAGGACCGAAATTGATTTAGGAGGGATTCTAGACCTTGGGTGTTGCAAACAGGAATGCCAAGAGAGCAAGAGTAGATGAACCAGTCTGAGCAATCCCAGTGAATACAGTTAGACCGCAGGCTTGTGGGGACTGTGGTAGAGTGCATCTGGGAGAATGCTGGAAGCGTACTGGGGCTTGCTTTCAATATGGGTCCAAAGAGTACAGAGTTAAGGATTGTCCACAGGGGCCAGCTCAGAATCAAGTTGCCGAACAGAGGGTTGCTCAACCAGTGTGAGGTAGACCAAATCATCGAGTGGCCGTGGTCAAGGTAGTGGCAGCAACAGAAATGGTGGTTGGTCGTGGAGCACTTAGCAGAGGTGCTGAAAATACAGAGGCTCGTCAGCCAACACTGGTGTATGCTGCACGTCACCTAGAGGAGGGTGACGCACTTGACGTTATAATTGGTACGTTTTTTATCTCTAGCATGCCATACACTGCTTTGATAGATGTGGGTTCTACTCACTCGTATGTTGCATGTGATATATCTGGGTCGTTGGGTGTGCACTATGAGGAAACTGTGAGCGAGGTAACTGTGATAAGTCCACTGGGTCACTCGGTTAGGGTAGACAAACTCTTTAGAAATGTGCGTTTAGAGACTCAAGGTAGGATTTTCTCTGGAGACTTAATGGAGCTACCGTTTAGAGAAATTGATCTCATCTTCAGGATGGACTGGCTTGCTAAGCATAAGGTGACTCTGGATTGTGCGGTTAAATGGATGGTATTAAGAACTATAGAAGATAAGGAGGTAATGGTTATAGGAGAATGAATGGACTACTTCTCCAATGTTGTTTCGGCCTTAATGGCGAAAAGGCTGATTCGCAAGGGTTGCGAGGCTTATTTGGCATTTGTGAGTTAGACAGAGACCGAGGGTTTGACTGTGGAAAAGGTTAGAACTGTTAAAGAGTTTCAAGATGTCTTTCCTGAGGAGCTTCTTAGATTACCTCCGAAATTGAGAAGTCGAGTTTGGAATCGACTTGCTGCCTGGAATGGCTCCAGTGTCCATCGCACCCTATAAGATGGCACTGAAGGAGTTAGTGGAACTGAAAGCACAAATCCAAGAGTTGTTGGATAGAGGTTTTATTAGACCAAGTGTGTCTCCATGGGGAGCACTAGTGCTGTTCGTGAAAAAGAAGGATGGGACGATGCGTGTGTGCATCGATTATCGCCAGTTGAATAAACTGACGATAAAGAATAAGTACCCTCTACCAAGGATCGACGATCTATTTGACCAGCTTAGAGGAGCTTCGGTATTTTCCAAGATTGATCTTCGATCTGGATACCATCAGTTAAGGGTCAAGGAGGTGGATATTCATAAGACAGCATTCAGAACTTGGTATGGTCATTACGAGTTTCTGGTTATGCCATTTGGACTGACGAATGCACCTGCGACTTTCATGGATCTGATGAATTGAGTATTCCAACCATATTTGGATTGATTCATAGTTGTCTTTATCGATGATATTTTGGTGTATTTGAAAACTGAAGAGAAGCATGATAAGCATCTCCGTGTTGTTTTGCAAGTGCTGAGAGAGAAGCAACTCTATGCAAAATTCAATAAGTGTGAATTTTGGTTGCGAGAAGTGACATTTCTGGGTCATGTTGTCTCTGCTGAGGGGATTAGGGTAGATCCTCAGAAAATTGAGGCGGTTCTAGATTGGAAGCCTCCGAGGGCGGTATCTGAAATTTGGAGTTTTCTGGGTTTGGCAGGGTACTACAGAAGGTTTCTAGAAAGATTCTCTCTGATTGCTGCACCGTTAACAAAATGTTGAGGAAAGGAGTACCATTTGTGTGGACTGAGAAACAGCAGAAGAAGGTATTGACTAAGGCACCAGTGTTGATTCAGCCAGAGTCTGGGAAGGATTTCACCGTGTACAGTGATGCGTCGCATGTGGGGTTAGGCTGTGTACTGATGCAAGAGGGTAAGGTGGTCGCTTATGCTTCGCGACAGCTTAAACCTCACGAAGCGAGTTACCCTACGCATGATCTAGAGTTGGCAACAGTAATCTTTGTGTTATAAGATCTGGAGACATTATCTCTATGGAGAAAAGTGTATTATATACACTGACCATAAGAGTCTCAAGTATTTGTTGACTTAGAAGGAGTTGAATCTTAGGCAACGAAGATGGATAGAGTTGCTTAAGGATTACGACTGTTCAATTGAGTATCACCTAGGCAAGGCAAATGTGGTGGCGGATGCACTAAGTCGAAGGGCTGTAGCTGAGTTGAGAGCAATGTTTGCTCGTCTGAGTCTATATGATGATGGGAACTTGTTAGCGGAGTTGCAAGTGAGACCAACTTGGACTGAGCAGATTAGAGAGAAATAGTTAGAGGATGACTCGTTAGTTCCTCAGTTTCAACAAGCTGAGAATGAGGAGAATTCTGATTTTGGATTGAATAGTGATGGAGTTCTCTGCTTTCAAGGAAGAGTTTGTATTCCAAACGACTCTGAACTGAGGCAGTCAATTTTGAAAGAGGCTTATAGTGGACCTTATGCCATGCATCCTAGAGGGAATAAGCTGTATCGAGACTTGCGAGAGTCGTATTGGTGGCCTGGACTTAAGCGAGAGGTGATCGAATTTGTGGGAAAATGTATAACATGCCAGCAAGTAAAGATTGAGCATCAACTGCCTTTTGGACTACTACAGCCAGTGAAGATTCCACTTTGGAAGTGGGAAAGGCTAACCATGGATTTTGTGAGTGGGCTACCTTTGACACCCTCCAAGAAAGACTCTGCATGGACAATTATGGATAGGTTAATGAAATCTGCCCATTTCATACTTGTCCGAATCGATTACTCACTTTAAAAGTTGGCCAAGTTGTGGGCGAAGATAGTGCGACTGTATGGGGTGCTAGTTTCGATAATTTCTGATTGAGATCCTAGGTTTACATCTCGATTTTGGTAGAAGTTGCATGAGGTGTTGGGTACACGATTAGATTTCAGCACTGCTTTCCACCCTTAGACAGATGGATAGTCGGAGAGGGTTATTCAGATTCTGGAGGACATGTTGAGGGGTTGTGTTATTGACTTCCGAGGTAGTTTGAAGGATTACTTGCCATTGACAGAGTTTGCTTATAACAACAGTTATCAGGCAAGTATTCAGATGGCTCTATATGAAGCACTATATGGGCGAAGGTGTCGTACGCCTACGTGTTGGACAGAGTTGGGAGAACGACAGGTTCTTGGGCCAGAATTGGTGGTAGATACTGAGAATAAGGTTAAGTTGATCAGAGATCGGTTAAAGGAAGCGTCTGACAAACAGAAATCTTATGCTGATTTAAAGCGTAAGGAAATTGAGTATTCAGTAGGAGATATGGTTTTCTTGAAGGTCTCGCCATGGAAGAAGATATTAAGGTTTGGTAAGAAGGGCAAATTGAGTGTGATTTATAGGGCCTTATCGGGTTCTTAAATGAGTAGGGCCAGTAGCTTATCAGTTGGAGTTACTGCCGGAGCTGGACCGAATTCATGATGTTTTTCATGTGTCCATGCTAAGACGGTATTGATAAAAACCATCGCATGTCGTACCAGTAGAGGAGATTGAGGTAAAGACTGACTTGACTTTTGAAGAGGAGCCTGTACAAATACTGGATCGAGAGGTCAAAGTGCTAAAGAAGAAGTCAGTTCCTTTGGTAAAGGTACTTTGGCGCAATTATGGTAGAGAAAAGGCTACTTGGGAGCTCGAAGAGGTGATGCATCAACAATACCCTCACCTATTTGGATCAGGTAAATTTCGAGGCCGAAATTTCTTTAAAAGGGTAGAGTTGTAACACCCTGATTTTTGAGATTTTTTGAGATTTTTGCGATTTTGGCGTAATTATGAAAATTTTTTGTTTGATTATGAAATTTATGTTTTAAGTGTGTTAGTGGGCCTTTAGAAGTCCCAAGCCTAAGTTAAAACCCAGTAGAAATATCAAATTTTGGACTTAAAGAGAAGGGGACTTGAGTAGGTGGGCTTTTAAGAAAAAGTGAGTAAATTAAGGCACGAGTGAGCCCTTGGTAAAGTGGAAATGTGGCGCCACTTGAAGCCTAAGAAAGTGGCGTGTGGATGTGTGCAAGGGCCAAGGTTCAAGTCACAAGGTAAGCAGTATGGTATTTTATTTATTTTATGCATGTGCCAGACATGTGATGGATTTCAAGTGGAACTCTGCTGAGGATAGTTTGAGTTGCTCATGAGATTAGATTAGGTAGGATAAGGGAGAAAAATTTTAGGATTTTTGAATGGAAGTTGGTGGTGGCCGATTATGGGGGTCTTGGAAAGCAAATTCGGCATTTGGGGTTTTGAGGTTTCAATTTCAGCAAGTGGAGGTAGTGTGTACCGATTGTGCTGAGGGTGTTCTTTCGGGTTTTGTTTATCTTTTCTTGGCTGTCGAATTGGTATAGGAATTAGACTCATACATTCTTTCTTTTCTCCTCCCTTGTTCTAGAAGCTGAAAATATGAACGACCTATTCTTTCTTTTGTCGATTTGTGCAAGTAAGCAAGTAAGCCAAACTTTCTTTCTTTCTTTTCTTTTCTCCTCAACAGAAAGCTATACTCTTTTCTCCTCTTTTCTTTTCCCTTTCCCCCTACTCTCTTTTAAATCTAAATCCTATTGAAGTAATCCCTTCTTCTCAAGCCTTCTGTCGACTTTCATAAAAGCCTAAACCGAACCTGTGTTGCCGATTTCTCCTTTGATCGAAACCTCATTCTTACTTCAATCTACTTAGTCGAATCTCACATTCCCATAACCCTTGTCGACATCTCCTCTTTTCCAATACAACTTCTACCTTCTTCATTATATAAGAAGTTGAAATCTCCAAATTCAAGTTAATTCGGGAATTGAACCCCTAGATCTTTTAGATTCATTCTCTGCTTGAGTCTTGAGATATGAGATAGGAAAGGATTGGAAGCATTCTTTCGAGTAGATCTTTGGTAAGTGTTCAAAACTCTTTTCTATTCATTATTTTAGGATTTAAGGAAAAGCCGGAAACCCTTATGTAGGGTGACTGTCGATTGGGGCTAATGCTCTATAGATCTTATCATCCGGTTTGTTATGTGTTAGGGTGGATTAAAGGTTATCAAACGAGGAGTGTTGGAGGCTTGGATCATTAGAACGACTAGATCTAGATCTAGTCACTGTTTTCGGTGTAGGTAAGTGGTTTAGGGCCTTAAAGGTTGTCGGCCAAATATGGTAAGCATAGTTACGTTAGTTGTTATTGATTCTTAAGTCTAATATGTTAGTAACCGATTGTAGGATACACGTGGGAGATCTCGTTAACGGCTGTCGCAAATCAAACGAATACCCTCTAGTAACTAAATCGGCAAAAGCTGAAAAGTCAAAATGCCAAAATTCTAGCATTTCGTGGGCTAGCGATCGTGCGAGTCCTCGTGGGTTAGTTCAAAATGGTAAGATCTGTAATTGCAATTGGTAAAGTTGGTGATTGCACGATTTCGTGCACCTCGATAAATTTGGGCCTCGATGGGCTGAATATGGGCCCAATAAGCTTAAGGGCCCATTTGGGTGAAAATTAGCGGTAAGTGGGTTCTGGTGATTTGTATGTTAAGACTGTTAAAACCACTGTAAAATTTGGGCAGTTAATTGACACTGTAGGGCCCATTAGGGGTTTTAGGGCCCGATAGCTCTAAAGATGGTAAATGGGCTAGACAAACTATGAGGATGAAAATTTGACTATTGATAACTGAAATAGACGTAAAACCCTAAAAACTGGTATAATTACTAAAATACCCCTTAAGGGTGGAAAATTACTGTTTTACCCTAGGTGCAAAATGATCATTATACCCCTAGGGCTAAATTTGAATGAAATGCATGCTATACTTTATCTGTTCACTATATGCCATTACATATTTTACTGTTGCATGGGACTGGGTTTATGATGGAGGAAGTGCTAAGTGGCATTGCCACGTTTATTGAAAGGGGCTTTGCCTCGTTTTACTGTCAGAGGCTTTGCCTCGTATTACTTTTAGTGGCTTGGCCACGTTATCTGAGCAGCTATGCTGCGACTATGGTGTGTAGGGCTGGGTGGGTTGAGTTATTCCCCACATGGTTTGTAGGGCTGGTACGTGTGGTGTGTAGGGCTGGACATGGCCTGGGCTTTGCATACATACATTATTCTGTTCTGTTACTGTTATGGGCCTATGGGCCGTACTGTTTACTGAATAGGGATAAGGCCTAGTTAAACTGTATCTGAATAGGGCTAAGGCCTAGTAACTGATTACTGAAAAGGGCTTCGGCCCAGTTATTACTTAGACTGGATAAGGCCTAGACACATGAGCGTGTCTGGTAGTTTTATGAGGCACACGGCCTGGTCTCACGGACGTGTGACCTCTACAATATAGAAAAATGTTAAAGTTTTGAAAATTTTTCTAAGTGTTCGGTTTAGTCCAAACCTACTTTTAATGGATGCTAAAGGTCTTGAAGACCTTCATAAGGGACTATATGATTACTTTTGATTATGTTTTGAGATGATTGATTGTATAATGTCTGTAAAAGTTCTAAACTATACAGTAATGCCTTTAACCTTAGTCCAGCAACGGATACGGGTTAGGGGTGTTACACAAACTTGACATCTTTCTAGAGTAGTTTCGTCAATAATGTAGAAATCATCGAAAATCCTTTTACAAATCTCTGATAATATCCAACTAAACCCAAGAAACTTTTGATCTCTAGAACATTTCTCAGAGGCTTCTAGTCTAAATAGCTGATATTTCACTCAGATCCACTCTAATACCATCCATCAATACAACTTGTCCCCAAAATCTAACTTCTCGAAGCCAGAACTCACACTTGCTAAATTTAGCAAATAATTGTTTCTCGTGTAAAGTCTAAAAAATTATTCTTAAATGCTGTGCATGTTCAATTTCATCTCAGGAATAGATCAAAATATCATCAATGAATAGAACAACAAATTTGTCTAGATACGGCCAGAATATTTTGTTCATCAAATCCATAAATACAACAGGTGCATTGGTTAAACCAAATGGCATAACTAAAAATTCATAATGTCTGTACTTGGTTCCAAAAGAAGTATTTGGCACATTAAAATCTCTAACCTATTAACTGATAATATCCAAAATGAAGATGAATCTTTGAAAACATTGTTGCACCTTTCAGTTGATCAAAAAAATCATCCATACATGGCAATAGATATTTGTTCTTAATCGTGACTTTATTAAGTTGTCGATAATAGATAGATAATTGCATTTATCCGTCATTTTTCTTACCAAATAGTACAGAAGCACTCCAAGGAGAAAAACTAGGTAGAACAAATTCTTTGTCTATCAATTCTTGCAACTGTGCTTTCAAATCTTTCAAATCTGTGGGTGCCATTCTATACTGTGCTATCGATATCAAAAAATTTTCTGGTACTAACGCAGTAGCAAATTCAACCTCCCTAGTAACTCTTCTAGTAATACATCTGAGAACTCACAAACAATTGGAACTGACTCTAATTTCAATTCTGAAGCTCAAGAATCAAATATATAAGTTAAATATGCCTCACAACCCTTTCTGACATATTTCTAAGCTGACATAGCTGAAAGAATATTAGTTGTACTATCAAATCTATCAGATTCAACCCAGACTAGTTCACCATTCTAACATTTCAACAAAATTTTCTTTCATCTACAATTCACAATACCATCATACAATTCACAATACCATCATGAAGAGTCAACCAATCCATACCAAGAATCACATCGAACTTATCAGATAGTAATAGTAACAAATTAGACGAAAAGTTACAAGCCCGAATCAGCAGAGGATAATTTCTACAAACTTTATCAACTAACACATACTGCGTAGAGGATTCATTACATTGATCACAAATTCAGTTGACACATAATGTATTTTCTTATCCGACACTAAAGTTGTGCATATATATGAAAGCGTTGACCCTGGGTCAATCAAAGCATTAACATTAGTATTAAAGATAGAAAATGTATCGGTAATCACATCAAGTGCTGAAGCTTCCTCACAAGCTCAAATTGTATAAGCACTAGATGGTGCCCGAGACTTAGATCTAATTGTAGAATCTTTTATTCCACTTTAAGTATTTCCTTCATTACCACTATTTCTAGATGGCCTTCCTCTTGCAGTAGTGTTACTCAAACGAGTGTTCTGAGCTTTCTCTTTATCAGATCTTTTAGGGCAATCTCATAGAAAATGATCATAGGAACCACATTTGAAACATGATCCATCACTCAATCTGGACTTGCCAAATTTCGTCTATTGCACTGTTGATATTCAGGTTTATTATGTCGAATACTCCTCACACTCGCTACAGAAGTAGCCTGAGGTCTCAGTTTTGAATGTTGCTTCCCTTTATCTCTTCCTGAAAATCCTACTGAAGTTGATGTACGACTGTGAATTTCTTTCGATTACTTCTATGGAGATGAAAATGATTTTCTAATAGGTCATTTTCTAGTGTCACGAGCCTCAAAAGCTGCCTTTTTTAAGCTTTACTAAGTTATTCAGCTTTATGTGCTCGATCCACCAAAACCATGAATTCTTTCAATTTTAGAGTTCTTACCAATAATTTGATATCTTCGTTTAACCCATCTTTAAACCGAGTGCACATAACAACCTCTGTTGGAATACATTCCCGAGCATACTTGTTAAATTGCATGAATTCTCTTTTATATTCTGCTACAGATCTACGACCTTGCTTCAGCTCTAAGAACTATTTTCTTTTCTTATCAAGTTATATCTAACTGATATATTTCTTTTTAAATTCAGTTTGGAAGAAATACCAATTCACACTATCTTTTGGTACCACCGCAATCAAAGTATTCCACCACTGATACGCTGAGTCTTTTAACAATGATATCACACATTTCAAACTATCAGTAGAAGAGCAAGACAGTTCATCAAAAACTCTGATAATATTCTTTAACCAGAATTCAGCCTTTTCTAGATCATTTTCCGCAGTACCATGAAACTCTTTAGCCCCATACTTACGAATTTATCAACCAAAAGTCTATTCACTCGTACCTACTCTAAATCTTGAGGAATAGTGGGGACAGCTTGGGATATAGGAGGGGGTAGAGGTCGTTCAACCATAGGGTTCGTTCTAACAAATTTCAAAAACCATTCAGACATCATGTGGAAAAAGGCTTCTTTCACTTCATTTCCCCGTACGGGCCCACTACTAACTGCTCCATGAATGGAGGCTTGCACATTACTTTTAACCTCATCGAAATTAGCTCAGTTGGATGACATCTTTTATCTATATGAAAACGTAATTCAAGTTCAGTTAGGAGATATCACACTATTACAGTTATATAATGGCATGTATTTCTAGACACCGTAAATTCTACATTCAGTCTGAGAATCAACTAAACAGTAGCTATAATACCATTAAATGTAACACCCCTAACCCATCTCTGTCACCGAATTTAGGTTACAGAGCATTACCAAATAATCGAAACAACATTTAACATCAAAACATCTCAATAAAATCATTTTACATTAATTAAATAAATATTATTAAAAACCTATCAAACATATGCATTTAGGTCAAATTGAGCCTTCGAGGCCTAAAAATAGTTTAGAAGAAATTTCAGACTAATTTGAAACAAATCAGAAGTTTTGGGAAAAAGTTGTAAAATTTGAAAACAGGGGTTACACGGCCTTGTGGCTAGACTGTGTGACATTGTTCAGGACGTGTAAATATCAAAGAAAGGGACACACGGCCGTGTCCCAACCCCTGTCTCAAACCATGTAACTCATTGAGTTGGATCAACGGCCGTGTCACAGGCTGTGTGCCAGATCGTGTAACTCTCTGGCTTATGACACACGACCGTGTCTCAAGCTGTGTGATAGGCCATGTAACACACTAAATTAATACACTAAAAATTTACAAGTGACACACGGTCGTGTCACTAGGCCATGTGTGTGATAGCTCGTGTCTATTCAACCATTATTTGACCCTAAAATCAAGCCATTTCAAGGCCAAAACATATCTATTCAACCACTCCATTTGTGTACACATTCAATAAACTTAAACATCATTCAATCACATCTAAACATACCATTTCAAACATCGTATATCATCTAACCAATATGTCATTCAAAGGCACCACATTTATACCAAAACATCATTAATCAAATCAAAGCAGTACAACCACATTTCAAGCATAAAACGTAGTTCCTTTAACTACCAAATAACATCACATATAACCATCTACATATCATCAGAAGCATACCAACAAGGATCATATATTTGAAGTACCTAAAGGTGGCCAAAATGACCTAACTTGTCAGAGCATTAAAGTCCATCAACGAAACATGAACATCAAAAGCAAATACATACCAAATTGACCATTAACACATTCAAGAACTACCAATATAAAAGGTCTTATACATGCCATTTATAACCTTGGCCAAAATACTCAAAAACTACCAAAATGGTTGTTGGATAGGGTGATAGATCTCCGTCAAACTTCCAACCGATCAAGCTTCCGATAATCTAAGAAACAAAGAAAAGTAACTGTAATAGCCCGGTTTGAGCTTAATCAAAATAGTGGTTTTGGAACCACAAACCCATGGTCAGAAAAATATTTTAATATTATTTTTAATGTTCACGACATGTGATTTGATATGTGTTAAAGTTTCATGTTATAATTTTACCGATTGGTTAGTTAATTTGATAAAAGGACCTAATCACGTAAAATGCAAAAGTTGCATGCTACTTGCTAGAGGTGCCAAATAGCTTTTTCTTTTTAATATGATGGTCTCAAATGGTAATTAGAATATTTTAAATGTTAATGGACATTAATGGACATTAATGGACATCCATTATATGATTTTAATGTTTTAATACTAAGATTAATATGGTAATTTGGTTATTTAACTATAATATATAAAACCAAAATCAAAATTATGTTTTATCATCATCTTTTAGCCGAATTTTAAAGAAGAAAAAGAAATCTTCCCATGTCCATTTAGGGTTCGGCACATTCTTGGTTAGATTAAGGTACAGTTTTAGCTCAATTTTTGATGATTTCTATGTTTTTGTAATCATTGCTTCGTCTAGCTAACCCGTGCCTTAATTTTTGAATTTGTTAATGATTTCATGATGTGCCATTGTTGAATACTTGAGCTTTTAAATGTTTGAGAATGGAAAATGATTAATTATTGATAGATTTTAATGTTTTGTAAAGTGATTTTTAATAAAATTGTGAAATGTGCAAATTGAGGGGTTTAAATGTGAAATAAATGAAAATTTTGGGCTGCTAGGGACTTAAGTATAAATCGGGTAAGCATGAATCTTGTTGCATTGTGTGAATTTTGTGTAATTGTGAAATAGAGGCTAAATTGTAAAAATATGGAACATTAGGGGCTAAAGTGTAAAATACCCAAATATGTGTTTGTCGACTGAATTGAATGATTTGATGAATAAATGAGTTAATTTTGAATGTATATAGATCAAGAACGAAAGAAATCAGATTTAGATCGGGGGAAATCAGAAGTTATCAAATAGTCATTCTGATCCCTTCATCTCGTTTTTGACGTAAGTTCATATGTAGATAAATGTATTTGAGTTGTATTATATATGTTTATGTGATATTGAACTGAGTTGGATGCTGAATATTTGAGCATAAGAAAGTATCGACAAAGTTACGACATCCGAAAGCCCCGTACAAACCCTAGGAATAGTATAGGATAGAAATGTCATGACATTAGGATTACTGAGGTGAGATTTCATGTGAGAACATGTTTGGGACATTGGCACTGATCTAAGATTATGTGTAATACCATGTTTGGGACATTGGCATTGTATATAATTTTGTATAAGACCCTATCTAGGATAGTGGCATTGATATGTGATAACATGTAAGACCATCTCTGAGATATGGCATTGTACGACCTTATGTATTATCCGAGTATCCTTGACAATTTTGAATGGTTCAATGGGCAAAGTTAACATGAGAAAGAATATGTAAATGAGTTCAACGATACAGGTATATTGATGTTTATGTGATTAATGAAAGGAAGGTAAGTAATGCATATTAATGTTGATTAAGAGAATGAAATGAGAAATGTGATACTTGAATATGTGACTAGTCATGTTTCTATAGTTGAATTAGTTTATATTTTTTTCATGTGTTAAGTTTATTTATATATGGCTTACAAAGCTTTTGAAAGCTTACTTTTTGTGTTCTTTCCATATTTTATAGATAATCAAAGCTAGCTTGAGTTTGGGGATCGTGAAGAATCATCGTCACACTATCGATTACTTAGTGGGTACTTTAGAAGCTTTGTATATATAGTATATGGCATGTATAGACTAGTGATGATATGGTATGTTTTGTGTTGTGAATCTTGCCATGTGAATTGGCTTGAGAATGATGAACTTGTCTTGGTTTATGCTTGGTGATGAAATATTGTAAATGTGATGTAGACATAGTTGGCCTTATGGTTTTGGTCATTTTGGTATTGATGTTTAGTTTGAAAATGGATAAGTTAATTGATGGTTAATATAGTATATGATGAAGGAGAAATGGCATGATTTGATAAAGGTTTGGGTGTGGAAATTTTGTTATATTGAGACTAAGTGAATGAATGATTTTGGTATGTGGAATAAGTGTGTTTTGGTATAGGAATTGTGTATGGAAATAGTTGATGATGTTATAGCATTAAATGTGCATGAATTGCTAATGTGTTGGCGGGAAATTATATGTCATTTGATGTTAGATTTGACCTTGTAGAGATGACCTTTTTTGGGTGACGAAATGGCCTTGTAAATGGCCTATTTTCATCTACACGATTGAGCACACGGGCGTGTGGCTCGACCTTGTGTGACACATTGCCTTGATACATGGCCGTGTATCCTCTGGAGATAATTAGAAAACCAAGATAGTGAGTTACACGGGTTGGACACACGGGCGTTTGACTTGCCGTGTGGTTAAGTTAGAGAGTTACAAGGGCTAGACACATGGGCGTGTAACTGGCCATGTGACCAAGTTAGTAAGCTACCTAATTTTCACACGGCTTGGCACACGAGCGTGTCTAATGGCCGTGTGGATAAGTCAGTATGTATGCCCTATTTTTCCACAGCTTAGACACACGAGCATGTTTGATGTCGTGTGAGGCACACGGCCTGTTCACACAGGCATGTGACCTCTGTAACATAGAAAAATTTTAAAGATTCAAAAAATTTTATAAGAGATCAGTTTAGTTCTGAACCCTCTCTAAATCATGTTTAAGGTCTCGTAGACCTATTTAAGGATTGTGATTAAGATTGAATGGGATATGATGATGTATGAATAACGTATGTGAAATGATTGTATAATGTTGTGTTTCGTTAGGTAATACCTCTTAACCCTAGCCCAGCGACAGATATGGGTTAGGGGTGTTACATTTTATTAGTATCAGAGCTACGGTTAGTCGATTCTAAGACTAACGTAGCGTGTAAGAGTCTAGTTTTACATGCCATATATATAAATTACGATAGTGTGATGGTTCCTGATAGTTAAAATGTGTTTTCGTATAATAAATGGATCCCTGTCGAGCCATAGCTAACGATGTTGAGAGTAATGCGCCTGCTCCCACTCAAGGGACAACGCCGGCTGATTCTAGGCCGATTACAAGTGACCACGAGGGAGAGGCTAAGCAAGCCTTCTTCTAAATGATGAACGAGTGGTTCATGGAGTTTGTTCGAATAAATCCGGCTGTTCAACAACCTCTACCCCCACATAATCTTGCACAAGTCCCTGTTGTGCCACAAGTTGTGAATTGATTCAATTGAGTAAGTCTCCGGTTGATAAAATTAGAAAATACGGAGTTGAAGAGTTCCGAGCCATTACTGATGATGACACTGAGAGAGCTGAGTTTGCTCGAGAATACGATCCGAGTGTTTGATGAAATGTCATGTAATACTGATGAATGTCTTAAATGTGTTGTTTCACTTTTGAGAGATACGGCGTATTAATTGTGGAAAACGTTGATATTTGTGGTCCTGAGAGAACGGGTTACCTGGGATTTCTTTTAGAATGAGTTTAGAAAGAAGTACATCAGTCAGAGATCTATAGATTAAAAATGCAAAGAGTTTCTTGAGCTGAAATAGGGCAGTATGTCTGTTATAGAATACGAACGAGAATTTGTAAGATTGAGCCGTTATGCATGGGAATGTGTCTCGACTAAAGCAATAATGTGTAAAAGATTTGAAGATGGCTTAAATGAAGATATCTGCTTATTAGTTGGGATTCTAGAAATAAACAAGTGTGTTATGCTTGTTGATCGAGTGTGTAAAGCTGAAGAACTCGGGAAAGAGAAAAGAAAGTTAATTTGGAAGCTAGAGATGTACGAAAGATATCATCGAGTAAGCCATTTCAGTCAGCATCAAAGAAGTTTAAAGATGATTATAGCCATTCAAAGACTACTATGGGTCATTCCAGCGGAGATTGAGTAAGGCAACATTCGAACTTTAAAGCTCCAGCTACTACGATAGCTAGTGTTGGGAGTGTGTAACGCCCTGATTTTTGGGATTTTTCGGGATTTTTGCGATTTTGGCGTAATTATGAAATTTTGTTGTTTGATTATGAAATTAATTTTTAAGTGAGTTAGTGGGCCTTTAGAAGGCCCAATACTAAGTTAAAACCTGGTAGAAATATCAAATTTTGGACTTAAAAAGAAGGGGACTTAAGTAGGTGGGCTTTTAAGAAAAAGTGAGTAAATTAATACACAAGTGAGCCCTTGGTACAGTGGCAATGTGGCGCCACTTAGAGCCTAAGAAAGTGGCGTGTGGATGTGTGCAAGGGCCAAGGTTCTAGTCACAAGGTAAGCAGTATGGTATTTTATTTATTTTACGCATGTACCAGTCATGTGATGGATTTCAAGTGGAACTCTGTTGAAGAGAGTTTGAGATGCTCAGGAGATTAGATTAGGTAGGATAAGAGAGAGAAATTTTAGGATTTTTGAATGGAAGTTGGTGGTGGCCGATTGTGGGGGTCTTGGAAAGCAAATTCGGCATTTGGGTTTTGAGGTTTCAATTTTGGCAAGTGGAGTTAGTGTGTGCCGATTGTGCTGAGAGTGTTCTTTTGGGTTTTGTTGATCTTTTTTTGGCTACTGAATTGGTATAGGAATTAGACTCATACATTCTTTCTTTTCTCCTCCATTATTCTAGAAGCCGAAAACGTGAACCACCTATTCTTTCTTTTGCCGATTTGTGCAAGTAAGCAAGCAAGCCAAACTTTCTTTTTTTCTTTCCTTTTCTCCTCAACTGAAAGCTATACTCTTTTCTCCTCTTTTCTTTTCCCTTTCTCCCCTACTCTCTTTTAAAACCGAATCCTATTGAAGTAATCCCTTCTTCTCAAGCCTTCTATCGACTGCCATAAAAGCCGCAACCGAACCTGTGTTGTCATTTGCTTCTTTGACTGAAACTCTATTCTTTTCATCAACCCAACCCCTTCAAAAGCCGAAACCCAACATCATAACCTTATCGACATCTTCTCTTTTCCAATACAACTCTACCTTTCTCTTCTTTATTATATCAGAAGCTGAAATCTCCATATTCAAGGTAATTCGGGAATTGAACCCCTAGATCTCTTAGATTCATTCTCTGCTCGAGTCTTGAGGGTAGATCCGCGTCAGATCTGAGATAGAAAAGGATTGTAAGCATTCTTGTCTAGTAGATCTTTGGTAAGTGTTTGAAACTCTTTTCTATTCATTATTTCAGGATTTAAGGAAAAGCCAAAAACCCCTATGTAGGGTGACTGTCGATTGGGGCTAAAGGCTCTATAGATCTTATCATCTGGTTTGTTATGTGTTAGGGTGGATTAAAGGTTATCAAACGAGGAGTGTTGGAGGCTTGGGTCATTGGAACGACTAGATCCCTTAAAATTTGTCGGCCGAATATGGTTAGCATGGTTACGTTAGTTGTTATTGATTCTTAAGTCTAATATGTTAGTAAATGATTGTAGAATACATATGGGAGATCTAGTTAACGGCCCTCACAAATCAGGTGTGTAAACGAACACCCTCTAGTAGACTAAATCGGCAAAAGCCGAAAAGCTGAAATGCCAAAATTTTGGCATTTCATGGGCTAGTGAGTGTGCGAGCGCTCGTGGGTTGGTTGGAAATGGTAAGATTTGTAATCGCAATCGATAAAGTTGGTGAGTGCGTAATTTCGTGCACCTCGATAAATTAGGGCCTCGATGGGCTGAATATGGGCCCAATGGGCTTACGGGCCCATTAAGGTGAAAACTAGAGGTAAGTTGGTTCTAGTGATTTGTATGTTAAGACTATTAAAACCACTATAAAATTTGGGGCTTAGTGGCCCAAAATAGCTAATTTACACTGTAGGGCCCATTAGGGTTTTAGCACCCGATAGCTCTAAAGATGGTAAATGGGCTAGACAAACTGTTAGGATGAAAATTGGACTATTGATAACTATAAAAAGCATGAAACCTTAAAACTGGTAGATTTACTGAAATACCCTTTAAGGGTGGGAAATTACTGTTTTACCCCTAGGTACAAAATGACCATTATACCCCTAGGGTTAAATTTGACTGAAATGCATGCTTTACTTTTTCTGTTCACAGTATGCCATGACATATTTTATTGTTGCATGGGACTTGGTTTATGATGGAGGAAGTGCTAAGTGGCATTGCCACGTTTACTAAAAGGGGCTTTGCCTCGTTTTACTGTCAGGGGCTTTGCCTCGTTTTACTGTCAGGGGCTTTGCCTCGTTTTACTGTCAGGGGCTTGGCCACGTTATCTGAGCAGCTATGCTACGACTGTGATGTGTAGGGCTGGGTGGGTTGAGTTATTCTCCACATGGTGTGTAGGGCTGGTACGGGTGGTGTGTAGGGCTGGACATGGGATGGGCTTTGCATACATGCATTATTCTGTTCTGTTACTCATGGGTCTTTGGGCCGCACTGTTTACTGAATAGGGCTAAGGCCCAGTAACTGATTACTGAATAGGGCTTCGGCCCAGTTATTACTGCGACTGGATAGGGCTTAGGCCCAGTGAGCTTAAGCTGTTTTGGGCTATGGATGGGTTTTATTTGCACACTGAGTTTCCAAACTCACCCTTTCCTTTCATCCATACAGGTGAGCCTAGCTAGCGGACTTAGAGCTGGAGGGATTCGTAATGGCCGCGTGGACTGCGTTTGATGGTTTAATTAAGTTTTTTTTTACTTTTGTATCTATTATAAATTATTTTTCATTATGGTTTTGGGTTTGTAATAAGGCCGCTTTAAGTACTTTAATTTGAGGTTTTAATTCTTTATTGACAATTTGATTTAAATGGATAGATTAATGCTACGCGGGTTTTTGTTAAAATTAATCAATGTTTTCAAAACAAAGCACTCATAACAAATGGATAACAAGTCAAGGAATAAGATCTAATAACAAGATGAATTTTAAACTGGTAGTGGATAGGACAAACACAAATTAAACCTGATTTTCTTCCCAAACTAGAAGTACAGTTTTGCAAAACTCACCCTAATCATAATAACTAAGGAACATGGTTAATTTGACGTTGATGTGATACACCAGACTAGGCCATAACGTTTGGCTCGGGTTTGGGGTGTTGTAGAGTGCAAGACCTAATCGACTCGAATGCAGACATTATGGTAAAAGACATCTCAACAACTGTAGATTGAATGATTGGGCTTGTTTTAAATGTGGATCTCTGGATCATTTCATCCGTGGTTGTCCCGAGTTAGCTGAGCAAGAGATAGTGCAGAACACAAGGCTGAGTAACATTGTAAATAGAGGTAGACTACCCAGAAACACGAGTAATATATGTAATGCCCTAATTTTAGGCCTTGAAGTATTGGGCCTTGAACAAGGGATCAGTTAGGAAACAACTTATAAGTATTTAATTGTGCAAGGAAATGATACAATTGAGTGTCTACTTTAGTGGTTGAGTGATTTAGGAGTGTTTGGGAGTGTTAGAGAAGTCTTGGGTTCAATCCTGGGCTTCAGTAAAATTTTTTGGTTTTAAGTAAATAAAACCCTGTGTGCTTGAAGTAAGCCTTATAATTAATTGGGGATAAGTTATGACACAAGGTAGTGGTCAACTAGTTGCGGCATCATTATGGTGGCAAGGGATAGTGAGTTCAAATCCCATGAGTTGCAAGGTGCATTTATTTTGTTTCCATGAGGTGAAGGAGGTAGAGTTGAGCTAAAACTCTATTGAGTGGTTGTGGACTTGGTAAAAGGGGAGAGGATCAAGGGATAAGGATAGTGTTTGTTGGGGGTTTGAAGTAGTGGATCAATGAGGATATCATGGAGAAGATTGTGGAGGGTTTTATGGAGAAAAATTAGGTGTTTGAAGTGGGTGTGGAAGGCTGAACGAAATTAGGGAGTCCTTTTGGGAAAAGTCGGCTTTGTAGTGGTAATTGGCCATTTGTTTTTGGGTTTTGGTCACTTGAGTTGTAGAAGCCAAAATTACTTTTGACCTTTCGGGTTTTTTCTCTTTTCTTCTTTTCTTTTGGTTTTCTGCTAATTGTTAAACAGAATTCCTCCTTTTGCTTAATTCTGTGGTGAGCGAATCTTGGTAATCTTTTCCCTTCTCATTCTCATACCCCTTCACCGAAACTACTTTTGCACTCATTCTCAATTCTTATTCTTTCTTATTAGCTGACTGTGTTCCTTTTCTATTCCAATCTCTTCCTCTTTTCTTCATATCTTCTTCTCTTGATTACTCATAAGCCGAATCTCTCTTTTAGGCTATCTAGTTCGTGGGGTCGAAGGTTAAATCCCGATAAGTGTTTATTTTCCTTTTTTCTTTTGTATTTTTGTTGAAGCCGAATGTCTCATCTTGATTCTTCTTAAGATTGGGTCGACATTTTGGAAGTTGCTCTTTGGCCAAGTGAGAGTTTCTCATGATTTCTCGATTATTTTGATTGATTCCATAGGTGTTCTTTGACAAACGGGTTCTTAAGGGGTAGGATCCCTCTTTCGGCAATCAATTGGTTTTGGAGGGTAATGTAATGTTGATTGTATGATTTCCTTAGTTAGTATTGGGTTAAACTTGGATTATGCGATGTGATAGTTAATAATGGTTGTGGTACAGATAAACCACAAGGAAGGTCGGTTTTTAATCAATCGATTTAGGAAACACAAGTCGAATCCATCAAGGTGAGTGTTGGGACATGGGTTTGGTTTCCATATTAGGTAAATTTGTTAGGTCTTATGAAATGCCTAACCGAGTTCTCTAATCAAACATAGGTTCTATCTCGTGGATTACTGCGTTTCTCTCCATCAAGGTGTGTACACACACCGCACACACTCTAGATCGGCAAAAGCCAAAAAGTTAAAAAGCTGAAAAGCCGAAAAGCTGAAGGATTGGTGACGGCAACCACACAAGTGTGTGAACGATCGTGTGGAGAGATCGATACGATGACAAAGGCCCTATTAGCGGTCTCATGGACTTGGGCCACTTTTTGGCCAATTGGGCCGAAATGGGCCAAATGGGCTTAATGGGCCCATGGGCTTGACACGAGCAAAATTGATGGATTGTAAGAAATGATGAGCCGGTCATGTTGACTACATGGCCAATGGTAGATTGGGGCTAAGTGGGCCTCACGAGAGTGTGGACCCTACTTAGGCCACATATTGGGCTTTTGGGCCCTAGTGTATTAATGATTGCTAAAAGTGACGTAAGTCGCGCTGAATGACTGTGGGCTTAGTAATGGGCCAATTTGTGTACTTAGGCCCATAATGACAAATGGCCATTATGCCCCTTAAGGGAAAAATGACTAAAATGCCCCTACTCGTTATATGATTGATTTCTCATGCCATATATGATATGTTGCATTCATGTATTGTTATGTTGCATGTGTGATGGATTGTGGATTGGAGGAAGAATATGATCTATTAGGGTCGTACGGGTCACCCGAGACGACTGTGGACCTATTTGGGTAAGGTCGCACAGGTCGCCTGAGACGACAATGGACCTACCGACAACTTTAAGCCCATTATGTGATTGGCAGCTCTGCTGCAATATTGGTTAGTGCTGCAACCGGTGCTACATTGGGAGTGCACGGATGGGTGGGTCTATTAAATCCCCACGGGAGTGTAGGGTTCGAAGGGATACGGAGTGTAGGGATGGATTGGGCTGTTTGTGTATTGTGTATATGGATTTTGTATGTGATATGGGCTCAGGCCCAACTGAGGCTATTATGGGCTAAGGCTCAAATACAACCGTTACTGTGATGGGCTTAGGCCTAAATTGATAGATGCATGTATATGATCGTTGAGGGTTGTGCACACCGAGTTTTCACAAACTCACCCCCTCTTTATTTTAATTTTTCAGGTGATCCACAGTAGGCAGTTCGACGTATGGAAGGACTCGAAGATGGCCAGACTACGAGTAGCTTTAAACTTTAGTATTTAATTTTACATTATTTTTAACTACTTTCTATTGGGTTTTGTTGTAATAAGGCCATTATTTGGTTTTGATTTGGTTTTGGATTTTATTACGTTGATCGCTCAATTTTTAAATTTAAGACTAGTTTTCTAAAAAGGAAAATAACATTTTCAAACCAAACGTAAAAACCTGAACGTTTTTCAAAGAAAAAGCTTCCGCTATAATTAAAACATGGGAAAGTAATAATGGATTTAAGAACTGAGGTTTTCAAATAACAGCTTAAAGTTTTAATCAATTCTTTATACATACAAGTTTTCATTGGTTTTCACTTTAAACTAAAGTACTCCTCGTATGAGATTGGTGTTGGAAATAGAAATACGACATTATACATTGTTTTAAACCATGGTCAATCTAATGTTTTAAGGCTTTCCAACAACTTCGATTTGTACGAATCCTCTTCAATGTGACACCACCAAATTCGGCCATAATGTCTAGGCCAGGTTTGGGGTATTACAATGTGAGTGGTAGCCAGAAAGGGGCTAAAGATACAGCTGTGAGATCCAAGGTGAGAGAACCTACTAGAGCATACACTATTCACGCTCGTGAAGAAGCGTCATCTCTAGACGTCATTATCGGTACTTTTACTCTCTATGATACTACCGGTTGCATTGTTAGATCTAGGACCGACACATTCGTATATATGTATGAGTTCAGTATCTAGCAAGACTTTGCCTGTAGAGTCTACTGAATTTGTGATTAGAGTATCGAACCCCTTAGGTAGGTGTGTATTGGTTGATAAAGTATGCAAAAACTGTCCATTGATGATTCGAGGTTATTACTTTCTGGCCAATTGTTGTTACCTTTCGATGAGTTTGATGTTATTCTGGTATGGACTGGTGAACATTGCATGATGCAGTAGTAAACTAGAGAAAAAAGACTATTGATTTGAGATGTTAGAATGATGAGATAATCCAGATTGAGTCTAATAATTTGAATGGGTTACCGTTTGTTATTTCATCGATGAAAGCTGAGAGATATGTGTGAAAGGGCTGCGAAGCTTATTTCACTTATGTGATCGATACAAAACTGACAGAAAAGAAGATTGAATCAGTGCATGTTGTTTGTAAGCATCCAGATGTGTTTCCTAAGGAATTACTGGGATTACCACCAATCTGAGAGGTTGAGTTTGGCATTGAATTAGTGCCGGGAACAACTCCGATATCCATAGCTCCGTACAGAATGGCTCCAACAGAGTTAAAAGAATTGAAATCTCAGTTGCAAGAGTTGACAGATAGAGGTTTTGCACGATTGAGTTATTCTCTCTAGGGTGCTCTCATATTGTTTGTGAAAAAGAAAGATGGCACGATGAGAATGTGTATCAACTACCGACAGCTAAATAAAGTGACTATCAAGAATAAGTATCCTCTACCATGAATAGATGATTTATTTGATTAGTTAAAAGGGGCAACAATGTTTTCAAAGATAGACTTGAGATCGGGTTATTATCAGTTGCGAGTTAAAGACTCAGGCATATTGAAAATTATTTTTCGAATGAGGTACGAGCATTATGAATTTCTAGTTATGCCTTTCAGATTAACGAATGAACCTGTTGTTTTTATGGACCTAATGAATTGTATCTTCAGACCGTATCTAGATCGATTTGTTGTTGTATTCATAGATGATATCTTGATTTATTCACGAGATGAAACTACGCATGCCGAGAATTTAAGAATTGTATTACAAACTCTGCGTAATAAGCAGTTGTATGCAAAGTTCAGTAAATGTGAATTCTGGTTGTGTGAAGTTGGTTTTCTAGGGAATATTGTGTCAGCATTGGGTATACGAGTTGATCCGAGCAAGATTTTAGCAATTTTAGATTAGAAGCCTCCAAGAAATATGTCAAAAGTCTGTAGTTTTCTAGGACTTGTCAGTTATTACAAACGATTTGTAAAAGGTTTCTCGATGATTGCGACTCCGTTGACATGATTGCTTCAAAAAAATGTAAACTTTGAATGGTTCGAGAAATGTTAGAAAAGCTTTGATCATTTGAAAGCCCTATTGACTGAAGCTCCCGTATTAGTACAACCAGAATCGAGTAAAGAATTCGTAAACTATAGTGATGCTTTGTTGAATGGTTTGGGCTACATTTTGATGCAGGAAGGCAAAATCATAGCTTACAATTGAAGCAACATGAAAAGAATTACCCGACGCATGATTTAGAATTAGCAACCATTGTGTTCGCATTGAAGATTTGACGCCATTATCTGTTTGGTGAGAAATGCAATGTTTATTTTGATCACAAGAGTTTAAAATATTTGATGACTCAGAAAGATTTGAATTTACGATAGAAGAGATGGTTAGAATTGCTAAAAGACTATGAGTTAGTTATTGACTATCACCTGCGAAAAGCAAATGTTGTTGCTGATGTGTTAAGCCGAAAATCATTGTTTGCTCTATGTGCGATGAATACTCAGTTGAGTCTATCTGACAATGGCTTGATTGTAGCTGAGTTGAAAGCAAGACCGTTATTTTTATAGCAGATATGTGAAACTCAAAAAGTTGATAATGCAAATGTTAGCAAAAAGAGCTCAATGTGATTCAAACCCTGATTCAAAATTTCATGTTGATGTTGATAACTGTTTGAGATTTAAAGGCCGATTTTGTGTTCCAAGAAATTCAGAATTGATTCAGATGATTTTGCATGAAGCACACAATAGTCGTTTGTCTATTCGTTCGAGTAGTACAAAAATGTATAACGATTTAAAGCAGCTTTACTAGTGGTTTGGTATGGAATGAGATATCTCATAATTCATTTCAAAATGTCTAATTTGTCAGCAAGTTAAAGCTGAGCATCAAGTACCCTCTGGTTTATTACAGCCTATTATGATTCCTGAATGGAAATGGGAAAGAATCATGATGGATTTTGTGTTGGGATTGCCCTTATCTTCGAGAAAGAAAGATGCGATTTGGGTTGTAGTTGACAGACTGACGAAATCAGCTCATTTCATCCCTGTACGAACAGACTATTCACATGAAAAACTAGCTGAGTTATAAATTTCAGAGGTTTTTCGTTTACACGGAGTACCTATCTTTATTGTTTCGGACAAAGATTTGAGATTTACTTCGCGGTTTTGGAAGAAACTATAAGAAGCTTTAGGTACGAAACTACATTTTAGTACTACATTCCACCTGCAGACGAATGGTAAATCCGAGCGGATTATTCAGATACTCGAGGTTATGTTGAGATGTTGCATTCTATAGTTTGAAGGTACGTGGGAATAGTACTTGCCATTGATTGAATTTGTGTATAATAATAGCTTTCAATCGAGTATAAAAATGGCACCGTACGAAGCTTTATATGGTCGCAAATGCCGAACACCTTTGTATTGGACTGAGCTTAGCGAGAATAAGATTTATGGTGTCGATCTGATCAAAGAGACCGAACAGAAAGTGAAAGTAATTTGTGATATTTTGAAAGCAGCGCCAGATCATCAGAAATCTTACGCGGATTTGAAACGAAAAGATATTGAGTTTGAGGTTGGTGATAAAGTGTCCTTGAAAGTATCTTCGTGGAAGAAAATAAAAGATCCATAATGTATTTCACATATCAATGTTACGACAATACAGATCCGATCCTTTGCATGTGATTTCTCTGTCTAAGATTGTGATTCAGTTCGATATGACATACGATAAAAAACCGATTAAGATTTTAGCTCAAGAGGTCAAAGAATAGAGAAATAAGAAAATTGCATTAGTGAAAGTGTTATGGCATCGAGACGGGGTTGAAAAAGCTATGTGGGAACCTAAGGATGCTATGAGAGAGCGATACCCAAACTTATTCACTGGTAAGATTTTCGGGGACGAAAATCTCTAATGGGGAGAGTTATAACAGCCCGGTTTGAGCTTAATCAAAATAGTGGTTTCAAAACCACAAATTTGATGTTGGAAAAATATTTTAATATCATTTTTAGTGTTCATGGCATGTGATTTGATATGTGTGAAAGTTTCGTGTTATAATTTTACCGATTGGTTAGTTAATTTGATAAAATGACCTACTCGCGTAAAATGCAAAAGTTGCATCCTACTTGCTAAAGGTGCCAAATAGCTTTGGCTTTTTAATATGATGGTCTTAAATGGTAATTAGACCATTTTAAATGTCAATGGACATTAATGGACATCCATTATATGATTTTAATGCTTTAATACTAAGGTTAATATGGTAATTTGGTTATTTAACTGTAATAAATAAAATCAGAATCAAATTTATGTTTTATCATCATCTTTTAGATGAATTTTGAAGAAGAAAAGAAAGCTTCCATACCCATTTAGGGTTTTAGACATTCTTGGTCAGATTAAGGTACAATTTTAGCTCGATTTTTGATGATTTCTATGTTTTTGTAATAGTTGCTTTGTATTCTAGCTAGCCCGTGCCTTAATTTTTGAATTTGTTAATGATTTCATGAAGTTCCATTGTTGAATGCTTGAGCTTTTAAATGTTTGATAATGGAAAATGATTAATTATTGATAGATTTTAATGTTTTGTAAAGTGATTTTTGACAAAATTGTCAAATAGGGATTAAATTGTGAAATGTGCAAATTGAGGGGTTTAAATGTGAAATAAATGAAAATTTTAGGTTGCTATGGACTTAAGTATAAATCGGCTAAGCATGACTCTTGTTGAATTGTGTGAATTTTGTGTAATTGTGAAATAGGGACTAAACTGTAAAAATATGGAACTTTAGGGGCTAAAGTGTAAAAATACCCAAATATGTGTTTGTCGACTGAATTGAATGATTTGATGAATAAATGAGTTAATTTTGAATGTATAAAGATCAAGAACGAAAGAAATCAGATTTAGATCGGGGAAAATCGAAAGTTATCGAACAGTCACTCTGATCCGTTCATCCCCTTTTTTGGGTAAGTTCATATGCAAATAAATGTATTTGTGTAACACCTCTTACCCGTATCTAACATCGGGACAGGGTTCGAGGCATTACCAAACTAAAACATAAACATTTATCCAGGATCGGACCATAAAACTTCATCCAATTTAAAACCATTCATACTCATGTACTTCGTCCCTTATACGAGCCTACGAGGCCCAAAACGTATTTTGGAATTGTCTGGGACTAAACCGAGAACTTCTGAAAATTTTACAAACTCATAGAAAATTTTCCCTAAACAGGGGTTACACGCCCATGTGGGTAGGCCGTGTGGTCACACACGCCCGTGCCCATACCCCATGTAACTCTCTATTTATGACATCATCGACCCAAATGAAACCACATGGACAAGGCACACGCCCGTGTGCTAGCCCATTTGACTAATTAAATTCTCGTAAATTAGGTGTAGACTTCACACGCCTGTGTCCAAGGCCGTGTCATCTACATGGTTGATAAACACGCCCCTGTGCTCAGCCCGTGTCGAATTATTTTTCATTGAGAAGCTAAACTAGTTTTCATACGGCCTAGTACACACCCGTGTTCCAGGTTGTGGCTTTCACACGGCTGAGACACACGCTTGTGTCTCTGCCCGTGTGCTCCATACTGGGCATTCTGTTTCCAAAAAAACTAAGGTCACGGCCTGTTCACATGCCCATGGGGCTGACCGTGTGTCACACACGACCTAGACACACGCCCGTGTGTCTACTCGTATGTCTACACAGATGGTTGGCACATAAGTGCCACATATATGTAGCTGAAGCTACCACCTATGACATTTCACATATATGCTCGGTCCTGAGCTAGTCACGGGTCTGCTCACACAAGCTAACATTCGGGACATAACTACTCAGTGTTGCTTACACAAGCTGCTAGGTATTCATAACAAATGTAGGATTACCTAGCCACTGGTATACGTACTAGACCAGCACTCGGACATCACTTAACCACACACTTGGGTTTTTAGTGGCATGTCGTATCCTATTCTATTCATAGGTTCAACGGGGATCTTTCCTCACTTATCACTTATCGAACTTTATCAAATACATTTGTTAGATCATTTACACAATTCATACAATATATAAGCATATAAACATAAATTAATGATGAATTATTTACATACAAACTTACCTAGGTACAAATATAGCAAATTTTGTAATTTAGTCCACAACTTTTCCTTTTCCCCGATCTAAGTCAATTCCTTATCATTCTTGATCTATAATGACACATTTAGCTCATTTATTACTTACATTATTCAATTTGACCCAAAAATCATTTTAAGGAAAATTTACATTTTTTTCCCTAACTTTTCACTTATTTACACTTTAGTCCCTAGGCTCGTAAAATGAAATGTATTCATTTTGCTAAAAACCCAAGCCTAGCCGAACCTTATTGTGACAGCCCTTTTTCGACATTAGTCAGGAAGTGGTTTTAGAACCACTAAACCGAGTCATAAAATTTATTTGATGTCATGATTTAGGTGTTTCATATGAGAATTAATATGTGCCAAAAATTTGTGTGGAAATTTGATCTTCAAAGTGATTAATTGCTTAAAGAGGGCTTAATTGCCAAACTTGAAGAATTAAATAGACAAAAATCATATTGGCTAAATAATAGAAATTTCAAAGAAAGGTCTTTGCATGTCAATTTACCCATTTCCACTTTAGTGGACGGTAATGGTGATGTTTAAATATATTATATGCATTTTTGATTCATTAGAAAATAAGATATAATGCATAAAATAAAATTTAATAGTAATAATCAAGAGAAAGCCATTTTCTTCTTTCTTTTGCCGTGAGTGAGGATTGAAATGGAGGTTTGTGAAGCTTGAACATTCGGTCACTTCTAAAACCAAAATAAGGTATGAAATTTATGTTAGTTTTTCATGATTTTGAGAAGTTGGAATGGTTAGAACATCATCTAGCTAGCCCACATTTAGATTTTTGTGAATTTGAAAGTATTTTGAGTTTTCGGTAATGTAGAAAATCTAAGGAAATGGTTGCGAACGTATTTGCTATTTTTCTCCTTGGGATTATGGATAGGGAAGACTTTAAACTTGTTAAAATGAGTTTCAATAGAGGTTTAAATGAGTGTGAGTATATTGGCTAATAATTTGAGTGTTGGCCGAATAGAGAAATAGGTGAGACTTGGGGAAAATGTGGATATGGATGCTAGGGGGGATACACGGCTACTAAAGAATGAAAATTAGCATGTTTTATATGATTAATATGTGGGGTGTCAAATTATGCAATGAACTTAGGGTACTATGGAGTTTAGTACATACTATTAAAATTGCCGAATGAACCAATTATGTATTAATTAGAAATTTGAAATAGAAAATAGTGAACTATGTTGTTAACTCATAAATTCGATTTTGATATTTAGAAAAATGAAGTCTTTAGTCATTTTGTTAATTAGAGAATTTAGATGTTTTGATTTGTTTGATAATAGCATTCGGCCATAAGGTATGGTATGTCATTAAAAATGTTCATTAATGGGTAGTTTAAAGTTTATGTATATGGGGTCAGGGATGTTTCGATTATGACTAATGGTGTGTATGAATTGGGCCGAATGTGTATGAAAATGTTAAGTATGTGCCTCTTGTGTTAAATGAAAGAGAATTGATCAAATGAATTGAATAAGTAAGGTTTAATTTAAATTAAATTGTTTAATTTAGCTCGAGAGCCTAGAGGGACAGCATCGGACAAGGGAAAAGCTAAGGTTACGGAATAGTCGACCAGTACATACTCAGAGAGGCACGAGGTGAGATTTAAGTAACGAAATTTAGCATATCATCTGATTAATCATGATGTCTATGTCTAATTACTTATATCGGTATTAATATTTGTAAATTTTAGGAGGAAAATGGTTATAGAGCCGATAGTATATATGAAATAACGGTTTATGTACATCGATTTGATATGGAAATATTTGTGTGCTTATAAAGTTAGGGAATATGTAGTGTTATGTGTTAACGGAAGTGATGAGCAAGTGAATGTTGAGTTAAAAAAATATATATATGTGTGAAAAGTATGGTTGATAGATCTGTTATATAAAAATTCAGGGTGATGTCTGGGATAAGTCCCGAAGGGCCTTTGCGCCAACGATATATCCGGGATGTGTCCCGAAGGGCCCTTGTGCCAGAGAAATATTCGGGTTAAGTCTCGAATAGCTTCTGAGCTAGTGGTATATTCGGGTTGAGTCCCAAAGGGCATTTATGCCAAAGATACAATAGGGTCAAGCCCGAAGAGCCTTAAGGCTAAAGTAAAATCTGTTAAAGCCCAAAGGCCATAATGTTAAAATACGTGAAATGTTGAAATTATCTCAAAGGAAGGTATCTACTTCCGTAAGTAAATCAGGTATGTATTCACACTCGTTATGAGATGGAATTCGTTTAGACATTTGCCACAAAAAATTTGCATGGAAACGCTCCGATTATTGATTGAAATTATATGTAAATGGTTGTCTTACGTAGGAGTGTGAACCTCAACTTGTAATGGATTTGTACTAAATTGAGCCATGGATTTTGTGTATACTAATTGTTAGGGTGAAGTTATAATCTAAAAGAGTACATGGGTAGTTCCGATTTATCTGTGAATAATAGTGCATGTTTAGGCCAAAGAAAGGATGATATATATATATATACATTATGAGTTTCGACTTTGAGAAATGGAATAGGTTATGTATGTAAGACGATAACCATTTTCTATATATATATATATATGTTTGGTCTTTAAAAAGGTTTTAGATCAAGTGAATGAATACTTAAATTTTAATTGCTTTAAATTCTTAAATCTTACTAAGCATATAAATGCTTACTTCATTATTTTGGTTTGACTGTTTTATAGATTCCGGTACAGCTACGGTCTCGGGAAATTTTTCACGATAAAAGTCATCCACACTATCAAAGCAGCTTTCGGTATTAGCAACTAAACTTTTACAATGACATGTATAGGCTTGACACATTGTTACTTAATAAATATCTTTTGATGATGTAATTAAGTTAGGCCTTGCAAATATGGCTCACTTAAGTGTTTTACTTTTGTTTCTATAATGTTAAGTTGTATATGATGTATATGTGTGGTAGTGAAGTTATATGTTGTTAAATAGTTTCGGTAGTCTGTCACATCGCGATACCAATGTTCTATGAAATGCGAATGGCTTATTAAGATATTTTCATATATATGTTCAAGCATGAGTTTTGTGCTCGATTATGTTGGTTATAAATGCATGAGCCGTAGGTTGCTTATGAGATGATTTATGAGAAATTTTGGTACTTGATTTTAAATGTAGCATTACCTATTTCAATATAGGATAGGAGTGGTTAAGGTGTTACATTTTATTGGTATCAGAGCTACGGTTTAGTCAATTCTCGGACTACCGTAGTAAGTTTTAGTTTAGCTATACATGCCATTTGTAATTAATGCGATAGTGTGATGACTTCTAACTACTAAAATATGATTCTTTGTATAGAATGGATCCCGAACCTAATCGAGCTGTAGCGGACGATGTCGAAAGTGTAGCGCCTGCTCCCGCGCAAGGGACAGCGCCGCCTGACTCTCAGCCGAATATCAGTCTTCGAGATGATGACACTAGACAAGCCTTTTATGCGATGATGAGTGACTGGTTCGCTCAATTAATTAGATCGAATCCGGCTGTTCCACAACCCCCGCCCCCGAATACACCGCTTCCGACTTATATGGCCCCTCCTGTGGCCGATCCAGTGAGATCGAGTAGGCCCCCAGTAGACAAAATTAGAAAGTATGAGGCTGAAGAGTTCCGGGCTACCCCCAGCAATGATGCCGAGCGGGCTGAGTTTTGGCTCAACAACACTATTTGAGTGTTCGATGAACTGTCCTGCGCACTCGAGGAATGTCTGAAATGTGCAGCGTCTCTGTTGCGTGATGCTGCCTACTACTGGTGGAATACTTTGGTTTTTGTTGTTCCGAAAGAACGGGTCACCTGGGAGTTTTTCCAAACCGAGTTCCGTAAGAAATATATCAGCCAGAGATTCATTGATCAAAAACGGAAGGAATTTCTAGAACTCAAACAAGGTCAAATGTCAGTAACCGAGTATGAGAGAGAATTTGTGCGGCTCAGCCGTTATGCACGAGAATGTGTATCCTCCGAGGCTATTATGTGTAAGCGTTTTGAGGACGGATTAAACGAAGATATTAGATTGTTGGTGGGAATTCTGGAAATTAAGGAGTTTGTCGTGTTAGTCAAACGAGCTTGTAAAGCTGAAAAGCTCGGTAATGAGAAAAGAAAAGCCGAAGATGGAGATAGAGAATTCCGTAAGAGATCTGCGGGAAAATCTATTCAGCAATTGTCCAAAAAGACTAGAGATGACTCAGGCCAATCTAAATACACATCGGGTTTTTCTAGACGCGAGCACCATCGACCTCCCGTGAGTTCGCGAGCTACTTCCATCGCCAGTGTTGGTAATGAACGTCGGGATAGATTTGAATGCAAATATTGTGGTAAATGGCACCCGGGGAGTTGTAGGCATCGTGATCGCTCTTGTTTCAGATGTGGATCTGCCGATCATTTTATTAAAGACTGTCCGAAAGTTGATGAACGCACTCCCGACCAGAGTCAGAGAGCTAGCAGCACGGCTGTACGGGGTAGACCACCGCGACGGGGTGGAAATAATAGCGGTAGTCAGAGAGGGACTAGAGACACTGCAGTCAGATCCGAGGCTCGAGCACCTGCCAGAGCATATGCTATTCATGCCCGTGAGGAAGCTTCTTCTCCGGATGTTATTACTGGTACTGTCACACTCTTTAGCACTGATGTTATTGCTCTGATTGATCCTGGTTCGACCCATTCATATGTGTATGAAACGTTAGCTTCCAGTAAGACTCTTCCTGTTGAGTCTACTGAGTTCGTAATTCGAGTGTCGAACCCTTTGGGCCGTTGTGTTCTGGTTGATAAAGTATGCAAGAAATGCCCCCTAATGGTTCGAGATTTTTGTTTTCCGGCTGACTTGATGCTTCTACCATTCGACGAATTTGACATTATTCTCGGAATGGACTGGCTGACTGTTCATAACGCGATAGTGAATTGCAAGCAAAAAACTATTAATTTGCGATGTTCGAATAATGAAATAATCCAAATTGAATCCGTTGATTTAAACGGGCTTCCTGCTGTAATTACGACCATGTCAGCTCAGAGATACTTAAGGAAAGGCTATGAAGCGTATCTAGCTTATGTGTTAGATAACAAAGTTTTCGAAAGAGAACTTGAGACGGTGCCTGTAGTCTACGAGTTTTCAGATGTGTTTCCCGAAGAATTACTGGGATTGCCACCTGTAAGAGAAGTCGAGTTCGGTATAGAGTTGATTCCAGGTACAACACCGATTTCGATTGCCCCGTATCGTATGGCACCTACTGAGTTAAAAGAATTGAAATCTCAGCTGCAAGAGTTGACAGACAGAGGCTTCGCACGACCGAGTTTTTCACCTTGGGGTGCACCGGTTTTGTTTGTGAAAAAGAAAGACGGGACTATGAGAATGTGCATCGACTATCGACAGCTGAATAAAGCCACTGTAAAGAATAAGTATCCGTTGCCCCGAATTGATGACTTGTTCGATCAATTGAAAGGAGCTTCAGTGTTTTCGAAGATTGACTTGCGATCCGGCTATTATCAGTTGAGAATCAGAGATTCTGACGTGCCGAAGACAGCATTCAGAATGAGATACGGTCACTACGAGTTTTTAGTAATGCCGTTTGGGCTCACTAATGCCCCTGCGGTCTTCATGGACTTGATGAATCGTGTGTTTAGACTGTTCTTGGACCGTTTTGTAGTAGTGTTCATCAATGACATCTTGATTTACTCACGTGATGAGATTGAGCATATAGAGCATTTGAGACTTGTACTTCAGACCTTGCGGGATAACAAATTGTATGCGAAGTTCAGCAAGTGCGAATTCTGGTTGCGTGAGGTCGGTTTCTTGGGTCATATAGTGTCTGCTTCGGGTATTCGAGTCGATCCGAATAAAATTTCAGCTATACTCAATTGGAAACCCCTAAGAATGTTTCTGAGGTTCGAAGCTTTTTAGGACTCGCCGGATATTACCGACGATTCGTCAAAGGTTTTTCAATGATTGCGACTCCATTGACGAGACTGCTGCAAAAAGATATCAACTTCAAATGGTCGGATAAGTGTCAACAAAGTTTCGATCGACTGAAAACTCTTTTGACGGAAGCTCCAGTGTTGGTTCAGCCAGAATCCGGCAAGGAGTTTGTAGTTTATAGTGATGCCTCCCTGAATAGTTTAGGCTGCGTTTTGATGCAAGAAGGCTGGGTTATTGCTTACGCTTTGAGACAGTTGAAGCCCCACGAACGAAACTATTCGACCCATGATCTTGAATTGGCCGCCATTGTTTTCGCTCTGAAAAATCTGGCGACACTATCTGTTTGGTGAAAAATGTCACATCTTCTCCGATCACAAAAGTCTCAAGTATCTGATGACTCAAAGAGATTTGAATTTGAGACAAAGGCGATGGCTAAAATTGCTTAAAGACTATGAACTTGTTATTGATTATCACCCCGGAAAAGCTAATGTAGTTGCAGATGCTCTTAGCAGAAAATCCCTATCTTCTTTGCGAACTTTGAACGTGAAACAAACGAAGTCGGTGGATGAAGTGTTAAATTCTGAATTGGAAGCAAGACTCATATTGTTTCGACAGATGTGCGAAGCCCAGAAAGTCGATGACGATTTAGTTGCCAAACGAGTTCAGTGTGGTTCGGATGTGAATTCAGAGTTTCGGGTCGACGAAAATGATTGTTTGAGATTTAAGGATCGATTGTGTGTTCCAAGAAAATCTGAGCTAGTTTCGATGATTTTGAATGAAGCCCATAATAGTCGAATGTCAGTTCATCCAGGTAGTACGAAAATGTATAATGATTTGAAGCGACAATATTGGTGGCACGGCATGAAACGAGACATCTCTAATTATGTATCCAAGTGCCTAGTATGTCAGCAAGTGAAAGCGGAGCATCAGGTGCCGTCGGGGCTACTTCAGCCGATTTTGATACCCGAGTGGAAGTGGGAACGTGTTACAATGGACTTTGTGTCAGGTTTACCGTTGACGCCAAGCAAGAAAGACTCCATCTGGGTTATTGTGGACAAATTAACAAAATCGGCTCATTTCATTTCGGTTCGTACAGATTTCTCACTTGATAAATTGGCGGAACTATATATCTCCCAAATTGTACAATTGCACGGAGTGCCAACCTCTATCATATCAGACCGTGATCCTCATTTTACATCGCGATTTTGGAAGAAATTACACGAGGCATTGGGAACTAAACTTCATTTTAGCACTGCTTTTCATCCCCAGACTGACGGTCAATCTAAACGGGTTATTCAAATACTTGAGGACATGTTGAGATGTAGCATTCTAGAGTTCAGCGGATCGTGGGAGAAATACTTACCTCTGATTGAATTCGCGTATAATAGTAGTTTTTAATCGAGTATTCAGATGGCACCTTATGAAGCTCTTTACGGTCGAAAATGCCGTACATCTCTATTTTGGACTGAACTTAGTGAAAGTAAGATTCTCAGAGTTGATTTAGTCAGAGAAGCAGAGCAGAAAGTAAAGATAATTCGTGATAGTTTGAGAATGGCATCTGATCGTCAGAAATCGTACGCGGACCTAAAGCGGAAGGACATCGAGTATCAAGTAGGTGATAAGGTATTTCTAAAAGTTTCACCGTGGAAAAAGATACTCCGTTTTGGCCGTAAAGGCAAGCTGAGTCCAAGATTCATTGGACTGTATGAGATATCAGAACGGATGGGGCCGGTTGCTTATAGATTAATTTTGCCCCCTGAACTAGAAAAGATCCACAACGTTTTCCATGTATCGATGCTCCGTCGCTATAGATCCGACCCTTCCCATGTGATTAGTCCGTTAGAAATCGAAATTCAGTCTGATTTGAGCTATGAAGAAGAACCAATTCGTATTTTGGCCCGCGAAGTAAAAGAATTACGAAACAAAAAGGTTCCGTTAGTAAAAGTGCTTTGGCTCAAGCACGGGATCGAAGAAGCGACTTGGGAACTTGAGAACACTATGAAGGAAAAATACCCAAATCTGTTTACCGGTAAGATTTTCGAGGACAAAAATTTCTTAAGGGGGGAGAGTTGTGACAGCCCTTTTTCGACATTAGTCGGGAAGTGGTTTCGGAACCACTAAACCGAGTCATAAAATTTATTTGATGTCATGATTTAGGTGTTTCATATGAGAATTAATATGTGCCAAAAATTTGTGTGGAAATTTGATCTTCAAAGTGATTAATTGCTTAAAGAGGGCTTAATTGCCAAACTTGAAGAATTAAATAGACAAAAATCATAGTGGCTAAATAATAGAAATTTCAAAGAAAGGTCTTTGCATGTCAATTTACCCATTTCCACTTTAGTGGACGGTAATGATGATGTTTAAATATATTATATGCATTTTTGTTTCATTAGAAAATAAGATATAATGCATAAAATAAAATTTAATAGTAATAATCAAGAGAAAGCCATTTTCTTCTTTCTTTTGCCGTGAGTGAGGATTGAAATGGAGGTTTGTGAAGCTTGAACATTCGGTCACTTCTAAAACCAAAATAAGGTATGAAATTTATGTTAGTTTTTCATGATTTTGAGAAGTTGGAATGGTTAGAACATCATCTAGCTAGCCCACGTTTAGATTTTTGTGAATTTGAAAGTATTTTGAGTTTTCGGTAATGTAGAAAATCTAAGGAAATGGTTGTGAACGTATTTGCTATTTTTCTCTTTGGGATTATGGATAGGGAAGACTTTAAACTTGTTAAAATGAGTTTCAATGGAGGTTTAAATGAGTGTGAGTATATTGGCTAATAATTTGAGTGTTGGCCGAATAGAGAAATAGGTGAGACTTGGGGAAAATGTGGATATGGATGCTAGGGGGGATACACGGCTATAAAGAATGAAAATTAGCATGTTTTATATGATTAATATGTGGGGTGTCAAATTATGCAATGAACTTAGGGTACTATGGAGTTTAGTACATACTATTAAAATTGCCGAATGAACAATTGTGTATTAATTAGAAATTTGAAATAGAAAATAGTGAACTATGTTGTTAACTCATAAATTCGATTTTGATATTTAGAAAAATGAAGTCTTTAGTCATTTTGTTAATTAGAGAATTTAGATGTTTTGATTTGTTTGATAATAGCATTCGGCCATAAGGTATGGTATGTCATTAAAAATGTTCATTAATGGGTAGTTTAAAGTTTATGTATATGGGGTCAGGGATGTTTCGATTATGACTAATGGTGTGTATGAATTGGGCCGAATGTGTATGAAAATGTTAAGTATGTGCCTCTTGTGTTAAATGAAAGAGAATTGATCAAATGAATTGAATAAGTAAGGTTTAATTTAAATTAAATTGTTTAATTTAGCTCGAGAGCCTAGAGGGACAGCATCGGACAAGGGAAAAGCTAAGGTTACGGAATAGTCGACCAGTACATACTCAGATAGGCACGAAGTAAGATTTAAGTAACGAAATTTAGCATATCATCCGATTAATCATGATGTCTATGTCTAATTACTTATATCGGTATTAATATTTGTAAATTTTGGGAGGAAAATGGTTATAGAGCCGATAGTATATATGAAATAACGGTTTATGTACATCGATTTGATATGGAAATATTTGTGTGCTTATAAAGTTAGGGAATATGTAGTGTTATGTGTTAACGGAAGTGATGAGCAAGTGAATGTTGAGTTAAAAAATATATATATGTGTGAAAAGTATGGTTGATAAATCTGTTATATAAAAATTCAGGGTGATGTCCGAGATAAGTCCCGAAGGGCCCTTGCGCCAACGATATATCCGGGATGTGTCCCGAAGGGCCCGTGTGCCAGAGAAATATCCGGGTTAAGTCCCGAAGAGCTTCTGAGCTAGTGGTATATCCGGGTTGAGTCCCGAAGGGCATTTATGCCAAAGATACAACCGGGTCAAGCCCGAAGAGCCTTAAGGCTAAAGTAAAATCTGTTAAAGCCCAAAGGCCATAATGTTAAAATACGTGAAATGTTGAAATTATCTCAAAGGAAGGTATCTACTTCCGTAAGTAAATCAGGTATGTATTCACACTCGTTATGAGATGGAATTCGTTTAGACATTTGCCACGAAAAATTTGCATGGAAACGCTCCGATTATTGATTGAAATTATATGTAAATGGTTGTCGTACTTAGGAGTGTGAACCTCAACTTGTAATGGATTTGTACTAAATTGAGCCATGGATTTTGTGTATACTAATTGTTAGGGTGAAGTTATAATCTAAAAGAGTACATGGGTAGTTCCGATTTATCTGTGAATAATAGTGCATGTTTAGGCCAAAGAAAGGATGATATATATATATATATACACATTATGAGTTTCGACTTTGAGAAATGGAATAGGTTATGTATGTAAGACGATAACCATTTTCTATATATATATATATATGTTTGGTCTTTAAAAAGGTTTTAGATCAAGTGAATGAATACTTAAATTTTAATTGCGTTAAATTCTTAAATCTTACTAAGCATATAAATGCTTACTTCATTATTTTGGTTTGACTATTTTATAGATTCCGGTACAGCTACGGTCTCGGGAAATTTTTCACGATAAAAGTCATCCACACTATCAAAGCAGCTTTCGGTATTAGCAACTAAACTTTTACAATGGCATGTATAGGCTTGACACATTGTTACTTAATAAATATCTTTTGATGATGTAATTAAGTTAGGCCATGCGAATATGGCTCACTTAAGTGTTTTACTTTTGTTTCTATAATGTTAAGTTGTATATGATGTATATGTGTGGTAGTGAAGTTATATGTTGTTAAATAGTTTCGGTAGTCTGTCACATCACGATACCAATGTTCTATGAAATGCGAATGGCTTATTAAGATATTTTCATATATATATTCAAGCATGAGTTTTGTGCTCGATTATGTTGGTTATAAATGAATGAGCCGTAGGTTGCTTATGAGATGATTTGTGAGAAATTTTGGTACTTGATTTTAAATGTAGCATTACCTATTTCAATATAGGATAGGAGTGGTTAAGGTGTTACACTTATACACACTTATAGCAGCCCATATCTTTCATTTATTCACATATTTCTATACATATTTTACAAATCTTGCAAATAGATCCTTTGTAACGCCCTAATTTTTGAGATTTTCGGGATTTTTGCAATATTATGTGAACTCTAAATTTTGTTGGTTTGGTTATGCTAAGTTATGTTTGGGTGTGTTAGTGGGCCTTTAGAAGGCCCAAGCTTAAGTTAAATCCCGGTAGAATTTTTAAATTTTGGACTTAAAGAGAATGGGTCTTAAGTATGTGGGGTTTTAAGAAAAAGTGAGTAATTTAAGACACAAGTGAGCCTTTGGTAAAGTGGCAATGTGGCGCCACTTAAAGCCTAGGAAAGTGGCGTGTGGAAGTTGTGCAAAGGGCCAAGGTTCAAGTCTCATGGTATGCAGTGTGGTATTTTATTTTTATGCATGTGCAAGACATGTGATGGACTCCAAGTGAAACTCTATTGAACAGAGTTTGAGATGCTTATGAGTTTGAGTCAGAGGGGATAAGGAGGAGAAAATCTAGGAATTTTTGAATGGGAGCATGTGATGCCCAAATATGAGGATCTTGGAGGAGCATAATCGGTTTTGGGCATTTTCGGCAAAGGGAAGTTTAGAGGGTTTAGCCGAATGCTTTTTGGGGTCTTTCTTGGGGTCTAAGTTCAGCACATTAGGTAAGTGTATGCTGACTAGGTAAGTCTTTAGGGTTCTCTTCCGTTACTCTTCTCCTCCCTTTGTTCTAGGAGCCGAAATTGTAAACACAAGTCACTTTGTGTCGATTTGTCCATAACCAAACCCTCTCCTCTCTTCTTTCACCTCTTTTCTTTTCTTCTTCTTTCTCTAAGCCGAATTCACTTTATCACCTCTCTTCTTAGGCTGAACCTACTTCATTCTTTTCTTCTCTCTTCTCAAAGCCTAGTAGTCGACTTCCACAAAAGCCGAAACCAAACCCCCTATTGCCAATTACCTATTTGATCAAAACTACTACTATTTCTTCTTCTTCTTCTTCTTCTTCTGTTACCTTTCTTCAAAACTGAATCTCAAACCTCTCATCTTTGTCTCTGCTGATTGTTTCTTTTACTTTTGGAACTCCTCTTCATCTATTCTTTTTCTCTTCTCTTAAACTGAAATAGTCTTACGCTAGGATAGATCCCAAAGCCGAAATCACTTAGATTCGTTCTCTGCTCATGTCTTGGGGTTAGATCTACATCAGATCTGGGCTAGAAAAGGATTGGAAGCATTCTTTATCAGGTACATCTTCGGTAAGTACTCAGTTTCCCTTTTCATTCAAGTGATTTGTGGTTCAAGAGAAGCTGAAAACCCCTAAGGGCATGGGGTGCTGTCGATTAGGGCTTTATTAAGATTTACCATTTGGTTTGTTATGTGTTAGTGTGGATTGAAGGATATTCATCAAGGGGTATTGGAGGCTAGAATTGTTGGAGCAACTAAATCTCGATCTAGTCGTTAGTTTCAGCAAAGGTAAGGATTCTACGGCCTAAAGAGAAGTTGGCCGAATATGGTACGTGGTTGTTACATTAGTTATCATCGATTCATAGCCTAATAGTTTAGAGATCAATTGTAGGATCATCGTATGGGAGATCTCGTCAACGTCTATCGCAAATCAGCTATGTAAACGAACACCCACTAGTAGACTAAATCGGCAAAAGCCGAAAAGCTGAAATACCAAAATTCTGACATTTCATGGGCTTGCAAGTGTGCGGGCGCTCGTGAGTTGGTTAAAACGGTAAAAATGGTTATTGCGAACGGTAAAGAGGTTGTGTGCACGATTTCATGCGCCTTGGTGAATTTGGGCCTCGAGGGGCTGAATTTGGGCCCAATGGGCTTATGGGCCCATATGGGCTTATGGGCCCATATGGGCTTATGGGCCCATATGGGCTTATGGGCCCATATGGGTAAAAACGAGTGGTAAGCGTATTTTGATAAACTAATTGATAAAACTGTTGAATCAAACTTAAAATTTGGGCTTTGTGGGCCAGAATAGATAATGGACACTGTAGGGCCCCTAGTGGTTTTAGGGCCCGTTAGCTCTAAGGTTAGTAAATGGGCTAGATAAGATACTTAGATGAAATTGGACTGTTAACAAGTGTAATAAGAATAAAAACCCTAAGAACTGGTAAATTTACTGAAATACCCCTTAAGGGTGAAAAATTACAATTTTACCCCTAAGTGCAAAATGACCATTATACCCCTAGGGTTAAAATTGACTGAAATGCATGCTATACTTTATCTGTTCACTGTATGCCATGACATGTTATTCTGTGGCATGGGTTTGGGTTTTTTATGGAGGAAGTGCTAAGTGGCAATGCCATGTTTACTGATACAGGCTTTGCCTCGTTTTACTGTTAGTGGCTTGGCCACGTTTACTGATTAAGCAGCTCAGCTGCGATTGTGGTGTGTAGGGCTGGGTGGGTTGAGTTATTCCCTACATGGTGTGTAGGGCTGGTACAGGTGGTGTGTAGGGCTAGATTTGGGCTGGGTATTGCATACATGCATAATATCTGTACTGCTACTGTAATAGGCCTAAGGGCCGTACTGAATACTGAATAGGGCTAAGGCCCAGTTAATACTGTTTACTGAATAGGGCTAAGGCCCAGTTAATACTGAAACTCGATAGGGCTTAGGCCCAGTAAGCTTGAACTGATTTGGGCTCTGGTTGGGTTTACTTTACACACTGAGTTTCCAAACTCACCCCTTCCCTTTCATCTATGCAGGTGAGCCCTAAGCTAGTGGACTTGAAGCTGGAGGGATTCGGAGTAGCCATGTGGACTGCATTTTGTTAATTTATTTTAAGTTATTCTGTTTTTAGTATTTTACTTAAAATTATTTCATTGTGGGTTTTTGACTTGTAATAAGGCTGCTCTTAAGTATTTTTTATTTGGTTTTTATTTCCTTAATTATAACTTGTTTAAAATGGATAGACTAAGGTTGCGCGGTTTTCATGTAAAATTATTCAACGATTTCAAAATATAACATACGTATCAAATGGATAATGTAAAGACAAACAAGACCTTTGAAATAAAATAAACTTTAAACTGGTAGTGGATAGGACTTTCACAAATTTAAAAACCTGGTTTTCTTTTCAAACTTTAATAACGATTTTGCAAACTCACCCTAATTGTAATAACTCAAGAATATGATCAATCCATTGTTGATGTGACACATCAAACTTGGTTGTAACGTCTGGGCCGGGTTTAAGGTGTTACATTTAGTGGTATCAGATTCCAGTTGCAACAATCCGGCTATGGATCAGGTCCAAAAAGTTTTTAAAAAATGTAAAACTAAAGCCCAATAAGGGTATTTTGAAAATCGATTTTGGGAAATTTTTAAGAAAACTCTTTTCAAACTTGTTTTCTTCAAAATATAAATATTCAAGGTTTACTTTAAAAACAAAGTTTAAGTTTTTTATTTTATCAAAAATTGGGCTTTCTAAAATCTGGTTTCTAAAGAGTGGCACTGTGATAGCCCTATTTTAGCCCTAATCGGAAAAGTGGTTTCGGGACCACGAAACCGAGTCAGAAAAATTTTTGAATATTATTTTTCGGTGTTTTCATTTGTGTGCTTTGATATGTGAAGTTCGTATTTCTTAATTTGAAATTTTGAGTGTTTAATTAATTAAAAAGGACTTGTTTGATAAACCTTGAAAATGTGTTGGGTAAATTCAAAGTGGCCGAATATTATGTGGTTTATCAATATGGAGTACTTGCATGGTTATTAAACCATTTTGTTTAATTAGACAGTAAAACCATGTCTTAAAAAGGCTTACATATGTGTTTTAAGATGGGCAAACTAGTAATTCAATAATAAGATTTAATGTGTATTTTATAATAAAACATAAAGAAAATTCTTGCATGTTAAAAGAGCTAGCTGAAAATTCAAAGAAAAGAAAAGAAAAAGTACTTGATATTTGGCCCTTTTGTTCAAGCTAATCAAGGTATGTTTTTAGCTTAATTTTCATTAATTCTTATGTTTTTGAGTTAATTGCTAAGTGTGTTTCATAGCCTAAGCATCAATCTTGGAAATTTTGGTTAAACATTCATTTGGCTATGGATGTAATGTATGAGATTTTTGGGTGTTTGATGTTTTAAAATGCAAGTTAAACTATGAGCTTAGTAATTTTGATAATTTTGGCTTAAATGACTACTTGGTGTTCGGTTATGGTTGTAAGTTGAGAAATTTTATGTTAGATGTAAGGTTTAAAAGTTAAATACGGTAGTGGAATGAATTTTACATGATTTTCATTATATGTTTGATTAAAAGACAAATTATGAATATGAGGGACTAAGTGTATATATGTTAAATTATATGTTATATGTTCGGTTAAATTATATGTTTCATTATATGTTAAGTGTATTAAGTGTATAAAGTAATATATGAAATGGAAGGCATTAAGTGTGAATATGGAAATTTAGGCCCAAGTGTATTTTTGTAATGGAGTATATTTTCTTTGTGACATTCGAATGAAGTAAATTGATTAAGTGACTAAATAAGTTAATTTATTCAATTAAGCTCAAGAACTCAAAGGAACAAATTCGGATCGAGGGAAAGCGAAATTGGTCGAGTAGTCGAAATTGACGTACGATAACAATCAAGGTAAGTTCTTAAGTGTTTAAGCTTGATATTTTTTTGTATGTTTAAAGGTTTAATGACTATTGTAAAGAAGATGTTGTCTTTATCTAGTCAATGTGTCGAATGAGTATGGATCTAATGCCATAAGCCAAATGTGACTAGTATGCTTAAGTTGAATTGGATATGAGAATGTGATGAACTAAATGAGTGTTACAATGAATGAACTATGCCGTATGTGTGTTGGGAGAGATATCACGATTTGCGATTATTGGAAATCTAAAAGTAACCATGATGTGTATGATATTATTATTAGTCATATGTGGTAGCTGAATGTGGCCTAGTATTAAAGTGATTTAATGTGAATTTCGATGGGATAAATGTTAGTGATCGACGATATAAGTTATACATCATATTTATTCAGGCTTTCAGCCTAGCAGGCCTAGTGCCAGTGAATTTACTCAGGCTGAAAGCCTAGCAGGCTATGTGCCGGTGGATTCGATTCGGATTTTAAACCTAGCAGGCTATGTGCCAGTGGATTCGATTCGGGTTTTAAACCTAGTAGGCTATGTGCCAATGGATTCGATTCGGGTTCTATACCTAGCAGCCTATGAGCTGGTGAATTATTTTCGAAGTTCTTGATTACAAGAGTCGAAATGAGATAAAAGCAAGTAAGTTTTTAAATATCATACTTTATTGACCAAGTAGGTAAGTATACTTGAAGATATAAATTGCTTCTTAATTCGAATTGATGTAAGCCTAATGAAATTTGGATATTTGAATATATGTATGCCATGATTCAAATTTTTACTATGATATATTTATGCTTATAAGAAAGGTCAAAAATTTGATTAGAAGTGTACTTAAAAGGTGAGTTATAATCGGCTACATGAATGTTTAAAAGATAGTGATTATTGAAATTGTTTAACTATATATTTGATTTAGTGAAATGATTGTATATTTATTTATTCGGTCGTGCTTGAGAGTATGTTAAAAGTTTCTTATTCGGCCAAAATGACTAGATTAATTGGAATTAATAAGTAAATGGAATCTTTCAGTTAAGGTGAAATAAAATGGTTAGTTAATCAATTGGTTTACATTGCTTAAGACTTACTAAGTTTATAAAAGCTTACTTTGGGTGATATGTCTCCTTGTTTTATAGATCTTTGAGTCCTAATTCAAGCTCGGGGATCGTTAGCATCTCAACACACTATCAACCATTTTGGTATTTTACGTTTTAAGTTTAACTAATGGCGTGTATAGACCAAATAATATTTTGAATGATATGTTTTTGTTTATGTATATAAAAGCCATGTGAAAATGGCTTGATCATTATGTTGGAAGCTTGGTCTTATATGTTCTTGGTTAAAGGTTGTATGTGATTGGTTTTGATAATTCAGTTAAGATATAAGACTATTTGATAAGTCTGAATCATAACTTGTATAATTTGTAACACCCCAAACTCAGCCCAGACGTTACGGCCGAGTTTGGTGTGTCACATTGAAGTGTTTTTCAAAAACCATGTTTTTATTGAAAACCCTTCTTAATGTTTAGAACCTTTACAGTTAAACTTGTATAAAGCCTTAGCTTGGGTTTATTTTTCCAAAACGTGATTCATTGTAATAATCAAAACATTGTTAACAACTTTGTAAAATCCCAAGGAAAAATTATGAAAGCTTGTAAACCTTTGTAGTTGTGGAAACATGTTATTTTAAAAACAGATTAAGTATCAAAAAATCAGACCTTTTTTGTGATGGCTTAAAGTGAATGGATACTACGCACCAGGTAGGATTCAAGAGAAGAGGAGGTGAGTCATTTAGACTGCTTAAGTACCAAGCTCTTCTTAGATCCTATCCTAGACATGCACAAATCCATTGCCACACTTTAATCTTACGACTTGTCCATGAACAACAAATTAAGTTTAAGTCTTTATAAAATACTTATTTTTGAAAACATTTACGTTGCGGAAGCTTTACTCTATTATCGTGAATTTTCAAAACAAGTAACTTTTATTAAAACGCGCCTTAGAGCTAACCGATAACAAAACGATTTAAATAATATTATACTTAAGCTAAAAACAAATTAAAAATAATTATAGCAGCCATATTACAAACCCAAAATCAGAAAAAAATAATTAAGACTAAATTGAATTAAATAACTTAATCAAACCAACAGTCCAGCCCATGTGGCCACTCTGAATCCCTCCCAGCTCCAAGTCCACCAATCTATGGCTCACCTACAATGATGGAAGGAAAATGTGTGAGTTTGGAAAACTTAGTGTGTATAGAAGCCCATCCAGAGCCCAAATCAGCTCAAGCCCACTGGGCCTAAATCCTTGCCAGTCTCAGTAATAACTGGGCCGAAGCCCTATTTAGATACAGTAACCTGGGCCTTAGCCCTTTTCAGATAACAGTATGGCCCATAGGCCCATTTCAGTAATAGAACAGTAATAAGAATGCATGAATGCAAAACCCATATCAGTATGTGGGGAAGCTACTCAACCCACCCAACCACTACTCTCCACCCATACCAGCCAAACTCTCCATATGGGAAAACTACTCAACCCACCCAACCGCTACTCTCCACGGTGGCAGCATAGCTGCATAATTAGATAGTGTGGCCAAGCGACCAGAATGGTAAACTAGGGCAAAGCCCCTTTTCAGAATACGTGGCATTGCCACTTACACTTTCTCCATCAATAATCCCAGTCCCATGCAACAGATAATCATGACATGGCATACAGCAAACAGAAACAGTAAATCATGCATTTCAGTCAAATTTAGCCTTAGGGATATAATGGATATTTTGCACCTAGGGGTAAAGTAGTAATTTTGCACCTATAAGGGTATTTCAGTAATTATTCTAGTTCTTAGGATTTTATGCATGTTTCAGTCACTAATAACCCAACTTTCGTCTCAGTACTTTATTTAACTCATTTTAACAGTTTTAACTATTGGGGCCTAAAACCCTTAATGGGCCCTACAGGGTTTATTGGCTACTTAAGCCCATTTAGTCCAAGTTTCATATTCAGTTACCAGTTTTAGCAGTTTTGACCCTACAGTCTATCAGAATACCTTTAAAGCCTATTTTTACCCATATGGGCTCAAAATCCCATTGGGCCTACATTCAGCCCATTGAGGCCCAACTTACCAAAGTGCACGAAATTGCACACTCATTCGTCTTACCAATCCCGATTACTGAATCTTAACGTTTCCAATCAACCCATGAGCACTCGCACGCTCGCAAGCTGTAACACCCCAACCCGGCCTAGACATTACGGCCAAGTCTAGTGTGTCACATTAAAGTGTTTTTCGAAAACCATGTTTTCATTGAAAACCCTTCTTAATGTTTAGAAACTTTTACCAGTAAACTTGTATAAAACCTTATGGAAAAAATTGCGAAAGCTTGTAAACCTTTGTAGTTGCAGAAACATGTTATTATAAAAACAGTTTAAGCATCGGAAAATCAGACTTTCTTTGTTATGGCTTAAAGTGAATGGATACTACGCACCAGGTAGGATTCAAGAGAAGAGGAGGTGAGTCATTTAGACTGCTTAAGTACCAAGCTCTTCCTAGATCCAATCCTAGACATGCACACATCCATTGCCACACTTTAACCTTATGACTTATCCACGAACAACAAATTAAGTTTAAACGTATTTAAGATATTTATTTATGAAAACATTTATGTTGCGGAAGCTTTGCTCTGTTTCGAAATATTTTGAAAATAGGTAACTTTTATAAAAACGCGCCGTAGAGCTAACCGATTTCAAAACGATTTAAACGATGTCCTACTTAAGCTAAAAACAATTAAAGAATTAAAGAATTAAAAACCCAAAATAAAATAAATAGAGCGGCCTTATTACAACCCAGAAACCAAAATTAAGTAATCTAAATAAATAATAAAATGAAATAATTGAAAACCAGAAATTTAAATCTTCGTGGCCACTCTGAATCCTTCTCAGCTCCAAGTCCACCAACTAGGGCTCACCTGCATGGATGGAAAGAAAGGGGGTGAGTTTGGAAAACTCAGTGTGTATAGAATGCCCATCCAAAGCCCAATTCAGCTCAAGCCTACTGGGCCAAAGCCCTATCCAGATACAGTAAACTGGGCCTTAGCCCTTTCAGTTAACAGTATGGCCCATAGGCCCATTTCAGAATAGAACAGATAATATCATGTATACAAGCCTGACCCAGCCTAAATCCATCCGCTACACTCCACCCGTACCAGCCCTACACACCATGTAGGGAATAACTCAACCCACCTCGCCCTACACTCCACAGTTGCAGCATGGCTGCTTAGATAATAGTAAATTGAGGCAAGGCCTCCAGTACGTGGTCAAGCCACTTTCAGTACTTCCTCCATCAATATCCCAGTCCCATGCAACAGATAATAATGGTATGTAGTAAACGGTAACAGTAAAACATGCATTTTGGGTCAAACTTAACCCTAGGGGTATAACAGTCATTTTACTCCTAGGGGTAAAACCGTAATTTTCCACCCATAAGGGTATTTCAGTAATTTTATCAGTTTTTAGGGTTTTCATGCATAATGCAGTCACTACTAATCCATTTGTCTTCACGGTAGTCTATTTAGCTTAGTTTAACAATTTTAGCTATTGGGCCCTAAAACCCCTAATGGGCCCTACGGTGTCTATTAGCAAATTAAGCCCATTTAGTCCAAGTTTCATAACCAACTTTCCAGTTTTAGCAGTTTCGATCCTTCAGTCTAACAGAACATACTTATTGCCTATTTTTACCCATATGGGCCTGTAAGCCTATTAGGCCCATTTGTAGCCCATCGAGGCCCAATTACCGAAGTATACGAAATTCCACACCCGACTAGCTTACCACCTTGCAATTTCAGATCTAACGATTTCTAACATCTTGTGAGCATTCGCACACTCACAAGCCCACAAAATGCTAGAATTTTGGCATTTCGGCTTTTGCCAAATTAGACTAAAGAAGGGGTTCGATACATACCTGTTTCGTAACGACTGCTAGAGAGATCCCCCACGATGTCCTACAATTGATTACCATAATTCTTAGATTGCAAAACTACAACAAACAATCCAAATATTCACTTACCTATATTCAGCCAATGCCCCTAAGTCCTCAAAATCTTACCTTTGCCGAAATTGATGACTAGATCTAGATCTAGTCGTTCCAAAGATCCAAGCTTTCGATCAATCACCTCTAGAACACACTAATCACCAAAAGAAATCATTGGTTAATGACCCTTAGTGTAATATCCCGAATTAGGGCCTAATCGGAATAGTGGTTTTGTGACCACAAATCTGAGGTAGAAATAATTATTTTATAATTATTTTGATGTTTATGATATGATTTTATGATGGTGTGAAAATTTCGTGAAGAAATTCCAAGCGTAAAGTGCTTAATTTGAAGTTAGGGATTAAATCGAATAAGTTGCAAAACTTGCATTCTAGAAGTTTTTAGTATGAAATTGCTTTGAAATATTAATTAGGAGGTCTTAAATGGTAATTAGACCAATTTTAAGTTCATGGACAAAATTAGGACATGGAAGGAAATTTTGAAAGTTTAGTAAGGAGGGGCATTTTGGTCATTTGGATATTTAATGAAATAAAAAGGGAAAAATAACACAAAATTAGTTATCATCTTCCTTGGTTGCTGCCGAATTCTCCCTCTCTCCATAGCTAGGGTTTCTTCAACTTTCAAGCTTCATAGTAAGTGATTCCAAGTCCCGTTTTTAATGATTTTTACGTTTTTAAAATCCCGGTAGCTCGGTATAGCTTATGATAGCAATATTTTGAGCTAAAGTTCATATTTGGAAAAATACCCATAGGTGAAATTTGTGTATTTTGATGTTTTATGATAGAATATGAGGTTTTAAATTATGTTAGACAACTTGTGCTACTCGGTTTTGAGTAAAAACGAACAAAACGGCTTAATCGGTAAAAGTACATATTGTGCATAAGTATGTGTTATAGTGGGAATTTGAGCTTTCTAATAGAAAATAAATGATCAGCATGTTCTAAAACATAAGAATTTGAAATGAAATTTAATTTCTGAGCTTTGGGGCAAAAGTGTAAATATGCAAAAGTTTAGGGGTAAAATTGTAATTTTGCCAAAATTTGAATTAAGGACTAATTTGAAAATGTGAGTATTAAACAAGCTAAATGTGTTATTTTAGATCAAGAAAGACGTGGAATCGACCTCAATCGAGGAAAAGAAAAGATTGCGGACTAAATTGCAAAATCTTTGTATTTTGGTACTAAGGTAAGTTCATGTGTAAATAATGTAACATAATCGTTATTTTTAAGTTAATTGATGTTATTTATATGATATGCTGATTTTTATCATGAAATATATGCTTTGTGGTTATTATCAAATAATATGCAAATTATGTGTGCTACTTGTTAAATATAAATGGCTACCGAGTATTGGTTTCGGTATTCTGTGGAAGACAGCAAGGATGTGTGATTGAGGAAAATCCCGTTTGAACCTTGGGAATAGATTAGGATACAAGTGACATGTCACTAGGATGGTTGGGCATCCGAACTCGTTGAGTTGAGTCCAAGTTCACTTATGGATGCAAATGTCCGAACTCGTTGAGTTGAGTCCGAGTTCGTGAAATGTAACTAGGCATCCGAGCTCATTGAGTTGAGTCCGAGTTCACTTATGGATGCGAACGCCTGAGCTCGTTGAGTTGAGTCCGAGTTCTCTTATGGGCGGGTTACATAATTGATTGATTACATATATAGCACTTATGTGCAAATGATCCGTGTATCCGAGTTGTATTCCAATGTGTTCAACGGGTAAAATTCAAGTGAAATGGAAAAGCACTCAAGATGTAAGTGACAATTCGGTAATGTTGAGAAATGGCCATATTGGACAGGTATGTACTTAACCCTCGGGTTGAAACTCGACACAACAACAAAAATGTGGTAATATGAAGTATGATGATTAGAATTGTGACATATGTTTTGGTGATGCTATGCTAATGTTGTTTGGCATAATGACTTTGTTATGTTACTTGTTATTTGCATGTGAACTTACTAAGCATTTATGCTTACTCCCTCCTTTTCATTCATTGTAGTTTTGGACAAGCCGGCTTGAGAATCGGGATAGGTCGAAGGCTCGATCACACTATCCGAAGGACTTTTTGGTAAATGGCTTGTAAAACTTAGTATGGCATGTATAGCAATATACCTACTTTGTGTAAACAATCTTGTGATATGGTGGTGTTTTGGTTGAAGAAATGCTTGATAATGATGAGCCATTGAAATGGCTAATATAGATTATGTTTGATGTCATGGAAGGATAATAGGTTATCTAGTACATGAAAGCTTTTATGAAAATGAAATTAGCCATAAAACAGAACATTGCAGCAACACTGACGTGAGTTTGAAAATTTACTAAAAATCATAGAAATCGAATTTGGTGATGGATTAGTTGAAATTGAAGCTTATTATGTCTACTTTCAAATGGAAGAAGCGAAATAGGTGAAGGGATTATATTTTATAAGATATCTGAGTTTTAGTGAGACAGGGCCAGAACAATTTCTAGATCCCCTGTTCTAACTTTGAAAATTCACTATAAATTGTACAAAAATAGTTAAGAGTGTACTTTATATGTACAGAATCCTGAGTTAGTCTAGTTTCAAGATAAGGAAACGGCATAATCATATGAATTTTTTACAGAGAGAAAAGTGGTTCGAAGTAAATAGAGGTCAGTGCAGTCAAGTCCTGAAACAGGGGTAACTTTAACTAATAAACTGTACAAATTGGCCCAACCAAAAATTCTAGAAAAAAATTAGTGAATAGATATATGAGTCTAGATTCAGGGAAAATTTACGGATCTTGATTTCGAGTTTTGTAACTCGAGATATGATTTTTTAAGCAACCATGATGCAGAGATTCTGCATATTCCGAAAATTAAAATAAATGATGTAAAGTTGGTTTAATGATAAATTAAGTTTAGTAACACCTCAAACTCGACTCCGGTGACGGTCTCGGGCGTGGGGACGTTACATTTGGTGGTATCAGAGCAGGTTTAGTTGGTTCTCGGACCAACGTGTTTTATGTACGGATTTTGCTATACATGCCATATGTGTATATTATGATAGTGTGACGACTTCTGACCTTTTAAATGATTTTTTTTTTTAGTAAATGGATCCCGATCCAACTGTGGCCGATGATGTAGAAAGTAATGCACCAGCTCTGGCTGAAGGGGCGGTGCCGACTGAAAATCCACCTCCCACTATTAGTCAAGGAGGAGGAGAAAGTGGTCGAGAAGCCTTTCTCCAGATGATGAGTGCTTGGTATACTGAGTTCGTTCGTACGAACCCGAATGTACAACCTCCCCCACCTCCCCCAATTCCTCAACCTGTACCCCCGATGCCTCAAGATGTGGGTATGATAAAATTTCAAAGAACTCCAGTTGATAAAATCCGTAAGCTCGGGGCCGAAGAATTCAGAGCTAATGTAGATGATGATGCGGAAAAAGCAGAGTTCTGGCTTGAGAATTCTATCCGGGTATTTGATGAACTATCCTGCACACCTGAGGAATGCTTGAAATGTGCTATATCCTTGTTGAGTGATTCAGCCTACAATTGGTGGAAGACATTGATTTCGGTGGTACCGAAAGAGAGAGTAACCTTGGAATTCTTTCAAGAGGAGTTCCGGAAGAAATACATCAGTGAAAGATTTATTGACCAGAAGCGTAAAGAGTTTCTTGAGCTAAAGCAAGGTAGTATGACAGTCACTGAATATGAAAGAGAGTTCGTCAGATTGAGTAAGTATGCTAGAGAATATGTTCCTACCGAGGCCAAAATGTGTAGGCGATTTGAAGATGGGCTCAATGAAGAAATTAAAGTATTTGTTGGGATTCTTGAATTAAAAGAAATGGTGGTACTTGTCGATCGAGCTTGCAAGGCTGAAGAACTACTTAAAGAGAAGAAAAAGGCCGAATCTGAGACACGAAATTAGAAGAAAAGACCAATGACTAATGCACCCTCACAGCAACCCAGAAAATCAAAAAATATGAATCCTCGTTCCCAAGTTTCAGCTGGACAATCCTATGGGAATTTTAAGAAGCAAAATGTGAGTCCTAAGTCCCAAACTACTTCAGCAGCCAGTGTAGGGAACACGAGATTTGTTAAACCTGAGTGTCAGCGGTGTGGCAGAAATCATTTTGGTCCGTGCAGAGCAAACAAATGTTTCCGATGTGGTTCTCTAGATCATTTTATTAGAGACTGCCCAGAGAGAATTGAAAAAGAAAAATTTCAGAGTACAAAAGCTAGTGGTGCAGATTCGCGAGGAAGGTATCCAAGAAAAGCTGGGAGTAAAGCAAGCAGCAAGAATGCAGTCAGAGATTCAGCAGTTAAATCTAAAGGAAGGGCTCCAGCTAGAACTTATGCCATTAAGGTGCGTGAAGATGCTTCCTCACCCGATGTGATTACCGGTATATTTTCTCTCTATGATGTTAATGTTACTGCTTTAATTGATCCCGGTTCTACTCATTCATATGTGTGCATGAAATTGGTGTCTAGCATGAATATACCTGTTGAGAATACAGAATTTATGATTAAAGTGTCAAACCCGTTAGGCAAATGTGTTATAGTTGATAAAGTATGCAAGAAATGTCCTTTAATGATTCGAGGTTATTACTTTCCGGCCGACTTGATGTTGTTGCCGTTTGATGAGTTTGATGTTATTTTGGGTATGGACTGGTTGACATTGCATGATGCCATAGTAAATTGTAAACAGAAAGTTATTGAATTAAAGTGTGAAAATGGTGAAACTCTGCGGGTCGAATCAGATAAATCAGAGGCATTGTCTAGTGTGATTTCTTCAATGTCAGCTCAGAGATATTTGAGAAAGGGTTATGAAGCTTATTTGGCGTATGTATTAAATACAAAAGAAATGGAAAAGAAAGTGGATCAGTGCCGATTGTATGTGAATTTTCGGATGTATTTCCTGAAGAATTGCCGAGTTTGCCTCCAGTTAGGGAAGTAGAATTTGGTATAGAGTTGATGCCGGGAACAGCTCCAATCTTGATTGCTCCGTATAGAATGGCACCAATGGAATTAAAAGAATTAAAGTCATAGTTGCAAGAGTTGACAGACAAAGGCTTTGTGAGACCGAGTTTTTCGCCTTGGGGTACTCCGGTATTGTTTGTGAAAAAGAAGGATGGTTCGATGAGATTGTGTGTAGACTATCGGCAATTAAACAAAGTGACAATTAAGAACAAGTATCTGTTGCCAAGAATTGATGATTTGTTTGATCAGCTGAAAGGAGCAACATGGTTTTCAAAGATTGATTTGAGATCTAGATACTATCAGCCGCGGGTAAAAGAGTCAGATGTACCTAAAACTGCTTTTAGAACAAGGTACGGTCATTATGAATTTTTAGTTATGCCGTTTGGATTAACAAATGCTCCTGCCGTGTTTATGGATTTGATGAATCGAATATTTCAGCCATACTTGGATAAGTTTGTTGTGGTATTTATAGATGATATCTTGATTTATTCGAAAGATGAGACAGAGCATGCTGAGCACTTGAAGATAGTTTTGCAAACTTTGCGAGACAAGCAGTTATATGCCAAGTTTAGTAAAAGTGAATTTTGGCTTCGGGAAGTTGGATTTTTAGGTCATATTGTTTTAGGTGATGGTATACGGGTTGATCCCAATAAAATTTCAGCTATTGTTGATTGGAAGCCACCGAAGAATGTAACCGAAGTTAGAAGTTTCTTGGGGCTAGCCGGATATTATCGATGGTTTGTGTACAGATTTTCTATAATTGCTGCTCCTATGACTAGATTACTTCGAAAGGATGTTAAATTTGAATGGACGGAAGAATGTCAACAAAGTTTCGAAGAATTGAAAAAGTTATTAACAGAGGCACCAGTGTTAGTACAGCCCGAGTCAGGTAAAGAATTTGTGGTATATAGCGATGCTTCTCTAAATGGTTTGGGATGTGTACTGATGCAAGAAGGAAAGGTTGTGGCTTATGCTTCGAGGCAGTTAAAACCTCACGAGAGGAATTATCCTACTCATGATTTGGAGTTGGCTGCGGTGGTGTTTGCTTTGAAGATTTGGCGACATTACTTGTATGGTGAAAAATGTCGGGTATACACCGACCATAAAAGTCTTAAATACTTGATGTCATAAAAGGACTTGAATTTGAGACAGCGAAGATGGTTGGAGTTATTAAAAGATTACGAGCTTGTGATTAACTATCATCCAGGAAAAGCAAATGTGGTTGCTAATGCTTTGAGTAGAAAACTGTTGTTTGCTTTGAGAGTTATGAACACTCAGTTGGAAATGTCAGATGATGGTTCCATTCTGGCAGAGCTAAAAGTAAGACCGATGTTTTTACAAGAGATTTGTGAAGCTCAGAGAAGCGATGAAGACTTGCAAGCCAAAAGAAAGCAATGTGAGGTTGATACAGAGTCAGATTTTAGAATCGGTCTTGATGGTTGCTTGATGTTTAAAGATCAGATTTGTGTACCGAAAAACGAAGAATTGATTCAAAAGATTTTGCAGGAAGCACATGGTGGTTATTTGTCGATTCATCCAGGTAGCACGAAAATGTATAATGACTTGAATAAAATGTATTGGTGGAATGGAATGAAAAGAGATATATCAGAGTTTGTGTCCAAATGCTTAATTTGTCAACAGGTGAAAGTAGAACACCAAGTGCCTTCAGGATTACTTCAGCCTATTATGGTTCCTGAATGGAAATGGGATCGGATTACTATGGATTTTGTTTCAGGGTTGCCGTTGACACCAGGAAAGAAAGATGCCATCTGGGTAATAGTTGATAGATTGAGTAAATCGGCTCATTTCATTCCAGTACGTACGGATTATTCTCTTAACAAGTTAGCTGAATTGTATGTTAGAGAAATTGTTAGACTACATGGAATACCATTGTCAATCATTTCAGACAGAGATCCGAGATTTACTTCGCGGTTTTGGCAAAAGTTGCAAGAAGCGTTAGGTACAAGGTTAAATTTCAGTACTGCTTTTCATCCACAGACTGATGGGCAATCAGAAAGAGCAATTCAGATTCTTGAAGACATGCTTCGATGTTGTGTATTAGAATTTCAAGGAAGCTGGGAAAGATATTTACCGTTGGTGGAATTTGCTTACAATAACAGTTACCAGACAAGTTTGAAAATGGCACCTTATGAAGCATTGTATGGTCGTAAATGTCGGACGCCTTTGTATTGGACCGAACTCAAGGAAAATCAGATCTATGGTGTTGATCTAATCAAAGAAATCGAAGAAAAGGTGAAGGTAATTCGAGATTGTTTGAAAGCTACTTCGGATAGACAGAAATCTTATGCAGATTTGAAACGAAAAGAAATCGAGTCTCAAGTTGGTGATAAGGTATTTTTAAAGGTGTCTCCGTGGAAGAAAGTCCTCAGATTTGGACGGAAGGGTAAGTTAAGTCCGCGTTTTATCGGGCCGTATGAAATAACTGAAAAAGTTGGACCGGTAGCTTATCGGTTAGCATTACCATCTGAGTTAGAGAAAATTCATGACGTGTTCCATGTATCTATGTTACGTCGGTATCGCTCGGATCCTTCACATGTAGTTTCATCGACCGAAATTGAATTACGACCAGATATGACCTATGAAGAAGAACCGATAAAAGTTTTAGCTCGAGAGGTTAAACAACTAAGAAACAAAAGTATTGCTCTTGTGAAAGTGTTGTGGCAAAAGCATGGAATAGAAGAGGCTACATGGGAACCTGAGGAAACTATGAGAAAACAATACCCACATCTATTTACCGGTAAGATTTTCGAGGACGAAAATCCTTAAAAGGGGGAGAGTTGTAATATCCCGAATTAGGGCCTAATCGGAATAGTGGTTTCGTGACCACAAATCCGAGGTAGAAATAATTATTTTATAATTATTTTGATGTTTATGATATGATTTTATGATGGTGTGAAAATTTCGTGAAGAAATTCCAAGCGTAAAGTGCTTAATTTGAAGTTAGGGATTAAATCGAATAAGTTGCAAAACTTGCATTCTAGAAGTTTTTAGTATGAAATTGCTTTGAAATATTAATTAGGAGGTCTTAAATGGTAATTAGACCAATTTTAAGTTCATGGACAAAATTAGGACATGGAAGGAATTTTTGAAAGTTTAGTAAGGAGGGGCATTTTGGTCATTTGGATATTTAATGAAATAAAAAGGGAAAAATAACACAAAATTAGTTATCATCTTCCTTGGTTGCTGCCGAATTCTCCCTCTCTCCATAGCTAGGGTTTCTTCAACTTTCAAGCTTCACAGTAAGTGATTCCAAGTCCCGTTTTTAATGATTTTTACGTTTTTGAAATCCCGGTAGCTCGGTATAGCTTATGATAGCAATATTTTGAGCTAAAGTTCATATTTGGAAAAATACCCATAGGTGAAATTTGTGTATTTTGATGTTTTATGATAGAATATGAGGTTTTAAATTATGTTAGACAACTTGTGCTACTCGGTTTTAAGTAAAAACAAACAAAACGGCTTAATCGGTAAAAGTACATATTGTGCATAAGTATGTGTTATAGTGGGAATTTGAGCTTTCTAATAGCAAATAAATGATCAGCATGTCCTAAAACATAAGAATTTGAAATGAAATTTAATTTCCGAGCTTTGGGGCAAAAATGTAAATATGCAAAAGTTTAGGGGCAAAATTGTAATTTTGCCAAAATTTGAATTAAGGACTAATTTGAAAATGTGAGTATTAAACAAGCTAAATGTGTTATTTTAGATCAAGAAAGACGTGGAATCGACCTCAATCGAGGAAAAGAAAAGATTGCGGACTAAATTGCAAAATCTTTGTATTTTGGTACTAAGGTAAGTTCATGTGTAAATAATGTAACATAATCGTTATTTTTAAGTTAATTGATGTTATTTATATGATATGCTGATTTTTATCATGAAATATATGCTTTGTGGTTATTATCAAATAATATGCAAATTATGTGTGCTACTTGTTAAATATAAATGGCTACCGAGTATTGGTTTCGGTATTCTGTGGAAGACAGCAAGGATGTGTGATTGAGGAAAATCCCGTTTGAACATTGGGAATAGATTAGGATACAAGTGACATGTCACTAGGATGGTTGGGCATCCGAACTCGTTGAGTTGAGTCGGAGTTCACTTATGGATGCAAATGTCCGAACTCGTTGAGTTGAGTCCGAGTTCGTGAAATGTAACTAGGCATCCGAGCTCGTTGAGTTGAGTCCGAGTTCACTTATGGATGCGAACGCCTGAGCTCGTTGAGTTGAGTCTGAGTTTGCTTATGGGTGGGTTACATAATTGATTGATTACATATATAGCACTTATGTGCAAATGATCCGTGTATCCGAGTTGTATTCCAATGTGTTCAACGGGTAAAATTCAAGTGAAATGGAAAAGCACTCAAGATGTAAGTGACAATTCGGTAATGTTGAGAAATGGCCATATTGGACAGGTATGTACTTAACCCTCGGGTTGAAACTCGACACAACAACAAAAATGTGGTAATATGAAGTATGATGATTAGAATTGTGACATATGTTTTGGTGATGCTATGCTAATGTTGTTTGGCATAATGACTTTGTTATGTTACTTGTTATTTGCATGTGAACTTACTAAGCATTTATGCTTACTCCCTCCTTTTCATTCATTGTAGTTTTGGACAAGCCGGCTTGAGAATCGGGATAGGTCGAAGGCTCGATCACACTATCCGAAGGACTTTTTGGTAAATGGCTTGTAAAACTTAGTATGGCATGTATAGCAATATACCTACTTTGTGTAAACAATCTTGTGATATGGTGGTGTTTTGGTTGAAGAAATGCTTGATAATGATGAGCCATTGAAATGGCTAATATAGATTATGTTTGATGTCATGGAAGGATAATAGGTTATCTAGTACATGAAAGCTTTTATGAAAATGAAATTAGCCATAAAACAGAACATTGCAGCAACACTGACGTGAGTTTGAAAATTTACTAAAAATCATAGAAATCGAATTTGGTGATGGATTAGTTGCAATTGAAGCTTATTATGTCTACTTTCAAATGGAAGAAGCGAAATAGGTGAAGGGATTATATTTTATAAGGTATCTGAGTTTTAGTGAGACAGGGCCAGAACAATTTCTAGATCCCCTGTTCTAACTTTGAAAATTCACTATAAATTGTACAAAAATAGTTAAGAGTGTACTTTATATGTACAGAATCCTGAGTTAGTCTAGTTTCAAGATAAGGAAACGGCATAATCATATGAATTTTTTACAGAGAGAAAAGTGGTTCGAAGTAAACAGAGGTCAGTGCAGTCAAGTCCTGAAACAGGGGTAACTTTAACTAATAAACTGTACAAATTGGCCCAACCAAAAATTCTAGAAAAAAATTAGTGAATAGATATATGAGTCTAGATTCAGGGAAAATTTACGGATCTTGATTTCGAGTTTTGTAACTCGAGATATGATTTTTTAAGCAACCATGATGCAGAGATTCTGCATATTCCGAAAATTAAAATAAATGATGTAAAGTTGGTTTAATGATAAATTAAGTTTAGTAACACCTCAAACTCGACTCCGGTGACGGTCTCGGGCGTGGGGACGTTACATTTGGTGGTATCAGAGCAGGTTTAGTTGGTTCTCGGACCAACGTGTTTTATGTACGGATTTTGCTATACATGCCATATGTGTATATTATGATAGTGTGACGACTTCTGACCTTTTAAATGATTTTTTTTTTAGTAAATGGATCCCGATCCAACTGTGGCCGATGATGTAGAAAGTAATGCACCAGCTCTGGCTGAAGGGGCGGTGCCGACTGAAAATCCACCTCCCACTATTAGTCAAGGAGGAGGAGAAAGTGGTCGAGAAGCCTTTCTCCAGATGATGAGTGCTTGGTATACTGAGTTCGTTCGTACGAACCCGAATGTACAACCTCCCCCACCTCCCCCAATTCCTCAACCTGTACCCCCGATGCCTCAAGATGTGGGTATGATAAAATTTCAAAGAACTCCAGTTGATAAAATCCGTAAGCTCGGGGCCGAAGAATTCAGAGCTAATGTAGATGATGATGCGGAAAAAGTGAAATGGAAAAGCACTCAAGATGTAAGTGACAATTCGGTAATGTTGAGAAATGGCCATATTGGACAGGTATGTACTTAACCCTCGGGTTGAAACTCGACACAACAACAAAAATGTGGTAATATGAAGTATGATGATTAGAATTGTGACATATGTTTTGGTGATGCTATGCTAATGTTGTTTGGCATAATGACTTTGTTATGTTACTTGTTATTTGCATGTGAACTTACTAAGCATTTATGCTTACTCCCTCCTTTTCATTCATTGTAGTTTTGGACAAGCCGGCTTGAGAATCGGGATAGGTCGAAGGCTCGATCACACTATCCGAAGGACTTTTTGGTAAATGGCTTGTAAAACTTAGTATGGCATGTATAGCAATATACCTACTTTGTGTAAACAATCTTGTGATATGGTGGTGTTTTAGTTGAAGAAATGCTTGATAATGATGAGTCATTGAAATGGCTAATATAGATTATGTTTGATGTCATGGAAGGATAATAGGTTATCTAGTACATGAAAGCTTTTATGAAAATGAAATTAGCCATAAAACAGAACATTGCAGCAACACTGACGTGAGTTTGAAAATTTACTAAAAATCATAGAAATCGAATTTTGTGATGGATTAGTTATGAAATTGAAGCTTATTATGTCTACTTTCAAATGGAAGAAGCGAAATAGGTGAAGGGATTATATTTTATAAGATATCTGAGTTTTAGTGAGACAGGACCAGAACGATTTCTGGATCCCCTGTTCTAAATTTGAAAATTCACTATAAATTGTACAAAAATAGTTAGAGGTGTACTTTATATGTACAGAATCCTGAGTTAGTCTAGTTTCAAGATAAGGAAACGGTATAATCATATGAATTTTGTACAGAGAGAAAAGTGGTTTGTAGTAAACAGAGGTCAGTGCAGTCAAGTCCTAAAATAGGGGTAAATTTAACTAATAAACTGTACAAATCAGTCAAACAAAAAATTCTAGAAAAAAATTATCAATAGATATATGAGTCTAGATTCACGAAAAATTTACAGATCTTGATTTCGAGTTTCGTAACTCGAGATATGATTTTTTAAGCAACCATGACGCAGAGATTCTGCATATTCCGAAAACTAAAATAAATGATGTAAAGTTGGTTTAATGATAAATTAAGTTTAGTAACACCTCAAACTCGACTCCGACGACGATCTCGGGTGTGGGGACGTTACACTTAGAGCCCTAAGCCCCAATCAACAGCCTCCCTAGATTTTAGGGACTTCAGCTTTTTCTAAATGGCAAAATAATGTAGATATGGGATAACGAGTACTTACCATAGTTTCTCCTTATGTTCCTACTCAGATCTGATGCAGATCTATCCCCTAAACGCTAGCAGAACTCAAGTCTTAGAGATCTAAAGATTCGACTATGAGCTCCTATAGTTATGGCAGTTTTAGCTTTTTGACTGGTGAAGAAGATGGTGATTTAGGGTTATAATCTTGGAGTAGTGTTGCCGACAGGTACTAAGGTTTAGAGAAGATGAAATTCGATCGAAAGGAATGAAAAGAATAGGGGGAATTGGCTTGGAGAAATCAGCACAAGCAGTAAGTTTTCGGGATTTCAGCTTTTATGGCAATCGGCTATGGTGGTTTTAGGGAGCATGGATTTGAAAAAGAAGATGGATTTGAGTAATAGGGGTGTTCGGCTGAGGTAGAAAGCAAAAAGGAAAGGAATGCAATGGAGGAGAAGAAGAGGAAGAAGAAATCCGCATAAAGGAGAGGGAATCTGCGTTTTCAGCTTTTGTGAAAACTTAGAGAAGGATAAATAAAAGTGAAAGTTTTTAGGTGGCTAACCCTAATTTGTCATGACAGAAAAAGAAAAGAACCTAACCCTAATATCAACTAAAACATTCGGCCCAACCTCCTTAAGGCCTTTGCCGAAATTCATTTAAGTGATCACATGCCCGGTACATGCCTAAAAACTAAAAAGTAACAATACGCTTACCTTACAACTTGAACCCTGGACCTTTATTTCCTTCCCAGGCGCCACTTTTTTAGGAACTTAGTGGCGCCACCTTGCCACTTTGCCAAAGCTCTTCTTGTATCATAATTTACGAAGGTTTTCTTAAAAGCCCACTTAACCAAGTCTCCTATTCACTTAAAATCCAAACTTGATATTTTACCGGGTTTTAACTTAGGCTTGGGCCTTCTAAAGGCCCACTAACATATATAAACACAATTCCAATATTCAGAACACCAAAATTTCAAAATTTCACTAAAATCTCATAAATCCCGAAAAAATCTCGAAAATCAGGATGTTACACAAGCCCAACACTTCTAGGCCCAAATTTAGGGTGTTACACAAGCCCACGAAATGCCAGAATTTCGGCATTTCAGCTTTTCTGCTTTTGCTGAATTGAACCACAAGAGGGGATTTCGATACACACTTATTTTGCGATTCTACCGGTGAGATCTCCTACGTGCCTTCTCCTACAATCGATCACTTAACAGATTAGATCATGCTAATATTTAAACCAAATCGAATACTCACCATCATCCTAACATACATATTCGGCCATCATCTATAACGGCCCTAAAGCTCTTACCTTTGTCGACCTAGATCCACTAGATCTAGATCTTGTTGCTCGAACGTCCTCGATTTCCGAACTCCTTGCTTGATCACCTCCTTTTCCAACTAGCACACATAAAACCTAATACAACATTTGAATACACTCCTAGCCAAGTCGACAGCCTCTCTTAGTATTTAGGGATTTTTAGTTTTTTTCTCGAATTACTAAATAATGAAAAATAAGATCCGAATACTTACCACCAAAGATGTACTTGTCAGAAGCGTTTCCAACCCTATTCAACTCTTAGATCTACTGTGAATCTAACTTAAACGCGAGTAAGGAATAGATCTAGAGTTTAATTCCCTAATCACTAAGAATATGGAGATTTCAGCTTTTAAAATAATGAAGGAGAAGAAGATGTAAGTTGTATAAAAAGAGAGGGTTTCATGGAAGTTGTATAAAAAGAGAGGGTTTCGATAAGGGTTTTAGGAGTTGTGAGATTCGGCTAAATAGATTGAAAGAAGAATGGGGTTTCGATTTAAGAGAAGAGAGTTTCAATTTAGAACGAAAAGTAGATAAATGAAGAAGAAAAGGGATTATACCTTGATTTTGGTTTTAGAAAAGGCAACAAAAGATGAAGAAAAGAAGAGTAGATGCGCAAAAATAATAAAGGAATAAAAACCGATTGAAAAAGATAACATCAAAATCGGCTAATACTAACAATATTCCCTAACTAACGAAGAAGAAAACCATTCATTAAGGCAAAAATAAAAACAATCGGCACTTATTTCTTATAGCCGAATGATACAAAAATTCTTCCTAAATTCAAACTCCTTGAATTTAGCATTTGAATTCCATCCAACCACCTAGTAGCCTTATCCACCGCTTGCACTGCAAGACTTCTGCACAGCACGCTGCTACGAGTCCTCCAGTCCTGCACGGCTCCTTCCATGCACGCACAGTAAAAAGGCCATCCTCTCGCGCGCGCCTTAGCTCGAACACGGGACATCCAGGTAACCTAGCACGCTGCTGGCCATTACGCTGCGGCTTCTTCTTTAACCTATTATAGTCACATTTAATTTTAACCCTTACCTGCTGAAGCCTCGTCCATTTAAAAATAAAACTAAAATTTACCTGCGCCTGGACTCGAACCCGCATCCCCTTGGAGTGCCTAACGCGTTGCTGCCGATGCACCACAGGCGCTCCTTGTGGCATAATCCGATCGCAACGTCTCTTAAGCCTTACTTAGCCGCAATCCTAATTTAAAAAAAACCCACCTCTCGCGCGCGCTGTGCCTTGAACCGTTGCCCTCATCCTGCTTCCTAGCGTGTATAACCACTGGGCCAGTACTCCCTTTGTGCCTAAACCCAGCCCACTTTATATATAAGCCCTACTGTCCAAATTTCCCTTACGATGCAAAAATCAATTTTTTTGCTAGAGTCTTGGATCGAACCCAAGGCTTCTCCCACACTATAAATCCTTCATAATTAATTTAAACACTAAATTTAATCGCCAAAATAATAAAAATAATATTATATTTTTATCTAATAATAATTATAATTTTCATAAAAATTTAAAACATCAGTAATAATAACAGTAATATTTTATTAACAATAATTTTTTTCTAATAATAATATTTAAAACTTCTCAATTATTCAGGTTTTCTTTTATCTGAACCCAGACTCAAGGCCCAATTCTTCTAGGCCCAAATTTAGGGTATTACAACTCTACCCCCTTAAAGAAATTTCGTCCTCGAAATTTCCAAATAATAAAATAATCGTGCAACACTATGCTACTACGCTACCGCTGCACACTCTGATCTAAATAATTTTAATACGACCCAGAACATCTAATTACCGAAGTAAATAAAACTTTACCAAGCATGCGTACGAAATAACTACAAAGATCTTAATTCAAAAATTTTAGTACTTATCCATATATTTTATACTGAAATAAGATTTCAAAGTTTCTATTTTTACGAAATCGTAGCCTAGCTACAGTCTCAATCTTTTAGGGTTTAGTTTCCCTACAGTCTCAGTCTCTATAGTTTCAATACTAACCTAGCTATAGTATCATAGTAAAGTCTCAGTACTATCTACAGTAATATTTCAGTACAGTATAGGAAAAAGAAGTATTTACAGACTTGGTGCCGGGGATTCAGTGTGCCACTTCTTCAGTTTGTCAGATTTCAGGAAATCAGAACTTTTCAAAATCCAAAACATGTGTATTTCGAAGAAAACTAGCTTGAAAGAGTTTTTCCTAAATTTTCAAAAACCAATTTCCAGAAATACCCTTCTTGGGCCTAAGTTTTAAAAATTTTGAAAATCTGTTTGGACCCAATCCATAGCTGAGTTGTTGCAACCGGGCTCTGATACCACTAAATGTAACACCCCAAACCCGGCCCAGATGTTACGGCCAAGTCTGGTGTGTCACATTGAAGTGTTTTTAAAATAACATGTTTCTGCAACTACAAAGGTTTACAAGCTGTCACAATTTTTCCTTGGGATTTTACAAAGTTGTTCACAATGTTTTGATTATTACAATGAATCACGTTTTGGAAAAATAAACCCAAGCTAAGGCTTTATACAAGTTTAACGGTAAAAGGTTCTAAACATTAAGAAGGGTTTTCAATGAAAACATGGTTTTCGAAAAACACTTCAATGTGACACACCAGACTTGGCCGTAACGTTGGGCCAGGTTTGGGGTGTTACATAATTGGTATCATGATCATATGTCTTTATTTGATTTGTCATGAATAACATAGGAATTTATTCATATTAGTAAGTTTAAAACATAGTATATATATACTTATGAAATTTTATTATGTGTTTCGACTAAAGAGTGTGAAAAAGCATTATGCATATTCGGCCATGTTCTAAACTTATATTGAAGATGTGTTTATGCTATAAATTGGTTAAAGCATAGTTTTCGATTGTGGTATGATGTTTGCTTATAGGGAATGTATGTTTATTAAGAAGATTTAGTGTGGATATGATAGATGTTACATATATGTTCAGTCATGACTTGTTAAAATAAATTGACCTACATATTTATATATGTATTTTTTTAAAGTATTTTCTGTGGCTTTAAGACTTGTATACTGAGTTGTAATTATAACATATATGATTTTGAGTATGTTTGAAAGCTATATTTTCTTTAATAATGCCTCGTAACCTGAATCAGGCGATGAATACGGGTTAGGGGTGTTACATTTTATTGGATCAGAGCTACGGTTTAGTGGATTCTAGGACTAACGTAGGCGTATGAGTCTAACTATACATGCCATTATGTGTTAATACGATAGTGTAATGATTTCTAACATTTAAAAATGTGTTTTATATAGCAAATGGATCCCAATCGAGCTTTAGCTGATGATGTTGAGAGTGTAGCAACTACTCCCACGCAAGGGACAGCACCCGTTGAATCTCAGCCGAACCTGAGTAATGAGGGAGAGGCTAGACAAGCTTTCTTTCAAATGATGAATGCTTGGTTCTCAGAATTCATACGAAATAATCTGACGACACAACCACCTCTGCCCCCGAATAATCCACTCTCTATACCTGTGGTACCTCCTGTGATTGATCCGTTGAGATTGAGTAAGCCCCCGGTTGATAAAATTAGAAAATATGGGGCTGAAGAGTTCAGAGCTACTGTTAGTGATGACGCTGAACGGGCTGAGTTTTGGCTTGATAATACTATCCTCGTGTTTGATGAACTATCGTGTACCCCTGACGAGTGTTTGAAATGTGCTGTGTATTTGCTCCGTGATGCTACCTATCACTGGTGGAATACCTTGGTTTCGGTTGTACCGAGAGAGCAGGTTACCTAGGAATTTTTCCTGACAGTATTTTGTAAAAAGTATATTAGCCAAAGATTCATCAATCAAAAACGTAAAGGATTTCTTGAGCTTAAACAGGGACGATGACAGTGATAGAATATGAACGAGAATTTGTAAGGCTTAGCAGATATGCCCGTGATGTATCTCGTCCGAAGCTATCATGTGTAAACGCTTCGAGGATGGGTTGAATAAAGATATCAAACTGTTAGTAGGCATTCTAGAAATTAAAGAGTTCGTAGCACTTGTTGAGCGAGCTTGTAAAGCCGAAGAGCTCGGAATTGAGAAAAGAAAAATTGAAGCTGGAGCTAAAGAGTTTCGTAAAAGATCTTTAGGAAAAACATTCCAACAGTCATCAAAGAAATTTTGAGATGAATCGGGCCGATCCAAGAATACTTCGGGCTTTTCCAGATGAGATCGTGATCGACCTCCTGTGAGTACACGAGCTACCTCAATTGTAAGTGTTGGCAATGATCATCAAGATAGATCGAAGTGCAAGCATTATGGTAAATGGCATTTAGGGAGCTGTAGATTGCATGACCGTTCTTGTTTAAATGCGGATCAGCTGATCATTTTATCATAGATTGTTCGAGACTAGCTTAGTAGAATACTAATCCGAGTGGGAGATCTGGTAATACTGCGGCACGAAGTAGACCACCTAGACATATGAGTAACACTAGTGGCAGTCAGAGAGGGACTAGAGATACGGCTGTTCTATCTGAGGCTCGTGCACCTGCCAGAGCTTATGCCATACGCACTCGCGAGGAGGCTTCTTCTCCAGATGTTATTACCGGTACTTTCACTCTTTTGGATACTGATGTTATTGCTTTGATTGACCCCGGTTCAACTCATTCCTATGTGTGTGAAACTTTGGCATCCAGTAAGACTCTACCTGTTGAGTCTATTGAATTTGTGATTTGAGTGTCGAATCTTTTGGGCCGTTATGTATTAGTGGATAAAGTATACAAGAAATGTCCCCTGATGATTCGAGATTTTTTTTCGGCTGATTTGATGCTATTACCCTTTGATGAATTTGATATCATTCTCGGTATGGATTGGTTAACTGTGCATGATGCGGTAGTAAACTGCAAGCGAAAGACAATTGACTTACGATGTTCAAATAATGAGATAATTCGAGTTGAGTCTACTGATCTGAACGGGTTACCGGCTGTAATATCTTCGATGTTGGCTTAGAAATATGTGAAAAAAGGTTGTGAAGCTTATCTTGCATATGTTCTGTATAGCAAAGTATCTGAAAGAAAACTTGAAACTATACCCGTGGTTTGTGAATATCTAAATGTATTTCTCGAGGAATTACCTGGGTTGCCACCTGTTCGAGAAGTAGAGTTTGGCATAGAGCTAGTACCAGGAACGACTCCGATTTCGATAGCTCCGTATCGTATAGCACTAATCGAATTAAAAGAATTGAAGTCTTAGTTGCAAGAGTTGACAGATAGAGGTTTTGCTCGACCAAGTTTCTCTCCTTGGGGTGCACCAGTGCTATTTGTGAAAAAGAAAGACGAAACCATGAGAATGTGCATCGATTATCGTTAGCTTAATAAAGTAACGATAAAGAATAAATATCTGTTACAGCGAATTGATGATTTATTTGACCAGCTAAAGGGAGCTTCGGTATTTTCAAAGATAGATTTGAGATCGGGATATTATCAATTGCGGGTTAGAGACTCTGACGTGCCTAAAACTACTTTCAGAATCAGGTACGGACATTACGAGTTCTTAGTGATGCCATTTGGGCTCATTAATGCCCCTGCAGTTTTCATGGATTTAATGAATCATATTTTCAAATAGTATTTGGATCGGTTTGTAGTCGTGTTTATAAATGATATTCTGATCTATTCACGCGATGAAACTGAGCATGCCGAACACTTGAGACTGGTGTTACAAATTTTGCGAGATAAGCAGCTGTACGCAAAGTTCAGTAAACGTGAATTCTGGTTAAAAGAGGTTAGTTTTCTGGGACATGTTGTTTCGGCATCAGGTATCCGGGTTGATCTGAGTAAAGTTTCAGCTATACTTGATTGGAAGCCTCTGAGGAATGTTTCGGAACTTAGGAGCTTTTGGGACTTGCTGGGTATTATAGATGGTTTGTGAAAGGCTTCTTGATGATAGCAACACCGTTGACAAATTTGTTACAGAAAGATGTCAAATTTGAATGGTCAGAAAGATGTCAGAAAAGCTTTGATCAATTGAAAGCTCTTTTGACCGAAGCTCCAGTGCTAGTTTAGCCAGAATCCGGTAAAGAATTTGTGGTATTTAGTGATGCCTCTTTGAACGGTTTAGGTTGTGTTTTGATGCAAGAGGGTAGAGTTGTTGCGTATGCTTTGAGACAGTTAAAACCTCACGAGAAAAACTATCCGACTCACAATCTTGAATTAGCTGTTATTGTTTTCACTTTGAAAATTTGGCGTCACTACTTATTCGGAGTGAAATGTCACATTTATTCCGATCACAAAAGCCTCAAATACTTGATGACTCAGGAAGACTTGAATTTAAGACAACAACGGTGGCTAGAATTACTGAAAGATTACTAACTCGTCATTGATTATCATCCAAGAAAGGCTAATGTGGTGGCTGATGCACTAAGTCAAAAATCAGTATTTGCTTTGCAAGCGATGAATGTACATTTGTCTATGTCTTTTGATGATGTGTTAGTAGTAGAATTAAAAGCAAAACCAATATTGATGCAACCAATCTAGGAAGCTCAGAAAGTTGATGATGATTTGATCACAAAACGAGCCCTATGTGATTCAAAAGATGATTCAGAATTTCAAATTGATGCAAATGATTGTATGAGATTCCGAAATCGATTATGTGTTCTGAGAAATTCAGAGTTAATACCGATGATTTTGAATGAAGCTCATAGTAGTCGGATGTCAGTGTATCCGGGTAGTACGAAAATGTACAACGATTTGAAATGTCAGTACTGGTGGCACGGTATGAAACGAGACATTTCTGACTTTGTTTCGAAATGTTTGATATGTCAACAAGTGAAAGCAGAACATCAAGTACCTTCGGGATTGCTACAGCTGATTATGATACCTGAGTGGAAATAGGATCGTGTCACGATGGATTTTGTATCTGGTTTACCGTTGACATCGAGTAAGAAAGATGCAATCTGGGTTATTGTTGATAGATTGACAAAGTCAGCTCATTTTATTTCTATTCGTATGGATTATTCACTTGATAAGCTAGCTGAATTATACGTTTCTCGGATTGTGAGATTGCATGGGGTGCCTACTTCTATCATTTCGGATAGAGATCCTAGATTTGCATCGCGATTTTGGAAGAAATTACAAGATGAATTGGGTACCAAGCTGTATTTTGGCACTGCTTTCCATCCCCAAACAGACGGTCAATCTGAGCAAGTTATTCATATACTCGAGGATATGTTGAGATGTTACATCCTTGAGTTTAGGGGTTTGTGGGAACGATACTTGCCTTTGATTGAATTCGCATACAATAATAGTTTTCAATCAAGTATCAAGATGGCACCTTAAAAGGCTTTGTACGGTCATAAATGTCGTACACCTTTGTTCTGGACTGAGCTCATTGAGAATAAGATATATGGGGTTGATTTGATTAAAGAGGCTGAACAGAAAGTAAAAGTGATCCGTGAAAGTTTGAAAGCAGCATCAGATCTTCAGAAATTGTATGCAGATTTGAAACGTAAAGACATAGAGTATCAGATTGGGGATAAAATGTTTTTAAAAGTTTCACTGTGGAAAAAAGTACTCAGATTCGGGCGTAAAGGCAAGTTGAGCCCGAGATTTATCGGACCTTATGAGATTTCAGAATGAATTGGGCCAGTTGCATACAGGTTAATATTACCACCTGAACTTGAAAAGATTCACAATGTTTTTTGTGTTTCGATGCTTTGACGATATAGATCCGACCCCTCACATGTGATTAATCCGTCAGAGGTTGAAATCCAGTCTGACTTAAGTTATGAGGAAGAACCGATTCGCATTCTGGCTCGCGAGGTGAAAGAACTGCGGAATAAGAAAATTTTATTAGTAAAAGTATTGTGGCTCAAACACGGGGTTGAAGAAGCAACTTGAGAGCTTGAAGACTCAATGAAAGAACGTTACCCTAACCTATTCGCCGGTAAGATTTTTGGGGACGAAAATCCCTAAGGGGGAGAGTTGTGACAGCCCTATTTTGGCCTAATCGGAAAAGTGGCTTCGAGACCACGAAACCAAGTCAGAAAAATTTTTGAATATTATTTTTCTATGTTTTCATTTGTGTGCTTTGATATGTGAAGTTTGTATTTCTTAATTTGAAAGTTTGAGTGTTTAATTAATTAAAAAGGACTTGTTTGATAAACCTTGAAAATGTGTTGGGTAAATTCAAAGTGGCCGAATATTATGTGGTTTATCAATATGGAGTACTTGCATGGTTATTAAACCATTTTGTTTAATTGGATGGTAAAACCATGTCTTAAAAAGGCTTACATATGTGTTTTAAGATGGGCAAACTAGTAATTCAATAATAAGATTTAATGTGTATTTTATAATGAAACATAAAGAAAATTCTTGCATGTTAAAAGAGCTAGTCGAAAATTCAAAGAAAAGAAAAGAAAAAGTACTTGATATTCGGCCCTTTTGTTCAAGCTAATCAAGGTATGTTTTTAGCTTAATTTTCATTAATTCTTATATTTTTCAGTTAATTGCTAAGTGTGTTTCATAGCCCAAGCATCAATCTTTGAAATTTTGGTTAAACATTCATTCGGCCATGGATGTAATGTATGAGATTTTTGGGGGTTTGATGTTTTAAAATGCAAGTTAAACTATGAGCTTAATAATTTTGATAATTTTGGCTTACTTGGTGTTCGATTATGGTTGTAAGTTGAGAAATTTTATGTTAGATGTAAGGTTTAAAAGTTAAATACGGTAGTGGAATGAATTTTACATGATTTTCATTATATGTTTGATTAAAAGACAAATTATGAATATGAGGGACTAAGTGTATATATGTTAAATTATATGTTATATGTTCGGTTAAATTATATGTTTCATTATATGTTAAGTGTATTAAGTGTATAAAGTAATATATGAAATGGAAGGCATTAAGTGTGAATATGGAAATTTAGGCTCAAGTGTATTTTTGTAATGGAGTATATTTTCTTTGTGACATTCGAATGAAGTAAATTGATTAAGTGACTAAATAAGTTAATTTATTCAATTAAGCTCAAGAACTCAAGGGAACAAATTCGGATCGAGGGAAAGTGAAATTGGTCGAGTAGTCGAAATTGACGTACGATAACAATCAAGGTAAGTTCTTAAGTGTTTAAGCTTGATATTTTTTTGTATGTTTAAAGGTTTAATGACTATTGTAAAGAAGATGTTGTCTTTATCTAGTCAATGTGTCGAATGAGTATGGATCTAATGCCATAAGCCAAATGTGACTAGTATGCTTAAGTTGAATTGGATATGAGAATGTGATGTACTAAATGAGTGTTACAATGAATGAACTATGCCGTATGTGTGTTGGGAGAGATATCACGATTTGTGATTATTGGAAATCTAAAGGTAACCATGATGTGTATGATATTATTATTAGTCATATGTGGTAGCTGAATGTGGCCTAGTATTAAAGTGATTTAATGTGAATTTCGATGGGATAAATGTTAGTGATTGACGATATAAGTTATACATCATATTTATTCAGGCTTTCAGCCTAGCAGGCCTAGTGCCAGTGAATTTACTCAGGCTGAAAGCCTAGCAGGTTATGTGCCGGTGGATTCGATTCGGGTTTTAAACCTAGCAGGCTATGTGCTGGTGGATTCGATTCGGGTTTTAAACCTAGTAGGCTATGTGCCAATGGATTCGATTCGGGTTCTATACCTAGCAGGCTATGAGCCGGTGAATTATTTTCGAAGTTCTTGATTATAAGAGTCGAAATGAGATAAAAGCAAGTAAGTTTTTAAATATCATACTTTATTGACCAAGTAGGTAAGTATACTTGAAGATATAAATTGCTTTTTAATTCGAATTGATGTAAGCCTAATGAAATTTGGATATTTGAATATATGTATGCCATGATTCAAAATTTTACTATGATATATTTATGCTTATAAGAAAGGTCAAAATTTTGATTAGAAGTGTACTTAAAAGGTGAGTTATAATCGGCTACATGAATGTTTAAAAGATAGTGATTATTGAAATTGTTTAACTATATATTTGATTTAGTGAAATAATTGTATATTGATTTATTCGGTCGTGTTTGAGAGTATGTTAAAAGTTTCTTATTCGGCCAAAATGACTAGATTAATTGGAATTAATAAGTAAATGGAATCTTTGAGTTAAGGTGAAATAAAATGGTTAGTTAATCAATTGGTTTACATTGCTTAAGACTTACTAAGTTTATGAAATCTTACTTTGTGTGATATGTCTCCTTGTTTTATAGATCTTTGAGTCCTAATTCAAGCTCGGGGATCGTCAGCAGCTCAACACACTATCGACCATTTTGGTATTTTACGTTTTAAGTCTAACTAATGGCATGTATAGACCAAATAATATTTTGAATGATATGTTTTTGTTTATGTATATAAAAGCCATGTGAAAATGGCTTGATCATTATATTGGAAGCTTGGTCTTATATGATCTTGGTTAAAGATTGGATGTGATTGGTTTTGATAATTCATTTAAGATATAAGACTATTTGATAAGTTTGAATCATAACTTGTATAATTGGTATCATGATCATATGTCTTGATTTGATTTGTCATGAATAACATAGGAATTTATTCATATTAGTAAGTTTAAAACATAGTATATATATATACTTATGAAATTTTATTATATGTTTCGACTAAAGAGTGTGAAAAAGCATTATGTATGTTCGGCCATGTTCTAAACTTATATTGAAGATGTGTTTATGCTATAAATTGGTTAAAGCATAGTTTTCAATTGTGGTATGATGTTTGCTTATAGGGAATGTATGTTTATTAAGAAGATTTATTGTGGATATGATAGATGTTACATATATGTTCGGTCATGACTTGTTAAAATAAATTGACCTACATATTTATATATGTATTTTTTTAAAAGTATTTTCTGTGGCTTTAAGACTTGTATATTGAGTTGTAATTATAACATATATGATTTTGAGTATGTTCGAATGCTATATTTTCTTTAGTAATGCCTCATAACCCTAATCTGGCAACGGATACGGGTTAGGGGTGTTACAGGCATGCTGAATCCCCGGCACCAAGTCTGTAAGTATTTCTTTTTCCTATACTGTACTATACTGAAATATGACTATAGATAGTAATGAGACTCTACTATGATACTGTAGTTAGAGCTATACTGAAACTATAGAGACTGAGACAGTAGGGAAAACTAAAAACCCTAAAAGACTGAGACTGTAGCTAGGGTACAAATTCGCGAAAAAAACTTTTGAAAACTATTTGTGAATAAGACATTTGTAATAAACACTAAAATATTAAACTAATTTCATAAAATTCGTAATCAGATAAGTCGATATGAGTACGGAGGTAGCTCGTGGATGAGGCTGTGGACGTGGCCGAGGTAGTGTACAAGCTGGGTCTTCATCTTCAGAACATATGCCAGCTGAGGAGGCACGACAACCATTGGTAGCTGAGAATGGGCCGTATGATCGGGCTGCAGGGGACAATGCCTTGTCCCAGGCAATGTTAAGGGTTCTAGAGAGGGTTGCTAGAGCTAGTACTGGGACTGTGAATAGGGGATCCATTTCTGAGCGACTCCGGGCTAACGGAGCAGAAGTTTTTTAGGGGCATATTTGGAGTAGCCTCAAATGTGGCTGACTACTGGTTGGAGGCCATGGAGCGGATCATGGATGAAATGGATTGCTCAGTAGAGCAAAAGCTGAAAGGAGTGGTGTCTCTGCTGCGAGATGAGGCGTATCAGTGGTGGATCACTGTGAGGGATAGTACCCCAGCTGAGCAGGTAACCTGGGAGCTGTTTAAGACGGCCTTCAAAGGGAAGTACGTTTGGGCGAGCTATGTGGATGCCCGAAGGAAGGAATTTCTGAATCTGACCCAGGGTAATAAGTCTGTTGCTGAATATGAGGCGGAGTTCCTAAGATTGAGCCGTACGCCAGCGAAATAGTTGCTATCGAGTATAAATGTAGCGTTCGATTTGAGGATGGCCTCAGGGATGAGCTTAGGGTACTGATAGCTCCGCAGAGGGAGCGTGACTTTGCTGCATTGGTGGAAAAGGATAAGATAGCCGAGGAGGTGAAGCGAATTGAATGACAGAACCGTGAGAAGGACTGAAATCGATTCAGGAGGGATTCTAGACCCTCGGGTGTTGCAAACAGTAATGTTAAACGAGCAAGAGTGGACGAGCCAGTCCGAGCAGCTCTGGTGAATATAGTTAGACCGCAGGCTTGTGGGGTTTGTGGTAGAGTACATTTGGGAGAGTGCTGGAAGTGTACTGGGGCTTGTTTTCGATGTGTATCCAAGGAGCACAGAGTTAAGGATTGTCCACAAAGGCCAGCTCAGACGCAAGCTGCTGAAGAGAGGGTTGCTCAACCAGTGGGAGGTGGACCACAATTGCCGAGAGGCCATGGTCAAGGTAGGAGCGGCAACAGAAATGGTCGTGGACGTGGAGCACCTGGCAGGGATGCTAGAAATGCTGAGGCTCGTCAGCCAGTATTGGTGTATGCTGCTCATCCCCGAGAGGAGGGTGATGCTCCTGACGTCATAACTGTTATGTTTTTTATCTCTAGCATGCCATACACTACCTTGATAGATGTTGGTTCTACCCATTTGTATGTTGCATGTGATATATCTGGGTCGTTGGGTGTGCACTCTGAGGAAACTATGAGTGGGGTAACTGTGATAAGTCCACTGGGTCACTCGGTTAGGGTAGACAAACTCTATAGAAATGTACGTTTAGAGACTCAAGGTAGGATTTTCTTTGGAGACTTAATGGAGTTGCCATTCGAAAAATTCCATCTCATCTTGGGAATGGACTGGCTTGCAAGCATAAGGTGACTCTGGATTGTGCGGCTAAGCAGATGGTGTTAAGGACTACAGAGGATGAGGAGGTGATGGTTATAGGGGAACGAAGCGACTACTTGTCCAATATTGTGTTGGCCTTGAGGGCGGAGAAGCTGATTCGCAAGGGTTGCGAGGCGTATTTGGCATTTGTGAGTCAGACAAAGACTGAGGGTTTGACTATAGAGCAGGTTAGAACTGTCAAGGAATTTCAAGATGTTTTTCCTGAGGAGCTTCTTGGATTGCCTCTGAATCATGAAGTCGAATTTGGACTTGTTGCCTGGAACGGCTCCAGTGTCTATCGCACCTTATAGGATGGTAGCCTGTTAGTGGAGTTACAAGTGAGACCAACTTGGGTTAAGCAGATTAAGGAGAAACAGTTAGAGGATGAGTCACTAGTCCCTTGGTTTCAACAAGCTGAGAATGATGAGACTTCTGATTTTGGATTGAATAGTGAAGGAGTTCTGTGCTTTCGAGGAAGAGTTTGTATTCCGAAGGATTTTGACTTGAGGCAGTCAATTCTAAGAGAGGCTCATGGTGGACCTTGTGCCATGAATCCTGGAGGAAATAAGTTGTACCAAGACTTGCGAGAGTGGTACTGAGGGCCTGGACTTAAGCAGGAAGTAACAAAATTTGTGGGGAAATGTCTGACATGCCAGCAAGTAAAGGCTAAGCATCAACTACCTTCTAGACTTCTGCAGCCAGTGAAGATTCCACTTTGGAAGTGGAAGAGGGTAACCATGGATTTTGTGAGTGGACTACCTTTGACACCCTCCAAAAAGGACTCAATGTGGGTAATTGTGGATAGGTTAACGAAATCTGCTCATTTCATACCTGTCCGAACCGACTACTCACTTCAGAAGTTGGCCAAGTTGTATGTGGCAGAGATAGTGCGACTGCATGGGGTGCCAGTTTCGATTATTTCTGATCCAGACCCTAGGTTTACATCTCGATTCTGGCAGAAGTTGCATGAGGCGTTGGGTACGCGATTGGATTTTAGCACTGCTTTTCACCCCCAGACAGATGGACAGTCGGAAAGGGTTATTCAGGTTCTAGAGGACATGTTAAGGGGTTGTGTTATCGACTTCTGAGGTAGTTGGGAGGATTATTTGCCATTGGCAGAGTTTGCTTATAACAACAGTTATCAGGCAAGTATTCAAATGGCTCCATATGAGGCACTATATGGGCGAAGGTGTCGTACGCCTACTTGTTGGACAGAGTTGGCAGAACATCAGGTTCTTGGGCCTGAGTTGGTGGCAGACACTGAGGACAAGGTTAAGTTGATCAGAGATCAGTTAAATGAAGCATCTGATAGGCAAAAATCTTATGCTAACTTAAAGCGTAAAGAAATTGAGTATTCAGTGGGAGATATGGTTTTCTTAAAGGTCTCGCCTTGGAAGAAGATATTAGGTTTGGTAAGAAGGGCAAGTTGAGTTTGCAGTTTATCGGGCCTTATCGAGTTCTTAAATGGGTAGGGCCAGTAGCTTACCAGCTGGAGTTACCGCTGGAGTTAGACCGAATCCATGACGTTTTTCATGTATCCATGCTGAGACGGTATTGATCAGATCATTCTCATGTCGTACCAGTGGAAGAGATTAAGGTGAAGACCGACTTGACTTTTGAAGAAGAACCTATGCAAATATTGGATCGTAAGGTCAAAGTGTTAAGAAAGAAGTCAGTTCCTTTAGTAAAGGTGCTATGGCACAATCATGGCAGAGAAGAAGCAACGTGGGAGCCAGAAGAGGTAATGTATCAACAATACCCTCACCTATTTGGATCAGGTAAATTTCGAGGCTGAAATTTCTTTAAGGGGTAGAGTTGTAACGCCCTAATTTTTAGGATTTTCGGGATTTTTGCAATTTTATGTGAACTTTAAATTTGTTGGTCGGGTTATGCATGTTATGTTTGGGTGTGTTAATGGGCCTTTAGAAGGCCCAAGCTTAAGTTAAAACCCAGTAAATTTGACTTAAAGAGAAGGGGTCTTGAGTATGTGGGCTTTTAAGAAAAAGTGAGTAATTTAAGACACAAGTGAGCCTTTGGTAAAGTGGCAATGTGGTGCCACTTAAAGCCTAGGAAAGTGGCGTGTGGAAGCTGTGTAAGGGGCTAAGGTTCAAGTCTCATGGTAAGCAGTGTGGTATTTTATTTTTATGCATGTACAAGATATGTGATGGACTCCAAGTGAAACTCTGTTAGACAGAGTTTGAGATGCTCATAAGATTGAGTCAGAGGGGATAAGGAGGAGAAAATCTAGGAATTTTTGAATCGGAGCATGTGATGGCCGAATATGGAGATCTTGGAGGAGCATAATCGGTTTTGGGCATTTTCGGCAAATAGGAGTTTAGAGGGTTTAGCCGAATGCTTTTTGGGGTCTTTCTTGGGGTCTTAGTTTGGCACATTAGGTAAGTGTATGCCGACTAGGTAAGTCTTTAGGGTTATCTTTCGTTACTCTTCTCCTCCCTTTGTTCTAGAAGCCGAAAGTGTAAATACAAGTCACTTTGTGCCAATTTGTCCACAACCAAACCCTCTCCTCTCTTCTTTCACCTCTTTTCTTTTCTTCTTCTTTCTCTAAGCCGAATTCACTTCATCACCTCTCTCCTTAGGCCGAACCTACTTCTTTCTTTTCTTCTCTCTTCTCAAAGCCTAGTAGTCAACTTCCACAAAAGCCGAAACCAAACCCACCATTGCCGATTACCTATTTGATCAAAACTACTACTTCTTCTTCTTCTTCTGTTACCTTTCTTCAAAACTGAATCTCGAACCTCTCATCTTTGTCTCTATTGATTGTTTACTTCTAGAACTCCTCTTCATCTATTCTTTTTCTCTTCTCTTAAACCGAAATAGTCTTACGCTAGGATAGATCCAAAAGTCAAAATCACTTAGATTCATTCTCTACTCGTGTCTTGGGGTTAGATCTACATCAGATCTGGGCTAGAAAAGGATTGGAAGCATTCTTTGTCAGGTAGATCTTCGGTAAGTACTCAGTTTCCCTTTTCATTCAAGTGATTTGTGGTTTAAGAGAAGCTGAAAACCCCTAAGGGCATGGGGTGGCTGTTGATTAGGGGTTTATTGAGATTTACCATTCGGTTTGTTATGTGTTAGTGTAGATTGAAGGCTATTCACCAAGGGGTATTGGAGGCTAGAATTGTTGGAGCAACTAAATCTCGATCTAGTCGTTAGTTTTAGCAAAGGTAAGGATTCTAGGGCCTAAAGAGATGTTGGCCGAATATGGTAAGTGGTTTTTACATTAGTTATCATCGATTCATAGCCTAATATTTTAGTGATCAATTGTAGGATAATCGTGTGGGAGATCTCGTCAACGCCTATCGCAGATCAGGTGTGTAAACGAACACTCACTAGTAGACTAAATCGGCAAAAGTTGAAAAGCTGAAATACTGAAATTCTAGCATTTCGTGGGCTTGCGAGCGTACGAGTGCTCTGAGTCATTTAAAACGATAAAAATGGTTATCGCGAACGGTAAGGAGGTTGTGTGCGTGATTTCATGTGCCTTGGTGAATTTAGGCCTTAAGGGGCTGAATTTGGGCCCAATGGGCTTATGGGCCCATATGGGTAAAAATGAGCGGTAAGCGTATTCTGATAAACTGATTGATAAAACTGTTAAATTGGACTTAAAATTTGGGCTTTGTGGGCCAGAATGGATAATGGACACCGTAGAGCCTGTAAGGGTTTTAGGGTCCGTTAGCTCTAAGGTTGGTAAATGGGCTAGATAAGATGCTTAGATGAAATTGGACTGTTAACAAGTGTAATAAGCATAAAAACCCTAAGAACTGGTAAATTTACTGAAATACCCCTTAAAGGTGAAAAATTGCTATTTTACCCCTAGGTGCAAAATGACCATTATACTCCTAGGGTTAAAATTAACTGAAATGCATGCTATACTTTATATGTTCATTGTATGCCATGACATGTTATTCTGTTGCATGGGTTTGGGTTTTTGACGGAGGAAGTGCTAAGTGGCAATGCCACGTTTACTGATAGGGGCTTTGCCTCGTTTTACTGTTAGTGGCTTGGCCACGTTTACTAATTAAACAGCTCAGCTACGACTGTGGTGTGTAGGGCTGGTACGGGTGGTGTGTAGGGCTGGATTTGGGCTGGGTATTGCATACATGCATAATATCTGTACTGCTACTGTAATGGGCCTACGGGCCATACTGAATACTAATAGGGCTAAGGCCCTATTAATACTATTTACTGAATAGGGCTAAGGCCCAGTTAATACTGGAACTGGATAGGGCTTAGGCCTAGTAAGCTTGAACTGATTTAGGCTCTGGTTGGGTTTACTTTACACATTGAGTTTCCAAACTCACCCCCTCCCTTTCATCTATGCAGGTGAGCCCTAAGCTAGTGGACTTGGAGCTGGAGGGATTTGGATTGGCCATGTGGACTGCATTTGGTTAATTTATTTTAAGTTATTTTGTTTTTAGTATTTTACTTAAAATTATTTCATTATGGGTTTTTGACTTGTAATAAGGCCGCTCTTAAGTAATTTTTATTTGGTTTTTATTTCCTTAATTATAACTTGTTTAAAATGATAGACTAAGGCTGTGCGGTTTTCATGTAAAATTATTCAACGATTTCAAAATATAACACATGTATCAAATGGATAATGTAAAGACAAACTAGACCTTTAAAATAAAATAAACTTTAAACTGGTAGTGGATAGGACTTTCACAAATTTAAAAACCTGGTTTTCTTTTCAAACTTTAATAACGATTTTGCAAACTCACCCTAATCGTAATAACTCAAGAATATGATCAATCCATCGTTGATGTGACACACCAGACTTGGCCATAACGTCTGGGCCGAGTTTGGGGTGTTACATCCTTTTTGAGATTTTTATCGAAAATCACCTAGCAAAAGTCATTTATCACACAACTAATATTCATTTTCTACCATTAAACATCAAAATACATGCATGTCATACATGGGTAAATTTTTAAACATGAACCTTAGCTCAAATTAATGGTATAAATAGGTAAATCGGGCGAAAACAACTTCAAAAATGTAAAGAGTATTAAAAACGAGGCTAGGATGCACTTATTATCAAGCTTGAAAGCTGGCCAAATCCTAGCTATGACTTCCCTTGAGAATTTTGGCCAAGAAGAGAATATGGACACCAATTTTGACTTGATTTTTCCCTTTTTACTTTTATTAACCAAATGACCAAAATGCCCTTAAGGCCTTTCTTTAAAATTTTACCCTTCCATGTCCATTTTTGTCCATCATGACATATAATGGTATAATTACTAAATAAGGACCCCACATTTCCAAATTCATTTCAATTAAGCACCCAATGCTTCTAAAACACATATTTTGCATTTTTTGCAATTTAGCCCTTCTAGTCTAATTGGACCCTCTATCGATAAAATTTCTTAACGATATTTTCACACATGCATTCAATCACATTATAAACCTTAAATCTTATCACAATAAATTTTTTTCTACTTTGGATTTGTGGTTCCGAAACCACAATTCTGACTTAGCCTTAATTCGGGCTGTTACAATTTGAGTTGTATTATATATATTTATATGATATTGAACTGAGTTGGATGCTGAATTTTTAGTACGAGAAAGTATCGAAAAATTTACGACATTCGAAAGTCACGTACGAACCCTAGGAATAGTATAGGATATAAATGTCATAACATTAGGATTACTGAGGTGTGATTTCGTGTAAGACCATGTTTGGGACATTGGCATCGATCTAAGATTACATGTAAGACTATCTAGGACATTGGCATCGCATATGATTTCATATAAGACCCTGTTAGGGACAGTGGCATCGATACGTGATAACATGTAAGGCTATATCTGGGATATGGCATTGTACAAGCTTCTGTATTATCTGAGTATTCTTGACAATTCTGAACAGTTCAATGGGAAAAGTTAACACCAGAAAAAATATGTAAATGATATGACATATAGGTATGTTAATGTTTATGTGATTAATTAAAGGAAGGTAAGTGATGCATATTGAATGTTGATTAAGAGAATGAGATGAGAAATGTGATACTTGAATATGTGACTAGTCATGTTTCTATAGTTGAATTGGTTTATATTTGCTTCATGTGTTAAGTTTATTTGTATATGGCTTACTCAGCATTTGAAAGCTTACTTTGTGTGTTCTTTCCATGTTTTATAGATAATCAAAGCTAGCTCGAGTTCAGAGATCGTCAAGAATCATCGTCATACTATTGATTGCTTAGTAGGTACTTTAGAAGCTTTGTATATATCGTATACGTCATGTATAGACTAGTGATGATATGGTATGTTTATGTTGTGAATCTTTCCATGTGAATTGGCTTGAGAATGATGAACTTGTCTTAGTTTATGCTTGGTGATGAAATATTGTAAATCTGATGATGACATAGTTGGCCTTATGGTTTTGGTCATTTTGGTATTGATGTTTAGTTTGAAAATTGGATAAGTTAATTGTTGATTAATATAGTATATGATGAAGGAGAAATGGCATGATTTGATAAAGGTTCAGATGTGGAAATTTTGTTATATTGAGACTAGGTGAATGAATGATTTTGGCATGTGGAATAAGTGTGTTTTGGTATAGGAATTGTGTATTGAAATAGTTGATGATGTTATAGCATAAAATATGCATGAATTAGTGATGTTTTGGCTGGAAATTATATGTCATTTGATGTTAGATTTGAGCTTGTAGAGATGACCCTTTTTGGGTGGCGAAATGGCCTTGTAAATGGCCTATTTTCGTCTATAGGGTTTAGCACATAGGCATGTGGCCCGACCGTGTGTGATACATGGCCTTGATACACGGCCATGTGTCCCCTAAAGATAATTAGAAAATCAAGACAGTGAGTTACACAAGCTGGACACACGGTCGTGTAACTGGCTGTGTGGTTAAGTCAAAGAGTTACACGATCTGGACAAACAGGCGTGTGACTGGCCATGTGACCAAGTCAGTAAGCTACCTAATTTTCACAAGGCCTAGCACATGAGTGTGTCCAGTGGCCATGTGGATAAGTTAGTATGTATGCCCTGTTTTCCCACGACCTAGACACACGGGCGTGTCTGATGCCATGTGATACGGGTGTGTGACCTCTGTAACTTAGAAAAATTTTAAAGATTTAGAAAATTTTATAAGAGATTGGTTTAGTTTCGAACCTTCTCTAAAGCATGTTTAAGGTCTCGTAGACTTATTTAAGGGACATTGTAATTAAGATTGAATAGGATATGATGATGTATGAATAATGTATGTGAAATGATTGTATAATGTTGTATTCCATTAAGTAATACCTCTTAACCCTAATCTGGCGACGGATATGTGTTTGGGGTGTTACAATAACTACATAAGCAACTAGTCTTAGTAAGCTCATATAAACTCCAGCATAACTTACCATTTCTTAAGTACACATTATAAAATATGTATAATATCATTACCAAGACCATAAGCTTAGTAAACTCCTATACAAGCACCATCAAACTCACAAGTTAGTAAGTTCATCCATGATACATATAAGTTCAATCATATCATAAGTAGATTTCATATACACATCATTTAACTCATCAACCTTTTCATAAGATCATAAACCATTTCAATTGTATACATACCATGCCATTTCCTTTACTTGTTGAACCATCTAAAATTACATTGGATATTCAGGAATGCTCACACATAGTATGCCTTTCCATATAACTATAACCTTTTTCTTTCAATAGTACTCACATCAGTTGTGGGTCGGAGTGTGAGCTACACGATACTACTCACATGAGCTGTGGAGAATCCACAAAAAATGTTGGACCTCACCATCAATAGGACATTCAAGACCAATACCTGAAACATGAAATCCCTAATGACATGTCATTCGTATCCTAAGAATTCTTAAGGTTCAAACAAGATTATTTATCTGTTAATTACTCAAAGTATCGATACATGTATATTCAAGTCCATTTATAACTAACACAATATAACAGATAATCCATTTAACTAACATTAACACGATTATAATTTATACGAACTTACCTCAATAACTATGGTCGTAGAAGTAGAATTGGAAACTAATCCAAAGCTTTCGCCTTTCCTCTATTTAAATTTGGTTGTTGTTTATCTTGATCTAAATAGATAGATTCATTCAATTAAGTACTTCAAATAACTTCAAGTATTCAATTTAATCAATAATTCATATTAATGTAAAATTATGAAATTACCATTAATATTTTAACTTTCACAATTTAGTCTTTAATCTCATAATTTGAAACTTAACCATTTTAACCCTCCATACAAGCTAGCCAAATTTCTTAGGGACTCATATTAACCCACTTAAACCATTACCATGAAATTTTACTATTTTGATGAATAAGTCCTTAAACCACAAATTCACTAAAAATACTTTAATAAAACATGTTTGTTTAACAACCAAGAGTAATAATCTATCAATTACAACAAAACTCATTTAGAAAAAATCATGGCAAGTCCCTCACCGTTCAACAATTTGACAAATCAACCCTCGAGCTAGCTAGATTAAGCTAATACGACTCAAAAACATAAAAATTATTAAAAACGGGGCTTGAATACATACCTTGCAAGGAAATTTTGCTTGAATGAAGTTCTTATCTTTTCTTCACAATGTTGAACAATTTTAGGGCTATCAAATTGATGAAGATAATGTTTTAATTCATCTTTAATTAATAACTTTTACTTGCTTTATTTAATTACAAATTTAACCTTTAAATTTTATTAAAATTTCACCTAAAACCTTGTGATAACTATCCACTAACATTGAAATAGGTGATATTACCAACTACATCCTTTAATTTATACTTCTAAAGCCATTTCATCCATTTAATTACTAGAAATCATCTTTTGCACCTTTTTCAATTTAGTCATTTTTACCTAATTAACTATTTAAACTTCAAATTTTCTTAATGAAACTTTAATACATCCCTAATATAATCCCATAGACTTTAAATAAATATTAAAATAATAACTCAGTTATTGGAATTGTGGTTCTGAAACCACTATTTTTGATACCCCTAAAAATGGCCTCTACTTCATGATAATATGATTTGGTCGATCAGGAACTAAAATAATATATGTTGTTGGGTGTTTGATTGGGTTCCTAATATGGTTCCTTTAATCAAACTTGTTCCTGCTCATGCCAATTTTAATCAAGATTGTTGTAACACCCTGAATTTTGGTGTTAAAAGTTTTGAGATTTATGATTAGGGTCTACGCGTAGCTCAACCAAATATCTATGTTTTCACATTTTAGAATGGGCCTGTTGGTCTAGTGGTTGGCTGTGTGTTAGTTTGTCTCTAGCTCCCTGGTTCGAGTCCTCCTTGTGCATTCTAAGGTATGATTTTTAAGTATAGTAGATTTTGTTTATTATTTATTATTCTTAATGTTTATTTTATTTTTATTTTTATTTTTATTTTTTTTCATTTACATGTTCTAAATTATTTTTTCCTCCTTCCTTTCTTCTTTTTTTTTTCTTTTTAGCTTTCTTGCGTCTTTTGAAAAGAAAGAGAAGAGAATGATTTTGTTCTTGGTTTTGAAAAGCTTCGGGTTTGTATCGTGGTTGTCAACGTGTGTCAATTGGTTTCTAGCATCTTAGCTGTGAATCAGGTGTGGTTCTGTATCTTTTCTAATTTATTTGTGAATTCTTGATTCGACTCTGTGAAAGTCAGCATTTATTGTGTGTGTTCACAAATCGGTTAGTTATGCTGTTGTACTGTTGTTTTTATGCTTAAAGCTTGTTTGATTTGGTATAATTTTGAGTTATCGAGGGCTGGAAAGTGCTTTGAGGGTGAATGCATGCTTATTTGTACTATTTTAAGGTGGTTTCGTGACCACATGAGTGGCCACACGAGCGTGTGCCCCACACTGGCAGTTCACACGGTCATGTATAATTAGAAATTAGGGTTTTCAGGCAAGATTTAGTGACGCACGACCGTGTGGCTGATTTGTGGAAATTAGTTGATTCTCTCACAGCTATGTCCCTTGAGCACACGAGCGTGTGTATTTGGGAATTAGGGATTTAGTGATTTGGTTCCACATGGCCTAACCACACGGTCGTGTGGCTAAATTGGTGATTTAGGGATTCCACACGGGCGTATGTTTTAGACACACGGTCGTGTCTGGTTGGCACACAGGTGTGTAAGACCCCCACATAGCCGTGTCTACCTGTACTCTATTTTAGCACAATTAGAATGAGAGTTACACAGCATGTTCACACGGCCATATCCCTGGCTCACACGGGCATGTGCCTCAGCCACATAGCCATGTGCCTCTCTCCACATGAGTATTTTAACCCCCACACGGCCTAGGCATTTCCAAAAGGCCAAAGCACACAACTGTGTGGCTCTAAGTCACTTATTTTGGTTCTGCTAATGTGTTATTGGTGACTGTTGTGTGTAAGATGTCTGTTTCTAAACTCGGTTAGCTGGGTGTGTGTGTATATATGTTTTATCTAATTGTTTGTTGATGTGTTCATTATTTCTGTGAGATTGTATACATACATACACTTGCATAAAGTAAATTTTTGGGTTGGTTGCGAAGAGAAGGAAGATTGATTCTGACCTAATCTGGCAATTTTATTACAACTTATTCAAACAGCGATTTACCACAGTATACTAATATATGATCTAGCAGTTTAAACTGCAACACGTCTGTATAGTAGATTACCGCATTGTATTGTACTGTATATACTGTATATACATGTGCATTAACTTTGTTGCATACTAATATATGATCTAGCAGTTTAAACTGTAACACATCTGTATAGCAGATTATCACATTGTATTGTACTGTATATACGCCAGCCTCACTACGTATTAATATCTAAATGGATTAGTCCACATATTTGGTGTGTTGGGTTGGATGGGCCTTTTGAGGTCCTATGCGGTGTGTTTGGTTGGATGAGCTTAAACAGCTCTTTGGGGTGTGATCAGGGGACGGAGAGGTGTTTTGGCTGGATGGGTGGGTTTTTATTACTTGACTGCATTTATACGCATTTGTTTAAGTTATCTACGTGTAAGGTTATCTAAATGTATTCTACCCAATTGAATACAATTGTTTTTGAGTGTCTTTGTGTGACTTGGTGTGCAAATGTGACAGAGTGTCTTTGTGTGACTTGGTGTCTTAAGTTATTACATTCTGTTGGGATATTGGTTCCAAGTTTACTTTCTGACCCTGTGTATATCTATACGTCTATTTTCTATTGAATTGAGTTCTATAATTTTGTTATTAGTCACGTGTCAAACTCACACTAAGCTCGTGTAGCTCATCCTCTCAGTGTTTTTCCCCTTTTAAGTACATTTATGTGTTCTGAAGCTGGACTTGGTATGCGAAAGTCTTAGAAGTGTCACATTTCTTAAATTTGGTTAATAAAGTTGTTTCTATAAATTTGAGTTTTAATTAAGCAATTTTGGACTATAAGTTTTGCTTTCAATATTGTGGTATGGAATTTTGTGTTAAATGTAAGTAGACGTTATTTGGATTGAACTACTTGTGTTTGAATATCGAGATTTGATAATTGAAAAAGTTTTTTTATGTAATCAAAATATTGTCTGTTTTCTCACTTGTTGAACCAAAACTTTCCTACGATCACTTCAGTGATCAATGTAACCTCTGGGATTCAGTCTAAACTTCTAGGCTGGGTTTTGGGGCATTACAATTACAAATTGAGTGGGATGATTTTGGAGAATGGTTCTTGGAACCTTAACCTTCTTCGTGTTTGGCTGACAGAGGATTTTATTAAACACATCATTAGCATTCCACCACCTTTGTCCTTTGAAGGTCTGGATTATATATCTTAGTCTCGTTTTGCAACAGGTAATTTCTCGGTCAAAAGTGTTTATTGGATGATGAAGGAAGCCTCGTGGAATCCTAAAGATGCAGTCTAGAATATTGTGTGGAAATTTCCTCGCCCTCAAAAAGTGAGGCACTTCATTTGGATTGTCCTTAAATAGAGACTTCTTACCAAGGCTGAGAGGGTTTGTAGGAAAATTGGTTAGGATGAAGCATGTTCCCTTTGTGGTCATTGACATGAAGATGCTTTACATGTTCTTAGAGATTGTCCAATCACTATGGATGTTTGGCTCCAAGTTATTCCCCAAGGCAAGCATCATATTTTTTTTCTCAAGCAACCTAAAACACAAGGGATACCAGTTGGGCCTATTTCTTTAAACTATATTAGCATGGCATCTTTGAAAAAATAGAAATCTCTTTATTTTCCAAGGGTATTCTATGGATCCAAAGGAGATCACCAAAGTGTCTCTTAGCTAGGTTACTCAGTTCTCCTTAGTTTATACAGCTGTGTCGAAGAGGAGATCTCCTCTCTACGCTCTTTCATTCCCAGGTACGTGTGTCTACCTTAATACTAATGGTGCTATTCAGATGAACACTGGTTTATCTTTTGTAGGTTGCATGATGCAAGACAACATGGGCAAGTGGATACTAGGCTATAATCAATTTCTAGGGAAGTGTTTAGTTTTTGTTGCTGAGTTATGAGGGATTTTGGACGGTTTACTTTTTCTTCACAAGCAAGGGCATAATAGAGTACTCATACTGTCAGACAATCTAGAGTTATTTAATGTTATTTACCATTGTGATTTAGCTAAACCAAGTATTTCTCTTGTTAGGAGAATTCAACATATTTTATCCATAGAAGAAAGGTGGTTCGTACTACACATTCCTAGAGAAAATAATCAGGTAGTAGACACTTTATCCAAAATGGCCTTGGCAAACAAGGAAGATTTATGCTTATATGAAGCCTCGCCTATGGAAATTCAGGAAATTTTAGAAGAGGATAGTGCTATGGGTACCTTTCCTTGATTCTACTATGTAATCTTTTGTTATTTCTTTAGATTGTTTTCTTCAGAAAAATAATTAGAGATAATCTAAAAGTTTAAAACAAAATAATTAAATAACCAATATTTAATTTTTTTAGTACACATGGATAAATTAATATTAAAATAATTAAGTGAGATTTAATATTTGATTTAAAATATTCATTCAAAAATTGTACATTAAAATTCTTTAAATAATACGTTACATCCATGACCCATTTTATTTTTAAAACTTCCTTTCTCGTTTTTCTTTATTAATGTGTGGAAATTTGAAGGGATCATGTATCAAGAATGAGCTTTTGATGTTTTCCTATTAGTTCAAGTATGCTTTCTTAATAATTAGAAAATATTTTTTTGAAAGCATTTCAAATATTCTCATGCTTATAAGATCATTTATTTTCATTTTCTGTTTTCTTGCTTTTCAATTTTGAATCAAGTTGATTAATGATTGGAATTACTTGCTGCAATAAATTAAATATTTTTTATTGTTCTCATTAAAAGCCAATTTTTCTATTCAATGTTGTAATTTTAATTCTATTGAATGTTTAGGTTACTCTTTGTTTAAGTTCAATCGAGAATGGTTGATTAAGTCTGCTAACCTAGCACGTTTCTATCTGTCTTCTTTGGTAGAGTTTAGGTTTTCTTATTTTCTATGGTGGCGATTTAATAAGTGTTTATGGAGGATGAATTTACTGGTTTATCTATTAATGAAGAATAAGAAATGATCTTACAAATTCCACCTTTTCCAAACTCAGAGAAGGAAGAAGGGGGATTTCACCTGGTGGGTTGTTTTTTAACAGCCAGTGTTATTAATTTTTTTGCTATGAAAAGTACGATGGCAAAATCTGTGCCATCTGGTCAGAGGCATTCAAATTCTTGATTTAGGGGAAAGAATATTTTTGTTTATGTTCTTTCATGGTATGATATGGAGAGGGTTCTAAAGGGTTCTCAATGGACTTTTAATAATCACTTATTATTATTACATTCGTTGCAATGGGGGGAAGATCCAATACCAGTCTCTTTAATTTTTACACCTTTTTGGGTTTAGATCCATGATGTTCCTGTAGGTTTCTATTCTGAGGCTTTAGCAAAGTAGCTAGGTGATTTCATAGGCAAGTTCTTAGAGTATGATAGTGCTAATATGGGGAAGGGATATCAAAATTTTCTGAGAGTTGGAATTTAATTGGATGTAAGATTTCCCTTAAAAAGGAAAAATCAAATTATGTTCTATGGAAATTGATCATATGTCAAATCAAGTATGAAAGATTAACACTTTTTTTGCTTCTATTGTGGTTGTTTGGAACATAGTGATTCTTTTTATGAAGCAAAAATGGCATTAGGAGTGGAGATCACTAAAATGGGCTAGGATCTTTCTTTACGAGCACAATCTAGAAAAGCACGAGCACAAAGTAATGTTTGGTTACATGAGGAAGAGGAGGGAATAAGGGGTGGATATCATGATGGAAATTGGCCAGCAAAAGGTAGATCATGGGATGTGATGAATATTTCTGGAAGTAGGTCGCCTATTGACCTCATTTTAGGATTTTGTTTGGAAGGGACCTCATATACTTTTTCTAAAAGGTAGGGAAAGCAACCAATAGTAAGAAATCAATTTGCAATGGACCATGATGCTGAAGAAGGTCTTCTAATAGGTGAAGAGGGGAAAAAGTGGCAAAGGGGAGAAATTGAAACCTATATTGTCAGTGATGACTCCAGTAATTTGGCGGTAAAGGATAGGAGAAAGGTAAACAACAATCTTTTATTATCGATGGCTGCCAAAAGGCAAACTGACTGGGAACAATGAAAATCTTAAGTTGGAATGTCTGTGGTTTGGGGAATCCATGGATGGTACGTAGACTTCAGCATTTGCTAAAGATATATAATCCCTATATGGTCTTCTTTATGGAGACAAAAATAAATAGGAATCAGATGGAAAGAATACGAAGGAGTTGTGGTTTTCAAAATGGTATAGATGTAGATTCGAATGGTTTGAGAGGAGGATTATCTTTGGTATAGCATGAAGATGCTAGTATTATTCTTCAAAGTTTCTCAAAAAGGCATATTGGTGTGATTATCGAAGATACTGATGAATGCAATAAGTGGAGATTTACTAGGTTTTATGGCTCCCCTTATATGCAGGATAGGGATGAATCATGGGATTTGTTAAGAAATTTGAGTAATACTGAGGAGCTACCTTAGTTAGTATGTGGGGATTTAAATGAAATAATGTATAGCCATGAAAAGACGGGAGGTTTACCTAGAAAGAAGAGACATATGGATGCATTTCGTACTGTGTTGGCAGATTGTAATCTAATGTGTGGGTTATATTGGAAACTGGTTTACTTGGGAAAGAGGGAATTTATCGGAAACAAATATTCAAGAACAGCTAGATAAGGGAGTTACTAATTAGGATTGGCTGTCTATATTTCCTGAGGCTATAATTCAACATCTTTTACATTCTTTTTCGGGTCGTTGTCCACTTCTCATCACTATGAAAAGGAAAGATAATGAGCGGCTTAAAAGAAGTTTCAAGTTTGAAGCTTGGTGGGTTTTGGAGGAGTCATTTGTTGATGAGGTATGATGAATTTGGGAAAATTCAAACGGAGATTTGATACAAAAAATGGCAAAAGTAAGAAAAGGCTTGGATAGATGAGCCAATCAAATTCGGCAAAATAGGAAGGGGAAAAAAGAAATGCTAACGGGTAAATTGGTTGAGTTGATGGAATCTGACAGGGATGATGATAACTTGGCAGAACTTATTGATACAAAGATTCAACTCAATTTTGAAGCTGATAAGGATGAGCGATACTAGGAGCAGAGGGCACGAGTTAATTGGCTACAATTTAGGTATAAGAATATTACATTCTTTCATAGACAAGCGACACAACGACGAAGTAGGAACCTCATTTGAAAAATGCAATTTGAAAATGGTAGGGAAACGAACAAGATTCACGAAATAGAAGGAAGTGCTAGATCTTATTTTCAAAATCTATTTTCAACTGGGAGGAAGGGAAATTACGAACATTTGTTGACAGGAATTAATCAATGTATTTTCGAGGAGTGCAATTCTTGATTAATGGCAAGATAAACAAAAAAGGAAATTTGAGTGGCCTTATCAGAATTGGGCCCAACAAAAGCTCCAGGGGAAGATGGATTTTCAATTTTATTCTACCAAAAGTGCTAGTCAATTATTGGGGATGGTATGTCTTCCTTTTATCTACAGCATCTAAATAGAGGTATGGATTAGTATAATTAATAAGACTAATATAGTGTTAATCCCAAAAATTCCAGATCCTTCAAAAATTACACATTTCCATCCTATTAGCCTATGTAATGTAATAAGCTGATGGCTAAGGTCATTACAAATTGTCTTCATGTAGTTATTGATAAGTGTATTGACCTAGCACAAAGTGCTTTTGTACCAGGGAGGTTAGTTTCGGATAATGTGCTGCTGGCTTATGGAATCCTTCATACCTTAAAACAAAAGAAGATGGGGAAAAAAGGATATATGGTGGTAAAATTGGATATGAATAAAGCATATGATAGAGTGGAATGGCATTTTATTGCAGAGATTATGACGCATATGGGTTTTGATCCAAGATGGGTTGAATCACTAATGAAATGTGTCTCCATAGTTTCGTATTCAGTGGTTTTCAATGGTCATATTAGAGAGACTTTTCACCCCACTAGGGGACTAAGGTAAGGTGATCCTTTGAGTCCATTCTTATTTTTAATATGTGGGGAAGGTCTTTCTAGTCTTATGAGGCTTGCTATGCAAGGGAACATACTTAGAGGGGTCAAGGCAAGTAGAAGTGGTCCACAGGTTTCTCATCTATTATTTGCATGTGATTGTATTTTATTTGGGGAAGCTACAGAGAGAGGATCTCATTCACTTAAACAGATTCTGCTTGAATATGAGAATTACTTCGGACAGTGTGTCAATTAGGATAAATCTACAGTATTTTTTAGTACTAATATGCAAGAGGGGGATAAAGTAGTTATTTCTATGGTTTTTGGAGTGCATAGTTCTAATAAACCAGAACGGTATCTTGGCCTGCCAAATATGGTGGGTAGGAAGAACAAAATGTCTTTTCAAATTTTGAAGGATAGAATGAAACAATGAATTGATAGCTAGAACATAAGACATCTATCCCAAGGAGGCAAAGAGGTGTTCATTAAGGCTATTCTTCAAGCTATTCCTACTTATACTATGGCATGTTTCTTAATTCCTAAATCTTGATGTGCTAAATTGGAGGGTATTATTGCAAAATACTGGTGGCAGAAAAGTCGAGATAAAAAAGGCATTCATTGGTGTACGTGGAAGGATTTATGCTCTTTGAAAGAGTATGATGGTTTGGGTTTTCACAATCTCGACAAGTTTAATATAGCATTATTAGTGAAACAAGGTTGGCATCCTGTTAATTTTCTTAATTCTTTACTAAGTCGTGTTTTAAAGTATTATCCAAATTCGAATTTTATGCTAAATTGGGAAATTTACCTTCGTTTGCCTAGAAGAGTGTCTGGGTAGCAAAAGGAATTTTGGAGAAAGGCTTATGCTGAAGGGTAGGCATAGGGGATCGCATCTCTGTTTGGGGAGACTTATAGATTTTGGGAGCTGAAAAGGATAGATTGCAAAATGATACAAGCAATGGAAATATCAAGTTAGTTTTAGACTTGATAAATGCTAATAGTAGAACGTGGAATACAGATTTAATTTTTAGTACCTTCAACGAGGATATTGCTAAGAAAATACTGCAGATTCCCTTGGTAGAGATAATCTTCAATGACTTCCAAGTATGGAGAGGAGAATTGTCAAGAGAATTTTCAATCGGAAGTGCCTATAGACTACTACAAGAGACTAATTTAGGTCCTAGTAATAATTTTATACATACCGAGATTAGGAACTTCTATAGAAAATTATGGAATTTATAGCTTCCCCCAAAACTAAAATTACAACTTGGAGAATATCATGAAATTATATTCCTACTCTATCTAATCTAAAGAACAAAAAAGCTGTAGTGAAATCTCTTTGTCCCCGCTGTCACAACTCCGATGAAGATAGTAATCACATTTTTGGTACAGTCCTACAACAACAGAAGTATGGGCAAACTTATATTTCACATGGGTATGTAATAATGACACTCAAAGCATGTGGGAGTGGCTTACCTGAGTTTTCAGTCAAGAAAATGAAGAGTAGTGTCACCTATTCTGCTGTGGGCTATGGTCAATCTAGACTCATAGAAATAGGTTCATCTATGAAAGGAAGATTACATTAGGCAAAGACATCTCAAAACAAGTTATCAGTTTTATAGCGGAGTTAAATGGAGCGAAAGAAAAAAAAACTTACTCTTAACATTAATAGAGGCCACAAACAGATTGAGAGAAGAATGAGGGCAACAATCTACTTTGACGCGGCTTTTGACAGGAGATCCTCAAGATCTGCTTCGGGTCTAATTACTTGCGATACAAGAGGGGAGATCGTGGCTTCTAAGTCAGTTATTCACTCCGATGTACCATCTCCGTTTGCGGCGGAGGCAGATGCAGGATTACAGGTGATTCAGTTAGGCATTTCAATAGGTCTAAATATTTTGGATATAGTAGGAGAACAAGAATAATAATAAAGAAATGTCAAACCACAGTAACACCCCTTACCCAGGTTTATCACCTTACCTGAGCACGAGGCATTACTGAACAATATCACGATCATTCATACATAATCGAACTACAAATTTTTGTTCCAATTTAAAACTTATTCATAAAATACCATACAACCCTTAAAGTGGGCCTACGACGCCTAAAACATGGTTTGGGAGTGGTCCGAGACCAAACTGAGAACTTAGAAAAATTTTGGAAAATTTTGACCTAATACAAGGCACACGCCCGTATGGGCAGGTCTTATGGTCACACACGCCCGTGTCCCCTACCCGTGTTGAATTATTAGAAAATATTAATTTTTCATTTTGAACCTACAGGGGTTTTCACATGGCTGAGCACACGCCTGTGTCCTAGGCCCGTGTCTTTCACACGGCCTCGACATGCCCGTGTGGCCTCCCCATGTGAAAAACTGGGACATTCTGTTTATGACGTCAGCATGCCATTTTGGTCACACGGCCACGGGACACACCCGTGTGACCAGGCCATGTGAATCTCCGAAAATCCCATGCAAAGTTCACACGCCCTATACACATGGTTGTGAGGGCTGGCCGTATGGCCCTAAGTTAGGCTACTTTCCAAGCCATACTTTTCCCCAAAACACATATAATCACTGCCACTTTTAACACCACATATCAAACACATCTTTAGTCATCAAAATTACTCCATTTACCTATCCACCAGCCAATTCAATTTAAACACATGCCAACACACTAAGTATTCCTTGAACTTCCTTATAAGGATAGGTAACAAAATATCATCATCAATGGCTAAATCACTTAGCCTTGGTTTCAAAATGACTCATCCCATGACATTTACCACAACATAACCAAACCAACTTACACATACAACATCACTAAGTCCGTATACATGCCATAGTCTAAGAGTTTGTTTCACTATACCAAAAGATAATGTCGATAGTATGGGTGATCCTCCAACTCAATCTGATCCCGAGCTGGCTTGACTGAATCTACAAAACAAGGGAAAAGAGAAAAAGGTAAGCTTTAAAAGCTTAGTAAGTCTATATGTAAATAATTATCATCATAACAACATTTAGCCACACCAAGGATATCTCACACACACCAACTTACCACCTAAACTTACCAACTTTTCCATAAAATTCATACACATTATTTTCACCTACTTAAGTCCATATGCACCCTTGCACCCACATACATTTTCCCACAATTACAATTGCCCAAAAGAATACATACACCTGCACACACATATCATACTGCCACCCCAAATCTCTTTAGTAAGAATTCCTGTTGAACTCTTCAGATTAACATTTGATACTGAGTGAGTTTTCCACTCATGATTCCACCAACACATAAGCCCAGCTCTTGGGTACACATGGTGAAGATCACTTTATCACCCATGTGACCTAGCCATTTAATCTCGTAACCCTTGTGTAAACATGGTGAAGGTGACTTTATCACCCATGTTACTTAGCTACATAGAACATTGCTCTCATGTACACATGGTGAAGTTCACTTTATCACCCATGTGACATAGCCATTAAGTCCCATAGTCCTCATTTGCACATGGTAAAGGTCACTTTATCACACATGTGGCTTAGCCATTAAACTCCATAGCCCTCGAGCCTACATGGTGAAGATCACTTTATCACACAAGTAACCAAACCATATTTTATCCGCATCACCCGTTATTCCAAAGGTTCACCCGGGAACTTTCATTTCCAACACATCCATCATCATAGAAGATTTTCAATATCAACATTTCATAATATCCATTAAAATTATTAATGTACAAATAAAATGGACACATTACTTACATATAAACTTACCTTGACAACAACAAGCGATAATTTGCAACTTAATCCAAGACCTTACCCTTGCCCCGGTTAAGGTTGATTCCTCGATCTTCTCAATTATGAGCTTGAGAAGTTGTCAAAATCCTAGCTATGGTTTCCCACCATGTTCGGCCAAGGAGAAGAGATTATGGACATATTTTGGCCTTATTTTTCCCTTTTTATTTCTTTTATTAACTAATGACCAAAATGCCATTCATTAAAAACCTTTAATATTCCTCCCTTCCTTGGGCATTTTTGTCCAAACTAAGTTAAAATGGTTTAATTATCATATAAGGACCTCTAATTTCAAAACCTAATTCAATCAAGTACCTTATGAAATAAAACTCATATTTTTCACCTATTGCAATTTAGTCCAACATACCAAATTGGACATGTAACCAATAAAATTCACACACCAAAATTTCACATATTTATCCAAGCACCCAATAAACATCAAAACTAAATCTGAATAATATTTTAAACCTCAGATTCATGGTTTCAAAACCACTTTCTCGTTTGGCCCCTAATTCGTGCTGTTACAACCACAGACCATGATAAATTAATTATAGGGACAATCATCAGAGACATACAAAGCAAAAAAGCCTTTTTTCAGGAAATCGGGTTTCATTTCATTCCTAAAGTAGAGAATGAATATGCTCATACTCTTGCAAAAGAAGCGCTAAGGAAAGGAAAGGGACATTACCTGTTGGGGTTGAATCTAAGCCATACTCATCTGGAGAGGGAGCGATGATGACCAAGACAACCAGATTAAAGGTATTCAGGAAAATTTCAAAAAATATTGATAACAAAGTTACTAAAAGATTTCATTGGAAAATGCTATCATTAAAGTTGGGCGGTGGATATGAAAGGACATGGTTTAGTGATGTCCAGCTGTTCTAATTGACTGGATAGGGTTTAGATTTTTTAGGTATTTTTGAATTTTGAATTTTATGGGTCAATTTCATTCGGGCTTGGCCTGCTTTATTGCTGTTTAGTTTTTGTTTTGTTCTTTTATTTTGGTTTTAAGCCCATAATGGCTAGAAAACCCATTTTGTGTTAAAAGTGGTTAATTTTATAAAAGTCCAATTGATTTTCAAAAAAAAAAAAAAAAAGATATCAACATTCTTAGAGCAAAATTTTTCTCAACAATGAGGTTAGTAGAATATTAAAATTTTAGAGACTTTAGGTATATTAATATGTATGCTGGTAAAAGTAATTATTTGTGTTGTTTGTGACGATACAAATTTTATATTTTAGTAATTAGACGAGAAAGAAATTACATATAATAAAATACATGTGAAAAATCAAAAACATTATTTTTCATTAATTAATTTTCTCAAAATGTAAATTAGAATTTATTATTACACTCAAGGGCGTAGCTAGGGGGTTGGCACAAGCCTAGCCCCCTAAAAATTTTATTTAGCCTCTTTAAAATTTTTAAAATTTTAAATTAGTAAAGATAAAATTGCACTTTTCCCTCAAAAATGACAAAATTTTGATTTAATCCTTTAAAAATTATAAAGATATAAGCTATTAAAATGATGAAATTACACTTTTACTATTGTAAAAAATAACAATTTAATTTCGTCCCTTAAAAAGATTTGTTGGCTTCGCCATTAATTACATTATATCAAATTACAAATGGTTCTATTATATGGAAGATGACAATAGGTTTGAAGATTTGTACATGTACTTTTCATTTTACTTTTTTTTCATTTTTATTATTAAATTCTTTCGAAGTAAATAAAGATAAATTTAGTATTTTGAAATTAATTAATTTAAATACAAATATTTTTAATAAATTAATATATTTCATTAATTGTGTTTAAAATTTACTTTTATAGCAAATTAAGTTATTTTCATTTACCAAAATTAATTAACTTTATTTAAAAAAACAATTATATTTTTTTTTTCAGTCTTTTATAGCCAATTAAATTGATTTCATTTATGCAAAATTTAATTCTCTTAGTATTTTAAAGCAAATATATTTACAGTCTCTTATATCGATCAATTGTCTAATTTTTTAAGATTATGATCTAATTTTACTGCATAACATTAAAAAAATCATACAATTTCTATAATGAAGCATTAGTTTGCCACTTCTCTTTTTGTTTTAAAAAATGTTTAGGTTTTTAAAATGTTATTGTGGAAGGAGACTCTTTCATATTAATTATAAACTTATTTAGTCACGAATACATTCTGCTATAGTATTGTGACTGAGCTCTCCTTAATTACATACCATTTTAAAAGCTATTTAACATGTGTTCATCCAATGACCTTGTCATAGGTGTGTTCCTTCATAAGATATCATTAATCTCTTTGGGATAAATTTGCTTTCCTAATATGATACTATTTTATCTAATGGTAATCATTACATTTACCTTCATGAAAAAATAATTACTATCAAATAGTAATCAAGTCATTTATGACAAAGATAAATGACTCGTGGCCACATTTACTTTTCAACTATCATGTAGTATCAATGAGAGGATATCATTTACCATTTTAGTTGAGCTATGAATTCTACTATTGTGAATGATGTTACATACTGTAGAAGTCGTATACCTAACATACCAGCTTTCAGTTCCTTATCTGTTTCAACTCAGGCTTTTACGTACATCAAAGTATACTAGCCACACATGCACAGTCCATCATCTACTTAAGATTAAGGTATGTCACGCTATGAATGTCACAAGTGAATAAATCCATAAACAAATCTAGAATCTATTCTACTTGGGCCTTGTCTGATGTACTGTTAATCCTATCAATCACATCTATGTCTCTATATTCTGGGAGTCATCCACTACAATGTGTAGGTTTGTGCAAGTGTACACAGTCATTATCAAGTAATAAGTAAGTAAAAGAGTTATCGTCTCCACAAGGACTGTTTATGTTACTCAATTAATTGTAAAATTAAAGTTAACATTTTGGTGAGAAAAACACAATAATTTTTGAGTGATTGATGTAAAAATAAATGACTAAATGTTAGATGATCCCTAATGCAAATTAATCTAAACGCAAAGTATGAAATGAAATGCATGAGATGAGTTTAGTAGCAAAAAGATAAACTTTAACAAGCAATAACATAAATAAGCTAGAATAATTACATCATTCAACTTAATTCATTTTTCTCATGTTTAACAGTGTTCAAAAAGATTCCATGCCAACTCGATCTTTCATGAGTTTGAAACTAGATTAAGTCCATTTGGAATTTTTTTTCCTTAGTAAAACATGCATTTTTCTGATCATATTAAACTAAGGGTTTCTGAGAATTCATGTGAAGTAACAGGGACGGGTTAGGTTTGAAACAATTTAATCACATAAACCTAAAAACTATGCAATATAATAGAGCTTGTTAAAGTTCTTATGAACCTTAAATTTAGTCAGGTTAGGATATAAATTAAGCATGCACTTTTCAACTATTGTGCCCATTGGTTGTCGTCTAGTTAGGATAGCTCAGCTAATTCCAATGCATCCAATCACGTATGAATGAAATACATGCTTGAGTTTAATTGAAAACATGAATAGCTGAGACACAAACACTATAAACATGATTTAAACAAACTTCATTGAATTGATGCAATCATCCTAGCTAAACTGATTTAAGCTACCATTGTTGATAACAAGATAAAAAAGCACATTGCAAACATGATTAAAATCAAAGTAACAAGTAAAGGAAGAATAAACTCTATTCGTATCAGTAGCCTTGCGAACTCTAATTAAAGAAGTTTCCTCTCGTCCTTATGTTGCTCCTTTGCTAATGACTCTTCAAGGTGGCCAGCCTAGAGATGATCTTATCAAGGTTTTGTTGGCTAAGAAAGAAAGAAAATATGGGATGCTTTGTGTGGGAATGAAGAGAGGGAATGAGAAAATAGAAGAGAAATGTTAAATGAATTATGAATAAGGGATGAATAAGGGATGATTGAAATGTGAGATGGGAGTGGGTATTTATACTTGAGGTTGGTGGAGGAGTTTCTATATATGGCATCAAAGATGTAACACCCCTTACCTGTGTTCAACACCGGAACAGGATACGAGGCATTACCGGACTTAAACGCACATGAACATGTAAAATCGAGTCATAAATTTTTGTTCAAATTTAAAACTTCTCAATTTACATCTCAAAGTCCCTCATACTAGGTCCAAAACATACACTAGTAATGATTCTGGACTAAACCGAGAAATTTTGAAACTTTTGAAACACAATTAAAATTTTTCACATTTTGGAGATTCACACGCCCATGTGGGCAGACTGTGTGGTCTCACACGCCCGTGTGGCTCAACACATGTGTCCTCCATCCGTGTAACTATCTATTTATGACATCTGCACACATTTAAGGTCACACGGCCAAGTCACATGCCCATGTGCTAGGCCATGTCCTCCACACGGCTGAGACACACGACCATGTCTCTGCCCGTGTGGCCAACACTTAGGCTATTTTCAAAACCTTTTTTGTACTCTTGACTCTCCACACTCTTAAACAATTCATAATCACACCTTTGATTATTCCGGATTTAACCATCAAACATATGTAATGTAATATACCTAACTACATCAAGCCTTTCCATACATGTATAAACTAGGCTTACATACCCATAACCGTTATGAGCCACATCTCATGGCTATATACAATGAAGTATCATCAGTTAATACATTTAGCCAATTCACAATAATACATACTACCAATAATTAAATCTCTATACATGCCACTCATTTGTAAACTAATAAGAATTGGCATTACTCAAACTTGTCAAATTGATAGTGTGATGTTGCCTCCGACGACCTTCGACCCCGAGCTAACCTAACAATACTAAGAGAAAAGAAAAGAAGGGTGTGAGCTTTATAGCTTAGTAAGTCTGCATGTAATAATAAACAATTTAACTAACAAGATGTTTCCATTCTTAAAAGGTATTCTTACGATAATGTGATCTTAATTTCACATGATTTCACCTTTTTGCCCATATTCACCTTAGGTTGTCTTCTTGAGTCACTGTCACTAAATTCATTATATCTGGAGCTACGGAACTCCAAATTTAGATCCACTAATTTTCCTTCAAACTAGACTCACATACCTTCATACCATAAAATTTCTAGAATTTTTGGTTTAGCCAATCAATACAGTTTATTCATTAAAGATCCCTCTCTTTCGTTGTTCACAGCTCTGACTCCTCTTCACTAAAAATCAAATTTCTCATTATATAGAGTTTGGATTTGTTTCTCTTAAAATTAAACTCCTCAAGGATTCTATAATATAAATTACACACCATAACCATTTTTACACACCATAACAGGGGATTTCCAAAACCATTCAAACCCTATCTCACCAAAATTTAAATATCTCATAATATAAAATTCATTTACTCACACCATTTCTTTTATGTGAAAATAGACTCAATGATATTTAATTTCATATCTCATTTAGCATCTAATTCAATTTCCAATATTTATGGTGATTTTTCAAAATCACATAACTGCTGCTATTTCAAACTGTTTTACTGATAATTTTACTCTTGCATGTTTTCTTCATATTACTTTCATATATGCACACATAACACCAAGCATGTTCAATACTAGCCATTCAAATGAATAATCATCGTCAATATTTACAAGTATTCATAATAGCAGCCTTAACACAATTTTAATCACATATCAAGCACATTGCTCACGTTACACCATTGCTCTCATATACATTTACCCAAATATACACTTGCGCTTATACATCACATAATCACATAAATATCACTTAGTAAATGTTCCCGTTGAACCCTTTGGAACCATATCTCATTCTCGGTGGTTTCAGCACATAACTCTACCAACACATAATCTCGGCTCTCATGTACACATGGTGAACACTCAATATCACCCATGTGACCTAGCCATTAATTTTCGTAGCTCTCACGTCTACATGGTGTCCACCACTTGGATCACACATGCGACCTAGCTATTTTTAATTCGTAGCTCTCGTGTACACATGGTATACACACAGTATTACGTATGTGAGCTAGCTACATATGTAAGAATATCCTGTAGCTTTGTTGTACACATGGTATACACCTCGTATTACACATGTGACCTAGCTACCACATGATACCTCGTAGCTTTCTTGTACACATGGTATCCTACCCTCGGAACTACTCATGTGACCTAGCTACAATCATCTGTATCTTTCAGTGTCTGAAGGTTCAATCGGGAACTCCACATTTCAGAATTCACCAAATCATAATTATCACCCAATCATACTTCATAATTTACATCAAATATTATTATGCAAATCAAATCAGTGTATTACTTACACATAAACTTACAATTTCACATAATCACCATAGTCATAGAAAGCACTTTTAAACACAACATTTCAATTCATTTCCATGTCACCTATGTTACCTTGTATCATAGACATATTTTTAAATCAATTCATCAATATACATTACGACATTATTGCATTATTATTATCACACCAACTTACCTCAGACGCGAAAACGATAAATTTTCCTGATTCGGTCCACAACCTCGATCTAAGCCCGAATCTCGTTTTCCATGATTTATAATATCACAATTAGCTCATTTATTAGTCACATGATTCAATGTGACCCAAAAATCACGTTATAAAAATTTTACGTTTTTGCCCCTAAACTTTCACATATTTACACTTTTGCCCCTAGGCTCATAAAATAATTTTTATTCAATTTCCTTGTATTTTGAACTTAGACAAACCATTTTCTCTATACCAGCCCCTAATTTCCACTAAATCACACACTTATGCACAAATTTACAACTTTCACATTTAAGTCTTTTTTACGGTTTTCACCGAAAATCACCTAGCAAAAGACGTTCACCACACATCAAGCATTTATTTTCTACCATTAAACATTGAAGTACACAATTATTCAACATGGATAAATTCTTAAACTCAAACCCTAGCTCAAAATAATGGTAAGAAATAGCTAAACCAAGCTACTGGGATCTTAAAAATGTAACGAGCATTAAAAACGGGGCTTGGGTGCACTTACTATTGAGCTTGGAAGCTTGAAAACCCTAGCCATGGTGTCTCCCCCCTAAGTTTCAGCCAGATGAAGAAGATGGACATGATTTTGGCCTATTTTTCCCTTTTTAATTCTTTTAATTGCCAAATGACAAAAATGCCCTTCATTAAAAACCTTTGGTATTTTATCCTTCCATGTCCATTTTTGTCCAAACAAAAATATATTGGTCTAATTGCCATTTAAGGACACCCAATTTAAAACCCCGTTTCAATCAAGTACCTTTATGAACAAGAACACACATTTTTCACCTTTTACAATTTAGTCCGAAATACCAAATTGAACACTCAATCGATAAAATTTCTTAACGAATTTTTCACACAAGTATCCAATCACATTATAAACCTTAAAAATTAATCAAAATAAAATTTTATACCTCAGATTCATGGTTTTCAAACCACTGTTCCATTTAAGCCCTAATTCGGGTTGTTATAAAAGATCCCTTAGATTTCTCTCACCTTTGGTCGACCATAACATGTGGAAAGGAGTGTGAGTTGGTTGCTTGATTGAAGCATAAAATCATGCTTGAATTAAGATAGGGGTGGATTGTTTCTTGAACAAACATAGTTTGCTGATTTTCAATGATTTTCCAAGTGTAGGGACCTCCAAAAAATTATCCCAAAAGCTAATTTTTGGTTGGCCAAATATCCTTGCCGAATTAGACTTCTCTTATCCTTGTTTGGGCGGCTTTGTGACCCATTTAATAGTTAGACTTGTCTACCATGTTGCACTATTTTTTTATTAGGTCAAAGCAACATCTTTGAAACAGCCCAATTTTGGGCCTAATAGGAACAGTGGTTTCGGGTCCACAAATCTGACGATGAAAAATTTATTTTTATTATATTTTTATGGTTTACAATTTCACGGAAAGATTTCACGAAAATTTCGTTCGAAAATTTTGACATTTGGGCACTCAATTTAGTCAAAAGGACTAAATTGTAAATAGTGCAAAAGTTGAGTTCTACATGTTAGAAGTGTCTAATTGTTATGAAACTTCAAATTTGGGGTCCTCAAATGGTAATTAGACCATTTTACTATTTTGGACAAAAATGCACATGGGGAGAAAAAAATCTCAAGAAAGAAAAAAAGGACATTTTAGTCATTTGATAATTAAAAGAATTAAAAAGGGAAAATCAAGCCAAAAATTTTGTCCACCTTCTTCATTTGGCCGAAACTCCCTATGGACACCATGGCTAGGGTTTTTCCAAGCTTTCAAGCCTAATGATCATGGAAAACGAGATTCGGGCTTAGATCAAGAAAGAATAAGGTTATGGACTAAGTCGAGAAAATCAGTTACTTTCGCGTCCGAGGTAAGTTGGTATGATAATAATGTGATGTTACTGTTGTTGATGCTTGAAATCTAAATTAGGATGTTAATTAGACTATATTTGATTAAATATTATGATGCTATGTATTTGATATTGAAGTACTCCAGGAAAGTCAAGTGGTATGCTATGCATACGAAAAAATTTAGAATATGCCTAAGATACTAGATGACATTGTAATAAATTGAAATTCATGTCATTTCCATGAGAATTAGTGATGTGATTTTTATGAAGAAATGATGAAGTTATTATAGAGAAATCCCGGATATATGTTAAAAAAATACGAAAGAAACCGTAGTCATGACATGGGTATTTCTAGGTCTCATGTAAGACCATGTCTGGGACATGGCATCGGCACCAAACTGAGATTTCATGTAAGACCATGTCTGGAATATGGCATTGGCATCGATATGTGGTCCCACATAAGACCATGTCTAGGACATGGCGTCAGCATTGAGATGAGACTTAGATCCCTGTAAGACCATGTTTGTGACTTGGCGTTGGCATCTAAGAGTGATCCCATATAAGACCATGTCTGGGACATGGCATTAGCATCAGATTACGATCCCGTATAAGACCATGTCTGGGACATGGCGTCGACATCAGATTACGATCCCGTTTAAGACCATGCCTGGGACATGGTGTCAGCATCAGTTTACGATCTCGTGTAAGACCATGTCTAGGACATGGCATCGACATCAATATGAGATCCCGTGTAAGACCATATCTGGGATATGGCTTCGGCATCAACATGTGATCCCATGTAAGACCATGTCTGGGATATGGCATTGGCATCGTATCATGAGAATGGCAATCGATTATCCTTCGGTATTCTAAGTACTTTATTGGGAAAAGTATGCAGGTTGTATGCAGTATATCAGCATTATGCATTATGAAGATAATGCTATGATTTTATGAATGAAGTGTTATGAGACAGTACAGGTTTGTACGCAAACTCATGAGCAATGTGCTCGATGTATGAATGAATTTTGGTGAGATTATAAACGAGTAAGTAATGCATATTAAGATGATCTTATGATTACCTTGTAATTATAGATCAATATCTATGATGTATGAGAATGTGACAAGTTTGATTGATAATTTGTATGTTTAGAAAGAAGTGAAAACAATGAAGTCATGAAAGAGTAAAATTAGCTGTCAAATAGTATTGGATAGCAGCAGTTATGTGACTTTTAAAAATCACCAAAAATGGTGTGAATTGAATTAGAGGCTCAATGAGATATTAAATGAAAGATTATTGAGCCTATTTTCTTATAAAATAAACAGAGTAAGCAAAAGAATTTTATATTATGAGATATTTAAAGTTTTATGAGACAGGGTCAGAACAGTTTTAGAATCCCCTATTCCGAATTTGGAAAATCGCAAAAATTTTTATAAAAATTTTCATGGTATATAATTTATATGTTTAAATTTCTCAATGAGTCTATTTTCATGAGAAATAAACAGAAATGTTATCCAAATTTTGTATGATGAGATAATCAATTTTTAGTGAAAAGAGGTCAGAACTAAAGAATAAACTGTTCTTGTTGGCAAAACCAAAAATTCTAGAAATTTTTTGGAAAGAATTTATGTGAGTCTAGTTTCAGGGAAAATTTACAAAACTTAATTTTGAGTTCTGTACCTTAAGATATAATTAATTTAGTGACAATGAATCAGGAAGACAGCCTAAGATAAACATGAGTAAAAAGAGGAAACATGTGAAATAATGATTTTATTTCCTTAAGATCACATTGTGAGTATTGGTAAAAGTCATATTGATTAATTGTTCATTATTATTTACATGCCAAATTACTAACCTATAATGCTTACTCCCTCCTTTCCATTTCTCGTAGTGTTGTTAAGTTGGCTCGGGGTTGGAGATCGTCGGAGACAGCATCACACTATCAAAATGTAAGTTCAGGGTAATGATAGACCTTAGGTGTTTTCGAGTGAGTGGCATGTATAGAAACTTAGTTATTGGTAACATGTATTCTTAAGATTTGGTCAAATATATTAGCTAATATTGCCACATTGTATATGGCCATGAGATGTGGCTCATATTGGCCATGAATATGTAAACCTATTTTTGCATTCATGTGAAGATTTTGTGTGATATGATTATGTTTATTTGTCATGAATGTTTAGTGATATATCACATGTATGTGAATGTATAAGTGTGTAAATAATTAAGGGCAACAAAAGGGCTTGGAAAATAGCCTAAGTGTTTACCACACAGGCAAAGACACGGCTGTGTGTCTCAACCGTGTGGAGGACACGGCCTAACACATAGACGTATGACTTGGTCGTGTGCCCCTAAATGTTTGATAAAGTCATAAACAAAGAGTTACACGGGTGGAGGACACGGGTGTGTCCGGAACCACATGGGCGTGTGAGACCACACGGCTTGCCTACACGGGCGTGTGACTCTCTAAAATAGGGAAATTTTAATTGTGACCCAAAAGTTTTAAAAGCTTTCGGTTTAGTCCCGAACAATTACCAGTGTATGTTTTAGGGCCTCGTAGGCCTGTATAAGGGACTTTAAGATGGAAATTAATTTTTTTTAATTTCATAAGAAATTTTATGGCCCAGTCTAAGAAGTTTAAGTATGTTCAAGCATAGTAACGCCTTGTACCCTGTCCTGGCATTGGGATACGGGTAAGGGGTGTTACAAACTTTTTGACCCAATTTGTATGATTTTGCTATCCAAGTAGGGTAGAATTGCTCATGTCTATGCAAAAATTATAATAAGCTCTTTATTAAATCAATTTCATGGTCCCACTGTATAATTAAATATAGCACATTAATAAATAACATGAAATAATTTAATTTATGCAAAAAAAAACATAATAAAGCACAAATTTGCATATTTTATAAATTCATGACCATTGTCAGAATATAAGTAAAACTCACTTAATTAATTAACAAGTACTCGAGATTAGTTTTATTTTTAAGTAAAAAGGTGGTAAAAACTACTAGGAAAAACTTATATAATTTAGAGCTTACACACCACCAAACTTAATCCATTACTTGTCCCGAGTAATATTTCATGCAAAGCAAAACTTTTGCTAAAGCAAACTTGCAATATGTTTAAGTAGCATCAATCTTTGCACATAACCATGCATCAACAAAACCAAGCTCACAAACTCTTTTTATATATAAGTAACTCGGATGCAAACATTATTCCAAAATTTTACACTAAGTATAAGGAAATGCTAACATGAGTCATAGTATGCATGCATTTCAAAGTCATATGTAACTTTCACCATTCAATACACTTTCCCTATCAATTTAGATAGGACAACCATAAGGTTTATTTAGTGGTCTTCATATGTTGAACTTAGAATTTCTTTCCACTAATGTAGTCGGCATAATTATCAAATCAATAAGTCTTTTATAAGGTTGTAATGGGGCTAGGCTAACGGTAAGGATATGGAAATGAATTTTTAGGTTCAGTAGTCTTAACCCTAACTTTGTCTTGGATCTTTTTGCAACATAAACTTCCTTCAAAGAGGTCTTTGGAGCACCTCCAAACTTATTTCGAACTCATTCTCATAAATGTTTTTAAACTAGCTCTTTTTTTTATTTATGAGCATGTACATCTTTTTGAATTTTTCCTCAAATTTTGATCACCAAGATAAATTTAGTTATGATGGGTGCAAAAAAGAGGATAAACTTAAAAAGATGGTAATATGGCTTATGATGTAGGTACTTTGCAATAAATAGGCCATTAAGCTCAAAAATAAAGTTTCAATGGTCAATATAATAAGGTGGGCTTGAAATGCTCAAATGATCCAAATAAAATGTGCCTATATCATATTAGATTCTTATGCCTCTTAGGATTTCACCTCGAGAAAGTTACTAAGTCAATTCTAAAGACTAAGCCCTCTTGCATGTTTATTTCCAAGGAAATTAAATTTTCATAGCAAGTAGTACATAAGACTAGAGAACATACAAGCATTCCATACAAGATAAAATAAAAATAACTTAGATAAAATAAAAAATCATGCTTGCTGTTGAACTAACTTATGAACAAAAATTTCCTCCGAACATTCATTTATTTCAACATACGCATGTGAAAAGATTAAAACATACTTGAAAATTTTAAAAATTCTTGCAAATATTGCCTTACCCCCTTTAAAAGGAAGCAATGTTCTCATTGAGAAAAAAAAGTAATGAATGAAAACTAAACACCAGGTAGGGTTGTAAGAAAAGAGAGGTGAGTCATAAAGACTACTTTAAGTACCAAGTCTTTCTTAACAATCCAATCCTAGACATGTTCATTCTCATTACCACATCAGTTTGTTTTTTTCTAATGAAAGAGGCATTGAGCTTATATTATTCATGTTTGTAATTTTCTATTTATTATGTGAAAGCAAAATACTAATTAAGAAATAAAAATAAATGCCTAAAAGTAAATACTAAGGACAAGAATTTCCCCTTTTATTTATTTGACTTATCCATATTGTCTTCCTCCTTTGCATCCTTATTCTTGCTTCCATAACTGTCCTCTTCCTTCCATGACTCGAAGATATGATTTGGGAACTCAGGAACAAAACTGTTAGAGATATTCCTAAAAGTATTCTTGATTGAATCATCTTTAATCTTCACATATTTCCAATAAGTCTGTTGTTGGTTATGCATAAATTTCCACATATCCATCATAATTGAAAATTCCAATTTCTTCATAGTATTTGAAGAAGTGGGCATAGGAATAGTCAATTTAGGATCAACACTTAGTTCAACTAGCTCATCAACATTCAGCTCCACACTTGGTTAAGAGTTGCTTGGTTCCTTTATCGATTCAGGATTATTCGGTTCTTTTTCAGATTCTACTTCTTTTATCTCATCAACTGAGTCAGCTTCTGGTTCAAATTTATTTGATGACTCTTCATTTCTAGTTCGGTTTGTTCACTCGGTTTAATTAGGTTCAACTCATTGACACTCTCCTCTAACCTTTCAAGATCATGCCTTGTGGTGCAACCTTGAACATACTAGCCCTTCAGGTTGCTTGTAAAGTAATCAATGATGGAAGATAGGCACTTCCTACCTATTTTCTAGCACAATTGTGGATCTCCTTGAAAATAATTTTCCCAACATTGATGGGCCTTTCTGTCATTATTGCATACAACAAAAGCATTTGTTCCATTGAGATAGTGAAACTATATGAGATAGGCATGAAGCTATATCGAACAAAGTAGAACCATACCTTAGCCACTGGTTTTAGATATTCTCTTTGGCAAGAATGAATACCATACTTTCTTATAATCTATTGGGATCCCAGATTTGTAACAACGTTAAGCACTTGCTGAAGAACATCTCAATTTATATTTGACATCATGGCAAAGTACTCATCTTCTTCAACATCAGGCAGATTAAACAAATCATTAATGGGCTTAGAAGTAAGAGGTAGCTTCTTTTTATGAATAAGAACTTCAGTAGCATCTGGCATAGTTAAATAGGCATAGAACTCTCAAACTAATTCCTCTTAAAGTAGTGATCGCACATCATACAAATAGTTCCAGACGCCGAAACCGAGTACGAGGCATTACCGGACGATAACATAACCAATCATTTACAATTGGGCCATAAAATTTTGTTCCAATCTAAAAATTTTTCATAATATATCATACAATCCTTAAACTGGGCCTACGGGGCCTAAAACATAGTTTCGAAGTGGTCCAAAATCAAACCGAGAACTTCAAAAAATTTTGGAAAATTTGGTCAAAAACAGGCACACGCCCGTGTGAGACAGGGACACGCCCTAACCAGATCAACACCATGTATCTGTTTCTCACTCAACTCAGTCCAATATAATGGAGTTCGGTAGTTTTGGCCATACAATGCTTCATACGGTGCCATTTGTATACTTGACTCATAATTGTTGTTGTAGGCGAATTCTACCAAAGGTAGATACTTTTCCCAACTACCCTCAAACTCTAAAACACAACATTGAAGCATATCTTTAAGAACTTGAATTACCCTCTCGGATTGTCCGTCGGTCTGTGGATGGAATGCGGTACTAAAACTCAATTTCGTAACTAACGCCCCTTGCAACTTCTTCCAAAATCTTGAGGTGAACCTCGGATCTCTATCCGATATAATAGATATAGGTATTCCATGTAATCTCACAATTTCAACAATGTATAATTCAACCAATTTATCAAGTGAGTATGTAACACCCCAAACCCGGCCTAGAAGTTAGGCTCGAATCTGGTGTGTCACATTGAAGTGTTTTTCAAAAACCTTATTTTATTGAAAACCCTTCTTATTATTTAAAAACTTAAATCTTAGTTTGCGTTCGCTACTTTTAAAACATGGTTCATTGAAAAATAATTTACCTTTAAAACCTTAATTACTGTCATAAGTGAGTACCAAGTAAGTTTGCGAAAGCTGAAAAAAATTAGTAGTTTGTAGGGACGTATTGATTTGAAAACTGTTAACGTTTTTGGGAAATCGAGTTCTACTTAGAGTAGATAAAAACCAAACTTAAAATTCAGAAATTATAAAAGGCCTTATTGCAAAAATAAAATCCCAGAATGAAATTAAATGGTAAATAAAAGCCAAATAAAAGAAAACAGGAGCAGTAGTGTGGCCACCTCCGAGTCCCTCGTAGCTTTGATCCGTCAAAGGCTAGAATTTACCTGAAAGGTTAATAAATAGGGTGAGTTTATGAAAACTCAGTGTGTAATCCCCTACTACAAATACGTCAGTCATGTAAAAGAATTAAAAAGTTTGCCCTACCACAGTTCCAGTATCAATTGGGCCTTAGCCCACCATAACAGACTGCACTAGATGGGCCTTATCCCATTACAAAATCAGAAACATTATTAGAACTAGAATCAAAATGAGAATCAGAATCAGAAACAAAATGTGAATGCAATCCCAACCCAGTCCAGCCATCACACTACCGGTACCAACCAACACACCATGTGGGGAATAACTCAACCTACCCAGCCCACACACCAATGGGCAGCAAAGCTGCCAATAATAGAATATCGTGGCAGAGCCACTAGAATCAGATAACATGGAAAAGCCACTTAACAGAATACGTGGCACAAAGCCATCGGTAACGTGTCTATAATCAGCACAAAGCCTGTGATATTGGCACAAAGCCTTCGGCAATGGCACAAAGCCCATAATAACGACACGAAGCCCACAATATCGATACGAAGCCCACAATAATGGCACACAGCCTTCGGTAATGGCACAAGCCCATAATAACGGCACAAAGCCCACAATATCGATACGAAGCCCACAATAACGGCATACAGCCTTCGGTAACATGACCGGCACTCAACCATCGATTGGTCCACAGTCATCTCGGGTGACCCGTGCGACCTTATCAAATCAGTACGAATATATGGCTCTTAAGCCTTCGGTGGATCCACAGTCGTCAAGCAACCATGCGATCCTAACAGATCAGATCTTCCTCCATACAAAATCCCAACATGCCCATATTTGAATCAAACAATCACAGTCAAGTCATTCATATCACCAACATATATTCACAATCAAATCCGTCAAACACACAGTCTAAGTTAGTCACTTGCCCACAAGGGCAAAACAATCATTTAACACCCTAGGGGCAAAATGGTAATTTTATCCCACAGGGGTATCTCAGTAATTCTACCCTACAGGGTATTTCGGTAATTCTACCCTACAGGGGTATTTCCGTAATTCTACCTTACAGGGGTATTTCGGTAATTCTACCCTACAGGGGTATTTCGGTAATTCTACCCTATAGGGGTATTTCGGTAATTCTACCCTACAGGGGTATTTCAGTAATTCTACACTAAAAGGGTATTTCGGTAATTTCACAAATCAAAGGTAAAACGGTAATTTTACAAATCAGGCGTAAAATGGTAATTTTACAAATCAGGGGTAAAATGGTAATTTTATAAATTAGGGGTAAAATGGTAATTTTACAAATCAGGGGTAAAATGGTAATTTTACAAATCAGGGGTAAAACGGTAATTTTACAAATCAAGGGTATTACAGTAGTTCTACCCTATAAGGGTATTTTAGTAATTTTGTAAACCAAGGGTATTTCAGTAATTTTGTAAATCAAGGGTATTTCAGTAATTTTGTAAATCAATGGTATTTTAGTAATTTTGTAAATCAATGGTATTTTAGTAATTTTGTAAATCGGGGGTACTTTGGTAATTTTACAAGTCGAGGGTATTTCAGTAATTTGGTAAACTAAAGCATTCTAAACAGAGATAACAATGCGAATGGGCCTAAGGCCCATTTTCGGCTCAAATAGGCCCACACGCTCGTGTGGCTCTTTTAGCCCAAATCTAGCCACAGATATGAGATTCACCTAGTCTAGTCTAATATTTACTACACAATCAAACAACTTATCCAATTGGGCCTGTAGGCCCATTGGGCCCACGTGGCCCTTTTCGACCCATCGCAGCCCGGAGTAACCGTCCTACCGCTAGAGTTGTGAGAAATACACACCTGATAGGAGACTAGAGTTCATCCACGCTCCGAGCACTTTTAGCCAACGCCCAACCCAAACGAGCCCTCCATAAAGCGAAAGGGATCAGCCAAGAAAGGTGCCTTTACTCTCCTCATGGTTCTCCCTATTTAAAGCCAGCTTCGCATCCACTCTTATGTTAGCTTCCCGATATGGGATCCCCCCATCATCAGAGTTTAAATTCAACACCAACTCTTACCGCACCCTGTTAGCAAAATAAAAGCTCTTTGCTTCCCATGAGTTTCGAACCCTGGACCTCCTTGCCAACTCTATGACGCCACCTTTCTGCCTCTTATGTGGCACTACTTTGCTACTAGACCACAAGGCTTTTTGTGGCACAATTTCTCCAACAATATTCTTAAGGCCTACCTACTACACCCAGGGTTTAATTCACCTTAAACCAAAATTTTTGCTAGAGTCCAGGTTTGAACCTAGGACTTCTCCAACACTTCTCAGCACACTTAACCACTGAAACAAGCCTTCATTAACGGAATTTACATGCACAACAAAATATTATAAGCTGCTTTAAACCGCTCCCATGCTCAAGGCCCAAAACTTCTAGGCCCAAATTAGGGTGTTACAGAGTAATCACCACGTACCGGTAAGAAATGAGCCGATTTTGTCAATCTGTCAACAATAACCCATAAAACATCCTTCTTTTTCGAAGTCAGAGGCAAATTCGACACAAAATCCATTGTTACTCTATCCCATTTCCACTCAGGAATCATTACTGGATGTGGTAACCCTGACGATACTTGATGTTCAGCTTTGACTTGCTGACAAATCAAACATTTCGAAACAAACTCTGAGATATCACTTTTCATGCCATGCCACCAATAAAGTCGTTTCAAATCATTATACATTTTCCTGCTTCCTAGATATACAGATAGACAGCTACTATGTGCTTCATTTAAAATCATTTGAATAAGTTTGGAGTTTCTCGAAACACATATTCTATATTTCAATCTCAAATAGCCGTCAAAATCAATTTGAAATTCTGAATCAGGGTTCGACTCGCACTGAGCTCGTTTTGCTATCAAATCATTATCAACTTTCTGAGCTTCACAAATCTGCTATAAAAATAACGGTCCAACTTGGCTACAATCAAGCCATCATCGGACAATGTCAAATTCATGCTCATAGCTTTTAAAGCACACAAGGATTTTCTGCTCAAAGCATCCGTAACCACATTTGCTTTTTTGGGATGATACTTAATCACTAGCTCATAATCCTTTAATAACTCAAGCAACCTCTGTTGTCTCAAATTCAATTCCTTTTGATTCATCAAGTATTTCAAACTTTTATGATCGGTAAAAATCTGACATTTCTTACCATACAAATAATGGAGCATAATTTTTAAAGAAAAACAATGGCAGCCAACTCTAAATCATGTGTCGGGTAGTTCTTCTCATATGGTTTTAGTTGTCTCGAAACATAAGCCACCACCTTGCCTTCTTGCATCAAAACACATCCAAGGCCGTTTAGTGACGCATCACTATAGATCACAAACTCTTTCCCCGACTCAGGTTGCACTAACACTAGTGCCTCAATCAATTTAGCTTTCAACTAATCAAAACTTTGTTGACATTTCTCAGTCCACTCAAATTTAACATTCTTTTGAAGCAGCTTAGTCATAGGAGAAGCAATTATAGAGAAACCCTCGACAAAGCATCAATAATATCCAGCTAGACCCAGAAAGCTTCTAACCTCAGTCACATTCTTTGGCTGCTTCCAATCAACAATCGTCAAAATTTTGCTCGGTTCAACCTAAATACCATCACCCGAAACTCTATGTCCCAATAATCCATCTTCATAAAGCCAAAACTCACTCTTACTAAATTTAGCAAACAACTTCTCTTTTCTCAAAATTTACTACACTGTTCTCAAATGCTCAGCATGTTCTAACTCATCCTGAGAATAGATCAATATGTCATCTATGAATACTACTACAAATTTATCCAAATACTGCCAAAAAATTTAATTTATCAAATCCATAAACATAGCCGGTGCATTAGTTAAACCGAAAGGCATGACAAGAAATTCATAGTGTCCATACCTCATTTTAAAATTAGTTTTAGGCACATCGAATTCCTTAACCCTCAGTTGGTAATAACTAGATCTCAATCTTAGAGAACACCATTGCTCCCTTTAATTGGTCAAACAAATCATCAATTCTCGATAATGGATACTTGTTCTTGATAGTCACCTTATTAAGTTGCCTATAATCAATACAAAGTCTCATCGATCCATCCTTCTTCTTTACGAACAATACAGGGGCACCCAGGGAGAAAAACTTGGTCTCACAAACCCTTTGTCTATCAACTCTTGCAACTGAGCCTTTAACTCTCTCAATTCAGTCGAAGCCATTCTGTATGGAACAATGGAAATAGGTGCAGTCTCGGGTAACAAGTCAATGACAAACTCAATCTCTCTGACAGGGGGTAACCCAGGTAACTCCTCTGGAAACACATCTGGAAATTCACAAACTACTGGCACAGATTCAAGCTTTAATCCTGACACCTCAGTATTTAGCACATATGCTAAATAAGCTTTACACCCTTTTCTCATTCATTTCTGAGTAAACATACAAGAAATCACCACCGGCATCTTACTCGAGTCATCTGTTCCAACCCAAAGAATTTCACCACTTTCACATTTTAGCTCGAGAGTTTTTCGTCTACAATCTACCTTGACATCATGTAATGTTAACCAATCCATGCCTAAAATAACATCAAACTCATCAAATGGCAACAGCATCAAATTGGTCGAAAAATAGTAACCTTGAATCATCAAAACACAATTCCTGCAAACCTTATCTACCAATAGAAATTTGCCTAATGAGTTCGACACATTAATCACAAACACAGTTAACTCAACAGGTAGTTCTTTACTATGCACCAATTTCATATAAATATAAGAATGAGTGGAGCCTGGATCTATCAATGCAATAACATTAGTATCATAAAGTGAGAATATACCGGTAATCACATTAGGAGATGATGCCTCCTCATGAGCTCGCATAGCATAAGCTCTAGCAGGTGTTCTTGTCTCAAATCTCACAGTTGTATCTTTCGCTATGCTGTTACTACTGGCTCCACCTCCGACATTCCTCGACGGTCTACCCTTACTAGTAGTGTTACTCGGTCTAACACTTTGAAATTTCTCATCTCCCACTTTCTCAAGGCAATTTTTAACAAAATTATCTAGGCAACCATAATTGAAACAAGCCTAGTTAGTTCCCCAACATTCACCAATATGCCGTCTACCACAATTCTGACACTCAAGTCTATCAGATCTCACGTTACCCACATGGCCATTGAAGTAGCCTGGGCTTTAGAATCTGAATATGTTTTACCCCAATCTCGATGTGAATACCCAGCTGAAGCTGTCATTCAAGGGTTCGTTTCTTTGGACCTCTTTGATTGAGATTGAAGGACTTACTCATCGGCCTCTTCCTGGCATCTCGAGCTTCAATAGCAGCTTTTCTCTTTTCTTTATTTAACTCATCCATTTTACAAGCTCTATCAACTAACACCACGAATTCTTTTAATTCTAAAATTCCCACCAACACTTTAATGTCCTCATTAAGTCCATCTTCAAATCTTCTACACATCATTGCTCCAGTAGAAACACACTCTTGTGCATATTTGCTAAGTCTAACGAACTGTAACATCCCAAAATAGGGCCTAATCAGAATAGTGGTTTTGTAACCACAAATTCGAGATAGAAATAATTATTTTATAATTATTTTGAGGTCTATATTATGATTGCATGATGGTGTGAAATTTTCTTGAAGAAATTCTATGCGTAAAGTGTTAATTTAAAATTAGGGACTAAATCAAATAAGTTACAAAACTTGCATTCTAGAAGTTTCTAGTATGAAACTGTTTTGAAATATTAATTATGAGGTCTTAAATAGTAATTTGGCAAATTTTAATTTCATGGACAAAATTTGGACATGGATGGAATTTTTGAAAGTTTAGTAAGGAGGGGCATTTTGGTCATTGGATATTAACATGAAATAAAAAGGGAAAAATAGCACAAAATTGATCATCTTCTTCATTACCACGAAATTTCAAGGGTTCTCCATAGCTAGGGTTTGTTTCAAGCTTCCAAGCTCCATAGTAAGTGATTCCAAGCCCCGTTTTTAATGTTCTTTACGTTTTCGTAGTCCCGGTAGCTCGATAAAGCTTATATTAGCAATATTTTAAGTTAGGGTTCATATTTGGAAAAATACCCATAGGTGAAATTTGTGTATTTTGATGTTTTATGATAGAATATGAGGTTTTAAATTATGCTAGACAACTTGAGCTACTTGGTTTTAGGTAAAAACGAGTAAAAAGGCTTAATTGGTAAAAATACCTATTGTACATAAGTGTATGTTATAGTAGGAATTTGAAGATGATGTTGGTAAATAAATGATCAGCATGTCTTAAAATACAAGAATTTGTGATAAGTTTTGATTTCCGAGTCTTGGGGCAAAAGTGTAAATATGCAAAAGTTTAGGGGTAAAAATGTAATTTTGCCAAAGTTTGAGTAAAGGGCTGTTTTGATAAATGTTGATATTAAATAAGTTAAATTTGCTATTATAGATCAAGAAGAACGAAATTTTGGAGTAGATCAGGGAAAAGAAAAAGTAAAGGACTAAATCATAAAGTTTAGTCACATTTGGTATAAAGGTAAGTTTACGGTAAATAAATGCAATATTCTGTTATTTTACATTACTATTGTCATTTTCCAGCATTTATATATTCATTTTATGAAAATAATCAAGTTGAATATAAGGTGATATGACAGAGAAAAGCGGTAGAAAGTCCCGATTGAACCTTAGGAATGTTAGGATACGAAATGTCATGACATTAGGGGTCGACAGGACAGGACAGGACAGAAATGAGCCATGTAAGTCCGTACTAGATATACGGCTTTGGAGACGGGATAGAGCCATGTAAGTCCATATTAGATATATGGCATTGGAGACAGGAATAATTCATGTAAGTCCATGTCAAAGACATGGCATTGGCAGGATATTGCTAGACAGAAACGACCCTAGTATCCTTAGTATTCTGAGTGGTTCAACGGGCTATTATTCAAGTAAATGTACAATGAATTATCAGCAAAGGAAAGGTAGATTGTAATCATGAATAATGAAAGGTCAGGTAAGAAAGAAGGTAAGTGAAGAAGAAGAAGGTAGAAAATCAGATGTAAAGAAAGCTTATAATGCTAATTGATAGTTTGCTTACTTATCCCTTATGATGAATGTTGTAATTTATTTGCTTGTAAACTTACTAAGCCTAGTGCTTACCCTCTTTATTTCTTTCTTCTTATAGTTCTTGCCAAGCCACTCGGGGATCACAGGAAGCGTGGGAGATTCGATCACACTATCGAGGAATCCTATCGGTATAGTTAGACGTTTCTTTTCGTGTATGGCATGTATAGGGACTTGGCTTCTTTTGATATGGATGTCTTATGAGATGTTCAATGAATGGGATGTAAAAACTTACAAGTATGATAGTATGTATGCTTGAGTGATAGCTATCACATGGAAATTAAGGAAAAATGTGAAAGTAGCTTAAAAACAGAACATTGTAACAGCAATGACGTGAGTTTGAAAAATCACTAAAAATAATAGAAACATGGTTTAATGGTTAATAATATATGAGATTAAAGCTTATTGTGTCTATTTTCATATGGAACAAACAAAATAGTAAAGGTATTGTATTTTATGAGATATCTAAGTTTTAGTAAAACAGGCCAGAGCGATTTCTGGATCCCCTGTTCCAACTATGGAAATTCACCATAAATTGTACAAGAATAATTAGGAGGATTACTTTATATGTTCAGAATTCTTATTGAGTCTAGTTTTAAGAGAAATAAACAAAATAGTCATATGAATTTTTTACAGGGAGAAAAGTGGTTCGTAATAAGTAGAGGTCAGTGCAGTTGAGTTCTGAAATAGGGGCAACTTTAACTAATAAACTGTACTAATCGGCCCAGCCAAAAATTCTAGAAAAAAATTACCAGATAGATACATTAGTCTTAATTCAGGGAAAATTTACGGATCTTGATTTTGAGTTTCGTAACTCGAGATATGATTTTTCAAGCAACCATGATGCAGATAAACTGCTTATTCCGAAAATCAAAATAGATAATGTAAAGTTGTTTAAAATGGTAAATTATGTGTAGTAACACTTCAAGCTCGACTCCGGTGACGGTATCAGGTGTGGGGGCGTTACATTTATTGGTATCAGAGCAGGATTAGTCAGTTCTCGGAATAGTTAGCACGAGTAAGAGTCTAGCTATACATGCCATACTTATATTTTGATAGTGTGACGACTCTTGATGATTTTTAAATATTTTGTTTTATAGTAATGGATCCCGAACGAGCTGGTGATGATGATATGGAAAGTAATGTGCCTGCTCCTGCGGAAGGGGCAGTGCCATCTGAGAATAGGCCAGTAACAGTTGATCAGGGAGGAGTGACTCGAGAAGCTCTCTTCCAAGTTTTGAATGATTGGTTTGCCGAGTTCGTTCGTACAAATCCGGTAGTTAGACCTCCACTCCCTCAAGATTCTCAAGCTACCCATGTAGCTCAAGCTCCCCCAGTCACAGGTACAGTAATAAGAGAAAAGCCACAAGTTGATAAAATCAGGAAATATGGGGCAGAAGAGTTCCGAGCAACAAAAGACGATGATGCAGAAAGAGCAAAATTTTGGTTAGAAAATACCATCAGAGTCTTTGACGAATTATCTTGTGCACCTGAGGAATGTATGAAATGTGTAGTATCACTTCTCAGAGATTCGGCCTATCACTAGTGGAAGACACTAGTATCAGTTGTACCGAAAGAGAAGGTCACTTGGGATTTCTTTCAGGAGGAATTCCGTAAAAAGTACATCAGCCAGAGGTTTATTGATCAGAAGAGAAAAGAGTTCTTAGAGCTGAAACAAGCTAATATGACAGTGACTGATTATGAGCGTGAATTTGTTAGACTCAATAAATATGCTCGAGAATGTGTGTCCACGGAGGCTATTATGTGTAAAAGGTTTGAGGATGGGTTAAATGATGATATCCGACTATCAGTGGGTGTCCTAAAAATAAAAGAGTTCGTTATTCTAGTTGAGAGAGCCTGTAAAGCGGAGGAGCTATTAAAAAGAAAAGGCAAAGTTGAAACTGAGACGCGAGATACGAAGAAAAGACAGATGAGCAGGTCATTTCAAGCTACATCCAAGAGACCCAAAGAGTTCCCTACCAGATCTAGCTTTTCGGCAGGGCATTCTAGTCAGAATAGAGGTAGCAGATTTAAGGATCCAAAGGCTCAGACCACCTCAACCGCAAGTGTGGATAATGCTAGACTGGGTAGATCAGGGTGTCCACGGTGTGGTAGACTTCATTATGGTCCTTGTCGAGCAGGCAAAAATGTTTGTTATAAATGTGGTGCTCCAGATCATTTTGTGCGAGAATGTCCAGAGGTGGCTAACCGAGAGGTAACATAAAGTGCTAGATCCGGAAATACTTCTATTAGAGGCAGATCACCGAGGCAACCGGGAGTAGGGGCAAGTAATAGAGGTACCTCTAGAGATTCAGCTGTGAGACCAGATGTTAGAGCCCCTGTAAGGACTTATGCTATTCGTGCTCGCGAACAGGCATCCTCCCCCGATGTGATTACGGGTACATTTTCTCTACATGATATTAATGTCATTGCTTTGATTGATCTGGGTTCGACCTATTCCTATATTTGTATAAAATTGATGCCTAATATGAGTATGCCTAAAGAATCCACAGAATTTGTGATTAAAGTATCGAATCCACTAGGCAAGTGTGTATTGGTAGATAAGGTATGTAGAAATTGCCCCTTAATGATTAGAGGTCACTGTTTTTCAGCTGATCTCATGTTATTGCCGTTTGATGAGTTTGATGTTATTTTGGGCATGGATTGGTTGACTGTACATGATGTTGTAGTGAATTGTGGAAGGAAATTCATTGAGATGAAATGTGAAAATGGTGAAATCCTTCGGGTTAATTCAGATGAGTCAGATAGTTCATTTGCCATAATTTCTGTTATGACAGCTCAAAAAATATTTGAGAAAGGGGTATGAGGCTTATCTTGCTTTTGTATTTAATACTAAAGATTCAGAATTGAAAGTTGAATCAGTGCCCGTAGTGTGCGAGTATCCAAATCTATTTCCGGAAGAATTACCAGGTTTACTTCCTGTTAGAGAAGTTGACTTTGGTATTGAGCTGATTCCAGGTACCACACCCATTTCTATTACTCCTTATAGAATGGCCCCGTCGGAATTGAAAGAATTGAAAGCTCAGCTGTAGGAATTAACTGATAAAAGCTTTGCAAGACCCAGCAGTTCGCCATGGGGTGCACCAGTGCTATTTGTGAAAAAGAAAGATGGTTCGATGAGATTGTCATAGATTATCGATAGCTCAACAAAGTAACTATCAAGAACAAGTATCCACTGCCCAGAATTGATGATTTGTTTGATCAATTGAAGGGAGCCACTATGTTTTCCAAGATAGATTTGAGATTCGGATGCTATCAGATGCGAGTTAAGGAGTCAGATGTTCCGAAGACTGCATTCCGAACTAGGTATGGTCATTATGAGTTTCTTGTGATGCCGTTTGGCTTAACTAATGCTCCTATCACTTTTATGGACTTAATGAACCGAATATTTAGACCGTATTTGGACAAGTTTGTAGTTGTGTTCATTGATGATATCTTGATTTATTCTCCTGATGAGACTAAACATGAAGAGCATTTGAGAATAGTTTTACAGATTCTGAGAGATAATCAGTTGTATGCTAAGTTCAGTAATTGTGAGTTTTGGCTCTGAGAAGTTGGATTCCTTGGACATATTGTTTCAGGTGAAGGTATTAGAGTTGATCCGAGCAAAATTTCAGCCATTGTCGATTGGAAGCCTCCTAGAAATGTTTCAGAAGTTAGAAGTTTTCTTGGCTTAGCTGGTTATTATAGACGATTTGTGGAGGGATTTTCTATGATAGCTACCCCATTGACGAGATTGCTAAGGAAAGATGTTAAGTTTGAATGGACCGAGAAGTGCCAGCAGAGTTTTGAAAGGTTAAAGACGTTGTTGACTAAAGCTCCCATCTTAGTACAGCCAGAACCAGGTAAAGAATTTTTTATTTACAATGATGCGTCCTTGAATGGGCTCGGTTACATACTCATGCAGGAAGGAAAGGTGATTGCTTATGCCTCTAGACAATTGAAGCCACATGAGAAAAATTATCCGACACATGATTTAGAGCTAGCTACTATTATATTTGCATTGAAGATTTGGAGACATTATTTGTATGGTGAAAGGTGCCGGATATTCATCGATCATAAAAGCTTGAAATACTTGATGACTCAAAAAGATTTGAATTTGAGGCAAAGAAGATGGTTGGAATTGCTTAAAGACTATGAGTTAGTGATTGATTATCACCTAGGTAAGGCTAATGTAGTTGCTGATGCTTTAAGTAGAAAATCTTTATTTGTATTGCGAGCTTTGAATACCAATTTGGCCATGTCGGATGATGGTTCTATTTTAGCTGAATTGAGAGCTAAACCGGTATTTCTTGAAGAAATTTGTGAAGCTCAAAAAGACGATAGTGAGTTGCAGGCTAAAAGAGTTCAATGTAAGTCAGGCATAGAATCAGATTTCTGGATTTGTTCTGATGGTTGTTTGATGTTTAGAGACAGAATATGTGTACCAAAGAATGATGAGCTTATTCGAAAGATTTTACAGAAAGCACATAGCAGTTCATTGTCTTTGCATCCAGGTAGTACAAAGATGTATAATGATTTGAAGAAATTGTACTGGTGGGTAGGAATGAAAAGAGATATTTCAGAGTTTGTTTCCAGATGCTTGATTTGTCAACAGGTAAAGGCCGAACACCAGGTACCCTCGAGATTATTGCAGCCATGCTAGTTCCAGAGCAGAAATGGGACAGAGTTACTATGGATTTTGTGACCGGATTGCCGTTAACGCTGAAAAAGAAAGATGCAGTATGGGTTGTGATTGATAAGCTAACTAAGTCGGCTCATTTTCTCCCATTCCGTATGGATTATTCACTTGACAAGTTGGCCGAGTTATACATTTCAGAGATAGTTAGACTACATGGAGTGCCATTATCGATCATTTCAGACAGAGATCCGAGATTTACTTCACGGTTTTGGAAGAAGCTACAAGAAGCTTTAGGCACCAAGTTGAGTTTTAGTACGGCTTTTCATCCCCAAACTGACGGTCAGTCAGAGAGAGTTATCCAGGTACTTGAAGATATGCTTAGATGTTGTATATTGGAATTTCAAGGCAGTTGGGAAAAATATTTACCATTGGTAGAGTTTGCTTATAATAATAGTTACTAGTCGAGTTTGAAGATGGCACCTTACGAAGCTTTGTATGGACGTAAACCTTTATATTGGACAGAGCTTAAAGAAAGCTAGATTTATGGGGTTGATCTAGTTAAGGAAACAGAAGAAAAAGTGAAAGTTATCAGAGATTGTTTGAAAGTAGCTTCAAACAGGCAGAAGTCATATGCAGATTTAAAAAGAAAAGAGATTGAGTATCAGGTTGGCGACAGGGTATTTTTGAAAGTATCCCCGTGGAAGAAAGTTCTCAGATTTGGCAGGAAAGGCAAGTTAAGTCCTCGTTTTATTGGACCGTTTGAAGTGATTAAGAGAGTTGAACCATTAGCATATCGATTAGCTTTGCCGACTGAGTTAGAAAAGATTCATGACGTGTTTCATGTGTCAATGTTACGACGTTATCGATCAGATCCGTCACATATGATTTCTCCGACAGAGGTTGAGATTCAGCCAGATATGACTTATGATGAAGAACCGGTAAAAATTCTAGCTCGTGAGATAAAATAATTAAGGAATAAAAGTATTGCTCTTGTAAAAGTCTTGTGGAATAGATATGGGGTGGATGAGGCCACATGGGAACCCGAAGAGGCCATGCGAAAATAGTACCCAAACCTCTTCACAGGTAAGATTTTCGGGGACGAAAATCCCTAAAGGGGGGAGAAATGTAACATCCCAAAATAGGGCCTAATCGGAATAGTGGTTTCATAACCACAAATCTGAGATAGAAATAATTATTTTATAATTATTTTGAAGTCTATATTATGATTGCATAATGGTGTGAAATTTTCTTGAAGAAATTCTATGCGTAAAGTGCTTAATTTAAAATTAGGGACTAAATCGAATAAGTTGCAAAACTTGCATTCTAGAAGTTTCTAGTATGAAACTGTTTTGAAATATTAATTAGGAGGTCTTAAATAGTAATTTGGCAAATTTTAAGTTCATGGACAAAATTTGGACATGGATGGAATTTTTGAAAGTTTAGTAAGGAGGGGCATTTTGGTCATTTGGATATTAACATGAAATAAAAAGGAAAAAATAGCACAAAATTGAACATCTTCTTCATTACCACGAAATTTCAAGGGTTCTCCATAGCTAGGGTTTGTTTCAAGCTTCCAAGCTCCATAGTAAGTGATTCCAAGCCCCGTTTTTAATGTTCTTTACGTTTTCGTAGTCCCGGTAGCTCGATAAAGCTTATGTTAGCAATATTTTAAGTTAGGGTTCATATTTGGAAAAATAACCATAGGTGAAATTTGTGTATTTTGATGTTTTATGATAGAATATGAGGTTTTAAATTATGCTAGACAACTTGAGCTACTCGGTTTTAGGTAAAAACGAGTAAAAGGGCTTAATTGGTAAAAATACCTATTGTACATAAGTGTATGTTATAGTAGGAATTTGAAGATGATGTTGGTAAATAAATGATCAGCATGTCTTAAAATACAAGAATTTGTGATAAGTTTTGATTTCCGAGTCTTGGGGCAAAAGTGTAAATATGCAAAAGTTTAGGGGCAAAAATGCAATTTTTCCAAAGTTTGAGTAAAGGGCTGTTTTGATAAATGTTGATATTAAATAAGTTAAATTTGCTATTATAGATCAAGAAGAACAAAATTCGGGAGTAGATCAGGGAAAAGAAAAAGTAAAGGACTAAATTGTAAAGTTTAGTCACATTTGGTATCGAGGTAAGTTTACGGTAAATAAATGTAATATTCTGTTATTTTACATTACTATTGTCATTTTCCAGCATTTATATATTCATATTATGAAAATAATCAAGTTGAATATAAGGTGATATGACAGAGAAAAGCGGTAGAAAGTCCCGATTGAACCTTAGGAATGCTAGGATACGAAATGTCATGACATTAGGGGTCGACAGGACAGGACAGGACAGAAATGAGCCATGTAAGTTCGTACTAGATATACGGCTTTGGAGACGGGATAGAGCCATGTAAGTCCATATTAGATATATGGCATTGGAGACAGGAATAATTCATGTAAGTCCATGTCAAAGACATGGCATTGGCAGGATATTGTTAGACAGAAATGACCCTAGTATCCGTAGTATTCCGAGTGGTTCAACGGGCCATTATTCAAGTAAATGTACAGTGAATTATCAGCAAAGGAAAGGTAGATTGTAATCATGAATAATGAAAGGTCAGGTAAGAAAGAAGGTAAGTGAAGAAGAAGAAGGCAGAAAATGAGATGTAAAGAAAGCTTATAATGCTAATTGATAGTTTGCATACTTATCCGATATGATGAATGTTGTAATTTATTTGCTTGTAAACTTACTAAGCCTAGTGCTTACCCTCTTTATTTCTTTCTTCTTATAGTTCTTGCCAAGCCACTCGGGGATCAAAGGAAACGTCAGAGATCCGATCACACTATCGAGGAATCCTATCGGTATAGTTAGACGTTTCTTTTCGTGTATGGCATGTATAGGGACTTGGCTTCTTTTGATATGGATGTCTTATGACATGTTCAATGAATGGGATGTAAATACTTGATAGTGAATAGCTAATGAAATGGCTAATGATATACAAGTATGATAGTATGTATACTTGAGTGATAACTGTCACATGGAAATTAAGGAAAAATGTGAAAGTAGCTTAAAAACAGAACATTGTAACAGCAGTGACGTGAGTTTGAAAAATCACTAAAAATAATAGAAACATGGTTTGATGGTGAATAATATATGAAATTAAATATTATTATGTCTATTTTCATATGGAACAAACAAAATAGATAAAGGTATTGTATTTTATGAGATATCTGAGTTTTAGTAAAATAGGGCAAGAGCGATTTCTGGATCCCCTGTTCCAACTATGGAAATTCACCATAAATTGTACAAGAATAATTAGGAGGATTACTTTATATGTTCAGAATTCTTATTGAGTCTAGTTTTAAGAGAAAGAAACGGAATAGCCATATGAATTTTGTACAGGGAGAAAAGTGGTTTGTAATAAGTAGAGGTTAGTGCAATTGAGTTCTGAAATAGGGGAAACTTTAACTAATAAACTGTACTAATCGGCCCAGCCAAAAATTCTAGAAAAAAATTACCAGATAGATACATGAGTCTAGATTCAGGGAAAATTTATGGATCTTGATTTCGAGTTTTGTAACTCGAGATATGATTTTTCAAGCGACCATGATGCAGATAAACTACTTATTCCGAAAATCAAAATAGATAATGTAAAGTTGTTTAAAATGGTAAATTATGTGTAGCAACACTTCAACCTCGACTCCGGCGACGGTCTCGGGCGTGGGGGCATTACACGAACTCACCTTCATACTCAACTACTGTTGTAACGCCCCAAAATTGGGCATGGAAGAATGGGCCGTGGGGGTCCAATGGGCTTGTGGGCCCACAAGGGTTGTTGTCTTTGGACTTACGAGAATTAGTGGTCCGGCTATGTCGTACATGTGGCTATAGGCAAATCTGGCTTGGCGGGCCATGCGAGCACGTGGGCCCCACTTGGGTTGCGTAATGGGCCCCGGGCCCATATTCACTAAATGACATGTTGGTGTGATGGGTAAGAGGTTTGGGAGTGTTGGAGAAGTCCTGGGTTCAAACCTGGGCCTTAGCAAAAATTTATGTTTTTCTCTTATGGGAGCCTTGACGTTGATGGGTAGGCTTTAAGAATATTTTTGGTGAAAGCATGACACAAAAAAGAGTGTGGTGTAGTGGCAAAGTAGCGCCACTTAAGGGACAAGGAAGTAAGGGGGTCCAAGGTTCAAGTCTTGGCTCTTGCAATTTATTTTGGTTTTTCTTTTAAATAAATCTAGAAGCGAGTAGGCTGGCTTTAAAGATAAATGCGTTGAACTTATGACACAAAGGGACTTATGTCCGAGTGGTGGTGCCTTGACATGTCTAATCAAGAGGTCTATGGTTCGAATCCCTTTGCACGCAAAGGTTGATTATTTTGCTAATACTTTAGTTTTTGCAGATTGATGGAGGATCCCACATCGGGAAGCTAGCATGGGAGTAGGCAAGAAGCTGGCTTTAAATAGAGCAATCCATGAGGAGAGTAGGCATGCCTTTCTTGGCTTACCCCTTTCACATTGAAGCGTGTTCGTTGGGGTTAGGCGTTGGATCATTCATTGATCTGTATGCCGTTGGGTCATAATGATGGTGACCGTAGTTGATCGACACCCCGGGGAGTCAAGGGTGCAATTATTGTTGGCTTCTAGGCATAGCAGCGTTCAGAGGGTGGATTAGCTTCAGATGCCTATCAGGTGTGTATTTCTCACTACTCTAGCGGTAGGACGGCTACTTCGGGCTGCGATGGGCCGAAGGGGCCATGTGGGCCCAATGGGCCTGCGGGCCCATTTGGACAAGTTGTTTGATTGTATAGTAAATATTGGACTAGACTAGGTGAATCGCATATCTGTAGCTAGATTTGGGCTAAAAGGGCCACACGAGCGTGTGGGCCCATTCGGGCCGAGAATGGGCCCTAGGCCCATTTGCATTGTTATCTCTGTTTAGAATGCTTTAGTTTACCAAATTACTGAAATAGCTTCGACTTGTAAAATTACCAAAGTATCCCCAATTTACCAAATTACTGAAATAGCCTTAGTTTACAAAATTACTAAAATATCCCTATTTACAATATTTCTGAAATACCTTTGGTTTACAAAATTACTGAAATACCCTTGATTTGTAAAATTACCATTTTACCCTTGATTTGTAAAATTACCATTTTACTCATGATTTGTAAAATTACCGTTTTACCCCTGATTTGTAAAATTACCATTTTACCCATGATTTGTAAAATTATCGTTTTACCCCTGATTTGTAAAATTCCCGTTCTACCCTTGATTTGAAAATTATCGAAATACCCCTTTAGGGTAGAATTACTGAAATACCCCTTTAGGATAGAATTACTGAAATACCCTTTAGGATAGAATTACTGAAATACCCCTTTAGGGTAGAATTACTGAAATACCCCTTTAGGGTAGAATTACTGAAATACCCCTTTAGAATAGAATTACTGAAATACCCCTTTAGGGTAGAATTACAGAAATACCCCTGTAGGGTAGAATTACCGAAATTCTCCTGTAGGGTAAAATTACCATTTTGCCCCTAGGGTGTTAAATGACTGTTTTGCCCTTGTGGGCAAGTGATTGACTTGGACTGTGTATTTGTTGGATTTGATTGTGAATATATGTTGGTGATATGAATGACTTGACTGTGATTGTTTGTTTCAAATATGGGCATGACATTCTGCATATATGACATGTTGCGTGGGATTTAGGAATTATTGATGGAGGAAGTGCAAGTGGCATTGCCACGATTACTGAAAGAGGCTATGCCTCGTACTGTTTACTGAAAAGGGGCTTTGCCTCGTTATACTATTTATCTGAGCAGCGATGCTGTGACTATAGTGTGTGGGCTGGGTGGGTTGAGTTATTCCCCACATGGTGTGTTGGTTGGTATGGGTGGTGTGTAGCGGTTGGGTGGGTCGAGTAGTCTCATGTTATGGGATTGCATTCACATTCTGATTCTGTTAATTGATTCTGATTCTGTTAATTGATCCTGATTCTGATTCTGTTAATTGATTCTGATTCTGATTCTGATTCTGATTCTGATACTGATACTGGTTCAGATAATGTCTCTGATTTTATAATGGGTTAAGGCCCATCTGGTACTACCTCTTATAATGGGCTAAGGCCCAATTGATACTGAAACTGTGGTACGGTAAACATTTAAATTCTTTTACATGACTGACTGTTCGTATTTGTAGTAAGGGGATTACACACTGAGTTTTCGTAAACTCACCCCGTTTATTAACCTTTCAGGTAATCCCCATCCTTGGACGGATCGGAGCTACAAGAGACTCGGAGAAGGCCACACACACTGCTTATGCTTTCTATTTTGATTATTTACTCTCAAGTACTTTATTTTGGGTTTGGTTTGTAATAAGGCCTTTTATAATTTCTGGATTTCATTTTAAGGTTTTTATTTACTTTGAATTATATCTGCTAGAGGTGAATCGCGGTTTTTCCAAAATGTTAACTATTTTCAAACACTACGTCTTCCGTAACTAATTAAATTGAGCTTCCGCAACAAAGAAAGTTTTAAAGGTAATAATATTTTTAAAAAAGGGATTAACTTTTAGTTGACCACGTTTTGAAAATAAACAAACACAAGTTTTGGTTGGCAACAAGTTTTAAACAAGAAGGGTTTCATTGAAAACATGGTTTTTGAAAAACACTTCAATGTGACATACCAGACTTGGCCGTAACGTCTAGGCCGGGTTGGGGGTGTTACAACTATCATCTTACCTTGCTTCAACTCAAGGAACTCCTTTTGTTTTTGATCAAAAAATCTCTGACTTATATATTTCTTTCAAAACTCTTCCAAAAAGAAATCCCATGTCACTCTTTCCCTCGAGACCATAGATATCAATACTTTCCACCAATGATAGGTTGAGTCTTTCAGCAAAGATACGGCACATTTTAAACACTCCTCAGGTGTGCAAGATAATTCATCAAATACTCGTTGGAATTCTTGAGCCAGAATTTTGCCCTCTCTGGATCATCATCAACATTAGCTCTAAACTCTTCAACCCCTTGTTTACGAATTTTATCCACCGAAGGTTTAGTCACCCTTACCATATCAATACCCTGTAGGGCTACAGGGACCGATTGTGATATGGGAGGGGGAGGAGGGAGTTGAGCATTAGGGTTTACTTTAACAAAATCAGTGTACCAATCATTCATCATTCAGAGAAGGTATCCCGAGCCTCGTCTCCTTGATTCAAAGTCTCATGTCTACTTTCTATAGTCGCGGTCCCTTGCATGGGAGCCGGCGTATTACTAGCAGTAGGATCAGTCGCTGCTCGTTCGGGATCCATAACTATATAAAAACAAAACACAGTTTAGAAGGGTCAGGAGTCACCACACTATCACAATATATCTATGTCATATATAGCTAGACTCGTAAACAACGCTACGGTAGTCCAAGAACAGTCTAAACCATAGCTCTGATACCACTAAATGTAACACCCCTTACTCGAGTTTGACCCCGGAACCGGGTACGAGGCATTACCGGACGATAACATAACCAATCATTTACAATCGGGCCATAAAATTTCATTCCAATCTAAAAAATTTTCATAATATATCATACAATTCTTAAAATGGGCCTACGGGGCCCAAAACATAGTTTGGGAGTGGTCCAGAATCAAACTGAGAACTTCAGAAAATTTTGGGAAATTTGGTCAAAAACAGGGCACATGCCCATGTGAGACAGGGACATGCCCGTGTGGGCAGGTCGTGTGGTCACACAAGCCCGTGTACCCAACCCGTGTGCAATTATTGCAAATTTATTTTTCATTTCAAACCTCCAGGGGTTTTCACACAGCCGAGCACACGCCCGTGTCCTTCACACGGCCTCGACACGCCCGTGTGCAAAATTGGAGTATTCTGTTTATGACGTCAGAATTCAAATTTGGTCACACAGCCACTGAAATTTTCATACAGGTTTCACACGCCTTACACACATGGCCATGGTGGCCGAACGTGTGGCCTTAAGTTAGTCTATTTTCCAAGCCATCTTTTGCCCTAAAACACATTACCATTTTTATCACCACACACCATACATATTTTTAGGCATCTAAATGACCACATTTGATAGTTTAACAACATATATCAATTCATCCACACACAAGCACATCAAGCATTCCATGAATTACCTTATAAAGATATATATATAAACCAATATCATCATTGGCCATATCACATGGCCTTAATTACAAAACAACTTATCAAAAGACAAATACCCACATGATAGCCAAACCAACTTGACACTTACAACACCACTGAGTCTCTATACATGCCATAGTTCAAAAGAATTCATATCACAATACCAAAAGAACGTTGTGGATAGTGTGGGTGATCCTCTGACGCTTCTCAATCTCTGAGCTGGCTTGACTACTCTATAAAATAAGGAAAAAGAGAAACAAGTAAGCTTTAAAATGCTTAGTAAGTCTATATGCAAATAATTACCATCATACCAACTCTCTTAATGTCCAAAAATCATATCATCACATATCAACTTACCCACCTAACCTTACCAACATTACATACCAAGCACATTATTTACATATACTTAAGTTCACATGCACCCTTGCACACATATACACTTGCCAATATATTCGTTAGCTCATAAATACACCTGCACTTACACACCATATAACCACACAAATCTCATTTAGTAAGCTTTCCTATTGAACCCTTCGAAATAACATTCAATACTCGGTGGTTTCAGCACATAGCTCCACCGACACATAATCCGGCTCTCATGTACACATGGTGAACTCTCAATATCACCTATGTGACGTAGCCATTAAATCACATAGCTTTCGTGTCTACATGGTGCCCAACACTTAGAATCACACATGCGACCTAGCTACATATAACATAGCTCTCGTGTCTACATGATGTACCCTCGGTACCATACATGCGACCTAGCTATTTTTAACCCGTAGCTCTCGTGTCTACATGGTATACACCCAGTATTACGCATGTAACCTAGCTACTTATAAAATTATTATCTCGTAGCTCTCTTGTACACATGGTATACACACCGTATTACACATGTGACCTAGCTACCACTTAGTATCTCGTAGCTCTCTTGTACACATGGCGTACTACCCTAGTATCTCGTAGCTCTCTTGTACACATGGTGTCTTACCCTCAGAACCACACATGTGACGTAGCTACACTTTATCCGTATCTTTCGTTTTCTGAAGGTTCAATCCGGAACTCCAAATTTCCATAATTCTCAAAATCATAGAAGTCATCCAACATTATCCATGACATAAATTAAATTATTATTATTATAAAATTTAAAATCGATGTGTTACTTACATATAAACTTACCTTGATAACAAAATGCGATAGTTTTCAATTTAGTCTAACACCTTACCCTTGCATCAGTCAGGGTCGATTCCTCGTTCTTCTCAATAATGAGCTTGAGAAGTTGTTAAAACCCTAGCTATGGTGACTCTTCAAATTCGGCACAAGGAAGAAGATTATGGACGCCACTTTTGACTTATTTTCCCCTTTTATTTCTTTTATTAACTAATAACCAAAATGCCCTTCATTAAAAACCGTTGCTATTCCATCCTTCCTTGGGCATTTTTGTCCGAACAAGGTTAAAATGGTCTAATTACCATATAAGGACCCCTAATTTAAAAACCCAATTCAATCAAGTAACTTTATGGATTATAACCCATATTTTTCACCTATTGCAATTTAGTCCAACCTACCAAATTGGACATGCAAATAACAAAATTCATACACCAAAATTTCACATAATTATTCAAGCACCCAATAAACATCAAAACTCAATCGGAACAATATTCTAGACTCCAGATTCATGGTTTGAAAACCACTATTCTGTTTAACCCCTAATTTGGGTTGTTTCAACACTTTTTGACCTTTTCTAAATTCAGGAGGTTGTATACAATTGTCACGCCATCTTTTAGATTTTTCTTTACACATCTTGGCATTCTCGTATAAAACTAACCTCAACTATTCCAACTCATCAAACTATAACATTCTTCTCTCACTGGCTTGCTTATGATCCAAATTTAATTGTTTCAAAGCCCAGTGAACTTTATTCTCCATCTCAAGCGACAAATGACACTGTAACACTCCTTACCCTTGTTCAACGCCAGAACAGGGTATGAGGCATTACCGGACAACAGCACAACCAACCGTACATTATCGAGTCATAAACTTTGCTTTAATTTAAAACTTTATTGTTGCATATCATTAAGTCCCTAAGATGGGCCTTCGAGGCCCAGATTAGGCTTTGGAGGAAATCTGAGACTAAATCGAGAACTTTTAAAAACTTTAAGAACATTAGAAAATTTTCATATTTTGAAGAGTTACACGCCCGTGTGGGCAGGTAGTGTGATCACACACGCCCGTGTGGCCCGGGACACGCTCGTGTCCTCCACCCGTGTAACTATCTGTTTATAATGTCATCATCCCTTTAGGGTCACACGGCAAAGTCACACGCCCATGTGTTGGACCGTGTGCTCCACACGGCTGAGACACACCGTCGTGTCTCTACCCGCGTGGCCAAGAAATTGGCTATCTTCCAAGCCATTTTCTACCCTATCATGCTCGTAATTGAGCATAACTTCAATGACACATTTCATGATATGACAAGGTTACCAAAACATCTATCACATACTTAATAAACCATAGCACACATTTTACTCAACCATGAAATGCATCTTCATAAACTTATAACATAACAAATTTATTGGCCATATAGAATGGCATTATACAACAATAAACTTCGAATATCATAAGACAATATTCTAGACCAACACATGACAATTTGTACACATGACCAAGTTCTTTATACATGCCATAACCTTAAGTATTAAAGTCATCTATACCTAATTTGTAAGATGGATAGTGTGATAGATTCTCCGATGGCTTCCAACCCGAGCTGACCTGAATACATTACAAACACAGAAAATAATGAAGTAAGCATTAAGCTTAATAAGTACATATGTAATAATAATAAACCATTTATTAACTTGCTTTTAGCAAACCTCATGACATGATTTCAAAATGATACCATCATTTTTGTATAATTTTCATTATTCACCTATGTTCATTTCAAGCAATTTACACGAGTCATAGTCACTAAATTATTTTTATCCAGAGCTACGGAACTCCAAATCTAGATCTGCTAATTTTCCCTAAAACTAGGCTCACATATCTTCTTACCATAAAATTTCCAAAATTTTGTCTATAGCCAATCAATACAGTTTATTCATTAAAGTCTTCCCTATTTCACCATCCAATGGCTACGACCCCTCTTCACTAAAATTTAATTATCTCATTATACAAAATTCAAATAATGTTCTCGTTTGTTTCTTTTGATATTAGACTCAATAAGGAATTCAATAAAATAGATTATGTACCCTAATTATTTTTTTACAATTTTTAATGATTTTCCAAATTTGGAATAGGGGATTTTCGAAACCATTCAGACCCTGTCTCACTAGAATTTAAATATCTCATAATATGAAATTCATTTGCCCACACCGTTTCTTTTATGTGAAAATAGACTCAATGAGCTTTAACTTCATATCTCATTGAGCATCTAATTCAATTTCCACCATTTTTGTTGATTTTTCAAAATCAAGTAACTACTACTGTTTTAGACTATTTTATTGAAAATTTTACTCTCCCGTGTTTTCCTTATATTACTTTCATTTATACCCACATAACACCAAGCATGTTCAATACTAGCCATTCCAATGGATAATCATCATCAATATTTACAAGTATTCACAGTAGCACTTACACCATATCAACCTTACCACAATTTCACTCACATATCAAGCACATTGCTCACATTATACATATTCGTATACCTGCACTTGTCACCACACTTTTACATGAGCTTCACTTAATAATTTTCCTGTTGAACACTTCAGAATGCTAATAGATATATGGTGGTTTCACACACGGCCCACCAAATTATAATAAATACCCAATGGTTTCCGCACATAGCTCTACCCTTCATATGATCTGGCTCTCGTGTACACATGGTGTACATCTAGTACCACGCATGTGACCTAGCCACTTAATCACGTAGCTCTCACGTCCACATGATGTCCAACACTTGGAGCCACATATGCGGCCTAGCTACATGTATATAGCTCTCGTGTACACATGATGTACTGTCAGTATCATACATGTGACCTAGCTATTTTTAACCCGTAGCTTTGATGTCCACATGGTATACACACAGTATTACACATGTGACCTAGCTACCACATAGTATCTCGTAGCTCTCTTGCGCACATGGTGTCCTATCCTCGGAACCACACATGTGACCTAGCTACATATCATCCGTAACTTTCGATTTTCGAAGGTTCAACCGGGAATTCCACTTTCCCACATTTCACCAATAATAAATATTATACAATTACATTCCATAATATGCATCAAAATATTATAACACATATGAAAAAAATGAATTATTTACATATGAACTTACCTTGACACAAAAATGACACTTGGACGAAATTGTAAATTTCTTCGATTTTCTTCTCGTTCTAAATCCAAACCTCATTTTTTTCTTTATCTAAAACATCATATTTGACTTATTAAATTGTTATATATTCAATTCAATCCAAAAATCATATTATGGAAAAATTATATTTTTGCCCCTAAATTTTGTCAAAATTACACTTCTGCCCTTAGGCTCGTAAAATGATTTTCACCCAATTTTCATGCACTTTAGGTCTTGCTGAACCATTTTTATAACTATAGCAATCCACAATTCTCATTAAAACATGATTTATTTACATTTTATTATTTTTACAATTTAGTCCTTTTTGGACATTTTCACCGAAAATCACCTAGTAAAACTCGTTTATTACACACCGAGCATTCATATTCTACCATTAGACATCAAAATACATGTTTTTCATCCATGGTTAAATTTTTGAACTCAAACCCTGGCTTAAAATAATGGTAGAAATAGCTAAACCAAGTTACCGGGATCTCAAAAATTTAAAGAACATTAAAACAGGGCAATAACGGACTTACTATGAAGCTTGGAAGCTTGGAAACCCTAGCCATGGCTTCCCCCATGCTACATTCGACCATATGAAGAAGATAGATAAGAATTTGGCTTGATTTTCCCGTTTTAATTCTTTTAATTATCAAATGACTAAAATGCCCTTCATTAAAAACCTTTGGTATTTTATCCTTCCACGTCCATTTTTGTCCATCTTAATATATAATGGTCTAATTTCCATTTAAGGACACCCACTTTAAAAACCCATTTCAAATAAATACCTTAGCTTCTAGAACTCACATTTTTCACCTATTGCAATTTAGTCCCAATTATCAAATTGGACACCCAATCGATAAAATTTCTTAATGAAAATTTCACACAATCATTCTATCACATTATATACTTTAAAACTTAATCGCAATAATTTTTTATATTTTGGATTTGTGGTTTTCGAAACCACTGTTCTGTTTAGGCCCTAATTCGGGCTGTTACAATTCTCCCCCTTTTAGGGATTTTCATCCCCGAAAATCTTACTAGGTGAAGTAGTTTCCAATTCTTATGAAACACTCTCGCTAACTTTCCACAACCATAAATTGATTTACTCTCGTATATCTATTTTCCAATAACCCTTAAACTTTAGCACATAGTGTAAGAATACATCATTAAAATCTGAATTACTCTCTCCGGAACACATATTCTTAGTAATCCATCGAATAAGAACTCTGCACAACTGAAATGATCATACGGATCTTTGCTAAACAATCAAGCACAATCCAAATAACATCTTCCTTTTTAGAGATTACGACAATCCCGATATGAAACTTATAGTAACTCATCTCGTCATCACTCCCATTCCATTACTAATTGTATTAGTCCTGAATACACTGGATTTTAGCTCACTTGCTAACAAATAGACGTCTGAACATAAACTTAAGAATTATCGCGATACATATTCATTCACCAAAACATCCACCCATATAACTGTACATTTTATTATTCTTGGATGAATAGACGTATTACTATTGAGCCCCACACCAAGACTTCTGCATAAATTCTGGATTCGTCAGTATGCAAATTTTATTTCAAAATAACAACAACAAGAATCATGTCTAACCTGGAATTCAATATCAGAAGTCAACTCTCTCTGAGCTCATTTAGATTACCAATCACTATCACATTTCTGTGTTTATCAATTTTGTAAAGAAAACCTCGCTTTAACATTTAATATTGCTAGAATTAAACCATCATCAATAAGATCAATCGAGAAACCAGTACTCACAAAAATAAATAAAAATTTTCTATTCAGGCATCTGTAACTATAACCGTTTCCCCAAGGATAAATTGAAATTTTTTTTTCAAAATCTTTCATTATCTCAATCCATTGATAAAGTTTTAAACTTCAGATCTTTTTTTCGTAACATTAGGCACTTTAACTATTAAGGTCAGGATGTACATGACGTTTTTCCGTCAAGCATACGATATTATTGAACTCCTAACACAAGCATAATAGTGGTTGTCTTTATATCACTAGTCGAACAGTTCTTTTTAATATGATTTTAATCGTCTCAACATATGACCCATCATTTTACATTTCGGTACTATTTATACTCAGGTCACGCAAAAATACTTAATTGAAAAACCTAAACCTTTTTCTCAACTTAACATGCTTATATAACCATCCACTTATCACATTTTCTACACATCATATTTATGCTATCATTTATCCAATATAAATAAGCAACTCACTCATATAAGACCTCATCACACATTCATATCACGACTAATATTAACCACATCAAATGGCCTTATACAAAATGTAATACCCAATAGCATAGGCTCACACAACTTAACCCATCAATCATCATAATGTCGGACCATGATGAAGCCATAACCATCTGATTTTTTTTTAAATAAAAAATGCCAAAATAAAATCAACATTTCCACTGTACAGATAAATAATATTCTAGATACAAAATTGTACTAAAATTTTATGAACACCACCCCAGTATAAAAAAATGAATGCCTCGATGAGGTTTCAGGACAATTTCGAAAGAAAACATCACTCATCCACACTAAAGTCAATTATAACAGAGGCAACATAATCTTCTTGTAGGTTAAGCAGAACAATGACTAATGAGAATAGGATACTATCATCACACCAATTTTGTCATCATTAGATTCATATCATCTCACCCATAACCATTACTCACTTTCATACCATTTCTTTTAGTTCTCATACAAGCATATTATTTCTACTCATTCTAACTCATTCAACCATGATCATTTATTCTCATAATTTTGCATTTATGTCATATACACTGTCATCAACCATATAGATTCATCTTTCTCATACACAGTATCATCATACACTTAGTGTCAACAAATTAGCCGAAACTATAAAATATCGCACACTTAGTGCCCATAATTCAATATCCATAGCTATTTCCATCTTTCACACACCTAATGCCTCATATGCTCAATCCACATTCATGTACTCAATCACACAGGTTACGCACATAACATCATGTAAATGCCAAGCAAACATGTCTCTAAATAAAAGTACCCGTTTCCAGCGTTCTACTTAGTTTACACATTCAATTCCTTTTTCATAATTTCACAACATTTATAACATTTTATCTATTGCATAAAATTACCATAATTCATCGAAATACGACATTCAACCGAGACAATAACATGTACCCAAAATTCCCAAATTATAGTCATTTCATTTCATACATCATCGTATGCATATCATAAACTCTTATTTGTACCTTACTACATTTCAACTTATCGCAAACACATTTTCAATTATCTCAATGTTAATTTCAGCAATTTTCAAAATAGCTCGGTTGGAAAGCACCTCTATCTCAGCAAAACAATTTTGGTAATGCCGGGAGATATCACACTATCACGGTTCACATATGGCATGCATAGCTAGACTCTTTTCTCACACATGCTATGGTAGTCCGAGAACAAACTAAACCATAGCTCTGATACCACTAAATGTAACACCTCTTACCCATGTTCAATGTCGGAACAGGGTACGAGGTGTTACCAGACAATAGCACAACCAATCATACATTATCGAGCCATAAACTTCGCTCTAATTTAAAACTTTTTCATCTCATATCATTAAGTCCCTAAGATAGGCCTACGAGGCCCAGATTAGGCTTTGGAAGAAATCTGGGACTAAACCGAGAACTTTTAAAAACTTTAAGAACATTAGAAAATTTTCATATTTTGAAGAGTTACACGCCCGTGTGGGCAGGCAGTGTGATCACACACGCCCGTGTGGCCCGGGACACGCTCGTGTCCTCCACCCGTGTAACTATCTGTTTATAATGTCATCATCCCTTTAGGGTCACACGGCAAAGTCACACGCCCATGTGTTGGACCGTGTGCTCCACACGGCTGAGACACACCGTCGTGTCTCTACCCGCGTGGCCAAGAAATTGGCTATCTTCCAAGCCATTTTCTACCCTATCATGCTCGTAATTGAGCATAACTTCAATGACATATTTCATGATATGACAAGGTTACCAAAACATCTATCACATACTTAATAAACCGTAGCACACATTTTACTCAACCATGAAATGCATCTTCATAAACTTATAACATAACAAATTTATTGGCCATATAGAATGGCATTATACAACAATAAACTTCGAATATCATAAGACAATATTCTATACCAACACATGACAATTCGTACACATGACCAAGTTCTCTATACATGTCATCACCTTAAGTATTAAAGTCATCTATACCTAATTTTTAAGATGGATAGTGTGATAGATTCTCCAGCAGCTTCCAACCCGAGCTAACTTGAATACATTACAAACACAGAAAATAACAAAGTAAGCATTAAGCTTAGTAAGTACATATGTAATAATAACAAACCGTTTATTAACCTGCTTTTAGAAAACTCATGACATGATTTCAAAATGATACCATCATTTTTGTATAATTTCCATTATTCACCTATGTTCATTTCAAGAAGTTTACCCAAGTCATAGTCACTAAATTATTTTTATCTGGAGCTACGGAACTCCAAATTTAGATATGCTAATTTTCCCTAAAATAGACTCACATATCTTCTTACCATAAAATTTCCAGAATTTTTGGTTTAGCCAATCAATACATTTTTATTCATTAAAGTCTCCCCTATTTCACCATCTGACGGTTACGACCCCTCTCCACTAAAATTTAATTATCTCATCGTACAGAATCCAGATAATGTTCTTGTTTATTTCTTTTGAAAGAAGGCTTAATAAGGAATTCATGAGCATAAATTATATCCCATAATTATTTTTTTACAATTTTTAATGATTTTCTAAATTTGGAATAGAGGATTTCTAAAACCTTTCAGACCCTGTCTCACCAGAATTTAAATATCTCATAATATGAAATTCATTTGCTCACACCATTTCTTTTATGTGAAAATAGACTCAATGAGCTTTACTTTCATATCTTATTCAGCATCAAATTCAATTTCCACCATTTATAGTGATTTTTCAAAATCAAGTAACTACTGTTGTTTCAGACTATTTTATTGAAAATTTTACTCTCCCGTGTTTTCCTTATATTACTTTCATTTATACCCACATAACACCAAGCATGTTCAATACTAGCCATTCCAATGGATAATCATCATCAATATTTACAAGTATTCACAGTAGCACTTACACCATATCAACTTTACCACAATTTCACTCACATATCGAGCACATTGCTCACATTATACATATTCGTATACCTGCACTTGTCACCACACTTTTACATGAGCTTCACTTAATAATTTTCCCGTTGAACACTTTAGAATGCTAATAGATATATGGTGGTTTTGTACACAGCCCACCAAATCATAATAAATACCCAGTGGTGACCGCACATAGCTCCACCCTTCATATGATCCGGCTCTCATGTACACATGGTGTACATCTAGTACCACGCATGTGACCTAGCCACTTAATCTCGTAGCTCTCATGTCCACATGGTGTCAGAACCACACATGCGACCTAGCTACATGTATATAGCTCTCGTGTACAGATGATGTACTCTCGGTATCATACATGTGACCTAGCTATTTTTAACCCTTAGCTCTCGTGTCCACATGGTATACACACAATATTACACATGTGACCAAGCTACCACATAGTATCTCGTAGCTCTCTTGCGCAAATGGTGTCCTATCCTCGGAACCACACATGTGACCTAGCTACATATCATACAAAACTTTCGATTTCCGAAGGTTTAACTCGGGAATTCCACTTTCCCATATTTTGCCAATCATAAATATTATACAATTACATTACATAATATGCATCAAAATATTATAACACATATGAAAACAATGAATTATTTACATATGAACTTACCTTGACACGAAAACGACACTTCAATGAAATCATAAATTTCTTTGATTTTCTTCCCATTCTAAATTCGAACCTTATTTTTTCTTCAGCTAAAACATCACATTTGACTTATTAAATTGTTATACTATTCAATTCAATCCAAAAATCATATTATGGTAAAATTATATTTTTTCCCATAAATTTTATCAAAATTACACTTTTGCCCCTAAGCTCGTAAAATGATTTTCACCCAATTTTCATGCACTTTATGTCTAGCTGAACCATTTTTATAACTATAGCAATCCACAATTCTCACTAAAACATACTTTATTTCACATTTTATTATTTTTACAATTTAGTTCTTTTTGGACATTTTCACCGAAAACCACCTTGTAAAACTCGTTTATTACACACCGAGCATTCATATTCTTCCATTAGACATCAAATTACATGTTTTTCATCCATGGGTAACTTTTTTATATCAAACCCTAGCTCAAAATAATGGTAGAAATAGCTAAACCAAGTTACCGGGATCTAAAAAATGTAACATTAAAAACGGGGCAAGAACAGACTTACTATGAAGCTTGGAAGCTTGGAACCCCTAGCCATGGCTTCCCCCATGCTACATTCGGCCATGTGAAGAATATGGACAAGAATTTGGCTTGATTTCTCCTTTTTAATTCTTTTAATTATCAAATGACTAAAATGCCCTTCATTAAAAACCTTTGGTATTATATCCTTCTATGTTCATTTTTTGTCCATCTTAATATATAATGGTCTAATTGCCATTTAAGGATCCCCACTTTAAAAACCCATTTCAAATAAATACCTTAGCTTCTAGAACTCACATTTTTCACCCATTGCAATTTAGTCCCAATTATCAAATTGGACACCCAATTGATAAAATTTCTTAACGAAACTTTCACACAATCATTCTATCACATTATAAACTTTAAAACTTAATCGCAATAAATTTTTCTATTTCAGATTTGTGGTTTTAGAAACCACTGTTCCGTTAGGCCCTAATTCAGGCTGTTACAAACACATCTTTCCGAAGACTAACTGATAAGGAGTCATTCCTAACAATGTCTTAAAAGCATTTTGATAGGCCTATAGAGCATCATTGAGCCTTCGAGAGCACTTTTTTCTATTTGGTCACACTATCTTCTCAGTGATACCTTTGAACTCATGGTTTACCTATTCAACTTTACCCATTTGACTGTGGATGATAACAATGACAATTTTTTGTTTCACATCGTACTCGTCAAGTAACCACTTAAGCCATTTATTCACAAAGTGAGATCTTTCACCGCTAATTATAGCTTTAGGAGTCCTGAACTGTGTAGACATATGCTTATATAGGAATCGCATGACTACCTTAGCACCATTCGTTCGATATGCTTCAACTTTAACCCACTTGGATACACAATCCACGACTACTAAGATAAACATGTTACCATAAGAAGAAGGAAACGGGCCTAAAAATTAATCCCCCATACGTCAAATAATTCTACCTCTAAATGTTTGTCAAGGGTATCTCATTCCTCCTTAATATGTTTTCAGTCCTTTGGCATCTATCATAATTTTTCACATATGCATACACATCCTTGAACACTGTAGGCCAAAAGAATCCTGTTTGTAAAATCTTCATTGCAGTGCGAGAACCACCAAATTGTCCCCCACTTCGAGATGAATTGTAGTGGTACAAGATATCATCAATTTCACTTCCAGCCATGCTCTTCCTGGTTATGTTATCTACACATTGTTTAAATAAAAATAGATCCTCCTAGAAATAATACTGACCTTCGTGAAGGAATTTTTTCCTTTGTTCGTATATAATTTCTTAAGGTGTTATTCCACATGATAAATAATTTGCATAATTAGCAAACCAAGGTATTTCATGAATTTAGCTTACCTCAAAATATACTCATCTAGAAAATTTTCATTAATTGGAACAAGTGAATGAGTTACCTTACTTTGTTCCAACCTTGACAGATGATCAGCTACTTGATTTTTAATACCTCTTCTATCTTGGATCGCAAGGTCAAATTCTTGGAGCAAAAGTATCCATCGAATTAGCCTTGGTTTAACATCTTTCTTTGTGAGTAAGTATTTAATGGGCGCATGGTCAGTAAAAATAGTGACTTTCGTACCTATAAGATGAGAATAGAACTTGTCAAAAGCAAAAACTATAGCAAAGAGTTCTTTTTCATTTACCGTGTAGTTGAGTTGGACTCCTATCAAAGTTCAGCTAGCATAATAGATAAGGTGAAATACTTTGTTCCTTTTTTGACCCATCATAGCTCCAACAGCAAAATTACTTTCATCACACATTAACTCAAAAGTAGAGTTCCAATCAGGTGTAATGATTATTGAGGTTGAGATTAACCGACGCTTTAGTTCTTCAAAAGCTTCCAAGCATGATTTTCAAACTCAAAAATAGTATTTTTCTCTAACAACATACACAAAGGCTTAGAAATTTTTGAAAAATCTTTTATAAACCTTCGATAAAATTTAGCATGGCCTAAAAAACTCTGAACTCTTTTAACAGTACCTGGTGGAGGTAATTTTTCAATTACATCCATCTTCACTTTGTCAAGTTCAATCTCATTTCTGGAAATTTTATGTCCTAAGACAATTTTCTCCATAACCATAAAATGGCATTTCTCCTAGTTAAAGATAAAATTTGTCTCTTCGCATCTTTTCAGTACCTTTGCCAAATTACTCAAACAAACATTGTAAGTATTACCAGAAATAGAAAAATATCCATGAAAACCTCAACAAAATTTTCAACCATATTAGTAAATATTGCCATCATGCATCGTTGAAATGTTGCATGTTCATTACATAAACCAAAAGGCATTCTCTTAAAAGCAAGCGTACCATACGGGCAAGTAAAATTCATTTTGTGTTAATCTTTTGGGGCTAAAAATATTTGGTTATATCCCAAATATCAATCTAAAAAATAGTAAAATTCGTTACCTGCCAGTTAATCTAACATCTGATCCATAAAAGGCAACAGGAAATGGTCCTTCCGAGTAGCTTTGTTCAATTTTCTATAATCTATACAGATTCTCCAACCCATGACAGTTCTCATAAGGATTAACTCATTACGTTCATTCTCAACAATCATGATTCTGCCTTTCTTCGGTACATGTTATACCAGACTTACCCATGAATTATCTGAGATGGGGTAGACAATTCACGAATCTAACCATTTGATCACTTCGTTTAACACTATTTCTTTCATGATAGGGTTGAGTCTCCTTTTCCCATCAATTCTAGCTCTTTCACCCTCCTCTAAAATAATCTTATGCATATAAAAGGAAAGGCTTATTGCTCAACTATCAGCTATGGTCCAACCGATTACCCTTTTAAATTTCTTTAAAATAGCAATTAGTTTCTCCTCTTGGTGTTCTATCAGTTCTGCTGAAATAATCACAAGCAAAGTAGAATTGTTACCTAAATAAACATATTTCAAATAGGAAGGAAGTACCTTAAGTTCAAGTTTAGGCGATTCCTCAACTGAGAACTTGGGTTGCATGTATTCACAAGCTCCTAACTCTAATGGTTCAAACCATGCTAGTTGAACATAGTCCCTCGGATTGGCTTCCATCAAAGCCATATTTTCATTACCTTTTTCATCTTCTAGTAGCCCAGACCTTAAAGTGTTCTCCAATGAGTCTTCTTCAAAATTATTCTCCCATTCCATAGAAACTAAAGTTTTTAACTCTACCATCGCTAAACATTCTTCTGTTAGATCAGGAAATTTCATCGCTTTAAGAACATTAAAAGTTACCTGATCATCTTGAACTTTCATGGTGAGTTCACCTTTTTACATGTCTATTAATGTTCTTCTCGTGGCTAGGAAAGGTCATCCCAGGTTCCTTATCTACTCCAAAATCTAAGGCGATGAAATCAGCAGGAAAAATAAACTTATCAACTCTTACCAAAACATTTCATATCTTTCCTTCGTGGTATGCTAAAAATCAATCTGCTAGTTACAATGTCACATTCGTGGGTCATACTTCACCTATTCCTAACAACTTGAAAATAGATTTGGGCATCAATTGATGCTTGCTTCTAAGTTGTACAAAGTTTTACCACAGTAAGATTCTCCGATATTATAGGGTATAGTAAAGCTTCTAGGGTCCTTCAGTTTTAGAGGTAGCTTGTTCTGTAAAAACACACTGCACTCCTTCGTTAGTGCTATATTATCATACTCACTAAGTTTTTTCTTCTCGGAAAGAATTTCCTTCATGAAATTGACATAGTTGGGCATTTGTTCTAAATCTTCTACCAACAGGATATTGATGTGAAGTTGCTTTAGAGCATCTAAAAAATTCTTGAATTGCACCTCCTGTTTCTATTTATTTGGTTGGAATTTTTGAGGATAAGAAGGTGATGGAACTTTGGGTTCGTAACATCCTGAAATAGGGCCTAAACAGAATGGTGGTTGCAAAACCACGAAATCGAGATAGAAATGTTTAATTTCGATAAATTTTTAGGATTTACTGAGTGATTAGATGCATGTGTTAAAGTATTGATAGAAAATTTTATGAATTGCATGTCTAATTTGCCTATTAGGGCTTAATTGCAAAAGTTGATAAATATGAGTTCTAGATGTTAAAGGATTAAATTGAAGAGCATAATTGAAGTATAGGTCCTTAAATGGTAATTATACCATTAGGTTTTCATGGGCAAAAATGGACATACATAGGTAGAAATAACCAAAGTTTTTAATGAAGGGCATTTTAGTCATTTGGTAATTAAAATGAATTAAAAGGGAAAAAGATGGCAAAATTGCTATCATCTTCTTCAAGGGCCGAAACTCATTATCTCCATAGCTAGGGTTTGTTTCAAGCTTCCAAGATCCATAGTAAGTGATTCCAAGCCCCGTTTTTAATGTTCTTTACGTTTTTTGAGTCTCGGTAACTTGATTTTGCTTATTCTAGCAATAATTTAACCTAGGGTTCATATTTGGAAAAATAGCCATAGGTGAAATGTGTTTATTTTTATGTTTTATGATATAATATGAGGTTTTAAATTATGTTGAACAACTTGTGCTACTCTATTTTAAGTGAAAACGAGTAAAACGACATAATCGGTAAAAATACCTAATGTTCATAAGTACATGTTAGAGTGAGAATTTGATGTTGCCATTAAGGGAAAATGATCAGCATGTCTTAAAACATAAGAATTAGGGAAAAAGTTTAATTTTTGAGCTTTGGGGCAAAAGTGTAAATATGCAAAAGTTTAGGGGCAAAATTGTAATTTTTTTTAAAGTTAGAGTTAAGGACTGTTTTGATAAATGTGGGTATAAAGTAAGCTAAATTTGCTAATTATAGATCAAGAAGAATGAAATTTGGGGATAGACTAAGGAAAGAAAAAGGTAGAAATTAAGTTGTCAAGTTGATCGCATTTTGCACCGAGGTAAGTTTACGGTAAATAAATGCAATATTTTGATATTTTATATTAATGTTGTTAATTTCCAGCATATATACATTTATTTTATGAGAATATTCCAAGTTGAATCAACGATCAGATAATAGAGAAAAAGTATCAGAAAGCCCCGTTTGAACCTTAGGGATGTATGGTATTCTGGGTTGAGACAATTGAGGAACATCCCATGTAAGTCCATATTAGACATATGGCATTGGCAGGTTGAGACAGTTGAGGAACATCTCATGTAAGTCCATTTCAGATATATGGCTTTAGTAGGACAAAGAACATCCCATGTAAGTCCATATCAGATATATGACTTTGGTAGGACAGGGAACATCCCATGTAAAACCATGCCTAGAGCATGGCATTGGCAGGTTATTATCAGGCAGGAAAACCTAAGTACCCTTAGTATTCCAAATGGTTCATTGGGCTAATATACAGGCTAGGTTACAAGAAAGTTCAGGTAAAGGAACGATAAACAGGAAAGTTAAAGAGTAACTGGAGAAGTAAAATAAAGATTTTGTTGTTGATGGTGTAATATGAGTATATTTATATTTGGTGAATGTTGTCATTTATTTATTTGTAAACTTACTAAGCATTGTAGCTTACTTCTTTTCTTTTCTCTCTTTTATAGTGTAGCCAAGCCAATTTGGGGATCAAAAAGATGTCGGAGTTTGTTTCACACTATCAAGGCTATCTCGGTATTTTATAGTTTGAAATGTTCTGAGTTATGGCATGTATAGGGACTTGGCATTTGGTGTGTATGTCTTTATGATATCATTTAATTATGGTATGTGAATGCTTGATGATGATTTGCTATTGAAATGGCTAATTAAGAACATGTTTTGATGTTATGTATGCCTAAATGATAGTTTATGCAAAGAAATTATGAAAGAGTAAAAGTTGGCCACGAAACAATTTTGGAACAGCAGTAGTGACGTGAATTTGAAAAATCACTAAAAATTTTAGAAATAGAATTAAATGGTGAATGAGATATAGAATTAAATCTTATTGAGTCTATTTTCATAGGAAAGAAACAAAGCAAGCAACAGAATTCTATATTTTTATATATTTAAATTCTTGTGAGACTAGATTAGAGGGATTTCGTGATCCCCTGTTTTGAATTTAGAAATTCACTAAAAATTGTACAAAAATAATTATGAGTCATAATTTGTATGTATAGATTCCTTGGTGAGTCTATTTTCATTAGAAATAAGCAGAAACACTATATGAAAACTGTACTATGAGATAATTGATTTTTAGTAAAAAGAGTTCAAGTCTACTGGGCTGCAAAATAGGGGAACATTTAACTAATAAACTGTACTAATTGGCCAAACCAAAAATTCTGAAAAAATTATGGTAAGAAGATATATGAGTCTAGTTTCAGGAAAAATTTACAGATTTAAATTTTGAGTTTTGTAACTCGAGTTATAATTAATTTAGTGACTATTATGCAGGTGGATAATTTTATTATAAACAGTGAAATAAATTGTTTTGACTTGTGTAAGTAATCAGAAAATTTTTAATGTTCTCGGTTTGGTCCCGAACCGTTCCAATTGCATGTTTAGGGCCTCGAGGGACCTTTTTAGGGATATTGGATGAATTTTAATGAATTAATTTTAAAAGCAAATTTTTATGCCCCGAACTAGTAAGATAAGTCCAGTAACGCCTCGTGCTCGACTCCAGCAACGGTCTTGGGTAACGGGTGTTACAGGGTTAGACTGGACAAATTTTATAAGGAGATAAATCTGTATCTAAAAAAGGTTTTAGCTTATCCGAATTCACTAGTTTAGATTTTGCCTCATCAGACTTTGTAAGTTCTGGCTCATCTAGTGCAAGAATTTCAACTATTGATTGACTTTTCTCCTTCTCAATAGGTTCAACCTCAACTGTCTTGGGCTCCAAAGTCTTACCACCTAGTAAGGAAACTACCTTGTGATGTTCCTTACCTAAATTTCTTAGATTTTCAGTATCACTTGGCAATGCTCCTTACGGTCGATTACGAAGCACCGTAGCTAACTGACCCATTTGGTTCTCCAATTTTTTTAATATTGTTGATTGACTCTGGATTTAGGCATCATTCTTTGCCATGTACACCTTCGACAAGTTCTCCAAATTGTTAGATGATTCAGTTTAATGTGGTTTAGGAACTTGCTAATTGAACCTTTAGGATTGGTTTGGTGTATGTTGCATGTAGGTGTTTTCGGCCCATTTCCTCGATTACTCTTGGAAAAGTTTGGATAGTTTCGCCATGAAGGATTATAAAAGTTGGATTCTGGTACTTGTCCACTTCTATTTTGGTGTTCATTCCCTACGTAATAAACTGACTCAGGATGTGATGGACAATTCTCGAAAGAATGGTCATCCCCACAATATATGTAGGAAACTACATCGAACTGACTCGGTGTTAGAGCTATAAAATAATTCACACCATTAGTGGTAAATTATTTCAACATTGAAGAGATAGACAATACCTGAGATAAGAGTGAAGTGAGGGTATCGACTTCATGTACTCTAGCTACACATCTTCTTAACGCTACACGATTTGTTGGCCATTGATAGTTGTTACTAGCGATCCTCTCAATGATTTTGTAAGCTTCATTATAAGACTTCAACAAGAGAGCACCATTCGCAGAAGCATCTACCATCAATCTTGTGTGTGCGTTGAGACCGTTATAAAACATCCCAACTAGATGCATTGTGGAATCCCATGATGAGGACACTTATGAAGTAATTCTTAGAATCTTTCCCACACCTCATGCAAGGACTCATCATCCAATTGTTGGAAAGTGGTGATCTCATTTCGCAACTTAGCGTTTTTGCTAGGTTGGAAATACTTAACCAAAAATATTTTTTCTAATTCTTGTCAAGTAGAGCTAGGTGGCAATGAATTGAGCCATGCCCATGCTCGATCTTGCAACGAGCTTGGAAATAGCTTCAACCTTACCGCGTATTTAGTCACACCAACTATTTTAAATGAATCACTCACCTCAATGAATCATCGAATATGAAGGTGTGGATCTTCCATAGGCATTCTACTAAACTGGCCCACCATTTGCAGCATTTGAAACATCACTAGTTTCAATTCAAATTGGGGTGCCTCGATATCCAACCTCCTAATTCCTGGATTTAACTTATTAAAGAGTGGCACAGCATACTGTCTTATGGCACGATCCCTATCATCAACAATAAGGATACGATTGCGCATATGATTAGCTCTATTTCCTTTTCCATCATTTTGATTTCCAAGGTCTATTTTAGCTTATCTTTGGGCTAGTCGTTCGCATCATCTTTGTCTAAATGTCCACTCAATTTTAGGGTCTACCAGTAATAAATCAATAATTCAATTTATGCTCATAAACTCCTGAAAATAAATCACAAAAAATAAAGAATAAATAATTAATTAGTAAAATTAGGAGTTAAATAAAAATAAAACAAAAAATAAATTGCAAAGAATAATTTCACAAAAAAATGATTAAGGCAAGAATCCCCGACAACGACGCCAAAAACTTGTAACATGTAGGTTTGTGCAAGTGCACAAAGTCGTTATCAAGTAATAAGTAAGTAATAGAGTTATCATCTCTATAGGGACTGTGTATGTTAATCAATTAATTGTAAAATTAAAGTTAACAATTTGGTAAGAAAAACACAATAATATTTCAGTGATTGATGTAAAAATAAATTGCTAAATGTAAGATGATCCCTAATGCAAATTAATCTAAATGCAAAGTATGAAATGAAATGTATGAGATGAGTTTAGTAGTAAAAAGACAAACTTCAACAATCAATAACATGAATAGGCTAGAATAATTACATCATTCAACTTAATTCATTTTTCTCATGTTTAATAGTGTTTACATCCACTCCAGTGCTCAAGACAAGGCATCTCCCCAATCATACTTGATAAATAGTATAGTAGTCTTTCAATTGATTTACTTGTTTTCGATTAGACTAAGGACATGTTAGATTATCTACTAATACAAGTTGTTTTTTTGTATTATGATCCAACAACATAATACCGCTTAGAATTAGTTAAATGTTAGATAATTAGTGAGACAATATTTGTTTCCATTTTGATTTGTGTGCAAAAATCATTGAGGACAATATACAAAGAATAATGTAATCAATGGATTTTTTTTAAAACCAATTTGTTTGAAAAATACAAGTATACATAGACAAAAAAAATACTACACTAAGGGCATTAGACCCAGTAGTCTCCCACTTGCCCTAGTGAAGTAGATGAATCATGTTTCTCATTCCCATACCCTTTACTTGTTTATCAAAACTCCAACTACCAAATTCTTGGTAATCATATCTGTAAAGATCTGCTCATATGCGATTTTGGCTACATCTATCATTCCATCAATTACTATCAGTGTGTTTTGTCCTTAAGTGATTTCTTTGGTATTTAGTTATTTCCATACTATTACAATGTTGTAGTCTTTTGCCTTCCACATATTTGACCTCCATAGTAAAGTTAGCAGAGTAACCCTACTTGACATTCTCTACACTATAGACCCGCTGCCCAGGAAAATATAGAGCTTTTAATTTGTATTTCTTTTCTTCTTGAAGATCCATAACATTTTATAGGTTTTATCTCTTTTGGTAAGTCTACAAGTTCCTACACTGAGTTGGATTTCATAAAATTCATCTTAGCTTTCATAGTTATTTCCTAAAACTCAGAATCAACACCCTACATCGCTTTATCTAATTTGAGTGGTTCATTATCTTCCTGTTTAGAAGACTTAGTGTTAAAAATACTTTTGCCAAAATAGAAGAACTCAAGCCTATGAGAGACTATAAGGAGTTGCGTCCAGAACCGTTACTAAAGGGCTTTGTGTGTTTCACGAAAGTGACTAAAGTACTTCTTTACTTTAAGGTGTAAATTTACTCATGTACCTCTCCTCCTAGAAGGTATCATGAGTCCACACTATAATTTTTTGCTCTATCGGTTATAAAATAAATCATCTTTCCTTTAGGATATCCCACAAACATGCACAATTCTATTCATGAATCTAACTTTCTCGCATCTTTGTCTAATACGTGGGACAAGCATCCCCAAATCTTAAAATGATTTAGGCTTGGCTTTTTGTCATGCCACAATTAGTACGGAGTTTTAGATACGGTCTTAGTTGGTAATATTGGGAAATGTGTCCATATTGTAGTAAACATGTAATTGTTTTTTATGTATTTGAATGATGAATAAATAAGTTTCACATTTTAATGTTGTGTCTTTTTTTATTTCTTTCTTTCATATTTTGCATGCATTGCGGAATTGTGACAAACAAATACTAGTTTATTAATTGTCTAAGTTCAAACTGATTATAAGTGGCATTGTAAGAACGTTTACATTATGAGAAACACAACTTACTCTAGTAGATAATCTAAACGAGTTCATAATCCTATAAAAGAATCAAAGTGAGCATTTGGTTCAAATACTAAAAAGGAATATTATATCATCTACAATTTCAATTGAAGAGATGGCTAGTCTTGCTTATCGGAGCACTTGGCTCTATGGGTAGAGACATAGATGTATTTATTTGCAGAATGATACATTAACTGGAACCAAGATGAATTAATTTTGAATATGTTTGTAAATTAATTCACTTATGACATTCATGGTGTGATTTACCTAAATCCTGAGTTAGTCACTAACCATGCGTATGTAACTCATATGCTTTGATATAAGTGGAGGCTTATGCTCTAAAGATGATCGAGTCGATAGCTGGTATGTTGGGTACATGACTTGTGTATGGCATGGATTTACTAGCAACAGTGGAATTCATAGCTCAATTAAAGAGCTAACGATATCCTCTCATTGGCATTGTGTAGATTGATAAATATGAAACGGGCCATGGGTTGCTTGTTCTCGAACGAGCAATTTATCATAGTCATTTGTTGACAGTATGTCACGTGTGAAATGATATGCGAGTGTGCAAGTATACAAGTCAAATCAAGTAATAAAGTAGTAAGTAAGATCGTCTCCACAAGGATCAGTTAGGATTAATTTGGTTAAGTTATCACTATGAACTATATGAATCAGGCTATGGCAAAAACGGAATAACAAATTTGTAAAGGATAATCACGTATGCAATATTAAAATCAGATAACTAACTTAAAATGTTCTGGCAATTTAACAAGACAAAGTTGAGAGAAACTACACTGTTAAATGGAAGGCTAGAATTACTCAGATGATATCATTATAACACAATATTGTCATGGCAAAAGTTTATACCAATCTACAATTCATCTTCTAGTTACAGTAGTCTGCTTCTTTCGAGAGTCAAACTTCAAGCTACCATTCCTAAGGCTTTGTATGTCTACAAGCTTCAAGGATGATACTGAAAGAGATAAAAACCCATAAAATGTCTAGTTACAGTAGCTCTATGTCTAGAGTGCTACGAATATTTTTTTCAGTACTCGCTTGTATCATTCGATCATAATCCAACTCATCTAACCTTTTAAGAATTAAATCAAGTTTGTGAACATTCATACATTCATCTATATCTAAAGATTACATGCATGCATTCAAAATAATGCAAATCAAATGAAACAATAGATCTAATCAAGAGAATGTCTGGTCATTAATGGAAACAATGATTCATCAAGTAATTCCAAGTCAATGAGATTAGCTCATGGGTTGGAAATTAACGTCCAAAATAAAGGTATCATTTAACAACATCATTTAACAGTTAAAATTCACAGAAATAAATTAAGATAATAAAGGAATAACTATAGAAAGCTTTCACCAAAATAGCCCACAACTCCAGTGCTGCAATATTGTGCAAGACCCAGGGTTGAATGCTTCATCCCCTTCCTTGCGTCTCTACTATGTGCTTTAGCTACTACCCTGTCTTCTTTTCTCTAGATTTTTCACGAGAGTTTTTGGAGAAGAAAACTGCTTTTAAATTCTAATGTAAAATCCCCATGTGTAGAATTGTCCTTTCTTTCCTCTATTATATGGTAGGTCCCCTCTTTCAGCATACACTTTTCTTCCTCTTTGTCAAGTGGATTTATCTTGTACATGTCCAGTTGGCTAAGGGTGACGAGGATTGAGAGTTGTGTCAGCATCTTCCTGGAATTGCGATGGCATTTATGTTGGCAATCTGTCTAACCTTTTGCCTTGATAATACTTCACTACTTCATTTCTCTTCTTCCTTCCTACACCTACTACAGACACAAACAATTCCTTTCCTTCCACCAACAAAGTAACATATAGTACCATTAAAAGCACAATCGAAGCTTTATGATGCAATGTTTTAAAAATACCTTAAAAATGCAAATATATCCACTTAAGTATAGATAATTAATCAAGTTTAGTGGCCTATAATATAACACTTTTCAAGAGTTATCATAGTATCATATTAATCACTAAGACGAAACAATGGTGACAATGAGATAAAATAGGATTATATTGAGTAAACAAGTTTAACTCAAAAGAATCAAGGATAACACACACATAACGAGGTCATTGGATAAAGTAGTTGGATGAATTGCTTTCGTAAAGAGTATACAATAAGGAGTTTACAATCATGGTACTTCTAGTGGACTGACTCATGATTAAATAATTGTAAATTATCGAAACGATGCTTCTAGATTTAATTGCTATAACAGCCCAATTTAGGGCCAACTCGGAACAGTGGTTTTGGGACCACGAATCTAAAGTAGAAAAATTCATTGTGATGAAGTTTTAAGGTCTATAGTATGATTGAATGCATGTGTGAAAATCTCGTTAAGAAATTCTATCGATAAAGGGTCCAATTTGGCTAGTAGGACTAAATTGTAAAAAGTGCAAAATATGTGTTCTAGAAGCATTGGGTGCTTATTTGAAATGAAATTATAAATTAGAGGTCCTTATTTTGTAATCAGACTATCATACATGATGGACAAAAGTGGACATGGAAGGGTAAAATTTCAAAGAAAGGCTTTAAGGGCATTTTAGTCATTTGGTTAATAAAAGAATAAAAAGGGAAAATAAAGTCAAAATTTGTCCATCTTCTCCATGCCATAGCCAAAATTCTCAAGACACCATAGCTAGGGTTTTCTTCAACTTTCAAGCTTGATAGTAAGTGCATCCTCGTCCTGTTTTTAATGCTCTTTACGTTTTTAAATTCGTTATCATCCGATTTACCTATTTCTACCATTATTTTGAAGTAGGATTTATGTTTAAAAATTTACCCATGTGTGACATGCATTTATTTTGATGTCTAATGGTAGAAAATGAAAGTTTAGTGTTAGATAAACGACTTTTACTAAATGATTTTCGATAAAAATGTCAAAAAGGCCTTTTTGCAAAAGTTGTAAAATATGTACTAGAAATGTGAAATAAAAGAAAAATGTGGCTATTATAAGCACGAATGAGGTTCAACTTCTTGGGTTTTGAGAAAAGTGAATACATTTCATTTTACAAGCCTAGGGACTAAAGTGTAAATAAGTGAAAAGTTAGGGAAAAATGTAATTTTACCTTAATATGATTCTTTGGCTGAATTGGATGGTGTGATAATTAAACGGGCTAAATTTCTTATTATAGATCAAGAAAGACGAGTTTTTTACCTAGATCGGGGAAAGGGCAAGATTGTAGACTAAATTGCAATATTAGTAATTTTTCATCCAATGTAAGTTTGTATGTAAATAATGCACCATTCTATTATGTTTTAATGTTTTAATATTGTGTAAATTGTATGATTGACCTATGATTGACTTATTGGTTAAAACCGACAAAGTTTCGATAAGTGAGGAAAATCCCAGTTAACCTTAGGAATAGAATACGATACAAGTGACATGTCACTAGAAAACTATGTGTGATTATGTGATTATGTGATTCCGGGTGCTAGTCTAGTACGTCTTACCAGTGGCTAGGTAATCCTGTATATGTTGCTGATACCTATCAGCTTGTGTGAGCAGCACTAGGTAGCTACATTCTGACCTTCAGCTTGTGCGAGTAGACCCGTAAGTGGCTCGAGAATGAGCATATATGGGAAATGTTAAATGAGGTAGCTTAGCTACATATATGGCACTTATGTGCAACTTTCTGTGCATCCATTAGTATTCCAAGAGTTCAACGGGAATGATAAAGATGTGAAAATATGTGTTTGTATGACGATATGATATAGGTGTGTACGTGAAATTCGTAAGTACGAATTCCATAAGTGATGATCGTATGGTAAGGTCGTGCTTGAGTAACTAAGTCTATGGGTCTTTAATAATAATGTAATGTCTTTTAATATAAGCATTTGCATCATAAACTTGTGATAAAGATGTGTATTATTTGCATATAAACTTACTAAGCTTTTTAGCTTACTCCTTTACTTTTTCTTGTTTTATAGTGTCACCAAGCTAGCTCGGGGATCGGGAATTGCCGGAGTTCACATCACATTATCAAGGCTTTATTTTGGGGTATTTGTTACTTTGATATTTTGAAAAGTATAGCATGTATAGGGACTGGTCATTTTGTATAAGTGTCATAGTGATTGGGCTAATGATGTTGGCTCATATTGGTTAAGTGATTATTTTCTATAAGGCCATTTGAAATTGGCTAATGTTGATTATAAGCATAATCATATGGTGATGCATTACATGGATATGGCACTTGCATGATTTGATTTGATAATTATGGATGTTTGGTTGCTTAAGTATACTATGACTTGTGTCTTTAAAATTGGTATAAATGTGATTATGTTTTAGAGTGGCAAATGGCTTGGTAAATAGCCTATATATTGTCCACACAGGTAGACACATGGGCATTGTCTAGGCCGTGTGTGACACACGGTCAACCCCACGAGCGTGTGAATAGGTCGTATGTCCCTTGCACCTTAATTTTGAGAAACAGAATGCCTAGTATGGAGCACACAGGCGGAGACACGGGCATGTGTCTCAGCCGTGTGGACAGCACGGCCTAAAACACGGGGGTGTGCCTAGGGCGTGTAAAGTCTGCACCTATTTATTGAAAAATCATGAAAATTAAATTGGCCACATGGCCTAGTACACAGGCGTGTGAATTGGCCATGTGACCCTCGAATGCTGATGACGTCATAAATAGAGAGTTACACGGGGTAGGGAAATGGGCGTGTGTGACCACATGGCCTGCCCACACGGGCGTGTCCCATAACCACATTGGCGTGTGACCCCTGTATAGTGGAAATTTTCTAAGTTTTTTGTAGAAATTTTCTATAGTACTCGGTTTAGTCCCGAACCGCTCCCAATGTATGTTTTGGGCCTTGTAAGCTCGTATAAGGGACGATATGCATGTCTATGAATGGTTTTGAATTGAATGAAATTTTATGGCCTGATTTTGTACGATTGGTTATGTTTAAGTCCGGTAATGCCTTATTCCCTGTCCTGGTGTCGGACTTGGGTAAAGGGTGTTACGATTGCAATTACTAAGGTCAAATTGTATATGTCTGATTGGTCCCTCTACTAGCTCAACAAAAGCTCGATTGGACTGCATTTGAATTAGAAGTAAATTCTACTATTTTGGAAACAATTTAATTGAGTTGATTTATTCGATGTGGAATTAAATTGGGTGGTTATAAGAATTGATCAATTCGAGAATTTTATTAAAGAATTTTCTTTAAAAATTAATTTGGAAAATCTAAGTGATTTTTGGGAAAATTAATTTTAATCAAATAAAATTAAATTAATCAAACTAATTAAAATTAATATGATATTTTTGGAAATTAATTTTCAAGTCAAACAATTGGGCCTGGGAGCCCAAAATTAAGACCAAGATCCAAAACTGGTCATATCAGGTCTGGTATGTGAAATTAGGCCAACAGTCCAATTAGTGGCTGGACCGAATCAGCCGGACCATTATTGGCCTAGATTAAACTGGCAAAAGCTGAACCAGCTTAGGGTGTCAACGACTGCGACGGTGACATTCTTGTGGCCGAAAAATGGTCGACGACAATGGGTCTTCGATGGTTGAGTAGTGGAAGAATTACACTCCTACTAGGGCTTAATTAGAAAATTTGATTTCAGATTAACTATTCTAAAAATAATATTATTTTAATAGATTTAATATTAAAGTGATTATGTTAATATTAAATTTAATTTTATGTTTATCTTGTAGATAAATATTCTATTAATTTAATAAAATTTAATGTTACATTTAATCTAAAATTTATCTTGATAAATATTATATTAATTTAATATTAAAATAATTAAGTTTAATCATATTTCAACTCTCTAAACTTTCCCTACATAAAGAGAATCTTGGGTCATTATTTTTCACACTTGAATTCAATAGAAAGTTGTAGAGAGAAAATTCTCTAAAGATATTATTTCAAAAAATTTCTAGATATTTTTTCTTATTTACAACTTGGCCCTAAAGTTTAGAGAAATTACAAAATTATCCCACTAGTAATTTTTGTGAAAAAAATTTTGATCCAAAGCAAGCCCACACCGGCAGATGTGAGCTCGAGGATAGCAAAGAAGACTACTCAATCGAAACGTTCATTCTAGATGAATAAAAAGGGTACAATTTTGATTAAGTGTTTATTACTTTAGATATCACAACCAAGTTCTTATTTTGGAAAAAATTTTAAAAACTCTAGTTTTTACCTAAATTTATTTCCCGCAGCATTTTTCAAACCTGATTTTCCAACAGTTACATCATTTATGATGTAACAACTCATTTTTAAAGCATATCCCAGAAGTAAACTGACAATTGTGAATAACTTAACATCAATCAAACCATATTTAACAAAGTCTGATTCCTTCTCTCTCCCACGCCATTCTATTGTGGAGTTCCCGACGCGGTTAATTGGGATAATATCTCATTCTTTATGAGGTATCCTAAGAACTCATAAGTATTCCCCACCTCGATTAGATTGAAGTGTATTTATTGGTAAACCATGTTGTTTCCCCACTTCCACACAAAACACTTTGAATTTATCAAAGGTTTCACATTTATGATGCATTAGGTGTGTACATTTGTGATTGAATAATCATCTATAAAGGTTACATAATAATCATAACCACCTCGCACACTAACGTTCATGAGACTACATACATCAGTGTGTACAAGTTCTAAGGGTTTCACTTAGTCTTCTTACCTTTCAAGTAAGGTTCACATTGTGGAAGATCAATTTACTTACAAAAACTTAGATGTCATCTTTCACAAGTCCAATGATTCTTTCTTGATTAATATGACCAAGTCTCAAATGCCAAAGGTATGCCTCGTTAGATTGAGAAGTCTTAAGTCTTTTATTTGTTAATTTTGTTTCAAGCAGTGTGTACATCATTGGTTTGATAAAATATAGATTATTTGAAATCTATCCATTAGAGATAAAAGTACAACTTCTACATATTGCGACACTAATATTAAAAGTCACTGTCCAGTCATCTTTAAATGAACATTCAACAGAAATTAATTTTCTTTTGAAATTGGTACATAAAAAAATATTTCAAAATAATCTTCCTAAAATTGTCAAAATAAAGATGTGCATCTTCCACTACTTCAACTACCACACTTATCCCATTTTTGGTCTACAACGATATACTCTTATCTCTAAGATATTTCATTTCTTTGAACTTTTTAGAGAAACAGACACATGGTTAGTGGCTCTGGAATCAATGACTCAATAGTCTATCAAATCTTCCACTAAGCAAATTTCTATCATAAATAGTTCCATAGTGGTTAGGTAATTCTTTCACTATTTGCAGTTAGTCTTGAAGTGTCCTTTTTTATTGCAGAAAAAACACTTAGACTTAGATAAGTTTTTAGGCTACTTGGTTCTCTTCCCTTCCATTTTAGGTGGCCTAGAGAACTTAGCCTTATTTCTCCTAGCATGTTTTCCCTTCCCCTTAGAGGAACAAGTACTTGTTAAGTTTGCTTCTGATTTTTGGATCAATTGACCACCATTCAACATCAACTTATATGATTGTAGTGTTGGTTCAGTTGGAAAATGGTTTTCTTGCACAGCGAAAAAATAAAATTTTGAAAACTAAGTCAGTTTGTGATATTTAGAGCAATAAACTTTTTCCCAGATTAATACATGTGCTTTGAGCAAGATGGATCCTAAATGTTCTCGGCTTTGAATCGAACAGTCTTCTTGTCTATTCTCTTACCACAAACTACTACAAGTGTGGGCTCAAACAATTACAAATCAAATACAAAACTATAAATTATTTATTTATTTTCAGTGGGAAAGTGAATCTCCCATACAATAGAAACTAGTAAAATTGTTATTCCTAGAAAATAGAATTTATTCTAGAAAATAAATTTCCACTACTTTCTAATTGAATAGCAATATCTCAATGTTGTATATAACTTTTTATATTCTTAGCCCTATCGGTGCCATCTATTTATAGGGAGAAGAAGTCAAACTCTAGTTCAATTAGTAGAAAGTGTTTAATGCTTATTTAATAGAAACAAAAAAACCAATCCCCTAGTTGAACTAGGAGAGAGGGAAGCTAATTGGGTATACCTCCCCTCATACGTATTATAATGGGGATTTGAGCCTCTTTTATATTGGTCCAATTATATGTGCTTCTTAAACTTTTAACCTCACACTTTATAATTTAATTCAACCAAGTACATATTTTTATGTTTTCTCAAAAAAAGAAATTATTTATTAAATTAATTAATTTTCCCATTAAAAAAATTTCTCAATCCAATTCTAATTCCCTTAAAATCATGGAAACTTTACTGTAAAAGAATCTATAAGAAAATATATTTAATTTCCACATTCAACAGATTCACAATGACCAAATAATTTAATTTCATTTTTGAACTTTAATTAATTAAATAATAATTCAAAAAACTTAAATTAATTCTCAGGTCATTTCCATACTAAGTGAGAAACCATGTCCATTTCCAAATGTAACTCATTTCTCTAACTTTATCATTTTGGTCCATTTATATCCATTTTATTCAACATGCAATTCATTCTCGCTTTCAACGAGCTAGTAGACAGATCGATCGGACATATGTGATTATAGGCTCAAATGATTATTGATGATTAAATTCATTTATATATATCCTGAAAGACCTAATACTGAGTTGGATCGAGGAAAACAAAAAGTTACAAATTAGTAGATTTCGTATACGAACAAGTATCGAGGTAAGTTCGTGTAACTAAATTGTGTACATTTATATGTTTGAATTAAGTGTTGTATATGTGAATTGTATAATTGCCATGTATATGAAATAGATTGAATATCTGATATTTCCTAATAAATGTTAAGTTCCATTTGAATAAATGAAAATTGATGGATACAAGTTTCCCGTATTGGTTGTAGTCTTGCATATGTTGCAGACACACTATAGCTCAAAAAGTGCATCCCATATTAGCCCTCTCGAGCTTCCCATATAAGGTTCTTACGAGCTTCCTGTTATAGCTCTTTAGAGCATCTCGATAGGTTGTGATCCTACATTTTTTGTGGACACACCTTAGGTCTTATGAGCATCCCGATTATAGGCTCTTCATGAGCTTCCTGTTAAATTGACTCTTTGTGAGCTTCCCGATAGTGCTCGCTTGAACTTCCCTGATATTTGGCTATCCGGAGCTTCCCGTTACATGGCTCTTCGTGAGCTTCCCGATATGGTTCTTTGTGAACTTCTCGATTATGGCTTTCATGAGCTTCCCGTTATATAGCCCGAATAAGCTTCCCGTTAGGCTCTTTTTGAGCTTCTCAAAATGGCTTTGTGTGAGCTTCCCGTTACAAGGCTTGAGAGTGTGCTTCCCGATTATGTGCCCTAATTGGGTACCCCTGGATATGAATTGACGGATTTTAGTTTTGTATATTAAAGTGTACTACATAAGCATATGCATAGATATTTCAAATAAATTCAACGGGTAAAGTTCTAACATGGCTAAACTGAACTTGAAATACAGTCATTAAAGTGTACATGTAATATGGAATAATGATATGGAAAGCATATGTATATGAAAGACATTAAATGATGAGCTCATCCATGTTCTTGGTATTATGTGAATTACCATGATTGTTGAAGTTGTGTTTTAGGCTATAAGCCAAATTGCTTGGATGTATTATTACATGTTTATCTTAAATGTAAATATATGGTAAGTTAAATTACTGTTATACGAACCTACTAAGCATTGAATGCTTACTAGGTTTATTTTCTTCTGTTTTATAGTGCTCAGAAGCTCGTAAAGGTTGGAGATCGGTTAGAGTATCATCACACTATCCTCTAGCTCATTTTGGTATAAATAGAAATCTTACTTTGGTATAATGGCATGTATAGGCTAATTAGGCCAATGTTGGTGTGAAAATGGATGTTTGTAAACTAGCCATTGGAATGGCAAGAATGGTATGTTTTAGTATATAATCATAACACCATTTCATGTTTGATATTTTTGAAATGGTTAAGTAGTATATGAAATATGAATCAAATGGTAAATGAATTTGAATTAGTATAAATGATATAGATTTACCTAAGTACGTAAATGAAAATTTGGTAAGCTTAATCATTTGAATATACATGATAATATAACTTATATAGCACTTGTATTAAGCTTGATTTATATGACTTGAATTGGTTGTATATGTTTGTAAGTGTTGGTGTAGGTTGTTGGCAAATTTTAAGTGAGAATAAGGCTAGGAAATGACCTTATTTTATCCATACGGGTAGACACACGGTCTTGTGTCTTAACCGTGTGTGACACATGGCCTGGCACATGGGCATGTGGTTTGGCCGTGTGTCCTTGCATCCTAAAATTGAAAAACATAATGCTTAGAATTGAGCACACGGACAGAGATACGGATGTTTGTCTCAGCCGTGTGAGATACACGGCCTAAAACACGAGCGTTTAACTTGGCCTTGTGAAACCTACACCTAATTTTTGAAAATTAAATTAACTACATGGCCTAGCACACGTGCTTGTGGCTTGGCCGTGTGACCCCTGCACTTAATTAAGTTGCAAGTCAAAGAGTTACATAGGTTAGGGACACGGGCGTGTGCCTTACCTCCTATGCCACATGACCTAAGACATGGGCATATCACTTGGCCTTGTAAGCCACACGGCCTATTCACACTAGCGTGTGACCCCTGTATATGAGAAAAATTTTTAATTTTGCAAAAAATTCTCTAAGATTCCGGTTTAGTCCCAACATGTTTCTAATGTTTAAATTGGGCTTTGAAGGTCCATTCACAGGACAATATGATTAGTTTCGGATAAGAATAGTAAATGATATGAATTGTATGAAATTGTTCTGTAAACTCCGGTAATGCTCCGTAATCCTGTTCTGGTGATGGATATGGGTTAGAGGTGTTACACATCAGTTGTGTAAACACTAGTTTCTTATTCTCAATATTATATGTGGCCCTAAAGCTTGAAAATTCTGTGGATAAGCTTTTGAACACAATTTCAATTTGTATGTCCAAATTAGCCTCATTATCCTTAGTCTCAACAAAGTAGCCCAAAAAAGTAATCATATTGTCTTTGACCGAAGTGTCAGATTTCTACTAACCATTCACCAAACTAGCTATAATTGACTATCAAGACAGGGCAACTTAGCCTCTGAATATGTCCTCTAGTTTGTTTAATATCGCTTTGGAAGAATCACAGCTCTCTAGTTGCTTAAACAATGTACTGTTCACACTATTCAGCATGTAGCAACAAGCTATCTTATCAGATTCTTTCCAACGAGCTCCAACCTCAACTTGGTTAGCTAGTGGGCATTTATTATCAAAAGCAATCTTAAGTTTTTTACAGATTAGGACAATCATAAGGTTCCTTTTCCATTCCTTATAGTTATTTTTTTCAGTTTGCTCCCAGTAAAGATATTTAGTAAAAGAGTTGGTGTCATTTTCACACTAAAAAATAAAATCATCCATTCATTAATATCTTTTTATTAAGAAAATATTTAAAAATCTTTTTGCACCATAAAACATGCATTAAGATAATGCATACGTCTGACATTAAACTTCAAAAAAAATTTGTAAGTCATTTCAACAATAATTCATACACCTATTGAATTAAGTCATCTTGGGGCAATCTTAATCAACTAGTAAGAACACGAATTTCCATCAAATTATTATGTTAATCTAATTCCTTTAGCATTCACATTAAAAAATATTTTTTTCATATTTTACCATCATTCTAACTTAAGTAGAGCTTTGTGGGAAGTTACTTTTCAATCAATTTAATTACCATCATGCTATCGCATAAAAGCATAAAATAAATTGACTCTAACCAGCCAAATTTTTCATCATTCTATCCTAAAAAATAGATAATAATTGAATTTATATTAATTATCCCAAAGAATTCTTTTGGTCTTTTAGGTGAAAGCCAAACATCCTGGTTTTGGGTTTTTCAAAACTCGAAACATGAAAAAGTCCACCAAAAGGTTTACTGTCAAACCATCGTCACCACAACGGTCATCGTTGTTGCTATCGCGAATGCCACCATCATTGTCATTGTCGTCGACCACTACTAGCTGAACCATCACTAGCACTATCAATCGACCCACTTTCAATTGTCCCACTGCCTAGTTGGTTGGGTCAGGTTTGCGTCATCTCGATTGATTTTGGATATGTCTCGATTCTTTGGGTTTTGCTGAAAAATTACGTTACAAAAACCCTAAGTCTGTTTCTAATTCACATGAATTATTCTAAAAAAATAAAACTAAAGTGGAGATGATAGTCCACGATCTAATTACATATCTAAAATTTATTAAAAACCTAAAATTACACTCAAACTAATTTATAGGAATCATAATTTTGATAAAATTTTATCATATATAATCAAATAGTTAAATACATTCATTTACATATATAACCCAAAACATGCATATAATTAAAAGAATGCCACATCTTATCGAAATTGTAACACCCCTAATGTAACAGCCCAAAACGGAATAATGGTTTCGAAAAAACAATGAATCTGAAGTTTAAAATATTTTTCCGATTGAGTTTTAATGTTTATTGGGTGCTTGAATAATTATGTGAAATTTTGGTGTATGAATTTTGTCGTTTGCATGTCCAATTTGGTAGGTTGGACTAAATTGTAATAGGTGAAAAATATGGGTTTTAATCCATAAAGGTACTTGATTGAATTGGGTTTTTAAATTAGGGGTCCTTAGATGGTAATTAGGCCATTTTAACCTTGTTTGGAAAAAAATGCCCAAGGAAGGATAAAAATAACAAAAGTTTTAATGAAGGGCATTTTAGTCATTTGGATAATTAAAGAAATAAAAAGGAAAAATGAACCAAAAATTTGTCCATCTTCCTCATGTGTTGGCTGAACATAGCAAGGGACCATAGCTAGGGTTTTGACAACTTCTCAAGCTCATAGTAAGTGACTCTTAGCCCGTTTTTAATGCTCTTCGTATTTTTGAGATTCTCATAACTTGATTTAGCCATTTCTACCACTATTTTGAGCTAGGTTTGATGTTTAAAATTTTACCCATGAATGACATGCATGTATTTTGATGACTAGTGGTAGAATATGAAAGTTTAAAGTGTGGTGAACAACTTCTACTAGGTGATTTTTGGTGAAAATTGTAAAAAGGGCCTAATTGTAAAAAGTGAAATATTGTGTGCATAAATTGTGAAATGATGGAAATTGGGTGCTGCTATAAGAGGAAAAGTGGTTCGGATGGGTTTGAAATACAAGAAAATGGGATGAAAATCAATTATCGAGCCTAAAAACTAAATTGAAAATTTTGGAAAGTTAGGGGTCAATTTGTAAAATTTGCTATAGGAAATTTTGGGCTGTTTTGAATAATGTGATTATTAAATGAGCTAAATGTGTCATTATAGATCGAGAAAAATAAGGAATCGACCTTGACCGAGGCAAGGGCAAGGTTTTAGACTAAATTGTAAACTATCGCATTTTTGTAATCAAGGTAAGTTTGTATGTAAGTAATACATCGATTTTAAATTTTATAAAAATAATTTAATGTATGTTATGGATAATGTTGGATGACCTCTATGATTTTGAGAATTATGGAAATTTGGAGTTCCCGATTGAACCTTCAAAAAATGAAAGATACGAATAAAGTGTAGCTAGGTCACATATATGGTTCCGAGGGTAGGACACCATGTGTACAGGAGAGCAACAAGTTACTATGTGGTAGCTAGGTCACATGTGTAATATAGTGTGTATACCATGTGTACAAAAGAGCTACGAGATAATAATTTCATAAGCAGATAGGTCACATGCATAATATTGGGTGTATACCATGTGTACACAAAAGCTACGGGCTAAAAATAGCTAGGTCACATGTATGGTACTGAGGGTACATCATGTAGACACGAGAGCTATGTTGTATGCAGCTAGGTCGCATGTGTGATTTCGAGTGTTGGACACCATGTAGACACAAGAGCTACGGGAATTAATGGCTAGGTCACATGGGTGATATTGAGAGTTCACCATGTGTACATGAGAGCCGAATTATGCGTTGGTGGAGCTATGTGCTGAAACCACCGAGTATCGGATGTTATTCTGAAGGGTTCAATGGGAAAGCTTATTAAAAGAGATTTGTGTCGTTATATGGTGTGTAAGTTCAGGTGTATTTATGAGCCAGTGAATATGTGGGCAAGTGTTTATGTGTGCAAAGGTGCATGTGAACTTAAGTATATGCAAATAATGTGCTTGGTATGTATATAATATTGGTAAGGTTAGGTGGGTAAGTTGATATGTGATTATATGATTTTTGGACATTAAGAGAGTTGGTATGATGTTAATTATTTGCATATAGACTTACTAAGCTTTTTAAAGCTTACTCCTTTCTCTTTTTCCCTGTTTTATAGAGTAGTCAAGCCAGCTCGGAGATCGAGAAGCATCGAAGGATCACCCACACTATCCACAACGTTCTTTTGGTATTGTAATATGAATTCTTTTGAACTATGGCATGTATAGGGACTTAGTGGTGTTGTAAGTGTCAAGTTGGTTTGGCTATCATGTGGGCATTTGCCTTTTGATAAGTTGTTTTGTAATTAAGACCACGTGATATGGCCAATGATGATATTGGTTTATATATATATATATATATATATATATTTATGAGGTAATTCATGAAATGGTTGATGTGCTTGTGTGTGGATGAATTGATATATGTTGTTAAACTATCAAATGTGGTCATTTAGATGCCTAAAAATGTGTATGGTGTATGGTGATAAAAATGGTATAAGTTTGTATGTGTTTTGGGGCAAAAGATGCCTTGGAAAGTAGCCTAACTTCGGGCCACATGGCTGGCCACCACGGCCATGTGTGTAGGGCGTGTGAAACCTGCGTGAAAATTTTGGAGATGAAGGACATCACACGGCTTGGTCATATGGGTGTGTTTCGTGGCCGTGTGACCAAATTTGCATGCTAACGTCATAAATAGAATATTCCAATTTTGCACACAGGGTGACCACACGGGCGTGTCAAGGCCGTGTGAAGGACACGGGCATGTGCTTAGCCGTGTGAGAACCCCTGTAGGTTCGAAATGAAAGATAAATTTGCAATAATTCCACACGGGTTGAGGACACGGGCGTGTGTGACCACACAGCCTGCCCACACGGGCATGTCCCTGTCTCACGCAATTGTGTGCCCTGTTTTTGACCAAATTTTTCCAAAATTTTTTGAAGTTCTCGGTTTGATTTCGAATCACTCTCAAACTATGTTTTGGGCCCCATAGGCCCATTTTAGGGATTGTATGATATATTATGAAAAATTTTTAAATTGGAACAAAAATTTATGGCTCGGTTGTAAATGATTGGTTATGTTATCATCCGGTAATACGTCGTACTCGGTTCCGGCATCGAACTCGGGTAAGGGGTGTTACACCTGACCCATATCTGTCACTAGAATAGGGTTACAGAGCATTACCAGAATATACAAATCAAATTCAGACAAATTGTATTATATAACATCTATATCAAAAATCATTCATATAGTCCCTTATATGAGCCCTCGAGGCCCAAAATATGTATTAGAAACAAGTCGGGAATAAACTGAGAACTCAGGAAATTTTTCGTAAAATTCTAAAATTTTCACCTACGTGCAAGGTACACACACCCATGTGGTTAGGCCGTGTGGCTCACACGGTCCTGTTCCAACCTGTGTTGATACAAATGTAACTCTCTGACTTGTGTCATACGACCAAGTCAAACGCTCGTGTGTTAGGCCGTGTGTAGGTGCAGGGGTCACAGGGCCAAGCCACACTCCCGTGTGTCAGGCCATTTGCAAATACCGGAGCATTCTATTTTAAAATTTCAAGATGCATGGGACAGACGGCCAAAACACACACCCATGTGCTAGGCCTGTGTCACACACGGCTGAGACACATGCCCATGTCTTTGCTCGTGTGGACAAAATAAAGCCATTCTTAAGCCTTATTCCTCATCCAATCTTATTTTTCACCTACAATAACACTTATATACAATCCCAAACTAATATAAAACATTTAAATTAAGACTTATTCATGACATATCATCACCCAAGTATCCAAAATGCTTATACGATTTTCATCATTCATCCATTTCAAACACATATCGAACATTTTAAGACTATTTTACATACCAAAACATGCCAAACACAAACCATTAAAATGACTATTCTCAACCAACAATATACATGCCATCATTGGCCAAATATATATAACCTATACACGCCATTATAACCGAAATTAGTTTCATATTTGTACCAAAAAAGACTGATGGATAGTGTGAGTGATCTCTGTCAGGATTCCAATCCAACAAGCTTTCGAGTACTATAAGATAGAGGAAAATAAGACAGAGTAAGCATATAGTGCTTAGTAAGTTCGTATAACAGGAAAAGTAACTTACCATATATATTTTCACCTAAGGTAAGTATACAAAAGTGCATCCAAAGCAATTTGGCAATTAGCCTAACACACATAACCTCATTAAACATGTTAGTTATGTATTTCATATGAATAACAAGAACAAGGATGAGCTCATCAAATATCATGTTTCCATATGTTTTCAAGTATATATGGGTAACAATTCATTCAGAGTTCATCTCAACTTATATCAGAATTTCACCCGTTGAATCATTTGAAATCTCGATGGATACATAGGTAGTACACACAAAGTGTATAATACTGTAGATCCGTCAATTCATATTTAGGAATGCACCTAAGAGCACATAAACAGAAAGCTCTCTCTCAAGCCATATAACGGGAAGCTCATGTGAGCCATGTAATGGGAAGCTTATCTGGGCAATATAACGAGAAGCTCATAAAGAGCCAATAACGGGTAGCTCCAAAAAGCAATTAATCAGGAAGCACCGGATAGCTATATAACGGGAAGTTCAAAAGAGCAATATCGAGAAGCTCATAGAGAGCCTTTAATCAGGAAGCTCACAAAGAGCCATATTCGGGATGCTCATAAGAGCTGTGGTGGGTCCACAACACATGCAAGGTCACGACTGATTGGAATGCTCTGAAGAGCTACTAACGGGAAGCTCGCAAGAAACACATAACGGGAAGCTTGAGAAGGCTTATAACGGGATGCTCTTTCGAGCTACCATAACCAATCAGGAACCCTATATCCAATCGAATTTCATTCATTCAAATAGGACTTAATATTTATTGGGTATTTTCCAGATATGTGATCAAATTTCATATACTTAGTCATTACACAATTCACATTCAATTCATTCAATTCAAGCCTATAATTACACAATTAAGTTACAGAAACTTACCTCAACAATGTTCTTGTATGCGAAATCTACTAATTCGTCACTTTTTTTTTCCTCGATCTAACTCCATATTTGATCTATCCAAATATGGAGAAAGAATTGAAAAACCAGCTTAGACCCTCTTCAATGTCTATTTTTAGAACTGAAAATGATGATGAAATGTCTAGAATTCTTTAATTTCTCATTTATTTCATTAAATTTGGCAAAACTTCTAATTTTGCCCTTAGTTCACACCATTTTATCATCTTTTTAAGGGTTATGCCACCTCAGCCATTTGCTTTTGGCATATTTATGCCTTAAGTCCCTCCTTAATTATTGGTTAAGCTATTTAATCACTATTTCTTTTAATTAATAAGTTTTGCACATTTTTCAATTTAATCCTTTTTAACAAATTAGACGTGTAATCGATAAAATTTCATAACAAAATTTTCATAAGACATTCCTATCATACCATAGACTATAAAATAATATTAAAATAATTTTTGTGACCTCGGATTTATGGTCCCGAAACCACTATTCTGATCTCACTAAAAATGTGTTGTTACAGAAATTAACCACACATGATGAACAAAAAAAATTTTGATATCAATTTATACTGTAAACATAACACAAACTAGATCTAATACCAATTATTGGAAATTTCTAGTTAAGAAAGTGATTTTATAGTTACAACAAAAAATTAAAATTTTCAAAACTAAGTCGATTTGTGATATTTATAGCAAAAAACCCTAATTGAATAGTATTTGTGCTTTGTGCGAAATGGAATCAAGTCAATCCTAGCTTTCAACCGAACATCCATCTACACTATCCTCGTTTCAGAAATTATGCCGAGTGTAGGTTTGAGCAACCTGAACCAAACACAACAAAGAAACAATGTAATTACTTTCAATAGGAAAGTAATCTTTCTCAATGGAAACCAATGAATATTGTAATTCCAGAAAATAGAATTTATTCTTAGATAATAACATTTCACTATTTTCTTGTAGAATAATTATGTATCAAAGTTATGATTTTAAGTCAACCGGTGCCTTCTATTTATAGGGAGAGATACAAGAGTCATGGTTGAACAAGCCCTTGTAAATTTTAAATAGAAAACATACTCCTACTCTAACTAGAATGAGTGGCAAATCCTAGTAAATATACTAAGGTTGCCGCCCCTCACTTATCATATAAGGGGGTTTAGGCCTCTTATGTATTGGGTCCAATTATATGTGCTTACTAGACTTTTAACCCAACACTTTATAATTTAATCTAACTTAATATTTATTTTTAATTTTTTATAAAATAAATATTATCTATTCAATTAATTTAATTAATTAATTTAACTAAATTCATTTCTCAGTTAAATAATTTTCTCAACCCAATTCTAATTGTATTAAAGTTATGACAACTTTACCATAAATGAATCTATCAAAAAATATATTTAATTTCCTTATTCAACAGATTCATAATGACTAATTAATTTAATTTCATTTTTGAACTTCAATTATTTAATTATAATTAATTAAATAATAATCTGAAAATTTTAAATAAACTCCCAAGTCATTTCTATACTTAGCAAGAAAATACATTCATTTGTGAATGTGACCTATTCCTCTCACTTCATCATTTCCACTCATTTTATCCTTTTGATTCTATATGCAATTCATTTCTGATTTCAACGAGCTAGCAGAGGGATCGATTGGACATATATAATTAGGGCTCAAATAATTTTTAATCAAGTTCCAGCTTTTCGCCTATTAATAATAAAGTTATTTAGTCACATAATTTCACTATAGTATCATGACTGAGCTCTCTTTACTTACATACCATTACAAAAGTTACTTAATAAGTGTTTGCCCAATGACTTTGTCATAGGTGTTTTACCCTTATAGGATATCATTAATCTCTTTAGGATAAATTTTTTCACCCAATATGATCCTATTTTATCTCACGATGACCATTACTTCTTCCTTCATGAAAAGTCAATTATTATCAAATAGTAATCAAGTCATCTATCACAAAGACAAATGACCCATGGCCACATTTACTTTTCATCTATCATGTAATACTGATGAGAGGATATCATTTACCCTTTTAGTTTGGCTATGAATTCCATTTTTATGAATAATGCTACATACTACAGAAGTCATATACCCAACGTACCAGCTTTTGGTTCCTTATTTGTTTGAACTCAGGCTTTTACTTACTTCAAAGTATACGAGTCATACATATATAGTCTATCATCCACTCAAATTTAAAGTATGTCACACTATAAACATCACAAATGAACCAATCCATAAGCGAATCTAGGATTTATTTTACTTGGAGTCCTATCTGATGTACTGTTAGCCCAAATGTAACACCCCAAACCCGGCCTGGACTTATGGTCGAATATGGCGACGTCACATGGAAGTGTGCTAGAAATCCATATCATTTGCTAAAACTAGTTTTTGTTTAGAACTTATCATTATCTTTTATTAATTCTGAAATCGTGATTTTTGTTCAGCCATTAGTTTTCAAATCATTATACTTTGTGCAAGCTTTTTAAAACAGTTCGTGTCATCGTGGGTATTTTTGTTAAATACATGCATTTCTTTTGAAAACCCAAGTTCTACCTACTTCTAGTATATATAAAACATATAGCAGTATAAAATCCAAATTTTAAGTAAAAATCCATAGAGGTCATATTTACAGTAAAATACCCAATTAAAACTTAAAATCATAAATAAGTACGAAGCGATATAAAAGTGGTCGTGTGGCCACCGCTGAGTCCTCCATCGTACGGATCCACCTATGTCTGGGGATTACCTGTACGGTAAAGACAAAAGAGGTGAGTTTATGAAAACTCAATGTGCAATCCCCACAAACAACAATCAAGCAATCAGCAATCAGAAACACACAGTCTGAGCCTAAGCCCATTTTAGTATCAGTAACAGTAGCAGTAGGGCCTTAGCCCATAACAATATCAGTATGCAGTAATGTGGTGTATAGTATGCAAGTCCTACCCACCCAACCACTATACACCATCTCCTGTCCAACCCTGCACTCCTGTGGGGATTAAATCACCCACCCATCCCTACATTTACAAATAGCACCGGTTGTGGCACTAAACAGTGTTTGAAGTTGAGCTGCCAGTCTTAGGCTTGAACCCATTAGTAAGTCATAGCTGTGTTGCCAGTATATTAGGCTTAAAGCCTTTCAGTACGCTTCCTCCACATATATCATCCCATCCTCATGCAGTGCAACATACAATCATGGCATGCTATCACATAGTACCATGCATGTAATCAATGCAGTATATTGTAATCATGCTCAGTATACAGTCATACATATATACCATTCAATTAATTAGGGATCTAGGTAAAGCTACTGACCCAACAGTAGGTTCACAGTGATCTCGGGCGACCCATGCAACCTTAGTAAACCAATCAGTGAGAATGGGCTCACATGCCCATGTCTGCCTACATGGGACTCCACGCCAGTGTGGGCCACACGGCACAATTGGCCATGGCCATGTGGATCACACGGCCTGGCCTATCATCCCACACGCCCAAGTGGTTCACCCGTGTGGCCCACACGGCTTAATTGGTCTAGCCCGTGTTTAGCACACGGCCTTGCCGGCCATCACATGACCGTGTCATATGCTCGTGTCATGCGCGTATAGCCTGGCTCATCAATAACACGCCCGTGTTCTGTCACACGGCCTACCACACGCCCGTGTGACGTCGACAGTAGGCTTTTTCAACTTTTCACCGAGACTCATTTTCAGTGTTTCGGGTACACACCTGGTTCATTTTTGCTGCTAACCTAACCACGAGCACTTCAAAACCTAAAATTGACCATCCCAAGTCTAAAATCAATCACTTAAATAGAATTCTTAAGAACAAACAACTCTTGATAATTACCGACAAACTTACTTTCAACGAACAACAGTGATTTCTTATTACTAGAGTGCCGAAAAATAGCCCACAGATCATTGATTGTCTCCTAATCAGAATACAAACTTTCAATAATCCAACACTTCGACAAAATGAAACAAAACACACTACTAAACTTACAAAAAATGCACTAAACGTAGAGATGTGCAATAACAATGGAAAAGAGGCAGAAATTGAGTTTGAGAGTAAGGGGAAAATGTGAAAAATGGCAGCAAAGGGGAATTTCGGCTAATAAAACAAAAAGAAAAAGAAAAGGTGGAGAGGGGAATTTTGCAAAGATTTTTGGCAGGTGAGTACAGAATAATTGGGTAACTCCCTATTCCCTTGATTTACTACCACTAAACCACATCCATTCCAACTACTCTAGTATTCCAGTCCAACTCAAACACCCACACGGCATTAGTAGCAAAAATAATGCCTCAGTACAAACTCGAACCCAAGACCTCCCTTACTCCAACACTCCTCTCAACCACCAGACCAGCAGGCCCATTCTGATATAAACTTACCAAAAATTAAACTTAAGCCTATTGAATAAGAGTAAGGCTTTATTCATAAAGTACAAAAAAAAATTTCTCAAATCCAGACTTGAACTTGGAACCTCCCACACACACCTAGAACACTCAACCACTGAAGTAGACAAACAGTTGTATCATAAATACACGGAAGCAAATATATAGATTTTTGGGGTATTACAACTCTACCTCCTCAAAGAAAATTTCGGCCTCGAAATTTTACCTGATCAGAACAGATGAAGATACTGCTGATGCACCGCATCCTCAAGCTCCCACGTGGCCTCCTTAGTGCTATGATTTTGCCATAAAACCTTAACTAGTGGGATAGACTTTCTCCTTAGGAACTTTACGTCGCAATCTAATATCTGAATCGTCTCTTCCTCAAAAGTTAGATCTGGCCTAACCTCAATCTCCTCTACTGGAACAATATGCATGGGATCAGAGCGGTAGCACCTCAACATCGAGACATGGAAAACATAATGAATCTAATCCAATTCCGGAGGTAACTCCAACTGGTAGGTAACTGGTCCCACTCGTTTCAATATGCAGTAAGGTCTAATAAATCTAGGGCTTAACTTGCCCTTACGACCAAATCTCAATACCTTCTTCCATGGCAAGACCTTGAGAAAAATGAAGTCCCCCGTAGAATACTCAATCTCACGATGCTTTATATCCACATAAGACTTCTGCCTGTTAGATACCGCTTTTAGTCGGTCCCAAATCAATCTAACCTTTTCTTCTGTCTCAAAAACCAGTTAAGGACCTAGAACATGTCACTTGCCCAACTCAGTCCAACATAAGGGAGTACAGTACTTACGACCATATAGGGCCTCATAAGGTGCCATCTGTATGCTAGACTGATAACTATTATTGTAAGCGAACTCTGCCAATGGCAAGTACTCTTTCCAATTGCCTTGGAAGTCAATCACATAGTTCTTCAACATATCCTCCAGTATCTGAATCACCCTCTCAGATTGACCATTGGTCTAAGGATGGAATGCAGTACTGAAGTCTAACCTTGTACCCAGTGCTTCATGTAACCTTTTCTAGAATCGAAACGTGAAACAAAGATCCCTAGCAAAGATAATCAAAACCGGTACCCCATGCAGTCTCACCATCTCAGACACATACAGTTTAGCCAGCTTCTGTAGTGAATGGTCAGTACGAACTGGTATGAAATGGGCAGACTTAGTCAATTGATCCATGATGAACCATACTGAATCCTTCTTAGTGGGCGTTAGGGGTAACCACTGACGAAGTCCATAGTCACTCTCTCCCACTTCCAAAGTGAAATCTTAACCGACTGCAGCAATACCAAAGGTAACTGATGCTCAACCTTAACCTGCTGGCATGTCAGACATTTACCCACAAAATTGGTAACCTCAAGCTTAAGACCTGGCCACCAATATAACTCACGAAGATCTCTGTACATCTTATTTCTGCCAGGATGCATAGCATATGGGCTACTATGTGCGTCTCACAGTATAGACTGCCTTAATTCAGTATCATTTGAAACACAGATTCTCCCACAGAAATAGAGTACCCCTTCGTTATTCAGTCCAAAATCCACAATATTACCACCCTCACCCTGCCAGAATCGTAGACCCAATGACTCGTCCTCCAACTGTTTACCCTTAATATGATTAATCCATATCAACTTAACCTTAAGCTCGGCTAGTAAACAACCATCATCAAATAAAATGAGGTGAGCAAACATCACCCTCAGATCAGTCATACCCTACGGCTCAGTGCATCGGCCACCACATTGGCCTTACCAGAGTGGTATTTAATCATGCAGTCATAATCCTTAAGCAACTCAATCCATCTACGCTGCCTAAGATTTAGCTCCTTCTGAGTGAGGAGATACTTGAGGCTCCTGTGGTCAGTGTAGATGATACACTTCTTGCCATACAAATAATGCCTCCAAATTTTTAGTACGAAGACCACAACGGCCAATTCCAAGTCATGTGTCGAATAATTCTCCTTATGAGTCTTAAGTTAACGAGACACATACGCTACCATCTTAACCCCTGCATCAATACATATCCTAAACCAATGTGTGATGCATCACTGTAAACAGTAAACTCTTTCCCAGACTCTGGCTGTATCAAAACGGGAGTATCAGTCAATACAGTCTTGAGCTTTTCAAAGCTCTCTTGCTGCGCATCAGTCCAGATAAACAGCATACCCTTACGTAGCAACTTAGTCAAGGATGCTGTAATCAGTGAAAAGCCCTCCACGAATCGTCAATAATACCCCGCCAGTCCTAGAAAATTGTGAATCTTAGATACAATCTTAGGCTGTTTTCAATCCAACACTGCCTTAATCTTTCGAGGATTGACCCTAATCCCCTCAGCAAAAACCACATGCCCTAGAAATGTTACTTCACATAACCAGAACTCACATTTACTGAACTTGTCGTACAGTTGCTTCTATCGCAGAATCTGTAATACCACTCTAAGGTGCTTGTGACAGCCTTAAAACGACCCTAGTCGAAATGTGGTTTCGGGACCACAAAATCGAGGCACAAAAATAAATTAATATTTATTTTAATGCCTATTATATGTGCCAATTCATGTGTGACATTTTTTGGTGTTTTAATTTAGAGTTATAAAGGTGAATTTTCACTAAAAAGGACTTAGTTGTGAACTTTGAATATATGATGGGTAAGTTTGTGATGACCAATTTATACATGCATGTAAAATAATGGACTTGCATGTTAATTTTGCCACCCTTAGTTAGTGGACGGTAATGATGCCTTGTTTTGGCATTTTGTGCCTTGTATTTTTGTTAAAAAGAAATTATATTAATAATATTATAAGTAAAGTTAACATAAATTAAATGAATAAAACATGTTTGAGGTGAAAATAACAAGGCCATTCTTTTGTTCTTCATCCTTGGCCGAAACTAAAGAAAGGAAAAGCTAAGGCATTCGGCTACTTAGGCCTTTCAATTCAAGGTGATTTTTCATGCTATTTCTTGTTAATTTTGGTGTATTTGGGAGCTATATGCAATCCTTAGTTAAGCCCATGTTGAATTCTTGATTTTTGGTCAAAGAATGGCATTCGGCCATGAGAGTGTGGGTAAGAAATTTATGTTTTCTTTGATGCTTTTGTTAGATAAAGGAATGGGGAGGTTGTTTGAGCTAGATAGATGTTTATTCATGAATGGATAGGGTCGATTTGTATGTCTAGCTTTCTTACTTCTAATTGCCAATTCTTAAAGGGTACTTTGGGTCAATGGATTGAAATTTTATTGATTTTATTTTGTGCTTGTCGAATGGAATTGGGGGTTGGAGCATAGCTTGTGTAACTTGTGAAAGAGATATTTGAATGTATGCATTAGGAGCATGAGTTTAATCGGCAATTTAAGATAAATTGTTAAAATATGCTTAATATTAGTATTACTTACTTAATTGACAAATTAAGCTTGGAATGGGTGAAATTGTGAGCTTGGGACTAGGTGTTCATAGTCGGCCATTAGTTAGATTTTTGTTAATTTGGATAATGGAGATTTTGGTTAATGAATTGTGTATGTGTTGTAAATTTAGATGGTTGAAGGTGTGATTTAAATGTTAGGTAACATTCGGCAAATGTGTCCTTGTGTTAATGCATTGCCGATTTTGGTTTTAAGTGATAAAGTTGTATATTTGTCGATCCTAAGTGATTAATGATTTGATTAAGTCATTGCTTAATGGTTAAAAATATTTGGATGCTAATGGTTGTTATTTCCTTTAATGACCGAATGTGTTTGAACCAATGCAAAAAATAAGTTATTAGTAATGTGTGATAAATTGAAGGATTTGAGTTGTAAGTGTATAGTTGAAAATTTGTTTAATAGTTTTGGTAATTGTATATGTGGTTGCTGAATCTAGAACTAAGGAAGTGATTAATAAACTTTCAGCTTTGGACTTTTAGGTGTTGTTAAATGGTAAGATATATGGTATTATGAATGCTTTATGGAGATAAGGCATGTATTCAGTCATTGTTCAAATGTGTGAAAATTCATGTTAGTTGATGTCTTTAAATAGAATGATAGGAATTTATAAATAAGTGTTTAATAAACATTGTGAAATCTATGCTTTGTGTGAGTAAATTGCTCAAAGGAACATTCGGCCATTGGATATGTATATATATTTATATATAGGTATAAGTTGAATTTAAAGTTTGTTAAATGGTCCCTATTAATGCCGAATGTGAAAATGGTTAAAGAAAATTTTGTTTAAATGAGTAGTTATTGAAATTCAGATAATAGTGCATGAGTAAAATTATTTGAGGTGGTATTCGGCCTTTGGAAAATTTAGGCATAAAATATGTGAATGTTGTTTTAGTTAATTCACTAATGGCCCATTTGTGCTAAACACTAAAGCATGATTTAGGTTAATTGAGGGAAAATAGGATAGTGTTACTTTGTGCCAATGAACTTAAAAATTTATACAAGGACTAGTTGAGTTAAATGGAGGTGTTGAATATGCTTTGGGTATGAATATAACCTTGTGTGTTCGGCCAATTAGGTAATGTGACTTTGATAATATATTAGCCTTAAAATGAAATATGAATTATATTTGTGTTTGGCTGAATGTGTGCTTGTGATAAGGGAAGTATATGTGTTTCTTATTTTGACTGTAAGTGAAATGATCAAGTGAGATTTTTGAATAAGGATTAATATAATTAAATTATTTAATTTAGCTCAAGAGCTTAGAGGGACAAGTTCGGATAAAGGGAAAGCTAAAGTGGTTGAATAGCGGACTCATAGTTGCTCAAAAAAGTTCGAGGTAAGTTTTGAGTAATCTATCCTAGTGTATAATTTAAAGATGGTGTAACACCCCAAACCCGACCCAGACGTTACGGCCAAGTCTGGTGTGTCACATTGAAGTGTTTTTCGAAAACCGTGCTTTCATTGAAAACCCTTCGTAATGTTTAGAAACTTTTATCGGAAAATTTGCATAAAACCTTAGCTTTATCAAAACATGATACATTGTAATAATCAAAACATTGTAAACACCCCTGGTAAATCTTATGGGAAACTTTGAAAACTCGTAAACATCTGTACTTGCGAAAAATATGTTATTTTAAAAACAGTTTAGGTAATTAGAAAATCAGATCCTCTTTGTCATGGCTGAAAGTAAATGGATACTATGCACCAGGTAGGATTCAAGAGAAGAGGAGGTGAGTCATTTAGACTGCTTAATACCAAGCTCTTCCTAGGTCCACTCCTAGACATGCACACATCCATTCCCACACTTTAACTATTTGAAATATTTATCTACAAGATCATTTAAAATGGCGGAAGCTTTGCTTGGTTATCGTGTTATTTTGAAAGCAAGTAACTTTTATAAAAATCCCATCTTAAAATCATTTATTTTCAACTCGATTTAAATAATATCCTACGTAAGCTAAAACCAATTTAAATAAGTAAAGAATAAAAACCCAAAATAAAAATAATTAAAGAGGCCCTTATTACAAACCCAAAACCAAAATAAGAAGAACTAAGATTAAATTAAAATACTGAATTAGTTAATTTAAAACCCGAAACGCAGTCTTCGTGGCCACTCTGAATCCCTCCCAGCTCCAAGTCACAGTCTAGGGCTCACCTGAAATGATAGAAGGAAAAGGGGTGAGTTTTGGAAAACTCAGTGTGTAACATAATTTCAACCATAGACCCAAACAGATCAGGCCTCAGAATCAGATTTAATTGGGCCTTAGCCCATTTCAGAAACCAGGTTAAGCCCATAGGCCCATAACAGATACAGATCAGATATTCAGAAATGCAAACATGAAACCCAACCCAGATCCATCCATACACCCCCGTACCACCCATACACCATATGGGGAGACTACTCGACCCACCCAACCGCTACACACCACAGATATTTGCAGCGAAGCTGCCAAATATAATTTGCAGCGAGGCTGCCAGATATTGTGACAAGGTCACCAGATACAGATATATAATATGTGGCGAGGCCACCAGAACAGATGTATATGTGGCGAGGCCACCAGAACAGATATATACGTGGCGATGCCACCAGATTGCAGCGAGGCTACCAGAACGCTTCCTCCATCATAAACCCATTTCCCCATGCAACAGATATATATATGCAACAGATGTACATGTTATGTCATATTATATACAAAATAGCATGCATCAGATATACATATTACAAGATACAACATACAGAAACAGAATATCATGTGTTTCATACAGATTTAGCCCTAGGGGTATCATGGTCATTTTGCACCTAGGGGTATAATGGTAATTTTCCATCCTTAGGGGTATTTTAGTCCTTTTTCACATTTTCAGAGATTTTATGCATATTCAGTTAAGTAATAGTCCATAGAAGTATGTTTAAACTCAGTTTCCAGATTTACCCTTTTCAGCCCAAAAGCCCCTAATGGGCCCTACTGAGTCCACTAACGTCTTAAGCCCAATAAGCCTAACTTTATGCTCAGACAACCAATTTAACCGTATTACTATCAACAGGTCACCAGAATACCCTTAACGACAATTTTTTTTACCGATATGGGCTCGGAAGCCCATTGGCCCACCTTTGACCCATTAAAGCCCAACTTACCCGAATTGCTCAGAATTGCACCCTTCACAATTCTGTCACCATCGAATCCAAGATTGACCATAACAGAGTAGCGATTACTCATAGGTCCTTTCAAAACTGACTTTTCGGTCACTTTCGATCAGTTTTCGGTCATTACGGCCTTTGCCGTTCAAGTCTAAAAGGAGATATGGTACACACTTGTTAACTATCGGAGCGTTGACGAATTCCAAGTACGACGAGCCTACAATTGAAAACTAATGTTTTAGTCTAGTATACGATAATAAGTGAAAACCCATAAACTCATACTTAGAATCGGCCACATGGCCTAAGTCTCCAACCTTCTGCCGAATATGGACTAGTTCTTGCTGCCCACCTGCATTAGCCTTCCAAAACTCCCCTGGCTGCACGTCTTATGTCCACACAAAGCGCTAGTCGGTTCAAGAAGTGTCTCCAAACGCCCCCCCTTAATCACGATCTAATTAAAAGAAGGAATTAATTGAGACTAAAGAGAAATCAGCCAAAAGAATGGGGAGTTTCGGTCAAGTAGAAACAACCGGTTCAACGGTAACAAAAGAAGTGTGGATGAACAAAAAGAAGATGATATGAGGCTAATGAGGAATCGGCTTTGATGAAACCAATAGAAGAGAAAAAGAGTAAAAATATATAGTAGAACAAGAACCGTTTGCATGAGAACCAACTTCGGCTAATAGGGAAAGAAATCAAAGGAACAAATTTGAAAGAATAATTGCAGAGGATTTTGTGTAGAGAGAAATAAGCAACAAAAATAAAACAAAATAAAATAGTTAAAAAGGAAAAAATAAATTCGGCTAATACCTCCCCCTTATTTAATTCCAAAAATCCTTTATTAAAGTCTCCCATCCACTTTAAATTCCCTTAATTGCTCCTTGAATTATGCTACTATCAGATTTAAATTCCATCTAAAACGAATTTGGATTGCTTCCAATTTCTTCCCTGATTTTAGCAACAATTGGATTTGGGTTTCATCCAAATCTCTTAACCAAATCAGCAGCACTCCATGCCGCTTTGACCGCTCCATCCTACTGCTAGGAAGCGTCCCAGCCCAGCACGCCACTTCCTACGCGAGCCCAGCAAAAACAGCCTTCTCCTGCGCGCACTACCGCTCGAACCTGGGACCTCCAGGTAAGCCTAGCACGTTGCTGGCCACTGCGCCGCAGCTTTGCCTTCAGTAATATATCGTCTCAATTAATTATAAGCCATACCTGCTGAAGTCCTGGTCCTTTAAAAATAAAATCAAAACCTACTTGCGCCTGGATTCGAACCCGTGCCACCTTGGGACTCCTAACGCACCGCTGCCGCTGCGCCACAAGCCTATTTGTGTCATATTCCAATCGCAACACCTCTTAAGGTATTGTAACGCAACCCTCTTTACTTAAAAGAAAAAGTAACACCATTTGCGCACGCTGGGAGTCGAACTCCGGCCCTCCAACCTACAGCTTAGCGTTCTAACCACTGGGCCGAGCTTTCCTTTATGCTCAATCTTTGCCCAACTAGTTAATAACCCCTTAATGCCCAGATTCCTATACGAAGCAAATTTAAAACAATTTCTTTCTTTTCCTTTTTTTTTAAAAAAGTTTAAAACCAAACATTATATATATATATATATATTTTTAAATAAAAATAATAATAATTTATAATTTTCATAAATCAGTAAAAATAAATACAATAATATTTCTAATAATTTAATTTAAACATCAAATTAACAACAATACTTATCTAATAATTAAAAATAATAATAATTTATCATTTTCATAGAAATTTAAAAACATCAATAGATACAGTAAGAATTTAAAATATCAGTAATAATAAATTTAGTAAGAATTTTCTAATAGTAATTCAAAATAAATTTTTCTTGAACGATAATATTTAAAACTTCTCAATTACTCAGGTTTCCATTTATTCAACCCAGACTTCGAAACCCAATTCTTCTAGACCCAAATTCAGAGTGTTACAACTCTACCCTTCTTAAAGAAATTTCGTCCTCGAAATTTTTTCAAAACTAAAATAGTCGTGCAACCCTTATGCTACTACGCTACCGCTGTGCACTCTGATCTAAATAATTTTAATTCGACCCAAGACTCTAATTACTAAAGTAAATAAAAAAAATTAACACTAGCGCACACAATTTGTAACCAAACATCCCACATTCTTAACTAGAATAAGCTTTGCAATCAAGAGCTCGATGTTCCAGGGACCCACATAAAAAGCACGCTCTTTTCTCCCCATCGCATTCACCCAGATGATGTCTATTACAGTTGTTGCAAACCGGAGGTCTTAGTCGTGCCCTAGCATGTTTCACTGAACGAGACTCTGTCCTTTGCGAACTAGGATCCTTCCTCTTCTTACACTCCAAGCACCCTGCTTGAAGCGTTTCCCTAATTTCCTTAATTTTGGTATCCAATACTTCTTCTACTACTTTCCTTACTAACTCGGCCAATGCCTCAGTACCAGGCTCTGAGTTACCATTACCGCAAGTTAGTGGGCTCATTACGACCTCTGTCTCAGTTGCTGGCGGCGCTTGCGCCTCCCTCGCTGGCATATGTTCTGACGATGAAAACCTTGTTCGAGCACTCTCTCGGCCTCGACTTCGGCCCTTTTCGCATACTGCCTTCTTACCCATTTCGATTTATCTAATTACAAATTTTTATGAGTTAGTTAAGAGTTTCAGTATTTATCACCGATGTCTTATGAACAAGTATAGTTTCAGAATTTGTTTTCGGCAAAAAAATAGTCTGCTGCAGTCTCAGTTTTCTAGGGTTTCCTACCGTTCCAATCTCTACAATTTTCAATATTACCCTAACTGTAGAATCATAATAAAGTCTCAGTACTATCTACCGTGTTATTACCGTACAGTACAAAGTATAAAGTAAAAATACTTACAGACTTGGTGCCGGGGATTCAGTGTGCCACCTCTCAAATTATCAGATTCCAGAAATATTCCTAACGATTTTGACCTTTGAAATCTTTTTCTCAAAACATATTAATTTTAAGCAAAACAGATTTGAAAAATCACTTTTAAAACAGAAAATCTAATTTTTTTCCAAAAATACCCTTTTTGAGCTTAAGAATTTGGAAAGTCTTTTTGGACCCGATCCACAGCCGAATTGTTGTAACTTGGCTCTGATACCACTAAATGTAACACCCCAAACCCGGCTCAGACGTTACGGCCAAGTCTGGTGTGTCACATTGAAGTGTTTTTCGAAAACCATGCTTTCATTGAAAACCCTTCGTAATGTTTAGAAACTTTTATCGAAAAATTTGCATAAAACCTTAGCTTTATCAAAACATGATACATTGTAATAATCAAAACATTGTAAACACCCCTGGTAAATCTTATGGGAAACTTTGAAAACTTGTAAACATCTGTACTTGCGAAAAATATGTTATTTTAAAAACAGTTTAGGTAATTAGAAAATCAGATCCTCTTTGCCATGGCTGAAAGTGAATGGATAGTATGCACCAGGTAGGATTCAAGAGAAGAGGAGGTGAGGCATTTAGACTGCTTAAGTACCAAGCTCTTCCTAGGTCCACTCCTAGACATGCATACATCCATTGCCACACTTTAACTATTTGAAATATTTATCTACAAGATCATTTAAAATTGCGGAAGCTTTGCTTGGTTATCGTGTTATTTTGAAAGCAAGTAACTTTTATAAAAATCGCATCTTAAAATCATTTATTTTCAACTCGATTTAAATAATATCCTACGTAAGCTAAAACCAATTTAAATAAGTACAGAATAAAAACCCAAAATAAAAATAATTAAAGAGGCCCTTATTACAAACCCAAAACCAAAATAAGAATAACTAAGATTAAATTAAAATACTGAATTAGTTAATTTAAAACCCGAAACGCAGTCTTCGTGGCCACTCTGAATCCCTCCCAGCTCCAAGTCCACAGTCTAGGGCTCACCTGAAAGGATAGAAGGAAAAGGGGTGAGTTTTGGAAAACTCAGTGTGTAACATAATTTCAACCATAGACCCAAACAGATCAGGCCTCAGAATCAGATTTAATTGGGCCTTAGCCCATTTCAGAAACCAGGTTAAGCCCATAGGCCCATAACAGATACAGATCAGATATTCAGAAATGCAAACATGAAACCCAACCCAGATCCATCCATACACCCCCGTACCAGCCATACACTATGTGGGGAGACTACTCGACCCACCCAACCGCTACACACCACAGATATTTGCAGCGAAGCTGCCAGATATAATTTGCAGCGAGGCTGCCAGATATTGTGACGAGGTCACCAGATACAGATATATAATATGTGGCAAGGCCACCAGAACAGATGTATATGTGGCGAGGCCACCAGAACAGATATATACGTGGCGATGCCACCAGATTGCAGCGAGGCTGCCAGAACGCTTCCTCCATCATAAACCCATTTCCCCATGCAACAGATATATATATGCAACAGATGTACATGTTATGTCATATTATATACAAAATAGCATGCATCAGATATACATATTACAAGATACAACATACAGAAACAGAATATCATGTGTTTCATACAGATTTAGCCCTAGGGGTATCATGGTCATTTTGCACCTAGGGGTATAATGGTAATTTTCCACCCTTAGGGGTATTTTAGTCCTTTTTCACATTTTCAGAGATTTTATGCATATTCAGTTAAGTAATAGTCCATAGAAGTCTGTTTAAACTCAGTTTCCAGATTTACCCTTTTCAGCCCAAAAGCCCCTAATGGGCCCTACTGAGTCCACCAACGTCTTAAGCCCAATAAGCCTAATTTTATGCTCAGACAACCAATTTAACCGTATTACTATCAACAGGTCACCAGAATACCCTTAACGATAATTTTTTTTTACCGATATGGGCTCGGAAGCCCATTAGCCCACCTTTGACCCATTAAAGCCCAACTTACTCGAATTGCTTAGAATTGCACCCTTCACAATTCTGTCACCGTCGAATCCAAGATTGACCATAACAGAGTAGCGATTACTCATAGGTCCTTTCAAAACTGACTTTTCGGTCACCCCCGGTTAGTTTTCGGTCATTACGGCCTTTGCCGTTCAAGTCTAAGAGGAGATATGGTACACACCTGTTAACTGTCGGAGCGTTGACGAATTCCAAGTACGACGAGCCTACAATTGAAAACTAACGTTTTAGTCTAGTATACGATAATAAGTGAAAACCCATAAACTCATACTTAGAATCGGCCACATGGCCCAAGTCTCCAACCTTCTGCCGAATATGGACTAGTTCTTGCTGCCCACCTGCATTAGCCTTCCAAAACTCCCCTGGCTGCACGTCTTATGTCCACACAAAGCGCTAGTCAGTTCAAGAAGTGTCTCCAAACACCCCCCCTTAAACACGATCTAATTAAAAGAAGGAATTAATTGAGACTAGAGAGAAATCGGCCAAAAGAATGGGGAGTTTCGGTCAAGTAGAAACAACCGGTTCAACGGTAACAAAAGAAGTGTGGATGAACAAAAAGAAAATGATATGAGGCTAATGAGGAATCGGCTTTGATGAAACCAATAGAAGAGAAAAAGAGTAAAAATATATAGTAGAACAAGAACCGTTTGCATGAGAACCAACTTCGGCTAATAGGGAAAGAAATCAAGGGAACAAATTTGAAAGAATAATTGCAGAGGATTTTGTGTAGAGAGAAATAAGCAACAAAAATAAAACAAAATAAAATAGTTAAAAAGGAAAAAATAAATTCGGCTAATACCTCCCCCTTATTTAATTCCAAAAATCCTTTATTAAAGTCTTCCATCCACTTTAAATTCCCTTAATTGCTCCTTGAATTATGCTACTATCAGATTTAAATTCCATCCAAAACGAATTTGGATTGCTTCCAATTTCTTCCCTGATTTTAGCAACAATTGGATTTGGGTTTCATCCAAATCTCTTAACCGAATCAGCAGCACTCCATGCCGCTTTGACCGCTCCATCCTGCTGCTAGGAAGCGTCCCAGCCCAGCACGCCACTTCCCACTCGAGCCCAGCAAAAACAGCCTTCTCCTGCGTGCACTACCGCTCGAACCTGGGACCTCCAGGTAAGCCTAGCACGTTTCTGGCCACTGCGCCGCAGCCTTGCCTTCAGTAATATGTCGTCTCAATTAATTATAAGCCATACCTGCTGAAGTCCTGGTCCTTTAAAAATAAAATCAAAACCTACTTGCGCCTGGATTCGAACCCGTGCCACCTTAGGACTCCTAACGCACCGCTGCCGCTGCGCCACAAGCCTATTTGTGTCATATTCCAATCGCAACACCTCTTAAGGTATTGTAACGCAACCCTCTTTACTTAAAAGAAAAAGTAACACCATTTGCGCACGCTGGGAGTCGAACTCCGGCCCTCCAACCTACAGCTTAGCGTTCTAACCACTGGGCCGAGCTTTCCTTTATGCTCAATCTTTGCCCAACTAGTTAATAACCCCTTAATGCCCAGATTCCTATATGAAGCAAATTTAAAACAATTTCTTTCTTTTCCTTTTTTTTTAAAAAAGTTTAAAACCAAACATTATATATATATATATATTTTTAAATAAAAATAATAATAATTTATAATTTTCATAAATCAGTAAAAATAAATACAATAATATTTCTAATAATTTAATTTAAACATCAAATTAACAACAATACTTATCTAATAATTAAAAATAATAATAATTTATCATTTTCATAGAAATTTAAAAACATCAATAGATACAGTAAGAATTTAAAATATCAGTAATAATAAATTTAGTAAGAATTTTCTAATAGTAATTCAAAATAAATTTTTCTTGAACGATAATATTTAAAACTTCTCAATTACTCAGGTTTCCATTTATTCAACCCAGACTTCGAAACCTTATTCTTCTAGACCCAAATTCAGAGTGTTACAGATGGCATGATATTTAAATGATAGATGAATTATGGTTTATTGTCCTTATTTTAGTAAGGTTATATGTGAAATAAATTATGCACATGGTAAATAGCCGAATGGCTAATGGGGGAATAAGCTAAGATAGTGGGGTGAATATGTGATTATGTGAATTTGCTTGCTGAGCCGAAAGTTAGTGTAAAATATTTGTATATGTTTTAAGGTAAAATGATATTCATAATATGAAATCGAGGTGGGTACTATAAGCCTATATTCGAATGAAGTGAATGAGATTCAAATGTGATTTTGCTATGTGAAATGTGGTAACGTGTGAATAAATATGCATGAAACTCTATGATGTAATTCTGGGCTTAAAGACCCGATGGCTATAGGCGGAGATTATTTCCAGGTTAAGACCCGATGGCTATACGCAGAGATTATGTCCGGGTTAAGACCCGATGGCTATATGCGGAGATTATGTCCGAGTTAAGACCCGCTGGCTTCGTGCGGAGATTTCATCCGAGCTAAAGGTCTCGCCGATGATCCGAGTTAAGTCTAAGACTAAAAGACTTCATAGTAATAATTGTTAATGAATGCGCTCAATGCGTTAAGCTAAACAGGTATGTACCCTGAGCTTATATGTAAGCTTGTTTTGGACCAAATTGTAAGGTCATTAATGTGATACATAAGTCAGTAAGTAATAAGACTAATTATATGATTATGTTACAAATGGGTCAACGTGATAAGTTATGTGAAGATATATATATACTTACCAATGTTTATACGAGATCACTTTCAAGTGAAATTATATCTGTTTATTGTGTGTGATGAGAATTCGCATTTTCGACCAAGTGGTGACATACTTAAAAGAGGATTACCATGAAAATACGAATGACCAATTTTATAATTGAATTATTCTGTTTATATTGCTCAAAATTTACTAAGCATAGAAATGCTTACTCTGTTTACTTTACTTCCTCTGTTTTATAGATCTGATTTTGAAGCTACGGACTCGGGGATTGAAGCTTTGATCACCTACACTATCGTCGTTATTTTGGTACATTCGATAGTTTTTTAGAACAATGGCATGTATAGGCTAATCTCCCTTCTTTGAATTGAATTACATTTTGAGTTGTAAATATTCTAGCCATGCGAAAATGGCTTGTTTAGTCTTTAAGTTTAATATTATGTTTTGATGAAATTAATGTGGCTTGATATTTTGTAGCATAAGTTTTAGATAGTAACAAATATGCAATGAGGTTCGAATATGGTAGATTGTTAATTGAGAATTTGATTTGGCTTATTTGATAGTAACTACATTATGGGAATTTTGCTAAATGCTTATAAAATAAATTCAATGAGATACGATGCACTGATCGAACCTTTTTGCAAGTAGTATATTCGATTATAGAACTTAAAATGAATCTAAGTCTAGCATGTATCTATGAACCTCCGTAAGATGCATTTAGTTAAGTAATACCTCAAAACCCTATTCTGGCGATGGATAGGGGTATAGAGTGTTACAGTGCTCATCATGTTCATCCTCAATCCTCGAATACACCAATATGTCGTCAATGAACACCATAACAAACCGATCCAAATAAGGCTGGAATACTCGGTTCATCAGATCCATGAAAGTTACCAGTGCATTAGTCAATCCAAATGGCATTACTAGGAACTCGTAGTGACCATAGCAAGTCCTAAACGACGTCTTATGCACATCAGCCTCCTTTACCCTCAACTAGTGATACCCTGATCGAAGGTCAATCTTAGAGAAAACTAAAGCTCCTCGGGACTGGTCAAACAGATCATCTATCCTCGGTAGGGGTACTTATTCTTAATAGTCAGTTTGTTTAGTTGCCGATAGTCGATAAACATACGCATGGATTCATCCTTTTTTTCTTTACAAACAGCACTGGTGCTCTCCACGGAGACACACTAGGACGAATGAACCCACAATCCAATAGCTCTTGTATCTAAGCCTTAAGCTCTACAAGCTCCTTCGGTGTCATTCTATACGGAGCGATGGACATCAGAGTTGTACTAGAAAAGAGCTCAATCCCAAAATCCACTTCACAATTCAGAGGTAACCTAGGTAGCTCCTCAGGAAACACATCCGGAAACTCCTTTACCATTCTGATATCTTTAATAGAAGATTCCCCAGCATCCATATTACTTATGAAGGCTAAGAACGCCTCATATCCCTTGCGAACCAACTTTTCTGCCCTCAATGCAGAGATCACATTAGTCAAGTAGTTTCGATGTTCCCTAATTAAGACTACCTCGTTGTCCTTCCCAGTTCTCAGTACAACCCTTTTAGTAGCATAGTCCAAACTGACTCGGTGCTTGACCAACCAGTCCATCCCCAGTATCAGATCAAACTCTCCAAAAGGTAGTACCATCATATCAGCTAGAAAAATAGCCCTTGAACCTATAAAGGAATGTCTCTAAACAACTTAGTTACCCTTACTGATTGTTCCAATGGACTCAGTACAGTCACTTCACTCGTAGTTCTCTCAACCAAAATACCCAAGTTTCTAGACACAGTACAGGCTATATAGGAGTGAGTAGATCATATATCTATCAGTACAGTATAAGGTACATCATAAATAAAGAACGTACCCGTGATGATGTCCAAAGCATCTCCATCCTCTCACTGATGTGCAGCATAAACTAGAGCTGGCTGCCTCGCCTCAGTCTGTCCAACACCTCTGCCCAATGCTCTCTGACCACGGCCCAAACCATTACCACCTCTGGCTTGACCACGACCTCTCAAAGGCTGCTGAACTGACCTCGGTGGTTGTGCAGTACACATATCAGAAGCTTGCATCTAATCGGGCCTCCGTAACACTCTCTAATACGGTGCTCCAATGAACCGCACTTCAAACAAGCCCTAGTTCTTTTCCAACACTCGCCTTGATGGCATCTACCACAATCAGTACATGGCGGTTGTCCAATAACAGTAATAAAAGCCCCAGCTCTAGTCGGCCCATCAACTCTGGCCTTTTTCTTAGGCCTCTGTACAGAACTTGAAGGCCCCAAATCCCTCTTGTTCCTACCTCTCTCTTTCTCACGGTTCTGGCGCTTAGTGTGTTTAACCTCCTCAGCGATCTTCGCCTTATCAACTAATGCAGAAAAATCTCGCTCCCTCTGTGGAGCTATCAAAACCCTCAGATTATCCTTGAGGCCATCCTCGAAGAAAACACATCACTCATACTCAGTCGCCACCATACCTCACGCATAGCGGCTCAGTCGTAGAAATTCAACCTCATATTCGGTTACTAATCTATCACCCTGGGTCAAATTTAGAAACTCTCTCCTGCGGGCATCCACATAACTGGCACCCACATACTTCCCCTAGAAGGTAGTCTTGAAGAACTCTCAAGACAATCGTTTGGGCTGAGTGCCCTTCTTAATAGTAAGCCACCACTAGTAAGCCTCATCACGTAGCAATGACATTGCACTCTTTAATTTCTACTCGGGGTGTAGTCTAGATTGTCCATGATCCTCTCTGTGGCCTCAATCCAATACTCAGCCACATTAGGGCAACTCCAACAATACCCCTGAATATCCTAGCTCCATTAGACCGGAGTCATTCCGTAACTGATCCTCGGCCTCCTGCTTCAGTATTGGGTCCAGCGACCCTCTCCAAAATTTGCAACATGGCTTGGGACAGTGCGTCATCCCAGCTGCACGATCATGAGACCCTAGTCCAGTCTTAATAATAGGCGACACTGATGTCTCGTTAGTGTCTAAATTTGGTATGTTTCCAGATGATGATGACCCAGCTCGGGCCCCTCTACGGCCTCTACCACGGCCTCTTGTACCTCGTCCATGAGTACCACGTGTGCTCATTGTCTAATCGCATTTATCTGTATTCACAGTTTTATGAATCAGTTATAGTTTCAATGTTTATTAATAGATATTTTATGTGAAGAAGTATCAGAAGTGTAATGTTTGTTTTTGTACAACACAGTGTTTATCAATTTTACTACAGTCTCAGTATACATTATTTGGAGTGTTTCTAGTACAGTCTATCTATAGTAGTCTCAGTATATACTACCTATAGCAATTTTAGTCAAGAACATATAACAGTTTCAGAGAACTTATAAGATCGGCGCCGGAGACTCAGTGTACCATACATTCAGTAAAAATATTTTCAATTTCAATCATCAAAAAATCAATCCTTTAAAAACCCTAATTTTCAAAACCATAATCCACAGTCGAGTTTTGCAACCTAGCTTTATACCACTAAAAGTAACACCCCAAATCCGACCTGGACGTTATGGCTGAATCTGGCAATGTCACATGGAAGTGTCTTAGAAATCCGTATCATTTGCTAAAATCAGTTTCCGTTTAGAACTTATCATTATCTTTTATTAATTCTCAAATCGTGATTTTTGTTCAGTCGTTAGTTTTCAAATCATTATACTTTGTGAAAGCTTTTTAAAATAGTTCACGTCATCGTGGGTATTTTTGTTAAAAACATGCATTTCTTTTGAAAACCTGAGTTCTACCTACTTCTAGTAGATACAAAACATATAGTAGTATAAAATTCAAATTTTAAGTAAAAATCCATAGAGGCCATATTTACAAAACAATACCAAATTAAAACTTAAAATCATAAATAAGTACGAAGCGATAAAAAAGAGGTTGTGTTGCCACCGCTGAGTCCCCTGTCGCACCGATCCACCTATGTCTGGGGATTACCTGTACAGTAAAGACAAAAGGGTGAGATTACAAAAACTCAGTGTGTAATCCCCACAGACAACAGTCAAGCAATCAGCAATCAGAAACATACAATGTGGGCCCCTTTTCAGTATAAGTAACAGTAGCAATATGGCCTTAACCCATAACAGTATCAGTATACAATAATGCGGTGTACAATATGCAAGTCCTACCCACCCAACTACTATACACCATCTCCTGTCCAACCCTGCACTCCTGTGGATATTAAATCACCCACACATCCCTACACTTACAAAGAACACCGGTTACGACACTAAACAGCATTTGCAGCTGAGCTGCCAGTATTAGGCTCGAAGCCATTAGTAAGTCACAGTTGTGCTGCCAGTATATTAGGATTAAAGCCTTTCATTACGCTTCCTCCACATATATCATCCCATCCCCATGCAATGCAGCATACAGTCATGGCATGCTATCACATAGTATCAAGCATGTAATCAATGCAATATATTGTAATCATGCTTAGTATACAATCATACATATATATCATTGATATTGCTATCGCGATATTAAGTAATAAAATTTATAAAAACTAATCACACCAAAACTAACTAATATCACGATATTAAAGGCAAGCGCACCTATCGAATAGTAGTATAGTTTAGCGGCAAGACCGAGTTATCGCACCCAAGGGAACTAAAAGTACTAATACTTACTTCCTTTCTATTATCTAGCCTAAAAATAAAAGAGGTTTGGTTGAAACTAATTCTAAAACTAACTAAAGTGCACAAAAAGTAAATTGGGGAAAACTTTTAGGGAAAAGCTGATTGATATAAGCAATACTTAAGAGAGAATCCACCTAGACTTCACTTGTTATTGGTTCTTGAGCTAGATGATTTATTCACTTGACTTGCTCCGTAGAGATCCCTAATTTATGCTAAACCCTCCGTCAAGGCGAAGAGCAACTAGGCCTAGGTTGTTAACTAAAGTTCCTTTATTAATTAACACCTTAGGTTGCATTAATTCGATCTATGGTTCCCCATATTAGGTTTGACCCTAATCCGACAGATTTATGTCGCCCTATGTCTAGGGTTGCATGCAACTCTGCTTAATTATGGTAGATCTACTCTTATCACAAGGACTTTTACTCCTCTACTTTAAGCACATCTGTTTCTTAAATTAATACCTAGGCTTATTAACACAAGAATTAAGCACACATAATTAAGAACAACTCAAGTATTTATCATATAACTCAAGAATAAATAATAACAAGATTCATCTTAGGTTTCATCCCCCTCAAGTATTTGAGGGGTTTAGTTCATAATAAAGAAAGAAAACATCTCAAAAGAATTAAGATAACAAAACATAAAGAACCAGAAAACCCATGAAGGAATTTAGGGAGATCCTTTGTCTTGATATAAAATTCTGGCTTCTGGGATGAATCAATCGACTTCCCTTGGAGTAATCCCTTGCTTTCACTCTTTGTGTTGGCAGAAATATGGTGTGCTTTCCTGAGAGAAAAGAGTGTTCCCTTAGCAGGAAATAAGCACACCCTTGAAGTTGCCTCCTAGGGTCTTTATATAGAGTTTAGAATGGCTTTCTTAGCCCCTAAGTATCCTTTTTCAAGTAGAATTAAACTTCCTCACGATAGGGACACGCCCGTGTGCCACGCCTGTGTGGTTTCGATAAGGGCCGTGTGCGGGCCTGTTGATGGTGGCACGGCTGTGTGGCCTGGCCGTACTTGTCGGGGCTGGGCCGTGTGGACTTCATGTGGCACGGCCATGTGCCACGACCGTGTAGTGACTCCTTGGGCCGTGTCATTTTCACATTTTGGCCTATTTTCCTCTCTTTTTGGTCCATTTTCTGTTCTTTTCTCTTCCCTATGCTCTCTTGAGTATAAGATATGAAAAAGAAAGATTAAGAGCACCAATCCTCACAAATCTAATGATGATTCATCCAAAATATAGGCTAAACATGAGGTAAAAATATGTATAATTTATCGTTATCAAATACCCCCACACTTAAGCCTTTGCTTGTCCTCAAGCAAAATCTCAATCCCTAATTAAGAACCATTCCTCTCAACTTACAATCTTTATCAATAATGTTTCAAACTAATTCACAAGTAGTCATACAATGAAAACTCAATCAGAAGAACATTAAAGATTCAATCACCCTAAGTTGAGAATTTTATCATTGAAACATAAGTTTCTTCCTTTCTTCTAAGTAATCATCTCTCAATTGAAATCAACAGGTTTTGACATCCTCACTAAGGGTTCACTCTATCCACTCAAGGTGTTTAGGGTTCAAGAATTAAACACTCTCTAGTCAATCTGAAAAGTTATTACCATAGGCTTGCAAGAAAATCGAATCTCCACCACTATAGATTGATACGACACATCGATCAAAAGGTCTTTCAATGGTTGTAATGGGGCTTTGGTTAGGGGTGTTGTCACAAGCTAAAAAAGATGGTTAGAATCGAGATTGAATTGAAAAATCATCTAGCTAGAGAAATCTCTATCACTGGAACATATTCCTAGAGCTAAGTCTTATGATGACATCGTCCTGGATTTGGAAGCTTGTAGAAATACGCAAAAACTATTGAACTATTACAGATTACAACTGAATTAACTGTATATACACTTTTTTTTAGAACAATTCAAGTACAACACTTTGAATATTGACAAACTTTATAACTAAAAAAGAGAACAAAGCTAGATAATAATTTTAACTCAAATCTCGACAAAAATAGGGATCAAAATAATTGAATGGAATTCAACAAAAATGGGTTATGGGTTAATATTAGAGGTAAGTCAAAGAATGGGTTGTTAGGCTCAATGGGGTTTACTAGGGGTTAATTTATAGAGGTAGGCTTTTTATGGAGTAAGTGGGTTAAATCCTAAGTGCCTTTATCATCTAAATATATCAAATCAATGATGTGGTCATGACATGTATACTTGAAGCAAGTTCTAGAATAACAAATCAGTATTGACTCACTGAAAGCAATAATAAAAGTGAGCATGAAAGAATATATGCTCAAAAGGCTCAAAAATCTCACTAGAATTATGGCTTTTGATGTCAATCCTGCGAATTTCAAATCTCAAGATAACACTTAAAATTCAGGAAAATAACTTATGAAAAAATTGGGTTCTCAGAAATTTCAACTTATCATGCTTGATTCCCTAATGTTTTAAAGTTTGAATGATCAAAGCATAAACACCTATGTCTGAATTCTCAACACATCAATAAAAATCATAAATCAATCAGAATTAATTCCTAACAAGAGATTTGAAGATAATGTAGAGAATTCGAAATTTGAGAGCAATTTTCAGGGATTTCAAAGATAATATAAAGAATGAAAGTGAGTTTCCCCCCACACTTAAGATGTACATTGCCCTCAATGTACAAAGATAACATTAATAGCAATAGAAGCACAAGATCATAAGTTAGGGAGAGAAGTAAAACTCCCTGAATATTGGATGGAACCTTTGAATTGTGAAAGTTGTCTTGTAACACCCCAAACCCGGCCCAGACGTTACGGCCAAGCCCGGTGTGTCACATTACCTATACCTAACCTCGTTACCTAGTTACTAATATGAAGGTGAATTTGGCAAAACGGATATTGAAATTTTTAAGAGAAATTCCCAGTTTATTACGTGATCGTCCTATTCATTTTATTATAAAAAAATTTAACTCGTTGCTTATGTACTTGAGTGACCGATTAAAAACGTTTGATTGATTTTAAGAAAACTCGTGCAAATAATCTCAAATTAATTTTAAGTAATGTGAAAATAGAAAATCCCATAAGAATAAATTTAGCGGCCTTATTACAAACCCAAATAAAAATATTAATGAATAAAATAAGTAGTAAATTAAATAAAACTAGTTAAACCAGTGTTTTTTATTCTCATGGCCACTTTGAATCCCTCCCAGCTCCAAGTCCACTGTCTAGGGCTCACCTGCAAGGATGGAAAGAAGAGAGGGTGAGTTTTAAAACTCAGTGTGTAACAGATCCCATCCAGAGCCCAAATCAGCTCAGGCCCACTGGGCCTAAGCCCTATCCAATCTCAACATTAACTGGGCCGAAGCCTTTCACATATCGATATTGGGCCTTAGCCCTTTTCAGATACAATATCACTGGGCCGAAGCCTTTCATATAACAGTAAATGGTATGGCCCAAAGGCCCATTTTAATAATAAATCAAATATGCATGCATGAACCCATATCAATCTGTGGGGAAGCTACTCAACCCACCCAACTGCTACTCTCCACCCGTACCAACCAACACACCATGTGGGGAGAACTACTCAACCCACCCAACCACTACTCTCCACTGGCAGCATAGCTACTTTATTATATAACATGAGGCCTAGCCTCTTTCGGTAAACTGGGGCAAAGCCCTTTTCGATAAACTAGGGCAAAAGCCCTTTTCGGTAAACTGGGGCAAAAGCCCTTTAACACTTCCTCCATTCATATAAATCCCAAATCTCATGCAACAGATATCATGATATGGCATACAATAATCAGAAACAGTGAATCATGCAAATCAGTCCAATTTAACCCTAGGGGTATAACAGTCATTTTACACCTAGGGGTAAAATAGTAATTTCTCACTTTTTAGGGTATTTCAGTAATTAATCGACTTTTTAGGGTTTTATCCCTATTTTATGCCACTAATAACTCTACTTCCGTCATTGTAGCTTATTTACCACATTTTACCAATTTTAGTCACTAGGCCCTAAAACCCCTAATGGCCCTACTGTGTCCTTTTAGCGATTTAAGCCCATTAAGTACAGAACTTATAAATTAATTATTAATTTAACCCATTCTAAGCCTACAGTCTACAAGGATACATTTATTACACATTTTCACCCCTATGGGCCTGTAAGCCCATCGGGCCCATATTCAGCCCATCGAGGCCCAACTACCGAATTGCACGAAATTACACACATAACTAGCTTACCGCTTGTAATTTCCAAACCAATGATTTCTAACCATTTTGTGAGCATTCACATACTCACATGCCCACGAAATGCCTGAATTTCGGTATTTCGGCTTTTGCTGATTAAGACTATAGAGGGGTGTTCGATACACACCTGTTTGACGATTTCACCGATAAAATCTCCATCCAAAATGATCCTACAATCGGTTAAACCACATTAATATCTAAAACCCAAATCGAATACTTACCCCTAAGTAGTACATACATTCGGCTCCTACAGTGGCTCCTTAACACTTACCTTTGTCGAAGTAGGAACTAGATCTAGATCTCGCTGTTCCCCCTTGCTCAAGTCTTCAATCAACCGCCTCTAGAACATAATAATACCAAAAGAAATTGTTCGTTAATGAATCTCAGAGTCCCATGCCCAAATCGACAGCCTCCCTAGACTTTAGGGACTTCGATTTTTACTAAATCGTAAAATATACATAGATCTGAGTTGATAAGCACTTACCACTGTTTTCTCTTTGGTTTCTACACAGATCTGAGGTAGATCTATCCTCTAAATGCTAACAGAACCCTTATCTTTGAGATCTAAGAAATCGGCTAAGAACCCCCAAAAGAATGACGTTTTCGACTTTTGTCTAACAAAGAAGATGATGATTTGATGGTATAGTTTGGAGTGGTGTTGCCGAAAAGAAGTAAGGGTTTAAAAAATATAGAAATTGGTCAAAAATAGATGAAAAGAATAGGGAAATTTTGGCTAACAGAAATCGGTAGGAAAAGGAAGTTTTCGGGATTTCAGCTCTTTTGACAAACGGCTATGGTGGTTTTTTTAGAAGGTTAGAGTTGAACAAAAAGATGAATAGGTTGGTAGGGAGGTTTCGGCTAAAGGAGATAGCAACAAGAAAAGAAAAAGAATGGAGAAGAAAGAAGCAAAAGAGATTTCGGCACCAAGAAGAAGAAAGCTACATTTTCGGTCACTTTTGTGAAGTGGAGAAAAGAATGACTTAAGGTGGCTAACCTTAATTGTCAGTATAAAAGAAAAGAAAGCTAAGTTGCCCTAACTGCCACTTAAACATTTGGCCCACACTCCCCTAAGGCCCTTGTCGATTTCACTTAAATGAGCACATGCCTAGCACATGCCTAAAAATTAAAAATAACCATACGCTTACCTTATAGCTTGAACCCTGGACCCTTTTATTCCTTCCCAGGTGCCACTTTTTTAGGAACTTAGTGGCGCCTCCTTGCCACTTCACCAAGACTCTATTTGTGTCATGTTTTATGAAGTTTTTCTTAAAAGCCCACTTGACCAGGTCCCCTTTCACTAAAATCCAAACTTGATATTTTACCGGGTTTTAACCTAGGCTTGGGCCTTCTATAGGCCCACTAACACCCTTAAACATACTTCCAACAATCAAACACCCAAAAATTTCAAAATTCCACCAAAATCACAAAAACTCAAAAATTCCCGAAATTCAGGGCATTACATGTCTTAGAGGAAGGAATACTTGAAGTTCATGGTTTTGAAACTGCAATAGCACTTAAGGGATTTTAGGTATTTCAAGATTAGAACAATTACTTGTTAGGAAATAACCGATATAAAATAATGGAAATAACATAAACTAGTTCTGAGAATACTAAAATTCAAATAAAGAAAAAAATAAAATAAAAGAAAATGGAAAAACAAAAATCTCAGGGATTTTGGCGTGCCTGGCTCGAGACACACACCCGTGTTGCAAGGCCGTGTTGAGGCACACGGTCGTGTCACACGGCCGTGTCGCACGGCCGTGTCCTTCGATGTTCGCTTCTCCCACGGTCGTGTATGGGGTCACACGCCCATGTTGGAATTGACGGTGTTGGCCACGGTTATATCGCAGGGCCATGGCTATTTATCGTAGCCCGTACCTTAGGGAAAATTTTACCCTGCTTGTACACGGCGAAGTTGCACGACCGTATGTCTGCTCAAAGTGTACACAAGGCCTAAGGCACGCCCGTGGGCGTGGCTGTGTGGTCCTAAATTTCTGTATTAAAAAGGGTTAGTTAATGCATAAAAATACTAAAATCAAAAATAAAAGAAAAGTTACTAAGTTAGTGCTCGGGTTGCCTTCCGAGAAGCTCTTATTTATAGTTTAAGCTCGACTTTGCTCGAACTTGTACGTTCACAGTGGTTTGAAGAGTTGATACTCTTCTATCCTGCTTACAATTTCATTATCAACGTAAGATTTGAGTCAAGTGTGATTTACCTTGAAAGTGCCGAGTGACTCATGTGCCGAGTGACTCATGTTTTATCTCGACTGTACCATAGGGAAAGATTTTCATTACCGTGAAGTAAGGTGTATCACTTGTATGCTCTTTTGAATTCAAGATTCGAGGATCGTCTTCCCCTAAGATTACCCTATCCCTTACCTTGAGTTGATTCGTTCGTACCTGAGGGTCGTCTTGGTGATGCTCTGGGTTGGTTCGGCATACTTTGGGCTTTTCATGATAGTTCAGCCACTCATCTAGTTCCTCAATCTGAAGCATTCGCTTTTTAGGTGCATCTCCCTTGGATGGACTTTTCTGTGATTGGGTTACCGTTATGTGGAGTGTATCCTGCACAGAAGGTTAGGTGGTGAGTTCAGTGTTTTTACAAGGACTCGTGACTATATTATTATCAACAGTCTTAATCGAGTTTCGAGCTTATAAGGTAACTTGGTCATCATCTATAAGTAGTATAAGTTCACCTGTTCCTAAATCAATTATTATTCTGGCAGTTGCTAAAAAGGGTCGCCCTAGAATTAAGGGTACATTGCTATCCTCATCAATGTCTAAAATAACAAAGTCAACTGGGAATATGAATCTATCAATTTTGACAAGCACATCTTCAATTATTCCCTTAGGAAACCTAATAGTTTTATAGCCAGTTGAATGCTCATCTCGGTTTGCTTAGGTTTTTCAAGACTTAGTTGTTTAAACAGTTTATAAGGCATGACATTTATACTAGCCCCTAAGTCAGCTAAAGCATTTTTGGCATCTAGGCTACCAAGTAAACAGGGAATAGTAAAACTCCTTGGATCTTTCAGTTTTGTTGGCAGTTTATTTTGGAGAATAGCTGAGCATTCCTCGTTGAGTTCCATTGTGGATAGTTCTTCCATCTTCCTTTTATTTGTGAGAAGTTCCTTTAAAATTTTGCGTATTCCGGCATCTGTGTAATTGCTTCAACAAATGGTAAGTTGATATGTAATTTCTTTAAGAGTTTAAGAAACTTACCAAATTACTCATCTGTGCGGTCCTTCTTTAGCACGGTTGGGTATGGGATACTAGGTTTAAATTCTTTGGTAATTTCATCTTTGTAACTTACCTCATTCTTTCCTTTACTTACCACAGGGTCCTTACATGGCTCTGGGTTGGTTTTGGTTATCCCCTCATCATCTATCGTATCCACAGCATTGAGTTGCTCCTTAGGATTAGTCTTAGTGTTGCTTGGTAACCCACATTGCGGTCTTTCAGAGATTAGCCTGGCGAGCTGGCCTATTTGAGTTTCAAGTCCTTGAATGGATGCCTGCTGGTTCCTCAGTGCCGTTTCGGTATTTTGAAAACGGGTTTCTGATACGGCCATAAATTTTGTGAACATCTCTTCAACGTTCGACTTTTTCTTTTGCTGTGGAGGTGGCTATTGAAATCCTAGAGGAGGTGGTTGTCTTTGATTTCCTTGCCCTCCCCATGAAAAATTGGTGTGGTTCTGCCAACCTATATTGTAAGTATTACTATAAGGGTTATTTTAAGGTCTAGAATTGTTACCCATATAGTTGGTTTGCTCAGTTTCCATGCCATGTCCATAAGAGGAGTAATCTGGATTGAACATATTTCCCTGGATTGCGTCACACTGCATCACTGGATGTGCCTGCGTAGAACCAACAAAATTATCAAACTGTTTATTTAAAAGTTCTACCTGGTTAGTAAGCATGGTGACAGCATCAATATTATAAACTCCTGCAGCTTTTGTCGGCTTTGTCCTCATGACTTGCCACTGATAGTTATTCAATAACATCTCTTCTATAAACTCATAAGCTGCTTCTGGTGTTTTATTGTTGATTGTTCCTCCGGCGGCCGCATCAATCATCTGCCTTGTTGATGGATTCAAACTGCTGTGAAAGGTTTGAACTTGTAACCACAAAGGCAACCCATGGTGAGGGCACCTTCTAAAAAGATCTTTGTATCTCTCCCAAGCATCGTAAAGTGTCTCTAGATCCATTTGCACAAAAGAAGAGATATCGTTTCGCAATTCAGCTGTTTTAGTTGGAGGAAAATATTTAAGTAAAAATTTTTCGGTCATCTGTTCCCATGTAGTAATTGAGCCTCGTGGTAGAGAATTTAACCACTGTTTAGCCTTGTTTCTCAAAGAGAATGGGAATAGCCTAAGACGAATGGCATCATCAGAAATGCCATTTATTTTGAATGTATCGTATATTTCCAAGAAATTGGCTAGATGCGAGTTAAAATCCTCATCCTGCAAACCATCAAACTAAACAAATTGCTGTATCATTTGAATAGTGTTAGGTTTCAGTTCAAAATTATTTGCAGCAATAGTAGGCCTAACAACGCTAGAATCAGTGCCTGCTAAACTACGTCTAGCATAATCATACATAGTACGCGGAGCAGGATTTTGCTCAACAGGATTTGTGGCTACTACAGGAAGTAGCTGATTATCCTAATTTGCTTCCATCTCTTCAGTAGGTTTAGGTTCTTCTTCTTGTCCTTCTTCTAGATATTGCAAACTTCTTCTTATCTCTTGGCGAGTTCGACGAACTGTCGCTTCTAAATCGTCGTCGAAAAGTAATGGTCCTCCTGGGTTTCTTCTAGTCATAAACTAGAGATACCTAGAAGGAAAAAAAAGAAAAATAAAAATAATAAAAAAATAATAAAAGAAAAATAGAAATAAAAATAAAAATAAAAATAAATAAAAACTGAAAATAAATAAATATAGTAATGGCTAAAGTAATAGAAATCAAGTTTTCTTAATATTTCAGTTCCCCAGCAACGGCGCCAAAAACTTGATACGACTATCGCGATATTAAGCAATAAAATTTATAAAAACTGTTCACACCAAAACTAACTAATATCACGATATTAAAGGCAAGCACACCTATCGAACAGTAGTATAGTTTAGTAGTAAGACCGAGTTATCGTACCCAAGGGAACTAAAAGTACTAATACTTACTTCCTTTCTATTATCTAGCCTAAAAATAAAAGAGGTTTGGTTGAAACTAATTCTAAAACTAACTAAAAGTGCACAAAAAGTAAATTGGGGAAAACTTTTAGGGAAAAGCTGATTGATATAAGCAATATTAAGGGAGAATCCACCTAGACTTCACTTGTTATTGGTTCTTGAGCTAGATGATTTATTCACTTGACTTGATCCGTAGAGATCCCTAATTTATGCTAAACCCTCCGTCAAGGCGAAGAGCAACTAGGCCTAGGTTGTTAACTAAAGTTCCTTTATTAATTAACACCCTAGGTTACATTAATTCGATCTATGGTTCCCCATATTAGGTTTGACCCTAATCCGGTAGATTTATGTCACCCTATGTCTAGGGTTGCATGCAACTCCGCTTAATTATGGTAGATCTACTCTTATCACAGGGACTTTTGCTCCTCTACTTTAAGCACATCTGTTTCTTGAATTAATACCAGGCTTATTAATACAAGAATTAAGCATACATAATTAAGAACAACTCAAGTATTTATCATATAACTCAAGAATAAATAATAACAAGATTCATCTTAGGTTTCATCCCTCTCAAGTATTTGAGGGGTTTAGTTCATAATAAAGAAAGAAAACATCTCAGAAGAATTAAGATAACAAAACATAAAGAACCCGAAAACCCCTGAAGGAATTTAGGGAGATCCTCTATCTTGATGTAGAATTCTAGCTTCTGGGATGAATCAATCGGCTTCTCTTGGAGTAATCCCTTGCTTTCACTCTTTGTGTTGGCAGAAATATGGCGCGCTTTCTTGAGAGAAAAGAGTATTCCCTTAGCGGGAAATAAGCACACCCTTGAAGTTGCCTCCTAGGGTCTTTATATAGAGTTTAGAATGGCTTTCTTAGCCCCTAAGTATCCTTTTTCGAGTAGAATTGAACTTCCTCATGATAGGGACACGCCCGTGTGCCACGCCCGTGTGGTTTCGATAAGGGCCATGTGTGAGCCTGTTGATGGTGGCACGACCGTGTGGCCTGGCCGTACTTGTCGGGGCTGGACCGTGTGGACTTCATGTGGCACGGTCGTGTGCCAGACCGTGTGGTGACTCCTTGGGCCATGTCATTTTCACATTTTGGCCCATTTTCCTCTTTTTTCGATCCATTTTCCGTTCTTTTCTCTTCCCTATACTCTCCTGAGTATAAGATATAAAAAAGAAAGATTAAAAGCAGTAATCCTCACAAATCTAATGATGATTCATCCAAAATATAGGCTAAACATGAGGTAAAAATATGTATAATTTATTGTTTATCAATCATTCAATCAATTAAGGATCTAAGTAAAGCTTACCGACCCCACAGTAGGTTCACAGTTGTTTCGGGTGACTCATGCAACCTTAGCAAACCAATCAGTGAGAATGGGCTCACACACTATGTTGTTTGCTCGTATGGGCCCCACGCCCGTGTGGCCCACACGGCCCAAATTGCCCTTGGCCATGTGGATCACACGGCCTGGCCCATCATCTCACATGCCAGTGTGGTTTACCCGTGTGGACCCACATAGCCTAATTGGTCTACCCCGTGTCTAGCACACAGCCTCGTCGGCCATCACACGGCCGTGTATGCACCCGTGTCATGCGCGCACGGCCTAGCTTGTCAATAACATACCTGTGTTCCGTCACACGGCCTACCACACGCCCGTGTGACGTCGACAGTAGGATTTTTCAGCTTTTTACTGAGACTCGTTTTCAGTGTTTCGGGTACACACCTGGTTTGTATTCACTGCTAACCCAACCAGGAACACTCTAAAACCTAGAATCGACCATCCCAAGTCCAAAATCAGTTACTTAAATCAAATTGTTAAGAACAGACAACTCTCGATAATTACTGAAACCTTACCTTCAACGAACAAATGTGATTTCTCGTTACTAGAGTGCCGAAAAATAGCCCACAGATCCTTGATTGTCTCCTACTCAGAATACGAACTTTCAATAATCCAACACTTCAACAAAACGAAACAAAACACACTACTAAACTTGCTAAAAATGCACCAAATGCAGAATGTGCAATAATGATGGAAAAGAGGCAAAAATCAAGTTTGAGAGTAAGAGGAAAATGTAAAAAACGGTAGCAAAGGGGAATTTCGGCTGACAAAACAAAAAAAAGTGGAGAAGGGAATTTTGTAGAGATTTTTGGCAGTTGAGTACAGAATAATTGGGTAACTCCTCATTCCCTTGATTTACTCCCACTAAACCATATTCATTCCAACTACTCCAGTATTCTAGTCCAACTCAAACACCCATACGGCATTAGCAGCAAAAATAATGCCTCAGTACAGACTCGAACCCAAGACCTCCTTTACTCCAACACTCTCAACCACCAAACCAGCAGGCCCATTTTGATATAAACTTACCAGCAATTAAACTTAAGCCTCCTAAACAAGAGTAAGGTTTTATTCGTAAAATATAAAAAAATTTGCCCAGACCATAGCTTGAACTTGGGACCTCCCACACACACCTAAAACACTCAATCACTGAAGTAGGCAGATAATTGTGTCATAAATACGCGAAAGCAAATATACAAATTTTTAGGGCGTTACACCAATCAACCACACCTATGTCTCTATCTTCTCAGAGTCATAAGTTTTTATGTTCAAGACAAAGCATCTCCCCAATTGAGCTTGATAGATGACATATTATATCTTCTTAGAGTCATAAGCTTTGATGTTCAAGACAAAGCATCTCCCCAATTGGACTTGATAGCTGACATGTTAGTCTTTCAATCTGTTTGTTCGTTTCTAATTAGACCAAGGTCGTGTTTGGATTATCTACTAATACAAGTTGTCTTTTTGTATTATAATTTGACCACATAATTGGTCTATGTATATTTGTATTTTTCAAACAAATTGTTTTAATATAATATCTATTTATTACATTAATATTCTTTTTACATTATCCTCAATGGTTTTTGTACACAAAGTAAAATGGATAGAAGCAAATATTGGTTCACTTATTATCTAACGTTTAACTAATACTATGTGGTATTACGTGGTCGGATCGTAATACGAAAAGACCACTTGTATTAGTAGATAAAGTTAAACATGTCATTAGTCTAATAAAAAATGAGCAAATCAATTTAAAAACTAATATGTCATCTATCAAGTACAATTAGGGAGGTGCCTTGTCTTAAGCATCAAAACGGACGAATCCCAGAAGATAGAGACATAAATTTGACTGACTAAATTGATAAGATGTGAGAAGTTTTGGGGCTCAAGTATAACTATTCAAAAATTGAAGGCTTGAAGTGTTAATATGTGAAGTTGAAGGACCAAACATGAAAATAACCCAATTTCTTATGATACGAAATTGGTAAGTAGGAACCAAATTGAATAAGTGAAGAAATATGATGGACTAAATCATGATTTTACCAATTTAAGTGATGATTCAAGGAAGAAATTGTAGAGAATGTTGGAGGGTAAAATAGTCATTTCTCAATTAGGATAACTATCATGAAGCATCATGATGATTATGAATATTGGTGTTAGATTTTGATTGGTTAAGATTATTCAAATATAATTTTATTATTTTAATATAAAATATTTTCTTAATTTTCTTAAAGGTTAAAAAAAGATGATGGAAATTTCTCCATCATTTATTCAACTCACGCCCACCATTCTTGAAAAAAAAAAAAAGTTTAACTTTCTTTGCAATTTAGTCATTTCCATCAAAATTCACCATTTTCATAGCCACCACAAGGGAAAATAATAAGAATACAATGGTGAACATGAATACCAGTTTGGATTCAAGAAAGAATTGGAGGAGAGAGAAAATTAAGCTAAGGCTTAAAAAAAAGAGAAGGAGAGAACAAGGTATGAATTTCAAGGTTTCATCATGTTTTTAAGTTTAATCTTGTTAGAAAGGTAAGGAAGTTATGTTAAAGTAGAGAATTCTCATGAAAACTTTTATGTTTTTGACATAATATTGAAGAGAGAGATAGATGAAGTGATTCAAGTGACAAAGAAAAGAGAAAAACAAGTGATTAAAAGTTGAAAAGAGGTAAGTATGCTTAAATTTCTTGTTACTTAAGGACTAAAATGTAAACTTTATGAAATTTATGATAATTTAGTAAAATAAAGTGTAAAATAATTTTAATATGTGAAATAAAATATCATGATAGAAAGCTTAATTGAAGTGTGAAATAGTAGTGAATTAAATATAAAGTGATGTTAAAGTGAAATTATCTTTAAATAATGAATTTTCATGATGCGAAGGACTAAATTGTAAATTTTGCGAAAGATATAATTTAAACAAGAGAAGTGAAATGCATAAAAATATGATATTTGAAATAAGACATTATAATGAATTATTTGGTTAAAGTGTTATGTGATAGTGAATTTGAGTGAAATGTGAAGTTTGAAGGATATTATAATAATTATTGAATTTTCATAGTGTTAAGAACGAGATTGAAAGATACTTAGAAATGACAACAATAATTAAAAATGTTAGAAAGAATTATTCAAATGAAGTGTTACATGGAAGAGAATTGATTTAAAGTGATTATGTAGTGAAAAATAAATTCATGGCAATAGAAACTAAATTGAAAAATGTACAAAAGTTTAAGTGTGAAATAAAATATTATGATAAAGAGCTTAAATGAGGTGTTAAGTGTTAGTGAATTAATTACAAAGTGATATTTAAGTGAATTTCTAGTGATACTTGAATTTCATATTGGAAAGGACCAAATCATAAAATATACAAGAATGACTAAATGTATTAAGATTTTGAAATAATATATTCAAGTGTAATGATATATAGAAGTAGAGTGAATACTAAGTGAGAGGATGGTGATTAATGAAAATCTATGCTAGTAGGGACTAAATTGAAAAGATTGCAAAGTAAGTGAAGTGAAGTTTACGCAAAGAAGACTAGATAGAAAAGTGACCAAAATTTGATATCTGTAATAAAGTATTTATGGGGAATTTTAGTGAAGTACTTATGATAGTAAATTTAATTCTAAGTGATATTAAAGTGTTAATTTAATGAATATTGATTTTTATGAAAATAAGGATTAAATTTTAAGAGTGTAAAGTTTTACGTGCCATTAAATGATTAGTGATAGAGATGAAAATGACAATATAAAGCCCAAGTAAGATATGAACATGTTGGACATAAATGACATGCCATTAGGAAATTATTATGTGCATAAATGATAGTGGCACTTCGGTGCAAATGATAATGACTCTTCGGAGCATTTTAGTGATTTTGCACTTCAATGCATTACAATTAGTAATATTGTTATTAATTCATAATAAAAATTATTGGTAAGTAATTAAAGAATTTTAAGAAAAAGAGATAGGTGATTAATGAAATAAGTGTTAAAGAAAGATATGTGTTAAGTGAATTCCAATAACAATCTATGTTAAAGCATGAAGTGATAATATGGTAAATTAAAGTATTAGTAAATTTGGTAAATATATTGAATTATCTCTTAGTATAAATGACATGTTTATGAAATTATATTAGTAATATTGTTACTATTAATTAAATTAAAGAAATGGTAAGATTTAAATTCATGGGTACTTACTAAACTTTTACAAGCTTAACACATTTTTTTTGCAATGCATAAAGTGAAAGATCAAATTGAAGTTTTCGTACAAAGTGGTAACCTCGACACATCTCATCACATCATCAAAGCTTGGGAGAAAAAAAGGTATGAAATAAATTTTACGGTATAAAGTATGGCATGTACATAGGTGAATTAATGAAGTAGTAAAGAAAGTGTCTAGTTTTTTAATATTTGAGGTTGATGTATTTGAAAATAGAATTCACATCGCGACATTGGCTCCTTCACGTCGTAACGAGAATCAGACAGTGAGTGACATCGTGACCTAAAATCCCCAAATTCGCGATGTCAACCCGAAAGTTTTAAAACTTTATAATTTAATCTTTATTCATCTTTAGGTTAGTAAAAGAGATTTCGTAAGCTCGTATAAAAATCAGATAAGTTTGTGAATCATGTTATGAGTGTGTAATAATTTTAACAGTATGAACAAAATGTTAAATGGAATGGTAATTATTTGTAGTTACTCTGGCAACGAATGTAACATCCCAGAGCTCAGACACGACAATCGGTTTGGGTACGGGGTGTTACAACCATGAAGTAAAATAGGATTATACAGGGAGAATGAATTTATCCCAAAGAGATTAAGGATATCCTATGAAGGTAACACTTATGACAAGGTCATTGGACAAGCACTTATTAAATAGTTTTTGTAATGGTATGTAATTAAGGAGAACTCAGTCATGATATTGTAATGGAATGACTCAGAACTAAATAAGTTTATAATTAATAGTCGAAAAGTTGGAATATAGTTATAGAATGTTTAAGCTTTAATTATATATGTCCAATCAGTTCTTCCACTAGCTCATTGAAATTAGAAATAAATTGCATATAAAACTAATTTAATAAAAATGAATGAAATGATGAAGTAAAATAAATGGATCGCATTCACAAATGAATGTATTTTCTCGCTTAGTACAAAAATAACTTAAGAATTAATTTAAGATTTTTGAATTATTATTTAATTAATTATAATTAAATAATTGAACTTCAAAAATGAAAGTTAATTAATTTTCATCATGAATCTCTTAAATAAGAAAATTAAATATATCTTCTCATAGATTCTTTTACTTAAAGTTATTATAACTTTAACGAAAGTAGAATTGTGTTGAAAAATTAATTAGTTAATCTAATTAATTAAATTAATTGAATAAATAATATTTATTTTAAAAAATAAAAATAAATATTGAGTTAAATTAAATTATAAAGTGTTGGATCAAAGTTTAGGAATCATATATAATTGACCCAATACATGAGCAACTCAATCTACCTTACACAGCATGTGAGGGGTGATAAGCCTAAAGGGAAATTAAGAGGGTTTGTCACCCCCTCTTAATTAGGCTAGAGAGTGATTTCTTTATAAATAGTATTATTTTATAAGGGTTTGTTCAACTATGATTTTTGTACATCTCTTTATAGATAAATATCATCGATTGAGCTAAAATCATAAGTTTGATATATCGTTATTCTGCCAGAAAATTTTAGAAATTTATTATTTAAGAATAAATTTTATTTTCTAAAAATTATGATATTTATCAGTTTTTATTGAGAGATGTTACTTTCTTATTAAAAGTAATTACATTTTTTTTTTCCTTTTTGTGTTTGGTTCATGTCGCTCGAGAGCAAACTCGACTAATAAATTAAACTTTTTATAATCAATTAAACTTTTATTATTTTAATTAATTAAAATTTACTAAATATAAAGATTGAAGATAACAAATAAAAAGAATAATAACTAACAAATAAAAGATAAGTTTATCGTTTTATTCAAAAAAAATCGATGGTTAAAAGATGAATTAAATATTAATTAGGATTAGATGAAGAGTTGTATGGAACGCAGCGTTTTAGTTTGTCGGATTGTGACGCTTGAGAGTTGAAACTCATAAGCACTGCCTTTGCAATGAAAATGAGAGGGTTTTAGTCTGTGGATTTGATGAAGTGCAGTTCCATGTGGCCGACAACCCTAACACTTTCTTACCCTTCACCCATCTCCCTAAAATATCGATTCCATAAAAGCTTCAAGCTCAGCCTAAGAGCCTCGCTCTTTAACTATCCTCTTGCAAGCAGAATCTTCGTTAGAAGTAAACTACCCTCTCTCTCTCTCTCTGTTTACTATCACTGTTTTTACTTGTAATTTTCATATTAATAACTATCTCTTCAAATGGTTTTTCTTTTCAATTTATATGCCATCGGGAATAGACCTCTTTAGTCTTCGAAAACACTTCCCCTGATCGTTAATTTTACTACAGTTGACAGTGTTCTAAGGGTTTAGAATCGAGAGAGTGCTATTGGTATGCTTGAAAAAGCTATAAAGTAACTTCATTTGTTAAGTTCTCCTTGTGCTCAGAGATAAATCGATTCTTGTTTTTTTGAATTTTGCAATTTGAGAAATGCACTGCAAGGTATTGATTTTATTTCTTCCTCTGATGATGAAATCTGTGCAAAATGGTTAGGAATAAAAGTGGTTCAACAGGGGAAAGCCCTTGTGATTTTGCTCTTGCTTACTACTTTGTATCACTCATAGATCACTGTCTTTAAGAGATATACATGAACGGTGAAGGATGGCCGGTCCTGTATTGATGACTGCTGAAGAATATATATATTAAAATGAAAAGCATTGATATTATCTTGGAAAGCATGTCTTGCTTTGTGTTTTGGTTGTCATATGCATCAACCTCCATGCATTGACTAGAAGAGCATCCTTTAGTGTGTGAGTTCTATTGATACCGTAACCTATGGGGCCATGATAGGTTCAACGCCATAACAAATTTAATAAACACTGTTGACAAGTATGCAGACCAAGCTGTAACTGTGATTACTATTTCGGCTGCCTCATATTTTAAAGGAAAAAAGTTTCGTTTTCTATCCATTAATTTAAAGAGACTAAAGGAATTTTTCTATTAATTTAAAGTAGGCCAAAAGTTGGAAGTTGATTTTTTACCCCATGTTCAAAACATGTAGAACAATCATATCCCTAAAGAGCTTAGTATGGATTTATTTATAGTGATATAATGCATTATTGAGAAGGGAAATTGAAGCAAAACCATCAATAGTCTTAAAATTTGTGTTTTACTCCTAGCTTCATTTCGGTCAAATCAGATTGATTCGATGCTATAACAAGCAAGGTAACATATATGAATTTCTCCATCAGATATTCTTTGATCTAGTATTTTAGAGCTGTGTTCTTTTCTTTTTTCTTTCCCTCATTTTTATCTTGGCATCGTTTGGGTGTATTTTGCTGCAGATTTGCCATATTCTTCCAAAGAAAGCAGTTTGCAGAAGGAATTTGAAAATTTTGGCCAAATAGCTGAAGGTGATTGGGACATCTTTTGTAACAAAAGAAGTGAATGGATGATATGCTTCATCTTAAATGTTATGTAAGCTTCAAAGTCTAGTAACTATATCTCTTATCTATAACAGTTAAGATTGCCAAGGATGACTTCACAAAAAGATCAAAAGGATATGCATTTATTCAATATACTTCTCAGAATGATGCCTTGCTGGCTGTAGAGAACATGGATCAACAGGTTCTATATTGCCTTTCTTTCTTTACTTCCAACTTACTCCTATATTGTAGTAGTGAAATATGACCCAATATTTGTATATTAAACTTAGCATTGGTTCTTTCATCCCATTGAGTGAAGCAAAATTCCACTGTTTACAACTTTTATTTCATCGAAGTTACTTTTATCAACCGAGCTTGAGAACTCTGGTGGAATTCAATCTTTTCAACTTTGGTATGCAGGCAATATTTCTACATGGGTTTTAATACGGATTCTATATGTTTATCAGGTATTTGATGGCAGGAAGATATACGTCGAAATAGCAAAACCTGGGAAAGACAGGTTCAGAGGATATCCTAAAACATCAGGACCTCCAACTACTAAGCAGCAGTTACAACAATCGAATGATGTGGCAGATTGCTGGTACTAGTCGCATCCATCTCAAACAAATGAAAATATAGGTCAAACTATGCTTTTAGTCCTTGTACTAAGTATTGTGTGTTGACCTGATAGCTAGGATGTTCATTGCCCTAGGGTTAAAGTCGCGCTAGTTGAGTTGACCTGTTATTTGAATTCTACTTATACAATATATGTTAAGTATTGTGTGTTGACTTGTGACCTGGGTTAAAGTTGCTCTAGTTGCATTACTGTTAAGACTTTGCTTTCTTCTTATAATTCACCAAAAAACAATTGAAAATCAAATTGAAGAGCGTGAATTAAATTTACAACTTAACATATATTGTATAAGTAGAATTTAATTATTATCATTTAAACTCAATATTTTAAAGCATCAAACCAACATCCAATTGGAGAAGCAGGGAGGCCATCTTTATTGATAATGTTTGCAAAAGGAGATAGGATTGATTCACCCAATTTTGTTAGACGCATCTCCTCCTTGTATTGAGTAGCCACTCAATCTGCAAGCCAATTGGCTTTTCTACTAACCTTTCTAAAGCAAAGGTCTTGAAACTTACTTATCATCTCAATATCACAAGCCATAGCCTAAATCCTCCGTTGTTTTATCCTAGAATCCTATCATATACCAACTAATTCTCAGTCTCAACCACAAGCTTTTTACAATCTCTTTTAACCCCTAAAGAAACCCCTTCCACCACTACCACCAAAGGACCTTGAAAACCAACACTTTTCCCAACACCATCAATGAGTTTACCCTCACAGTCCTTTATTACCGCCCGTATACTAACTTTGATTTTACATCAAAAGCCCCATCACAGTTAACTTTCAACCGCTCCCCGTCTGACTTTTCTCAATACTCACATTCAACTCTTTCCTTAGACTGCTACTCATCTTTATTTATCTCAAGAATCTTTAAACTTGCAAAAAAAAAGAAGCATGCAGAGCCCTTTGAACAACATTATTAAGTTGCGGTTGTTGATGATGAAACACCATGTTACACCTTTCTTTCCAGATTGACCAACAAGTATGACTCACTAAAATCATAACTCTTCACCTCTCATCTTCATGTAATAGTACAAGCATCAGAAGCTTGGACAACTAGAAAGACTCAGAAAACATGAAGGATTTGAGTTTTCCAAGTGAGTCGATCACAATATCAAGATCCAAACAACTTAAGGATTGAATTCAAAATTTTGTTCAAAAGCCTGTTTCAAGGAGTTCGAAGCAATTGCATAAGAAGAATGAAAAAAGGAAAATTGAGATTGAATAAAAAAGACAATACTATCAATATTTTACAAGTCCAGTTGGATCAAGGCCTAAGTACAATGGGTTAAACTTTCGTTTTTTATTTAAGGGTAAATTACACCAACAATCACTCAACTTTGATGTAGCTAACAAAATAGTCACTTAAGTTTCAATCCAGTCACTCAACTTTCAGAAAATGACAAAACAATCCTTTTAATTTTCTATTCCAGACATAACGAAAAAGTGACATGGCAGTTGATTGATTCCTAGCTATCATTAATCGGCCAGCTGGACATTAAGCACCAATTTAAATAGCCCTTTTTATTACCAGTTTAAGGTTTATGCAGTATTTTACTAAAAAAAAGGTTTAGGTAGTAGAAGAAAAGAAAAAATGAAAAGTTGCACCAGTTTGGGGACCTGAGTAATACTAGTAATCCATTAGAATTTCTAGATTTGACATAATGATGACTGAAGCTCCTTGAAGTTTTAAAGTTCCTTTACCTTCCTTGACTAGGAGAGTTCTTTTCTAACAATTGCTTTTTTTCAAGCTTGGATTTTGCTCCACTTATATCACTGGATGAAAACTTGAGCAAAGTGGAGTTAAAAATGTGGGTTTTGTAGGGGTTGGATTAGGACCCTGGTTGACTCCAACTCAACTGAAATAGTAAGGACACCGCGGTAGGGATTGGCAATTCAATAGCTTAAGGTTACAGTCAATGCAACAAGTATTAGAATGCTTGTCAAGGGTCTAAGTGACCTTGTCACGAGAATCACATTGGAGGGATGATAAATGGGGTTTGCTAGGTATGGCCAAAATAAGAAAAAAGTACATATCTTGAATAAATCTGTATTGGATTCAGACTCATCTTCAGGTTCAGTAGATTTTGACATCCCAAATAGATAAGAGGGGTTTAAGCACAAAAAAGATGTCATTTCATTATTGGGTTTTATAAGAAATGAAGAAAAAAAAAAAATCAAATCTTCCTCATGAAAGGACAAATAATTTCTTATTTTTGAATAAAACCCAGAAACAGAAAGAGGAAAAGATGAAATGTTAAAGTGAGAAATCTCATAACAAAGTGAAATGCAAATTGCAGATGAAAAATACCAATTGATTTCTAACCCTTAACCCTATTAATCGATTTTCAAATCAATTTTTTAACCTTCAACCAATCTTGAACCCTAAAATTGATTTCTAACCCAACACCTTAGTTACTTATGTATTGTTATTGACCAAAATTAGGCAGAAAATGTTTTTTTTTTTGGTGATTTAGTATTTTAGGAAGAAGTTTCTCTATAGGATAAAGTTTAATCTTGGAAAAATTAGTGAAGTATATATTTGGCTGTGCAAGTGTGGAGGGAGGTTGAAATTTATTCACAATAGTAGCAACTAAGGGAAGAAGAAGAAGAAGAAGAATATGGGGGAAAAAACCTTAACAATTTTACAGTCTCTTCTTCTTCTTCTTCTTCTATCCAACATGGCTAGTTAAGGCCACATCACCTATCTTGTTAGGTCTATAACGGAAAATGTTAGTGGGTCACTGATTTGTCATTTTTCGATAATATTAGTGACTGATTTGTCATTTCTCAAAAGTTAAGTGACTGAATTGAAACCTGAGTAACTCTTTTGTATGTTGCATCAAAGTTGAGTGATAGTTGGTGTAATTTATTTTTTATTTTTGGCTTATGATTAAAAATAAACCCTTAAGAAAATGCAAAAAAGAGAAAAAAAAACTTAAGCTCATGTTGTTAACTAAAATAATCAATTAAGCCCCTCCGTTAATGGTTTCCATAATTGACCAAGTTGACCATTAAATTAAATTGACAGGTCAATCAGATGGTGACATATGACAACTTTTGGTTTCATCTAATATTTTTTTCATAAAATGATTGAAAATATTTTAAAAAATAAAAAATCATAAAAATTATTAAATATGAAAAAATAAAAATTGATATAAAATTATAAAATTTATAAATATTATAAAAATATAAAAAAATTATAAAAATTATAATGAATTATAAAATCAATAAAAAATATTTAAAATATTTAGAATTTTGTAAAAAAATATTAAAACTCTATAAAAAATCACAAAAATGATAAAAAGATTATAAAAAGCATTAAAAGTATTAAAATGGTATAAACTTATAAAAACTATAAAAGAATCATAAAAACTTGAATTTGACCAGATTAGTCTATTGGACCGATTAGACCGAAATCGATAAGGCCACAAGGGTATCGATTCAGAGAACGCCATTAGATCGATTGACCTGAGAACCAAATGGTTGAATATATTTTGTTAATGTTTTATTTAATTGAAATGGACGGATTAGTCAAACTAGCAAATTGGTGGCATGATCGGTTCGACCACTGGTCTAGTTTTGACAACCTTGGTTAAAATGTTTCATTCTAACATATGCTAATAGTTGGATAATGAAATTTTGATTTGATAAAAATATTTAAAAAATAAAAAATCAATTCAATCACTCAGTTCTCAGGTCAACCAGTCTTGGCTTTCCTCGAATTGGTACTTTTTCTGATTTCGAGCTAATCAATCTAATTCAAGTTTTTATGATTTTTTTATAATTTTTATAAGTATATATCAATTTTAATATTTTTATAATTTTTTTACCATTTTTATTATTTTTAAGAATTCTAATACATTTTTTTAAATATTTAAAATAAGTTTTATTGATTTCATTTTTTTTATAATTTATTAGAACTTATTTGAATTTTTATATTTTTATAATTTTTTATAATATTTATAATATTTTATAATTTTAATAAGGTTATATAATTTTAATATTATTATTTTTTAATATTTAATATATTTTTATTTTTTTCTACTTTTGTATAATTTTTTTATGATTTTTAATCATTTTTATGGGCAAATATTAGATTAAATCAGAAGCCACCATGTGTCACATCTGATTGTTATATAATTTATAATTTATTTTAATGGTCAATGTGGTCATTGGCAGAAACCATTACCGGAGGGGCTTAATTGATTATTCTAGTTAACGGGAGGAGCTTAATTGGGTGCGAATTTAATTCAGGAGCTTAAATGATTTTTTTTTTTCATTTCCTTAAGGGCTTTTGACACATAAGCTTTTATTTTTTCTGTAACACCCCAGTTTTGGCGAGTTTGAAGGTTTGGTGGGTAGCCATAAAAGCATCTGTTCGGTGAAGCGTTATCTGCCTGATTGTCTCTTCTGGCTTATAATTTGAGCATATAGAAATTGTCTAGTTTGGAAGTAAAGATTTATTTTGGAATGCCTTGCTATATGAAGAGGAAGAATAAAAAAGGTAATTATGACTTGAGTTAGCGTCAAAGGTATATTAGGCCCTGTTTGCCTGAGTTGTTAAGTTATTCTAGTTGGGGATCAATTGGATGAACTGGTCTGATATTTATTATTTTGGATTTTCATTTATGTTTCTCTCATAAATCTATAGACCATTATGTGGGACAAACTCCGAATTCAAGTGACACTTGTCAAACTTCAATGAGTTAAGGTTATATATGTAGTGGAAAAGTTATTGAGAGGAGTTTTCCTTCTTCCTGAATATATTGTTCTCTGGTTTCTTTACTGTGATTCAATGGTAATTCTTCCTCTATAAACTGAAAGCTCAGAATCTGGATTTAATTAGTGGCTACTTCTGTAATATCCCGAATTAGGGCCTAATCAGAATAGTAGTTTCGTGACCACAAATCCGAGATAGAAATAATTATTTTATAATTATTTTGAGGTTTATGATATGATTGCATGATTGTGTGAAAATTTCGTGAAGAAATTCTATGCATAAAGTGCTTAATTTGAAATTAGGGACTAAATCGAATAAGTTGCAAAATTTGCATTCTAGAAGTTTTTAGTATGAAATTGCTTTGGAATATTAATTAGGAGGTCTTAAATAGAATTTGACCAAATTCTAAGTTCATGGACAAAAATTGGACATGGGGAGAATTTTTGAAAGTTTAGTAAGGAAGGGCATTTTGGTCATTTGGATATTAAATGGAATAAAATGGGAAAAATAACACAAAATTTATCATCTTCTTCATTTGGTTGCTGCCGAATTTTGCTCTCCACCATAGCTAGGGTTTCTTCAACTTTCAAGCTTCATAGTAAGTGCATCCAAGCCCCGTTTTTAATGATTTTTATATTTTTGTGATCCCGGTAGCTCGATAAAGCTTATGTTAGCAATATTTTGAGTTAGGGTTCATATTTGAAAAAATACCCATAGGTGAAATTTGTGTATTTTGATGTTTTGTGATAGAATATGAGGTTTCGGATTATGTTAGACAACTTGTGCTACTCGGTTTTGAGTAAAAACGAGTAGAACGGCTTAATCGGTAAAAATACCAATTGTTCATAAGTGCATGTTGTTGTTGGAATTTGAGCTTGCTAATGGTAAATAAATGATCAGCATATCCTAAAACATAAGAATTTGGAATAAAATTTAATTTCCGAGCCTTGGGGCAAAAGTGTAAATATGCAAAAGTTTAGGGGTAAATTTGTAATTTTGACAAAGTTAGGGTCAAGGACTATTTTGATAAATGTGAGTATTAAATGAGCTAAATATGCTATTTTAGATCAAGAAAAACGAGATTCAAGTCGTGATCGAGGGAAAAACAAAGTTTACAAGGAATAGGCTCAATTGTTGATATTTTGGTATCGAGGTAAGTTCATGTGTAAATAATGTAACATAATTGCTATTTTAAGTGATTTAATGCTATTTATATGATATGATACTTGTTTTTATGAATATTATGCTTTGTGAAATATTATGTATTGGTATGAAAAGTATGTGATTAAATTGATAAGTATGAGATGCAAGCAACGTATTGGTTCCGATATTCCGAGGAGAACACTGGGAAATGTGTGATTGAGGAAAATCCCGTTTGAACCTTGGGAATAGATTAGGATACAAGTGACATGTCACTAGGATGGTTGGGCATCCAAGCTCGTTGAGTTGAGTTCGAGTTCACTTATGGATGCGAATGTCTGAACTCGTTGAGTTGAGTCCGAGTTCGTGAGATGTAACTAGGCATCCGAGCTCGTTGAGTTGAGTCTGATTTCACTTATGGATGCGAACGCTCGAGCTCATTGAGTTGAGTTCAAGTTCGCTTACGGGCGGGTTACATGGTTACTTGATTACATATGTGGCACTTATGTGCAAATTATCCATGTATCCGAGTTATATTCCGATGTGTTCAACGGGTAAAATTCTAGCGAAATGGAAGAACACTCAAGAGACATGTATCATTTTGATAAGTGTTGTGAAATGGATACTTTGGACAGGTATTTACTTAACCCTCGGGTTGAAACTTGATACAACATCAATAATGTGGTAAGATAACAATTGATGATTAGAAATGTGATATATGTTTTGGTGATACCATGCTAGTGTTGTTTGGAAGAATTGCTTTGTTATGTTACTTGTTATTTGCATGTGAACTTACTAAGCATTTTTTCTTACTCCCTCCTTTTCATTCATTGTAGTTTTGGACAAGCCGGCTCAGGAATCGGGATAGGTCGAAGGCTCGTTCACACTATCCGAAGAACTATTTTGGTAAAATGGCTTGTATAACTCAAATATGGCATGTATAGCAATATACTTGTTTTGTGTAATTAATCTTGCGATATGGTTGTGGTTCGGTTGAGAAAATGCCTGATAATGATTAGTCCTTGGAATGGTTAACTTAGATCATGTATGAGACCATGTATGTTCAAAGTGTTAATAGTTCATAAATTTCCATAGAAAAGTGAAAATTTATCACAAAACAGAATGTTGTAACAGCAGTGATGTGAGTTTGAAAAATCACTAAAAATAGTAGAAACCGAACTAGGAGATGAATTAAATATGAAATTGAAGCTTAATGTGTCTACTTTCATATGGAAGAAGCGAAACAGGTAAAGGGGTTATATGTTATGAGATATTTGAGTTTTAGTGAAACAGGGACAGAGCGATTTCTGGATCCCCTGTTCCAACTTTAGAAATTCACTACAAATTGTACAAAAATAATTAGGAGGTGGACTTTACATGTTCAGAATCCTTATTGAGTCTATTTTTAATAGAAACAAACGGTATGGCCATATGTATTTTGTACAGAGAGAAAAGTGGTTCGTAGTAAGCAGAGGTCAGTGCAGTCGAGTTCTGAAACAGGGGTAACTTTAACTAATAAAATGTACTAATTGGATCGACCAAAAATTCTAGAAAAAAATTAGTAGACAGATATATGAGTCTAGTTTTAGGGAATTCATGGCCATGACATACTTTGAATGGATTGCCTTTATAGCGTACTCTGAATGGATTGCCATTGTGGTGTACTCTAAATGGGTCGCCTTAATGGCGTATTCTATATGATTGCCTGTGTGGTGTATTTTCTGAATAAAGGCTTTAGGGTGTATTATGTAATTCGTATGTTTGCAACTGAAGAGTATCCTGAGTATAGCCTAAGAATATAATTTGTTTGAATCCTTTTCGTGCTCTGTTCCATAAGTATGGAATAAATGATGAACTGTAGTATGGTAAGTACAATATAAATTTGATCAGATGAGGAAAGTTAAAGTTGACTGGGAGAAATGGATCTGACAGTACTTGTACGAGACAAAAGAGGATGTTTATAAACAATAATGAGAATCCGTATGTGTTAAAAAAGTATTCATCATATCTGAATAAACTGGGTATAACCTTGGAATTATAGAATCAGAGTAGTTCTCATCTTTCGGTAAATATAGATATTTTAAATTGGAAAACGTTTCATCTAATAATATCAAGTACTACGACTTAATTTAAACGGTAATAGTTCGAGAATTGATGGTTTATAAGTTATAGAGTTACCCGCTAAACAATAAAGTATTCACCAAAGTTTCGTGTCTGTAAATAGACATTCTGAAAAAAGTATATGTGAGAAGATATGTTCTGTATGTATTGGACTATAAAAAGACCCTTATTAGAGTAATAGGCAAGGGAATATTATGAAGATAAAGGAAAAGATTATGATTCAATTCAGAAGTTTAAGAGTCGATAAGAAGAAAAGTGTAGTAATTGGCGTATAAGCATAATTTTAATTTTGTGAAGGTTTTCGCCAGAGCAAGTGAACGAAGTAATTGAGTCGATTGTACAAATGATATTTCAGTTATTTAAATATTCGTCAAGGTATATTGCTTTGAACCTCACTAAGTTCTTTGAACTTACTTATGTTGACTTTATGTTTCAGGTATTGTTGTTGGATACTCGCCTGTAGGGATGATGCTAGTATTACGCTAAGGAAGGGGTGTAATGGAATATTATGCATACAGTGTTATTGTAGGAGGATGTATTCGTCAATTAGTTGATTTAAGAACGATTCATTTCTGTATAATAACATTTATTTAAATACCTTATTGTTTTGTTGAAATTTTGTCCTGGAATATAATTTAAACTAGGATACGTTTGTAATATGGAGTTGTTCGCTAAAGTTTAGTGATACAGATTAAGTGTTATGTATGGTAGCACCCAAGATCCGGATCCGATGAATCAGATCAGGTCGAGGGTGTTACATTTTTATTGTGTTGACTAGAATTTTTTATTAATAATGATTTTAATTTAGTTGGTGTCATATATTAACTCGATACTAATTTAGGATTGATGACAACATCATAATAAACAATTATAATTATTTAATATTCTTAATCCGATTTATTTATGTATATAAGTTTCGTTTTACTCACAATTTAATCTATTGTTTTCATTTTAACATTATGCATATTTCATATATTATTACTAATTAGTTTTAGACCTATGTTTCATTATTTATTTTATGTTATTTTTAAACAAACCTCTATATTCTAAATACGTTGTCTCTACATGCATATGTGATAAATTTTCTAGTAACAATAAAAAGACTAATTTACCTAAAAAGGCTCATTTCCAAGCATATTTACGAAAATGGGCCGCTTACACAATTATTTACTAGAAAGGGCCGTTTTTTACAAAATGCGCCTACGTGGCCGTGTTTAAGGAGAAAAATGCCAGCAAAGCGAGCCCTTAGGGGAGCACTTTTTGCCATGTCAGCAAAACGCTATCACGTAAGCTCGTTTTCCTGACGTGGCAAAAAAGCTCCCCCAGGGGCGCACTTTGCTGGCATTTTTTCAAATCCAACGGCTAATTTTTTTGACCGTTGGGGGGTCCAACAGTAAAAAAAAAAAAGTATAAAAATCCCCCTCCTATTATTTCACATATAATTTCTTCACAATTTAGCAAAAAATCTCTACAATTTCTCCCTAAAGCTCTCAAATTTCTCATTAAATTTCTCAAAACTCTTTATAATTAGTTATTTACTTTAATTTTTTTTCTAAATTAGTATTATTTTTTTATAATTTCAAAAATATTTGATCATGTTAGCAATGGCCGAGGAATTAATTCGTCTCGATCATAAACATATCTCCGTCGAACAAATGAAAATGGTAACAGTTTATTTTAAAATTTGAATATTATTTAATTTTTTTCATTAAATGAAACAATATATAAATATATACATTGATTTTTTTAATATATTTGTAGAAGTTATTTCTATATTGTTTCATTTAATAAAAAAGAAGTTGTTTTTAATATTTTAATAGTAAATTAATTTTATATTTTTAATAAAATATAAGTTTTTTTGAATAAGGCGGAATAAAAATAATGCAACATCGTTTCATAACAGCAATTACCAACTATTTTAGTTTGGACATGATCAATTGTATGACCTGAGTTCTTACACCATCCACACAACTTCTGTTGGTTCGTTCTTTCTTAGATATCCATATTATTACGCATTTTACTTGAGCAAGGTCGACCTTTTGGTTTGTGACACAATTCTCTATCTAGTACAACTTAAACGGAGTAAGCGATACAGACGGCCATTTACGTTCATCTGGACAGGTGGGAATACATGTCTCTACACATTGTACATGTATTTTATTTTGTACACTTCATCGACATATCTCATGGGATCCAAACGGAGATTCTAACAAGCTACAATTGCATGAGTGCATGGATAACAAAGTGCGTCAAACGTCCCACAGTCGCAAGTCCTATTTATCAGGTGTACACGATATTGCCCACCGATAATACATTGGCTTAGTCTATCAAACTTCGTCACATGAAACCATAGGTTGTCACGATCGTGACACACAATGTGCATCCTGTTGGCCCGTACCTTCTCCTTGTTAATTTCTTGCAATACCTTCCGTAACCATACATGACCTCCCTGCATTTGGCCTTTATAACTCGCTGCTCACTTTGGAAATAGTACCACCAAACGAAAATATGTTTCTCGCACAACCGAGGTTATCGGTAAATAAAACGTTCCTTTTAAAACAGAATTTATGTATTTAGCCAGGTTTGTGGTTATATGATCATATCGAAGGCCACCGTCGTATGCTTGTGTCCACTATTCGAAGGGTATGTTATAGAGTTAGTCTGCGCCTTGATCGTTCACTAAACACAAATTCCCCAACATCTCATGAAAACGGTCCTTATTAATCTCGTTCCCTGCCAATATAAGTTGATAGCGAAAATGACATACCAATATTCTATTCAGAATTAATTGAATATTACAATCGAAAGTATATTAATAGAGATTAAATACCCATATTGGTCACTTGCTTTCGTTCAGTCGTAGATCAATATTGCCCGTAGTTGTTAGACGCAACGTGCCTTAGACAATATCGATGGTGTGTGCGATCCCATAGGCTTCCATGTTGCTCAATTGCGGCTAGTATTCCAGTGCCCCGATCCAATATAATGTAGATATCAGGTTGGGGACTAGAAAGAAAGAAATTCCAGTCATTAGCTGACTCCCCCGGTGTTATTGCAAACGCAATTGGAAAGATTCTCCTACAGCCATCCCGTGCTACAGCTAGCAATAGATGATGGGTATATTGACCATACATAAAGGTACAGTCAGTTTGTACCAATGGCTTGCAGTTCATAAATGCGTCCCGACATTGCTTAAAGCTCTAGAATAGACGTTTGAACACTTGGCATCCACGGAGCAATCGGTCGTTGTAGTACGCAGGGACTGTTTCAAGGTCTGTTATACAACCTGAGACGTACCTCTCCAGTACTTGACACTACTGCCAAACCTCATTATATGAATCGTCTCACCCACTATGCATATTTTCCAACGCCTTTTGCTTAGCTATCCAAGCCTTGCAGTAAGAGGATGTGTACCTCAATTGGCTATGAATACTGACAATTATGCATGACACAAAAGTCCTAGGATTCACCTTCAACATCGGTAATATTAAGCTAGTTATCATACTTGAATCCATCTTGGGATGATCTTGTGAAACACCTGTCAACAAAGTACATTAAATAGTGCAACATTAAGTAATAACATTATTATTCAAAATCTGAAACACTCAATGATATTTATACCGGAAATACGGGTGTATAGACCTTTTTACTTTTTTATCTTCCTGTCTTTTTCCTAAAAGAAACCATGATTTTCCATGAACATGTACCGTCTTGCACTGCACACTTGGCCCCAAACTTCTCGGATTTGGATTTAACCACATTGTAGTTAATACTGTAATTGATGCTATGTTGTTTCAAAGCACCAAGAAACTATCCTTACTAAAAAACTCCTTACCAACTTCCAAACCACTCAAATCCAATGTCGAACCTATATGGTCACGTGTTCTGTGTGGTAATCTGGAAACTCTAACATATTATCTGCCGATATATCGACATTATGTATGTGGGCTAGAGGCAAGGACATCCTAAATCGCGGATCTTCTTCTTCTTCATCTGAACCCCCTTCAACATCTTCAGGTTCAGATGAAATAGGCTCCGGTTTAGAAAATAATGCAACTTCTGCACTATCGGGGCCGGGCTTTCGAGGTGGATCCACATCAGACTCATCATCCAACCCACCATCATATGCAACGTATGAGGTCCCCTCGCCGGTAGACGTCGTAGGGAGTACATCATCCCTTCTTGTGGATGTTTCGTAACGTCCCCAATCAGATGTGGATTGCCAACTACTAGAAGTTGATGTCATTCCCCAATACGTATTTTCAGCATCTAATATTGACCCACCAATGTGCATGTCCCATCCACTAACCGAGTATTGTATAGGAGTTGTGTTTTTCATACTGCCACCAAACACGGGCACTTCCGTGTTCTGCCTCCCACTAACAGAGTGTCGGTTAAGGGTCGTGTATTCTTCTCGAATAACAATTGATGTTGAAGTCGCAAATGTTTCATTTGGCGATGAAAATTGAACATATAACTCAAGATAGGGTGATCCACTAGCGAGATGAGTCTGTATCATCGCCTCAAAGCTACGAACACCTTTGATATCAAATGAGTCATATGTCACGGGATCAATCGAAGCATAAAATTGACACTTAATAGAAGAAACCCTACTTGGCATCGTTCTAAAGATTTTACGCTTAATTTTTTTAATAAAATTCTGTAAAATCTATACTCTGATTAAAAACCATTCGTGTTGTGTTCTCTAATAAAAAAATAACGCCGTTCTCGATGTCACGGACCTCACCATCATAGTAAATAATAACACTAATACATTCACTCATCTTCAATTTATATTCTGCTTAGCCTCTCTAATTTTTCTTGCTATAACTTATGCATCCTGAGAATGAAATTTGCCTCGTTTATAACCTAAGGCCAATCATGAACTACTGTAGAAAAAGAGCGTCCACGTGGGAGCTTTTTCAGAAATTTTGCTGACATTGCATCCTGTTTAAAGTGTTTTTGATACTATTTGTTTAGAAACATCTTCTCAAAATTATTTTTTCAGGAACTACTGTAGAAAAAGAGCGTCCATATGGGAGCTCTTTTCTATAATTTTGCTGACATTGCATCCTGCTTGAAGCGGTTTTGATACTATTTTTTCAGAAACATCTTCTCAAAATTATTTTTTCAGGAACTACTGTAGAAAAAAGCATCCATGTGGGAGCTTTTTTCTGTAATTTTGTTGACAGTGCATCCTGCTTGAAGCTTTTTTGACACTATTTGTTCAGAAACGTCTTCTCAAAATTATATTTTTAGGGTAAAAATAGTCAATTTTGTTAAAAAAATAAACACAATGTTATTTAAAAAAAATTAAACCCTAATTTAATTAAATTTAATCCTAAACCCTAAACCCTAATTTAATTTATTTAAAACCCTAGAACCCTAATTTACTTAATTTATTCAAAAACCATAAACCTTAGTTTAATTTATTTAAAACCCTAGAAACCTAATTTACTTAATTTATTTAAAAACTATAAACCCTAAACCCTAATTTACTTAATTTATTTAAAAATCCTAAACCCTAAACCCTAATTTATTTAAACCTTAACTTAATTTATTTAAAACCCTAAAAACCCTAATTTACTTAATTTATTTAAAAACCATAAACCCTAATTTAAATAATTTTTATAAAATAACACTAAATCCTAATTTATTTTTAAAATCTACTAAAACTCTAAATCTTAACTTGTTTTAACAAAAACCTAAACACTAAACCCTAACTTATTTTAACAAAACCCTAACCCTAAAAACCCTAAAAACCCTAGGGACTAAACATGCAAATATCTCTAACATATAAAAACACGGAGCAAAGCGCACCCCTGGGAAGCGCACCCCTGGGGAGCGCTTTTTACCACATTAGCAAAATGCTTCCACGTAAGCGCATTTTTGGCTAACGTGGCTAAAACGCTCCCCAGGGGCGCGCTTTGCTGGTATTTTCCCCCTTAAACGTGGCCACGTAGGCGTATTTTGCAAAAAGCGGCCCTTTCCGGTAAATAATTGTGTAATCGACCCATTTCCGTAAATATGCTTGGAAATGGGCATTTTAGGTAAATTAGTCCAATACAAAAAAGGATAAATCTCAAAACTATATAAAATTTGGTCTAATATGTAAATTTATACATGAAGTTTTGATTTGAACTAATTCTCACAAAGTATTAAAACAATCATTAATATAACATCATTTAATGTCTAGATGACACACATGTATAATTATATTTAGGGTTAAATATAAAATTGGTACCTGAACTTGTCCACTTCTCCCAAATTGGTACTTATGGTTATTTTTGTCCCAGATTGATTCCTGAATTTTTTTGTCCACTATATTGGTACCCGATCCTAACGTCGTTACTTTTTTTGCTGGCCATTAGCGCGCCACCACGTGGACTGCTATTTGGAACTTTTTTTCTTTTCCATTTTCCCTCATTTTCTTCTTATTTTTCTTTTCTTTTTTTCTTTTTCCTACCCTAGCCGCCTTGCTTCCACACCACTGCTAAGCCACCACCAGCCTCCTCCGGTGAGCTCTCCGACCAACAATGACAATTTGTTTATGTGATTACTAGATTTTTATTATCTTCTAACTACTATAAAGTAGGAGCCAAAAAAAAAAAATCCTCTGATGTTTCTTTAAAGTCGACCATTTAAGCTTTTTTATTATAGTTATTTCTTATGAAGCTAGAAATTGGAATTTTAATGTGAAAAAAAATTAAATTCTTCAAAAAAAAAAAAGCTTTAAATCCTTAGAAACTTATAAAGTAAGAAGATAAAAATCCAATGGGGCTACCTGCCTCTACCATTTTTTGTTCTTTCTCATATTTTCTTAGGAAACAAACAGAAAAAAAAAAAAATTTAACTACCCAGAAACTGAAAGAAGAGAAAAAAATTGAATGTGAAAATACAAAAAAGAAGATGAATCCAAGACTTTGAAATATAAAACAGAGATAAATCCAGAACCTAGAAGCTAAAACGAAAGCAATCTAAACAAAAAAAAAAACCATTTTTTTGTTCTATCATATTTTCTCAGGAAACAAACAGAAAAAATCCAAGTACCCAAAATCTTTATTATCTGGCGGGTTTTAACAATGAGTTCTTCATTTTGGGTCTATTAGGTAATCCGCATCTTTGTAACTCGAATTTGAACCTGCATCTTCCATGCCCGAGAATCAAATCTAGTACCTTCTACGTTGAATAAAGAAGCAACACCGATAGTAGCAAAAGGTGAAGGAGAGGAATTGAAGTCATGAAAGCAAATGTGTTTAGCAGAGAAAAAAAGAGAAAATGAAATTGGGACAAAGAAACGTCACCGGGAAAAATAAAGGAACAAAAAAAAAAGGAAATAATTTTAGAAATAATTTCATTGATTTTTAATATATTTTTAGATTATGACATCATCATAATATCATTTATGTCACGTGTCACAATCTTATTCCGCCACTCATTCAAAAAATTCAAGTACCAATCTGGGACAAAAAAAAAAAAACCATAAATACTAATCTACAAGAAGTGACAAGTTCGGGCACCAATTTTATATTTAACCCTTATATTCATCCAATATAAAAATAAATTAATGTATTTATTTCTTTAAATAGTATGACTAAATCAAAATTAAAATTTCATATATGTATTTGAACCATAATTAAAGTTTTATGTGTTTAATTATATCAAATTAAAGTTTATGTATCAAATTGCACGTTGAATAAAAATTGATATATAATTTAAGATTTATAAAAAAAAAAAAAAACTATAGAAGATTCTAACAGTAACTTCAGAAACATAAAACTTATTATCAGTACAACAAAAGAATACAGTATTTGTATAATTTACAAATGGCAAGCCTCTTTCAAAAAGAGTTCGACGGCCATAAATCATTCCCCAAAAGCTAAAGCCAAACAAAACCAAGCGCTAAAATATCATTTACATAGGTGCTACTACGGCAGCCTCACAGAGACACTAGAATTAATCATGCAAAATACACTAATAATAAAAGAAATTATATACATTACATATATGTGTGGTTGTTAGCATCTTCAAGTTGGTATATCAAGCAGCCTCTGCTGTGAATTCTCTCAACACTCAACCCTACCTGCATAATAACAAATACATAAATCAACTACATTGAACTTTGAACCAGAAACTCTGCATTCAAATGTCTCGCAGCCTTAATTAATTCAGCGCCAACATGGTAAATGCTTGAAAAAAAATTACTAAGGAATATATATATGTATAAAACGACCTTTGACGCTTCATTGACGACAACAATCAATTGCTGCTAAACCCAAATATTCCAATCACCTTTGTTAGACTGGCTCTATAGTGTCACCTATTTAGAGATGTGTTTGGAATGCAGCTTTTTTGATGCCATGCCGAGCAACTGAGAGGATCCTGCATTAGGCTGGTCCTGAAATAAGAAACTAAAGAAAATAAAACACCATGAAATTCCTAACAGCAACTTGAGTACCATGTCTTGTAAACCATCCTGAATGTCATAACAACTGGTAATACTTTGCGGTCTGAAGGGTAACTGCCCCTGTGAAGGAACAGTAGGGGTCATCATTTAACAAGCTTAACTAGCTTATTCAAACACAAAAAGAATCTGAGAATAGCTAAATACAAAGGAACCATACTTCAGGCAGTATGGCCTAGGAAGCATGAAAATCCCTCAATACCATCATTATCCATGTAAAAGGCAAAGTTCTCAGCAATCACATAACAAAAAGCCATACCATCCCATTCATTCTTTGTTGACTAATGCAATGAGCATCGTGTGGTGGACCAGTAGAGCTCAACTGTCCCTGCAATAACAATGAAATAACACTGTTTAAGAATTATATCCTATGTTGATTATTAGAATTCCATAAGAACCAAATAAAGTTGAGATTTAATGAGTTCAATTATTTTTTGAATAAGGTTATTGGTGAGAACATTGATCAATAACCAAACAATCATATAAGGACACTCTTCTAGGGGAAGGGAGAATGTTTACCGCACCTGCATAAGTTGTTGGGTGCCGAAATAGCTATTGAGAGCTGGAGTTCTTGAATGCAGTTGTTCCTACAAAAACAACCCAAGAATTTTAGTAAAACTATTCATGTGGTAAACCTTGAATGAGGTCTTCTTTCCATATTATAGTCAAAGTCTGTATGACTAAACCACACCATCCTATGCCTGCTCTCTTGCGACTCATAAGAACATTCAAGACTCGGAACTCGTATATTTGATAGACCCTGCAGAATTTATGAATCAAGATTGCTTTACAATAAAATAAAGAAGCAGAATTTCTATGAGGAATTATAAAAGTACGCTAAAACAGAGAAGAAAAACCACAACTAACCAGTTGTTGCCAGCTATCGCATCTCCCAGTGCTTGAGATCTCTGTTTCTGGATATCCCTAAAAGATACAAAAGAGGTATGATGAAGATCAACGAGCTTCGGTGAAAAAGATAGATTTATTAATAATTATAGAAAAAATAACTCGCTGACCTCTCTAAGGGTCGTTTTAGTCCTTTTTACTTCCTTGGTAGTGCTGCTATTTTGGTTCTCTTCTTCAAAGTGATGAGGGCCTTGAGTTTCCGCTGACATTGGTCCTGTAATATTCTGAATTGAGTAATTGACACTCTCGCATTTTCCCAATGCTTCTTCCAGAGCATTGAATATAATATTGTAACTCTCTCGAGACAGAGATCCGTCATCACCCAATTTAAAGGCTCGTTGGCAAAGATCATAGTAACGTCGCATTCTAGTCTCAACAACATCAGACTGTTTTCCTGTAGTTTGACTATGCTTTGCATCCTTTGTCCAACGTTTCAATATTAGCTGTGAAGGGATGCTTTGTACCCCTGACAACTGTAAAATAATCAGTATATGTCGACAAGGAAAACCATTAAATTCAAAACCACGACATAAACAAGATATATCTGATGTTGTATCATTCCACACCACAATGAATTCTTGATTTTTCTCAAAGTCTTGAACCTTAAAAGTCATAGTGCCTCTCTCTTCTCTTTCCTTCATTGGATGACAAGCGATTCCTCCCAAAACCTCAACCTGAAATTTTTTAAATATTGCATGTGTGTACAAAGGTGCCATTTGTTTCTCAAAAAGTGATGGAGATTTCAATCCAGGTGGTTTATGCCCAGTTTCAAAATCAGCCTTAGCTTCCTCTTCAGGCTTCTCTTGCAAAATTGTTTTATACTGGTCCAAGAACTCTTTTAACATGGTTTTTCTTTGTAGATATTTGTCAAAGAGAGAGCTTACACTATCTGATCGTTGCACTGTGGACATCCCTGCAAGAAAAATGCCTCTCATATAGGTTGGCACCCACTTTTTACGATCTTCATATAGCGAATGAAACCAGAGGTCATTTCTTAAGTTGAACGCATCAACCAATTCCAACCATTTCTTTTCAAACTGTTCATCCATATAGGATTTAGAGATGCATTCATCAAATTTGGCCATGAAATTTTCATGTTGCCCCAGGACATTACCGAGCTTCTCAGGTATCTTGCTAAGTATATGCCACAAGCAAAAACAATGACGGGAATCAGGAAAGACCTCTACTACAGCTGCTTTCAATGCTTTGTCGTGATCAGTTAGTATCACTTTAGGAGCATTTCCACCCATTGCTCTAAGCCATGCTCGCATTAACCAGACATAAGTTGATTTTGTTTGATCAGCAACTAATGCACAACCAAGTAACAGAAACTGAAGGTGATGATTTACACCAATGAAGGGCACAACTGGTAGTTTATAATCATTCTTGATATATGTGGTGTCAAGAAAAACCACATCATCAAAATAGCCATAATCAAGCCTCCCTTTGGCATCAATCCAAAACACATTTCTCAAGCGCTGTTCTTCATTTAGGTCCATTGCGTAAAAGAAGTTGGGATTTTCATCTTGCATATGGTTAAAACGATCAAGTAAAACTTGAAGATCCCCCTCCTCTAAACCCAATAGCTGACAGCTACGAAATCGATTTGAGTCACCAGCTGTATGATGATCAAGTTTCTTGTGGCCACCAGATTGTGTGGAGGTGGCAAGTTGCATTTTTTTAGCTCTTCCAGCGGTAGCACTGACATCACTGTTACCTAGAGCTAAAGGTGTATGACCTCTGGAATAGTATCCTTGGTCCGGGAATCTATCATGGTTATGCTCCTTTATGAAACTACAAACAATCCACCTTCCATCTTGCCTTCTCTTAACATGCATACCAGCTTTGCAGTCTGTTTTAGACCATGATCGGTTAAGTCTGCCTCTTTTCTTCTTGATAGGAATGGCTGTGGCAAATGCAGGTAGAGGAGACTCTGGGTCATTTCCATATCTAGTACATACAAATTTTGCATCGATGAACTTTCCAGATATTCTTGAACGACGGCTAGCTTTTATTATGGTAGAAAAGCCCGCAGATTTGGCATATTGTTTGTAGAACGAAAATGCTTCCTCTTTGGAATCAAATTCCAATCCATCAAGTCCATATTCCTTGTGAAATCTAGCAGCGTCAACAGATGAGGATCTGACTCTGTCATCACTACTACTATCCACCATATTAGTTAGTTGTTCACTTCCTTGTGATGATTGTGTGTGAGGAAGAGCGTGGGAAGCATTAATTAGTCTTTTCCTAAACGCAAAGTAATCCACCCACTGAGAATTGCAAAGATCAAGTATTGGAAGTAAGGTTCAATAATTGTTGTTAAATCCAACATTCTGATAGTAAAACTCGGAGAGAGAAGTGGGTTTTAAGTTTAATTAATTAAAAATATATAGAGGCAAACAGAATGTAGGATGGTGGATCAATAAGTTAAGGGCGGAGGGAGATCGTTTTGCTGGGAATTTAGGTAATCATATAATTAAAAAATAAAACAAAAAGACAGAGAATGAGGGGCGAGGAAGGGAATTTACCTGAGGCTGGAGGATGGGATGAGTAAGCAGAGGGAGGCAGGCGGGTAAGAGTGTACTTGGGAAATAGATAGAAATAGTCGTCCTGTCCTTCCTGCCTTCCCATCTTCGTGAGCCCAAAGATAAAAGGAAAAGGGCACAAATATATGCGCACATGGAAAAAAAAAACAAAGCCTTCAACCAAAGGCCCATCAAATCCGTAAATCGGTATAAGTCCAAAGTTTCCATTTTTTTGTTCGCTACCAAAATCCAGTTGAACAAAATTCGATTCCACTTAAAAAATTAAAAAAAAAATTTAAATTCTGAAATATTTGAATTGATTTAACTGAATTAATTTAATTTTTTTTATTTTAAATTCGAATTGAATTAAACTTTTAAATTTAAATATTTCAAATAATTCAAAATAAATTCAATGTCAAATTATATTAATTTTAAATTTAAATTTTATATTATACCGAAGTTCAACCTTTCAGACTTTTGCTTTACCCCATTTTACCCCAAAGCTCATCCGCCCCAACTAGCTCCACCATTTTCTCAATTCCCCCTACCCCCAAATCAATTCCATCTTTTTCTTTACTTTAGTTCTTCATCAATCATGAGTTCATTCAAACTCCCAAACACATTCTTCTTCTTCAAAAAACCCTAAATTAAACTCTCCATTATTCTTCTTCATTAGTTCATTCAAACCCCCAAATCAAAATCCCTAAATCAAAATCCTCCATTCTTCTCCTTCATCAGTTCATTGAATTTTCTTAGGTTAGGCAAATCCCTCACCATCTTCAGTCTCCGTCTTTCAGTCATTCCAAAACTGGTGTTCCTATTGGTTGGCACCGCTCCTTTCTCTTCAATCTTAACCTCGACTTTTATGCAATGTTTCCAACAACACATCGTTTCAACTCAACTAGCCTCTTTTGGATGACCAATTAGCTCCGTTTCAATGTGTTTGAACTACTTTTTGAGTTCAATCTCATTAATGAAGTGTTTGGATAATACCTCCAATTTCCCAGTGGATTGATTCTCATTGTGCTGCACTTCCTGTTGCTTAGTGCACTCAAACGCAACTTTTTTTTTTCCAATTTTACCCATAGCCCTTTCTATTTTTTGAACTTTCTTTTCCCTCTTAATGTCTAAGTTAAAAAGCCAAAGCAATTTTACCTCTAGATTAGGTTGGATAAATACTTATATTATAATAAATTAACAAATATTATAATTTATAGAATAATAAACAAATAACAATTGAGATGTTTTAATATTATAATTATCATTTAAATAAATGCAAATATTATAATTTATAGGATAATAAATAAAATATTAGAAGGCACATTTTAATATTTTATTAAATAAATTTATAAATTTACATATTTTTAATAATTTTTATGACATGTCATAGCTATTTTTGTGAAAAGTGGATAGTTTTATTGCTCGACACATCACCATATTTTATATTAAATTAATATAGGCACCATTGTTTAAAAATAATATATAAGTTAATTGAATTAAAAAAACTATTACACTTTAGATATTTTAATATTTTACTATTACGGTGTTAGTTTACCTTAAATATATAATGTCCATAATTAATTATAGGAAATTATTAAAAATATTTCAATTAATTTTAAAATATTTGATATGTGATATATTATGTATAAATTTCTTTACCATATTTTAAAAAATAATTTAATTAATAAATACGATTAATTCAAGAATGAAGTAAAATTATATTATGTAATAAATTATTACAAAACTTAAATTCATAAATGAGATGTTAGATGGAAACTAGTGTATCTGAAAGTAAAATCCAAAAGACAATATGAGTGGGCTGGACAACCCAAAAATGGTCCAAAACGCCAATATTGTAATGGGAGAAATATAAGTCCTCCTACGGGTTCTCTTCTCGGATCTCAGCGAACCGATCTCCAGAGGGAAGAACATACTCACAAGTATAAGCAAATTAGATCGAGGTAACCTTCTCAGATCCGCCACTTCAATTGTTACTTTAGAAGATACAATCTCCAGATTTTAAACAACCTCTACTTTTCGAATATTTCAAAAATCGGTGAAGCCTATATTCTGTCCTACTGTTGTTTTTCCCGGCGATTAGCCTAGTTTTGTTTTCGTAGAAAGCATTATCTCATTTCCCTGGCTTTCCAAACGCTGCATTTTGAATTTTGATATTTGCTTTTATATACACGTTCCTCTATAGATCTGAGCTGCTCGATCCATTTGCTTTCTTGGTCTTTCATTCGTTCTTGTTTCTTGTTTTTTCACATTGATTCTACGTTGTAGATCTTTTTAAATTTGTTCCCTCTTTATTTACTATATCTTGATTCCAGATATTAAAATTTCATTTGTTTCCTTTAATCCTAACTTAATTTTTGTTGTCTCCTAGGTTCTCTGATAAGGTCTTCAATTTGATATTGGCTTGGTAGTTGCCTCTCCAAAATTCAATATGGTATACAACTTGTCCTTTATTTTATCATTTCGTTGTCCCTTTTACTTGAATTGTCGCTTTGGATGGATCCTAATTTAAGTTATTTTATGTTGTATATGTACCAATTGAATTGTGTCACGATTTAGGAGAAATTGAACTTAAATACAGAACTGTTCATTACAACTTACAAGGTTCATGTTATCTGCAATGATACAATAGTTGCCTTTCCACTTCATTGCCAGCTTCTGATTTGACCTATTTCTATTTTTGTGATTTAGGTTGTACTTGCTGCTTCTGTTTTAAGCAAGTCTGGCAAAGGTGACTTCATTTTGCTTGCTGTAGTTGTTATTCTGTCATGATAATTGAATATTTGAAGAGCAACATTTGGTTGTTACACTGACATTCTGTCTTTTATTTCAGTGCTTGTCTCTAGGCAATTTGTGGACATGACTCGCATAAGAATTGAAGGTCTTCTTGCAGCTTTTCCCAAGTTGGTGGGCACGGGAAAGCAACACACATATGTTGAGACTGAGAATGTTCGTTATGTTTATCAACCAATAGAAGCTCTTTATTTGCTTCTTGTAACCAACAAACAGAGCAATATTCTTGAAGATTTGGAGACTCTGAGACTGCTTTCCAAGCTGGTTTGATTCGGCAGCTCTCTGATTTCTTCTATCTTTTAAAATCTTTGAACATAATAAATTGCATAAAATGAAGACATTTGATTCTTTATTTCTTCAATCTACCTTCAGTAGTTGCAATTTTACTTTTATTCTGTATTTGAATAGACACCAGTGCAAATATAGCTGCTAATTCCCTGTCACTTCTCTATCTCATGAAGTTTTGCTGTTACCTGGGGCATTTTCAATTTTTAAGCCTTCGTGATAATATTCTGTCTCCCGACTAGAGCAGAGTACTTATTTTATTTTATTTTATTTTTTCTTAGGTACCTGAATATTGTTACTCTTTAGATGAGGAGGGAATTTGCAAGACTGCTTTTGAATTGATCTTTGCTTTTGATGAAGTCATTTGTCTTGGGCACAAGGAAAACGTTACAGTTGCACAAGTTAAGCAATACTGTGAGATGGAGAGTCATGAAGAGAAATTGCACAAGCTGGTATTGCAGAGCAAGATTAATGAAACTAAGGATGTCATGAAGCGTAAAGCTAGTGAGATTGATAAGAGCAAGGTATATGTTTTGCAATGTTCTTGGCCATATACTAATTAATCTCTTCTGTTACATGCTCTATTGATTCATGTTGTCTATTCTGCAGATTGATAAGAATAAAGGTGAGAAAGGAGGGTTCATGTCAATGGGCTCTGGAAGAATTGAAAGTAGCTTTAGTGATATGAGCATTTCTAGCAGTGGAAGTGGCTTTGGAAGTAGTTCTGGGTTGGGATTAACAACTGATGTTGATTCCTTCTCTACCAAGTCTAAAGGTTTGTCAAATGAGTACTCCATCACATGCATTGGATTTTGATTGGCATGTTTTTAACAAATTGACTATAATGCTTCATTGTTATTCCGTGAGATATCCTATATGTTTCTCACTCTCCTAAGCATGTTTAATATCAAACTTGTTTCAGAACATTTTCTGACACATGTTCATATTGCTAGGCCGCCAACTGTCATCTGCAACCGCTCCTCCTAAAGGTCTTGGCATGCAGCTTGGTAAATCACAAAAAACAAACCAGTTCTTGGAATCCCTGAAAGCAGAAGGTGAACTGATAGTTGAAGATGTGCAGCCAAGGGCAGGCCAGGCCAGAGTGGCTGCAGCTGCACCTACTGATCCCATCACTTTGACTGCTGAGGAGAAACTCAATGTCACTTTGAAAAGAGATGGTGGGATAAGTAACTTTGATGTTCAAGGGACTTTGTCTCTTCAAATTCTTAACCAGGAAGATGCACTCATCCAAGTTCAGGTAATGGTTTGGTTTTGTCCTTTTGTGAGTATTTGTAATCTTCGAAGATTTTTACTTTAAAAATTATGCTTTGATGCTGGTGATCAGCATGAAGTTTATTTGGTTCAAATCTTGGTGATAGGAAGTAGCCCATTTGGCATCCTTAAATTAGTTTTCCTTATTGAAGAATGTGCTTTGAAGGGACAAGAAAGTATGTCTTCCGAATCTGCTATTTTCCACCTTTTTGAAGACCAGCAACTTTCTTGCATTTGCTTTCTTTTATTGTTATGTTGTCTCTCACTTGGCTAATGCATCTCAAATCCCTGGTGCAGTTACCATAATGCATGATGGTATTACTTGCCGTCAAAATACATGCCAGTTCATCATATTTACTCAATCCCATAACAATAAATATGTCCTGTATGCAACATGTATTTCTTGTAGCACCTTTACTGCATTGAGTTTACAAATTTTTCTTGCATGCTTTCTTTTAATTTTTTCTTTGTCACAATACCTTTCCAGCATCGAATTACCAATTTCCATCCGTTACTTTCAGATTGAAACTGGGGGTAATCCTGGCATTCTTTTCAAGACGCATCCCAACATGAACAAGGAGTTATTTTCCAATGAGAACATTCTAGGGTTGAAGGACCCTAATAGGCCTTTCCCCACTGGTTCTGCTGGGGATGCTGCTGGTGTTGGTCTCTTGAAATGGAGAATGCAAAGTGCAGATGAGTCAATGGTTCCATTGACCAGTGGGTCTCAAATCTAATGCCTGCTTATTCTTGTAATTGCAATTGTATGCTTTGATGGTTGTTGAGTTTTATTTTTTTGGTTTATTGCAGTCAACTGTTGGCCTTCAGTTTCTGGGAATGAAACTTATGTTAGCATTGAATATGAAGCTTCTGCCATGTTTGATCTGCGAAACGTTGTGATTTATGTACCTCTCCCAGCTCTTCGGGAGGCCCCAAATGTTAGGCAGATTGATGGTGAATGGAGGTAAATTAAGATCATTTTGAAATTCTACTTTTCATGGAAGGAAGCAAAATTGTCAATCTTTAGCTCCGTGAGATTAATAAACTGAATTCAACTAAGCTGTGAGCTTTAATCGAGAACTATTCGGGCCTATCTTCATAATGTGTTTCTGACTTTGGGTGTTAGTGAAAGCACCAGGATGTTGTGTATTATATAAATGGTAAAATTTGGGAACAGCACACTAAATGATTTTCATTTTCTTGTTTGTCTTGCAGATATGACTCCAGAAATTCTGTTTTAGAATGGTCCATACTTCTGATTGATAACTCTAACCGCAGGTCAGTACATTTGTTAACCTATAAAACTTATTATTGTGTTTGATATTTTTAAGATGCTATTGGTTTGTAAGTACTTTCTTGCTTGTGACATATTGGCAGTGGATCAATGGAGTTTGTTGTACCTCCAGCAGATTCATCTGTGTTCTTCCCCATTTCTGTCCGTTTTTCAGCAACGAGTACATACAGTGACCTGAAGGTTTGATATGCATATTTATTTATTTATTTTAACTTGGAATAATTGCTGCTGGGGTTTCCAGTGTCTCATGCCTGTTATCAAGGAAATTGCTGAGTAGGAACTGGGTCAATTTGGGCACTTCTTTTAAGTGCAGAAGAGAAAAAGTTGTCCCTTCAACTTAAAAATAAATGCCACAGATTTCACTCATCGAAGAGAATTATTGGTGTAGGTTGTGAACATCATTCCACTGAGAGGCGGTGGAGCTCCTTCGCCCAAGTTCTCCCAGCGAACAAATTTGATTACAGAGAATTATCAAGTTGTGTGATGAGCGACTGTAATAATAGGTGACAAGTTTCTACTGCAGTTACACAGCGAGTATACTTCAAATGTATGATTCAAACAACAGCTGCACCTTTCTTTTGGCATCTTCATAAAATATTTTTAGATAAGTGATATGCTAAGACTTGCAATGTGTCGTTTTTCGTCATTATATATTTTGTTGGTGTCTTCGTCAAATCGACTTAATTGAAATATATATTTTTATAAAAAAAAATTATATTCTATTATCAGTTTTGGATTTTCTACTGGTTGTGCTTGAACTTCTTCTAAGATAAGATTCCGTAATAAATCTCGTTAACCATGTAATTAATGATTTATGATCAGTATATTTTGCTCTTAGTCAATCTTCCTGTGTCAGGAAAGTATATTGAACTCTTAACATGATTTTATTTAAGGCCAATTGATTAAGTTCAACATTACAGGAAAAAGGTGTTGATTATATGTTAAATCACTTATCGGTGTACGTATTAGATCTATTAGTCTGAAAATTACTATTTTATTATATATACCTCACATATAAATCAAGTATGCTGTCTGGTTCCTTATGGTCACTGACATCCCACTTTCGGCCTTTTCTCCTTTGACATGCGACTGTTCCCAAAATTTCCGCTAGTTATTACCCAAAAAACTCCAAATTTACTATCATTAATCGTACATATCATTTCATCACAATTCATTTCGTGGGACTTTCTTTTCCTTCGTGCTCTTATCCCAAGTTTAGTGTAATGACTTGGAAAATTTTAATTTCTGAGACCAAATTTTTTAAATCGAGACGTTTCAAAAAAATAAATTGCAAGATTTTTAGGACAAGAATGAGAATTGAGAGGAGAATTATTGTGTAAATTATTAAGGTAGAAAGTGAGTATAGTATAAGGACTAAATTGTGAAATAATTAGATTAGGGGAACTAGGTGAAAGATTTAGCAAGTCCTATTAAACCATAATTAAAATGAGCTAGTGGAATGGCTTGATACTTATGATTAAATTCTACTAATCATGAATGATGTGATTGAATTGATTTTTTGTATTAATGATTGAATTGAATAGATTCGAAAATATTGAATATTAATTGAAATGTGAAATGTGAAATTGTGCTAGTGTTGTGATGAACTATGTTGTTATATAAGGGAATTATGGATTGGTTCATTGAGATGATGATATTGAAATGAAGAATTGGTTAAAAATGAATTTGCGAAATTGTTGCCCTATTAACTGTTCGAGTAGGGTCGAGTATAATTGACATGCCATATGAAATGAAGAGTTCAGGGTTATACGACTACGTGTCGGAGAGGGCTGGGCACCCCATTTGTCAGTTATATCGACCAATGTTGGGCACATCTATTTGTCAGTTTTTACCAGCCAGCGCAAGGTGCAACTTATTATTTTGGATTTATCTGACAGACACTAGGTGCCAAATTGGTGTGTTAGTTGGATCCGCGTATCCGTTCGAGTTCGAATCATGTTAATAAGGAAATAAAAATGAGAATAGGAATAGAGTAAAGATATTATGATCTTTGAATGCATAAAATGGAAATTTAGATAGAATGAGATATTAATGCTTGATATTTCAATAGATATGAAATGAAAGTGTGATGCTTCATATTAGCGCCTTTGTTAGATTTGGATAATGAAGCTATGAAGTAGTAAAAGTTTACATATTAAATTGTATATCATTTATTATTTTTAATTCATGCATTTGAATGTATTATATTATGTTTTAATGTTCGGATTATAGAAATATCATTGAGTTATACTCAACATATAGTTTTGCTTTTTGTGCTCTGATTGGTTACTTTTTGATTCAATCGTCAACTTCAGCATCCAACGGCAATCCCAAACTCTCCTCTAGGTAGTAGCTTGATGAGAATATCTAGTATTTTTATTTTCTAGTTATAACCAATTCCTTCTAATCCTTTGATATAAAAAAGTTTCCTCCCTTTTGCAAGCACTTCTAACTTCCTCCTATAACCTTGTTAACCTTAATATATCAATATCCCTAAAGTTTTGCAAAAAAAAAGAAAAAAGAAGCAAAATCTCTTTCTTAAACTCCCCAATAAGAATCTTATTATTCTTCACATTTTTGACCAATTTTTAAATTTCACTTTACATATTTTTAACTTTAAAAGTAAATTCTTCCCCCACCTTCCTTAAAATCCACTTACCAACTGTCATTGATAGTCTATTCACACCCCTCAAACTTTATCCAATTAACATTAAATTTAAATCTTTTAAGAGCTTTCTATCCCTATAATTAGAGAACTACAATAGGAGTATGATCAGAACTAATGTCCTGTGGATTAAACCCATAGTATTAGGAAAAAGCCTTAATCTTTTGAAATTCACCAATGCTTTATCCAAACCAAGCACACTACTGCCCTTCGAAAGAAACTTCATTCAACTTATACTCTTGTATCATATCATTACAACAAACCAATTTTCTCTGTTTTAGTTTTCCTCATGAACCCCAACATATCATTTCACTTAAGAACATCTATGCCCCCTTTAATCCCAATAATCTTTTCCTTAATATGTTTCCAAACCCTTCTTAAAATATTGGAGCTCTGTAAATCCAAAATATCCTCATGTCCTCTCAAGTACTTAAATTAGAAACTACAATATCAATTAATTTCTTAATATGCTCCAAGATATTCACTCTCCAATGTTCAATCCACCAAACAGACTATGGGGTGTGTCTTGTATATCATATTTTGGACAAAATAGGGTCGACGTCGCCATGAGGAAGAGTTAAGGTCCCGATGATGCAACATATGATGTCTTAATGAGAAGAAACCGACGTCTTGATGATGCGACAGATGATGTCACAATGAGTCAATAAACAACGTCACGACATGGCGACATGTTCCCCACTTAACTAGATTTTTTCTCCTAGTTAAACTCTGATTATTTTTTCCCCAGTCGAACTTTGATTTATCCAAGATGTTTTGGTCATATTTGACATCCGAATTTAGCCTATAAAAGGGCCTTAGTAACTCTAGAAAGGTTTATGAAAAATACAACATAACACAATTAAGAAATAGCTGTAATAGAGCTTTAAGAGAATTTTGTGTTTTAGTTGGAGGGCTTTGTATTCGGGGTTTAAGGTTTGTTTTAATTATCTCCATCTTGTACTTTTTAGATTTCTTTCTCATTAGTGAAGTCTCCCCTACTTGTGGTTTTTATCATCTTACTTGAGGGTTTTCCATGTAGAATTTGTGTGTTTGATCTTCTCTACCTTTTCTATTTCATTGTTTATACGAGTCGATCCTTAACAAACTGGTAACAGAGCTTGGTTCAGATTCTAAAACAGACACGTTCAGAGATAGAAACAATGAAGTTCGACATTGAAAAGTTCGATGGAATTACAAATTTTAGTTTATGGCAAGTTCAGATGATAACAATTCTAGTTCAGAATGGCTTAAAAATGGTTGTTATCGGGCAAAAGCCTAAAAATCTACATTAGTCAGAATGAGAGAGCTTGATGAAAAGACCTTGCCTGCAATTCAATTGTGTCTTATGAATAATGTGTTGCAGGAGGTGTTGATGGAGAAAACGACATTAACTTTGTGGAAAAAGCTTGAAACTCTTTTTATGATAAAATCTCTTGCGAATCGTTTGGTGCTGAAACAAAACCTATACATGTTTCGTATGGTCAAATGAGCGTCATTTATGGCTCATATAAGTGATTTTGTAACACTCTTGGATGATTTGAAGAATGTCAAAGAAAATATAGATGATAAAGATGAGGCTATCCTATTATTGTGTTCTTTACCCCTTTCGTATCAAACTTTTAGGGAGACTCTGATTTATTATGGAAGAGACAAATTTTTGTTCGAGGATATGAAAGAAAATTTGTTGAGCAAAGATAAAATCGACAACGAGTTAGGTTCTAATAGCAAGTTAGATGGGCAAGCCTCGATTTTGGTTGCAAGGGGTAGAAAACAATCTAAGAAATCGTATTAGAACATGCCTAAGTCAATATCAAAATTAAGAAGCCGAGACAAACAATGTGGCTATTATAAGAAGTTAGGTCACATTAAAGCAAAGTGTTATAAACTCTAAAATAAGAATAGGAGGGTTGCTGAAAACGATGAGAAAGAGAAGCATAAGGCTGATATAGCTAACCTAGTGTATCCGAGGGCAAAGGAGATGACTTGTTATTAGTGTCTACGACTGAAAGGTTTAAACTTACGTCTGAGTGGATTTTGGATTTCGGGTGTTCTTACCATATGTGTCTCAATAAGGATTGGTTATCCACATAAGTCCATTTGAAGGTGGACTTGTGCTTGTAGGGAACAATTCACCTTGTAAGATAATTGGTATCGACACGGTTCAGATCAAGATGCATGACAGAATTATGAGTAAACTGTCAGATGTTAGATACATGCCTAATTTGAAGAAGAATCTCATCTTGTTAGGTATCTTAGACTCGAATGATTGCAAAATTGTCATCAAGTTAAAAGGTGCCAAAATATCTCGTGGAGCTTTTTTTTATGAGAGGATAAAAAACAGTAGCCTATACATTTTGCAAGGTTCACCGATGACCGATATGGCAGTAATTACAAAAGCAAAATTGAAATCAGCACCACATCATGACAAGCACTCCCATCATGTTGCGACGATGCGACGAAAGCCCCTTTTTATGGATTCTAAATCAACTTAGTTGTAGAACATGTGACTAGATCATATGAGTGAAAAAAGGTATAACCATTTTCAGTAAAAGAGGTCTTCTCACAAGCATCGGAGTTGGAAAGCTAGATTTTTGCAAGCACTACATTTATGAGAAGCAGACACGAGACAACTTCAATTTAGTAGTACATAGGAAAAAAGGACCATTAACTACATTCATTTTGATCTAAAGGGTCTGACTCCAGTCACCTCAGAAAGGAGGTAGCATATATCTTTTAACTTTTATTGACGACCACTCCAGGAAAAGTTAGTTTATTTCCTGAAGTACAAGAATAAAGTCTTTGAGATCTTTAAGCAATGGAAGACCTTACTAGAAAAGCAAACTAGAAAGCCCATAAAGCGGTTAAGAATGTATAATAGTCTCAAGTTATATTCAACTGAGTTTAATGATTACTGCAAATGGGAAGGAACTGATCGATATTGCATAGTTGTTGGTACCCCGCAACAGAATGGTGTTGCCGAAAGGATGAACAAAACTTTACTTGAGAATGCTCGATGTATGCTTTCCAACGCAAGCTATTTGGTGAATCGGTCTACACATTAAGCATTGGATGGAAAGGTTCCTGAAGAGATATGGTCGGGTAATCTACAAATTACTCTAACCTTAAAGTAATGTAACACCCCAAACCCGGCCCAGATGTTACAACCAAGTCCGGTGTGTCACATCACCTACAACTAACTATGTTACCTAGTTACTAATATTAGGGTGAGCTTTGCAAAACCGTTATTAAAGTTTTAAGAGGAAATTTTCGGTTTATTGGTGAACGTCCTATCTTCTACCAGTTATTAAGAGATTATTATAAAATTTCCTTTGTAACTCAATTGAATCGTGTGACTGATTTTGAAAACGTTTGATTAACTTTAAGAAAAACTCGCGCAGCTATATTCAAAATAATTTAATTAATGTAAGAAAAAGTAATTAAAACCCAAAATAAAAAAAATAAATAGAGCGGTCTTATTACAAACCCAAATTAAAAATAAAAACGATTAAGTAAAATAATAGAATAATTAACTTAAAACCAGAAATACAGTCTTCGTGGCCACTCTGAATCCTTCCCAACTCCAAGTCTACAGTCTAGGGCTCACCTGCAAGGATGGAAGAAATAGGGGTGAGTTTGGAAAACTCAGTGTGTAAGGAAACCATTCCAAAGCCCAAATCAGCTCTAGCCCGGTGGGCCTAAGCCTTATCCAGTCTCAGTAATTACTGGGCCGAAGCCCTATTCAGATACAGTAAACTAGGCCTTAGCCTTTTTCAGATAACAGTATGGCCCATAGGCCCGTTACAGTAACAGAACAGATATCAATCATGAATGCAAGCCCAAACCCAACCTAAATCCATCCGTTACACTCCACCCGTACCAGCCCTACACTCCATGTGGGGAATAACTCAACCCACCCAGCCCTACACTCCACAATTGCAGCATAGCTGCTCAGATAACAGTAAATTGAGGTAAAGCCTCCAGTACGTGGTCAAGCCACTATCAGTACTTCCTCCATCAATATCCCAGCCCCATGCAATAGATATTCATGACATGGCATGCAGTAAACAGTAACAGTAGAACATGCATTTTGGTCAAACTTAGCCGTAGGGGTATAACGGTCATTTTGTACCTAGGGGTAAAATAGTAATTTCTCGCCCCTAAGGGTATTTCAGTAATTTTATCAGTTTTTAGGGTTATTGCGTATTTCAGTCTTCAGTAGTCTAACTTAGCCCATTTTAGCAGTTTTTAGTTACTGGGCCCTAAAACCCCTAATGGGCCCTACAGTGACATTTAGCTAATTTAGCCCATTTAGTCCAAGTTTTACGATCGATTTACCAGTTTTAGCAGTTTTGGACCAACAGTCTACCAGTACACATCTATTGCCTATTTTTACCCATATGGGCCCGTAGGCCCATCGGGCCCACTTTCAGCCTATCGATGCCCAATTACTGAAGTGCACGGAATTGCGCACTCAACCATCCTACCACTTACGATTACAGATCCAATGATTTCCAACCGTCTTATGAGCGTTCGCATGCTCACAAGCCGACAAAATACCAGAATTTCGGCATTTCGACTTTTCGATTTTTGCCGATTTAGACTACAGAAGGGTGTTCGATACACACCTGATTTGCGACGAATACTACCAAGATCTCGCACCGAGTGTCCTATAATCAGTCACTAGACATATCAGACTCAAGATCCAATGATAACCAACATAACCTTACTTACCATAATCGGCCATCAACACTTAAGACCCTTGAGATCTTACCTTTGTCGAATTTAGTGACTAGGTCTAGATCTAGTCGTTCCACTTGTCCAAGCCCTCGATCAATGGCCTCTAGATCACACTAACACCAAAATAAATTGATTGTTAAAAACCCTTAGAGCCTTAAGCCCCAAATCGACAGCCTCCCTATGCCTCTAGGGATTTCAGCTTTTCTAAATCCCGAAAGAAAGAATAGATCTGAGATGTCGAGTACTTACCACAGGTTCTCTTAATCAAAACAATTCCACTTTCGTTTCTACTCAGATCTGATGCAGATCTAGCCCTTAAACATTAGCAGAGATCGAGTCTTAGAGATCTAAAGATTCAGCTACAAGTCCTTAAAAATATGGTGTTTTTGGCTTTTGGAACGGTGAAGAGAAAGATGATTTGGTGCTGTAGGTTTGAAGTGGTGTTGCCGATAGGGGTCAGGGGTTTAGAGGATGTGAAAATCGACCAAAAGAGAAGGAGAAGGTAGGAGGGTGCTGCTATAGACAAATCGGCACAATAGCAATCTTTCAAGATTTCGGCTTTTAGTAGTTGATGGGTTTGAGAAGAAAAAAGTGGCAGATTCAGTTTTTAAAGAGAAGAAAAGGAAAGATAAGTGAGGAGGAGAGGTGGTTTCGGCTTGAGAAGAAGGAAGAAGGAAAAAGAATGGAAGAAGAGAGGAGAAGAGAAAGGAGAATTTGGCACAAAGAAGAACTTACTTGCGTTTTCGGCTTTTTGGTACACTAAGGGGAAGGATAGAACAAAAGTGAAAACCTAGGTGGCTAACCTTAATTCGGCAAGACAGAAAAAGAAATTAGCACTTGCCCTAATGGCTATACAAGCAAATGGCACAACCTCCCAAAAGTCCTAGTCGAATGCCCCTATCCATATGACCAAATCGGCAAAATTAAAAGTATCACTGGTTACCTTATGACTTGAACTCTGGCCTTTAAACTCAGTCCACACGCCACTTTTTTAGGCACTTAAGTGGCGCCACATTGCCACTTTACCAAAGGCCTCTCTGTGTCTTATTTTACTAACTTTTTCTTAAATGCCCACCTACAAAAGTCCTATTCTCCTTAAATCCAAAATTGATATTTCTGCCGGGTTTTATTTTAGACTTGGGCCTTCTAAAGGCCCACTAACACACTTAAACACAAATTCAATAATCAAAACACCAAATTTTCAAGATTTCACCAAAATCACAAAAATCCTGAAAAATCCCGAAAATCAGGGCGTTTCAAGTAATAAGATGTTCTACTTATAATCGAGTTAGTCAAGGAAGCTCAAACCAAAGGCTGTAAGTTGTATCTCTCTTGGTTTTGCTGCTGGTGTGAAAGGTTTTAAGCTATGGTGTCTGGAAACCCAGAAAATTATGGTCAGCAGAGATGTCACCTTTGATGAGAATGTGAGGCTTCACTCGAGAAATGTAATGCCCTAACCCGATTGACCAGGTCTAAATTCGGGTGTTACCATATAAAACTCAGGCATTAACAAAAAAAATTTACAATTACCTATTTCATTAAAAAAGTACTGTGGTATTTTAATTAAATGCTTATTACAAGAAAATAAGGGATGTGTTTAGAATATATTTAATTACAACAACTCAAATCAAATATACTTTACAAAAGGGAAGTTTATCAAAAACATACTAGAAGGGCGTATTCCTAGACTATGCCATAATTCATATCTATGCATAATAGCCCACTTCCCCACGAACTTAGCGCACACTCCTGGCGTTATCCCTCTAGGCAAAGTATCTTCTCAATTCTTGAAAAGAAATAATAAATCTTGTAAGTACAAGAGTACTTAGTGAGCTCATGAACCATACCTTGATGGATGTTCTGCAATCTTATATGAATTTCTATGAGTCAGCTACTCCTCTGCATATTTTATTTCGGCTAATACCATACAGTTTTATCACTCATGTATGTGCCAATTATCATAACCTTGTTATACTTAATCTTTCATATTTAATTAATTGGAGAATCCTTCCAATTGATTCATAAATCTCTTGTCTCATAAAACATTCTTAACATAGTATACCTTCAGAAAACACTTCCAACAATTCATGCCTTAACTTATAATCTTATTTCAAATAGTTGTTCACTGGTTATGTAGAATATAATACTATCAATTCATACTCAGTCATATCTTGATTCAGTATCACACATATCCATCTTGCTAAATCATTGCATAGACCACTCTGTCGAATTCCATGACGTAATATATCAAAATCCCATAATTCAAGAAAATATTAACTCTAATTCAGACTAATTTTAGAAGAAGATACAATGCTTTTCACTTTTCATATTTACAAATCATCATAAGGGATACCCTTTTTGACATACAGATACACATATCTTTTTCATGGAAAACCCTTAAGACTTAGTTCCTCATAACATATAACATATCAATACTTCACCTTAGCTTTACTTATTACAGAACTAAAAGAATTTACTCATACCTTACAATAGAGATAGATATTTAGATTTAGATTTTACCAGATCTCCTTGACAATTTACGCCACATAGATCTAACAGAACACGCCACACAGGCAATCATATAAAGTACGCCACCAAGGCATTCCATTTAGAATTTGCCACAAAGGCATTCCTTTTAGAGTTTTCCACAAAGGTTATTCTTAACTATCATGTTTACAATATATATTTGCCTAAAATCACATTACGTGAACTTTGCCCATTATCATCCTAGGACACACAAAGAACCCCATTGGAAAATCACCATGCATTAATTCCTTTTCAGAGGGTGTCATGACCATGGACTTTTCTTTTAGAGTTTCATATTAGAGTTCATGTTTTCTGTCTTGATGGACTTCATCAGACACCATCGGGATGACCAGATACAGACTCTCTTGACAGACTCTTCATGCATTGACACAATCTAAATTCAACATTTTACTTCACTAACATACACCCAATTAGAACACACATTTCATAGCATACATTTTAGACCTATACATACTTAGCCATACCTTAATGTTTCGATACTTGTACTCTAATCATCACGTACTATACTTTTCATGACTTTGGGTCCATAGTTCAATCAATTTCCTGTAAATGACTTACAATATGAACAACATACATGCAGGAGTTAGCCTAGAACTCATTTGACATGCACAAGTAGTAGCTTGAACTACCGACTCAATCATCCATTATGAAATTGTAGCAACCACCAAACATGTAGTGAATACTGATGAGATTCCGAATTATGGCTTCCAACTTAACGGATAAGAAAATTCTTTTGGTTCCAGAAGAATCAAATAGCAGTATTTTAGAAAAAGAAAGAAAAAGAATCACCCCACTTTCTCAGACCTTTTTTAAATATAAATATAAGACCTATGTTTTCAAAGTAGCACTTGACAAGTGTCACATTCATTCAGAATTGTCTTTAATAATGGCCTATAGCATATGAGAAAACATAAATGAAAATTTAATATTTTATATACTCAGTTATACAATCCTGTTGACTTCTAACTAGGTTACCTTGTATCTTAACTTGAACAGTGCTTTAGACATACAAGTGTATTATACCTTTTACAATCAAGTGAAGGGAGTTGATTTTCACGATGTTTTCTTTTATGTTGTGAAGCAGGCATCCATCTGAGCTATAACTATAACAGCCCTTACCTGTATTCACGCTGGAACAAGGTATGAGGCATTACCAGACTTAAACACAAACACACATACAATTTCGAGCCATAAGTTTCCATCCAAACTTAAAACTTTTCACATTCATTCACATCGTACCTAAAATGAGCCTATGAGGCCCAAAACATACTTTGGAAGTGGTTCAGGGCTAACTCAAGAACTTCTGAAAATTTTACAAACTTATACAAATATTTTACCCTAAAAAGGGGTCATATGCCCGTGTGGATACGAGACATGGCTGTGTGGGTAGGCTGTATGGTCACACACGCCCATGTCCATACCCAATGTAATTCTCTGTTTATGACGTCATCAGCCAAATGAAACCACACGGCCAAGCCACACGCTCGTGTGCTAGGCCATGTGACGAATCAAATTCTCGCAAAATAGGTGTAGACTTCACACCCCTTAGCACACGCCCGTATCCAAGGCCGTGCCATCCACACGGATGAGACACACACCTGTGTCTCTACCCGTGTGCTCCATACTAGGCATTCTGTTTCTTAAAATTAAGTTGCAGGGGACACACAGCCTGTTCACACGCCCATAAGGTTGACTTTGTGTCACACACGGTCTAGACACACGCCTATGTGTCTACTCGTGTAGACAAAAATAGGGCTATTTTCCAAGCCATTCACTACCCTGAAACTCAATCACACTTATACCAATTTCAACCACATATAGCATGTAATAGCTCGATTTTGGGCCTAGTCGGAATAGTGGTTTTGGGACCACAAATCCGACGAGAAAAAAATTATTTTTTTATATTTTTATGATCTACAATTTCACGGAATGATTTTGTAAAAATCTCATTAGAAAATTTTGACGTTTGAGCATTCAATTTAGTAAAAAGGACTAAATTGTAAAAAGTGCAAAACTTGTGTTCTAGATGATAAGGGATGTAATTGTGATGAGTTTTTAAATTGGAGATCCTTATATGGTAATTAGACCATTGAATAAATTGTTGGACAAAAATGGACATGAAATAGGTGAAATAGAATATTTTTAAGTTAGGGGTTTTTGGTCATTTAGTAATTAAATGACTTAATAAACAAAATAAAAGCCAAAAAATTTGTCCATCTTCCTTTTTGGCTGAAAATTTCAAGAGGAAGCCATGGATAGAGTTTTTCAAGCTTCCAAGCTCGATTGTAAGTCTGTTCTAGCCCCATTTTTAATGATTTTCGTGTTTTTGAAATCCTTGTAACATGATCTACCTATTTCTACCATTTATTTGAGATATGATGAAGGTCTAGGTTTTGGAGCATGTAAAAATTTTTTGTATTTTAATGATTAATGGTAGATTATGCATGTTTATGGTTAGAGAAACGACTTTTACTAAGTGATTTTCGGCGAAAACGTCCAAAAGGACAAAAGTTAGAAAATTTGTCATAAGAGTGTGATTTAATAGAAATTGTGGGTTGTTATAGTTATGAAAATTGTTCGACTAGGCTTGTATGTTAAAGAAATTGAATAAATTTTATTTTACGAGCTTAGGGGCAAAAGTGTAAATATGTGAAATTTTAGAGGCAAAAATGTAATTTTGCCATAATATGATTTTTGGGTCACATTGAATAATGTCACTAATAAGTGAGCTAAATGTGATATTATAGATCATGGAAAATGAGGTTCAGACCTAGAATGTGGGAAAAATGAGTATTTACCGGTTAGGTCCTTTTTTACCATTTTGGTATCGAGGTAAGTTTGTATCTAAGTAATGCATCATTAATCTATGTTTACATGTTATATATATTGTATGAATTGTGTAAATGATATTTTGAGTGAAATTGACAAAATTCGATAAGTGATAAGCGTGAATGAGAATTTCCGATTGTATGTAATAAAGTTTTGATAAATGATAAATATGAGTGGAAAATCCTAGTTGAACCTTAGGAATAAAATAGGATATGAGTGACATGTCACTAGGATACTAAGTGTTTAAGTGATTAAGTGATCCAGGTGCTAGTCTAGTACATCCTACCAGTGGCTAGGTAATCCAGCATGTGTTGCGGATACCTATTTGCTTGTGTGAGTAGCACTGTGTAGCTACGTCACGACCGTTAGATTGTGTGAGTAGCTTGTGATTAGCTCAATAGTGAGCTCCTAAGTGATAAGTGGTAGCTTCAGCTCCATATATGTGGCACTTACATGCTAACTTTCTCTGTATCCGTTAGTAGTCCGAGAGTCCAACGGGATAAGTTGAAGATGCCAAAGTGTATATGGCTCTATTGCAAATCGGTACAGGTATGTACGTGAACCTCATAAGGAACGAGATCGGTATGTGATGAACTTTCGGTAAGATAAAGATTGCGTAAGTTATGAGTATGAGGATTATAATATTGGTGCAAGTTTTATTGTACTAAATGAATTGAAAAGTGTGTAAAAAATTATGAAAATGAGATAAGATTTGTGTTTGTTGGTCCATGCTTGTGAGGTAGGGAATATACGATAAATTCGATTGGTGATTGTGTAATTGGCTTTCGGGCCAAACTAAATTATGATGTAGCATGTTCTAATAGCACAAATTGTGGTATTTTATTAAAAATGGAGAGCTTTTGGTTGCTAGATAAATGATAAGATATGTTAAATTATGATTACAAATTAATAGAACTAATAATGTGATTTAATAAGTGACATTATCTTGTGGTTATATTGTTGGTCATGGGATAATAAATTGTAAGATGTCCATTATTTGCATATAAACTTACTAAGCTCTATATCTTACTCCCTTCCTTTTCTCATATCTTATAGGATGGTACGTTAGTTCAGGTTGGAGATCGCCGGAGATGCTATCACACTATCAACCTATCATGTTGGGTAAATGAATGTAAACCTTTGAGTCTATGGCATATATAGGGACTTAGTCATTTGTGTATGTGTTATTTTGATATGGCTAAGTTAATTGGCTTGTAATGATTAAGGATTTGATTTGGTGTATACCTACATAAGTTGGCTTATATTAACTAATTGGGTTGTAAACCTATTTATATGTGTATGCTTGAGTTAATGCCTTGATGTTGAGTGAATGTCATGTTTAAGCCATGTTTGTGGATGTTTGATTGCTAATTAGTGTCATGTTATTTGCTAATGAAATGTATAGTGTGTGTGTGAAGTTGTGGGTGGCAAATGGCTTGGAAAATAGCCTTAGAGTTGTCCACATGGGTAGACACACGGGCGTGTGTCTAGGTTGTGTGCGACACATGGTCAGGCCCATGGGTGTGTTGATAGGCCGTGTGTTCCCTGCTCCCTAATTTTTGCAAAACAGAATGTCCAATAGTAAACACATGGACAGGGACACGGCCATGTGTCTCAACCGTGTGAAGGACACGACCTTAGGACATGGGCGTGTGCCTAGGCCGTGTGAAGTCTACACCATAAATGCGAAAATTAAATTTGCCACACGGCCTAGCACACGGGCGTGTGACTTGGCCGTGTGACCATAAATGGGTGATGACGTCATACAGAGAGTTACACGGGTGGAGGACACGAGCATGTCCCGAGCCTTATGGGCGTGTGTGACCACACAGCCTGCCCATACGGGCATGTGACTCTCCAAAACATGAAAATTTTCTAAGTGTTGTAAAAGTTTTGAAAGTTTTCGGTTTAGTCCCTAACCACCTCCAATGTATGTTTAGGGCTTCGTAGGCCTGAAATAGAGACATTGTGAATACGTTTGGAAAGTTTTAAGTTGGACGCAAATTTTATAACTCGAAATTGTATGTGTAAGTGTGTTTAAGTCTGGTAATGCCTCGAACCCTGTCCCAGCGTGGATACGGGTAAAGGGTGTTACATAGCATAACATATTTAGCAAACTAACATCCTCAACTAAGACATAAACTTAACATTTACGTGTCACAACCATCAAACAACACATTACGTGCTCATCTATTCAAACATGCAACGTTTGCATTCATGAAAGACAACATAATTTTATCAAACTCAAGTCTAGTAAATCACATGCGACATATCATCAATTGACCATCGATAATCATAGGCCATATCACAATGGCATTGGCACACATATGCATATATGAATAGGTTTACAACTCAATAATCAATATGAGCCACATTTCATGGCTTTATACAAAATGAATTAATTATCATCATAAGTCAACATAATTGGCTAAACCAATATGACATATAACAAAAGAGACCAAGTTTCTATACATGCCATAGACTCGAAGGTTTGCATCCATTTACCCAACATGATAGCTTGATAGTGTGATAGCATCTCCGGCGATCTTCAACTCGAGCTAGCATACAACCCTATAAGATATGGGAAAGGAAGGGAAGTAAGCTACAAAGCTTAGTAAGTTCGTATGAAAATAATGAACAATTCATGCAAATCATATATCATGCTTAACAATATAAGCACAAGTTTATATAAAATAGCTATAAATCTCAAGGATTGTAATATAACCAATTCACGTGTTTATTCTTTTTGAGTTATCAACATAAATTAATATAACTTTACTTTAGTCTAACAACCATAGTCTCTTCATTTTAACATGTTTCATAATTAGCAAATCATTTCAAACATCATAGTAAAATGCACATTAATTATGCGTATTCATAATTTCAGGCCCTGAGCTTAACATCTTTCAATGATTTAAACTCTTAACTTCTCATACTTTCATAACCATTTTAATAGGCAATTATGCAAATCTTTCATTTTTCACACATATCTCATGAATCACAAATCAAATGAACTAAACATCTTATCTCTCAATTTGATATTGCTCAAATGCCTAACACATGATTCTCAACTGAATTTACCATGAACATACACATCATCAACATAAATCCTTATTCACAAGATTAACTTAAGGTCACTTTCATAGTGATTTTGAACTCATAATATCATGAAGCCAATGCTTATAAACTTCACGTACATATTTGTATGAACTCGTAACACAGTCATATCTTTCCACATCTTTGACATAATCTTTGAATTACTCGTTGAACCATTGGAGTACTAAAGGATACTCGTGAATCTCTTGCACATAGTACCGAATCAATGCCATATCCTAGATATGGTCTTACATGAAATCTCTTATCGATGCCAATAGACCAGCTATGGTTTTACATGATTCTCATATCGATGCAATGTCCCAAACATAGTTTTACATGAAATCTCAAATCGATGCCATACCTCAGATATGGTCTTATACAAAATCTCATAACGATGCCATATCCCAGATATGGTCTTAATGTCATGACATTTGTATCCTAACTATTCCTAAGGTTCAACTAGGTCTTTTTCGTTATCTTGGCATTATCGAACTTGCTCATAATATCAATCATATAAATTATATAATATGAAAGCAATTTAAAACATAAATATAGCATTTCATTATTCACATACAAACTTACCTCGATACCAAAAATGGTGAAAAATGACCTAACCGTCGAATACTCGGTGAAAAATGACCTAACCGTCGAATACTCGTTTTTCCCTCGTTCTAGTTCCGAACCTCATTTTCCTTAATCTATAATAGCACATTTAGCTTATTTATTAGTCACATTATTCAATGTGACCCAAAAATCATATTATGGAAATATTATGTTTTTCCCCTAAACTTTCACATATTTACAAATTAGTCCCTAGGCTCGTAGAATGATTTTCATTCAATTTCTTTGTACTTTAAGCCTAGCTAAACCATTTTCATGCTTATAGTAGCCCACATTTTCCATTAAAATAGATTTTCACAACACTTTTTATACTATTTTACAAATAGTTCATTTTATGCATTTTCACCAAAAATCACTAAGTAAAAGTCGTTTCTCTAACCATAAACATGCATTTTCTACCATTAAACACAAAAATACACACATATTCATCATGGGTCAAAACCCTAGACTTTAACCATATCTCAAATTAGTGGTAGAAATAGATAGATCTTGTTACGAGTATTTTAAAAACGTAAAAATCATTAAAAATGGGGCTAGAACGGACTTACAATCGAGCTTGGAAGCTTAAAAAACCCTAGCCATAGCTTCCCTTATGAAATTCAGCCATGAGGTTGAAGATGGACAAAAATTGGCTTTTAATTTTGTTTTTAATTCATTTTAATCACTAAATGACCAAATTACCCTCAATGAAAAACTTTGGAAATTTACCAAACCATGACCATATTTGTCCACCAACTTAACCAATGGTCTAATTACCATCTAAGGACCTCCAATTTAAAACTTCATAACAATTGGACACCTCTAATATGTAGAATTCAACTTTTGTACTTTTTACAATTTAGTCCTTTTGACTCAATTGAGTGCCCAAACGTCAAAATTTTCGAACGAAATTTTCACAAAATCATTCTATGAAACCTTAGGCTATAAAAATATAATGAAAATGAAAATTTTTCTAATCAAATTTGTGGTCATGAAACCACTGTTTCGACTAGGCCCAAAATCGGGCTGTTACAATAACACCCTATACTTGACTCGATCATCGAGTTTGAGTACCGAATGCCACAATTACCCATTATTTCTTAAGAAGTACCTAACCTATTAATTTCATTCCTAAAAAATATTTATCCTTATTCATTATACCACCCTTATTCAATTACATGAGTAATACTAATAACATATCATTCTAAAAAGTGAATTAATTACTATTTCATACATGTACTAGGTTCATGTCACCTTTCCAATTCAAGAGAATCAACAGTTACTACAACTTAATGAGACTTATAACTTTGCTTCGATTACATTCAACTAATCCCTGAGGTGTAACTTATATACATGAAACAACTACCCTCATTCACCTGGGCCTGGCCATGTCTGGCTTCATCCCCTATCATGATCTTCAAGTCAACCATTGACCCTACAACCATACATTTTAAACATAAGTTTAAATGAACTTAGTGAGATTCTATACAGTAAGGCCATAGAGTTTCTCCAAACCTAAGAGATAAGAAATGAAATGCAAGATTTAACACTCCTTGTATATCTTCGGAAACCATTTAGGTTCTCTAGCACAGCCAGCTCTTAGCATTCCTTGTTCTATAATGGTGGCCTATCAGATGATTTGTCCAAATTGGCGTACTCTTATCGTGACAAATGCTTAAGCCTTCCTACAGGTTAATACCATTTTTTCAATAATTTTCATCCACCATTTTATTTGAGAAATTTAGTGAATAAACAAACTTCTCATTCCTTGAAATTTTGTACTTGCAATAATGAATTTATAAGGCTTTCCCTCCTTTTTTTTATTTTACTTCCATGACATCCCTAAGGAGTCAGACAATACCCACTGCTAACTTTTCTCAAGTTTTCTTTGGCAAATTTATTAGACGTGCCCATGGTCCTAGTCCATGTCACCTTGGATGAATTCCCTTATTTTCTCAGGGTCTATGCCTTTTGGGCATACCACATTTATGCCTACCTATAGATTAGCGTGTCATTCATGTGCTCTCCTTATCTTGGCCCATGGCATACCTCTTGTGGTGCGAGCTCCCCAGTTGGGGTCCTACATTTTACATATTGGTAAACCTTTCTGTCTTTACTATCCCGATGTACTTTCCATGGTGTCGTAATGCTATGCCACCATTGTTTGTCTAAGTATAATTCTCATGTTTAACATCTTGATGGATTATCTACACTCGTGTACCAGTGGAATCCTTTGGGTTCCTTAGCCAAGCTATGGTCTTACACTCTTCTCATCACGTATTCCTTTGGTCTTGACTGACTACCTCGTGTTTATTGTCCCAACGAACTATCTATTCTGTGTTTACTATCCCAACAAATCACCTCTGTGGATGCCATAGAGAATTTCCCCCATGGTTTTACATTGCTTTACCATCCAAGCGTATTATTTTATGATGCCAGAGAGCCTTTCATCCATGGTCTTACCCATCATTCCTAGCTGTCATAGCATTTTTCATCTATGGTCTTATACCGTATATCTCATAACTTGTACCATGCTGCCATGCCATCTTTTATGCATGACCTTACACTATATACTTTATACTAAACCGTCATAGCCTCTTTCATTTATGGTCTTACTCCATATATCGTTTTCATGGTGTCACCCTGAAAGACTAGTCGATACTACTGTCACGGTAAAAACTTTTCCATGATCTCCATTCTCAAATCCTCCTCCCATTACCTTCTTTACACCATTGATGCTCCAACACTGTAGTGTTCCCTCCGCAAGTTCTGGAGCTTCACCCGAGGTGATAACTAATGGTTCACTCCTTAGTTCCCATCCTAACTTTATTTATCCCCATAGAGGTTTTTCCTACAGTCATGCAAGCATGTACATATTGTCATCTAACACGATGGCATGAAGTACAAAGTAACAGCCCATTTTTGAGTCTGATCAGAACGAGTGGTTTCGGGACCACTTAACCTAGTCAAATTATTTATTTTATTATTTTATTATGTCTTACAACATGATTGAGTTACTGTGTGAAAGTTTCGTATAGAAATTTTACTGTTTAAATAGTTAATTCGGTAAAAAGGACTAAATCGCATAAAGCGATAAATATGTGTTCTATTAATTGAATGGCTTATATGGCTAAGGATTTTTAATTGGAAGGCCTTAACATGAAATTTACCCATTAATAGTATGAATGGACGGTAGTGGCATTATATTTCATGATTTCATTATTTGTTTTTAAAGGTCAAAATTGTCATTTGGTATTTATAGTGTTTTAAATTAAAACAAACATTTGGGTGGCCATTTCATTGTCATCTTCACCGAAATTTAGGGAAACAAGAAGCCATTGTTGTAGCTTCCATTCGGCCAAGCCTATTAAGCTTATATAGGTAGATTTTTAACCCGTTTTTAATGATTTTTATGTTTTTGAGCTTGTTACAGCTCGATATAGCTGACTTGTATCCTGATTTCTAAGATTGGTGACATTTTTAAAAAAAAATTATATTGTTGAATATATATGTATTTTGATGTTTCTTGATTGATTATTGATGGTTGTTTAGTGATATACAAGTTTTATGAAGTGATTTTTGATAAAACTGAGTATTTGGGATTAAATTGAAAAAGATAGAAATTTTGTGGTTGGAAATGTGAAATAATTGAAAATATGGGCTTAATAGAAGCCATATGAAATTTGGCTATAGTGATTTTTAGTTAAAAATGTGTAATTTGTTATTTTATGTTTAAAGGACTAAATTACAAAATAGTTAAAATTATGGGGCAAATATGTAAATTACCATATATGTGATTTAGGGACTAAATTGAATGTCTTAGAGTATAATTGAGTTAAATTTGAATTAATATAGATCAAGACAAGCAAATTCCAGAACTTGATTGGGGGAAACGAAAGGTAGACGAGTAGATATCAGGTATACGAGCTAAATCGAGGTAAGTTCGTATAATTAGAAACGAACTTGTATTATATTTATAATTGCTAATTTTAATGTTATATGAATGTATAATGAATTATGAAATCAAATTGCCTATTGTATATATGTTGATTTTCATATTGTATAAATGGATTTAGGAAGTAATGAATTGAAATGCTTAGTGGTTACATATTCAATATGATCACCGAGTCCCGTTTGAACCGTAGAAAGTCGTAGGATACAAGTGACATGTCACTAGGGCTACAGGTTGGTTGAGCTCCTGCATTTGTTACGGATTCACCAAAGCTCATGATCTTACATGTTTAACCTTCGGGCTTACCGTTCAGCCTTCAGGTTTACATGTTTAGCCTTTGGGCTTACCATTATCGGCTTAGGAGGAGCACACTGTACATGGCTCGTAAGAGCATATATGATGAATTGACAGATTACATGTTTATATATACACTGTGTGTGCATCACTCGAGTATCCCTCGATGTTTCTAAAGGTTTAACGGGCATTATACCAAAGTAAATACATGTTATAAATGACACAAGATGTATAAGATTATTTGATACGAGAGGTATATGATTACAGGGTATATGATATATGAACTACATGAATGGTATGAATTATATGTTACAAGTATAAGAATACAAGTTATATGATAAATGATTTATATGTTATTTGAGATATGTGATATGTTTGATAAATGGTTACATGATTTTATGATTTTATTCTATATGAGTACTTGTTGAATAAATGAATTGATACATGAATTATAAGAACAAGGATGTTATATATGTCTTTCATCTTTTGAATAGATGAATTCATGTTTGTAATGTGACTAGCATGTGGTTGAATCATGTGAATAGGCAATGTGAGCTTATGAGTTGGTTTATATTGCTTTAAATGCTTATTGAGATTTTGGTAAGTTTGTTTCTATATTATATGGGCTTACTAAGCTTTTAAAGCTTACTTTGTTTAATTTCCTGTGTTTTATAGATTCAAAAGCTAGCTCGATTCGGACGAAGTCGGAGATTGCTATCGCACTATCCAAGTTAACCTTTGGTACTTTTGTGTGATAGCCCAAAATAGGGTCTAACTGGAACAGTGGTTTCGTAACCAAAAATCTGAATTAAAATAGTTAAATTCTAAAAATTTTATGTTTTCCGATTTATTAAATATGTTCTGTGTGAAAATCGTTTAGAAAATTCATTGATTTAGTGCTTAATTTTATTTTTGGGACTAAATTGTATTATTTGAAAAATATGAGATCTATAGTATAAGTACCTATTTGAAATGGGGGTTTGAACTAAAGGTCTTTAAATGACAAATAGACCATTAGAAAATAGCATGGACATATATGGGCATTTTTAGAAATTTTTGTGTGTAATAGCCATAAGGGCATTTTTGTCCATTTAGCTAAAAGATCAATAAAAAGATGAAAGAAAGATGAAAAGTGCTCATCTTCTTCATCTATGGCTGCCGAAATTCCCATTCTCCATAGCTAAGGGGTTTGAGCTTTTTCAAGCAAATTGTAAGTGCATTTTAGCCCCGTTTTCGATTATTTTCATATTTTTTAGTTTCTTTAAGCTTAAATTTCATGATTTTACCATTTATTTGAAGAGGTATTGAGTTTCAAAAATTGACCCATTCTTGAGAAATTTGTCATTTGATGGGTAATGGTAGAAAATGAGTTTTTGAAGTGTTATTTACGAGTTTTTCTAAGTAGTTTCCGATAAAAACGTCTCTAAGGGACTAAAATGAGAAAAATGGAAATTTACCCATAAGTATAAGAAAATATGTGATTCTTGGATTGTTTTTGTGAAAAAGGATTTGGCTAAGTCTAAAATGCAAGAAAATGGAATGAAATTGAGCTTACGAGAATAAGGGCAAAATGGTCATTTTTGCCAAAAGTCTGAATTGTGAACGAATTTGAGTAAGAAATTGATAAAATGTGTTAAATGTGTTTATTTAGATCAAGAAAGAAGAGAAAGCAATCGAGATCGCAGGAAAGAAAAGATAGTAGATTAACTCGAGATTTAGTCATTTTGTTATCGAGGTAAGTCATGAGTAAATTATAGCACATTTACCTCATTGTTAGTCATTTGATGATTTCTATGTGAAAATATGTGGATATAAATTTCGAATCATGCAATGGTATGATTGTGAATATTTTGGTAAATCCCGTTTGAATAGTAAGAATGATTCCGGATATGTGTGACATGTCACTTGAGGGCTTTTGATTCTGCCTGATTCCGTATCTCGGGTGCTAGGTGTACTTGCATGTGTTGCAGTCACCTGTCAGCTTATGTGAGCAGGCCCGTAGATTACGTCTGTATTTTTATGATCTGAAGTAGCTTCGGCTACATATTCTGGTGGCTTCTGCTACATACTCTGACGGCTTAGGCCATATTTCTGTATTGGCTTCGGCCACATATCTGTGAGGCACTTCAGTCCTAACCTCTGTATATCCTTTTCTGTTCTGAATGTTCAACGGGAATTAACTTGGTTATGTGAAGCAATTATGCAGGTTGAGCATTTGAAAATGAAGTGAATATGATGTGTGATATGTGTGTGAATGTCTATATTTGGAATTTTGGTAAGAATATGCACGAGTAAGTGTATGAATGTTTCAGTTATGTTATGTGGAAATTAAATGCCTTAGTCAATTAATGTGCTTTTGCTATTAGTTTACCTATAACTTACTAAGCTGCTTGTAGCTTACTCCCTTTCCTTTTTCTTTCCTTTTAGATTATCGAGCATAGAGCATATTGAGATTGGTGATCAAAGGAGGCTCGTCTTACACTATCAAGCTACCTTAGTGTATGTATGCATGATTTTGATATTTTGAGTTTGGCATGTATATGTGGCTAGTCTTTGTATAAGTATGGTTTTGTAAATGGTGTTATAATGTAATCATTTTGAGTATGTGACATTGGAATTGGTTGAAATGAATGGTATGTATGTGAAATTGTGTTTTAGGGAGGCCAAGGCTTGGTAAATAGCCTGACACAGTCTGTTTGGCAGGCCACACGGGCGTGTACTCAGACCGTGCCTCCCCTGCACCATAATTTTAAATTTTAATGTACCACATGGGCAGGAGACACGGCCGTGTGTCTCAACCGTGTGGGGTACACAGCCCCCAAACGACCGTGTGGGGTGACTGTGGCCAATTGGATAGTTTCATCCATGGCCTCTAGACATGGGCGTGTGGAGGCCACACGGCCTTATCACACGGCCGTGTTATGTGTCACACGGGTGTGTGACGTTGTTTCAAAAGTGAAGAATTTTTCGGGCTTCTGATGCGATAGGATTCGAATCCTAATCATCCGAGATGTTAGTATTGCGATGGTGAGCCCTCGGTAAAGATAAAATTGTAATGATTTGGTTGTAAACATGAGTCTGTATTCCGGTAAGTTCGGTAACGCTTATTACTCGATTCCGGTGACGGTTTCGGGTAAGGGGTGTTACATTTTGAATCCTTGTAAATGTTGTAAATATTGCATGTATAGGCTAGTTTATAAGTTAATGTATATGGCTATCTATGTTAATGAATGTGGTAGGATTTTGGCACCTAATCAAGCTATGTCATATGGCTTGATCTTGAAATGGATGTTTTGGTATGAAGACTTTATTGATATATCTTTTATATGATATGTGAATGCATTGATATGGTAAGTTAGTAAATGACCTTAATTTGATGAATGTGGAAATGGTATGTTTTATGGTCTTGAATGAATTACTATATGTATGATTAAGGGAAGTTGAAATGGTCATTTTTGGTATAAGATTAGTTGTGAATTATGATGATATTATACTATGTATGGGATTGATGAAATTGAGATATGAAGTGTAGGTATGAACTTGAAATAGATATTTGAAATGTATACATGTTTGTGTTATTTATGTGACATTGAATAGGTTGATATGAAATGGTCTATTTGATGTTTGGAATTGGCTGTTATGGTTGTGCACTGAGTATATGTAATTGTTATGTAACTGATGTTTTAGGTATATGACCTTATGAGGTGTGAAAATGGCTTAAACCAAGCCTATTTCGTGCCACACAGTCATAGCACACGGGCATGTGACTCAACCGTGTAACCCCTGCACCTTAGTTATTATGGTCAGGATGCTACAGGGGATAGACACACGAGCGTGTCTTATACCCGTGGGTACAAGTTAGTAGCTTCATTATTTTTACACGGCCAAGACACACGGGTGTGTCTTGTGGCCATGTGCACAAGTCAATATGTATGCGCTGTCTTCACACGACCTGGACATATAGTCGTGTCTGGTGCCCGTGTGAGGCACACGGCTGTGTGACCCTAATCCAAAAATTTTCTTAAGTATTCTCATATCTTTTATATGTTATCAAAATAGTCCCTATGATATGTTTTGAGTTTTATATGTTTGATTAAAACATGATGTGATTATGAATGTTTGAAAATCTTTGGTTTATGTTGATAATATATTATTTCAGTTTGAATTACAAGTCCGATAATGCCCCTTACCTATTCCAGCGACAGTTACGGGATAGGCGTGTTACATAAAGCATATCCTTAATTCATACCATGATAATTTCATTCATTTTGTCATGTCGTGGCATAAACTTATTTTATCATGCATACAAGTCATACTAACCTAGTAGGGAGCATACCAACTATATTGCAGTATAGAATCTCACATGGCTTCCTTATTCTTAGTAACCCAGCTTGTTAAATTCGCGAGAGTTTCCCTCATCGAGGCCGTAGTTTCTTATTCCTCTACTACCAAACTTGGCCTCTCATGATGGCAACAACATACAAAGCCTTCTACAGCTACACCGTCTTCTGGTTCAGGTCATCTTAAAAATATGACACTTAGTTTAGAAACGAAGAAGATAGATAAATAGAATTATGAAGAATTTTGTTCCCAACCCATCCTATTTATACTCCCTTGGCACGATCTCCATAGACTGTTGCTACTATTCAGTCCTAATTATTATGTCTTTTACTATAGAACCAGCCGGTTCTAATCTAACAAAACTGGTTTGAATATTCAACTTTTCCCTAACCAGCTACTTAAATTTCTAAGTGCCCGTAAATTTTCCACCCATATTTGATTGGACTATAATAAAAAAATAAGTGTGATACCTCATATCAACTTATTGGATTATGGCCATGCATTTCTAATCTCACTCTATCAAGTGGCCTAAGATATTGCTCCCATTATGTAGAAGGGACAAATCTTATCTTTATCAATCATATCCCACTACATAGATTATGGCATACCCAACATCAGTCTTTATAGTATAATCTGTTACGGTAGACGTTTGACTGTATCAAAATATACCACTCACGATGTTAGGACAATGATGATATCAAGTCAAATGATCATATACATAGTTATCACTATGAGTAATGCTGTGACTATTACATAATAATTTAAGAAACATACTTCCAATATGTTGTTCTCTAACACATACTTATGTATTGATTTCGACATCCCTATGTCAATGACAACACTTTGTCATCAATCAACTATACATTAGTTTCAATGCATTATTATTTTCCAAACCCACAATAATACTTAACTAAGGACCTTTTAATAATAATTATCTTATTCTCAAGACTTTATTATTAATCATATTATTTACACACACAAAAAATAAACTGAAATAACAATAGGAATGCCTTATATTAACAAAGAAGGTAAAACGAGTATATGATTACAATCATTTCAGGATTGGTCTTTGGGCATACTCTAACATACCAGTTGATACGAACTTGTCTCGTGGGTTGATTCAAGTCATTTAGATTGCTCGATCGTTAAATCTGAGAAGTATCATTCTTACTTAAAGTAATAGGATATTCGACAAAGTATAAGGCTTAACAAAGGTTTGTAAGATGGTTCAAAGGGTTTGGGAATAAAATGGTTGTTGGTTTGGCTGAGGAATGAAATAAAACAAGGAAAAATAAAGATGATAATTGGATGGAGATTAAGATTAAGAATCAAGAAAGAACCAACAATATAGGAAATTGTTGACCCGAATCTTGTAAGACTCCTAAGATGGATGGAAGATAGAAAATAGGACCTTGACCCACTATCTATAAAGAGATAGGAACCAAAGGTATCAATGGTTTGAACGCCAGACTCGGTTTAGGAGTGATAAGTTCACAAGAAACAGGTTTGACGCCACTAGCAAGCTAGATAAGTCAAGTTGAGTCTTAAACAAAATAAGAGAGTTGAATAGCTCACAAATGTTGTAAACATTAATTAAAGTATCAAAAGTCCCTAACATTGTCCTTTTATAAGCTATTTATAGGCACTAATATAACTATTCAAATTCAACATTCATATTATCTATTAATAAAATATTAAAATTTGGTTATAACTCTTAATGGGCAGCCAAAGAGTCATGTCTTTTCACTTGATTCATGCATAGCTGAAAAGTCATGCCTCTTCACTTGATGAAGGCTTAATGGTCCATTAAATGTGTTGCTTGATGTCCTTTCATTTTCCTCTTAACCAAATGCCTTAATGCTTGTATATTCATCTCTTAATTGGCACCATAACTAGCTTTGAGTGCATGAAGCCGGTCAGACTTGAAGAGTCACTCTTGGTCCATTTGAAAAGTCACCATAATGAGCTTTGAGTGCTTCAATATCCACCAAAAATGTTGTAACAACCCGATTTTGGGCTTAGTTGAAACAGTGGTTTCAGAACCACAAATCTGAGGTTGGAGAAATTATTTTTAATATTATTATATGTGTTATAGCATGATTATATGAGTGTATGAAAATTTTGGTGAATTAATTTTAGCGATTGTGAGCTTAATTTCGAAAAAGGACTAAATCGCATAAAAGGTAAAAGTTTTATTTTACTAGCTAATGGTGTTAAATAGCTAATGAACATAATGTAGAGGTCTTTAATGGGCAAATAAGCCTATTTTAATGTGATGGCCGGCCATGTAGACAAGAAAATTGGAAAAGTCAAAATTTGGTGAAATTTGGTGGCTAATTTTGACTAGAAATGAAATAAAATAAACAAAAAGGCTTCATCTTTTTCATTTCTTTCTTCCCCACCAAAAATGGCAGCAAACATGGGGGGTTTTAAGAGTGTAACAGCTCGAATTAGGGTCTAAACAGAATGGTGGTTTTGGGACCACGAATCTGACTTAGAAAAATTTATTCCGATAAAGTTTTAAGATTTTAGTAGGTGATTGATTACATGAGTAAAAATTTGGTAAATAAATTTTATCGATAAAGTGCCCGATTGAGAGATAGGACTAAATTGCAAAAATTTCAAAATATGAGTTCTAGAAGCATTTAGTGTGTAATTGAATTGCATTCATAAATTTGAGGTCCTTATTTTGCAAATAGACCATTTTATAGCATGATGGACAGAAATGCCCATGGAAGGAAAATTTTGTAAAGAAGGCCATTAAGGGCATTTTGGTCATTTGGTTGTTAAATGAAATAAAAAGGGAAAAATAAGCCAAAAGTATGTCCATCTTCTTCCACTAAGTGCCGAAATTCTCTAGGTCTCCATAGCTAGGGTTTTCAACTTTTTCAAGCTCCAAGTAAGTGCAATTTGGTCCCGTTTTTAATTTTCTTTGCATTTTTGAAATCCTTGAAGCTTGGACTACCTATTTCTACCATTAATTTTCATTAGGGTTCATGTTTGAAAATTTACCCATATGTGACATGAATGCATTTTGATGTTTAATGGTAGAAAACAAAGGTTTGATGTGTAGTAAGCAACTTTTACTAGGTGATTTTGCATAAAAATGCATTAAAGGACTAAAATGTAAAAGTTGAAAACATGTCCATAAGTTGTGGAATATTGAAAATTGTGGGCTATTATAAGAGAGAAATAAGGTCAGCTAGGCTTGAGAATGAAGAAAAATAGGTAAATTTCGTTTTACGAGCCTAGGGACTAAACTATAAAGATTGACAAGTTAGGGGTAAAATGGTAAAAAAATTGCCATAGGATGATTTTGTGCCGAATTGAGTAATGTGTGTAATGAATGAGCTAAATTTGGTTTTATAGATCAAGAACGACGAGGAAACGACCTTGACCGAGGAAAAGGCAAGGTTTCAGATTAAGTCGATAAATGTTGCATTTTGAATCAAGGTAAGTTCATGTGTAAATAATGATTCATATTGATATTTTGATTAGTTACCTCAGTTATTCTAATTTTTGTAATCTTATAATAATTTGTGAATTGTGATGAGTATGTATATTGACAAATAAAACAATAAGTGAGGAAAACTCGATTGAGCCTTAGGAATTGACTAGGATACGAGTGATATGTCACTAGGAAACCATTGTATGAGATTGATCGTTTATGTGAATTCTGGGTGCTGGTTTAGTTCGACTACCAGTGGCTAGATAATCTTGCATTTGTTGCAGATACTTGTCAGCTTGTGTGAGCAGCACTGAGTAGTTTCAATTATATCATCAACTTATGTGAACAGACTCATGAATAGCTCATTGTTGAGCCCATATGTGATATGTGATATGTGGTAGCTTTGGCTACATTATGTGCGGCACTTGTGCCATTTTCAGTGTATCCTTTAGTATTCCGCATGGTTCAACGGGTATTTAATCTGAATCGATAAAATGTGAATGTTTGTAAAAGATTTGACCGTGTGTTAAGTGTGTGTATTGCAGGTTATGTGAAATATGATATGTGTACTAAGTGCTTAAGTATATATTGATTTATGTGGTAAGACCATTGAGTAAGCTATAAGCTTAATTTCAATGTGGTAATAAGAGAACTTACTTATTTTGAATTTGTGTTATTGGTTTACATTGCTCACTCATTTGTATATAGACTTACTAAACTATTTAGCTTACCCCTCTTTCTTTTCTTTTCCCTATAGGTTCGTCAAGCTAACCCGAGGTTTGGTGATCAATGAGATTCCATCAACACTATCAACAATCATTTTGGTATTTTGTAATTGAACTCTAAGATTATGGCATGTATAGGTGGCCTAATGTTTTGTTATGTGTCATAGTTTTCGGGGTCAAATGTTGTCACTAATGTTATGGTATTTGGCCATTTGCTATGGGCCATATATGATTGAGTATTTTCTAATTAAAGTGTTGAAATCTCTTGTAATACAAGTTGCATGGTATGTGTAGAATGTGTGTGGATAAGTAAGCTTGTGTATAGTTGGTAAAATGTAGTGTGTGGATGCCAAAATGTGGTTGTTGGATGTATTTTCATGACATACTATGTGAATTGGCAAAATTGGTTGTTATTGGTTTGTGTTTCAAGGTGGCAATTGGCTTGGAAAATAGCCTATAATTATTCACAAGGGTAGACACACGGGCATGTGTCTAGGTCATGTGTGACACACGGCCAGCCCACGGGCATGTTGATAGGTCGTGTGTCCCCTACACCTGAAATTATGAAAATTAAATGTAACACCCCTAATCCGTATCCGTTGCCAGAATAGGGTTATGAGGTATTACTTGACTGAACAAAACTTCTAGAAGGTCAAAGATACTCACCAGACATAAATTCATTTATGCATTAAAATTAATTAGTATTCTACTTGAATTTATTCACAGTCGAATATATCAACTTACTATTATAAATCATTCAATGCAAACATGTCTCATTGATTTACCACAAGAGCTCTTATAAATTTTCAAAGTGACTCATTATCAAAGCATAACCGAATATCATAGTAACAAAACTAACTACTAACCAGTTATAACTAAAACATTTCACTACACTAGCTCAATTATAAGGCTTTACTAAACAAAATGAATAAGCCATCTTCGCATGGCTTTAATATATACAAAGTCAAAATATCATTCTACTTATAGTCTATCCTATACATGCCATAAGCTAAGTCCAAATCATATTGTTACCAAAACAGTAGATAGTGTGACAAAATGCTGACGATCCCCGAGCTGGTAGTAAGAGTAAACGATCTATAAAACAGAAAAACATAACAAACGGAGTAAGCTTTTATAGGCTTAGTAAGTTTTAAGCAATATAAACAATAAAACTCAATTATAAATTGATCATTTGAATTCTCATATAACCTCTTTCTAGGCATATTGCCTTTTGGCCAAATATACACATCCTCATAATGCACATATAGCAAATTAATTTGACTTGAATCTAAACTCATATAAACATAGGTAAATCAGATATCTTCACTTAACTCCACATATTAGCCGAATGTACGATAATCATATATATGGTCTTATTACTTAATCACATATGCATCACATTATACACTTATAATTTAATCCAAATCAAGCTTACATGTAAGTTCATATACATACCTATCCAACTTAACGTATAGAACGTATTCAATTGTCGTTTTAACACGAGATCTCAAAATCTTAAACTTTTATCAAATCACCAGCAATTAGCCTGCTAGGTTTTAAACCCAAATTCATCACCGGCACGAAGCCTGCTAGACTTTAAGTCTGAACTCATTCACTGGCATTTTACCTGCTAGGCTCGAAGCTCGATATCATCTCACCGGCATTATAGCCTGCTAGGCTCGAAGCCCGATATCATTTCACTGGCATTACACCTGCTAGGTTTATAACCTGAATCACATCATATAAGGTAAGTATTTACCCGTTTAACGGACTTTCTCTCCTAGTCGTTCAGAAATGTACAGATTTCAAATATGCCTTATACAATGCCAACGTCCCGGACGCGGTCTTACATGTTATTCAAGGTCGATGTCACTGTCCCGGACAGGGTTTTACACGAAACATAAGTGATGCCAGTGTCCCAGACATGATCTTACACACTATCTCAAATCAATGCCTTCGTCCCGGACGAGGTCTTACATGATCTCATTTCACACACTTAGTGTCTCAACAACCGATCTCGCACACATAGTGCTCGGTTAAAGAACTCGCACACACAGTGCCTCTATTCATTCGCACACATAGTTCCCATGTTCATTCGCACACATAGTGCCCATGTTCATTCGCACACATAGTGCCCATTTTCACTTGTTATTACACATCAAAATGACTTAACCAAGTCTATAAAACCTCATACATATAATAACATTAACAAAACATATACTGCAAATACATCCAAATATACTTCATTATATTTTACTTCATAACACATTCAGCAGATCACATTACATACCAATATCTCAAATGCATTTCATACTTCTATTCGGCTATATGAACACATTTGTACATGTCAACTATCAAAGTTTACCTCTTTTCAAATATTTATAATTATTCCACCTGACACCATTACTTATTAATTCTTAGCCTCATTTAAATATAACACCAACCATTCAACGTTCATTCATTTCAAAATTTGCCATTCGGCCTTAACACATGTGCATAATTCACATTCATTCCAAAGACATATTACAAAGCTCACTTAAAGTTTCTAGATGCCATTCGGTCATAAGCTTAAAGCCACATTTTAACATTTCGTTACATCTTAAATTAAATAGCCATATTCGACCTATGAAATTAAATTATTTCAAATACTTAAAGACTTACCTTAATTATCGTTGAACGACTACGGATCAACTAATCGGCTAATTTCGCCTTCCCCCTATCTGAAATTGACTCCCTTTGCTCTTGAGCTTAAATTAAACAAAGTTTAACTTGTCGTTAATCAACTAGACAAGCCTTATCTCATAATTGTATATTCGGCACTCACATACATATAATTAAGAGTCAAAATTTTAGCATTCAAGTCTTGAATCAATATAAGAGCCGGACTTCCAAATTTCTTATCTAATTCTTTTCATCTTGAATCACACTAAACCATACATTGTCTTTAAGCTCATTTTGTTATTTAATATATGTAAATCAACACTCAATTCACACACATTATAAGCCTCATTCGGCCATAGCAAAATACATCAAATAGATTCATTCCTTACTTAAAACACATTCGGTAACCATATGCATATATATACATATATATATATATATTATCATCAACTCATTGCTCAATTTTAACAAATATTAGCCGAATGTCCATTAAGATTAACAAAGCGCACATACAACATATAAATTCAATTTTTAATACTTTATTAATCAAACATTTATTACATCCTTATTCTTGTTCAAATTCGGCTAATATACATGTAAATACTAACAATTTAACATATGTCTCTAATATTAAGCACAATTTCATACTTCACCATGACCGATTGCTCTCATCTTGTATTTAATCATTCAATTAAGTCGTTCCATGACCAAAAATCACATTCGACTAAGGAACAAGCTAATTTAACAAATTAACACACAATACCCGAATAACATTTTAATCAATTTTTTTTCAATTCTTTAACTATTTGATTTTCGGCAACTATACCCCTCATACAAGCATTATTTTAAACCACCATGTACAATTCTTGCATTTAACCCTTATAGTCGATCACCATCTATCTATCTATCTAATTCACACCTTCACTCATCTCCATATACAAACACATACTCAATTCATTAACAAAAAGGGTCATTCGACTTCTAATAAATATAAATTAACAAATTAAAACATAACACCACTAAGCTAGTATTTAGGTTCATAATCAGCAAGGGACAATTTAACAAACTTTAAATTGAAATTATAACAATATAGGTACACAAATTAAAGCATTTTTCATCACTTCCTCATGGATATTCACCATGGCTGAAGGTCCCCTTTTTAACAATTTACTCACACTTAGCATAATTTTCCAAATCAAACTCACAAACTCATAAACACATGAATTTTAGTATCAAAATATCCATCAAACACTCACTCATCAACTTCCATCATCAAACTCAAAACTTAAAGCTTTTCTACTCATAGCCGAATACTCCAACAACATCAAATTCAAAAATTACTTCATGGGTTGAAGGTTGAACCAAGAAAGGGACTCAAAAACATCAAAATAAAATCAAATTACTATGAATTTACCTTAGATTTTGATCTTCAATTGGCCGAACAACCACAAGCTTTCTCCCTTAATTTTTTTTTAATTTTTTTCTTTAGTTTCGGCTAAGAAGAAAACAAAGATGAGCACTTTGTTTTCTTCACCATTTGATTTATTTTATCCATCTTTTATTATAATTTAAAACCATTAAATTATTATTAACTTATAAAAATGCATATATTTCAAATCAAACATAATCATGGCCAGCCACTATATATAAAATGGGGAGTTTGACATGCAAATCCTCATATTTTAAACCATGCAATATTTGGTCACTACAATTTGACCTAACACATTTTCAAAGTTTCTCGCATAAGTCCTTTTAATTAATTCCACATCCAAATGACAAAATCAAAGCATGAAATTTTCACACATGCATTTTCATAAATAATAAGCATAGAATATAACATTTAATTATTCTCGTAACTCGGTTTTGTGGTCCCGAAACCACTTTTTGACTAGGGTCAAATTAGGGTTGTCACATTAAATGTTTTGTAGTAAACACACGGGTGGAGACTCGGCTGCGTGTCTCGACTGTGTGCTTGATATGGTCTAGCCCACCGGCATGTAGCTTGGCCGTGTGATGAAAACTTCGCGATGACGTCATAAACATAATACCCCTAGTTTTTCACACGGGGTGAGGACACAGACGTGTTGAGGTCGTGTGAAAGACACGGGCAAGAGACACGGGCGTGTGCTCGGCTGTGTGAAAACCCCTATAGGATCGAAATGAAAAATAAGTCTGCAAGGGCTAGGGACATTGGCGTGTGTGACCCCACGGCCTGCCCACACAGGCGTGTCGCTATCCCACACAGGCGTGTGCCCTATTTTGAGTCGAATTTTCATAAGTATTTGAGAAGTTCTGGATTGGTCCTAGATCATACCCAATGTATCGTTTGGGCTTTGTAGGCCCATAATATGGATGTTATACGTATGAATAAAAAGTTTAAAATTTTTGCAGAATTTGTGAGTCGGGATTGAGTGATCGTGTGATCGTAATCCTGGTAATGCCTCGTGCCCGGTCTCAGCATCAGACTCGGGTGAAGGGTGTTACAAAGAGCTTAAACTTTTGGCCACCTATTTTTCTTACAAGTAAGTGATTTTGATGGCCTTTCTTGATGATTTTTGTGTTTTTGGAACCCTTAAAGCTTAATCTAGCTAATGAGGAGACTATTTTGTAAAATGGTTGAAAGTTTAGGGTTTTGCCATGAGAGTATTCATGTTGTTTGCTGAAATTTTATGGAAGAAAATGAATGTTGGTTGTCAAATAAATAACTTTTGTGAAAGGATTTTCATGAAAACACCTAGATTGGACCCTTTTGTAGAAGTTCTAAAATAGATGGTAATTATGTGAAATAATTGAAATTAGGAGCTGCTATAAGAGTAATAAAGGTTCGGCTAAGCTTAGGAAATGAAGAAATTTGATGAAAATCATTTTACGAGCCTAGGGGAAAAATTGTAATTATGTGAAAGTTTAGGGGTTAAATTGTAAATTTACCAAAGTGTGTTTTATGGGCTGCTAATAATAATTATAAATTCGGCTAAGCATGGATTGTGTTTAATTTCATGAATTTTCACTTTTATGTGTTAGGGACTAAATTTGCAAGAATGTGAAACATTAGGGGCAAAAGTGCAAAGTTGCCTTAATGTGAATTTTGAATTAAATAGTATAAATTGGTGACTAAATAAGTAAATATTGTTATTATATAAATTGAGGGAAATGAGATTTTGGACAGAGAACGAGGGAAAAACAAAGTATCGGAGTAGTCGACTTAACATGTCGTTTCAGCAAACGAGGTAAATTCATATGGCTAGTTTACAGTGATCAATTATTAAATTAGAAAGAATATAATGTATGTAACACCCCCTAATCGTATTCGTCGCCAAAATAGGGTATGAGGCATTACCGAAGTTTACCGAACAATAATTTTTTTCTTTAAATTTTTTTATTCAAACTCAATATATCCCCTTTATAGACATCTAACCTTCCCTGCAAAACTTAAACCGATACCAATCCAATTCAACATATTTTCAAAATAGATTCATACATATTCATAAGATAATTTCATCACATACCAAACCAAGATTTGTTAGCCACACCAATGGCTAACTTTACATTCATTTCACATTAACATTTACTTTATTAACCTATACATGCCATTGATTTCCAAAATAAAGTTTCTGGATATACCAAAATATTGAGGTTGATAGTGTGATGTGTCTCCGAAAGAATCTGACCTCCGAGCTCTTAATACTACAAAACAGGGAAAAAGAAAACAGGATAAGCACATTGTGCTTAGTAAGCTCATGTAACAAGAATTATACTTACCTAATATTTTCAATACAATACAATAAACATACATACATCCATTCAATGCATTGTTATCTTAACATGCACAAACTCAACATTCAAGTTAGTACAATAATTTTAATGTATCAATAATATATACTGTGATTGATGAGCTCATCAATACCATGATTTCTATTCCATTATTATTTTCCCATATTTATCCCATTGAATTTTCTCGAAATTTCGATGGATTTTCAGGGGTAGACTTTGGTGTACAAATTTGAGTCCGTCAATTCATATTCATGTGCGCACATTTCCATTTCAGAGAGCACACTTCCGCGAACCTCATCCTTACAGCGGGATTACCAGTCCAGGAATCCCCTGTAATATAAACTCATAGAGTATTGTCGGGATTACCAGTCCAGGCTAAATCCCCTACAACGACAATTACTCTAATGAGTTTGGATCTGAATTACCAGTCCAGGCTAAATTCAGACCCTAATTTGGATTACCCATCCGGGCTAAATCCATTTTCCACATATTCTTCGGGAGGGCTATATCAGGATAGGATCACCCGTCCGGGCTAGATCCCCTTTTACCGTCGATTCCTTTTTAGAGATCCATCGAATTTTCCTTTCATTCAACCGGGATTTCTTCCCCTTTTTATCAAATATATCAATGTTTCATCAATTTTCATATAATGAACATTCAATTGATATTCACATCAATAACATACATTTCAAGCATTTAAGAATATAATTCAAGTTACACGAACTTACCTCGATACTTGTTTGTATACAAAAATCTACTAATCCCGAACTTTTTCCTTTCCTCGATCTAGCTTCGTATTTGAGTCTTCAGGATCTAAATAAATAAATTTAATCATCAATTTAACATTTCATGTTCATACGTGCCATTTTCTACAATTCCACCATTATTTATAGTTTATTCAAAGCTGTCTACTTGAGTCGTAGTCACTAAATTATTTTTATCTTGAGCTACAAAAGCCCAAATTAAGATCCGCTAATTTTTCCTGAAACTAGACTCACATATATTATTACCATAAAATATTAAGAATTTTTAGTTTATCCAATAAGTACATTTTATTCTTTAAAGTCACCCCTATTCTGCTGTATGACAGTTCCGACCTTCCTTCACTAAAAATTAATTATCTCCTTGTACAGAACTCAGATAATGTTCCCACTTGTTTATATTGAAAATAGACTCATTAAGGATTTCAAAAATATAAATTTAAGTCCCCAATTATTTTTATACAATTTTTGGTGATTTTAAAAAATCAAAACAGGGGAACCCGAAATCATTCTGACCTTGTCTCACAAAATGCATTATATCTCATGATTTACAATTCCATTGCTTATACCGTTTCTTTTATGAGAAACTAGACTCAATAATATTTAATTAAATATCTTGTACACTATCTAATTCGATTTATACAATTTATGGTGATTTTTCAAAGTTGAACTACTGCTGCTGTCCAAAACTGTTTTAGTGCAAGAGGTTTATTACCATTTTCCCCCTAAGCTTTTAATAAGTGATAATTTCGTCCCTACTCAATTAACCTCTCAATTGAGCTGATTTTTATCAATTAACACTTTATTCTATCATTTTAAACTACCTTATAACCTTTGGGGATGAGAATTTCAGCACCAAACTTCAATTTCACACTCTTTTACAAATAGGTTCTAAATATCCACTTCCTATACATTTTATTCCATAAAATCATCATATAATAATATTAAAGCTTAAATTCCATGCTAAATATTCATATACTTACAGCACTCAACCATGGTGACTTTCAATTTCATTCATAAAATCAAAAACTAATGAATTTAATAGTAGGACCTAGTTGTAAAAGTCTTAAAAACACAAAAATTACAAGAAAAAGGCAAGGATTAACTCACTTGGTGCAAAAATTATGAAAAACCAGCTTAAAGAACCCCTCCTATGGCATTTTGGCTGATTAGAATGAAGAGAAATCTCAAGAAATCTAGATATTTCCATATTAGTCCTAGTTTTATTTAGTTAATAATGCAATATTCCAATTTTACCCTTAAATCATCCATTTTTATGCTGATTTTATGCCCTTGCGGTCCAGCCCAATAATTTTTGGGTCTATTTACCTTTTAAATCCTTTCTCATTAAACACTTAAGCTATTTAATCATTCTAACCACTTTTACACCTTTTCCAATGTAGTCATTTTCATTTAATTAACTGTCCAAACGTTAAAATTTTCTAACGAAATTTTAATACAATATTACTAACACTTCACAAATATTTATAAAAATATTACCGACTTGGTTTTACGAGATCGAGGTCTCAATAACTTGTTTTTACCTAATTTCTTCAATAATTTTTTTTTCTTAACTAACCGCTAAATTGGTAAAATTTTTCTATCAATATTTTCATATGATTTTCCTATCATATCAATATTTATGCAAAAATATTAAAATAAAATTCTCTTTAAATCAGATTTGTGGTTACGAAACCACTGTTCCGATAACCTTGAATTTAGGCTATTACAATGTATTATTCCGTACGTTTGTATCGAATTTTGATAATATGAGAATATGAGATTGAATTGAAAGATCGATTTAAAGAAAATGCATGGTCGAGCACAATCAGACTAAGACTTGATGAATTAACGGAAAAAGACAATGGTTGGACCATGGCGACACGAGAGCTAGTGTAAGACCATGTCTGGGACATGGCATCTGCCTCGATGAGTATCAATGTAAGACCATGTCTGGGACATGGCATCGGCACTGATAGATGAGAGCCAGTGTAAGACCATGTCTGGGAAATGGCATCAGCCTCGACATATGAGAGTCAGTGTAAGACCATGTCTGGGACATGGCATCGACTTCAATATACGAGCCAATCTAAGACCATGTTTTGGACATGGCATCGGCCTCGATTTATGTCAGTGTAAGACCATGTCTGGGACATGGCATCGACATCGATATGTGTGAGCTAGTGTAAGACCATGTCTAGGACATGGCATCAGTGTGCGACTTCATGTAAGACCATATCCGAGATATGGCATTGGTACCGTGCACATGTGATTCTCGAGCATTTGATGGTGTTCCGAATGACTCAACAGGTAACTCAGAAATTATGGAATTCATGTCTAGTTTTATGAATGAAATGTGAAAGATCTACGAATTCATGATATTTATTAATATTGAATTGAGTTAATGTGTTCTTATTGATAATTAAGCGAATCAACGGACAAGGTCAGGATTAGAGTAAAGATGTAATTGAGCGTTACAAGATCAAAGCATAAATATGGGTAATGTTACACTTTGACATACAAGATAGTATTTTATGCTTATGTAATGATCGTTGAACTGAATGTGAAATATTTCATATCGTTTACGCACAAGTAATTGTAAATGAATTGACAAGTACGCACTTGATTCATACGATTATTGAAATGAATAAGCTTTCAAAAAAAAATCAAGGTTAGTTCTATAAGGGAGTAGGTGATTATACGGTGAGACCACATGAACTCTTTTAGGCCTGTGTAATTACTCGAGATGTATTTGATCGTTAATATAAGCCTATTCATCATATGAGCTTACTAAGCTTTATAGCTTACCTTGTTTACTCTCCTATGTTCGTAGGGTATAAAAGGCTTGCTCGGGTTAGAAGAAGTCAGAGTTCTCAACACACTATCTCGCTATGGTTTGGTACTCAAAGCCTTGTAATTTTGGTTAGATGGTATGTATAGGCTAGTTGGTTAATTAAGAGTAAAGGGAATTTAATTAGTGATGCCTTGAATATGAAAGTTTAAGTGTATGCATAAGTTTGGGATGAAGCTATGTGATGTGTGGATGTCTAATTGTGGTTGTATGGTTGAGTACTTATGCCATGTTATGCATTAGTAAGAACCATATGTGTTTGATTATGTTTCAGGGTGGCAAAAGGCTTGGTAGATAGCCTTATATTTGCCCGCATGGGTAGACATACGGGCGAGTGTCTAGGTTGTGTGTGACACATGGTCGGCCTCATGGGCGTGTAGCTCGACTATGTGCCCCTTGTACCTTAAGTTGGAAAAATTAATGCCCAGTAATAACCACACGGGCTAAGATACGGTCGTGTTTCTCAACCGTGTGAAAGACACGGCCTAGCACACGGGCGTGTGCCTTGGCCGTGTGACCCATAAGAGTTAATGATGTCAAAAATAGAATACCCAAGTTTTTGCATACGGGCTAAGACACGGGCATGTCGTGGCCGTGTGAAAACCCCTGTAGGTTCAATGTTAGAATTAAATCCACAAGAACATGGATCCTGGGTGTGTCCCTAAATGCCTAGGCTGTGTGAGCTACACAGGCTCTCAACATGGCCATGTTATAGGACCACACGGGCGTGTCGCCCATCCACATTGGCGTGTGCCTTATTTCTAATGAAATTTTCTAAGGTTTTCGATGGTGTTCGGTTAAATCCCAAATTGCGTCTAAAGTGTGTTTTGGGCCTCGTAGGCTTATGATAAGGACTTTAAGATAAAGTTTAAAAATTTTTAAACTAGAACGAAATTTGTTGACTCGGGAATGTATGTTTGTAAGTGTTTTAGTAAGGTAACACCTCGTACCTTGTTTCAGCGTCGAGCATGGGTAAGGGGTGTTACAAGCGTTCCAAATATACACCAGCAATTAAGTGACCAAATGCACACTCTTTTATGTCAAAACTAGACAGCCAATTGAATGTGACAGCATTTGATTCTTCTTGTCAAACGAATAGCCCTATTGTAGCTTTAAATATGTGACTAGCCTTTTGGACTTTCCTACAACAATCACACAATCAATTTATTTTAGAAAAATTAAACACACTATAACTTAAGCATTAAAAAGTAACACTCAAATTAAATAACACACTTATAAACTAAATCAAACAACTATGATGCTTAAATGCATGATTTAATTAAGATGTAAACTAAATGCACAATGAGTTACTTAATACATGACTTCATTTAAAGATGCAAACTTTAATTAACATAGGGGTTACATAATGCATGACATAATTTATGATGCAATCTTCACTAACATGAGAGTTACATAAAACATGACTTTATTAAATGCAGATGTAACACCCCTAGTCCTGTATCCGTCACCGGAGGGATTTCGAGGCATTACCCGACAAGTACTACATTTTAAATATAATAATAAGATTCATATTTGTGCCTTTGCGAATAATAGCCTAAGCGCATGCATATAACTAAGTTCAAATCGAAATGTATAACTTCAAAATTATATCAATTTCCATATAATTTTAAGCACTCAATACTTGAAACTTATGGCCATGCATGAACACTCACCATCTAGCCGATTATACAAGTCAAACTAAGGTTACTATTCATATGGTAACATTTTATAAACCCAAGCTGCTTATAAAACTTATGAATTAGAACCGATTATGCATATATATCCAATCTATCCAACAGATACTCAAGTCACCAAAACGTTTCAAACATTTTGCAAACATACATCCATGAATAACATCAGACACTGTTATATGCATCAACTAAGCACCAATGACTCTATTGAATCAAATGAGTTATGCATCCTCATTCATTAGGTTCTATTCATTTGTTTACAAATCCATTCTACCAAGAACAATTTAAGCATTTTCTAATGTACACTATTGAATTTACTTGCAATTGCCGAATGTATATATATATATTTAGCCCATACATGGTCTTCAAACATAATTATCAAAGAACACATTACTTCAAATATATTAGCAAACGAAAATACCAACCTACACATTCATTTTCCATCCACGAGATTAAACTTAAAATCCATATTCAAGAAGAAAAGTAATTAGCAAGCCATTTTCGCATGGCTATACTTATATACAACAAAACATTTCTTGTTTAACAACAACAAAACGAAACCTATACATGCTATTTACAAAGGTTTAGCTATAAAATACAGAAGAAGTTCTGATAGTGTGGATGACCTCGATCATGTGATTTTCGAGACCGTAGCTAACGAACGAGATCTATAAAATAGAGGGTTAAGAGCAACAGGGTAAGCATTCATATGCTTAGTAAATTTTAAGCAATAAAAATTCATTTAAAGATTAAAACATAATACTTCCAACATTTAGCCCAACACGTCTAATTCGGCTACAAAGCTAAATCTTTATATGATGCATATTCACATGTACTTATTTATTCATGCTTCAACTTAAACATATACATATGCTCAATACCAAACTTAACACATTTCCAATGACCCAAATTTCATGTATAATAAATAAGCATCATGCCTTTGTACACTTCTAAACAATGGTCAAAATCGATATTACTCATTTGCTCTATCATAATTCGACAAGAGCGAGTTCACAATTTGTATACGGCACATACCTGGCTAATTTAGGGTAGTAAGCTCATTAGTTACAGTTGTTACAGCTGAAGATTTGTGTATTTCCAGCATGAATGCCTTCGGGCTTTGCCCGGATTATAACACTAGCCCTAAGGCTCTTTCGGACTTAGCCTGGATTATAACACTAGCCCTAAGGCTCTTCGGGACTTGGCTCAGATTATAACACTAGGCCTAAGGCTCTTCAGGACTTAACCCAGATGTAACATTGGGACGAATGCCCTTCGAGACTTAGCCCGGATACAACTCCGGCATGAAGGCCCTTCGGGACTCTGCCCGAAAGTAACACTGGCACGAATGCCCTTCAGGATTTAACCCGGATTTTCCATTAAATCTTAATGCACATTCATAGGTCGAGTGTACACAGCACAAGTTTCTATATCCCATTGAGATTTCACTTGTTTCATACGCATATAGTTACATAAAAATACTTCCAATTTACATTCGGTTCACATACATATAAGGGTCTCATACTTACCTAGTTTTCATAGCTTATTCACTAGGAGTCATTCAGCTATATGCTTTATAACCACTATCTCATGCACAAAATTTAGATAAGGTAAAGTCATTGAGCCATGGTTCGCATCCCATACAACTCTATCATGCATTTCTAGCTTTTTATGCTAAATTCATTTACTTAAAACTTACCTCGATTTGTTGTTGAGCAAGTATGGTTTTCACTATTCCACCACCTTAGCCTTTCATTTATCCGAGTGTGTCCCTCTAGGTTTTTGAGCTATGGTTTAAGCAAAGAAAGAATTCGCTAGTCAAAATCCTATCATACCGAGTATTTGGCTACTTAATCACCACCAAAAATTCATTCAAGGCCAAAAGTCACAAAATCCATAAATACCAATTCATTCAATTTATCACAAATTAAGCAAATAACCTATTCTCGCATTGGTTCAAACACATTCGGTCATAAAAAATAAAACAACCATTTTAACGTTCAAATACTTTTAACCATTATTCAATGACTTAACAAAATTATTATTCACTAAATGCCATAACCAAATTTCTAAATTAGCTAGCATAATTCACTATTTTTGGTAACTCAATTTCACAATCAAGAAAGTCCTACGAATGTTCAATATCAAAACATAGATTGGCTTGAGTTATTGAATGCCTTCATGCTCTTTATTCAAGCTCTTAAACTACCTTAGCTGAATTTAAATATGTCTCATTGGCTAGTTTTATTAATCATGCTTTCTTAACCTATATTCAAATTACTACCTTTGAACTCGATTTAACAATTTATACCACTCTATTACCGAACACTATAGTGAGCCAAATCAAAGCATATCAAATTCCAACTCCTATTTCCAATTTCGTTTAACACAATTGGTTCATATACAATTTGGTGGTGCATTCGGCAACTTATTTAATACATGTATCAAAACTCCAATACACTTTACAAGTTCATTACACATACCGGCACTCCACACAACAATCATATCTAATCATGCTAATATATTTTTCATTGGCCGTATATCCTCCTAGCACACACTCAACATTTTTTTTCCAAATTCTTTTCCATTTTTCTCCATTCGGCAATTTCATATAATGAGTATAACTAATCTTTTAACAATTTAATACACAACAAGCTCAAACATGCTATTGACTAAGGTAGAATGTAGCATCTTCATTCTTAGTTTCAACCATCGAAAATACCATTTCAAGAGCCTAAACCTCTCATGGCCGAATGCCCAAATCACCATAGAACTCAAAATTTCAAGATGGGCTAAATTAAACACTTGATTATCAACCACATTTTAAAAATTCAAAGGAAATAACAAGAAATTCTTACCCTAATCAAGCAAACCAAGGATGACCGAATGCCTAGCCTCCTTCTTCTACTTTCGGCAAAAAAATGGAGAACAAGAATGAACTAACTTTGTTTTTTTCACCCTTTTTCTCTTTTATTCATTTTATTATCACACCAAAATAACACATATTAATATAATATCATTATATGTATAAAATACATGTTTTTCAATGATTAATTTCCACATGGCCGGCCACTAAACAAAAAAAATGTCAATTTGATATGCAAGCCCATTTATTCCACTTAAATCCACCATTAGTCCCTTGAATTTGGCCACCTATAATTTCATTCTTCTCACATGAGTCCTTACTTTTAAAATCACATTCAATTTGACATATTCAAACATTCAAAATTAATACACACATTTATCACATAAATTAAACATAGAATATTATATTCTAATATTTCTATGACTCGGTTTAGCAGTCCCGAAACCACTTCCCGACTAGGGTCGAAATAGGGTTGTCACAACTCTCCCTCCTTTAGGGATTTTCGTCCCTGGAAATCTTACCAGAAAATAGATTTGGGTATCGTTCTTTCATAGCATTCTCGGGCTCCCAAGTTGCTTCCTCGATCTCGTGCTTGAGCCACATCACTTTTACTAATGGAACCTTTTTGTTTCGCAACTCTTTTACTTCCCGGGCTAATATACGAACCGGTTCTTCTTCATACCTCAAATCGGACTGAATTTCAATTCCTGACTGACTAATCACATGTGAGGTATTGGATCTATAACGACGAAGCATCGATACATGAAAAACGTTATGGATCTTTTCGAGTTCAAGGGGCAAGATCAGCCTATAAGCAACCAGCCCAATCCGTTCTGATATCTCGTACGATCCGATGAATCTCGGACTCAACTTGCCTTTACGACCGAATCTGAGCACTTTTTTCCAATGTGAGACTTTTAAAAACACTTTATCACTAACTTGATACTCGATATTTTTACGTTTCCGATCCGCGTACGATTTCTGACGATCGGATGCCGTTTTCAAATTGTCACGAATCGTCTTCACTTTCTATTCAGCCTCTTTGATTAAATCAACCCCGAGAATCTTATTCTCACTAAGCTCGGTCCAAAACAAAGGTGTACGATATGTTCGACTGTAGAGAGCTTCGTAGGGTGCCATTTGAATACTCGATTGAAAACTGTTATTATACGCGAATTCAACCAAAGGCAAATATTTTTCCCACGATCCGCTAAACTCGAGAATGCAACATCTCAACATGTCTTCAAGTATCTGAATAACTCGTTCAGATTGATCGGCGGTCTACGGATGAAAAGCAGTGCTGAAATGGAGCTTAGTACCCAATGCCTCATGTAATTTCTTCCAGAATCGCGTAGTAAATCAGGGATCTCGGTCTGAAACAATGGAAGTCGGTACTCCGTGCAATCGTACAATCTGGGAGACGTACAATTCTGCTAGCTTATCGAGTGAAAAGTTAGTACGAACCGGACGAAATGAGCTGTCTTTGTTAGTCTATCAACAATAACCCAAATGGAGTCTTTCTTGCTCGGTGTTAGTGGTAGACCGGACACAAAGTCCATTGTAACTCAATCCCACTTCCACTCAGGTATTAGGATCGGCTGAAGTAATCCCGAAGGCACCTGATGTTCCGCTTTTACTTGCTGACATATCAGACACTTAGATACGAAATTAGAGATGTCCCGTTTCATATCGTGCCACCAATATTGATGTTTCAGGTCGTTATACATTTTAGTGCTGCCCGGATGAATAGACATTCGGCTATTATGGGCCTCATTCAAAATTGTTGAAATGAGCTCTGAATTTCTCGGAATACACACACGATCCTTGAATCTCAAACAATCATTACCATCAACCTGGAACTCTGAATTCACACCTGAATCACACTGAACTCATTTAGCAACTAACTCATCGTCGACTTTCTGAGCTTCACAAATCTGTCGAAGTAACATGGGTCTTGTTTTTAATTCGGCAATCAACACATCGTCTGCTGACAATGTTAATTTCACGTTCATAGCTCGCAAGGAAAATAGGGATTTTTGGCTAAGAGCATCAGCAGCTACATTAGCTTTTCCTGAGTGATAATTAATAACAAGCTCGTAGTCTTTAAGCAATTCCAGCCACTGCCTTTGTCTTAAATTTAAATCTCTTTGAGTCATCAGATACTTGAGACTCTTGTGATCAAAGAAGATGTGACATTTCTCTCCGAACAGATAGTGACACCAAATCTTCAGACCGAAAACAATAGCAGCTAACTCAAGATCATGAGTCAGATAGTTCCGCTCGTGAGGCTTCAACTGCCTCGAAGCATATGCGACAACTCGACCTTCTTGCATCAAAACGCAGCCTAAACTGTTCAGAGATGCATCACTATAAATTACAAACTCTTTACTGGATCCTGGCTGAACTAACACTGGAGCTTCCGTCAATAGAGTTTTTAGCTGATCAAAACTTTGCTGACACTTTTCAGACCACTCAAACTTGACATCTTTTTGTAGCAGTCTCGTTAATGGTGTCAAAATCATCGAGAAACATTTGATGAATCCTCGGTAATAGCCAGCAAGTCCTAAGAAGCTTCGAACCTCGGAAACATTTCTAGGGGGTTTCCAGTCGAAAATAGCTAAAATTTTGTTCGGATCGACTCGAATACCCGAGGCAGATACTATATGTCCCAAAAAGCTAACCTCGCGCAACCAGAACTAACACTTACTAAATTTCGCGTACAATTTGTTATCGCGTAAAGTTCGAAGCACAAGTCTCAAATGCTCGGCATGCTCGATCTCATTTCGAGAGTAGATCAGAATGTCGTCGATGAATACCACCACAAAATGATCCAGATACAGTCTAAACACCTGATTCATTAAGTCCATGAAAACCGCAGGGGCATTAGTGAGCCCAAACGGCATCACTAAAAATTTGTAGTGTCCATACCTTGTTCTGAATACGGTCTTTGGCATGTCGAAATCTCTAACTCTCAACTGGTAGTAACCGAATCGCAGATCAATCTTCGAAAACACTAAAGCTCCTTTCAATTGATCAAACAAGTCGTCAATTCCGGGCAACGGATACTTATTCTTTACAGTGGCTTTATTCAACTGTCTGTAGTCGATACACATTCTCATAGTTCCATCTTTCTTTTTCACAAACAAAACTGGCGCACCCCAGGGTGAGAAACTTGGTCTGGCGAAGCCTCTGTCTGTCAACTCTTGCAGCTGAGATTTCAATTCTTTTAACTCGGTAGGTGCCATACGATACGGGGCAATCGAAATCGGAGTCGTACCCGGAACCAACTCTATACCGAACTCAACCTCTCTAACAGGCGGCAATCTCGGTAATTCCTCGGGAAACACATCTGAATACTCACAAACTACAGGCACAGTCTCAAGTTCTTGCTCGGATACTTTGTTGTCTAGCACATAGGCCAAATACGCTTCATACCCCTTTCTCACATATTTCTGGGCTGACATGGAAGTTATTACGGCCGATAGTCTGTTTAAATTAGTGGATTCAATCCGAATTATCACATTATTCGAACATCGCAAATTGATAGTCTTCCGCTTGTAATTCACTACCGCATCGTGCACAGTCAACCAATCCATTCTGAGAATAATATCGAACTCATCGGAGGGTAAAAGCATCAAATCGACCGGAAAACAGAAATCTCGAACCATTAGGGGACATTTCTTGCATACTTTATCAACCAGAACACAGCGACCCAAAGGGTTTGACACTCGAATTACGAACTCAGTAGACTCAATAGGAAGAGTCTTACTGGAGACTAAAGTTTCACACACATACGAATGGGTTGAACCGGGATCAATCAGGGCGATAACATCAGTATTAAAGAGAGTGAAAGTACCAGTAATAATATCCGGAGAAGAAGCCTCCTCATGGGCACGAATAGCATACGCTCTGGCAGGTGCACGAGCCTCGGATCTGACTGCAGTATCTCTAGTCCCTCTCTGACTACCACTAGTATTTCCTCCACGCCTCGATGGTCTACCTCGTGCTGCCGTACCACCAGGTCTCTGACTTGGATCGAGATTGCGTTCATCTAATTTCAGACAATCCTTAATAAAGTGATCGTTGGATCCACATCTGAAACAGGAACGATCATGATGTCTACAGCTCCCCGGGTGCTATTGACCACAATATTTACAATTAGATCTGTCCTGACGTTCATTACCAACACTGGCGACAGAAGTAGCTCACGAACTCGCGGGGGTCGATGATGATCACGTCTAGACAAACTCGAGGTATTTTAAGATCGACCCGAATCATCTCTAATTTTCTTAGATGATTGCTGAATAGACCTTCCCGTAGATCTCTTATGAAACTCTCTCGCTCTATCTTCAGCCTTTCTCGTTTCATTTTCGAGCTCTTTGGCTTTGCAAGCTCGCTCAACTAGAACGATGAACTCTTTGATTTCCAAAATTCCCACTAGCAATCTGATATCTTCGTTTAATCTGTCCTCGAAACGTTTACACATGATAGCCTCGGATGATACACACTCACGAGCATATCGGCTAAGCCTCACGAATTCTCTCTCGTATTCGGTTACTGACATCTGACCTTGTTTAAGCTCAAGAAATTCCTTCCGTTTTTGGTCGATGAATCTCTGACTAATGTATTTCTTTCAGAATTCAGTTTGGAACAACTTCCAGGTGACCCGTTCTCTCGGAACCATGGAAACCAAAGTGTTTCACCAGTAGTAAGCAGCATCGTGTAACAGAGATACCGCACATTTCAGACACTCCTCGGGCGTGCATGACAATTTGTCGAACACTCAGATTGTATTGTCAAGCCAAAACTCGGCCCGCTCAGCATCATCACTAGGTGTAGCCCGGAACTCTTCAGCCCCATATTTTCTAATTTTGTCGACCGGGGGCCTACTCGATCTCATCAGATCGGTCACAGGAGGGGCCACATAGGTTGGGAGCGGAGTATTTGGGGGCGGGGGTTGTGGAACAGCCGGATTTGATCTAAGAAATTGAGCAAACCAATCACTCATCATCGTATAGAAGGCTTGTCTCGTGTCATCGTCTCGATGACCAGTATTTGGCTGAGAATCATTTGGCGCTACCCCTGCGCGGGAGCAGGCGCTACGCTCTCAACATCGTCTGCTACGGCTCGATTAGGTTCGGGATCCATTTCTATACCAAAAATCACATTTTAGATGTCAGAAGTCATCACACTATCGCATTAACGTTAAATGGCATGTATAGCTAGACCCACACACGCTACGTTAGTCCAAGAATTGACTAAACCGTAGCTCTGATACCAATTAAAATGTAACACCCCTAATCCTGTATCCGTCGCCGGAGGGATTTCAAGGCATTACCCGACAAGTACTACATTTTAAATATAATAATAAGATTCATATTTGTGCCTTTGCGAATAACAGCCTATGCGCATGCATATAACTAAGTTCAAATCGAAATGTATAACTTCAAAAGTATATCAATTTCCATATAATTTTAAGCACTCAATACTTGAAACTTATGGACATGCATGAACACTCACCATCTAGCCGATTATACAAGTCAAACTAAGGTTACTATTCATATGATAACATTTTATAAACCCAAGCTGATTATAAAACTTATGAATTAGAATCGATTATGCATATTTATCCAATCTATCCAATAGATACTCAAGTCACCAAAACGTTTCAAACATTTTGTAAACATACATCCATGAATAAAATCGACATTGTTATATGCATCAACTAAGCACCAATGACTCTATTGAATCAAATGAGTTATGCATCCTCATTTATTAGGTTCTATTCATTTGTTTACAAATCCATTCTACCAAGAACAATTTAAGCATTTTCTAACGTACACTATTGAATTTACTTGCAATTGCCGAATGTATATATATATTTAGCCCATACATGGTCTTCAAACATAATTATCAAAGAACACATTACTTTAAATATATTAGCAAACAAAAATACCAACCTACACATTCATTTTCCATCCACGAGATTAAACTTAAAATCCATATTCAAGAAGAAAAGTAATTAGCAAGCCATTTTCGCATGGCTATACTTATATACAACAAAACATTTCTTGTTTAACAACAACAAAACGAAACCTATACATGCCATTTACAAAGGTTTAGCTATAAAATACCGAAGAAGTTCTGATAGTGTGGATGACTTCGATCATGTGATTTCCGAGACCGTAGCTAACGAACGAGATCTATAAAACAGAGGGTTAAGAGTAATAGGGTAAGTATTCATATGCTTAGTAAATTTTAAGCAATAAAAATTCATTTAAAGATTAAAGTATAATACTTCCAACATTTGGTCTAACACGTCTAATTCGGCTACAAAGCTAAATCCTTTTATGATGCATATTCACATGTACTTATTTATTCATGCTTCAACTTAAACATATACCTATGCTCGATACCAAACTTAACACATTTCCAATGACCCGAATTTCATGTATAATAAATAAGCATCATGCCTTTGTACCACTTCTAAACAATGGTCAAAATCGATATTACTCATTTGCTCTATCATAATTCGACAAGAGCGAGTTCACAATTTGTATACGACACATACCTGGCTAATTTAGGGTAGTAAGCTCATTAGTTATAGTTGTTACGGCCGAAGATTTGCGTATTTCCAGCATGAATGCCTTCAGGCTTTGCCCGGATTATAACACTAGCCCTAAGGCTCTTTGGGACTTAGCCCGGATTATAACACTAGCCCTAAGGCTCTTCGGGACTTAGCCCGGATTATAACACTAGCCCTAAGGCTCTTCAGGACTTAGCCCAGATGCAACACTGGCACGAATGCCCTTCGAGACTTAGCCCGGATACAACTCCGGCATGAAGGCCCTTCGGGACTCTCCCGGAAGTAACACCGGCACGAATGCCCTTCAGGATTTAACCTGGATTTTTCATTAAATCTTAATGCACATTCATAGGTCGAGTGTACACAGCACAAGTTTCTATATCCCATTGAGATTTCACTTGTTTCATACGCATATAATTACACAAAAATACTTCCAATTTACTTCGATTCACATACATATAAGGGTCTCATACTTACCTAGTTTTCATAGCTTATTCACTAGGAGTCATTCGGCTATATGCTTTATAACCACTATCTCATGCACAAAATTTAGATAAGGTAAAGTCATTGAGCCATGGTTCGTATTCCATACAACTCTATCATGCATTTCTAGCTTTTTATGCTAAATTCATTTACTTAAAACTTACCTCGATTTGTTGTTGAGCAAGTATGGTTTTCACTATTCCACCATATTAGCCTTTCCTTTATCCGAGTGTGTCCCTCTAGGTTTTTGAGCTATGGTTTAAGCAGAGAAAGAATTCGCTAGTCAAAATCCTATCATACCGAGTATTTGGCTACTTTAATCACCACCAAAAATTCATTCAATGCCAAAAGTCACAAAATCCATAAATACCAATTCATTCAATTTATCACAAATTAAGCAAATAACCTATTCTCGTATTGGTTCAAACACATCCGGTCATAAAAAAATAAAACAACCATTTTAACGTTCAAATACTTTTAACCATTATTCAATGACTTAACAAAATTATTATTCACTAAATGCCATAACCAAATTTCTAAATTAGCTAGCATAATTTACTATTTTTGGTAACTCAATTTCACAATCAAGCAAGTCCTACGAATGTTCAATATCAAAACATAGATTGGCATGAGTTATCGAATGCCTTCATGCTCTTTATTCAAGCTCTTAAACTACCTTAGCCGAATTTAAATATGTCTCATTGGCTAGCTTTATTAATCATGCTTTCTTAATCTATATTCAAATTACTACCTTTGAACTCGGTTTAACAATTTATACCACTCTATTACCGAACACTATAGTGAGCCAAATCAAAGCATATCAAATTCCAACTCCTATTTCCAATTTCATTTAACACAATTGGTTCATATACAATTTGGTGGTGCATTCAGCAACTTATTTAATACATGTATCAAAACTCCAATACACTTTACAAGTTCATTACACATACCGGCACTCCATACAACAATCATATCTAATCATGCTAATATATTTTTCATTGGCCGTATATCCTCCTAGCACACATTCAACATTTTTTTTTCCAAATTCTTTTCCATTTTTCTCCATTCGGCAATTTCATATAATGAGTATAACTAATCTTTTAACAATTTAATACACAACAAGCTCAAACATGCTATTGACTAAGGTAGAATGTAGCACCTTCATTCTTAGTTTCAACCATCGAAAATACCATTTCAAGAGCCTAAACCTCTCATGGCCAAATGCCCAAATCACCATAGAACTCAAAATTTCAAGATGGGATAAATTGAACACTTGATTATCAACCACATTTTAAAAATTCAAAGGAAATAACAAGCAATTCTTAACCTAATCAAGCAAACCAAGGATGACCGAATGCCTAGCCTCCTTTTTCTACTTTCGGCAAAAAAAATGGAGAACAAGAATGAACTAACTTTGTTTTTTTCACCCTTTTTCTCTTTTATTCATTTTATTATCACACCAAAATAACATATATTAATATAATATCATTATATGTATAAAATACATGTTTTTCAATATTAATTTCCACATGGCTGGCCACTAAACAAAAAAAATTTCAATTTGACATGCAAGCCCATTTATTCCACTTAAATCCACTATTAGTCCCTTGAATTTGGCCACCTATAATTTAATTCTTCTCACATGAGTCCTTACTTTTAAAATCACATTCAATTTGACATATTCAAACATTCAAAATTCATACACACATTTATCACATAAATTAAACATAGAATATTATATTCTAATATTTCTATGACTCGGTTTAGCGGTCCTAAAACCACTTCCCGACTAGGGTCGAAATAGGGCTGTCACAGCAGAACACATAATGCATGTCACAATTAAAAGATGTGGATCAATAATGCAAGACATTAATTAAAGATACATTTAATAAACAAGACATAATTAAAGACTCATATTATAACAACTAAAGTAACTAAAATAAATAAATCAAAGTACTTATTCCAGCAACCAAATTAACAAACTAAAATTAAAAGCTTCATTTTGTACTTGGGCCACTCGAGTTTAGGTCAATTCAGTGGCATCGAGTTGTATCGTAACATAATGCGGCCGGGATCGCATCACCAGCCATATTGGACTATAGAATCTCACATAGCTTCCCTATTCATGCTAGCTCAATTTGTCAAATTTGCCAGATTTTCCCTTGTGCTGGTTGCAGTTCCTTATTCCTCCACTACCAAACTTGGCTTCTCACAATTTCAACAACATGCAAAGCTTTCTACAACTACACCCTCTTTTTCTTCAAGTCTTCTAAAGAAGATGATACTTAGTCTAGTGACGAAGAAGATAGGTAAACAAAATTATGAAGAATTTTGTTCCCAACCCATCCTATTTATACTCCCTTGGCACGATCTCCACAGACCGTTGTTGTAACACCCTTATCCTGTATCCGTCGCTGGAATAGGGTTATAGAGCATTACCAAAATTTACAGAACAAATAAACAGATATTTCATATCATATAGCATTTGTAACAGCCCAATTTTCTGTGGTGTCAGAAATAGTGATTCGAGATCACTAAATTCGACGAGTGAGTTTGAAAATTTAATAAATTAATATTCATGAGCCAAGTGTGACATTAGAAATATTTTTGAATTAGTGAATTTTGAGAATTAAAAGAATTTATTAAGTCAAATGGATCAAAAACGAGCTATCGAGAGCTCAAATTCATAAATCAAGCCATAAATATTTTTAGAAATATTTACGAAGTGTCAATAAGTTAGTATTAAAGTTTCGTTAAAAACTTTTAACGTTTGGATAGTTAATTAATTAAAAAGGACTAAATTGAAAAAGGTGTAAAACTTGTTAAAGTGATTTAAATTGTTTAAGTGATAAAGAAGGAAGGACTTGAAGGAAAATTAAGCCTAAAAGTAAATAGGCTGGACGACAAGGGCAAGAAAATCAGCAAGAAAGTAAAGTGACATAAGGGCAAAATTAGAAATTTTACAAATTAACTAAATACAATAAAGAGAAAATTAAAAAATCTAGAGACATTACCATTTTTCTTCAGCAAAAAATGCCATAGGAGGTCTGGCATAAGCTGGTTTTTCATATTTTTGCACCATGTGAGTTCAATTCTTGCTTTTTCTTTGTAATTTTTATGTTTTTATGACTTTTACAATTAGGTCCACCTATTAAATTCATTAGTTTTTGATTCTATGGGTGATATTGAAAGTTTCTATGGATGAGTGTTGTATTTTTATGATAAATTATCATGGATTTGAAGCTTTGAATTCATTATATGATGAATTTATTAAGTGATTTTAATATAAATTAATTTTTAGGACCTAATTGTGAAAAAGTTTAGAATTAGGGTTTGATGTTAAAATTCTAAAAACCAAAGAGTATATAGTAGTTTGGAATGATAGAATAAAGTATTAATTGAGAAAAATAAGATCAATTGATGGGTTAATGGATCAGGGACTAAATTGTAAAAACTAAAAATTTAGGGTAAAAGTGTAATTTTGAAAATTAAAGAGCATAAATTGTGAAGTGAGTTAAAATTAAATTAGATGCTAATGAATGGAAATTTTTATATTATAGACCAAGAGCTTAAAGAAAGTCGTGGAAAAGAGGAAATAGCTGATTTGTTCCTGAACTTTTTACAACTTCGGCAAATTGGCCCAGGTAAGTTCGTATGATTAAACATTAATGTTTATGTGTCAAATTGATGATTGGTAATATATATATATATATATATATATATATTTATATATCTATTGTTAAAAAAATAAATTATTGTTGAAACTATGAAATTGAATTGAAATGATCGACAAGAATGGAACGCTGAATGGAGTACAATCGTTCAATGTAAAGGATGAATTGACGGATAAGACCATGGTTGGACCATGGCAATGCTTAAAGTTAAGACCATAGTTGGGTTATGGCATTTTAATGAAAATGCCATAATTGGGTTATGGCACAAAGAAAATGATGTACTCATATCCGTAAGTCATTCTCTGATTTGGAATGACTTGTTCAGTGACATAGAAAATTTATGTATATTTATGATTATGAATTGTTATTGAAATAGAATATTAATTGTTGTAATTATTATTTAATGTGTATGATAAGTGGAATGATGTGAGTATTTGATATTATGATATTGAATTATGAATAAACGAGACGCATATTGAATTGAGAAAATGAAATTGAAATGTGATTATTGATTGAAAATTGAAGTGGTTGGATTGAATTATTGAATTATTATGGTATTGAATTGGAATATGAGAAATTTTAATTGAAAATTGAATACCCTATTAACTAGTCGGGCTAGGTCAGATATAGTTGGCATGCCATAGGATTGGAATTGTTCAGGGATATTTCGACCTCGAGTCGATTAGGCACTATATGTGTCGTATTAGGCACCATGTGTGTCGTATCATTGCTTCTAATAAATTGATTAGGTACTGAGTACTGTTTGCTTTGACAATATTGATTAGGCATAATGTGCCGTACTAGTATGTTTGGTCAGATCTGTGTATCCACCAAGGTCCGAGTCCTGTTAATAGGGATAAACAATTGAATTGATAATATCATTGATATTGAATATGAATTGGAATGGGATATTAAATTGAATTATATAAATGAAATGCATGAATTATGAGTTCATGAAATGGATATTGCAATTGTATAATGAAATGTGAAAAGCTATTTAAGATAACAAATTAGTGAGAATTGAAAGTGCTACGAATGATCTATAAATGTATGTAAATTAATATTGAAAGACTTATGATTATTACTGGTATATACTTGAAATACATGTAAATGGTATTTACTTAATATATATTAAAAAAATATATGTAAATATGTGATTATCTTTGATTATACTGATACAAAGAAAATATATAAATATATATAGTAACATATCGAGAACATAAGTTTAATGATATTAAATTTATATGTAAGATGTGCAAGTACACTAACTATTATTGTTGCTTGATGTTTAGGCAAGTGTCAAGCTATTAGCTGAATAGAAATTTGCTTATTTATTTGATGTATTGAAATGGTAAGTATTTAAATGAAAATAGTTAGTGTTCATGAAGGAATGGTAAAGTTTAGATTATGTCATTTCTTATGGAACGAATTATTATGTGTCCAATTAGAATAAGGCTTGGCTAAATGCGTTAATTTATAACTGTGACTGAATGATATGAGTATGGAATAAGTGTGGAAGAGTTAAAGTTATATAAAATTTTACTAAGCTTGAGGGTATAAGTCTATGTGTGATAATATGGATTAGTTCACCTTGTGAATTAGTGAGAAGAGTTTTATCAGTATTATAGTAACATTATTGGATTATTTTTATGTGTAAAATTTTATAATTGAAATAAATTAGTATGATTAAAGACTATACGAGCTTACTAAGTAATCATTGCTTATGTATTTGTTTAATTTATTTACCTTACAGATTATCGAAAGCTCGAACGAGTTGGAAGCTTATCAGAGCTATATCACACTATCCATTGGTTCTACCGGCAATTATGGATGATTTGATTATGGTTATAATGGCATGTATAGTGTATTTTGATTAAATGTTAGTCTATAGGTGTTATGTAGATATTAGTCATTTATGTGGTTTGGTACTGTGGTATTTGCATGATTTGCCTTATAATGTAGATGTGATTGAATGATGAGAGGTTAAATAGTAGTCGAATATGCATAAGAGGTGTCTAAAGTTATAATGATTATGAATGTCTAAATGAAAGTTAATACAAAGAATCATAAAAGAGTAAAATTAGCATTAAAATAGTTTCTAGATAACAACAATGGTTTGGTATTTGGTTTGGTATTGTGGTATTTGCATGATTTGCCTTATAATGTAGATGTGATTGAATGATGAGAGGTTAGATAGTAGTCGAATATGCATAAGAGGTGTTGATAAATGATAAATTATACATATTTTTACCTCATGTTTAGCCTAATTTCTAGATGAATTATCATTAAATTTGTGAGAATTGGTGCTCTTAATCCCTCTATTTCATGTTTTATACTCAAAAGAGCATAGGGAAGAGAAAAGAACCAAAAACGGGCTGAAAACGGAGAAAATAGGCCAAAATGTAAAAACGACAAGGCCAAAGGATTCACCACACGGCTGTGGCACACAAACGTGCCACATAAGGTCCAACACGGCCCAGCCCTGACAAGGACGGCCAGGCCACACAGCCGTGCCACCCTCGATAGGCCCACACACGGCCTCTTATCGATCCACACGGGCGTGTCCCTATCGTGAGGAAGTGCAATTTCACTCGGATTTGGATACTTAGAGGCTAAGAAAGGCATCCCAAAGCTCTATATAAAGACCCTAGGAGGCAACTCTAAGGGTGTACGCTTTCTCCCACAAATGAGCACCTTATTTCTGCCAACATAGAGAGTGGAAGGAAGGAATTACTCCAAGGGAAGCCGATTGATTCATCCCAGAAGTCGAATTCTACATCAAGATAGAGGATCTCCCTAAATTCCTTCAGGGGTTTTTGGGTTCTTTATGTTTTGTTATCTTATTCCTTCTGAGATGTTTTCTTTATTAATTATGAACTAAATCCCCCAAATACTTGAGGGGGATGAAACCTAAGACAGATCTTGTTATTATTTTATCTTGAGTTATATGATAAATACTTCAATTGTTCTTAATTCTGGTTTTAATAATCCTAGGTATTAATTCAAGAAACTGATGTGCTTCTGCAGAGGAGCAAAAGTCCCTGTTTAAGAGTAGATCTAGCATAATTAAGTGGAGTTGCATGCAACCCTAGACATAGGGCGACATAAATCTGCCGGATTAGGGTCAAACCTAATATGGGGATCCATAGATCAAGTTAATGCAAGACTAGGGGTTTTAACTAGAAAGAGATTTCAGTTAATCAACCTAGGATTAGTTGTTCTTATCCTCGATGGAGGTATTAACATAAGTTAAGGATCTCTACGGATCAAGCCAAGTGAATATATCATCTAGCTCAAGAATTGATAACAAGTGAAGTCTAGGTGGATTCTCCCTTGAGTATTGCCCAATCAATCAGTCTTTTCCAAAGAGCTTTTCCCCAATTTACTTTTTGTGCATTTATAGTTTAGTTTTAGAATTAGTTTAGTTTCATAAAAACCCCTTTTATTTTTAGGCTAGATAATAGAAAAGAAGTTAGTACTAGTACTTTTGGTTCTCTTGGGTACGATAACTCGGTCTTGCCACTAAGCTATACTACTGTTCGATAGGTGCGCTTGCCTTAAAGTCGTGATAATAGTTAGTTTTTGGTACGATCATTATTATAAATTTTATTACTTCATATCACGCATATCAAGTTTTTGGCGCTGTTGCCAGGGAACTGAAATATTAAGAACACTCTATTTCTATTACTTTAGCCATATTTATTTTTATTTATTTTCAGCTTATTTTTATTTTCATTTTTTATTTTTTTATTTTACTAAAATTTTCTTCTCTTCTAGGTATTTCTAGTTTATGACTAGAAACAACCCAGCAGGGCCATTACTTTTTTATGAAGATTTAGAAGCAACAGTTCGTAGAACTCACAGAGAGACAAGACGAAGCCTTCATTATCCAGAACAAGACCAAGAGCAAGAACCTGAACCTACGGAAGAGATGGAAGCAAATTGAGATAATCAACCACCTCCCGCAATAGCCGCGCAACCAATAAACCAAGATGATGCTCCTCGTACTATGTATGATTATGCTAAACGTAGTTTGGCTGGTGCTCAATCTAGTATTATTAGACCTACTATTGCTGCAAATAATTTTGAATTAAAACCTAACACTATTCAGATGATACAGTAATTTGTGCAGTTTGATGGTTTACAGGATGAAGATCTAAATTCACACATAGCCAACTTTTTGGAACTTTGTGATACTTTTAAAATTAATGGCGTTTCTGATGATGCCATTCGTCTAAGGTTATTTCCATTCTCTTTGAGGAATAAAGCTAAACAGTGGTTAAATTCTTTACCACGAGGATCAATCACTACATGGGAACAGATGACCAAAAAATTCTTACTTAAATATTTTCCTCTAGCTAAAACAGCTAAATTACGAAATGATATCTCTTCTTTTGTACAGATGGATTTAGAGACACTTTATGATGCCTGGGAGAAATACAAAGATCTTTTGAGAAGGTGCCCACACCATGGGTTGCCTTTGGGGTTACAAGTTCAAACCTTTCACAACGGTTTGAATCCATCAACGAGGCAAATGATTGATGCAGCCGCAGGGGGAACAATCAACAACAAAACACCCGAAGCAACTTATGAGTTTATTGAAGAGATGTCACTGAATAATTATTAGTGGCAAGTCATGAGGACAAAGCCGACAAAAGCTACAGGAGTTTTTAATATTGATGATGTCACTATGCTCACTAATCAGGTAGAACTCTTAACTAAAAAGTTTGATAATCTTGTTGGTTCTACGCAACCACAACTAGTGATGCAGTGCGACGCAACTCCAGGAAATATGTTCAATTCAGACTACTCATCTTATGGATACAACATAGAAACTGAGCAAGCCAACTATATGGGTAACAACTCTAGACCTCAAAACAACCCTTATAGTAGCACTTATAATGCAGGTTGGAGAAATCACCCCAATTTTTCATGGGGAGGACAAGGAAATCAAAGACAACAGCCTCCTTCGGGATTTTAGTAGCCACCACCACAACAAGAGAAAAAGCTGAATCTTGAAGAGATGTTCACTAAATTTATGGCCATGCCAGAAACCCGTTTCCAAAACACTGAGACGACACTGAAGAACCAGCAAGCATCAATTCAAGGGCTTGAGAACCAAATTGGTCAACTTGCAAAGTTGATATCAGAAAGACCACAAGGTGGACTACCTAGTAACATTGAGCCAAATCCCAGAGAACATGTCAAGGTAATTACTCTAAGCGATGGGAAAGTACTGGCTGAACCAGAAAAGAAACCTGTTCCAGAATCACCAGAAGACAAGGTAGAGGAAGAGAAACCCAAGGAAAACACTCCACCAACACTCAAGGAATACAAACCGCCTATTCCATATCCGGCAAAGTTGAAGAAAGACCGCACAGACGCTCAATTCGGTAAATTTCTTGAACTTTTTAAACAGTTACATATTAACTTACCTTTTGTTGAAGCAATTTCGCAGATGCCGAAGTACGCGAAGTTTCTTAAAGAACTTCTAACAAATAAAAAGAAGTTGGAAGAATTAGCCACAGTGGAACTCAACGAAGAATGCTCAGCTATTCTCCAAAATAAATTGCCGGCAAAACTGAAAGATCCAGGAAGTTTTACTATTCCTTGTTTAATTGGTAGTTTAATTATTGATAAAGTATTAGCTAATTTAGGTGCTAGCATTAATCTGATACCTTATAAAATGTTCAAGCAACTAGGTCTTAGGGAACCAAAACCCACTAGGATGAGTATTCAATTAGCTGATAGATCTATTAAATATCCTAGGGGAATTATTGAAGATCTGCTAGTAAAGGTAGATAAATTTATATTCACTGTTGATTTTGTTGTGCTTGACATGGATGAGGATATTGAGGTACCTTTAATTTTGGGACGGCCATTCTTAGCTACTACTAGAGCTGTTATCGATGTAGGGGATGGTAAATTAGTACTTAGAGTTGGTGAGGAAGAAGTCGTTTTTAAAATTTATGATGCTATGAAATTTTCTAGAGAACAAGATGATTCCTGTTATTTTATTGATGCTATTGATTATTTTGTTCAAGATAATTTTCAGGAAATTTCTCTTACAAACACGTTAGAACTGTGTCTAGTTCAAGGTGGGGGGAAGATGAAGCCACCACTGAAGTTAAAAAAGTAATGAAGCAGTTAGATTCTAATGAATTTGTTGCAAGGTACATAAGCTATGAAAGTATAAAGATGAATGATGAATTGAGACAGAAACCTTCAATTGATAAACCCCCTAAATTAGAGCTAAAGCAACTGCCAGATCATTTAAAGTATGCATTTTTAGGAGATGATTCGACATTACCTGTGATTATCTCATCAGATTTAAGCAATGAAGAAAAAGAGGAACTACTTCAAGTGTTAAAAGAGCACAAAAAAGCTATAGCTTGGAAAATTTCAGATATTAAGGGAATTAATCATTCTTTTTGCACCCACAAAATTTTAATGGAAGATAAATATAAACCATCGGTGCAAGCTTAGAGACAGTTGAATCCCAACATGAAGGAAGTCGTAAAGGCCGAGGTAATTAAACTTCTAGATGCAGGTATTATTTATCCTATTTCTGACAGTTCTTGGGTAAGTCCTGTGCAGGTTGTTCCTAAAAAGGGAGGTATGACCGTGGTGTCTAATGACAAGAAGGAGTCAATACCTACAAGAACAGTCACTGGATGGAGAGTTTGCATTGATTACAGGAAGCTGAATGATGCAACTCAAAAAGATCATTTTCCATTACCTTTTATTGATCAGATGTTGGAAAGATTATCAGGTCACATGTATTACTGTTTCCTAGATGGCCTCTCTGGTTATTTCCAAATCCCGATAGCTCCAGAAGATTAGGAGAAAACGATATTCACATGTCCATACGTTACGTTTGCTTATCGTAGAATACCTTTTGGATTATGTAATGCTCCTGCTACTTTTCAGTGATGCATGCTAGCTATCTTTAATGAATTCGTGGAAGACATCATGGAGGTATTTATGGATGATTTTTTAGTCTTCGGTAATTCTTTCCAACTTTGTCTTAATAATTTAAAAGGTGTTCTCATAAGATGTGAAGAGACAAATCTAGTATTAAATTGGGAAAAATGCTACTTTATGGTTCAAAAAGGTATTGTATTAGGACATAAAATTTCTAGTAAAGGGATAGAAGTAGATAAAGCAAAAATTGAAACCATTGAAAAATTACCTTCCCCTAATTCAGTTAAGGCTATAAGAAGCTTTTTAGGACATGCCGGTTTTTATCGCAAATTTATTAAGGATTTTTCTAAAATAGCTAAGCCTTTAACGAAATTACTAGAAAAAGACGTGCTTTTCAACTTTGACCAGGAATGTTTAGAATCTTTTAACACTCTCAAAGAAAAGTTAGTCAATGCCCCAATTATGATTCACCTGATTGGAATCTGCCTTTTGAACTAATGTGCGATGCGAGTGATTTTGTAGTAGGTGCAGTTTTGGGACAACGAAGAGATAAGCACTTTCAACCGATTTATTACGCTAGCGAAACTTTGACAGCCGCTCGAGCAAATTACACTACCACAAAAAAAGAATTGCTAGCCGTTATTTTTGCATTTGACAAATTCAGATCTTATTTAATATTGTCAAAAGTCATCGTTTATACTGACCACTCTGCTCTTCGTTACCTTTTGACTAAAACTGATGCAAAACCCCGATTAATAAGATGGATTCTGTTGTTACAGGGATTTGACTTAGAAATAAAGGATAAGAAAGGAGCTAAAAATTTGGCAGCAGATCATCTTTTGAGATTAGGAAATCCACACCCCAAGTACCTCGATAAAATAAACGACTTGTTTCCTGAAGAACAACTCCTAGCCTTAGCAGACGAAGCAATTCCCTGGATTGCCGATTTTGCAAATTATTTAGCAGCTAACATAACCCCAAAAGGGTTGACTCATCAGCAAAAGAAGTGATTCTTCACTGATGTGAAAAACTTGGGAAGATCATATTCTTTTTCATATATGTGCAGATCAGGTTATTCGAAGATGCATTGCTGAGACAGAAGTATGCCAAATTTTAGATCACTGCCATTAAGGACCCACAGTAGGACACCACAATGGAGCTAGAACTGCTCATAAGGTACTCGAATCAAGTTTTTACTGGCCTACACTTTTCAGAGATGCTAACAGGTATGTTACCTCTTGTGATAAATGCCAGAGAACAAGTAATATCTCTCAACATAATGAAATGCCTCAGAACTATATACTTTCATGTGAAATATTTGATGTGTGGGGTATCGATTTCATGGGTCCTTTCCCTACTTCATTTGGGAATAAGTACATACTAGTAGCAGTAGATTATATGTCAAAATGGGTGGAAGCCCAAGTCTTACCTACTAATGATTCTAGAATGGTAGTACGCTTTTTGAAGAAACTTTTTCTCTCGATTTGGAACACCTAGGGTGATTATTAGTGATAGGGGAACTCATTTTTGCAATGCTCAATTTGAAAAAGTTTTAAAAAGGTATGGAGTACCCCTTATCATCCACAAACCAGTGGTCAAGTCGAAGTAACAAATAGGGAATTAAACCGCATCTTAGAGAAAACGATAGAAACAAATTGAAAAGATTGGTCAAGAAAGATAGACGATGCTTTATGGGCCTATAGAACTGCTTTTAAAACACCCATAGGTACATCTCCTTATAAACTAGTCTACGAAAAAAGTTGTCATCTGCCATTTGAACTTGAACATAAAGCATTCTGGGCTATTAAATTTTTAAACCTTGATTTTAAGCTTGCAGGTGAGAAAAGATTAATGCAGTTAAATGAGCTAGATGAATGGCGTTGCAATGCCTACAAAAGCTCATGACTATATAAGGAAGCCATGAAGCGACGCCATGACAAACGATTGAGACAATCTAAGCAGTTCAAAACGGGTGATCTTGTCTTACTCTACAACTCAAGGCTGAAACTATTTCCTGGAAAACTCAAGTCAAGGTGGTCAGGTCCATTCACTGTTCAAACTGTCTTCCCATACGGCATAGTTGAGGTAACTCACCCAAACCATGGTACTTTCAAGGTAAATAGCCATTGACTAAAACACTATAGAGGTGAGAATTTTAAAGATAACAGGGAGGAGCTTCAGCTCCACGAGATCCCTTCGTGATACATCCAGGTAGACTCAAGCTTAGACTCTAAATAAGCGCTTCTCGGGAGGCAACCGGAGCACTAACTTAGTAACTTTTCTTTTATTTTTGATTTTAGTATTTTTTATACATCAACTAACCCTTTTAAATGCAGAATTTTAGGACCACACGGCCATGCCACGGGCATGTCCAAGGCCGTGTGGATACTATGAGCAGAGACACGGTCATGCACCCAGGCCGTGTACAAGCAGGGTAAATTTTTTTCCCAAAACACGGGCTACGACAAATCGCCATGGTCGTGTGATGTGGCCGTGGCCAACATATTAATTTTCACACGGGCTTCGACAACTTCCCACGCCCGTGTCACCAAACCGTGACCAACACTGTCAATTAACACACGGGCTAAGACTAGAAGGACACGGCCGTGTGACACAACCGTGTGACCCCAACACGGGCGTACGACACACCCGTGCCTCAAGACCGTGCTCGACATTGTCAAATCCAACATGGGCATGTAACCTATTACACGACCGTGTGCAAAGCGAACACCTTAGGACACGGCTGTGCGACATGGCCATGTGCCTCAACATGCCCTCGACACACGGGTGTGTGCTTCGAACCAGGCGCACCAAAACCCTCAAATTTTGAACAACACGGGTAAAACCAGAGCTACACGGGCGTGTGCCTTGCCCGTGTGACCCAAAATCTATATAAAAGGGACACTATTCATCATCTTCTTCCCTTTTAAACCCTAAATCCTACCACCCAAACCCTACCAAAAACCTCCCTAGTGCCACCGCCGATATCCACAGTGCCTCCACAACTGTGCTAGCCACCACACGACCGTGCTTCGCCTCATTCCTCTGCCATTTGGTTTTATTTTCTCATTTTTCCTTCAAATTTTTACTGCTTATTTCTATTTTTATTTCAATATCATATTATATTTAAGCTTAGCATTGTTTTAAGCATGGAAGTGATTAAATAAGGATGAATAGTCTAGAATGTTATAGAGAACTTTATGATTTCATGCCACTTTGATTTACATTTGATTACCACTTTTTCCTATCACAACTCACATGCACTTAGTATAAATACATACCCATGTTTCTTAATTTTGATATCATGATAGGATGGATAGATTATACTATTTAGGTTAGTCCATATTTCATTCCAAATTATTTCAGTCACATTATCATTTAAGCATAAATATTCATTATTTTTCTTAGTTTTTGATTCAATTTAATTTCAATTTTTAGAACTAATGTATTTTATTTTATTTTTAGGCATTATGTCGACATCACACGGCAAGAAAGCTACCGTCCCACCTTCGAAGAAACGCAAGGGACCTGGTGGTTCATCCTCACGACCCATTGCTAAGAACCGCCATCCATTCCTCTAATTTTCGCAAGCCTCCCAGGAGGAACGATTTCAGATACTCTGAGCTCGCCCTGTAATCGCTGGCCGATGTATAGATTGGGCCGCCCTCGAGCAAATACACCTAACAGACGAGGTCCGGGCCCTATTGATGACTGATCCATGGGAACAATTTTTTCGGATCACGAAACCCACATACTTGGAACTCACTCTCGAGTTCTATTCCACGTTCCACCTTCAGACCGTGATGAACAGATATGATGATCCAGGGACAGTACAGTTCCTATTAGGAGGTCTCTATGACATCTCAGTGTCCTAGAGTTTGGCATAGCCCTTGGTCTCTACACCGAGCAATTCATGGAAGAGGAGGACCCTTCCAAGCTTAACCGTCATATCCATCTATCCCCGTCTAAATGGTGGGAAGCCCTATGCCCTGAAGCATCTGGGTACGACCCTAGTTGCTCTAAAGCGACCGACCTCACCCCATCTTTGAGGCACCTATATATCATCCTCGCACACACACTGATAGGCAGGGGAGAGAGCACAGGGGTCGTCAGCACCCACGACGCCTACTTCCTATGGTGCATGGCGAACGCACATGCTATCGACCTAGCTTATTTTGTCGCCCATGCAATCCAGCATCAGACAGAGAGGCACCATAAAGGCGTAATTTCCATGGGCCCATACATCACGAGATTAGGCCGCTATTTCGGCTATTCAATACCGTAACCTAGAAATTCTCGTACACATTAGTTGGCCAGATGTCCCCTCAGGGCATCCAGAGCATGCTACACATGAGGATGATCCAGCACCGACGTGGGACTGATCCTCCATAGTACCAGCTACTTAGAGATGTCGAGCAGGAGGATCCTGAGGACATTTCTGATGATGTCCCGCCACCAGAGAAGGATGTACCTACTGAGCCACCACCCCCTCACCGCCCAGTTCATGCGGCAGCTTCATACACTAACATATCTGAGCGCCTATCACGATTCGAGCAGTAATGCTTCCAGCGCTTCGATCATATCGATGCGACACTATAGCAGATATGCCAGCACTTCCACATCACTTCACCACCACCACCGCGCGACCCATCTGAGGATTAGGCCTTTCTAATCCTCTTTTCTTATCTTTTAATTTCCTTTTTATTTTTTCTTTTATTTTCTTTTTCATTATTTAAATATTAGTATCCTCAGATTTAGTTTATTTTATTTCAATTATTTCCTATTGGCTATCTCCTAACGAGTAATTTTTCTAATCCTGAAATGCCCTAAAAATGATAAGCGCTTTCGCAATTTCAAAGGAGCTTTACAGCTCAAATCCAAATTCTAAAGGGAACCTTGCCACAACCTCACCGAGTTGACATCTCCAAAGCCTACACTCACAACATGAAAGCTATGGACAAACAAACACTACCACCACCAGAGTATCTACCTCCGTACATTCCATTGTCCCAGACACTCTATAGGCACCACCACCTCAATAATCCATCCAAAGCAGTGAGTTTCATGCCTTTCCCTATCTTATGATCTTATGCTTCTATTGCTACTAATGTTATCTTTATACATTGAGGGCAATGTACATCGTAAGTGTGGGGGGAGGGAACTTACTTTCAGTCATTACATTCTCCTTGAAATCCTTGAAAATTTTTCTAACTTTTTGCATTATTCTAAAATCTGCATTATCTTCAGTCTCCCATTAGGAATTAATTCTGATTAATTTATGATTTTTATTGATATGTTGAGAATTAAGACACAGGCGCTTGTACTTTGGTTATTCAAACTTTAAAACATTAGGGAATCGAGCATGATAAGTTGAAATTTTTTAGAATCCAATTTTTTTCATAAGTTGTTTTCCCTAATTTTAAGTATTATCTTGAGACTTGAAATTCGGAGGATTGACATCAAAAGCCATAATTCTGGTGAGATTTTTGAGCCTTTTGAGCATACATTCTTTCGTGCTCACTTTTATTATTGCTTTGAGTGAGTCAATACTAATTTTCTATTCTAGAACTTGCTTTGATTATACATGTCAAGACCACATCATTGATTTGATATACTGAGATGATAAAGGCACCTAGGATTTAACCCACTTACTCCACAAAAGCCTACCTCCATAAATTAACCCCTAGTGAACCCCATTAAGCCTAACAACCTATTCTTTGACTTACTTCTAATTTTAACCCATAACTTATCTTTGTTGAAATCCATTCAATTACTTTGATCTCTATTTTTGTCAAGATTCGAGTTGAATTATTATCTAGCTTTATTCTCTTTTCCAGATTGTAAAGATGTAAATATTCAATTTATTGTATTGCACTTGAATTGTTCTAAAAAAAAGTATGTGTATTAAAGAAATTCAGTTGTAATCTCTAATAGTTCAATAGTTTTTGCATATTTCTATTTTAAGGCTACCAAGGTTAGAATGATGCCATCATAAGGCTTAGCTCCAAAAATATGTTCTAGTGATAGAGATTTTTCTAACTAGATAATTTTTTAGTTCAATCTCGATTCTAACCTTCTTTTGCAGCTTGTGACAACACCCCTAACCAAGCCCCATTACAACCGTTAAAAGACCTTTTGATCGATGTATCATATCAAACTATAGTGGTGGAGATTTGATTTTCTTGCAAGCCTATGGTAATAACTTTTCAGGTTGACTAGAGAGTACTTAATTCTTGAACCCTAAAACTTTGAGTGGATAGAGTGAATCTTTAGAGAGGATGTCAAATCTTATTGATTTCAAATGAGAGATGATTACTTAGGAGAAGGGAGGAAACTTATGTTTCGATGATAAAATTCTCAACTTAAAGTATTTGAATCTTTAATGTTCTTCTGATTGAATCTTCATTGTATGATTACTTGTGAATTAGTTTGAAACATTATTGATAAAAATTGTGAATTGAGAAGAATGATTCTTAACTGTGGATTGAGATTTTGCTTGAGGACAAGCAAAGGCTTAAGTGTGGGGATATTTGATAAACGATAAATTATACATATTTTTACCTCATGTTTAGCCTAATTTCTGGATGAATTATCATTAAATTTGTGAGAATTGGTGCTTTTAATCCTTCTATTTCATGTTTTATACTCAGGAGAGCATAGGGAAGAGAAAAGAACAAAAAACGGGCCAAAAACGAAGAAAATAGGCCAAAGTGTGAAAACGACACGGCCTAAGGATTCACCACACAGTCGTGGCACACGGCCGTGCCATATAAGGTCCAACACGGCCCAGCCCCGACAAGCACGGCTAGGCCACACGATCGTGCACCCTCGACAGGCCCATACACGGCTTCTTATCAATCTACATGGGCGTGTCCCTGTCGTAAGGAAGTGCAATTTCACTCAAATTTGGATACTTAGAGGCTAAGAAAGGCATCCTAAAGCTCTATATAAAGACCCTAGGAGGCAATTCAAAGGGTGTACTCTTTCTCCCACAAAGGAGTGTCTTATTTCTACCAACACAGAGAGTGGAAGTAAGGAATTACTCCAAGGGAAGCCGATTGATTCATCCCAGAAGCCGAATTCTACATCAAGACAGAGGATCTCCCTAAATTCCTTCAGGGGTTTTTGGGTTCTTTATGTTTTGTTATCTTATTCCTTCTGAGATGTTTTCTTTATTAATTATGAACTAAATCCCCCAAATACTTGAGGGGGATGAAACCTAAGACAGATCTTGTTATTATTTTATCTTGAGTTATATGATAAATACTTGAATTGTTCTTAATTATGTGTTCTTAATTCTTGTTTTAATAATCCTAGGTATTAATTCAAGAAACTGATTTGCTTATGCAGAGGAGCAAAAGTCCCTGTTTAAGAGTAGATCTAGCATAATTAAGTGGAGTTGCATGCAACCTTAGACATAGGGCGACATAAATCTACCGGATTAGGGTCAAACCTAATATGAGGATCCATAGATCGAGTTAATGCAAGACTAGGGGTTTTAACTAGAAAGAGATTTCAATTAATCAACCTAGGATTAGTTGTTCTTATCCTCGGCGGAGGTATTAACATAAGTTAGGGATCTCTATGGATCAAGTCAAGTGAATAAATCATCTAGCTCAAGAATTGATAACAAGTGAGGTCTAGGTGGATTCTCCCTTGAGTATTGCCCAATCAATCAGTCTTTCCCAAAAAGCTTTTCCCCAATTTACTTTTTGTGCATTCATAGTTTAGTTTTAGAATTAGTTTAGTTTCATAAAAACCCCTTTTATTTTTAGGCTAGATAATAGAAAGGAAGTTAGTACTAGTACTTTTGGTTCTCTTGGGTACGATAACTCGGTCTTGCCACTAAGCTATACTACTGTTCGATAGGTGCGCTTGCCTTGAAGTCGTGATAATAGTTAGTTTTTGGTACGATCATTATTATAAATTTAATTACTTCATATCAAGCATATCAGGTGTCTAAAGTTATAATGATTATGTATGTCTAAATGAAAGTTAATACAAAGAATCATGAAAGAGTAAAATTAGCATTAAAATAGTTTCAGGATAACAACAATGGTTCAATTTTGAAAATTCACCAAAAATTTTAGAAATTTAATTAGAGGTAATTAAAGCATTAGATTAAAGCCTATTGAGTCTAGTGTTTCATAGAAGAAACGGTGTAAGCAAACAAATTTCATATTAAGAGATATTTGAATTTTTTTGAGACAAGGTCAAAATGATTTATGATTCCCCTGTTCTAACTTTGGAAATCATCAAAAAATTTACCAAAATAATTAGTGATTAAAATTTATATGTTAAAATTATTATGAGCTTATTTTCAATAGAAACAAACAAAAATATCATCTGGATCTCGTACTAATAGATAATTAATTTTTAGTGAAGAAAGGTCGAAGCTGTCCAACAGCAGAACAAGGATAAATTTGAAGATTTTACTATACTTTTTGGCCAAACTATAAATTTTGAAATTTTTACGGTAGAAAGATATTTGATTCTATTTTCAAAAACATCAAGCGTATCTTAATTTAGAATTTTGTAGCTCAAGATATAAATAATTTAGTAACTATGACTCAAGTGGTTTAGAGCTTTAATTTTGTTGTATGACGATATATTATGTGTAATTATTCTGTAAACTCCAGTAATATCTTGTAACCCTTATTCTGGAAATGGATGTGGTTTTGGGGGTGTTACAACATTCATATCAGAAACCAATCGAAAGCAAGCATAATGTCCCTTATGTGAGCCCTCGAGGCCAAAAATACATATTAGAAACAAGTCAGGACTAAATTGGGTGCTTAAAGAATTTTTTGGAAAACATTAAAAATTTTCAAAAGTGCAGGGGACACACGCCCGTGTGGCCAGGCCGTGTCTCACACGGTCAAGAGACACGCCTATGTCTCAAGCCATGTAGGCATTCAAAATAGGGATGCACAATCGTGTCCCAGCCTGTGTCCAAACTTATGAGCTCTCTAACTTGGGTCACACGGTCAAGCCACACCCCCATGTGCTAAGCCATGTGAGCATTCTATTTTGTGCTAATTTAAGATACATGGGACACACAGTCGTGTCACCTAGCCGTGTGTTACACACGGCTAAGACACACGCCGTGTCTCTGCCCGTATGGACAAAATAGGCCATTTTCCTAGCCATATTTCTCACCCAATTTGTTATCCACCTAAATCAAGATTTTTAGACATCATCAAGCCATAACAAATCAATCAAAACAAGCAAAAATCATGTCTTAAACTTGACGTATTACCACATACAACAATGTGCTCTTAGGCACCTCAAAGGACAATTTAAAGACATGTTAACCAAATATTCATATTTATCTAGATAACCAAATGCATATATATATATATGCATAATCAAACTCACACTTCAAACATGATAAAACTACTTATATACACATCAAAATATACTAACACAGGCCATTCAAATGGCTAGCTTCATCAAAACATTTATATGCCGTCAATGGCCAAGTTAACCTATACATGCCATTATAACCAAAATTGATTTACTATATATACCGAAATAGGCCAATGGATAGTGTGAAGTAACTCTAACCAGCTTCCAACCAAATCGAGCTTCCTAATTACTATAAAACAAGGAAAATAAAACAAAGTAAGCATTTAAACTTAGTAAGCTCGAATAACATGGAATTTTACTTACCATTTAATTACATTTAAGGTAAGCATACAAACATATTCCAATCAACTTGGTCAAAAGCTTAAACACATATCTTTAACTTGTTAGCCATGTAAGCACATATAATAGCCCATCATCATGGATGAACAAAGTCATCAAGCAAGTTCCACATACATGTAACAATCATTTCATGCTTCAATATATCAAGTAATATCATTTCCATGTACTTCATGTCTATACGGTACTAGTTCGTTTCGAACTTATATTATCTCATATAAAAATTTAACCTGTTGAACCATTTAAAATATCGTTGGATATACGGGTAATACACACGAGGTGTACAAATCTGTAATCCATCAATTCATATACAAGTATACCCTTACGAGCATGTAAACGGGAAGCTTTTTCGAGCCATATAACGGGAAGCTCATGTGAGCTGTATATCGGGAAGCTCATGTGAGCTGTATATCGGGAAGCTCATGAGAGCCATTAATTGAGAAGCTCGTGAGAGCCAAATATCGGGATGTTCATAAGAGCTGTGGTATGTCCTCAACACATGCAGAACCACAATCAATCCAGTAACCCTAATGACATGTCATTTGTATCCTTAAAAATTTTAAAGTTTAAACGGGACTCGGTACTTGTCAGATATGTGATAAATAATCTACATGGCATTTTATACAAAGCACCCACACAACAATATTCAATTCAAATCATACAAATATAAAATTTAGTTACACGAACTTACCTCGGCAAGTGTTCGTAGATACAAGGGCTACTAATCCAATACTTTTTTCTTTTCCTCGATCTAACTCCAACTATCTGGATCTATACGAATTAATTTAACTCAATTTAATGCAATTCACAATCATTTCAATCCAACACACATCTTTGGCAAAATTACTATTTTGCCCTTATACTTTTAATTAATTATGATTTTGTCCCTAGACTTGGAAAATGAAATTCATTCAATTTAATCCTTATTCCAAGCCTAGTCGATTTTCATACATATTAATAGTAGCCCATGTATTTCACAAAATTCAGAAATTTTCCCTATCTTTTCAATTTAGTCCCTAAATCATAATTTCATCAAAATTCTCTTTACAAAAGTTGTTTATCTAATAACAACTTTTCATGTTCTACCATAAAACTTCAAAATTTAATGATACTCATCCATGGAAAAACCTTAACACTTCAATAACTTTGCAAATTAATCCCCAAGATAACTAGATTAAGCTATTACGATATCGGAAACATAAAAATCATTAAAAATAGGATAAGAATACTCACCTAATTAAGCAAAATAAGCTTGCTTGAACTCAACTTCCATGGCTAGGGTTTCCAAGTTTTTGTTTTAGGAATGATGATGAAAATGATGATAATTTGCTTTATTTTATTTATTTATCATCATTTTATCATTTACTTTCCAAAATTAACCTTAATAATTTACTAAATTCCAATGATGAATAATCATCCTTATCTACTAACTCCTTTAAATAGTTTATTTTCCATATAAGGACCTCCAACTTTAAATTCCATAGCTATTTGATACCTTTAGCTATTGGAATTCAACTTTTACACTTTATGCAATTTGATCTTTTTTATCAAGCTAGGCATGTAAACAGTAAAATTTCTTAACGAAATCTTCATACGATATTTCTATCATAATGTAGACCATAAAATAATATTAAAATAAATTTTCTTCCGACTTCAGATTTGTGGTCCCGAAACCATTGTTCTGATTTCACTAAAAACAGGTTGTTACAGTTGCTCCATTCAATCCTAATTATTTTGTCTTCCACTATGGAACCAAACGGTTCTAATTTAACCGAATGATTTTCAGATTTAACTTTTCCCTAACCACTCACTTAAGTTTTTAAGTGTCTTATTAGTGCCTGTGAATTTTTCACCCCTATTCGATTAGATCCCCGACCCTTCATTGAGTCTAAGTATTTGGGATAATCAGGTGTGACACAGGTGTTAGCTTTTCTTGCATTACACAAACTTGAATTAGAGAAGTGAGATGTGAAAATAACATTCCTTCATGGAAACCTAAAGGAAGATATTTATATACAACAACCTAAAGGCTTCATGATCAAAGGCAAGGAAGACCATTTTTGCCTGCTACAAAAAACTTTGTACAGCCTGAAGTAGTCTCATCGGTAATGGTATAAGAAGTTTGATTCCTTTATGTCAAGTATTGGTTTTGTCCAAAGTAAGTATGATAGTTGTGTGTATTTGCATCATCTTCAAGATGAAACATTTATATATTTGTTGCTTTATGTTGATGATATGCTAATTATGACTAAGAATCCATCTTAAATTGATCAGTTAAAAACCATGCTTAACTTTAAATTCGAGATGAAGGATCTTGGTACGGCTAAGAAAATATTAGGGACGAAAATTTCTAGAGATAAAAGCTCTAGGAAGATATTTTTGTCTCATCAGAGATACAATGAAAGAATTCTCGAGTGGTTTGGGATACAAAACTCAAAACCGGTTAGTACTCCCTTAGTTGCACATTCAGACTTTCGGCTTCAGAGTCACCATAAACCAAAGATGAAGAAAAGTGTATGTTCTCAGTTTCTTACTCCAGTGCAGTAGAAACTTTGATATACGCAGTTGTTTGCATTAGTCTCGATATTTTACATGTTGTTAGTGTCGCAAGTAGATACATGACTAAACATGACAAATTACATTGAAAAGCAATTAAGTGGATTTTCAGATATTTGAGGGGGACATCAAATACTTGTTTAGAGTTTAGAAGAAGTTAAAAGGGTCTAGTGGGCTTCGTAGACTTAGATTATGTAGGAGATTTAGACCAAAGAAGATCCCTCATGGGATATCTATTTGTTTTCGACAAATACGCCATTAACTGGAAAGCCACACTAAAGCCACTATGGCTTTATCAACTAACGAAGTTGAATATATGGCAATCACATAAGTTGTGAAAGAAGTCATTTGGTTGACAAGTCTATTCGAGGAGCTAGTTAATAAACACAACGCAACTGTTGTATATTGCGATATTCAAAATGTCATACATTTCATTAAGGATGAGATGTATCATGAAAGAAAAAAGCATATAGACATACGGTATCACTTTGTTTCGGGAGGTGGTCGCTCAAGGAGATGTTTAGATTCGTAAAATCGACATAGAAAATAATTCAGCCAATATGATGACCAAAAGCCTTCCAATTTCTAAGTTCAAACATTGTTTAGATTTTGTCAGTATCTTGCAAAGATCGAGTTAGGCCTCTGAAGGGCTCGACAAAGAAGGCGTTACGGAAATGTGAGTCAAGGTAGAGATTTGTAAAGTGTGTCTCGTATTTTGGACAAAACAAGGTCAATGTCCCCACAAGGAAGAGCCGACATCCTGATGATGCGACACACGACATCCCGACCACGCGATGGACGATGTTATGATGTGGCGACATGTTCCTCACTTAACTGCGTTTTTTCTCCTAGTTAAACTCTGATTATCTTTACCCTAATTGAACTCTGATTTATCCAAAACATTTTAGTCATATTTGACCCCCAAATTTAGCCTATAAAAGGGCTTCAATAACTCTAGAAAAGTTGATGAAAAATACAACATAACACAATTAAGAAATAGCTTTAACAGAGTTTTAAGAGAATTTTGTGTTTTAGTTGGAGGGCTTTGCATTCAGGGTTTAGGGTTTATTTTGATTATCTTCATCTTGTACTTTTCAGATTTCTTTCTCATTAGTGAAGTTTCCTTTGCTCGTGGTTTTTTATCCTCTTGGTTGAATGTTTTTCACGTAAAATTTGTATTCGGTCTCTCTACCTTTTCTATTTCGTTATTTATACGGGTGGATCTCCAACATAGACAATCCACCATTGAATCTTCAAGTTCATCCTGCCAGCCCTCCTTGTATCCCAATCTCTTCTCCAGTCCTTCCGCCTTACCACTAGTTTCCATCAAATATGAAAAACAGTAAACTGAATTCACTTACTTTTTTTTTTTGTAAAATCTGTTAACGAGCAATGATTTATGGGTTATTACTGAATATTTTGATAGTCAAATATGAAAAACAAAAATAAAACAATTTTTCTTATATTTGAAACAATATGCCTTTTTATCGATGCTTAAGTACGTATTAGACATACCTTCAAAAAAGGAATTAACATTAACAAATAAAAACCTCAAATATCACTGAGGTAAAAATGAATCGTCTCCCAGATGAAAAGAAAGGAAAGTGGGTTTTATTTTCTGGGATCTTTGGCTTTTGGCTTATTGGGTTCTATTATGGGCAAATTACTTAAAAAAGCCCTTTTTTTCAAAAATTACAAAAATGGGCTGATTTTTCAATTAATTACGGAAATAGGCCAAAAACCCCAAAAACGCGTCCACGTCAGCGCGTTGTTAGGGGAAAAATCAGAAAACGCTTCCTTGAGGAAGTGTTTTTCCCCATTTCAAACCCCCAATGGTTAGATTTTTTTGACCGTTTTAGCCCCCAACGGTAAAAAAAAACCTATAAAAACCCCCATCCCCTTTATTTTTTTTCACACACAAATCCTCTCCAAATTATCTCAAAAATTTCTCTAAATTCTCTCAAATTTCTGTAAAATTTCTCTCAAATTTTCAATAATTTACTCAAATTCTCTCAAATTTGTCTTTATTTTTTGCAAAAAAGCTTATTTTATAATTTTTTTGAAACTATTTTCTAAAATTTTAAAATTTCGATCATGTTAGTAATGGCTTCCGAATTAATTCATCTCGATCCTACACACATCTCTGTCAAACAATTGAGAATGGTAAGTGTTTATTTTATTTTTCAATATTATTTAATATTTTTTTCATTTATGCAATTTTAATTAATTTTAATTTTATAATTATTTATTACAGCCTGTAGACCGAGTGTTGCAATGCTATATCCGTAATATGTCTGCTCCTCCATCGCTGTTGATAGAGAATTACCTGCGTGAAGTGGGTTTTTGGCACGTGGCCATAATAGGCTGAGGATGCAAGTTGGACCCGAAACTTATCAGTGCATTGATAGAGAGGTGGAGACCCGAGACGCACACATTCCATCTTCCATGCGGAGAGTGTACTATCACTCTAGAAGATGTGCAGTTGCAATTAGGATTGCCAGTGGATGGGTATACAGTGATTGGGTCCACTCAATCTGCTGAGTGGGGTGCCGTATGCTACGAGCTTTTAGGTGCTATTCCGGATAGAATTAAGGGAGGTCGGATCGAGATGGGCTGGTTACTAGACACATTCCCGGAGCCAGATGATGATTCTACTGAACTAGAATTAATACGATATCTCGGGCATATATTCTTCAGATTATCGGAGGTTATTTGATGCCGGACTTGTCCCGAAACCTCGTACATTTGAGGTGGCTACTAAAACTCGTTGATTTTAGGGCAGTCAGTGAACTTAGTTGGGGGTCTGCCGTGTTGACAACATTATATCGAGAGATGTGCGGGGCGACGGTACCGAATAAAGCCAAAATCAGAGGTTGCCTATACTACTACAATCATGGCACAATATCGGCTTCCATTTTTACGTCCTCGAGTAAACCACCCACATATATTTCCACTCATAACGAGGTAAATTTTATAATAGATTTTACAATTTTTAGGTAGATTTAATATATAATTGTATGCTAAAAATTTATTTAATTAGGTGGAACCATTTGGCTAGTTATGTTGGAATACCGACCTCTCTAGAAGATATACGACTTCTATTAGACCAACGATCGGAAGAACAAGTAAGTATTATATCAAAATATGTATACTTAATAAAATAGTTATTTCATAGATAATATTTAGTATTATGTATATAACTAATATTTTTATCATGTTCATATAGTTTGAATGGACACCATACGAGGATCCGACAATTCGGGCGGTAATTCCAGATGAATTCTTCCAAAATCCAAACATTTGGCATGTGAAGGTCCCAATAGTCACATATGCGATCATGGAGATGCACCAGTCAGATAGAGTATTGCGGCAATTTGGATTCTAACAACCGATTCCCATGACACCTGAGAAGCTAGATGATGAGCATGAAATCGACTTACGACTCATCAATACGAATTGGCCAAGATACTGGTCAAACTATATCGAAATGTGGGAAAATCGGTATGATTATATACCTACTCGGGAACCGATCATCGTTCCAGAGTTAGCGTGTGTGCCGAAATACATGCTATGGTTTAAAATCCATGGCAAGCCATATTTATTGTCGGAAGAGGAGAGGCGGCGACAAATACGTGTCCAAAGGGAACGACGGGGCCCTTTAAATCCAAGAAGAATGGATGATCACGCGAGCCTATCAATAGCGGCGATACAGTCACTGAGCCCATCAACAGCTCCCCCACAGTCACCAGGCCCAACAACAGCACCCGTACAATCACCAGGCCCAACAGTTCAACAAACGACACTAACATCATAGCCTTTTCAGATTATGCCAGGTATGTACCCTAACCCTTTTATGTATCCTAACCCTTATATGTTTCCTTTTTCTAGTCCCATGGCAGGTTGGAATGCATGGCCTGGTTCATCTTCATTTCCGATTACTCCTGCTCAACCGCCAATCTATAGGCCACCGTCGTATGAGAGATCGCATGAGTCGCCGTCGGGGAGCTCTTCTTTTTACCAAACCTCATCGTCTTATGGGATTCTACCACCTTCGCCATGGATGATGCAAACACCTCCGGGTTCATTATTTTATCAAGGTGGGTCATCCTCCCAACACCCACAACCAGATCCCCTAGTGAAGGAACCACAATCCCCACTCGAGGAACCACAACACCCAATAGAATCTAAACCAAGGAGGAATCCAGCGCGTAACCGTCGACGACCCCCATGTGGCACTGATTCCGACCGCCACTAACATTGATTTATTGTAATATATTTGTATAAACATTTTTTTATACATTTTCATTTAATACAATAAAAGTTATTTTTAATATGTTAAATTTAGTTTACTTTTCTATTTTTAATAAAAATAGAAGTTCTTTTGAATAAGGTAATATTTTTAATTTCTACATTTATTGTAATATATTTGTATAAACATTTTTTTATACATTTTCATTTAATACAATAAAAGTTGTTTTTAATATGTTAGAACAACTATCAGCAATTCCGATTGGGACATGATCGACTTGTATGGCCTGGGTTCCTACACCATCCACACAATTTTTGTTGGTTGGTTGTTTCTTGGATATCCATATTGTTGCGTATTCTACTTGAGTAAGGTCGACCATTTGGTTTGCGACGCAGTTCTCTATCCAGTAACAACTTAAATGGAGCAAGCGATACAGACGGCCACTTACGTTCATCTGGGACCGGTGGGAATACGTGTCTCCACACATTGTACATGTATTCTATTTTATACACATCGTCTACATAGCTCATGGGATCCAAGCGGAGATTTTGACAAGCTGTAATTGCATGAGCGCATGGATAACGGAGTGTATCAAATCTCCCACAGTCGCAAGTCCTATTCCGCAAATGTACACGATATTGCCCTCCGGCAATACATTGGTTCGGTATGTCATACTCTGTCACACGAAACCATAGGTTGTCGCGATCGTGACATACTGTGTACATGGTGTTCGCCCACGCTTTAGATTTGTTAATTGCTTGTAACACCTTCTGGCACCATATATGGCCTCCCTGCATTTGGCCTTTATAACTCGCTGCTCGCTTTGGAAATAATACAGCTAAATAAAAATATGTCTCTCGTACAACTGATGTTATCGGCAAATGACGCATTCCTTTTAGAACAGAGTTTATGCATTCGGCCAGGTTTGTGGTCATATGACCATATCGTAGGCCGCCATCATATGCTTGTGCCCACTGTTCAAAAGGTATGTTACAGAGGTAGTCCACACCTTCTTCGTTAACTGAACGCAAAATCGCCAGCATCTCATGAAAATGGTCCTTACTTATCTTATACCCTGTCAATATAAGTTCATAGCGAAAATTACATGACACTCTTTCATTCAAAATAAATTGAATATTACAAACAAAATTAATTAATAGATAATAAGTTCAATACCCATGTTGGTTACTTGTTGTCGTTCAATTGTAGATCGATATTGCCCATAGTAGTTGGACGCAACATGCCTTAGGCAATATCGATGGTGTGTGCGCTGCCTTAGACTTTCTTATCGCTCAATTGCGAATAATATTCTAGTACCCCGATTGGATATAATGCAGATATTAGGTTGGGGGCAAACATACCTCCTTAACCTAGACAGAAAAAAATCCCAATCATCAGCTGACTCTCCCGGTGTTATTGCAAACGCAATTGGAAGGATTCTCCCACTGCCATCCTGTGTCACAGCTAGCAATAGCCGATGGGTATATCTACCATATATAAAGGAACCGTCAATTTGTACCAATGGCTTGCAATATACAAATGCGTCTCGGTATTGCTTAAAGGTCCAGAAAAGGCGCTTGAATACTTGGCATCCACGGAGCAATCGATCATTGTAGTACACAAGTGCCGTTTCAAGGTCTGTTATACAACCTGGGACGTATTTCTCCAGGACCTGACACCACTGCCACACTTCATTATATAAAGCGTCCCACCCACTATGCATATTTTCCAATGCCTTCTGCTTAGCTATCCAAGCCTTGCGATAAGATGGCTTGTACCTCAATTGGCTACGTATATGGGAAATTAAGACCGGCACTAAAGTCCTGGGATCCTCCTTCAGCATCGGTAGTGTTAAGCTAGCACACATACTCGAATCCATCTTAGGATGATCTTGTGAAACACCTGTCAACGAAGTACGTTAAATATTTTAACATTACATATTACGTGTTAAATAACCCTAATTACTGTACCTCCAACACATGTATGTGGACCTTTGTACTTTTTTATCTCCCATAACCCTGTCCTTTTCCTTAACGATGCCATGATTTTCCATGCACATGTTGTGACGGCCTTAAAACGACCCTAGTCGGAATATGGTTTCGGGACCACAAAACCGAGGCATAAAATGTATTTAATGTTCATTTTGATGCCTATTATATGTGTTAATTCATGTGTGACATGTTTGGTGTGTCAATTTAGAGTTATAAACTTGAATTTCACTTAAAAGGACTTAGTTGTGAACATTGAAAGTAAACTAGCTAGATGTGTGATGACTAATAAAAGCATGCATGCAAAATAAGGGACTTGCATGTCAAATTGCCCACTTTGTGATAGTGGATGGCAATGATGAAGTTTTGGCATCTTGTGACTTGTAATTTAGTCATAATAATAATAATAGAAATAAAAGAAATTAGTAATTTGGTAGCATAAAATAGATAAAATAAAATTAATTAATAGAAGTGGTGATAAATAAGTTGTCATAAAATAGAAATAAGATAGTTAATAAAATAAGAAAAAGAGGGTAAAAACAACATTTTTGTTCATCTTTTTCCTTCATTGCCGAAAATGACTAAGGGAGAAGAGAAATAGGGTTCAAGCAATTTGGTTGGGGGAAATCTTGATTAAGGTACAATTTCTAGATGATTTTCTTTGCACTTCATGAAATCTAGTTGGTTTTGAAGCTCTCTTCTTTGTCCATGTTTGAATTTCTTGAATCTTTGTGTGATAAGCATTTGGCCATGGATGCATGCTCTCTTTGGTGATGTTTTGAAGGTTTTGTTAAGAGATTTGAGCTTGAGAACATGAAATCTTTGCATGATAAGCAAGATAGGTGTTCGGCCATACCAAGTTTCGGTTAAGGGACTTGTTTTGAAATTATGAGCTAGTTAATGAGCATATTGTGGTTGAGTTGTTATAAGAAAATCGACTAAAATATTTAGGTGAGGGTGTGGTGCCGAATGTGGTCATAAGGTTTTGATAATTGCTTGGAATTTGTCAAGTTGATTATGTATGTTGGCCAAAATTGAGCTTAGGGTTGTAATTATAAATTGTGAAATACATAATTGTTGCATTGTGTGGTTAAATTGTTGAAGAGGAAATTCGGCCTTGGTATATATATATATGCTAAACTCTTGAATTTTTAATGTGCATTGTTATGAAATTCGGCCTTAGGAGATTAGGTGTAAAATTTAGATGTTAAATTTAGTATTGGTATGTGCCATTGCCGAATGTGAAACTAAATGTTGAGCGAGTAAGATGTATAATATATATGTAATATGTTTAGAGTATGCTTAAGTTATGCATAGATTAATTTAATGCATGTGTATGTTTGTGCAATGGCCTAATGTGCCTTTGATGTTACTCTTGGATGTGTTGGGTGTCGAATTGATATGTGGTTTGATTTGTGTTATAAGGAGAAATCTGATTGTGGATGGAATGAATATGAATTTTATATATATAAGTATGTTAAGGTTAAGGATTACCCTAAATGGTGCCTTAGAAAATGCTATGTTTTAAGTATGTGCATAAGAACATTAAAGAGTGGATTTTGCATAAAAATCTGCTAGGTACAGCGGCAGTAACGTGTTTTGGAAAAATCACCATAAATTGTGTGAGTTGAATTAGAGGCTGAATAAATTGTGTAATTGAAGCTTAATGAGTCTAGTTTCTTATAAAAGAAATCTTGCAAGCAAAGGAACTCCCGATAAAAAGATTTTTGGAATGGAGTGAGACAGTGTCGGATTGACTTCGAAGTCCCCTGCTCTGTTTTTGGAAAATCACTATAAATTGTATAAAAATTTTTATGAGATAAAATTTATAAGCTTAGACTCCTTAATGAGTCTAGTTTCGAATGGAATAGGTGAGGCCATATTTGGAATTCTGTACAAGGAGAAATTTGGTTCGTAGTATAGAGTGGTCAGTTTACTCAAACAGTGAAATAGGGAAACTTTGAGAAAATTCTGGTATTGATTGGCCAAACCAAAAATTATGAAATTTTTATGGATGGAAGATAAATGAGTCTATTTTCATACAAAATTAACGGCACTCCAATTGGAGTTTCGTAGCTCCAGTTATGAGTAAATAATTGAATGCTGCTCAGAAAATCAGCTTGTTGTGACTTATGATATGTATGTGAAATGCCCCAATGTGCATGTGTGTGTGCAACGAGAAGAATGTGCATGTATGATTTGACTATGAGTGAAAATGATTCCTAGAGGTGCTTGAATAAGGATTAATAGAATTAAATGTTTTATTTAGCTCAAGAGCATAGAGGGACGAGTTCGGATAAAGGGAAGGCTAAAGTGGTCGAATAGCCGACTCGAAATTTCTCGTGAAAGTTCAAGGTAAGTTTTGAGTAATCGAATTTGGTATTTAAGTTAAAATGCCATGATATACATGCTGATATTTGAACGATGTTCCATTGAGAAAGAAGCCTTATTCTTGTTTGTTATATGGCCGAATGGCTCATAGAGAAAAGGACCGAAATTGAGCTTTGAAGTGCTTTTGCCTATGTATGTTTGATCATTGGGCCGATAGTTTAGAAAAGAAGAATATATGTGTATAAGTTTGAATTATGTGTATAATTATGATATAAAGTCGAGAAGCATGTTATATGTTGGTATGCACATGAATTGATTGAATTGCAAATGAAATCTTGCTATGTGAAACTTGGCTACATGTGAATATATATGTGTATGAGAATTTGTAATGTGAATCCGGGGTTAATTCCCGCTGACTATATGTAAAGACTATGTCCGGGTTAAGACCCGAAGGCTATACGCAGAGATGATGTCCGGGTTAAGACCCGAAGGCTATATGCGGAGATTATATCCGGGGAAAAGACCCGATGGCTATGTATAGAAATTACCCGAGATAGAGATCTCGATGATGATGCGAGAAAAGCCTAAGACTACTGGTCTTCAAGGTAACGAACGCTAATGAATTGCGCTGAAAGTGTTAAACTATACAGGTATGTACCCTTGGCTTATATACAAGATGGATTTTGGACCGAATACTAAAGTCATTATGTGATTTCATACGTGTACTTGAAATGAGATTATTAATATGATCAAAGTGCAATTGGCCTATGTGAAATGTTATGTGACTTTTGTGACATGTATATGTTATGTGAACTTACTATGAGTGGAAGCTATCCATTCTCGTATGTGATGTGAATGTCTATGTCTGGAAAAAGGGTAACATACCCGAAAAGGAGAGGGAAACAAAGATATGATTAATTATACTATAATTTGATAATCTATTTAATGTCATTGCTTAAAACTTACTAAGCATTGAAATGCTTATTCCGTTTCCCTTGTTTCCTCTGTTTTATAGATCTCATTTTTGAAGCTACGGACTCGGGGATTGAAGCCTTAATCACCTACACTATCGCTGTTATTTTGGTACATTTTGATGGTTATTTTTGGGTCAATGGCATGTATAGGCTAATCTCCTTTTGTCGATTCAAACTACATTTTGAGCTGTAATTATTCTAGCCATGCGAAAATGGCTTGTTTAGTCTTCGAGTTTGCTTATATGGGTTGGAGTGATTCTCATACTATTTAATGTTGTGGCATGAAATTTAGTTAGTACCTAATATGCAATGACTTTTCTAATATGATGTTTGGTTATTGAAATTGTTCGATTTAGCCAAATTGTTAGTAGTCACAAGGTAAAGATTTGTTAGTATGCTTATTGAACGATTTTAATGAGATGCGATGTCCTAACCGAACCGACCTAAGTGTTACATTCAACTATTGGACTCAGTGAATTCACGTCTAGCTTTGTACCTATGAACCTCGGTAGTTGTATTTTGATTTTGTAATACCTTAAACCCTAATCCGGCGACAGACAGGGGCGTAGGGTGTTACACATGTTCCGTCTTTCACCGCACATTTGGCCTCAAACTTATCAGATTTGGATTTAACCACATTGTAGTTAACCCCGTTCATGATGCTATGTTGTTTCAATGCACCAAGAAAACTATCCTTATTGGAGAACTCCTTGCCAACTTCCAATTCGCCTGAATCCAACGACGAACTTGCATGGTCACGCCGTCTGTGTGGTAGATCTGGAAACTCCAACGCATCATCTTCAGATAGATCGACATTATGCATGTGGGCAGGAGGCGAGTATGCCCTAAATCGTGGATCTTCTTCTTCTTCATCTGAACCCATTTCAGCTTCGGTTGGCACAGGCTCCGGTTCAGAAAATAATGCAACTTTTGCACCATCAGGCCCTGGCTCTCGAGGTGGATCCACATTAGACTCATCATCCGACCTACCAAGGTCCCATTGCCGATGGACGTCATAGGAAGTACATCATCCCTTCTTCTGGACATTTCATAACGTCCCCAATCAGATGTGGCTTGCCAACCAGTAAAAGTTGATGTTCCCCAGTATGTATTCCCAGCATCAGATATTGACTCACTGAGGTGCATATCCCATCCACTAACGGAGTGTCGTGCATGGGTTGTGAATTCTGTACTGTTGCCAAACACCAAAGCTTCTGTGTTTTGCCACCCACTAACGGAGTGCTGGGCTGGGGTCGTGTACTCCTCTCGAACATGAGTAGATGTTAAAGCCGCAAATGCATCATTTGGGGATGAAAATTGTACATATAACTCAAGATATGGTGCTCCACTAGCGAGATGAGTCTGCACCATTGCCTCCAAGCCACGAGCACTTTTGATGTCGAATGAGTCGTATGTCACCGGATCAACAGAAGCAAAAAATCGATACTTAATAGACAAAACTTTCATTGGCGTCATTCCGAAAATTTTAAGCCTAATTCTTTTGCAAAGATCTGTCAAATCAATGTTCTGGTTAAAAACCAGTTGCGCTGTATTCTCCGATAAAAAATAACACTGTTCTCATTGTGACAAACCTCACCATCATAGTAAATAACAGCACTAATACATTCACTCATTTTCAATTTCTATTCTTCTTAACCTTTCTATTTTTTCTTTGTTGTGAGTTATACAACCTGAGAATGAAATTTTACTTATTTATAGCTTCAGGCCAATTAGAAAATACTGTAGCAAAAGCGCGTCCACGTGGGAGCTTTTTTCATCACTTCTGCTGATAGTGCATCCTGCTTGAAGCGTTTTTGACACTGTTTGTTCAGAAACGTCTTCTCAAAATAATTTCTTCAAGAAGTATTGTAGCAAAAGCGCGTCCACGTGGGAGCTTTTTTCATCACTTCTGCTGACAGTACATCCTGCTTGAAGCATTTTTGACACTGTTTGTTCAGAAACGTCTTCTCAAAATAATTTCTTCAGGAAGTACTGTAGCAAAAGCACGTCCACGTGGGAGCTTTTTTCATCACTTCTGCTGACAGTACATCCTGCTTGAAGCGTTTTTGACACTGTTTGTTCAGAAACGTCTTCTCAAAATAATTTCTTCAGGAAGTACTGTAGCAAAAGTGCGTCCACGAGGGAGCTTTTTTTGTCACTTCTGCTGACAGTGCATCCTTCTTGAAGCGTTTTTGATACTGTTTGTTCAGAAACGTCTTCTCAAAATAATTTCTTTAGATACCAAATCAATTAAAAAAACGAAAAAATTTATATTGCTAATATATATTTTTTCATAACCCTAAACCCTAAACTACTTAAAAATAATCCATAATTAAATCTTTAAACCCTAAAATCAGAAACACAAATTTAAATTATATACTTTTTAATTACTAATTAATTTAATTAATTAACCATAATCCCTAATTTATTTGATTTAAAAAAATAAAAAATCTAAAAACCCTAAACCATAAACCCCTAACCCTAAAACCACAAATCATAAAACTACTAATTCTAAACCCCTAACCCTAAAACCACTAATCCTAAACCCTAACCCTAACCCTAAAAAAAACACGGGCAAAAACGCTTCCTTGAGGACGCGTTTTGTGCTGACGTGGACAAAAACGCTTCCTCAAGGAAGCATTTTCTGATTTTTCCCCTGACAACGTGCTGACGTGGACGTGTTTTTGGGGTTTTTGACCTATTCCCGTAATTAATTAAAAAATCGGCCCATTTCCATAATTTTAGAAAAAAAAAGGGTTTTTTTAAGTAATTTAGTCTATTATTATTCTCAGAGTGTTTTATTACTCTATTTGTTGATCTCATTTCCCCATGAGCTTGTGTACGGGGAAAGAGGTGTTTGTTTTTGCACTGAATAATAGCCCAGTCATATTATATTCAGAAAAAAAAAACGCAAATAATATAAACGTAAATAAGAGAATCAGGACCTTTTTAAATTTTGGAAGTAAATTTGTTTAATTTACAGTAAAAGAAAAGAGTGCAGTTTAAATAAATGCAGTAAATCTTTAAAAAAAAAAAAAAAGCAGTAAAGTAAATTCACATATACATTTTTTGGCAAAATTTGTGTCAGCTATATCCTAAACCTTATATTATATAAAACCTAATAATTGAAACATTCTCATCGAGCAGAAGAATATGAGATAATTTAGTAGTAATATTCCTTGTTGAAGTGGACCATCAATTCATCCTACTTGTATGATATGGGACCAGACCTCGATACTGCAAACCTTGGCAGCGGACTGGGACCTGTACCTCCCGATGACGATCCTTCATACTTGACTTTACGGCTTGAACTGTAATCCAGAGGCCCGGAGCGGCGAACGTTTCTATATTTGTTTTCAACGCCTCGTAGATTTGCACTTTCAGCATCATAAAGCTGCTCTTGGCTGTGTGATGATGAACCCTTAAAATAACCTGAATCATTAGCACTGTACTGTGGAGTCGAATCTCCACGGGGTTGCCTCATTATAGGGGACGCATGGGCCAATGATACAGCAGGTGAATGGCGTGGTGAAGCACTTAATAATGCCATTGGCATCAAAGGAGAGTTCGCGTAGTACTGGCTATATATTGAACGGAGAATAGCATAAGGAACATGGGCCTCAAGAGAGCTTCTTGGAAGGTATGGTGAAATGTCACAGATTTGGTCCAGAAATACAAGCTTGGCAACGAGATGAGATCTGCAAATATTTCAGAAAAGTAAAAAGGATAACCATCAACACTTTTTTTTTTGGGGGGTACAAATAACCATCAGCACTTTGAATTAAGTATTATAATAACAAGATACACGTACTCATGAGAGGTCAAATTTGAATTCTCGTGAGTTTTATTATGAGCCCCACGCGTAATATAGCTTGTAAAATTTTATAAAATAAACAGAACGTCAATATCTTTTACCTGTTAGATTCATGGAATGAATCTAGTACAATTCCTGCCGAGAATTTAATAAACAGCTGCATTGCAGATTTTATACTAGCTTCTGCTGACACGCGCATATCAGTGTCCAAACTGTCAGCATTACCAACATGACCGTTTGAAAGCAACTGTCTCTGGTGATGTTCCCGTGCCAATCTAACATATTCACTTCCAGCTATAACAGCATTAATACACCTGCCAGGTTAAAGCAAGATAATTAGCACAATCCCCTACTTTTACAACACACAAGCAAAGCTTGAGCAGCAAGGATAGTGTGTACTAGAAAGTAGAAAAGTTGTCTCCTCAATTACTTCAAGAAGCCACAATTTTGACAAAAACAACTTCAAAGCTGGTATGCAGGTCAGGATGAATTGCATGCAAAATAAATAAGGCTCCTCAACCCTCTCACCTTAAAATTCTAAGAGAGGCTTTGAAATATTAAACGACAAACTAACCAGTCATATTTGTGTGGTTAGACATGCTAGCTACAAGGCATTCAGTTTGTAATGTCCCCTCGATCTCTAGAACTCATAGTCAACACTTCTTTTTTCCTAAGAAAAGAAAACCAGACAGGACACCCACCTTGCCAAACAATGAATATTGTTGTTGAAACCCCCTGTGTCAACATTGAAGCCAGTCGTGTTCCAGATATTTGATGTCATGAAAGTGGCAAATAGATAAGGCAACAAGCTCCAGGACCCGTCATTAGCACCTCCAACTTCTTCCAATATAGATCTAACCCACTCTGAGTCATGATCACCAGCAAGAGCAACACCGTTTGCAACCCCCCTCATTCTTCGTATTTCCCTCTTTTCAGGTATTTCTTCAGGTATGTGCTTGACTACCCCAGCAAGCAATGAATAGATTAAGGGTGCACCTTCTTCAAGCACCGCTCCAGCAGCTTCAGCCAAAAGTTTATCAAAAGCCAAAGCCTGTCCTGCCTCGATACAAAAACCAATTATTGTGTCCAAATCAACAATTTGCTTCAAACAAGCTTCTCTTTCTATTCTGTCACCAGAATGCATGCTGCCAGCAACTGCTTCTAACAACTCACGGTTTGACCGTAATGATGTGTCTATACAATTCAATAGGGCAGCAGTATGTTCTTTCATCATTGTATCTAGTCTGTCAACTCCATAACCACCAAAAATACGAACAAATGCCTGCATTTCTCCAAGATCAGTGACTGACTCCGCAAAATATCCACCAACTGGCCTTGTGCTTTTGAAGCATTTGTGCATGGGTGTAAAGAGAATTCCAGCACCGGACATATCCTTCACAATGTTTTCTATGTACCAGTTGCAGACAACTTCAGTGGCTGATCCAGTATGTTGCTCTGCTGGTCTGTCAAATAAATGCAGGGAAGACACTGGTCCAGAGAAGGTCTCCAAGAGTAAGACTTCTCGGATTCCTTGTGTTAGATCCATGCTAATATGCTGTTCTGCTAGATGGATTATATTCATGTGTCTGCGGATCAGTGATTCTAGGATAGAAGGCCTTTGAAGATCATTATCAGTTTTCAGCACTGAAATTAATCTCCTTCTGAAGTTCCCAAGGATGCATTCTCTCATGTACTGCACGTATAATGAGAATATTATAATTAAAAAACATGAATACCTAATGGCCTGCTGGGAATATTTGACCTCAGTGGAAACATCATCTAGTATGTTAAACACAAATTTACCAAGCAAGTTAGCAGGATATAAATAGCCAACTTGGAACATATCAATAAAAACCTAATCCAGGAAATCAACAAAACAGGCTCACATCTAAGTAAAGGGCCTTTGGCAGATTCAGCATGACTCACCTCCCTCAAAACAAAGACATGGTTCAGAACACATATCGGCTCCATATCATTCAAAACTGAACACAAATTTGTGAGCCTCTGCATTGCAGCCTCCAACCTAGTACAAACAGAAGTTATGAGACTTTCAGCTTATTGATTTAGATGATCACGGCAAAGGAAAGAAAAGGCAAGCGCCTTACATTTTGATTGAATTGTTGTTCTCTGGATAACTCTCATGGCCTGGCAAAGGATAAGCAACTGGTCCTTTTGGTGATTTTGCTGAAGGAATTGAGACTCTAGATGCATTATTCAAATAAAATGCTGCTTGCTCTGGAAGAAGCTGAGATTAATTGAAAAGTTAGGTTTCTAAATTGTTAATCATCTTCAATTAATTTACATTGGAACAAGAATTAAACAGCAACCTGCATCTCCAAAGCCCCAAATCCACCTTCAGAATCAAGGATGTTAATTAGACCTTCCAATCCTCCCATAATTGATTCAATGAGAGACTCAACATATAGGACTGCATCTCGCCCAATTTTTGTCACCTGATAATTATGGCAAATACAAAGCAGCCATCAACTTCCGAACTTTAACATTTCCTTCTAATGAGGGGGGAAAAAAGGCCGATGCTAGAGATTAAGCATTACTACCCCAAACAAGATGGGGTGGTAAGTCATAAGTTATCAGAATGATAAGTACACCAACATGTAGAGTTTATTTAACCACTAGAACAATAGCTGATAAAGACTATGCAATGTGGGGGTATTTCATGCTGCGGGTTTAAGCATAAAGCATGTCATTACCTCCTCTGGAACAATTGGAGATGCACACTCTGGAAAACTACTAGCAACACCAAGCCATGCACAGCAATGCTGTGGACGCCCCTCTGGTCCAAACATAGTGTTTCTAAAGACCTATTACAACAGGTATACAGAAGTCAGTACCACATGCAAGGGTATTTCAAAATAAAGAACATGATAAGTATATCAAAGCATACTGCTGTAAGATGTTGGTGATAGAAGTATAGCTTTCTGAGACTACCATGCTTTGATAATTGGGACTCTAGTTCATCAACGCATCTGCATTGAAACAGATTCATATATACGATCATTAGGTTTTTTACACAATAAAATACAACTCTATGAGTTTGTTTATAAGGTGTTATATAATAGATTGATAGGTATTCAATTCTGAAAGAAAAATATGAATAATAGCTTATAAACAGGACATGCATAATTCCACTTCTCAAAGTCAAATTGTTCTTAAGAAATGAAATGAATGTTTACTTGCTTATATCACAAAACATATTGATTGCAGTTAATGTACTTGGTGAGCTATCAAATATAAGCTAAGCCTCAAAAATCAAGTGAATCAAATTTAGCCCACCTAGACCAATTGTATGCTGCGTTTCCTTCTGATAGTAACCCCTCTTTTCCAGTGGAGACAGTAGCCTTCTCCAAATGTCTTATGTTTATAGATGATCGAGCAGATGTAACAATCATCAATATAGACAACCAATCTTTACGGAAGCCCTGGTTAAGAATGACAGATGATTTTAGATTAGGTAAACAATAATAAACGAGCTACTTCAAACCCCACATTCACTTTCCCTAAGAATAGCCTAGGTTCGACTCATCATTATACCAAAAAAAGATAAATAAACAAACTACTTCTAGATGCATTTTGTCAATGGCAGAGTTATAACAGCAGCATAAATATTGATTGAAAAACAACTTTAATAAAAAAAAGGATAAAAAGTACTCAAGCACATGTATATCAAAGCTATTTATGTGACAGAAAAAGCTCAATATCCAAGATTCCTCACAACCAGAGAGGAACCTATATATAAGAGAACATATTTTGTAAAACTTGGCAACATTAACGCAGTAAAACCATGATGCAAACATACATCTATTTACATGCATATTATTTGTGTCTGTATGTGTATATATAATATAAATATACGTTGATTGCATACATATAAACTATTCCTTCTGGCTTCATATATCATTAACTATGACCAAAAGGCTATGCAACAAAAGAGACCGCATTAGCTATAACCAGATTCACATGCAGTAGATATTATACCAAACCCATTCCTATTTTCATTTAATATAGATTTATGGCTCTGTATTTGAAAGGGAAAATGGTTTTATAGGTTTCTTACAGACAGATCACATGTGATTGCAGAAATATTTTCACCCTGTGGCTTGGGTATATTTTCAAGGTGATTGATAATCTGCTGAAAGAGTGTTTTTAAGGTTGCATCAAGATCAAGAGCCACCATTCCAGGGGTTCCCAGCAAAAACCGGATTCTACCAGCACATGAAGAGAGATAAGATAATGCGTAACCTCGAATTGCTGCATTGAAAGATGTAAAATCTTTAAGTACTGTTAACATATCAAGAAGTTCTTTCAGTAATAGATCACCATAGTCTAATATAAGCACTGAAAATCATGTGGCTAATATTGTAGCAGTGACCGAAATAGAGATGTATGTTTAACTGCATCATTAGCCATTGCATGAGTGTTTACAGATTGTACAGATTTTACCCCAGTAAAGGGAGTAGACCTGCTTTGGCTTAGATTTTTGCTTAGTTTTTTACACTAGAACCTTTTAGCGACAGTTAGCCTCCTTGATGGATCCTTGATGGATATATGATTCTGCCTTTGACACAAGAAATGCCAGCACCTTGGAAGTTACACATTTATATCGACATAAACTCAGAGACCAGTTAATAGTTGTCTATCTGTAAAATTCATCTTCTAGATGAAAAGTAAACTACATTTAATCGCCTTTATCAAATAATTTGTTACATCTACAAAGAGACTACCTGCAATATACTTGCGCACTAGACAGCATAAATGGTCCATTCCATCTAACAAAAACCCAATAGTTGGATCATTTGGATCCTGCAACAAAATCATTTCTGTCCAAGTTAAGCACCAGATTACGTTGATCAAAAAGATAAACAAGAATGCTGAAATATCTTCAAGGAAAAGGCTTAGTGATACAAGGACCAAAAACTTTGCTTACTATGTCAACCGGCACCATTCGAGCAACTTTTGATTTTGATGATGCAATTCCTACATGTTGAAAAAACCAGAGAACCTCACACTGAGCCAATGCCAGGGCAGAAAAAACCATCTGTGATGAAGCAGAAAATTATTAGACAACATCAAGAAAATGAATCGAGTAATTTGTTAGTTTTAGGCCAAAAAAGTTAAGATTGTTGTGAGTAATATCCTCTTTGTGAGTTAAACAAATTAAAACAATAGCAATAAAAGTTACAGGGCATGTTGCCCCACTGATAGTTGTAAGAACTCAGTTGAAAGGAGAAAAATTCAAGTACGCACAAATGAAGGATGATTTAGAAGGAATGAAGCGAAGTAGGAGAAAACTTTATGTAGGAAGGATTTCTTAGAAGAGTATGTTACCAATCATACCTGAATGTTTGGAGCCAATAAACTGGGTTGATCAGTGAAAAACAGAACCATCCTACCAATTTCTTGCTTTAGTAGTATTCTCCTCTCATGATGTATAGCATCACATGATATCAATGCTTGCTCATGTACTTCACTGAAACCATAAACCAAATTTACCATTGAATATTAAAGCTGAATATGACATCTATACCAGAAAAAACAGGAAACAACAGCTTTAAAAAACTATGGTAATATTCTAAAATATTTATTAAATGCATAAAGACAAAGAACTGAAAGTTTTCATGTCTTGAAATTCTTAGAATTGCTTTGTTCTCACAATTCGGTCTTCTTAATGAACACACACAAAAACACATCCATATATATAGCCCAGGGCTCCAGGTGGATCTGGGTTGATTCCTATCTTTCAAAGGTAGAGAGGCTCCTGAATCTGTGGATGGCAGCTGGGACAAAAACTATAATATAATTGTTATAACTCCTTATATCACTGTATATCCAAGTCTTCAATACTTCTTTGTTTTCTCTCTCCCAATTCATATGTCATCATGTCCAATGACTTGCACAGTTGCACCAATAATTACCAGGTAGAACCATGGATTTCAACCGAAAACAACATGGCTTAACAGACACCTTTCTTCTCTTCTTCCACTGCCACTGTGTGAACTTGCAATGTGATTTTAAACATGGCATTACCATGAAGTGGATTTTTGTTTTCCCTAAGAGCTTAATCTTCAAGCAAGTACATATTTACACCACATTCTTAAGAACTTAACTTCTGTGTCCCACACATCCAGATTCCAGATGGCTGCTATAATTGTAAATAGCATGACCCATTTATTCATAGTTGCACCTAAATTCAAATTTCAACAAAACTTTCTTGAATGCATACTGAAGAATAGAACATGCCAATCAGACAAATATAAATACAAAATTATGGTGTCACTGGGAATAAAGGCTTAGTTCAGTTCTTTAAGCATTCTAACAATGGTAAGGAAGTCTAGGCATGAATCAATTACTAGAGGTCCAACCATCTCCCAGCTGTGTTGAAAGAAGATGTTTTAAATCCTCTGATATTCTTGGCACCTCCAACTCAATAAGGAAATTCTCAATTTCATCCAAAGTATTAGATTCTGGCTAGTGAAAATGCTTTGAACATAGTCACTGAAACACTTTTCAATGTCTCCTTGATTCTCCAATTGATTTCCTTCCTCATCTTTAAACATGTGAATAGTCCTAATTCTTCACTTATTAGCATTAAGATGAAGGTACCTGGTGTTCCTCTCTCCGTTGATGATCCAATTCATCCTTGATTTTTGTAGCCAAAAACTATGTTCTGCCATATCGGCCCATATAGTTCTCTCTTGATCAAGAGATTTAAGATCCTGAATATTACTTTGGGCAATAGCTAGCTTCTCTAAAAGAATTTGTTTTCTAACTAGTAGGTTGCCCAAACTCTCCTTATTCCATTTTTTCAGGCTATCCCTTACTATCTTCAACTTGGACAAGAGCCTATAAGATGGGTACCCATCCACCCTGAGATTCCAAGCTTGCTTTTCTATGTGTTTACATTGTGGTTCAACTAACCACATTGCCTCAAAACGGTAAGGACGTCTTTTAAAACTTGTTCTTTTTATCTGAGTCCAAAATCAACATACCATGATCTGATTCAATAATGGGTAGACTGGTCAAATGAGCTCGGGTGTTTCTCAAGCCATGTTGCATTGCAAAATGCTCAATCAAGTTTCTCCCAAATGGTGTCCAGTCCTTTTCTATTATTTGTCCATGTGAAAACTCCATGCGTTGGGATTTCAACGAGATTACTCTTGTTAATGCACTTAAGGAAGCTCTCATGGCCCTTGATATCCTTGTGGGTTCTTTGATGGAAATTCCCAACATGAGGATGGAGTAGCCTGAAAATTGTTGATGTTACATTTTACCTTAGCAAAGGCCATTCAAATGGAAATTACCTTGTGTATCATCAGGTCCAACGATAGATTCATTGGAAGGATCGTCTGGAAAAAGGAAATTGCAGTACACTGGAAATTTAAACCAATGTTGGATGACATTCACATCTTGAAGGAACCGTGCAGAGTGTGCAGTGGTCTAAAGAAAGTGACAAGGCACTATCCTAGGTAGTTCGAAAAGCAAGAAGTAACCTCAGCAGGAGTTTCATGATCTAATAGTAGTAGTTATAGTGGTTAGATTCAGTAGGTGTGTTTACTTATTTCTTTGTTTTGACTAACATATCAAAGATAGGAAAAAAGGAAGACCAATAAAATGATAAGTTCTCCCATCTGCAATTTATAGTTGCAACTAATAAAAATAAAATGAGAATATAGTTCATCCAAGCTCTAATCATACCCTATCATTTTCTCAACTTGTTTGGCCACACTATATTCCAAATCTGCTTCTTTTTGTTTGGTCCGCCCCGACTTTGCCATCTTCTTTGACTCCAGTATCCGAGGCAAAACATATAACTGATAATCCTCATGCAATAGTACATACTGCATGCCCAAAATTACAAGAGTTGTTGGCCATTAAAAATGAGAAATTTGTTTCAACGTCAGAAATTAAAACTAACCTCATCCCTGAATAATGTAAGAACTAAATTTTCCTTCAGTACAACCTGAAAGCCATTAGGGAAAAATAAGGAAACAAAAAGACAGAATAGACAATATTGAAATGAAAAATAGTTGCTTAGAAAAAGGAAAAAGTTACAAACAATAATAACAAATTACTTTCCAGCAGAATAATCCAAAGCCAAAAGGAAGTGCAAATGGTTTACTAAGATTTCAACAACTCTAAATCCAGCCTTGTCATCTAAATGATAGCCATAACTATTTGCTTATATGCACCCAGAAAATAATAATAAAATTAGCAGCCAAAATGCATGCCATAATACACGTATCCACATAACCCCAGGTGGCTGCCCTCATGCTACTTGTGTTCAAGTAAAAAAACTACTATTATTTAGTTTATTGAAGATAGGTAGTGATAGACTAATAATCAAAGAGGTTGAGGTACTCATTTTTGGGAAATAGTTCAGTTTATTTCACTAAACCCATTTTTGATCCTGTAGGTAAATGAAGGCAATTTTTATAAGATTTTGGTATTGATAAAAAGAAAAAGAGCTTAAAGAAGGTCATTAGTATCGATCTGAACTGCCAAATTGTTAACACACCAAGAGAAGAAAGAGCCAAAAGAATTATCGAAGTTACCAGAGCAATATCAATACTAGTGACACGAAGCAGCTCATCAGGACAAACTAGATATCCAAGTAATACCCACTCCCTGTAAGCAGTAACATTTGCCAGATCTTGGGCTCTCTGCAGTATAGAAAATGATATTGGAAATGCAGTCGCAGTAAACATTGAATTTGATAGGAACAAGAAAGTTCAGAATTGCCAAAAAACTAGAGAAAAGAGATGATCTGGCAAGTACAAAAAACATCTTATAGTATCTAAAATTCTTTCCATGTAACAGTATTTACCATTGGATGAGCAGAGTTTGTAAGAATATCTGGATACCGAGGATGATATGGACTTAAAAATCCTTCGTTGCGCAGCTTCCTTGTGTCTGTGGATAGGAAAATAATAGGACCCACAGCCTCTAAAACCTGGACATACAGATTGAAAATTCAGTGCAACCATCTCCAACATAAAGTATACAACTCTGGGAACTAAAGCTCTTGGAAAGATAAGGTTCTCGAACAATCTTTCAACATTTAAGTGATAAGAACCACCAAACCACATAAAAGCTAGACAAAAGCATTCAAATTGATGAGCAGTTACCTACGTAGTAAAACTTTATAAAAGGATAATGATGTATTAGGAAATTTTTCCTAGCTACAACTTGCAAGCACCATTTCAGGCAGTATTAATATTTCTTTGTTCCTTAGAAGGGCAGTTACAAACATTTACATAAAATATAATGCACACAAGACTGAGATGGTGAACTCCTCCACAATCTTTAAAAGGAGAACTGATCTTTTCTTCCAGAACTTTCATAAGATTGTTGATTAAAACTTTCATCATTTCCAAAAGACAAAGAATAGCAACCATTTGAAAGAAATAGATAAGAATTTGATAAAAGGCAAATCCACATAAAAGGTGATGAGAACAAGGGAAGGGGAAATGTCCTCATTGCATGGGCAAGGTTACTTTTAAAAAACCAGGCCAGTAAATTGTATTCTCGAAATCTTAATAGAAATTTTCTGGATAAAAGACAAGGATACTACAAAGTATATACTTCGACAAATGGAGCAGAAACATAATAGAAAATCATTATGTTGTTGCATATAAAAATAAATGGAAAAGAAAATGACGACCATTATAAAAAACATGTTAATCAGATAAAGCATGTAAATGACCTCTCCAATACGTGGGCTGACAAAATTGAGGTCTTCTTGTAATCCTTTCAATGGAGGATCATAAGAGTCAATGAATTGAATCAACCTGAAATTCAGTATCAACATTACTTGCAATTTGCAAATATAAAGGAATAAGAATCATAACACAATTTGCCTTTAAAGAAGATTCAAGTCAAAGCAGTGTCAACCATATCATAAGTACGACTTCTTAGCATAAAAGAGGGGAGGACATTTGGCTTATCCTAACGAGGATGATTTTTCCTTCACATTAAATATTATGTGCTAAACAAACTAATTAGCTAACCAACATTAAGGCTTTATAATAACTCAGTAAGTTTTTACACTTGTACAGAATTTTGTTCTACCTCCAGCCTTCCAATCACAACAGCAAAATAGATTAAAACAACTATATATTTTAAAATCAAAACTAGAAAAAAGTAACACCCTTTAAGTTTACTCAAACAAACGTAAATCCCTAAAGCATTTAAATATATACCGGCCAGAAATTGAATAAAGTGTATTGCAACAAACTTAGAAGCAAGCAACAAAATTAAAAGGTAGTGACTTCATACCGATGATAAAAATCACAATCTCGGTCGTTTCTTGACATAGCATGCAAAAGATTATAAACTTGCAGCATCATTTTCCTCGGTAACTGTTATTAAAGCATCAAATACATAAGCAAACCGACAACACATTTTTTCGCACTAATAATTGTTTAAGAAAACAGATATAAGTTCTCAAGTAACAGCGATTCTGTCTTACATGAAAATTCATGCATACTAATGCATGCACACAGGGAAATATAATCAAGGCAGAATTACCTTCTCAGAAAAAAGGTTGACACGGACGAAAGAACAGAAGAGATCCATAAACGCATGTAGTATAAGGGAATTTTGATGAGGCTGCAAAAAGATGTAACAAGTTAGCACATATACTGCAGAAAACTAGTCACCATTTTATTCAACATCACCTAGACAACAAAAATTTCAATATTCTTTTAAGCAGATCAAGAAGGATATACCAAAAAATCTATCAGAAGGACCTATTTGGTTTAGGTACATTTTGTGCATCACATTTTCTAAATAGTCAAACACCAAAATGCAGGTGGATCAAGTTGGTGTTTCTAAAAAGCAACAAAAAACTTGCAACATAGAAGAGAGAGTTCACACTTACCAATAAGGTGATAACGGTACTGCTAAGGTCCAATATGAGTCTCAAAGCTTGTTCTCGAAATGCCATCAAATCAAGAAGTAGCTAATCCATGGAAAACAATCAATCACTATTACAAAGATAAAGAAAAAGGACAATTTTCATAAACTAAATATACATAAGAAAGAAACCTAAAAGTATATTTGAAAACCAAGAAATAGAATGTTATCCAACCTATATAGCTGCTAAGATGCCTGCAATGAATTATGTAACTTAAATCATGCAGTGATGCGTACAGCACACATCAAAGACACTAAATCCTAGAATTTAAAGCCTTAAACTAGGAAGCAAATGAAATTTTGATAGGCCTTAAACCCCCTTTTGATAATTTATAATTTTGCAGGGCAATTAACCTCACCTGAACCCATGGTTCCAAACTCTGCAAATGAACTTCTGCATTACCACTCAAAGAATCCAGAGCAGCCTTATCAACCTGCACCGATTTTTATCAAAGACAATAGAACAATCAGATACTCACGAGTAGAAGGAGGCCTACAGCAACATGAAAAAATGCAGATCTTACACGCTCAAGTTGCAGTTTGCTGAAGTGCTCAGGGAACTTTTTTGAGAGCAAGATACAAATCCTTGGATGGCTAGGAAAAACACTCGCTTTCCAAAATGCTTCCGAAAATGCATGGCCTATAGGGTCTGGGTAGTCCAGGATTTGGTTCAATCTATACATTTTGGCCATAAGGCCATCTGCAACTTCAACCAGTTGCGCTACCCACTGCATGTTCAAGCCCTTGTGCGATCCCACACCCAAACTCTGGACCTCACCATCAGAATTCATGTACCTAGAGCTTCTAGATGAGAAAGGAGAAGTCGTGTCAAGACCCAAATACTCAGTCCACCTTGATGGACCCTCCCATTCCCTCGATCTCCCAGCCCTAGGAGACACAGATGAATCTTGAGAAGAATAATGTTGCCGCGATTTCGCCATGGATGAATCAATTCACTTAAAGTTTCTGCAAATGGAAGTTTCGATTAGGACCATAATTATATATAGTCCCACAAACTGCATTGTAAATAGTTTCTTTTCTCTTACTCCCCCCCCCCCTTTTTTTTTCAGTTCAGTCAATTCCAAGACGAAGAAACCAATGAATTAGTTCAGTCAATAAATCGGAAAAGAAAAACGAACTAGTAGTACTTGCAAATATTCAAAATAGCAACAAAATAATGTTAGCTTCGTGGAGCAGTCCAGTGTTATAAAAAAAAATTAAGTAAAATATCCAACAATCAAAAACCAAAAAAGAAAAGAAAAAATATTTCGATATTCCAAAATTAGACACTTAACAACATTAAAAAAGGTGAGGAAGTTGAAAGGATTTTACCAGTGCTCAGCTTCACCACATTTTGTGAAGAAGCAGACAGAGACAGAAAAAAAAGAAACTAGTATTTGTTGGTGAGAATGCCAAAAAAAAAAAAAAAAAGTTCGGTTGTCTTTCTTCGTCGTTTAGAGCATCAACTCCAGATCTGAAAGAAAATAAAGCGGAATCGTCAAGGCCAAACCAAGTGAGGGTTTATTTATAAATAAAATAAAAATTATTATCTGGATAATTTCACAAATTTTCAATTTTTTTTCTTCTGCTGTTTTTATTTATTTAATAATAATGCGAAAATAGCGCGTACATGGGAATAGTTGAAGGACAAAATTTTCCGTTACTAGTGACGTGGCGCTCTTCTGTTTGCCCTTGCCCGGATACACATCTTCAGTACTAAACTAAATTAATGTAGTAAAATTCACTGCTTTTATCGTATTCATATTCTGTACTTGTCCATCAACATTTTATCCTAATTATCCATTCCGTACATGGGGAAAATATGTTTTAAGTGTATTTTTTTAATTTAGAATTTAGATGCAAATGATGGATTTGGGATTAAATTTTGGGAGCTGAGTAAAATATTTAAAAATTTTAAGAGTTTAATGAAGATTTTTTAAAAAAATTAGGGTTTAGATTAAATTTTACGAGATTAATGAAAATTTTTAAAATTTTTAATAAAATTTATTAAAAAACTCAAAATAAAAATTAAAAGAGAATTTTTAAAATTTTGAGGGGTCTAATTAATTTTTTTTAATTGCAAGAGAAATGAAAATTTCTAAAATTTTGGAGATATCTAATTAATTTTTTTTTTTAAAATCAAAGAAGAAATTAAACCTTTTTCAAAATTTTGGGAATGCCAAAGCCCAAGGGATCCGTCTTTGCTTAGACTATTTATCTTTTATTTTTAAGATTTTAGGTTGAGTTTAGTTTCATTTACTTTTTCTGAAAATAAAAGATATTAATGAAAAGGAATTTGATTAAAAATTTTAAAAATATTTTTAAAAAATGAAAATATCAAAAAATTAGAAAGTAATAAAAAATTAATAATATTTTTGTAAAATTAAAAAAATGAAAACAATGTTTTTTAACTTTAAATTTAATTAATTCTTATTTTCTCAACAATTTTTAAATATCAAAATATCTTATCCTAGTTAGAATCCATATAAACCTTGTAATTTTTTATTTTCTTTATCATGTTTCTATTATAAGAAAATAGTGTATCAAATTTCAAAAGTTTCATTATTAAAAAATAATTTTTTATATTACCAAATGTGTTTTTAAATTTTTAAAAAATATAAAATGAAAACAAATTTTAAAAAATAAATTTAGAAAATGATAACAAAAAAATACATGTCATTTAACATTTCAAACATAAACATCTAATCATTATATCTCAATTACATATAAGTCATAGCATATCACAAAATTCATTTTATTCTTATTACAATCTCGAATCCAATGATTCGTTTTACAGTGATAAAAGTGAATGTAACTCTACTTTTTAGCCCGTATTTCTTTGCTTTTTAGCACGTTTTCCTTTCTCTTTCTTCTTTCTGTTTTCTTGTTTAAGTTCCTGTTTTGTTTTGTCCTTGTTTTGGGTCAAAATGGCATATGTGGAAGAGACTCTCGTTGATCTAACTATTGAGGAAAAGGAGGAGGTTGCATTGCCGTTGGATTCGGAAGGTTCAAAAGGTAGGGTGCCGTATGAAACTGTTTTGTGGGTTCTTTTTTTACTACAAGTGTGGTTCATCTCCAATCTATGCGATCAACCCTAGCAAATGTTTAGCATCTGATTGGGGGTATTTCAATTTCTAACCTGAATGAAGGCCGTTATCTTTTTTGGCTATATCATACAGTTGATACGGATAGGATTGCGGCAGCGGTCATTGGAGTTTCAACTCTCACCTTCTTATTATGCATCGGCTCAAGGGTGGGGGAGATCCTACGGTTGTGCCTTTGTTTATTGTAGATTTCTGGGTTTTAGTTTATGATTTGCCTCACGGTTTCATGTCTGAGATGGTGGCGAAATTGTTGAGTAATTTTGTTGGACATTTCCTTGAATATGATATAAAAGCAATCTCATTGAGGTACAAAGGAGTCTTGAGAGTTCGAGTCCATTTTGATATTTGTAAGTCGTTGATGTGGAAGAAAAGATTGTGTTAGCAAATGGCAGGCAGGCTTATATGCGGTTCAAATCTGGAAAGTTGACACTTTTTTGTTTTCTTTGTGAGAAGTTGGGCCATGAAGAGAGCTTTTGTCCTTTTCGAATTCTTTAGGAAAAACAAGACTTTGAATTGGGGTAGGGCATCTCTCTACGAGCTCCGGCTAGGCAAGTGGCAGCGACATCGAGTATCTGGCTGAGGGAGGAAATAGGTTCTAATGGTTCAACTACTAGGGTGTCAAATCTCGCTAATTGGGGGATGAGGACGACAGTCCTATTTTTTTTCCTTCTATTTTGGGGATAAATCAGAAGGTTGATTTGATTGAGAATAATGTTATCCAAAATAATACTGGTTAAGCTTCTTCTGTGGGGTTGCGTAGTAAGGCCTCTGTTAGACCAATTGGTCGCTTCAGCATGTGGATTGGGATAATGATATATGCAGTGTTGGGGATGATAGACTGATTTTGCATATGGATAGTCTAAAGCATCCTCGGTTCCAAAGAAGAAGAGTTAAGGAAGCTTAGTTGTCTAGTCTCAAAGGATGTGAAGTTTTCTTTATCAGTAGGCTTTACTTAGCGGGCCAGCTAGTCGCCATAAATCTCTTAAGTTGGAACGTCCGGGGCTTGGGGAATCCTCGGATTGTGCATCGCCTTCAACATGTGCTGAGGGATCTTAACCCCTCTATAATTTTTCTTGCTGAAACAAAATTATAGATTAATTGTATGGAGAAGGTTCGTCGGATGTATAGGTATCATCATAGAATGGATGTTTGTTCTAATGGTAGTAGGGGGACTCCCGTTTCATTGGAAGCAAAATTATAACACCCCAAAATAGGGCTTAAGAGTTTTAAGGGTATTTTAGGGATTATAGCTTTAGTGTGCTTAGGAATTTCATTAGCATAGTATTTAGAAATGTTTTTGTTTATGGTATTTAGAAAATCCAATCAATTTTTGAAAATAATTTTAAAAAGGTTTTCAAATTTGAAATAGGGATTGATTTGTAAAAGGGAAAAATTCTATGTGTTTATGAAGTAGTTAAACCAAAACTTTAAAATCAACCTAATATCTTCCCCTACCTACAAGTTTCACGTTATTTTTCTTCCTATTCAATTGTCTTGCCGTCTGTTACTCTCCCAAGTCTCTCTCATTTAATTTTCTTTTACAAGCTTGATTCTTTTTAATTTCTATCATCACCCAAGCCATAAACCTTCATAAAATATCAAGAAAAACACTCAAAATCACCATAGATTTCTTCATTGTTAAGCTTTTAGGTTTTTCGGGTTTTTGATCAAAGGCTCGGGTTATTGTTATCTAAGGTAATGATTCAACTTCTAAATAGTTTTAAATGTTATTTAATCTTTAAAACTAAGATTTTAGCCATTAAATTGCATGTTTTAAATAAAACCCAAAATTTGGTCGTTAATGGTGGATTTCGGGATTTTGAGTAAAAACATGGTTTCAGAGTGTCTTTCAATTAGTTTTGACATTATTAGAAGGTTTCTAAACTTATTTTGATGTTTCATTAAAGAATTCTTGAGTTTTAATGAATTTTCGTTAAAATTGCCATGAATATATCGAAAATTTTGATACCATGAATTGAGTAGTTTTGCGTAGTTTAAAGGTTGAGAATTAGTCGTAGGTGAATAATTAGATGAATGGAATCCATTTTAGGCAAAAGGATTGAGTATAGATTGAGATATTCGAATTTAAAGTTTGTTATGTTAAAGGTTTCCGTTACATGAGAACTTAGTTTAGGCTTATATTTTTGGTTGTTTGAGTTAAGTCCTTAACTAATTCTTGAATGTGTTGCTGTGTGATTTATTGCATTAAATCTTTGGATTCATTAAGACTATCTACGAGTTAAGGAAAGGGTAATTTGGGCTTTCAGTGTTTCGGTGAAAGCATATTGGTGAGTGTTTGGAATAATTGCTTGTGGACATGACTCAATGCATTATTTGAGAATTTAGTTGTAGCCTAAACCCCTACTCTAAATTCCGAGTGTAAGCTTTCTCATGCTCATGAATAACTTATGTATTATGTATTTGTGTTATATTGAAAATGTGAATTGAGATGATATGCCATTACATGTGTTATGTGTTCATGATTACCGTTGTGGAAGTGTATATGTGGGCATATCATACATGCTAAGTGACAATGACTATAATGTGCTAACGATGCATATATGCAGTGATAGTGAGCTGAAAATTGGAAAGTAATATGTATGTTTAATAACGAATATTTTGGCCTTGTGATTCTTGAGACCATTGGATATAGTTTGTAACAGCCCGAATTAGGGCTTCGTCAGAATAGTGGTTTCGAGACCACACATCTGAAGTAGAAAAATATATTTTATAATCATTTTTAAGTTTATGACATGATTGCATGATAGTGATAAAATTTCATAAAGGAATTTTTATGAAATAGTGATTAATTTGTCCTTTAGGACTAAATTGCAAAAGTTGCAAAATATGAGTTTCTAGAAGGTTTAAGTATGAAATAGCATTATAAAAATTATTAGCATGATGGACAAAAATGCTCAAAGAGGGGAAAAAAATCAAAGAAAGGCCATGAGGGCATTTTGGTCATTTGGTAAAGTTAAGTAATAAAAAGGGAAAAAGAATAAAAAAATGTGCCCATCTTCTTCCCCCAAGTGTGCCAAAAATTTCAAGCTCCATGGCTAGGGTTTTGTTTCAACTTTTCAAGCTTCAAGTAAGTGCAAATTATCCCAGTTTGTAATTCTCTTCGTATTTTTGAAACTCTTGTAGCTTAATTTAGCTATTTCTACCGCTAATTGAGGCTAAGATTTATGTTCAAAAATATACCCATGCATGACATGCAAGTAATTTGATGCCTAGTAGTAGAAAATGAAAGTTTAAAGTGTAGTAAACATCTTTTACTAGGTGAATTTTCGTGAAAATCCCTAATAGAGACCAAATTAAAAAAGTGATAAAATGTGTAGTAAAGTTTGAATTGATGAGAAATAGGGGCTATTATGAGTATATGAAAGGTTTGACTAGGCTTGGGTAATCAAGAAAATAAGTACATTTCATTTTAAGAGCCTAGGGACCATTTTACAAATATACAAAAGTTTAGGGGAAATTATAAATTTTACCAAAGTGTTAATTATGGGCTATTTAGCCAATGTGATTATTAAACAAGCTTAATTTATCGTTTTAGATCAAGAAACACGAAGCCCGGATCGAAACAGGGGAAAAAGCAAAGTGGTGGACTAAATTAAACATCCATCTACAATTTGATTTCCGAGGTAAGTTGTACGTGATAGTTTAGCATTAAGTTTTACAAAAATTTATTATGATGATTTCTATGAATTTATGATATTCCATGAATTTTACTAATATGAATTTCACAAAAAAATGAAGAAGTGATAAATGAGAAATCGTAATAAGTGTGAAAGAATACGAAGGACACCGGGGTCATGACATGAGCATTGTAGGTTTGGGACATAGCATCAACAATGAACAGAGATCCCATATAAGACTATGCTTAGGACATGGCGTTGGCATCGAGATGTGATCCCATGTAAGATCATGTCTGGGATATGGCATTGGCATCTACATGAGGTCCCATGTAAAACCATGTCTGGGATATGGCGTCGGCACTGAGATGAGATTTTGATCCCCTATAAGACTATGTTTGGGACATGGCATTGGCGTCTAAAAGTGATCTCGTGTAAGACCATGTCAGGGACATGGCATCGGCATCAATTTACGATCTCATGTAAGACCATGTCTAGGACATGGCATCAACATCGATATGAGATCCTGTGTAAGACCATATCTGGGATTCGACATCAACTTGATCCCATGTAAGACCATATTTGGGATATGACATTGGCATCATACCATGAGATTAACTCACGAGTATCCTTTGGTATTCTGAAATTTTTAAAAGAGAAAGTATTCAAGTTAATTAGTTTAACGAGAAAGACTAAAGTTTATGATGAGTGTTACAGGTACACTTAAGTAAGTACGAGAAAAATGGAAATGAGTAAGTCAAAAGAAAAAGCAAGTCATGAAAATGAGTAAGTCAAGTGAATGAGTAAGTCATGAGATTGAGTAAGTTATGAGAATGAGTAGTAAAGTAATGACATTTTATGATATTTTAATTGAATGATGTTCTATGACTTATGTTGCTATTTTATTCCATGCAACTTACTAAGCATTTTATGCTTACCCCTTCATTTCCTCTTCTTTCTTGTAGATTTGCCGAATTAGCTCGAGGATCGATCGCAGTCGGAGCTTGAAGTCACATTATCAAGCCATTCGTTTTGGTATAGTATAGTTAGTTATTTTTTATGTATGGCATGTATAGGAAATTAGTCATTTTGATAAATGTCTTTTTGGATAGCCAAAGGTGTTGGCTATTGATAATACTCACGTCTTGTTGTAATGGCTTTGAAATTGGCCAATATTGTCAAAGTTATCTTTTATGAAATTATGAGGAAATTTATGATTGTGCAAGTTTCATGTTTAAGTATAGTAATGAAGGATGAGAATAACAGGCATTGTGGCATTTGGATGCCTTAGTTGTGAATGTTTATAATGTATATTATGTATGGTTTTACGAGGTTGAATTTAGTATGAGTTTGATTATGTTTCAGGGTGGCAAAAAGGCTTAGAAAATAGCCTATATTGTCCACACAGACTAGGCACACGGGCATGTGTCTAGACCATGTGTGATACACGGTTCGCACTAAGGGCGTGTAGCTCGACCATGTGTCCCCTACATCTTAAGTAGTTAAGTCAGTATTGCACATAGGCTAAGCACACGGGCGTGTACCTTGGCCATGTGAACTCTTGGTAGTTTATAGTGTTCAAGAATAGAGTAGTACATGGGATAAGAACATGGGCGTGTCTAGGCCGTGTGAGGGACATGGTCCATAGACATGGGCGTGTGCTCAAGCCGTGTCTAAACCTGTAGGTTAAAATTGAGAGATAAACTCAGCACGGGCTAGGGACATGGGCGTGCGTGACCACAAGACCAGCCTACACGGAAGTTCTCAGATTGGTTTCAAACTACTCCCGGTGTGTGTTTTGGGCCTCATAGGCCCATGATATGGATAATAAGAGAACGTTTGAAAAAGTTTTAAATTGGAATGAAATTTAGGTCCGACTTTACACGATTAAGTAAGTTTAAGTATGGTAATGCCTTGTACCCGTCCTGGCGTCAGACTTGGGTAAAGGGGTGTTACATTTAGTGGTATCAGAGCTAGTGTTTAGTCGATTCTAGGACTAACCTAGCACATGCAAGAGTCTAGCTATACATATCATACTTATGCATATATGTGATATGATAGTGTGACGACTCCTGACAATTTAAATGTGTTTTCCTTATAGTAAATGGATCCTGAACGAGCTACAACAGATGATGTAGAAAGCAATGTGCCAGCTCCCGCTGAAGGGACGATGTCAGTTGGATCATAAAATAGGTGATCTACTGTTAGTCTAGGAGGAGAGGCCCGGGAGGCCTTTTTCCAGATGATGAATGAGTGGTTCACAGAGTTCGTTCGAACAAACCTGACTGCTCAACAGCAAGCTTCACCCACTCAAATTCCTCAATCTACCCCGATTGCTCCTCAAATAGTAAAGGTAGTAAGACGAGAAAAGCCCCCGGTTGATAGAATCCAGAAACAAGGGGCAGAAGAATTCTGGGCTACTAAAGATGATGACCCAAAAAGAGCTGAATTTTGGCTAGAGAATACCATTAGGGTATTTGATGAGTTATCTTGCACACCCAAAGAGTGCATGAAGTGCGTTGTATCTGTCCTACGAGATTCTGCATATCAGTGGTGGAATACCCTTGTGTCAGTGGTACCAAGGGAGAAAGTTAATTGAGAGTTCTTTCAAGAGGAATTTCATAATAAGTATATTAGTCATCGGTTTATCGATCAGAAACATAAGGAGTTTCTAGAGTTGAAGCAAGGATGGATGGCTGTAACAGAGTATGAACGTGAGTTTGTGAGACTCAATAAATACGTTGGAGAATGTGTGTCCACCGAGGCCATCATGTGCAAGAGGTTTGAAGATGGATTAAACGAGGACATTAAAATGTTTGTTGGAATTCTAGAACTAAAAGAGTTCGTAGTGCTCGTGGATAGAGCTTGTAAGGCCAAGAAATGTGCCAAGAAGAAGATGAAAGCTGAGATGGAGTCTCATGACATGAGAAAGAGACCTTTTGGTAAGTCGATCCAATCATCCTCCAAGAGGTCAAAGGAATTTACTTCACGATCAGTTACTTCAGTGGGGTTTTTGAATAAAGGCAAGGGTAAGCAGTATTTAGGCTCTAAGGCTCAGACTACCTCCGTTGTAAGTGTAGGTAACACTTGACCCAATAGGCGTGAATGTCCCCAGTGTGGCAGACGCCACCTTAGTGAATGTAGAGCTCATGAGAGGGCCTGTTTCAAGTGTGGTTCACAAGACCACTCAATTAGAGAGTGCCCCGATATGATTGAAAAAGATAAAGATCAGAGTGCAAGGTCGAGTAATGTTCCCCCCAGAGGTAGACACCAGAGAAACCTGGGTACGGGAGCGAGCAGTAAAGGCGAGCCAAGAGAACAGACTGCGAGACCCGAGGGTAGAGTGTAATAGCCCAGATTAGGGCCTAAACGAAATGGTGGTTTTGGGACCACGAATCTAAAATAGAAAAATTTATTCTGATAGAGTTTTAAGGTTTATTGTGTGATTGAATGCATATGTGAAAATTTAGTAAGTAAATTTTATCGATAAAGTACCCGATTAAGTAATAGGACTAAATTGCAAAAAAAAATTAAAATATGTGTTCTAGAAGCTTTTAGTGTGAAATTGAAATGAAACCATAAACTAGAGGTCTTTATTTAGTAATTAGACCATTTTATGGCAACATGGACAAAAATGCCCGTGGAAGGAAAAATTTGCAAAGAAGGCCATTAAGGGTATTTTGGTCATTTGGTTATTAAAAGAAATAAAAAGGGAAAATAAGACCAAAAAAGTGTCCATCTTCTCCTACTATTGGTCGAATATTGCAAAGACTTGATAGCTAGGGTTTCTTTCATTTTCAAGCTCCAAGTAAGTGACTCCTAGCCCCATTTTTCATGTTCTTCGTATTTTTGAGATCCTCGTACATTGAACTAGCTTTCTATACCACTATTTTAAGCTACGGTTCATGTTCAAAAATTTACCCATGTGTGTCATGAAAGCATTTTGATGTTTATTGGTAGAAAATGGAAGTTTAGTGTGTAGTAAAAAACTTTTGCTAAGTGATTTTTCATGGAAATGCATTTAGAGACTAAAATGCAAAAGTTGTAAAATAGGTGCATAAATTGTGAAATGTTGAAAATTGTGGGCTGTTATAAGAGAGAAAATATGTTCGGCTAGGCTTGGGAATATAGAAAAAATTAATACATTTCATTTTACGAGCCTAGGAACTAGATTGTAAAAATTGACAAAGTTAGGGGTAAAATGGTAAAAATTTCCATAGGATGATTTTGTGTCCAATTGAGTAAAGTATGTATTGAATGAGTTAAATTTGATGTTATAGATCAAGAACGATGTGAAATCGACCTTGACCATGGAAAAGGCAAGGTATCAGACTAAATCGAAAAGATTTGCATTTTTTTGCATCGAGGTAAGTCCTATATATAAATAATGAGTTATTACTAATCATTAAGTTTAATTATATTAATTATTATAAAATTCTAAAATTTTATACTAAATTATTGTAAAATGTGATGAAATAAAACTGTTAAGTTAAGAAAAGTCCCGGTTGAACCTGAGGAATCATTAGGATACGAGTGACATGTCACTAGGAAACCATTGACCGTTATCGATTGTTTATGTGATTCCGAGTGCTGGTCTAGTTTGACTACCAGTGGCTAGGTAATCTTGCATTTGTTGCGGATACCTGTCAGCTTGTGTGAGCAGCACTAAGTAGTATCGACTACCCCGTCAGCATGTATAAGCGACCCAAGAATAGATCATTATTGAGCCCTTATAAGATAAGTGGTAGCTTCAGCTACGTATTAGTAGTAGCTTCGGCTACATCATGTGTGGCACTTGTGCCTTATTCTGTATATCCTTTAGTATTCCATGTGGTTCATCGAGTTATTCGAATTGATTTGATAAAATGTGATTGCATGTAAAAAGATTGTGTATGTGCAGGTTATATGAAAATTATCATGTATGATAAGTGCTTAATATATGTATTGAATCATGTGGTAAGATCACATGAGTAAGTGATAATTCCCAAACTTAATTGTATGATAGGAAAACTTATTTCCATTAGCTATGTCCATTTATTTTAAATGCTCATTAATTTTACATATAGACTTACTAAGCTTTATAGCTTACCCCTTTTCTTTTCCCTTCCCTTATGGGTTCGTAAAGCTAATCCGAGGCTCGGTGATCAACGGAATTCCATCAACACTATCAACAATCACTTTTGGTATTTTGATTACAAACTTTGAAAGTGATGGCATGTATAGGTGGTCTATTATTTTGGTTATATGTCATAGTTCTTTGGGGTCCATTTGTTAGTAATGGTGTTTTGGTACTTTGGCCATGAGAAATGAGCCATAGATGGATAAGTTATATTTTGTCAAGATGTTGTGATCTACTAATGTGCAAGCTTGCCTAGTATGAGTAAAATATGTTTAGATGTACAAGTTTGATGATGCTAGAAAAAGTTAGGGCGTGGATGGCTTAATATGTATGTTTTGATGAGTTTTGATGTTATAATGTGAATTGGCAAAATTGGTTGTTATTGGTTTATGTCTCAGGGTGGCAATTAGCTTGGAAAATAGCCTATAATTGTCCACACAGGTAGACACACGGGCGTGTGTCTAGGCCGTGTGTGACATACAGCCAGCCTAAGGGCATGTTGATAGGCCGTGTGTCCCCTGCACCTGAAAGTATGAAAATTAAATGTTTTGTAGTAAACACACGGGGTGGAGACACGACCGTGTGTCTCGACCGTGTGATAGACAAGGCCTGGCCCATGGGCGTATGGCTTGGCAGTGTGAAGAAAGCTTCGCAATGACGTCATAAATAGAGTACCCTAATTTTTCACACGGGGTGAGGATATAGGTATGTTGAGGCCGTGTGAAAGACATGGGCAAGAGACACGGACGTGTGCTCAGCCATGTGAAAACCCCTATAGGTTCGAAATGAATAATAATTCCACACGGGCTAGGGACATGGACGTGTGCGACCACACGGCCTGCCTACACGAGCGTGTCCCTGTCCCACATGAGCGTGTGCCCTGTTTTGAGTCAAAGTTTTATAAGTGTTCGAGAGGTTCCAATTTGGTCCCGGATCATACCCAATGTATCGTTTGGGCCTCGTAGGCTCATAATGTGGATGTTATACGTATGAATGAAAAAGTTTTAAATTTTACGTAAAATTTATGTGTCGAAATCAAATGATCGTGTGAGTGTATGTTTGGTAATACCTCGTACCTGTGTCCGGCGATGGTTACTAGTGAAGGGCGTTACATTTAGTGGTATCAGAGCTATGGTTTAGTCGGTCTTTGAACTAACATAGCAAGTGTGAGAGTCTATCTATATATGCCAAAATTGTGAATATTGATAGTGTGCTGGTTTTTAATCCTTAAATTGTGTTTTCATATAGTAAATGGATCCCGACCCGGCAGTAGTGGACGATATTTAAAGTAACGCACGGCTCCCGCTTAAGGGACCGCACCACCAGAGAGTAGAAATTTGAATCTAGCCAGGGAGAAGAGGCTCGAAAGGCCTTTCTCTAGAGAATGAGTGAATGGTACACGGAGTTCATTCGGGCGAACCCGAATGCTCAACCTCCCTACCTTTTCCCATCCCTCAACTGACCTCGGTAGCCCCATAAGGTGCAGAAATGACAAGACTGAGTAAGCCCTCTGTTAACAAGATTCATAAGTATGGGTTCGATGAATTTAGAGCCAGTGTTGATGATGACCTCGTGAGGGCAGAATTTTTGGTGGAGAACACTATCTGAGTGTTTGATGAACTCTCCTGCACACCTGAAGAGTGTTTAAAGTGTGTCGTATCACTTCTGAGGGACTAAGCATATCAGTGGTGAAAAATGCTAGTCTCGGTAGTGTCTACTGAAAGAGTTACTTGGGACTTCTTCCTAGTGGAGTTTTTGAGGAAGTATATAAGTCAGCGTTTCATTGATCAAAAGGAGAAGGAGTTTTTAGAGCTAAAATAAGGCCGCATGACTGTGTTCGAGTATGAACGAGAATTCGTCTGACTTAGGAAGTATGCTCGGGAATGTGTTTCAATATAAGAAATTATGTGTGAAAGGTTTGAGGACAGCCTAAATGAAAACATTAAGATATATGTGGGGATTTTGGAATTAAAGGAATTTGTTGTGTTAGTTGATCAGGCATGCAAAGTTAAGGAATTGTGCAATGAAAAGAGGAAAGCCGAATTGGAGGCTAAGGATGTAAAGAAGAAATCGATGAGTAAGTCTTTCCAACTGTCATCAAAGGAAGTGAGAAGTGTGCCAAACCGTTCGACCGTTTTAGCTGGAAATCCGGGTGAACTCATGAGAGACAAAATACAGGTTCTAAGGCTTAGACTACTTCGGTAGCTAGTGTTGGCAATGTCAAGCCAAGTAACCCTGAATGTCAACACTGTGGTAGGAGACATCTCGGTGAGTGTTGGATGGTCACTGGGCTTACTTTAAATGTGGCTCCCAAGACCACTTCATCAAAGACTGCCCGAAAATGGTAGCAAAAGAAACTACTTAGAGTAATAGGACTAAATTGCAAAAATTTGAAAATATGTGTTCTGGAAGCTTTTAGTGTGAAATTGAAATGAAACCATAAACTAGAGGTCTTTATTTAGTAATTAGACCATTTTATGGCAACATGGACAAAAATGTCCATGGAAGGAAAAAATTGCAAAGAAGGCCATTAAGGGCATTTTGGTTATTTGGTTATTAAAAGAAATAAAAAGGGAAAATAAGACCAAAAAAGTGTCTATCTCCTCCTACCCTTGGCCGAATATTGCAAAGACTCCATAGCTAGGGTTTCTTTCTTTTTCAAGCTCCAAGTAAGTGACTCCTAGCCCCGTTTTTCATGTTCTTCGTATTTTTGAGATCCTCGTACCTTGAACTAGCTTTCTATACCACTATTTAAGCTAGGGTTCATGTTAAAAAATTTACCCATGTGTGTCATAACAATATTTTGATGTTTATTGGTAGAAAATGGAAGTTTAGTGTTTAGAAAACAACTTTTGCTAAGTGATTTTTCATGGAAATACGTTTAGGGACTGAAATGCAAAAGTTGTAAAATAGGTGCATAAATTGTAAAATGTTGAAAATTGTGGGTTGCTATAAGAGAGAAATATGTTCGGCTAGGCTTGGGAATATAGAAAAAATTTGATACATTTCAAATTACGAGCCTAGGGACTAGATTGTAAAAATTAACAAAGTTAGGGGTAAAATGGTAAAAATTTCCATAGGATGATTTTGTGTCTAATTGAGTAATGTATGTATTGAATGAGTTAAATTTGATGTTATAGATCAAGAACAACACGAAATCGACCTTAACCATGGAAAAGGTAAGGTATCGGACTAAATCGAAAAGATTTGTATTTTTTTGCATCGAGGTAAGTCCTATATGTAAATAATGAGTTATTACTAATCATTAAGTTTAATTATATTAATTATTATGAAATTCTAAAATTTTATATCAAATTATCATAAAATGTGATGAAATAAAACCGTTAAGTCAAGAAAAGTCCCGATTGAACCTAAGGAATCATTAGGATACGAGTGGCATGTCACTAGGAAACCATTGACCGTTATCGATTGTTTATGTGATTCCAGGTGCTAGTCTAGTTCGACTACCAGTGACTAGGTAATCCTACATTTGTTGCGGATACTTGTTAGCTTGTGTAAGCAGCACTGAGTAGTATCGACTACACCGTCAGCTTGTGTGGGCAGACCCGAGAATAGCTCATTATTGAGCCCTTATGAGATAAGTGGTAGCTTTAGCTACATATTAGTGGTAGCTTCAGCTACATCATGTGTGGCACTTGTGCCTTATTCCGTGTATCCTTTAGTATTCCATGTGGTTCATCGGGTTATTCGAATTGATTTGATAAAATGTAATTGCATGTAAAAAGATTTGACCGCATGTGAAAGATTGTGTATGTGCAGTTTATATGAAAACTATCATGTATGCTAAGTGCTTAATGTATGTATTGAATCATGTGGTAAGATCACATGAGTAAGTGATAATTCCCAAACTTAATTGTATGATTGGAAAACTTATTTCCATTAACTATGTCCATTTATTTTAAATGCTTATTAATTTTGCATATAGACTTACTAAGCTTTATAGCTTACCCATTTTCTTTTCCCTTCCCTTATAGGTTTGTAAAGCTAATCTGAGGCTCGGTGGTCAACAGGATTCTATCAACACTATCAACAATCACTTTTGGTATTTTGATTACAAACTTTGAAAGTGATGGCATGTATAGGTGGTCTATTATTTTGGTTATATGTCATAGTTCTTTGGGGTCCATTTGTTGGTAATGGTGTTTTGGTACTTTGGCCATGAGAAATGAGCCATAGATGGATAAGTTATATTTTGTCAAGATGCTTTAATCTACTAATGTGCAAGCTTGCCTAGTATGAGTAAAATATGTCTGGATGTACAAGTTTGATGATGCTAGATAAAGTTAGGGTGTGGATGGCTTAATATGCATGTTTTGATGAGTTTTGATGTTATAATGTGAATTGGCAAAATTGGTTGTTATTGGTTTGTGTTTTAAGGTGGCAATTGGCTTGGAAAATAGCCTTTAATTGTCCACATAGGTAGACACACGGGCGTGTGTCTAGGCTGTGTGTGACAAATGGCTTGCCCACGGGTATGTTGATAGGCCGTGTGTCCCCTGTACTTGAAATTACGAAAATTAATAGTTTTGTAGTAAACACACAGGGTGGAGACACGGTCGTGTGTCTTGTCGACTGTGTGATAGACACGACTTGGCCCACAGGCGTGTGGCTTGGCCGTGTGACCCCAGTTTTTCACACCAGGTAAGGACACGGGCGTGTTGAGGCCGTGTGAAAGACACAGGCAAGAGACATGTACGTGTGCTCGGCCGTGTAAAAACCCCTGTAGGTTTGAAATGAAAAATAATTCCACACGGGTTAGAGACATGGGTGTGTGCGACCTCACGGCCTGCCCATACGGCGTGTCCCTGTCCCACACGGGCGTGTGCCCTATTTTGAGTCAAATTTTCATAAGTGTTTGAGAGGTTTCAGTTTGGTCTCGGATCATACCCAATGTATCGTTTGGGCCTTGTAGGCCCATAATGTGGATGTTATATATATGAATGAAAAAGTTTTAAATTTTATGTGAAATTTATGTGTCGAAATCAAATGATTGTGTGAGTGTATGTTTGGTAATGCCTCATACTAGTTTCCGGCGACGGTTACAAGTGAGGGACGTTACATAAAGCGCTAGTTAGGACGTACGCCATTCACGCTCACGAAGAGGCATCATTACCGGATGTAATCACGGGTACATTTTCTCTTCATGAAACTCTTGTTATTGCTTTGATAGATCCAGGTTCTACCCACTCATATATTTGCATGAAACTACTCTCTAGCATGAATATACCCATAGAGTCTATGGAACTTTTGATACAAGTCTCCAATCCTCTAGGCAAGTGTGTGTTAGTGGACAAAGTATGCCGAGATTGTCCTTTGATGATTAGGGGTCATTGTTTCCTTACTAACCTCATGCTTTTGCCATTCGATAAATTAGATGTGATTCTTGGTATGGACTGGTTAACCACTCATGACGTAATAATGAATTGTGGTAGAAATATTATTGAATTGAAATGCAAGGATGGTAGTACACTTCGAGTTGAATCAGATGAATCCGAGAACTTGCCTACAGTGATTTCTTCCATGGTTGCTCAAAACTGTATAAGAAAAGGGTTTGAAGCTTACTTTGCTTAAGATGTATTTCTGGAAGAGTTACCAGGATTACCTTCAGTTAGAGAGGTAGAGTTTGGTATAGAATTGGTTCCAGGTACTACACTTATTTCTATTACTCCTTATAGAATGGCTCCAACTGAGTTGAAAGAATTGAAGGCTCAATTGCAAGAATTGACGGACAGAGGTTTTGCAAGACCAAGTCATTCTCCGTGGGGTGCTCCCGTATTATTCGTGAAAAAGAAAGATGGTTCGATGAGGTTATGCATTGATTATCGGCAACTTAACAAGGTAACCATAAAGAACAAGTATCCTTTGCCAAGGATCGATGATTTATTTGACTAGTTACGAGGAGCCACAGTGTTCTCCAAGGGAGACTTGAGGTCTGGATATTATCTGCTAAGACTTAAAGGAGTCATGAGATTGAGTAAGTTATGAGAATGAGTAGTAAATTAATGGCATTTTATGATATTTTAATTGAATAATGTTCTATAACTTATGTTACTATTTTATTCCATGCAACTTACTAAGCATTTTATGCTTACCCCTTCATTTCCCCTTTTTCCTTGTAGATTTGCCGAATTAGCTCGGGGATCGATCGCAGTCGGAGCTCAAAGTCACACTATCAAGCCATTCATTTTGGTATAGTATAGTTAGTTATTTTTGATGTATGGCATGTATAGTAAATTAGTCATTTTAATAAATGTCTTTTTGGATAGCCAAAGGTGTTGGCTATTGATAATACTCAAGTCTTGTTGTAATGGCTTTGAAATTGGCCAATATTGTCAAAGTTATCTTTTATGAAATGATGAGGAAATTCATGATTGTGCAAGTTTCATGTTTAAGTAGAGTAATGATGGATGAGAATGACAGGCATGGTGGCATTTAGATGCCTTAGTTGTGAATGTTTATAATGTATATTATGTATGGTTTTACGAGGTTGAATTTAGTATGAGTTTGATTATGTTTCAGGGTGGCAGAAAGGCTTGGAAAATAGCCTATATTGTCTATACAGGTTAGGCATACGGGCGTGTGTCTAGGCCGTGTGTGATACACAATCTGCACCAAGGGCGTGTAGCTCGACTGTGTGTCCCCTGCATCTTAAGTAGTTAAGTCAGCATTGCACACGGGCTATGCACATGGGCGTGTGCCTTCACCGTGTGAACTCCTAGTAGTTTATAGTGTTCAAGAAATAGTTTTACACAGGATAAGAATACGAGCGTGTCTAGGCCGTGTGAGGGACGGTTCATAGACATGGGCATGTGCTCAAACTGTGTCAAAACCTGTAGGTTAAAATTGAGAGATAAACTCAGCACAAGCTGGGGACATGGGCATGCGTGACCACACGACCAGCCCATGCGGGTGTGTCCCATCTCCCACGGGTGTGTGGCCCTATTTTAAGCAAAATTTTTCGAAGAGCTCAGAAGTTCCCGGATTGGTTTCAAACCACTCATGGTGTGTGTTTTGGGCTCGCAGGCCCATGATATGGATAATAAGAGAACGTTTGAAAAAGTTTTAAATTGGAATGAAATTTAGGTCTGACTTTACACGATTAAGTAAGTTTAAGTATGGTAATGCCTCATACCCTGTCCTAGTGTCGGACTTGGGTAAAGGGGTGTTACATAGTTGGCATGCCATAGGATTGTGAGTGCTTACTTATATGTTATATGATTTGGGTATTAAGTCCCTAGGACATGTTTGGAGAGATAAAGGAATGTGAGCTAAGCTCCATTCAACAAGACATGTTTGGTGTGTTAGAGAATGTTAGCTTATTACTTCACTTTTGGGACATGTTTGACTCTATGAGTCTATGTGGTGTTGGAGATCCGTATATTCGATGAGTGGTGGTAATGCCCACTTTTATGTTTCATAGCTCAAGTGCCAAATTTTCTACAAATATGATTGCGTGTATTGTGATGTATGCATGAATATGTATGTATTGACTCTGTAAATAAACTATTGGTTATGCATGAAAAGTAAAATATGTCAACTAAGTTAAGGCTGCTATAATTATGCTACTTAAATGTTTCACTAATGCTTGATGAACTGTTTGCATGGTAGTTGTTCTAGGCATTCACTAAGCTTGTTAAGCTCACCCACTCCTTTTTTAAACCATTGCAGATTAGTAGTGTGCCGGTGTGAGCGGTGTGGTTTAGAGGGGTAATCCAAGCAAGTCCATTCCGTTTTTCTATAGGTGTTATTGTTAATTGTTTACATTTTAGGAATAAGGCAATGTGATAAACTTTTATTGGTAATTGTCAAGATGCTTTTGGATGCTTCCATAGTCTATTCGTTCTTAGGATACCATTGATATGGACGATTTGATGTTTATTCGGTATAGTAATAGATGCATGATGAATAGATTTGGTGTTGGAATGGTTTGTAGGCTTATATTTGTTGTATTTTTAGGTCTGAAATAGAGGTAATGATATTCGTGTTTTAAAAACGATACCTCTATGCTTTTGAAATGTGTAGGAAGTCAAAATCGTAAATTAGTATCAATACCATATAATGAGTATCGATACTCGAGGTAATTTTTACCAATATTTTTGAAAAGTACTGATATTTTCTTGAGTTTTGATTTTAAACGAGAAACATAATGCTAATTTGGTACCAATTTTTCATATGGTATCGATACCGTGTAAGGAAAATTCGATACCTATGTGCCAGTATCGATACCTACGTACTTGATTAGAAAATATTACTAATTGTAAACTCGAAATTATATAGGGTTTTTTATATGTTTTTACAACCCTTTTACTTAATTTTTATGTTTATCTCGAGTAATTATTATTGAAATAAGTGAATTTTACTTAATTAGTAATTTTAGACATGAAAATAGAAAGTATGTGAAATTATGCTTAATTACATGATTTTCAGGCATATTTTATATTAATTCATGTTAATTTATTAATGTGTGTATTTTTCATTATATAGGATTGGGCCCACATGACCCATTTCGGCTTGGCGTGCCCCATTACAGCCTTAATCATCGTACACCTACATTTCATGGGCTTAGTAAATCACATGTGCGTTCGCATGCCCATGTGGCCTCAAAGCTCAATCTTTCGGTTTTCGACTTTTCGGCTTCTTGCCGATCTATAGTTAAAAGCAATGTGTGCGTACACATTTTTTTGACTCTTCAGTCGATTATCAGATGCACGGTTGTACTACACACCTATTAACGAAATCGCGCGGAAAGTCTTTGCACACCAACCCTACATTCTATTTAAATACTTCATTAATCACTTCCCAAAAGATTTCCCAACTTAACTCATTCCATAATCAATGATACTCACCTTGATTGAACGAAGACAAATTCCCTATTGAACCGCTACTCAAACCACAATCGATTTCCCCCTATTGCGATTTCCTGAATTCTTAAAGCAATTAAAACCACCACAGTACACACATGAAGATTGAAGCGAGGGTATAACTACTTACCAAAAAAGGTACTATCGAAAGCAAAAGAAGAACAGTCGACCTACAGTCTTACTTCAAGACACCCACCCCTGAGATGGAAGATTCGGTCACCCCAAGAGCGAGAAGAGAAAAACCCGAATAAGAGGGATTTAGGAAAAAAGTGTTAACAAAATAACCTACTTGAACAAATTGAAAGAATCTTATCGAAATCTACGACAAAAGAGAGTTGTGCAGAAGAATCGAACCGATTGCCAGAGAATAGATAAGGGTTACAATATTTGACTTGGTATAAAAGAAAGGGATGATGATGGAATCGGTTAGAAAAGAATAAGTGTACTCGGCCAAGCGAAACAGAGAGGGGTATACTTGCAAGGTCTATGATCTATTCGGCTAGGATTGGAAGAGAATGGAAATTAGAGAAGTAAAATGGAGAAAAAGGTAGATAGAAGATTTGGCTTAGAAGAGAGATCGAAAAGAGAAGAACTAAAGAGAGAGAAAAGCTATATTCGGTTTAAAAAAAAGAGGAATAGGAAAAAGTGAACAAAGAAGGACAAATCGGTAGAGGTTGAGAGGCGTAAGTGGTAACGCAAACTAGCCTTCCCAATGGTCAATACGATAAAAACTTCAATAACCAAAACGACATAAACTGAGGATTACTTCGGCAAAACGACAAGAAAGGCAAATTTCTCCAAAACAAAAGTGACCCAACCGATCCTAAAGAAAGAAAACACCCTAGCCAAATTCCTACACTCCCCATTACCCATTCGGCACCTCTCCTTAATCATTTCAAAATCCTCCTTTCTCTCCACAACCCACTCTTAAAATCCTCCCTTATCATTCCACAAATCACTCCAATTAACTAATTCAACAACCACCACAATTCTATAGTATTCCAGTCAAACTCTACTACCCATACAACAAAGGCAGCAAAAATAACATCTTTAATGCACAACCCAGGACTTGAACCTCAAACCTTACAATTACACACCACGCCACCTTGCCACTAGACCACAAGCTCCCTTTGTACCATACTTTAATCACAACAATTTAAAAGCCTTCTACTTAGATCTTAGGGATTTTATTCACCAAAAATAAAATTTTTGCCAAAGCCCAAGTTTGAACCCAGGACTTCTCCAACACTTCCAAACACTCCTAAAGCACTTAACCAGTAGTGCAAACATGCCTTTTATGTCATATCCTTGCACAATTAAATACTTATGTGCCAACTTTCAAATGCTTCCCAAGCTCAAGGCCCATTTCTTCTAGGCCCAAAATTCAGGGCGTTACAAATTGCATTTTTGTTTGAAAAATAAGGTGGACAGCTACAAAGTGATTGTCAAATGTCATCTTTTCGAAATGCATTGGTGGATTGTTCTTGATACGATTTAGTATATAGATGGGTTTGGTTTACTTGGGAGAGAGGCCAAACGGTACAAAATAACATCCATGAGCGGCTTGATATAGGTGTTGTGAATGAGGCGTGTTATTAGTTATTCCCATAATTTAAAGTGTCCAATCTATCGTGGCCTTTTTCATACCATTGTCCTATTATGGTTGATACAAGATCATCTATAGGTACACATTCTGGTGCGTGGCATTTCAAATTTGAGGTAACATGGTTGCTTGAGTCCTTGTTTGAAGCTAAAGTTAAGAGGCTGTAGGAGTGCTTGTTAGGTCTTGTTTTGGATAAGCTTCATACCATGAGTCAAAGTCTGCTTGTGTGCCTTGGAAGTTTAAGCGTGAAAAAGGTAACTGAGCTAGATTTACAGAGACGACTTGATTTTCTAAATGCGATGGATCGTACTGAAGAGGTTTTGGGCAACCTAGTTGATGTGAAATTGGCGTTGAATCTTGCTTATGAAAAGAGGAGATTTATTGAGAGCAGTGAGCTAGGGCTAACTGGTTAAAACATGGGGATCGAGATTTAGTATTTTTTCATTGTTGTGCTAGTCAAAAATGTCATAGGAATCGAATCCAAGGGTTGGAGGATGGTGATGGTAGGAGAGTTAAGTCTAATAATTGAGTGGAATGGGTGGCCCGTAACTATTTTAAGGGGCTCTTCTCTTTGCAAGGTAGTGCGGATGCTACTCACATTCTTTCGAGGGTTGGGTGTTGTACATCAGATGTGATGAATGAGTGGTTGGGTCATGATTTTATGTCGATGAGGTAGTCGCTGCTTTTAATTTGATGAGTCCTTTGAAGTCAGCTTGGGAGGATGGTTTGGGCACTGTGTTTAGCCAAAGATTCTGGCATATAGTGGGCATGGATGTCTTAAGCTTCTGCATTGACATCTTAAAAGGTGATGTGCCTCCTTCTTTTATTAATCATACCTATATTGTTTTAATATCAAAAGTTAGTAATCCCATAAACATTAATCATTTTTCCCTTATCAGTCTATGTAACGTTCTGTTCAAAATGACCTTGAAGATATTGGTTAACATGTTTCAAGAAGTCCTTCATCTTTGTATTGATGAGGCCTAAAGTGTGTTCGTTCCTGGTCAACTTATTTCAGTTCATGTAGTGGTAGTACATGAAATCCTCCATTCTTTTAAGAATAGGAGGATGGGCTGATGGGGGTCCTTTGCTCTAAAATTGGACATGAGTAATGCATATAATCATGTAGAGTGGCATTTCATTGAGGCTATGTTACTAAAGATGGGTTCCTTTTTGAGTTGGGTGAGTGGCATTCTGTGAATTATCTCTACGGTTACTTACTTTGTAGTGGTGAATGGTCAAGTGGGAGAAACGTTTATTTTGACCTGGGGCCATCCCCTAATTGTTCCTCATTTGTGGGGAGGGCCTCTTTTCTCTTTTAAGAATAGCATCATTAAATAGTCAGATTTGGGGGGTAAGAGTCATTTGAGGAGCTCCTTTGATTACTCATATTCTTTTTGCTGATGACAACCTTATTTTTGGAGAAGCTACAGCCACAGGAGCGGTTCCTTTAAAAGACCTTTTACATCAATATGCTAGGTGTTCGGGCTAACTTGTTAATTTTGAGAAATGAAGTATTTTCTTTAGCACAAATGTGGCTGAGGATATCATTCGGGTGCGGTTTGCATCTTGAGAGTTCACACTTTTGATAACATGGAGAATTATTTGGGTCTACCAACTATGGTGGGTAGACACAAGTGATGAGCTTTTGCAAGATTAAGAGATGGGTTTTGCAACTGTATTCTTTCTTGGAGTGCTTGGTCTCTCTTTATGGGTGGCAAAGAACTATTCATAAAGTCTATTTTGCAAGTATTGTCGACATATGTAATGATGTGTTTTTTATTGCCAAAATTATTTTGTAAAAAATTGGAAGGCTTAATGGCTCGGTTCTAGTGACAAAATTCTACGGATAAAAGGGGAATACACTAGTGTACGTGGGCCTTGCTATGTGAGTTAAAGAGTGATGGTGGTCTTGGCTTTCGGAACTTAGCAATGTTTAATATTACCTTGCTTGCAAAGCAAGGCTAGAAGCTCTTAACAAATCCTTCATCTTTAGTGGGAACACTATTAAAGGCTAAGTACTATTGCTCTACAGATTTTCTTAATGCACCTTTAGGTTCTAATCCTTCTCTGATCTGGCGTAGCATTTGGAGTGCCAGGGGACTGCTTGAATCGGGTGTCAAATGAAAGGTTGGCTCTAGTAATTAAATTCTATTTGGGATGATTATTGGTTGCCAGGTCTTGCTCTTAGAAAGATCCAAACCCTTCAAGTTGGTTATATTGAGACTATTTCAGATCTTTTGGTGCAAGATCCCATAGGTTGGAATTTTGACTTAATAGATTCTATGTTCTCTTCTAAAGAGGTAGGTCTTATCAATAGTATCCAATTGTTTAATTTTCATCAGGTTGATCGAATTGTGTGGGGGGTGAGCACTCTGGTGTTTATAGTGTTCAGAGTGGTTATCATTTATTGCTTGGCCCTTTCACTATATCTTCTATGGATTTGCAATTACATCAACAAATATGGGGGATTAGTTTCCCTCCAAAAATCAAGATAGCATTGTAGAAATTCCTAAAGTAGTTTGTGCTTACAAAAGTGTGTCTATACAACAAAAGCATTGCAAATGATGTTTAGCGCTCGAGATGACATACTATTGCTCGAGATGTGTCTCATGTTCTGTACCATTGTGCTTTCATAAGAGCTGTTCGGGTTGCCCTTCACTACGACTGCTTGAGAAATTATGAGCAACTGAGCTTTACTAATAGGCTTTGTTGAATGTTTGCCCATTACCTTGTGTGTTATAGAACATAGATCGCAGTGGTGTTGTGGGCTTTATGGTATTCTTGGAATAAATTATTACATGAAGGAATTGTTCAAAGGGTGAGTGAAGTGGTTACCTTTGTTTGAGGGTATTGTTTCGAGATTACTAATGTTGCAAAAGGCATGACCCAATCACCATAGTCTTAGATCGTCCGTTGGTTCCCACCTCCGCAGTCATTTGTCAAAGTGAATGTTTATGCTAGTTTTTCATTCTCACTATGAAAATCCTATTCTAGAGTCAGCATAAGGGACGGACAAGGTGAGGTAATGGGGGTGTGTAGTTGAGTTACCTTTCAAGTTCCTACAATGTTTGCAGCAGAAGCCATAACTATTGTCCATGGGCTGCGATTTGCTTTCGAGATGGGTTTCTGGTCGATCATATTAGAAAGTGATTCTCGGACTGCTATCTATAAACTTAACGCTACCTCTGAGGATCTCTCAGAGATTAGTGCCTTCATCTGCAAAGCCACGAAGCTTTCTAAGTCATTTCTAGAGTGTTGATTAACATACCTTGCCAAATTGGGGAATCAAGCTGCGCATGTAGTGGCTTAGGAGGGCATGTTGAGGCAGGAGGATGGCATTTGGGTGGAAGAAGCCTCGGTTTTGGCCACCTCTATTTTCGATGAGGATAGAAGATTGATTGACCCTCCTTAGTTTTGGTTTCTAGAGGGTTGCTTTGGGGAAATTCTATGATGTTTGTTTCCCCTGTTTGCTTGGCCTCAAGTGGTTTCTCATCTTACTATTTTTTGTTGCTTAAAGGTTGGACGACGGTTGAGTGTCTCCTTGTTGTTGAGACCTTATCTTTTCTTTTACTGTTGGTTATAGTTCCTAGGTTTGCTTTTTTGGGTAGTGTAGTCTGTGACTGGCTATTTCCATTATGAATAAGAGTAACCGACATTTTATTTAAAAAATTCAAAACATCTTACCCTAGTTCAAATCCATATAAACCTTGTAATTTTTTATTTTCTTTCTTATGTTTCTATTATAAGAAAATAGTGTATCAAATTTCAAAATTTTCATTTTTGAAAATAAATTTTTATTTTACCAAATGTGTTTTTAAATTTTTTAAAAAAATACTAAATGAAAACAAATTTTTAAAAAATAAAATTAGAAAATTAAAATAAAAAAATATGTCATTTAGCATTTCATACATAAACATCTAATTCCCTTTTATCAGTATATCTCAATCACATATAACTCATAGCATATCACAAAATTCATTCTACTTTCTCATTACTATCTCGAATCCACTGATTCATTTTACAATCGGATTAGCCTCAAGGCTTATAATAATCAGATCATATGATCATTCACATAACATCTCCTATTACTTTAACATTCATATATATAATATATAATTCACCAATTACATTTCATATCAAATATCAATAAGCAAAGTACATATTTCATAATCCTTATTAACTGGACACGGACTTAAGATAGATACATAGATTATCCAACCATCACACCATCATATTCGACACCTAGTGCCTCATTGGTACATCCAAAGTATAATATGCACTTTGCGCCTATCGGTATAAATCGAAGTAAAATCTCGTACAGTAATCCTATAACATGCCAACTATACCCGACTCTACTCGGACCGTTAATAGGGTATCCAATGTTTCAAATATACGTATAAGGTTCACATATCATAGTTTAATATGTAACAATTCATATCATACTCAAATCAATGTATACCATTTCATGTCACTATACGCATATCATCACATTTTTCACAAGTTATCACCCATTTCATACTTACCTATTCATGAGACAAGTTCATGCATTAAATAAGCTAATTGCATCAATTCATATATGAAAATTTGAATTTAAATCATGAAAGCACAAACTAGGATAGTTACTCATCTATGACCTTCACCTTTCCTTTATCACGAGATTACCCAACCTCATCTACGTATGATAATTCAATTATAGAAATGCTATTAGTTTTCACACAATCACATGAAAAACACATCAATTAAACATAATTTTTCTTTTATTCATTTTAGTCATTATAACCAAAATGTTCATATTTTTTTATATTTAGTATCGAATGAAAATAAAATTTCATAATTCTTTCAGTAGGGACCTTGTCCTTTTAATAGCATAATTTCTTAACAACATTCAATTTATTCAATTTAGTCCCTAATGTCATAAAGTTAATTATAGGGCTTAGTTAAATTTCTAATCAAATTCATCACATTTCACTACCTTCTAACTTAATCCTAAAAGAACCTAAGCTTCCTAACCAACAATGTAACAGCCCGATTTAGACCCTAGTCAGAACAGTGGTTTTGGAACCACAAATCCAACATTGGAAAAATATTTTTTTATTATTTTCATTGTTTACAGTATGTGAAAAAGTATGTGTGGAAGTTTCGTGTGGAAATTTTATCGTTTATGTATTTAATTTGATAAAAGGACCTAATCACAGAAAATGCAAAAATGGCTTTCTAGTAGTTAAAAGTGCTTAATTGCTATGGCTTATTAAATGAAAGGTCCTTATGTTGATATTAGATCATTGATAGTGGAGATGGACATAAATGGCCTTGAATTATGTGATTTTTAATGTTTTAATTAAAGGTTAAAATGGTAAATTGATTAATAAGTTAATATTAATTAAAATAAACAAAATGGTGGCCATTTTTGTCATCATCTTTACTGAAAATCAAAAGAAAAAGAAAGAATTTGAGCTTTCTAGGGTTCAGCTCTCTCTTGGCTTGATTGAGGTATGAAATTTGTTCAGTTTTTAATGATTTTTACATTTTTGTGATCATTGATTTGTGTTTTATCAAGCCCATGCCTAAATTTTAGAAATTATTAATAATTGTGTGATGTGCCATTGATAACTTTGTGAGCTTAATGATGTTATTTGGTGAAATATGAAAGTTTAGTGTTAGATAAACATGTTTTGTATAGGGATTTTTGATGAATTTTCTAATTATGGAATAAATTGAGAAATGTATAAAATGAGGGGTTAAATTGTGAAATAAATGAAATATATGGGCTACTAGGGACCTTAGGAAGATTCGGCTAAGGCATAGTTTTGATGAATTTTGTGTATTTGATGTATTTTTGTATTAAGGACTAAAATGTCAAAAATGTGAAATTATAGGGGCTAAAGTGCAAAATGCCCTAATTATGTGTTTATGGATTGAATTGAATGAATTGGTGAATAAATAAGTTAAATTTGAATTTATATAGATCAAGAACAAAAGAAAACGGAATTAGATCAGGGGAATTCGAAAGCGGTCGAGTAGTCGATTCTATCCGTTCGTATCCGTACGAGGTAAGTCCATATGCAAATAAATGTGTTTGAATTGATTTATTATTTCTTATATGATATTGAAATGTGATGAATGGTTACGGAAGATGAAAAATGAAATTGAGAAAGTTTCGACAATGTGATGACGTCTGAAATCCCGGTACGATCCATAGGAATAGTATAGGATACATATGTCATGACATAGGATTCCGAGATGTGTTATCATGTAAGACCACGTTTGGGACGTTGGCATCGATTAGAGATTACGTGTATGACCATGTTTGGGATATTGGAATCGTATATGATTTCCTGTAAATCCTGTCTGGGACAGTAGCATCGATATTTGATAACATGTAAAACCATATCTAGGATATGGCGTTGTATGAGCTTTCCTATCTATCCAAATATCCTAATTGATTCCAAACGGTTCAACGGGCAATATCAAGAAATGAATGACTATGTGAATGTGTATCAGATTCAGGTACATATGAACTGTATATGAAATTTGGCAATGAAAGGTGAGCTTGAATATGAATATTGATGTATAAGTTACATGAGAATGAAATGTGTTATATGCAAGTGAGCTATGATCAAATGAGCTATATGAGAAATATGTACTTGTAATTGTGTTTTGCCATGAGTTACATGAGTGATTTGGTCTATAATTGTGTTATGCAATAAGTTTATTTGTATATGACTTACTAAGATTTTGAAAGCTTACTTTGTGTGTTTTTCAATTGTTTTATAGATTATCGAAGCTACTGTGAGCTCGGGGATCATCGAGGATCGTCATCACACTATCAAACGATATTTTGGAACTTTTAAAGTTGTGTTTATTAGTGTATGGCATATATAGGCTAAGAATAATGTGTATATCTTACCATGTGATATGGCTTGAGTTTGATAGGAAGGATGAATTTGGTTTTGGTATATTTGATGTTTATATTTATGGTCTTGTTTGAATGGCCATTTTGGTATGTTTTGGTGAAAATGAAATGGTATGTTTCATGCTTAATTTGGTAGATGAAATGTGTAGTAAATAGCATGATTTGAATGGATTGAAATGAGATATGAATCATATGCTTCTGGCATGAATTTTGGTACATGAAATAGATATGTTTGAGTTGAAATTATGCATGGAAATGGATGATGATGTTATGGCATGAATGGTGCTTGTTTTGGTATGGTTTTGGCTGCATTTTGTTTGTAAATTATGTGCCATTTTGAGCTTGTAGGTATGACCCAAAATGGGTGGCATTATGGCCTTGTAAATGGCCTATTTTTGCCCACATGTGCAGGGACATGGGCGTGTGTCTCTGCCGTTTGAGCCTAGGTAGGCCACACAGTCTCACACACGAGTGTGTGGCAGGCCGTGTGGCTTAAGTCAGTATATCCAACAGGTTTGGCATGGCCTAGCAGACGACCCAGACACTGGCGTGTGAGGCCATTTCGAATAGCCACACAGTTTGGACACACGGGTGTGTGACTGGCCATGTGAGCAAGTTAGTATCCTCCATAATTTTCACACGGCCTGACACACAAGCGTGTCTTGTGGCCATGTGGACAAGTCAGTATGTATGCCTTGTTTTGCCACGACCTAGACACATGGGCGTGTCTAATGCTGTGTGTGGCACACGGCTTGTTCACACGGGCGTGTGACCTCTGTAGCTTTGAAAAATTGTTAAGTTTCGAAAAAATTTATATGAGATCGGTTTAGTCCTGAACCTTCTCTGAAGCATGTTTAAGATCTTATAGACCTTCTAAAGGGACTATATGTATATGAATTGCTATGAATTGATGTTGTATAAAGTATGTTTATGAAATAATTGTGAAATGTTTCGATATGTCTGGTAATGCCTCTTAACCCTAGTCCGGCGACGGATTTGGGTTAGGGGTGTTACAAACAATCTCATCAAATTCAAGCTTAATTTCATCAAATATCCATTTATGGCAACTTGAATAAAACTCATTAATCTAGAAATCTAAAGCATGAGTATTAGGAATCAAGCTTAGATGACCGTGAAAACATAAAAAATTCAAAAGAAAAACATGTTTACCTTAAAGATTTTGGGACCAAGTTGTAAAAAAGAAGCAAAATTTTCTTCTTTCTTTAAAAGGTTAGGGACGACTTAACTTGGGAGAAAAGATGAATATCTTCATGCCTTACTCACATTTTCTATTTATACTTAGATTAATAGCTAAATTAACTTAATTTAATCATAATTAAACTTTTATTATAAGAACATTAAATATATTATAATGATAATAATGTTAATTGGATTACATCATAACATTCCACTAACTATTAAATAATCATGGTTAAATAACCATTAGGTCCTTTGGTTAATTGCTAATTGGGTTCTTAAGCATTTTCTAAATTAAAGCTTAATAGTGATTACACTTTTATAATTTAGTCCAGGAACTATAATTAATGATTTTCTCAATTTAATTACTCGAATGTTTCATTAATATATTTTGATATTTAATACGAAAATCCTTCTATTCATAATTTCATTAACTCAATTTATAGAACTAAGTTCCAGAACCATATTTTTTGACATTAGGTAAAATTGAGTCGTTACAAATTGAATTTGAATTTAAATTGAAAAAGTAGGGAGACTAAATTCTTAGAAATAAAAGTAGAAATATTAAATTCCAAATTTAAAAAGATTACAAACACTTTAAGCATATTTTAACCTAAATTATTTATGTAACCACACATTACACAATTTATATATATACCTACTCTTATCATCTTCGTCCACATCAATTATTTTTAATTTTTATAAATATATAGAATATGGATATATTTTATGTTTAGCAACTTAACTTTACTGAAATAAAATGCATTGCTTCAAATTTTGATATTGTCTTTATTATATAATAAAGGCAATTAGTGTAACTTTGTTGTAAAAGAAAAAAGGAATATAGCCTTACTAGTCATGGTTTGTTCAATGTTAAGTTATTCACAACTATTGGTATCCTTTCAGGGATATGCATTATAAACGACTTGTTATATTCTAAATGGTGTGTCAACTAAGGCAACTCCTAAGACTCCATGAGATGTGGTATGGCAGAAAGCCCAACCTAAAGCCAACAATTTATTGTTCGAAAAACTAGTTAGAAAATATATTTTTAAGCACAACAAAAGTTTAAATTTTTTAAATTGAGTCATTGTGATATTTATAGCAATAAACTTTAATTGAAATTATACATGTGCTGTAACACCCATACTTGACCTAGTAGCTGGGTTCGACCTATGAGATGCCACATTCGTTGCTGGAGCAACTACAATCTCAATATCACATAATTCATGAAACATAACATGCTAGTATGATTCATATGTAATCATGGCATGTTACATAAACAATTATGAGGTTTAAACAAGCTTACCAAAACTATTTTAATAACCCGAGATCAATTGAGGACTGAATTGTAAAAAATTAAAACTATCGAGTTGATGTCACGATTTTGAGGGTTCTAGGACGCTATACCACTCACTATCCATTCCTCATCGTGATGTGAAGGGTCTGTCGTCATGACTTGGGTAGTTGTTTTCATAAGGTCCATATGGTACCAATTCTTAACACCTAAGCTTACACCAAATGAATCATTTCAACCATTTTGCAACATTATGCCATTTCAATAGTTTAACTTTGACACCCCTAACCCGTATCCATTGCCGAAATAAGGTTACGAGGCATTACCAAACTTATAACTCAATTTGGTATTCAAATCTCATACATTTATCATTCACACTTATATGTCATTCAAACACATTCACATTGTCCCTTAAAAGAGACTACGAGGCTTTAAACATGCTTTAGAAGTGGTTCGGGACTAAACCGATATCATAGGACAACTTTAGGAAACATAGAAAATTTTGTTCAAAACAGGGGACACACGCCCGTATGGCAAGGCCGTATCCCTCACACAGCCACCAGACATGGCCGTGTGTCGAGGCCATGTAACTCACTAACTTATTTCTATTAAATGCTATAGGGGACACACGGCCATGTTGCTTGGCCGTGTGTCACATACGGTTGAGTCACACGCCTATGTGCTCTGCCTGTGTGGACAAAATTAGGCCATTTACAAAACTATTTCGCCACCCTATTTGGCACACAACTACAAAACCTCAAATGATGCCAAACGAAGACAATTTAAGCAGCCAAAAATCATCAACCAATGCACAATACATGCCATTTTAATTTCCTCCATTCCAAATCTCAATTTAATACCATTTACCTAGCCAAAAACATACCAAAATAACATGATTCTTTTGTCATAATTCACATATATGACTTATCGTATAGTCAACCAATTCATCATCTAAAATCAAGCTACAACAAGGCATTTCTCAAGCAATTTATACACCATACCAACATATTCCATATCATAAGGTAATATATATATCAAACTATAACTCATTAACAAGCCATACCAAATAACCAAATACATATAATTTATCCACTTCAAAAAGGTATTCAAGTGGACATTTACATATGGTTACTTTTGTGCCTATCACATAACCTATATGCCAATTCAAATCACCATCTCATATTCAAAACAATCATATAGCAATTATAGAACAGACCTCATAAGTCATATACTCATATAATTTCATAATATCACATATACAAAATTTAAGCCAAATCACATGGGTAACTATATATCAAACACATAAGCATCAATTGTTAAAATTACTTATACTTATCAAATAAGTATACTTACACGTAATTTTAGTAACCCTAATATCATGACATTTGTATCCTAAACTATTCCTAAGGTTCAACCGAGACTTTTACTTTATCGAATCTCCATCGAACAATTTTTGAAGTATCATATTCACAATTGATTCAATATTAAAGCATTCACCACAATTATATCAATTCAGCATTTAAGCATATATAACTTTATGCTTATTAAACATATGAACTTAACTCGTTCACTGAAACGACGGAACAGATCGACTAATCTTATACTTTATCTTTTCCCCGATCTAGACCCGTACAAGGCTTAACTTGATATAAAAGCAAAATAGTGATGGCCGAATGAAACTTCATCCATGGCTGCCATTTTCTTTTCACATACGGTTCAAGAAGAAAAAGAAAAAGATGCCTTTTTCTTATTTTTGTCTTGTTATACTTATTAACTTAATTACCAATTTAACCTTTTAATTTCAAACTAATTTCAATAATGCCAAACCATTGCCATCCACTAACTTATTAAATGGCTAATTATCAAATAAGGACTTCACATTAAAGTTGTTTAACTATTTAAGACAATTAGATATTAGAACACAACTTTCGCACTTTACGCGATTTAGTCCTTTTTCACAAATTGAGCGTATAAATGATAAAATTTCCTAACAAAATTTTCACACAATCACCATGTCATGCTGTAGACATTAAAATAATAATAAAATAATTTTTTAACATCGAATTTGTGGTCCCGAAACCACTGTTCTGATTTAACTAAAAATAGGCTATTACAACTCTCCCCCCTTAGGGATATTCGTCCCCAAAAATCTTATCAGAGAATATATTAAAGATGTTCTTTCTCATAGTCTTTTCAAATTCTCACATAGCCTCAAATTTTTCAACTCTTTGATTTTTCGAGCTAATATTCTGATCTGTACTTTACTCTACGACATATCAGATTGTTTCTCAACCTCGGTTGGAGAAATTATATGCGAAGGATCTGATCTGTATCGTCTTATCAGAGATACATGAAACACATTATGAATCTTCTCAAGTTCTGACAGTAATTTAAGTTGAATAAGCCACTGATCTTATTTTCTCAATAATTTCGTATGGCCCAAAGTATCGCAAACTCACTTTTCTTTAGTGACCAAGACAAAGAATCCTCTTTCATGAATATACTTTCAGAAACACTTTATCACCAATATGGATTCAATATCTTTACATTGCAAGTCTTTATACGATTTCTGGCGATCTAAAATTTCTTTCTAAATGTCACGTATTACTTTCATTTTTCTTTAGTCTTTCCACTCGAATTAACTTTGTGAATCTTTTTCTCACTAAACTCGATCTAGTACAACAAATTCTGGCATTTACCATCATACAATGCTTTATACTGTGCTATCTTTATACCCGTCTAATAACTATTCTTATACTCAAACTCAACCAACAGTAAATGTCTTTCTCAATTGCTTTCAAATTCTAAAATATAGTTATAAAACATATCTTCAAGAATCTGAATCACTTTCTCATATTAACCATCAGTTTGAGGATGAAATGCAACGTTATAATGCAATCTCGTACCCAAATCTTACAGTAGTTTTCTCTAGAAACACAATATAAACCTTAGATCTCTATCCGAAATAATGGAGACTAGCACTTTGGGAAAACTGACAATCTCAGAAATGTATAACTCAGCTAATCTATCAAGAGAAAAATCTATACATATTAAGGTAGAATGTGTAGACTTCTTCAAACGATCAACAATAATCCAGATCTCATCTTTATTTTTCGGTAATAAGATTAATTTCGATACAGAATCTATCGTAATTCTATCCCATTTCCACTCAGATATCAATACATCTTGTAATAGTCCCGAAATCACTTGATGATCAATTTTAACCTATTGACAGATCAGACATTTGGATATAAAATCAGAAATATCGCGTTTCATACCCATTCACTAGTATAACTGTTTCAGATCATTATACATCTTGTTACTCCCCGCATGAATAGATAGGCTACTACTGTGAGCTATATGTAACAATTATTGTATAATCTCTGGATTTCTCGGTACATGAACTCTGTCTTGGAACAATAAACAATCATCGGTTCCAGTCTGAAACTCTAAATCAGAAGTTAATTCATGTTGAACTCTTTTAACTTGCAATTCATTGATACATTTTTGAGCTTCACAAATTCACTGAATAAACATTGATTTAATTTTTAACTCAGCTAATATCGATCCATCATTCAATAAGATCAATCGTATAATCATTGCCCACAAGGCACACAAAGATTTTCTGTTCAAAACATCCGTGATTATAATTGTTTTTCCCTAGATGATATCTAACTCATAATCTTTTAATAGTTCAAGCCATTTTTGTTATCTCAAATTCATATCTTTCTATGATATCAAATATTTTAAACTCTTGCAAACATCAAATATGTTACATTACTCACCAAATAAGTAATTGTAACACCTCAAAATTAGTCCTGGAAGAGTGGGCCATGTGGGCCCAATAGGCTTGTGGACCCCACATGTACACTGAATGGCATGTTGGTATGTTGGCTAAGAGGTTTGGGAGTGTTTGGGAGTATTGGAGAAGTCCTGGGTTCAAACCTGAACCTCAGCAAAAAATTATGTTTTTCTGTTATGGGGGCCTTGACGTTAGTGGGTAGACTTTAAGAATATTTTTGGCGAAAGCATGACACAAAAGGAGATGTGGTCTAGTGGCAAGGAAGTGATGCCATAAGGAAAGTAAGGGGTCTAAGGTTCAAGTCTTGGCTCTTACAATTTATTTTAGTTTTTCTTTTAAATAAATTTGGAAGCGAGTAGGTGGGCTTTAAAGTTAAATGTGTTGGACTTATGACACAAAGGAGCTTGTGTCTGAGGGGTGGTGGCTTGACAGGGCTATCGAGAGAACTTTGGTTTGAATCCATTTGCACGCAAGGGTTGGTTATTTTGCTAATAAGTTGGTTTTGGATGATTAATGGAGAATCCCACATCGGGAAGCTAACATGAGAATAGGCGAGAAGCTGGTTTTAAATAGAGAAAATCATGAGGAGAGTAAGCATACCTTTCTTGGCTTATCCTTTTCACGTTGTGGCGTGTTCGTTTGGGTTAGGCATTGGATCATTTGTTGATCTGTATGCCGTTGGGTCACGGTGGTGGTGACCATAGTTGATGACACACCCCTGGGGAGTCAAGGGTGCGATTATTGTTGGCTTCTAGGCATAGCAGCGTTTAGAGCGTGGATTAACTTCAGATACCTATCAAGTGTGTACTTCACCCTACTCTAGTTGTAGAACGGCAAATGCTGGTATGCCGAAATGGGCCATGTGGGCCCAATCAGGCAAATTGTATGATTATGTAGTAAATGTTGGACTAGACTAGGTGAATCTCATATCCGTGGCTAGTTTTGGGCTAAAGGGCCACACGAGCATGTGGGCCCACTTGGGCCGAGAATGGGCCTTAGGCCCCATTCGCAACGTTATCTCTGTTTAGAATACTTGAGTCACCCGAGGCGACTATAGACTTTTTGAGGGATTGATAAAATTATCGAAATACCCCTGGGTTGCAAAATTACTGAAATACCCCTGGTTTTTGAAATTACCAAAATACCCCTAGGTTGCAAAATTACCGAAATACCCTTGTAGGGTAGAATTACCGAGATACTGGAACGACGGAAATGTGCAAGTGTTCACAATCGCAACAAGTCATAAAGTGACAAGTAAATGTCGAGTTATCGTACCCATAGGGAATGTAAAAGAATTATTTATGAATGTAATTAAAACACTTTGGTGAGGTAAAAATAATTTGGCTTTGGAAGATGAATTAAAAATAATTAAAAACTAAGTAAAATAATAAAAGAAAATAAAATTCTAATGCACGATTTCAAATAAGATTTAATCAAGATGATATAATTGTGTTGGGGTAATTACATTTCTTTCACTTAGAATGATTAAACTTATGTTATACTGTTACGAATAAATTCATAGCAACCCGGTAATTTGCTAACTTATGAACATATTTACAATTAAAAATCCATTCATCTCTTGGAACATATCCCTATGCCAATTCAACCGATTGAACAGATTTATAAAGGTAAACATGCTATTGCACATACATACTTATTGAATTAAATCACCTCTCGCATATCCTTATGTCGATTCAACCGATTAATTTAACTTAATAAGCATATAAATGACTATGTGAGGTAACAAGACTCCATTATCTTGAAACAGTGTAATCACAATCATTTTGCAAGTCATGCAAGGCATATGTATCGCCAAATACAATGCTAATTTAATTTTCAGCTACCTTAGAAGAATTAAACATGCACTTATTAAGTACTGCGTCCACTAATTGCAATTTCAATATGTTTAAAAAATTAATTCTTTAGTTATCTAAACAATTATAATGCCAAATAACCTAAGCATGATTTTACTTAATCAAGCATATTACTAGGCCTATAACAGCATAAACATAAATTTAATAAATTAAGAGGACGAAATGCAATCAACCCAGCACGAATTAAATTCAAGCCAAATTGATTAAAATAACCATTTCAAAAACATGAATATTCATAGATATGTTCATCATAAAAACAAAAGAAATTAAAAAGATAGGGAACAAGAAGCAAATCCGGTGTTTCTTCGTGGCTTGACTGATTGCTCCATTCTTCATCTCCTTTGCCCTCGCCGATCAAGGCTTCTATGAACACTTTCTTGTTGCCCAAAATGGCTGGGAAAATACCTCTTTTCCAAGAGGAGAAATCGGCACAAGTACTATAGAGAAATAGAATGGAAAATGAAGAGAAAAGAGAGTGAAGAGGAGATGAATGAATGAGAGTGAATGAGGGATGTTGAGGGATGATTAAAATGATCAGAAAGGGGTGGCTTTTATAGCTGATTATGGCTGCTAAAAATAGCAAATTCCAGCAGCCAAAGAACCCCCTATGGCCGGCCACACACATGGCAAAGTTGAGAAATTCAACTTTGCTATTTTAGGCATGGAGCAAATCTACAAAGCCACAATTTAAGGTGGGGTTTGAATGCAATTTGGAGGTATTTCAAGGGCCTTTTTGCAAGAATATTTAATCAGCTAAAATGCTGATTTGGGTCAGCATATGGTCGGTTCTGGTCAGCCCATTTAGTGGCTGGTTCGGTTCACTCCATACGGTTCGGTCATGCCGTTCAACTGGACCCTTTCTCTATAATTAATTAAAAATAATTTATTTAGCCCAAATTAAATGGGGAATAAATTAAAATTAATTAAATTATGAATAAGAACACATTTTTGGACCATTTTAGGCTGGAAATTAATTGGCCTCGATACTTCAAATTGCTTCTCGGTTTGTGCTTCTCGCAGTGTCCGCTGGGCCATTTTTCACCATTTATGCAATTCTGTCAAAAAATAACCAAATTTAATTAAAATTAACTATAAAATTAATTAAAATTCATAATGTTCATATTTTTAACACAATTTAATTATTTTATAATATTTAATTATTTTTTGACAAGAATTTAACCGGAATAGCATGATTTTAAGTCAAAAAGGGCATGAAAAAGTATATAATTTTTTGTGTTTCCAGATACCCCTATGGGGTAAAATTACCATTTTGCCTCTAGGGTGTTAAATGACTGTTTTGTCCTTGTGGGCAAGTAACTGACTTGGACTGTGTGCTTGACGGATTTGACTGTGTTCTTATGACAGTGATTTGACTGACGTGACCGGGGTTGTGTGATTGATATGTTTTAATATGTGTTTAACTGACTGATACTGAACATGGCCATTCTACATACATGTGTGATGATTGAGCATAGCATACATGACATATTGGGTTGGGACATCAATTTGGAGGAAGTTCTGTGCTAGTGGCTTTGCCACGTATTCTGATTCTGGTAGCTTCACCATGTTATTTGTTATTAGCAGCATGGCTCCATCATTGGTGTGTAGGGCTGGGGGTCGAGTTATTCCCTAATGGTTTGTTGGGTTGGTACGGGTGGTGTGATGGTTGGACTAGGTTGGGATTGCATTTGCATATTGTTCTGATTTTGCTATGGGCTTGGCCCACACTGTTCTGTATAGGGCTAAAGCCCAGACTGATCTATTCTGTATAGGGCTTCGGCCCAGTCTGTTCTGCATATCTGTATTATACTGTTACTGATTTTGTTTTGGGCTTAGGCCCACCTGATTCTAATTCTGATTTTGATTCTAATTCTGATAATGTTTCTGATTCTATAATGGGCTAAGGCCCATCTGGTACTGTCTATTATAGTGGGCTAAGGCCCAATTGATACTGGAACTATAGTGGGGCTGGGGCCCAAACTTTTAATTCTTTTGTATGACTGACTGTTTGTTTTATAGTAGGGGATTGCACACTGATTTTTCATAAAACTCTCCCCGTTTAATAACTGTGCAGGTAATCGCTAGCTTTAGGAGGATCGGTGCTGCGAGGGACTCAGAGAAGGCCACACATTGCTTATGCTCTGTCTTGATTTACTTTTAAGTACTTTATTCCGGTTTGGGCTGTAATAAGGCCTTTAAAACTTTCTGGTTTTTACATTTGGGATTTTATTTATTGTTTTATAATTGCTAGAAGTCGGACACGATTTTCCAAAACAACAACTATTTTTTTCAAAATATAATGCTTCCACAACTGTTTTAAATTAGGTTTCCGTAACAATTAAGGTTTTAAAGGTAATAACATTTTACAAGAGAACGTCTTTTAATAAACCACATTTTAAAAATATGCATACAAAATTTGAGATTTTACACAAGTTTTTAAATGGTAACAAGTTTTAATAAGAAGGGTTTTCAATGTAAACAAGGTTTTCGAAAAACACTTTAATGTGACACGCCAGATTCAGGCCTAACTTCTAGGCCGGGTTTGGGGTGTTACATTAATGTTGCTAATTTTTTCAACGCAAACACAATATCAATCAACACTAAGTCGTGTGTCACATAACTCTTTTCATGCTACTTTAATTGTATGAAAGCATAAGCTATCACTATACATTATTGTAATAAAATATATTCCAAACCATTCAATGACGCATAACTAAAAATCAAAACTCTTTACCCAACTTAGGATGAATCAGAATTGATACTTCATTTAACAATGTCTTCAACTGTTTAGAAATTTATTAACATGTAATAAACCAGATCAAACTTCGCACAAATGAAAACTTCAACAATAGAAAAAACTTTAATTTACAATAATATTTCTCAATTAGAATTGTTCCAATAGATATATTTTTATATCATGTCTTCTAGAATATGAATTCTTCATTCAGACTATCCATCTATTTACCCTTGAACGTACAAAGTCTACTTCCAGCCCTGAGGATAGATTCAAATACATATAACTCAATTTACCCTTTAAGAAAATAACCCAATCAAACTAAACAACCGAACCGATATTGGCTGTCAAATAATAGCTTTTCAAAGAATTCCCTTCTTCTTGTTGTTAAGATAACTCAAACATGCAATTTACCTTAATTCTTCAAAACACTATTCAAAGATCTTTTAAAAACTGCATAACTCATATGAAACATAACATCCTGCTTTTAACTCACTCACATTTATCAAGATTTACTTGGTAAATGATAACCAATATATAGATTTTAGCTTGCTCTTCCATTATTTACACTTTTACCGCTGTCAATCCGTTTTCCCAAAACTAGAAAAAGATTATATATAATAAAACTATTTCAATTATTAATCATTAAAGTGTGAACCATACTGAAGCCACAACCATCAGATAAATTAAAATCCTAGTGCTATAATAAGGCCAACATCTCAACCGTATAGATAGATAATATCCCATCTATTAATAATGCATCTTGAAACACAAGAGAAAATCGAATATGGTTTTAATAGCAACCAATGCAGAAACTCACCCTCTATAAATTTGATAACTGTACCACTGTACTCCCATGATCAAACTCGTCTTTGATAAATTAAAAAATAAAATGTTAAGAAAGCCGAGATAGCGAAATCCCAAAATGTGGAGCTATATAGAATTTCTAGAAATTACAACTCATATAGAATGATAAAGATCTCGATGATATCCTAGAGAATTTCTAGAACAAAAACATCACTCATATACACTGAAATCAATTGTGACAGAAGCTGTAATGCCCCGAATTTGGGCCTAGAAGTATTAGGCCTTGAGTATGGATCCGTAAGGAGGCTATATATAAGTATTTAATTTTGCAAGGAAATGACACAATTAAATGTATGCTTTAGTGGTTAAGGGCCCTGAGAAGTGTTGGAGAAATCTTAGGTTCAAACCTAAGCTTTAACAAAAATTTTGTTTTATGAGTAAAGCCCTAACTTTGGGCCAATAGGCCTATAATTAAATTTGGGTAGGCCATGACACAAAAAGCCAAATGGTTAGTTGGTAAGTGGCGTGTGGATGTTTCCTTCGAGTTTGAGGTTCAAGTCTTTGTGTATGCTGAATTTTTGTTTTATTTATTTAAGTGAACTCGGACTTTAGCTTGTAGGCTTTATAAATAATTGTAGGAAGAAGGTGACACAAATGAGCTTGTGGTCTAGTGGTGGTGGTGTGACATGGCTATTGTGAGAGCTTGGGTTCGAATCCCACAGAATGCAAAGGGATATTTATTTTATTTCTTTATGGTGAGTGAGGTGGAGTTTGACTGAAACTTTGATGGATGAGATTTGAAATGGTCATGGAGGATTTGTTGGAGTGGTTTGTGGAGTGATAAGGGAAGGGATTCGAGGAGAAGATTGTGGAGGGTTTTGTGGAGAAAAATTAGGAGTTTGAGTTGTTGAAGGATGTTGCCAATTTGGTAAGGGGAATAGAGGGAATTAAAATAGTTCTATCTTTCTTTTTTTTCCTCTTCACTGTAGTGGCCGAATGTTGAAAAAGACCACTCATGCATTTTATTTAGTTCCTTTCGGTTTTGCTTTGTTTAGTGTGTTCTATCGATTGTTTCACTAGAACGCTGAATTAGTGCCGGTATCTCCTCTCTCTTTTTCTTATACGGCCTTCTATTAGGTTGTGATTGAACTTCTTCCTTTGTTAGTCTTGATGATAGCCGAATATACCTCCCTCCCCTTTCACATTTGTTTCTTTGCTCTTTTTCTTTCTCTCCCAATTCTTTCCCTCTCATTTTGTTGATAGCTGAATACTTTCTTGTTCTCTGGGCTGTTCCTTTTTTATCTCCATTTTTTAACTCGTTACTACCGATTCTTTGTTCATCCAGTAGCTTTGGCCGAATCCTGCCTATTTCTTTGGGGCTGTTCGTAGGTAAGTGTTCTTTAATCAAGCTGTACGATTCTCTTACTTTGTTCTCTCCATTTCTGCTATTGTTTTATTTTGACAACTCTTTTGTCTGCCGATTATTGTGAGGGGTATGATTTTTCAATCTCGTGTCCCGGGGTGAGGTATACTTTTGAGTGTTAGTCAAATACTTCTGCCTTTTATTCCTTGTTCTACGCTTTCGGTAAGTTGTTTATACGTGTTTCAACAATTTTACGGGTATGTTATTAAGATTCGGTTGGATATAGGTAATCTCTAAGGGCCAAGTGATCAGTTTGTTTTATAATGGCATAGGCGTATGAGCCACACTCGATCGATCAAGGCAAGTGGTAGTCGATCTTTTGATAAATGTTGTCTAGTGTTTTTTTGTTAGTAAGTGATTAACCGAAGGTTGTGTTTGAATCTAGGTTGAAGTGCGTGGAGATTTGCGTTCCTTCCATAAAATAGGTGTGTACGAACACCGTCTAAACTGTAGATCGGCGAAAAGCTAAAAGGCCTGAAGGTTGGGCTTTGAGGTCACATGAGCGTGTAAACGCTCGTATGGTGGAACCGAGCCCATGAACGTGGGTGTAAGACTGTAGAGGCCGCCATGATCTTTCTCATGGGCTTAGACCGTTATAGGCCGGTGGGCCCAATGGGCCCGTGGGTCTCACACGGATAAAAACTTACGTTATGTGGTAAATAATGGACTAGGCTGTGTAGTTGCATGACCGTGGTTAATTCAGGGCCAGATGGGCCACACAAGCGTGTGGGCCCACTTAGGCTGCATATTGTGTCTTGGGCTAATTGCACTGTCATGACTGTTTCGGGTGCACGAGATGATCGTAGACCTTCTATTGGGTCGGTAGGTGAGATTAGGCCCATTTCGATGGAAATGAATGAATTACCCCTGGAGAGTAGAATGACCGAATTACCCCTAGAGGGTAGAATGACCGAATTACCCCTGTAGGGTAAAATGACCATAATACCCCTGTAGGGTAGAATGACTATTATGCCCTTATGTTATGTGTGACTAATTTGTACTATGACTTGACTGTTCTTCCTGAGCATAACATTCTACATACACGTATGAAATTATGTCACGACATATTGAATTGCATGGGATTGTTTTATGATATTTGGAGGAAGTACTGTCTTGGTAGGGTCGCACGGGTCGCACAAGACGACTGTGAATCCATATTGGCAAGATCGCACGGGTTGCACAAGAAAACTGTGGATCCATATTGGCAAGATCGCACGGGTCGTACAAGACGACTGTAGATCTATACTGGCAAGGTCGCACAGGTCGTACAAGACGACTGTGGACCTACTAATGGCTATAAGTCGGATATAATTCTGACAGCTTTGCTGCGATATTGGTGTGTTGGTTGGTTTGGGATGGGTTGCATTTTTGCACGATACTGATACTGCATTTGGGCTAAGGCCCACATTGTTACTGTAATGGGCTAAGGCCCAATTGATACCGATACTGTAATGGGCTCAGGCCCAGACTGTTTCTGTATTCTGTTTATCTGACTGACTTTTTTGTATTAGGGGATTACACACTGAGTTTTCATAAACTCACCCCGCTTTTAACTATGTAGGTAATCCACAGCGTTAGGTGGACCAGTGCTGCGTGGGACTCGAGGGTGGCCACACTACTACTTCTGTTTTATTTTATTTAGCTTTTATTTACATTTAGATTTTATTTTGGGTTTTGATGTAATAAGGCCTCTCTCTAAATTTCTAGTTTTAATTTGGCTTTTTATTTATCACAATTTATATCTGCTAGAAGTAGAATGCAGTTTTCCAAAATATTAAAGGTTTTCAAAATATTACGTTTCCGCAACACAAATTTTATGCTTTTGCATCAAACAAAGTTTCAAAAGAAATGGCGTTTTAAAATGGTTAACAAATAACTAAGATGAGTTTAAAGATTAACAAAGAGGCTTTAACCTTCAAACGTGTTTTTATCAATGAGATCAAGTTTTCAAAAAACACTCAAATGTGACACCGCTAGATTCGGCCATAACTTCTAGGCCAGGTTTGGGGTGTTTCATTTACAGGTATCAGAGTCAAGTTGCAAAACTCGGGTGTGGATTAGGCTTTATGAAGTTTAAATACTTAAGTACTGCTTTCAAAAGATTTGAAAGGTTATGAAATGTTTTAATGAACGTGTGACACACCAAGTCTCCGGCGCTGATCCGGTAAGCTATACTATGATGTTTGAATTTAGATTTTGGTATTTTTTCGGTATGCATTCTGAAAATGTAGATTTTTAGGTTAGTAGGCAGTATTGAAATGGATTGTAAAGGTAAGGAAGGTCCGCCAACTTCAGGTGCCGATAACCTGGACCTTAGTACTGAGGCACTAACCGGTTTAGTAAGGGAAGTGCTAAAAGAGGTGTTCGAGGCCAGAGTTAAGGAGCTGGGTGAAACGCTTCAGACTAGGTGCTTGGACTGTAAAAAGAAGAGAGAGCACAATTCTCTGAAGCTAGAGTCTCATTATTTGAAATGTGTTAAAACGCATCCGAATGTATCGACTTGCAAGCTTTGTAAAAGGCTTCATTCAGGTGAATGCCGGAGGAAGTCAGGAGGATGTTTCAGATGCGGGTCTAATGAGCATCAATTTCGAGATTGCCCGGTCAATCTTGGGTTAGGTATGTTTTGTTTGGGTGTAATAATTTACATGTAGGAATTGTATGCATGTGACATCTATTCGCTCCGATGGATAGATGTTTTGGATGGGTGTTAGTATTATTAGGATCAAAGTGCGCCTCGAAAGTGCAGTGGTGTAGTCTGCGAGTTGGAAATTTTGAGGACGAAATTTCTTTAAGGAGGGGTGAATTGTAACGCCCCGAATTTGGGCTTAGAAGTATTTGGCCTTGAGTATGGATCTGTAAGGAGGCTGTATATAAGTATTTAATTGTGCAAGGAAATGACACAATTAAATGTATGCTTTAGTGGTTAAGGGCCTTGAGAAGTGTTAGAGAAATCTTAGGTTCAAACCTAGGCTTTAGCAAAAATTTTGTTGTATGAGTAAACCCCGAGCTTTGGGCCAATAGGCTTATAGTTAAATTTGGGTAGGCCATGACACAAAAAGCCTAGTGGTTAGTTGGTAAGTGGCGTGTGGATGTTTCCTTGGGGTCTGAGGTTCAAGTCTTGGCGTATACTGAATTTTTGTTTTATTTATTTAAGTGAACTCAGACTTTGGCTTGTAGGCTTTATAAATAATTGTAGGAGGAAGGTGACACAAATGAGCTTGTGGTCTAGTGGTGGTGGCATGACATGGCTATTGTGAGAGCTTGGGTTCGAATCCCATGGAATGCAAAGGGATATTTATTTTATTTCTTTGTGATGAGTGAGGTGGAGTTTGACTGAAACTCTAATAGATAAGATTTGAAATGGTCATGGAGGAGTTGTTGGAGTGGTTTGTGGAGTGATAAGGGAAGGGATTCGAGGAGAAGATTGTGGAGGGTTTTGTGTAGAAAAATTAGGAGTTTGAGTTGTTGAAGGATGTTGCCGATTTGGTAAGGGGAATAGAGGGAATTCAACTAGTTCTATCTTTCTTTCTTTTTCCTCTTCACTATAGTGGCTGAATGTTGAAAAAGACCACTCATGCATTTTATTTGGTTGCTTTTGGTTTTGCTTTGTGTAATGTGTTCTGTCGATTGTTTCACTAGAGCACCGAATTAGTGTCGGTATCTCCTCTCTCTTTTTCTTATACGGCCTTCTATTAGGTTGTGACTGAACTTCTTCCTTTGTTAGTCTTGATGATAGCCGAATACACCTCCATCCCCTTTCACATTTCTTTCTTTGCTCTTTTTCTTTCTCTCCCGATTATTTCCCTCTTCATTTTGTTGATAGCTGAATACTTTCTTCTTCTCTGGGTCCATCCTTTTCTTCTCTCTATTTCTTAACTCGTTACTACTGATTCTTTGTTTGTAACACCCCTAACCCAGCCCGAACGTTATGCCCAGATTTGGCATCTCACATGGAAGTAACGTTCGAAGTCGGACAATTTGATAAAAAGTTTCTTCTATTTCAAAAGCCTTGTTTAGAATTTTAGAAGTTGAACGAAATCAGGTTAAAACTATTTTTATAAGTTGGAATATGCTTATATATATATATATATATATATAAATGTTTAGCCATATTTGTTGTATTCAATTATAGAAGTTATCTGAATAATTGAAACATTACGTGGGATTTGTTTGAAAACCCAAATATCCTGATCTACCAGTTTAAAACAAGTTATCAGTGCGCTAAAGTAAAGGTAGCAAAAATTCCCAAAATGGCCTTATTACAAAAATATTGAAATTAAATAAAAATTAATTCAAAGCAGAAGTCATGTGGCCACCCCGAGTCCTCACAACTCCAAATCATCTATGGCTGGGGGTTACTTGCAGGTTTAAAATAAAGGGCGAGTTTGTGAAAACTCAGTGTACGGCTTCCCCAACCGATTATAGAACAGACTGGGCTAAAGCCCTATACAGAACAGTAAGGGCCTAAGTCTATTACAGAAATAGAACAGTATATGCATGCAAGCCCAACCAGTCCAACCATCACACCACCCGTACCAACCCATCACACCATGTGAAGAATAACTCGACCCACCCAGCCCGCACACCAATACGTAGCCATGTTGCTAATAATAGATATCATGGTGAAGCCACCAGAAATAGATTACGTGGCGAAGCCACTATACAGAACTACCTCCATAATCATACCCAATCCCCATGCAAATTATTATGTCATAATTAAATCTATCGAGCATGCAGTTTAACAGACAAAGTTTTAGTCATAAATATATCAGAAAACCTACCTTAGGGTTATATAAGTCTTTTAAGCAGTCAGGAGTAAAATAGTAATTTCACCCCTCAAGGGTATTTTAGTCATTTTTCTAAACTTTAGGGTCTCGACACCTATTACAACCTCCTAAAAGTTCTAACGTCGGTTCCAGTGACTTAGATAGTCTATACAGTTAAAATAGTGTTTATGGGCCATAACCCTTATTGGGCCCAGGTGGGCCCACATGCTTGTGTGGCCTATTCAGTCCATATTTTCCGTACGGCGTCACTAGCCTTATCATCTAATATCCCAATGATCACATTCCCGGTAATTTTTCCCATATAGGCCCTAAGCCCATTGGGCCCATTTCGGCCTATCGAAGCCCATAATAGCCCCAAGTGCACGAATCGCACACGATGGCCTCTATAGTTTATTGCCCATGAATTGTGGGCTCAGTTTGGCCCACAAGCGTTCGCACGCCTGTAAGGCCTCGAATGCCAATTTTCGACATTCTAGCTTTTCGGTTTTTGCTGATCTATACTAAAGAAGGTTGTGGTTACACACCTGATTTGCGATTCCAACCGCCGACGTGCGCTCAACTTATTGTCATAATGATATTAATTAATACCCTACTTAACGGATTACAAGAACCATACTCAAGGTTAGTTCCACGATTACCTACCTTTGTGATCAACGTGTACTCCTAGAACTTGATTGAACATCGATAGATCTAGGCACCTACGATCATTGATAAATCCAACCAAAGAAGAAGGGTTAAAGGAGTATCAAACCCCAACCCGAAACCTTAGATCTTAACAAAAGGAAAGCCCTAATACTAAGAACAAAAATCAAAACCTAAAACAGGAAGTACTTACTTAAGAATCCGTTTGACTGAAATGATCAAATGTAGAAGCAGTCGTTCGCTAGTCCAAGCCCAGTACTCTTTTAGGTTCAATCTAAAAAAAAATAATGGGGAGAAGGGAAACTAAGTATTTGGCTATGTAGGCAAAAGAAGTGAGCAATTAAAATAGGAATAATCGGCTTAGAGAAACCTAAGGAGATGAGAATTGATTTCAGCTAATGAGAGACAATAATATTCGGCCAAAGAAAGATATTTGCAAAGTGGAGAAACAAGGTTCGGCTTATTAGGTGCACAAAAAAATCGATTCAAAAGTAGCTCAGGCAAAGGATGAACAAAAGGATAAGAAGAAAGTATGCAATTGGAGGAAGGGGTTATGAGATTCAGCTAACAATGAAAAGGGATGTTAAGAGATGATGGAAGCAAAGTAAAGATGGAGAAAGAGAAGTAATGGTGTCGGTTATGAACGAAGAAGAAAAGAAAAGAAGTAGTTCAGCCTAGAGAGATTGGTGAAAAGAAAGAAGAAAATAGGTATTCCAAAAGGAGTACTAATCGACAAAGAAGAGAAGAAAATAAGAATGAAGTTTTGGCACTAGGAAATACTAATCCACTTTCGATAGGTCCCGAGTGGTAACTTGCAAAAATGACATCCCCAGAATAAAAGAACCCAAATTGACCCTAGAAGAAATCGACACCTATCACACTAAATGCTGAAACAACAAATAGCAAAATCCCAAAATACTAAAGCAAGAAATCGGAACACAGTCATTCTCTAATTACCGAAAATGCACTCTCACCCACTCCTAGCTGATTTTGCACAATCAAGACTCCCCAAGTTCGGCCAACTCTGCCCTCACACCTTAATCCCTTAATTTTCTCCTTGATTTGCTCCCTGATTCACTCAACCTTTGAATTTGAACTTTAATTTAAATTCTCAAGACCAAGTCAACCACCTTTAGAGTTTACATCCAAGTCCATCACTTGCCTTCCCAAACTAGCAAAATAATAACCTTTTACATGCAGTGAGACTTGACCCCTGGACCTCTTGCCAAGCATGTGACACCACCTCTCCACATCACATGTGGTGCCACTTACCATTCCACCACAAGCTTCTTTGTGTCATGAAATAACAATAACTAAACTTAAGTCCTATAAGCTAACATCCATGTTCACTCAAGGAAAAAATTAAAAATTTTGCCAAAGGTCCAAATTAAAACCTGGCTTCCTAAGAACCCCCAAACACACCCAAACCATCAAGCCAACATGCCAAACACGAAATTTTTCAAAACATGCACAAAATTCTACCCTCTATGTCTTGGGGCGTTATAACTCTACCCCATTAAAGAAATTTCGGCCTCGAAATTTACCTAGTTAAAATAAGTGAGGATATTGTTGTTGCATCGCCTCTTCCAGCTCCCACGTGGCTTCCTCCGCACCGTGATTACCCTAAAGCACATTGACTAGTGGAACGGATTTCCTTTTCAGCACCTTAACATCACGGTCCAGAATTTGTACTAGTTCTTCCTCGAAAGTTAGATCAGGTTTGACTTCAATCTCCTCAACTGGCACTATATGTGAGGGATCAGATCGGTACCACTTCAACATAGAGACATGAAAGACATCGTGAATCCAGTCTAATTCAGGACGCAGTTTGAGCTGATATGCTACCGGACCCACTCGTTTTAGAATTTGATAAGGCCAAATAAACTGAGGGCTCAACTTGCACTTCCTTCTAAATCTTAAGATCCTCTTCCAAGGTGAGACCTTTAGAAATACCAAATCTCCCATAGAGTACTCAACCTCTTTACGCTTCAAATCGGCATATGACTTCTACCTATCGGATGCTTCCTTTAACCGATCCCTAATCAACTTAACTTTATCTTCAGTATCTGCAACTAACTCTGGCCCCAAAACCTGACGTTCACCCAGTTCAGTCCAACAAGTAGGCGTATGACACCTACGACCATACAATGCCTCATATGGTGCCATCTGAATACTTGCTTGGTAACTGTTATTGTACGTAAATTCTGCTAGTGGTAAGTAATCTTCCCAGCTACCTCAGAAATTGATAACACAACCTCTTAGCGTATCTTCCAATACTTGAATCACCCTTTCCAACTGTCCATCCGTCTAAAGGTGAAAGCCAGTGCTAAAATCCAACCATGTACCCAACGCCTCGTCCAACATCTTCTAGAATCAAGATGTCAACCTAAGGTCTCTGTAAAAAATGATTGACACTAGCACTCCATGTAGTCTCAGAATCTCAGCTACATACAACTTAGCCAACTTCTGAAGTGAATAATCCATACGAACTGGTATGAAGTGAGCGAATTTCGTTAGTCTATCCATAATCACCCAAACCGAGTCCTTTTTAGAAGCGTTAAAGGTAGCCCACTTACAAAATCCATGGTCACCCTTTCCCACTTCCAGAGTGGAATCTTAACCGGTTGTAGAAACCCAGACGGCAGTTGATGCTCAGCCTTCACTAGCTGGCATGTCAAACACTTACCCACCAATTCTGTTACCTCGTGCTTAAGTCCAGGACATAAGTACAACTCCCATAAATCCCGATATAACTTATTCCCACCAGGATGCATGGCCTAAGGGCTGCCATACACCTCCCGCAATATCGACTGCCTTAGATCAGAGTCTTTCAGAACACAAACTCTCTCACTGAAATATAACACTCTTTCACTATTCAGTCCAAAGTCAGAAGCCTCACCATTTTCCACTTGTCGAAACCGAGGAACTAGTGATTCATCTAATGATTACTTCTCCCTAATTTGCTCAGTCCAGGTCAGTCTTACTTGTAGTTCAGCCAATAGACTACCATCATCATAAAGACTGAGATGAGCAAACATCGCTCTCAGATCAGATACAGCCCAACGGCTTAGTGCATCAGCTACCATGTTAGCCTTACCTGGGTGGTCTCAATTGAGCAATCATAATCCTTAATCAACTCTATCCATATTCGTTGCCTAAGGTTCAACTCTTTCTGAGTAAGGAGGTATTTAAGGCTTTTATGGTCCGTGTAAATGACACACTTCTCCCTGTATAAGTAGTGTCTCCAGATCTTTAGTGCGAACACCACCGCAGCCAATTCCAAGTCATGAGTAGGGTAGTTCGCCTCGTGAGGCTTCAGTTGACATGATGTGTCAGTAACCACTTTACCCTCTTGCATCAGCACACAACCCAAGCAAATGTGCGACATATCACTATACACAGTAAAATCCTTCCCAGATTCTGGCTGTATTAACATAGGGGCTTTAGTTAAAACCTTTTTCAGTTTGTCAAAACTTTCCTACTGCTTATCTGTTCAGAGAAATGGTACCCATTTTCTCAGTAACTTAGTCAACAATGCCACAATTACAGAAAACCCTTCCACAAACCTTTTATAATACCCTGCCAAACCTAGAAAACTTCGAATTTTTGACACTGTCCTCAGAGGTTTCCACTCTAATACCGCTTCGATTTTCTGAGGATCCACTCTAATCCCCTCGGCAGAAAAAACGTGACCCAAGAATGTCACTTCTCGCATCCAAAATTCACACTTGTTGAATTTTGCATAAAGCTGCTTCTCCCTCAGAATTTGCAGAACAATCCAGAGATGCTCATTGTGGTCCTCCTCAGTTTTCGAATACACCAGGATATTGTCTATAAAGACTACCACAAATCGGTCTAGATAGGGTTGGAACACTTGATTCATTAAATCCATAAAGGCCGTCGGTGCATTCGTAAGCCCAAACGGCATTACCAAAAACTCGTAGTGACCATATCGCATTCTGAATGCCGTCTTAAAAATATCTATCTCCTTAACGCTCAATTGGTGGTATCTAGATTGATAAACCATAATATATACATATTTTTACCCCATGCTTGGCACATTTATGGATGATTTATCATTAGAATCGATGTATATCATGCTCCTAATCCTTTAATTTCATGTTTTATACTTAGGTGAGCATAAGGAAGAGAAAAGAGCAAGGAACGGGCCAAAAATAGACAAAATGGGCCTAAATTAGCATTAACACGGCCTAAGGAATTTTTTCACGGGTAATTCATACGCTCGTGTGGATTTATCAGTGTTGAACACGGCCTAAGCCCGAGTCACACAGGCATGTCCCTGTCGAGCCCTGCTTCAATTTCACACGGAAAAGCTAACTTTTAGGTATTTTGGGCATTCTAAAGTCTATATAAACACCCGAGGAGAGGGCTAAAGGGGGGTACTTAGAGAAGAAAGCAGGGAATTACTCGAAGAACGCCAATTGATTCATCTCGGAAGTAAGGATCTACATCAAGACTGAAGATCTCCCTTCAATTTCTCTAGAAATTTTTGGGTTCTTTATGTTTTGTTGCTCTTCCAATTTTGAGATGTTTTCCTTTCTAATTATGAACTAAATCTCCCAAATACCTGAGGGGGATGAAACCTTAGATGGATCTTGTTATTATCTTCTGAATTATATGATAAATACTTGATTTGTTCTTAATTGTGTTATTAATTCTTGTGTTAATATTTCAGGATATTAATATAAGTCAGATGTGCTTATTCAATTGAGCCAAAGTCCCCATCTAAAAATAGATCCATACAATAAAGCGGAGTTGATCATAATCCTAGACATAGAACGACGAAAATCTGCCGGATTAGAGTTAAATCTAATAACGGAATCCATAGATTGAGTTAATGCAACACTAGGGGTTTTAATTAGAAAGAAATTTCAATTAATCAACTAGGGTTAGTTGTTCTTAGTCTTGAAAGAGATATTAACATAAATTAGGGATTTCTACGGATCAAGTCAAGTGAATAAATCGTCTAGTTTAGAGTCTAATAACAAGTGAAATCTAGGTGGATTCTTCCTTGGGTATTGCCTTAAATCAATCAGTTTTCCCCAAGTATTTCCCCAATTTACTCTGTTGCATCTTTAGTTAGTTAATTTAGTTTAAAAACAACTCTCCTTTATTTTTAGGCTAGATAATAGAAGGAAAGTTATTACTAGTACTTTTAGTTCTTGTGGGTTCGACATTCTGGTCTTGCCACTAAGCTATACTACTGTTCGATAGGTGCGCTTGCCTTTATTGTGATAATAGTTAATTATTTTTTTAGGTACGATCATTTTACTTCATCATCACACACACGAGATCAAGTTTTTGGCGCCATCGCCGGGGAACTAAGATATTAGGAACACTTGATTTCTATTACTTTAGTTATTTTTATTGTAATTTATTTTCTATTTTTATTTTAGGTTTTATTTACTAAAATCCTTCTTTTTATTCTTCTCTGATAGGTGTCTCTGGTTTATGACTAGAAGAAACCCGTCAGGACCTTTACTTTTTTATAGGAATATAGAAGCTACAGTTCGTAGAAATCGAAGAGAAATAAGGCGAAGTTTACAGTATGTAGAAGAAGGGCAAGAGGACAAAATCGAGTCTACCGAAGAGATGGAGGCAAATCCGAACAATCCACTGCCTCCTGTGGTAGCTGCAGATCCTGTGAATCAAAATCCTGCTCCTCGTACTATGTATGATTATGCTAAGCCTAATTTAGCTGGTACTGAATCAAGTATTGTTAGGCCTGCTATTACTGCAAATAATTTTGAACTGAAACCTAACACTATACAAATGATTCAACAGTTTGTTCAGTTTGATGGTTTGCAGGATGAGGATCCTAACACACATTTAGCGAACTTTTTGGAATTCTATGACACTTTTAAGATTAATGGCATTTCTAATGATGCTATTCGCCTTCGGTTATTTCCCTTGTCTTTGAGGAATAAAGCTAAACAGTGGTTGAATTCTCTACCATGAGGGTCCATCACTACTTGGGAACAGATGACCGAAAAAAATTTACTTAAATATTTTCCGTCGGCTAAAGCAGCAAAGTGGAGGAATGACATATCTTCTTTTGTGCAGATGCATTTACAGACACTTTACGATGCATGGGAGAGATACAAGGACTTATTGAGAAGGTGCCTTCACCATGGATTACTTTTGTGGCTACAGGTTCAGACTTTCCACAACGGTTTGAACCCTTCAATGAGGCAAATGATAGATGCAGCTACAGGTGGAACAATCAATAACAAGACACATGAGGAGGCTTACGAGTTTATAGAGGAGATGTCACTAAATAACTATCGGTGGCAAGTCATGAGGACAAAGCCAACAAAAGCCGCCGATGTTTTTAATGTGGACGCGGTCACAATACTGTCAAATCAGGTAGAACTTCTTAATAAAAAGATTGACGGTTTAGTTGGTTCTACGCAGGTACATCTAGTGATGAGGTGCAATTCAAATGGAGGAGGAATGTACAACACATATTATTTATCCTACAATTCTAGCACAGAGAATGAACAAGCCAACTATATGGGTAACAATTCTAGATCCCAAAATAACCCGTATAATAATACTTATAATGCAGGTTGGAGGAACCACCCCAATTTCTCATGGGGTGGTCAAGAAAATCAAAGGCCACTACCCCCTCCAGGCTTCAAACAACCACCTTACCAACAAGAGAAAAAGTCGAACCTTGAATAGATGCTCACAAAATTTATTTTAGTGTCAGGAACCCATTTCCAAAACACCGAGACAGCACTCAAAAATTAGCAAGCATCGATTCAAGGGCTCGAAACCCAGATAGGACAACTTGCTAAGCTGATCTCTGAAAGACCACAAGGCGGCTTACCAAGTAACACAGAAACTAACCCAAGGGAGCAAATCCATGCTATTACTATGCTCGACGAAGGAGAGTTAGTTCAGAATGAATCAGAACCGAGGCAAGAAGCTGTGGTAAGTAAAGGTAAGGTTGAGGTAACTCACAAAGAGCCAATCAGTAAAGAATATAAGCCTCGTGTCCTATACCCGAATGCGACAAGGAAAGACCGTAATGAACAATTCAGTAAATTCCTTAAGCTCTTGAAAAAATTACATATTAACTTACTATTTATTGAAGCTCTTTCACTGATGCCAAACGCCGTTAAATTTTTAAAAGAGCTTTTAACGAACAAACAGAAGTTGGATGAATCGTCACATGTGGAATTAAATACAGTTTGCTCATCTATTTTACAGAACAAGCTACCTGACAAACTGAAAGATCCAGGGAGTTTTACGATTCCTTGTTCAATTGATAGCTTAGATGTTAAAAATACTTTGGCTGATTTAGGGGCTAGTATAAATGTAATTCCTTATAAAATGTTTAAACAATTAGGTCTTGGGAAACCCAAACAAACTAGGATGAGCATTCAATTAAAGATGTGCTTGTTAAAATTGACAAATTTATATTCCCAGTAGTCTTTGTTGTTCTAGACGTAGATGAGGATAGCGATGTGCCATTAATTTTAGGACGACCCTTTTTAGCAACTGCTAGGACTATCATTAATATGGGCATAGGTGAACTCACACTTCGTGTAGGCAATGACACGATCACTCTCCAAGCTCGTGATTCTATTAAGATGTTCTATGATAAAGATGTTATTACGAGTTCTTGTAGTAAGAATAATCTCACTATCCAACCTTCTTTGAAGGAGACTCCTAGCGAACACTCAATTGAGCTACGTTCAAGTTCATACAACGACAAGGGAGCAATCCATGAAGAACGAATGCTACAAATTGAAGAACTAGACGAATGGCAAAACTATAGCAAAGAGGAACCTAGGACACGTCAAGCAGAACCGACGCAAATCCATGATGAGCTTACAGATAGACCGAATCAATTTATGATTAGAGATAAGGTATTATTAGATAAAACAGAACCTAGAATTGCAAAGTTTGATCTTAATGCAAATGATATACCCCCATTCACAGTAATAAAGGTTTATCCTTATGGTACGACGGAGGTTAATCATCCTAAACACGACACTTTCAAGGTAAATTATACTCGACTAAAACCTTATTTTGACACCGAGACTGATAGCAAGAGTGAGGAGTCTAAACTCCTCAAACCACTATGACCATGCAAGAACGAGGTAAGTCGAGCTTAGACTTTAAACAACCACTTCTCGGGAGGCAACCCGAGCACAATATTTCTCTTTCTCTCTTAATTTCAATTCACAATATCTAACAATCACTAATTGAGACTTTTCCACACAGCCAGGCACATAAGCGTGCTTGAGGCCGTGGCCACACCACAGGCAGGAACACGACTGTGCGATATGGCCGTGTGAAAACTAGACTTTGAAAATTTGAAAACATACTGAGACACGGGATGCGATAAAAGTACACGGGCGTGCCTATCACTCGTGGGCAACACTACCCAAGAGCGTACGGGCATTCAACTAAACCCCACGCCGTGCGATATGGCCGTGGGCGAACGTGAGTAAATCACACAGGCGTACGACACGCCCGTGCTAATTACCCGTGGGCAAAACTGAGAAAATAGCACGGGAATGTCGAATGCCCGTTCCTAAAGACCGCGGTCATACTGACTACCAAAACATGGGCATATGAACCATAACACGGGCGTGGGAGAAGTGAACGAAGCAGAACCCTGCCGTGCGACACGGCCGTGTGCACTAACACGCCCAAGGAACACGGGCGTGGTCTGAGAAACGAGTACGCGCGAAACTAAATTTTATGAAACACACGAGCTAAAAGTAGGACACACGGGCGTGGGCCATGGCCATGTGCCCCAATCCCTATTTAAACCCCTCACTATTCATCACTATTCATCATCTCCCTCCCCCTTCTTCAACCCTAGCCACCGCCAACCTCCTTCCACTCGCCGTTCGCCTACCAGCATCCTTCGTCAACGTGCTCTGACGACCAATTTTCTTCTCTCCTTTTCCACCTTTTCTTGCATTTTCCCCTCCTTTTATCTCTTTCTCCCTTGCCCACATACACATCTCTCCCTTCTTCTCTTCTCCACCACCATACAACCACCCTCTTCCCCCAAAATCTACTTCCCTCATAAACCCTATCCACCGTCGACCGTACTTCTGACCACCCCTTTCAACCCCGCTGGTTCTACCTCTTTTTGCTCCTTTCTATTATTATGTATATTTTAATTTTTATTTTCTTTATTAATTATTTTGTTCTTCACTTAGTTATGATTTAGTTCACAATATTCTGAATTTCACTAGCTATTTCATCCATATTGAATGATTCTAGTAATGCTACTATTATGCGAATTGCTAACAAATTCCTGCCGTTGACTTATTTATGTTTTTTAAGTTTGATTACTCTTGGTTGAGATTTGTTACTACCTAGAATAATTCGAACAATTTACTCAAATTCCTACAATTAGTTTTTGGTTGAATTTGTTAGTTTTATTCGCTTATCGGTTGGTTAAATTTTAATTTTGCTAGCCTATGTTCATCTTCTCTATTTATTAAGAATTGTTAATTGTTTTCTTTTTAGGTACATAATGACACTACTTCGAGCTAAAAAGGTTGTTGTCTCCACTTTGAAAAAGCGGAAGAGACCAGGTTCAACATCTCCAAGCGCGACCACTGAAGTGCAGCATCCATTCCTACAATTTCCCCAAGGATCTCAGGACAAGTTATTCCATATCCTTAGAGTGAGACCCCTCGGAGTGGGACGATGTATCGACTGGGCTGCCTAGAGCAGGTCCAACTCGCAGACGTAGTTTGGGCCCTCCTTACTACTGGTCCATGGGGGCAATTTTTCGAGATCGTCGAACGGATATTCTTAGAGCTCATACTAGAGCTTTGTTCCACATTCCATCTTCAAACGGTTATGTCACAGTTCGACGATCCCGGCACAGTCCAGTTCTATCTCAACGGCTTGGTATGCCAACTTAGCGTCTCTGAGTTCGGTGTCACTCTAGGACTATATACAGAGGAGTTCGTGGATGACGATGACTTTTTTGATCTCCATCAACACATCCACTATTCTCCTTCATCCTGTTGGAGGGCCCTTGTTCCTGCTTCAGCCATTTATGATCCTAGTCGCTCTAAGGCGTTGGCCCTCTCTCCCTCACTATGATATCAACACGCCATCCTCACTCACACCTTGACAGGTCGATGAGAGAGTACCAGCATCGTCAACACTCACGATGCATCGACTTAACCTACTTCATCGCCCTCGCCATTCGACACTAGATGGAGTGACATAGGAAGGGAGCAATCTGTATGGGCCCATAGGTGACACGTCTAGCGCAATACTTTGGTCTCCTCAACACAGCGGTGCAAGCATCCTCCCTTACCCTCATCGGTCAGATGTCTCCATAGGGCATCTTGAGTATACTCCACATGTCGATGATCAAGCGACAACGTGGATATGATCCTCCTCAGTACCATCTAGCTCAATCCACTGAGTAGGAAGACCTAGAAGGCATTACAGATGATATCCCTCCACCTCACGAGGAGCCACCATCTCAGCCACTATCGATCCATCGCCCAGTTCATGCGGCTGCTTCATTGTCTGACATATCTGAGCGCCTCACTCGATTTGAGTAGTAGTGCTTCCAACAATTTGATCACATTGATGCTACTTTACAACAGATACGTTAGCATCTCCACTACCTCCACCTCGTAAACCATCTGCTGATGAGGACTTTTGAGTCCTCCTATCTTTATTTTTAATTTTTTATGGTTATTTTATTTTCTTTCTATCATTATGACTTTTATCTTCATTCTTATCTTCATTTTTAGTTTGTCTTTATGTTATCCAAAACTTTTATTAGGATATTTTGATATTTTTCTTTCTGGCTATTTTCTTAACGAGTAATCCTGCCGTTCTATATTTCTTAAACAACATCATTGATGTTATCGCAGTTACAAAGAGCACAAAAGCTTAATAGTACTCTAGAATATCCAACTCTAATAGGAAAACCTCGCCACGACTACCATCTCCTACTCAACCACGACCATAGCCACCACAACACCAAGTATAATATTCTTTTGGCGCAGTAATTGTGGATTGGCACCCTCTACCACCACCAGAGTATCCTCACTTTTTCCCTAGCTACAAATACATCTCAGAACTACTTTCCACAAACTCCAGCTCAAGGATTTCATCCAATATTTAGGAAGTTTCACTTCTCTCCCCATCTTAAGATTTTATTCTTATATTTTTTGTGAATCCATCTTTGTACATTGAGGGCAATGTACATCTTAAGTGTGGGGGGAGTTATTAAATTCCTTATCTTAAATCCCTGAATTTCTCTTGTTCTTAAGTATCTTCTCTCATATCACTATTAGAATGAGTTTTGATTAATTTATGATTTTTATTGATATGTCTTGAACTAAAACATAGGTATTTGTGTATTGACTGTTCAAACTTTAAGACATTAGAGAATCAAGCATGATAAGTTGATTTTTTGAGAATTAAAAATTTTCTAGGTCATTTCCCCAAGTTTAGGTATTATCTTGAAGTTTGAAATTCACAGGATTGACATCAAAAGCCATAATTTTTGTGAGATTTTGAGCCTTTAGAGCATACATCACTTTCTTGCTCACTTTTATTGTTACTATGAGTGTGCCAATATTGATCTATTATTCTTGAACTTGCTTCGATTATACATGTCAATATCACACCATTGATTTGATACACCGAGATGATAAAGGCACTTAAGTCTAACCTACTTACTCCATAAAAGCCTACCTTCATAATTAACCCATAGTGAGCCCCCTTAAGCCTAACAAACCATTCATTGACTTACCCTCAATACTAACCTATAACCCATTATTGTTGAGATCCCCTTAATTACTTTGATCCCTATTTGGTCGAGATTTGAATTGAATAATTATCTAGCTACGTTCTCCTCCTTAGTTAGTAAAGCTTAAAGATTTGATTTATGATTTGTTTTTAAAAAAATAAAAAATAAAAAAAATGTTGAAGTCTAGAATACTATCATGAAGTTATGAACTCTTGATCTTAAACGATATTTTTCATGAAGAAAAGCTTAGTTCTAGAAATTTGTTTCAATAACAGTGATTTTTCTAGTTAGATAATTTTTCAGCTCAATCTCGATTCTAACCTTCTCTTTCAGCTTGTGTCCACACCCCAACCAAAGCCCCATTACAACCCTCTAAAGACCTTTTGATCGATGTATCATCTCAATTTATAGTGGTAGAGATTTGATTTTCATACAAGCGTATGGTAATAACTCTTCATGTTGACTAATGAGTGCTTAATTTCTGAACCCTAAACACTTTGAATGAATAGAGTGAACCTTTAGTGAGGATGTTAAGTCTGTGTGATTTTGAATTAAAGATAATTACTTAGATAAGGGGAAATACCTACGTTTTAGTGATAAAATGTTCAACTTGGATTGTTTGAAACTTTGATGTTCTTTCAGTTGAACTCTCAATATATGATTACTTGTGGATTATTTCGAAACATTATTGATAGGAATTATAAGTTGAGAAAAATGAATTTTAATTGTGAGTTGAGGATTTTGCTTGAGGACAAGAAAAGGCTTAAGTGTAGGGGTATTTGATAAACCATAATATATACATATTTTTACCCTATGCTTAGCACATTTATGGATGATTTATCATTAGAATCAAGGTATATGATGCTCCTAATCCTTTAATTTTATGTTTTATACTTAGGTGAGCATAAGGAAGAGAAAAGAGCAAGGAACGGGCCAAAAACGGACAAAATGGGCCCAAAATAGCATTAACATGGCCTAAGGAATTTTCACACAGGTAATCTACACGCCCGTGTGGATTTATTAGTGTTGAACACGGCCTAAGCCCGAGCCACACGGGCATGCCACACAAGCGTGTCCCTATCAAGCCCTGCTTCAATTTCACGCAGGAAAAGCCAATTTTTAGGTGTTTTGGGCATTCCAAAGCATATACAAACACCCGAGGAGAGGGCTAAAGGGGGTACACAGAGTAGAAAGCAAGGAATTACTCAAAGAACGTCGATTGATTCAACTCTAAAGCAAGGATCTATATTAAGACTGAAGATCTCCCTTTAATTTCTCTAGAAGTTTTTAGGTTCTTTATGTTTTGTTGTTTTTCCAATTTTGAGATGTTTTCCTTTATAATTATGAACTAAATCTCCTAAATACTTAAGGCGGATGAAACCTAAGACGGATCTTGTTATTATCTTCTGAATTATATGATAAACACTTGATTTGTACTTAATTGTTTTATTAATTTTTGTGTTAATATTTCAGGATATTAATATAAGTTGCATGTGCTTATTCAGTAGAGCAAATGTCTCCGTCTAAGAGTAGATCCACACAATTAAGCGGAGTTGATTGCAATCCTAGTCATAGGGCGACAAAAATATGCCAGATTAGAGTCAAATCGAATAAGGGAATCCATAGATCGAGTTAATGCAACACTAGAGGTTTTAATTAGAAAGAAATTTCAATTAATCAACCTAGGGTTAGTTGTTCTTAGTCTTGAAAGACATATTAACATAAATTAGGGATTTCTAGGGATCAAGTCAAGTGAATAAATCATCCAGTTTAGAGTCTAATAACAAGTGAAATCTGGGTGGATTCTTCCTTGGGTATTGCCTTAAATCAATCAGTTTTCCCCAAGTATTTCCCCAATTTACTCTCTGTTGCGCCTTTGGTTTGTTAATTTAGTTTAAAAACAGCTCCCCTTTATTTTTAGTCTAGATAACAGAAGAAAAGTTATTACTAGTACTTCCAGTTCCTACGGGTTTGACATTCCAGTCTTGCCACTAATCTATACTACTGTTCGATAGGTTCGCTTGCCTTTATCGTGATAATAGTTAGTTATGTTTTTAGGTACGATCATATTACTTCATTATCACACACACGAGATCACAGATCGAAGCTCAATCTTGGAAAATACCGAAGCTCCTCTAAGTTGATCAAAAAGGTCATCAATCCTTAGCAGAGGGTACTTGTTCTTAATAGTCAGTTTGTTCAACTGATGATAATCAATGCACATACGCATCGTCCCATCTTTTTTCTTGACGAATAACACCAGTGCTCCCCACAGAGACACACTCAGTATGATAAATCCTCAATCCAAAAGTTCTTGGATTTGTGCCTTTAATTCTACAAGCTCCTTCGGTGCCATCCTGTAAGGGGTGATAGACATTGGAGCTGTTCCAGGCAATAGGTCAATTCCAAATTCGACCTCACGATTTAGAGCTAACCCTAAAAGTTCATCAGGAAAGATGTCCAAAAATTCCTTAACAGTTCTAACATCACCCACTGAGGGACCTTCAGCTACAGAATTGCTCACATAAGCCAGAAACGCCTCGCAACCCTTGCGTACCAACTTTTTGGCCCTTAACGTTGAGATAACATTAGACAAATAATCTCTTTGCTCCCTTATCACAGTTACCTCCTCATCCTTCGAAGTCTTTCAAACCATTCACTTAGCAGCGCAATCTAAGTTCACCCAGTGCTTGATAAGCCATTCCATACCCAAAATACGATCAAATTCTTCGAAGGGTAGTTCCATTAAATTGCAGAAAAGATTCTACCTAGCACTTCTACCTTGTTATTCCATCACACCAAAATGCCGAAACAACAAATAGTAAAATCCCAAACTACCAAAGAAAGAAATCGACACACACTCCTTCTCCAATTCTCAAAAATGCACTCTCACCCACTCCTAGCCGATTTTGCACAATCAAAACTCCCCAAGTTCGGCCAACTCTCCCCTCACACCTTAATCCCTTAATTTTCTCCTTGATTTGCTCCCTGATTCACTCAACCTTTTAATTTGAATTTTAATTTTAATTCTCAAGACCAAGTCAGCCACCTTCAGAGGTTGCATCCAAGTCCATCACTTGCCGTCCTAAACTAGCAATTCGATAAAAAGTTTCTTCTATTTCAAAAGCCTTGTTTAGAATTTTGGAAGTTGAACGAAATCAGGTTAAAACTATTTTTATAAGTTGGAATATGTATATGTGTGTATATATATATATATATATATATATATAAATGTTTAGCCATATTAATTGTATTCAATTATATGAAATTATCTGAATAATTGAAACATTAGCGGGATTTGTTTGAAAACGTACGTTATTAATTTTGAAAACTTGAATATCCTAATCTACCAGTTTAAAACGAGTTATCAGTGCAATAAAGCAAAGGTAGCAAAAATACCCAAAATGGCCTTATTAAAAAAATAATACCCAAACTAAAATTGAATAAAAATGAATTCAAAGCAGAAGTCATGTGGCCACCCCGAGTCCTCACAGCTCCAAATCATCTATGGCTGGGGGTTACCTGCAGGTTTAAAATAAAGGGTGAGTTTGCGAAAACTCAATGTGCAACTTCCCCAACTGATTATAGAACAGACTGGGCCGAAGCCCTATACAAAAAGTAGATCAGTCTGGGCCGTAACCCTATACAGAACAGTGAGGGCCCAAGCCCATTAAAGAAACTAAACAGTATATGCATGCAAGCCCAACCAGTCCAACCATCACACCACCCGTACCAACCCATCACACCATGTAGGGAATAACTCGACCCACCCAGCCTGCACACCAATACGCAGCCATGCTGCTAATAACAGATATCATGGCAGAGCCACCCGAAACAGATTACGTGGCGAAGCCATTATACAGAACTACCTCCATAATCATACCCAATCCACATGAAAATTATTATGTCATAATTAAATATATCAAGCATGCAGTTTAACAGACAGAGTTTCAGTCATACATATATCAGAAAACCGACCTTAAAGGTATATAAGTCTTTTAAGCAGTCAGGGATAAAATGGTAACTTTACCCCTCAGGGTTATTTTGGTTATTTTTCAAAACTTTAAGGTCTCGGCACCTATTACGACCTTATAAAAGGTCTAACGTCACTTCAAGTGACTGAGATTGTCTATACAGTCAAAATAGGGTTTATAGGCCCTAACCCCTATTGGGCCCAAGCGAGCCCACACGCTCGTGTGGCCCATTCAGTCCATATTTTCCGTATGGCGTCACTAGATTTATCATCCACTATACCAATAATCACATTCCTGGTAATATTTCCCATATGGGCCTGTAGGCCCATTGGGCCCATTTCGGCCCATCGAAGCCCATAACAGCCCCAAGTGCACAAATGCACACGATGGCCTCGGTAACACCCCAAACCTGACCCCAACGTTATGGCTAGATCTGTGTGTCACATGGACAATTTATTCGAAATTAGACACCTTGATAAACAGTTCCTTTTATTTTAAAAACCTTGTTTCGAAAGTTGGATGTTTTGAGTGAAATCAGATTAAAACTACTTTTATAAGTTTGAGTATATGTAAATAAAATGTTATTAGCCGTATTCATTGTATTCCATTAATGGAAATCATTTTATTATCCGGAAACATTACGTAAGATTTATTTGAAAACTTTCGTTATTACTTTTGAAATCTCGAGTATCCTAATATACCGATTTAAAGCAAATTAACAGTGTAACAAATTAAAAACACCCTAAATAGCCTTATTACAAAAATGATACCTAAACTGAAATAGGATTAAAAATAAAGACGAGTTCTAGAAGCAGAAGTCACGTGGCCACCCGGAGTCCCTCGCAGCTCCAAATCCTTTATGGTTGGGGTTTACCTGCATATGTAAAAATAAAAAAGGGTGAGTTTGTGATAACTCAGTGTGCAACTTCCCCAACCAATATCATAGATCAGACCAACAAATCAGATTGGGCTGAAGCCATATTCAGAACAGATTAGTCTGGGCCGAACCTTATTCAGAAACAGAGTGGGCCTTGGGCCCATTACAGATACAAAACAGAACAGTATGCAAAAACCCAACCCAATCCATCCATCACACCACCTGTACCAGCCCATCACACCATGTGGGGAGTAACTCAACCCACCCAGCCCACACACCAATGCGCAGCCTAGCTGCTAATAACAGATATCGTGGCAGAGCCACTAGGTACAGAATACGTGGTGGAGCCACTAAACAGATTATGTGGCAGTGCCACTATACAGAACTTCCTCTGATTTTAAACCCAACCCCATGCAGACTGACAGAACTACATATAACATGCATACAGATTAACAGATACTGATACACTCATACATATATCAAACAACCTATTTTTAAGGGTGTAACAGTTTTTCGGGCAGTTAGAGGTAAAATGGTAATTTTACCCTTCAGGAGTATTTTGGTCATTTTACTAAGTTTCAGTGTCTCAGCACCTAATACAACCTTCTAATAGGTCTAACATCGCTCCAAGTGACTCAAAAAGTCTATAAGGTCAAACAGTGCATACGAGCCAAAAACCTCTATTGGGCCTAGGTGGGCCCACACGCTCCTGTGGCCCAATCTGTCCAATTTCACATGCAGTGTTGCAAATCTTAACATCTAACACACCAACTATCACTTACCAAATATTTTACCCATATGGCCCTGTAGGCCCGTTGGGCCCATTTCGGCCCACCGAGGCCCAGAATAGCCCAAGTGCACGAGAATGAGCATAATGGCCTTCAAGCTAATCGCCCACAATTTGTAGGTTCAAATAGGCCCACAAGCATTCGCACTCCCGCAAGGCCTTGAAATGCCGGTATTTCAGCATTTCGGCTTTTCAACTTTTGCCGATCTAAGTTATTAGGAGGTGTCGTTACACACCTGTCTTTACGACTCCAATCGTCGACGCGCGCTCAACCTATTGACATAACCACATTATTTAACACCATGATCAATGTATATAGAGAGAATCATATCCAAGGGCTTGCTCAACGATTACCTACCACTACCTTACTCGACTACTCTCACCTGCTTAAAGAGTCTCCGTCGAAACTGATTGCACGATGATAGATCTAGGCACCTACGAACCACCATTAATCCAATCAAAGGGAAAGGGTTAGAGGAGTCTCAACCCCAAGTTGAATCCTTGTACCTTAACAGGAGAAAAACCCTATTTCTACAAACCAAAAGCCGGACTAACAAGAAGTACTAACCTAAAAATTATGTTTGGTTAGATTGACAGAACTCAGAAGCAGTTAGTCAAAAGCCTAGGCTACTAGAAAAAAATGAAAAGGAATTAAGAAAACAAATAGTAGGGTTTGCTTTAGGCTCAAGGAGAGAAGAGAAAGAAGGGGAGAAGAAATAAGAAAAGAAAGGAGATTCGATCAAGGGTAGAGAGCAAGATTTGGCTTAAAAACTTGTAGAAAGAGAAGCAAAGATTTGGTCATGCCTCTAAGAGCAATTGTCGAATGATGAATAAGAAGGGTACTAGCTGAGTAATTGGTTGAAGAAAGAAACAAAGGGGAAAAGAATTTTAGATATTCGGCTTTTAGCAAATGGAAAGAAAAGATATGCCCAAAAACTGTTTACCAAAATCGGCACTAAAGAAACCAATACAAAAACGTCCCCGAAACATAAAATCCCGAAAGGAAAAAGAAAAAGGTTTGGCACATATCCTCTACAAAACCGAAAAATGCAAAATTGAACACTCCTAGCCGATTTCTCCCTTCATGCAACCCTCATTCGGCTAACCCTTCCTCCAAACTCAATCCCTTGTTTTACTCATTGATTTTCTCCAAGATTTACTCAAATGTTTAATTTGAATTTTAATTCAAATTTATGAGACCAAGCCATCTTTATCTCACAACCATCTTCAAGAATTCGCATCTAAGTCCACCACTTACCGACTCTAACTAGCAAAATAGGTACAACTTGCATGCAAAGGGACTTGAACCTCTGCTCTCCCATATGCCAAATCACGCCACCTCCAAACCCCCCATGTGGTTCCACTTGCCACTCCAACACTAGGTTTTTTGTGTCACAAAACCCCAATAACATTTTTTAAACCCTAAAAACTTACATCCATACTCCCCTAAACCCAAAAATCAAAATTTTTCTATGGATTAGGCTTTAACCCATGCCTTCCAAAGGCCCCCTAAACAAACCCAATACATCGATATAGCACACCCAAACATGCAAATATCATTTTAAGCAATAATTTAAAAACCCTAAAATCTGGGCATTACAACTCTACCCTTCTTAAAGAAATTTCGGCCTCGAAATTTACCTGGTCAGAACAAGTGAGGGTATTATTGCCGCACCGCCTCCTCAGGCTCCCACGTAGCTTCCTCTCTACCGTGATTACGCCAAAGCATTTTAACTAATAGAACAGATTTCTTTCTTAACACCTTGACATCCTGTTCCAGAATTTGTACTGGTTCCTCCTCAAGAGTCAGGTCAGGTTTAACTTCAATTTCCTCAACCGGCACGATATGAGAGGGATCAGAACGGTACCATCTCAACATGGAGACATGGAACAAGTCATGAATCTGGTCCACCTTAGAAGGTAGTTTTAGCTGATATGCTACTGGACCCACCCGTTTCTAAACTCAATAGGGCCCAATAAACCGAGGGCTCAACTTGCCCTTCTTCCCAAATCTCAAGATCTTCTTCTAAAATGACACCTTCAGAAATACCAGATCCCCCCAGAGTATTCAATCTCTCTGTGCTTCAAATCGACATAAGATTTCTGCCTATCAGATGCCTCCTTTAATCGATCCCTAATCAACTTAACCTCATTCTCAGTATCTGCCACCAACTCTGGCCCTAGAACTTGACATTCACCCACTTCTGTCCAACAGGTAGGGTACGACACCTACCACCATACAATGCCTCATATAGTGCCATCTGAATACTCGCCTGATAAATGTTATTATACGTAAATTTCGCTAATGGCAAGTAATCTTCCTAAGTACCTCGGAAATCAATAATACACCCTCTTAACATATCTTCCAGAACTTGAATCACACTTTCCGACTGTCCATCAGTCTGAAGGTGAAAAGTAGTGCTGAAATCCAACTGCGTACCTAATGCCTCATGCAACTTCTTCCAGAATTGAGATGTAAACCTAGGGTCTCTGTCGAAAATAAGCGAAACTAACACCCCATGAAGTCGCACTATCTCAGCTACATACAACTTCGCCAACTTCTGAAGTGAATAATCAGTTCGGATGGGTATAAAATGAGCAGATTTCGTCAGCCTGTCCACAATCACCCAAATCACGTCCTTCTTGGAAGACGTCTAGGGTAGCCTATCACAAAATCCATGGCTACCCTTTCCCACTTCCGAAGTGGAATCTTGACTGGCTGCAGAAGTCTAGAAGGCAGTTGATGCTCAGCTTTCACTTGCTGGCACATCAAACACTTACCCATAAACGTAGATCCCGATACAACTTATTTCTACCAGGATGCATAGCACAAGGGCCGCCATCTGCCTCCCGCAGCATTGACTGCCTTAGATTAGAGTTCTTTGGAACACAAACTCTCTCATGGAAGCACAAAAGCCATTCACTGTTCAATCCAAAATCAGAAGTTTCACCATTTCCCACTTGTCAAAACCGAGAAACCAATGACTCATCCAATAATTGTTTCTCTCTAATTTGCTCATTCCAGGTCGGTCTTACTTGCAGTTCCGCCAACAGACTACCATCATCATAAAGGCTGAGACAAGCGAACATCGATCTCAGATCAGATACAGCCCTACGGCTCAATACGTCTGCTACCACATTAGCCTTCCCAGGGTGGTACTCAATTGAGCAATCGTAATCTTTAAGCAACTCTATCCATCTTCCTTGCCTGAGATTCAACTCCTTTTGAGTAAGGAGGTATTTGAGTCTCTTATAGTCTGTGTATATGACACACTTCTCCCCATATAAGTAGCGCCTCTAGATCTTTATCGCAAATACCATCGCCGCTAACTCCAGATCATGAGTAGGGTAATTTGCCTCATGAGACTTAAGTTGACGTGATGTGTAAGCAACCACTTTACCCTCTTCCATCAACACGTAACCTAATCCAATGTGCGATGCATCACTATATACAGTAAAATATTTCCCAGACTCCGGCTGAATTAACATAGGTGCTTCAATCAAGACTTTCTTCAACTTCTTGAAACTCTTTTGTTACCGATCAGTCTAGTTAAACAGTACTCCTTTCCTTAGAATCTTTGTCAATGATGTCGCAATTACAAAAAACCCTTCCATAAACCTTCTATAGTACCATGCCAGTCCCAGAAAACTCTAAATTTTTGACACAATCCTTGGTTGTTTCCACTCCAAAACAACTTCAATTTTCTGAGGATCCACTCTAATCCCCTCAACAGAAACAACGTGACCCAAGAATGTCACTTCACGCAGCCAAAATTCACACTTGCTAAATTTTGCATAAAGCTGCTTCATCCTCAGAATTTGTAGAACAATCAAAACTTAGCAAAATGCCCTTTAACACTAAAAAACACTTAGCTAAAATATCAGTCACATATAACACAACTTTAAAAGAAACTTTGGGATTTTTGGGGCGTTACAACTCTACCCCCTAAAAGAAATTTCGTCCTCAAAATTACCTGATCCGAACAGTTGAGGATATTGACGTCGCATTGCTTCCTCAAGTTCCCAAGTAGCCTCCTCAGTTTCCCAAGTAGCCTCCTCAGCGCTGTCATTACGCGAAAGCACTTTGACTAATGGGACGGATTTCCTTCTCAGCACCTTAACATCCCGATCAATTATTTGCATAGGCTTCTCCTCGAAAGTTAGATCTGGCCTAACCTCTATTTCCTTGACTGACACGATGTGTGAAGGATCTGAGTGATTACGCCTTAGCAAGGAAACATGGAACACATCGTGGATCTGACTTAGTTTAAAATGTAACTCCAGCTGATAGGCAACTGGACCAATTCGCTTCAGAACACGGTACAGCCCAATGAACCTAGGGCTTAGCTTTCCCTTCCGTCCAAACCTTAGCACATTCTTTCATGGAGAGACCTTAAGAAAGATTAAGTCCCTCATTGTACACTCAATCTCTCGACACTTAAGGTCAGCATATGGCTTCTGCCTATCTGAGGCTTCTTTCAACAAATCCCGAATCAATTTCATTTTATCCTCAGTATCTGTTACTAATTAGGGCCTAAAACTCGCCATTCGCCCAATTCTATCCAACATGTTGGAGTACGACACCTTCGCCCATACAGTGTTTCATATGGTTCCATTTTAATACTTGCCTGATAACTATTATTGTACGCAAATTCGGCTAACAACAAATAGTCCTCCCAACTACCTCGGAACTCAATTACGCATCCCCTCAACATATCCTCCAAAACTTGGACAACCCTTTCAAACTGTCCATCAGTTTGAGGATAAAATGCCGTACTGAAGTTCAACCTAGTACCCAGCGCCTCATGTAGCTTCTTCCAAAATCGTGATGTGAAACGTGGATCCCTATCAGATATTATGGAAACTGGCACCCCATACAATCTAATAATCTCATCCATATACAACCTAGCCAACTTCTGTGATGAGTAATCAGTACGGACCAGTACAAAATGGGCAGACTTAGTTAACTGATCCACTATAACCCATATTGATTCTTTCTTAGTAGGCGTCAAGGGCAGCCCACTAACAAAGTCCATAGTCACCCTTTCCCACTTCCAAAGTGGAATCTTCACTGGTTGAAGCAATCCTGAGGGCAACTGATGTTCCGCCTTCACCCGCGGACATGTCAAACATTTATTTAAGAACTCCATCACCTCGTACTTAAGTCTAGGCCACCAATAAAGCTTACACAAATTCCGATACAACTTGTTTCCTCCGGGATACATAGCATAGAGACTGCTATGCACTTTCCGTAGAATAGACTACCTTAGTTTATCATCTTTCGGAATACACATTCTTCCACGAAAACATAGCACTCCTTCATTATTCAACTCAAAATCTGACGTTTCCCCATTCTCTACTTGTCTAAAATGAGAACCTAAGGTTTCATCTAATAACTGCTTACCTTTTATCTACTCAACCCACACCGGCTTTACTTGAAGCTCAGCCAACAAACTACCATCATCAAACAAGTTTAAACAAGCGAGCATAGCCCTCAAGTCTGACATAACCCTACGACTTAATGCGTCGGCTACCACATTCGCTTTGCTGGGATGGTACTCGATCGTACAATCATAATCCTTCAATAATTCCACCCACCTGGTGCTGCCTAAGGTTTAGCTCCTTTTAGGTAAGGAGGTACTTCAAACTCTTATGATCCGAATAGATTATGCACTTTTCCCCATATAAATAATGCTTCCATATTTGTAGCGCAAAAACCACTGCAGCTAACTCTAAGTCATGGGTTGGGTAATTCACCTCATTCGTCTTAAGTTCTACCAATTCCTTCAGTGCCATCTGATAAGGGGCGATGGACACTGGAGTCATACCAGGTAGCAAGTCAATTCTGAATTCTACTTCTCTATTGGGCGGTAGCCCAGGCAGTTCATTAGGAAAGACGTCAGGATATTCCCTAACCGTTCTCAAATCCTTAATGGTAGGACTCTTAGCCTCTGTATCACTTATATAAGCAAAATAGGCTTCATAACCCTTATGCAACAACTTCTCAGCCCTTAGTGCCAAAATTACATTTGACAAATAATTTCAGCGTTTACCGATTGCCACCACCTCCTCATCTTCCGCCGTTCTTAACACCATTTTCTTTGCGGCACAATCTAAAGTCGCTCGATGTTTCACCAGCCAATCCATACCCAAGATTAAATCAAACTCACTAAAAGGCAATTCCATCAAATCCGCCAAGAAGGTAACCCCTTGAACTACTAAGGGTACTTCCTTAAACAACTTATTCACTCTACCGACTGGCCTAATGGGCTTAACACTGTAATCTCATTAGCAGTGATTTTAAATGTATCACCCAAAGGTTCTGTTATATTACATGGAACACATGAATACGTCTATCCAATGTCAATTAATGCAGTATAAGGTAACTCATATATATAGAACATACCCATTACCACATCTGGGGTATCCCCATCTTCTCAGTGTCGAGCAGCATAAACCAAAGCTGGCTACCTTGCCTCAGCATGGCCTGCACCTCCACCCGGTGCTCCACGTCCACGTCTATGTCCATTGCCATTAGCGCCCCTGGCTGCCCACGACCCCTTAGCGGCAGTTAACCACCTCTTGGTGGCTGAACATTACCCCAGCCTATTGCTGGTACTTGGCCTGGCATTCTAGGGCAATTCTTGATCCTATGCTCCATAGATCTGCAAGCTAGACAAGCTCCCTGTCCTCTTCTAACACTCGCCTGCATGACCCTTCCCACAATCAGCACAAGGTGGCATCTCTGGATTAACAGCAGGGGCCCCGCTCTAACTGGCCAATTAACTTTGGCCCTAGCTCTAGGCCTCTGCCCAGCTCTAGAAGGCTTTGCAGCCCTCTTATTCCTGCCCTTCTCTTTTTCCTGATTTAAGCAATCAATATGCTTTACCTCCTCTGCTATCTTTCCTTCTCCACCAACTCTGAGAAAACCCGCTCCTTTTGTGGAGCTATCAATACTCTAAGGCTATCTCTCAGACCATCTTCAAACCTAACGAAACACTCATAATCTATTGCCACTATAACCCTTGCATGCCTACTAAGGCGTAGAAACTCTGTCTCATACTTAGCCACAGATTTATTCCCCTGGGTCAAGTTAAGGAACTCATTCCTTCTAGTATCCATATAGCTTGCAGCCACATCTCCTGAAATGCAGTTTTGAAAAACTCCCAATGACCCATTAAGGTTGAGTGCCCTCTTTCACTGTCAACCACCACTGATAGACTTCCTCCCTAAGCAGTGACACTGCCCCTTTCAACTTTTGCTCAGGTGTGCAGTCCAAGTCCCCTATTATCCTCTTAGTGGCCTCCAACCAATATTCAGCCATGTTAGGAGCCACACCAGCAACACTCTTAAAGATCTCAGCCCCATTAGACCTAAGTCACTCCGGAATTGACCCACGGCTACCCATGCCATTATTGGGCCCAGCAACCCTTTCCAAAATCCTCAGCATTGTTGCCACAATGCATTATCCCCAGTGATCTGATCATACGGCCCAGTCTCAGCTATGGGTGAGGCCGGAGCATCTCCTACTTCAACATTAGGCATATGGCCCAATGCCGACGATCCAGCCCTAACACTTCCGCGACCTCAGTCGCGGCCTCTTGCACCTCTTCTAGCGCTCATTGTCGATTCAAGTATTATCTGGATTAGAAATTTTATGAAGTTTTAGTCAGTTTCAGTAACTAAGCTGATGTTTTATGATAGTATTAAGTAAGAGTTGTTTTCATAAATCCTCTATAGCTTTAGGTTCTTACGAGCTTTAGGTTCACTCTAACTAAAAATCTTAGCATAATCAGCTACAGTAGCCCACTATCTATCTACAGTATATCAAGTTAAACAAGCTTAGTAATAAAAGAATTTACTTGGCTTGACATTGGAGACTCGGTGTGCCACACAGTAAGAATTTCCAAATTATTTTGACCCAACTAGAATTAACTTCTAAACCCACATAATAAGGCCCACTTCACAGCCCGAGCTTTGCAATCGGGCTCTGATACCACTAAATGTAACACTCTAAACTACCCGGACATTATGGTCGAATCCAGCGTGTCACATTGAAGTGTTTTATCGAAAACCTTATTTTCACTGAAAACCCTTCCAAAAGAAATTTTCAAGTAAAATCCCAGTTTATATTTGTTTTTAGAACGAGGTGTATTCAAAAGCTATTTCTTTGTTACATTTTAATAGTTACTTTTTTAAAAAAATTCTCTTTAATTACAGAAGCTTAATTTTATAAAAAACATTAATTAATTTCAAAAAAATTTGAAATATGTTTGATAGGAATAAGTCCATGTTCTATTCTTATAGCATAACAATGAATAATAGTAAACCAGAGAAAAGACCTTATTATAATCCAGACTTAAATAATCAAACTACTAGAACTTTTAATAGAGAAAAAGAAACAAGTCTAAATTGTCTTGCTAGTTGGCCACCTCTGAGTCCCTCTATCCATCGAACCGCCTACTGAGGTTCGCGTGAGAAAAATAAAAGAGGGAGTGAGTTTTGAAACTCTCCCTAGATCCAATCCCAGACAAGCATATGCCCATTGCCATACTCTAACCTTATGACTTGTCCACAGTCGTACTTGATAAATTAATTAAGTTTTATGCCCGCTTAAGGATCTATTAGAAACTAGGCCTAAAAGTCCATTATAAAACCCTAGTAGGCCTGCATGCTTTCATACATTCATATAGCCCATTCGGCCCAATCACATTTGTATGGCCCATTAGGCCCAATCATATTTGTATAGCCCATTATGCTCAATCGCATTTCCAAACCATTCAACAACTTTATCAGCCCATCACTTATTATCAACATATCAATTTTTCCTAGCTTGAGCCCACAAGCCGGTCAGCCCATTTGGCCCATTTCGGCTTGGTTAACCAAAACATTACCTAAGTGCATAAGATCGCTCATGGGGCCTCTGATAACATATCAAATACCTTCGCACGAGTGTTCACACACTCACAGGACTACTGTAGCTAAATTTTTAGCTTTTCGGTATTTCGGCTTTTTGACTTTTCGGGATTTGCTGATCTATCATGTGTGTGCAGTGTATGTACACACCTGGTAATGAAACGTGCTACAATCTCCTTTGCCACGAACCTACAATCAACGCCACCCTTCAATTAATCATATGCTTACCATAATATTTACCAAGAACTGAAACCTTACCATAGCCTTACCTTACGTGACAAGTCCTAATAGCTTTTTCTTTTAATCACTAACCGCGATTGCTCCTAGATCTGCACCAACGTAACCCTTAGAACCTAAGTAATAGGTGACTTACATCCAACACGATTCACCCCTATATCATATATGACCATTCGGCCAACCTCTAAAATTAAAGTGATGAACACTTACCCAAATCTCGAAATGCAGAGAGTGATTCGATAGAGATCTAGTGAGTATAGATTTAATATTGATTCCCTATAAAATCAATTGAGAGAGGGTAAGGGAGAGAGGAAGTCAGTTCTTAGAAAAACTGATTGAAAAGGTAAAGTCCTTACCGAGAATTGTCGGCCAAAGTTAAAGACAATAGTGGCGGCACAAAAGGGATTCGGCCAAGGGTATTCGACCTTAGAGACTAGAATGGTGAAAAGAGATATTCGACACAAAATGGGAAGAAGAAGTAGTCAGCTAAGACTAAGGATGAACTAATGAAAATTTTGAAAAGAGGGAGGATGAAAAAGTCGACATAAAAAGGGAAAATGGGTTTCAGCTTTTGAGCTCTTAAGCGGAAGGTATTTTGAATGGCTAAAACCCTAAAGAGTAAGTGCTATGATCGACTCTTGAATCAAAACCATGAAAGAATTCAAATGCTACCTAGTTGTTCAAACAGAAACTAAAACTCAAGAGGAGAAAAAATGCCAAAAATTCTAAGGAAATTAGGTATTAACCCCCTAATAGCCGAAATTGCTCCCCTCCAATTACCTATTCGGCTCCAACTCCTCTCATATCCCAATCTCCTAATTTTTCTCCTTGATAAGCTCTTTGATCCCTTCCTTGCATTTCTCACATGAACACCCCATTCAGAATTTAACTCCAACACCACTACTAGCCATATAAAAAGCAAAAAATAAATTCTCACTAAGTTATCTAGCCAGCACTTGAACCTAGGACCTCATTACCTCCCTGTGATGCCACTTCTATGCTCCCTAGGTGGCGTCACTTTGCCACTATACCACAAGCTCACTTGTGTCTGATTTCCACTCTATTTATTTAAAAGCAAAGTTACTTACTCTCAAAGTTCCTTTAATAAAAACTAAAATTTCTCCACTTTAAAGCTTGAACTCAGAACTTAGCAAAAGGCCCTTTAACACTAAAAAACACTTAGCTAAAATATCAGTCACATATAACACAACTTTAAAAAAAACTTCGGAAGTCTTCAATACCATTCACTTCGCAGCATAATCCAAATTCGTTCGGTGCTTAACGAGCTAGTCCGTTCCCAAGATAAGATCAAATTCCCCAAATGGTAATTCCATTAGATTCGCTGGAAAGTTTCTATATTGTACTTCTAAGGGCACATCTTTAAAACGTTTGTCTACCCTAACCGAGTGACCCAATAGACTTATTACAGATACCCCGCTCACAGTATTATCAGATTGCACACCCAACGTCCCGGACACATCACATGCAACATATGAATGTGTAGACCCAATGTCAATCAAAGCAATATATGTTGTGCTATGAACTAAAAATGTACCAGTTATGTCGTCAAGTGCGTCACCATCCTCTCGACGACGAGAAGCGTAGACCAGTGCTAGTTGCCACGCCTCAGTATTTCTAGCACCTTTGCCCAGTGCTCCGTATCCATGTCCATTTCCACCCCTGGCCTGACCACGGTCACTCAGTGGCTGCTGACCACCTCTCACTGGCTGAGCAATCCTCTGTTCAGTAGCTTGCATCTGTGTCGGCCTCTAAGTACAATCTCTAACTCGGTGATCCTTGGACTCACATCGAAAGCATGCCTCAGAACGACTCCAACATTCACCTTGATGCACCTTCCCACAGTCCGCACAAGCCTGTGATCCAACCGTGTTAATTGAAACTACTTAAATTGGCTCACCCACTCTGGCTCTTTTAATAAGTCTCCCTGCAGCACCCGAGGGCCCGGAATCCCTCCTGAATCTATTCCTATCTTTTTCCTAATTTTGACGCTCTGAGCGCTTCACGTCCTCAACTATCTTAGGATGTTTTCTCACGCTCCCTCTGTGGAGCAATCCGCACCTACAGTTCATATTTGAGACCATCCTCGAAACGCACAATGCGCTCATACTCAGTAGCAACGATTCTGCTAGCATATCAGCTTAACCTTAAAAACTCTGCCTCATACTCTGCTACAGACTTATTCCCTTAAGTCAAATTCAAGAATTCCTTCATTCGGGCGTTCACATAACATGCCCCGACATACTTTCCTTTGAAGGCCGTCTTGAAAAGATCCCAAGTCAACCGTTCAGCTGGTGTACCATCTCTCACAGTGAGCCACCACTAGTAGGCCTCATCACACAGTAGAGATACTACCCCGTTCAGCTTCTGCTCCACTAAGTAGTCCAAATCATCCATGATCCGTTCCGTGGCCTCTAACCAGTACTTGGCCACATTCGGGGCTACGCCAGATACGCCCCTAAAAATCTCTGCTCCATTCGCCCAGAGCCGCTCAGAGATCGACCCTCGATTCACCGATCCAGTACTCACCCTGGTAACTCTTTCCAGAACACGAAGTATTGATTGGGACAAAGTGTCGTCCCCTACAGCTCGATCGTGAGACCCTGTCTTAGTCGCTGGTGATACCGGTGCCTCCCTAACAGGCATATACCCTGAGGCTAAAGATTAAGTTCGCGCACTACCTCGGCCTCTACCACGGCCCCTTCCGCGTGCAGCTCTTGTACTCATATCAAATTATCTGATTTATGAATTTTATGCATTAGTTCATAATTCTACTAATTATTACAGATGTTTTATGTAGAAAACAGTAATTTAAAGCTTTGTTTTCGTAGATCAAAATCTAGCTACGGTTTTCAATCTTCTAGAGTTTTCAGTATCTATAGAGTCTCAGTAAGGTATTAGCACTATCTATAATAGTGTCTCAGTATCACAATTTAATACAGCACAGTATATCAAAGAAGACTTACAAATTTGGTGCCGGAGACTCTATGTGCCACTTTCAGTAACCATATTCAGAAAAATTCAATGTTTCTATTCTCAAATTATTTAGACAAATTTTTAAAGAATTTTCACAGAACAAATTTTCAAAGCGATTTAAATATTTCTAATCCATTTTTAAGAAAGCTTTCAAAACCCATACCACAGCCGAATTGTTGTAACCTGGCTTTGATACCACTAAATGTAACACCCCAAACCCGACCCAGATGTTATGGCCAGATCTGGTGCGTCACATGGACGATTTATTCAAAATCAGACACCTTGATAAACAGTTCCTTCTATTTTAAAAACTTTGTTTTGAAAGTTGGATGTTTTGAGCGAAATTAAATTAAAACTACTTTTATAAGTTTGAGTATGTGTAAATAAAATGTTATTCACTGTATTTGTTGTGTTCCATTAATCAAAATCATCTTATTATCCGAAAACTTTATGCAAGATTTATTTGAAAGTATTCGTTATTACTTTTGAAATCCCGAGTATCCTAATCTACCGATTTAAAGTAAATTAACAGTGCAACAAATTAAAAACACCCTAAATGGCCTTGTAACACCCCTATCCCGTGACCGTCGCTGGAATAGGAAAGGGAGTTACCGGATATTCAGAACAGATCAGAACAGAATATTCACATATTATAACAAGATCCAAACATAAAGTCCTTTTCGGAAGTCTACTAGACCTCAAACATGCATTTAGATAGGGTCGAGACTAAACCGAACACATTCAAGAACTTCAGAACTCATATCAAATTTTCCAAATTAAGGAGGTCACATGCCCGTGTGACTAGGCCGTGCACCTCACACGAGAATCAGGCACGACTATGCACCCAAGCCGTGCCAAAATAGAGTAAGCATACTAACTTTTAGCCATGGCCACAAGACACGCCCGTGGGTCTTGGCCGTGTAATTCTTTGTGTCAATATTGGAAAATCAATATGGCCATAAGGCACACCCATGTGCCCTAGCCGTGTGGCACTAAGCAGACTTGGTTTAAGTCATACTTTCCACCCACTAAGGGTTATTCTCTACAAGCCAATTCATGCCACAACAATACCACAATTTCAACTAAAATTCAATGCCTAATCATACCTCCAAATGATCAAATCATTCATATACACATTGTAACGCCCCAAATTTTAGGGTTTTAATGATTTTCATTTAATTCTTAATTGCATGTTTGGATATGTTAAATTGAGGATTTGAGCGGCTTTGGCGGGCCTTAGGAAGGCCCGGGGTTAAGTCAAGCCTTTAGTAAAATTTTAATTTTGGGCTTAGGGGTGTATGGGTGTTGGTTCTTAGGGCTTATGTGTAGTTGTTGGAATTTTTGTGACACAAATAGGCTTGTAGCAAGGTGGTTGTGGCGCTACATGTAGGCATAAGGTGGCGTCATGGATAAGGAGATCTTGAGTTCAAATCCCTTTGTAATCAAAGGAGTTTATTATGCTGAATATGGACGGCAAATGGTTCAATTGAGTTTAAACTCTGGAGGGGGTTAAGACTGGGTAATAGAAGACTTGGTCATGGAGAATTTGAATTGAATTCAAATTTGAGAGTTGAGTATGTCAAGGAGTAAAACTAGGAGTGGATGGTGGGAATTGAATTTGGAAGAGGGTGTAGCCGAATTTGAGTTGGAAGTGAGTGAATGTGTATTTTTGAGGTTTGGCATTCTCGATGTTGGGGGAGGTAGGTTGCCGAAATCCTTCTTTTCTTTGCTAGATATCAAATTGACTCATTGTGTCAAAATCCACACCTTGGCCGAATGCCTAAAAAGCCAAGACCCTTTCTGTCATAGCTATCGTATACTCTCTGCCACTTCTTCTAAAACCCGAATTCTCATTTTTCATTCTCTCCACCACTACTTCTTTTCATTGCTGAATCCTACCTTCTCAATCCCCTCTTCTTTGTTGTGAAGTTCATTTTGTCGAATAGTACATGCCTTTCTTCTAATGCTTTAGCCGAAACCTAAACTCTTCCCATACTCTCATCTAGCCTTTGAAACTCGAACCAATACCTCTATTGCCGAATTCAGTTCTCTACCCCCTTATTCTTTTCTCTATTATTGCTTGACCGATTATATTGTGGAGACCATCTCTTTTTCCATACTCTTTATTTGTTTTGTCACCAACCAATTGCCTACCTCTTTCTCCTCTCTGTTCTTCGTTCGATGCCCTATTAGCATAGGGTGTTTTGTTGATGCAACCATAGCCGAATACCCTAGATATCAAGTGTTATTTCATCATCATAGATTGGATCTAGGTAAGTACTCACTTTTTTCCCTTTTCGAATATCTTTATGGGAGCCGAATCTTCTTCCTTCCTTGATGGTAATCGGTCTTTGAACCTATCTTGAGTAACGATTTGAACTTCTTTTTTTCTTGATTACTCCAATTTTCTAGGCGTGGTACAGAGATCGATTTCATGAGGAGTAGTAGACTGCTAGTGTCGTGGAAGCAATATAAGTCTAGTGATCGGTCGTCAGCCAATGTAAGTATTGGTGTTTCTTTTGGAGGTGTTGGTCGAATATGATAGGGGCTTGGTTGTATATCTAATAAGTGGATTATTGATTATTGGTTTGTTGGACTATTGCAAGTTGATTGTTCGCAAGTGGTTCGACTCGACTCGTAATCAGGTGTGTAACCACACCCACTGTAGTATAGATCGGCAAAAGCCGAAAAGCCAAAATGCCAAAATACTGGCATTTCAAGCCCCATCTGCGTACGAGCGCTTGTGGGCCAAGCTGAAACCGCTATGCTAGATTTTAATCTAAGGAGATCAATTTGCGCTAGTTCGTGTGTCTGAACCATTTTGGGCCTCAATGGGCCAAAATGGGCCAATAGCCCTACGGGCCCATTTGAGTAATTTTTGGGTTAGGGACTGTTGGTATACTAAATAGTGAAATCTGCCCACTTGGACGTAAAAATAGGCCTAATGGGCCACACGGGGCCAATAGGGGTTTTCGGGCCCATTGACACTTTCGACCTAGTTAGTGATTCTGAGTTGCTTAGGGCAACGTAGACCTGCCTAAGGGTCATTCTTGGTATGAGATGTCTAGATTTGTTGAGTTGACAGTAATACCCCTATGGGAAGGTAAAATTACCATTTTACCCCTAGTTGTTAAAAGACTGTTATGCCCTAGTTGGATGATTTGTATGTATGCATGCGCATTTCTGTATCTGTTATTCTGTAAGCATGATATAATCTGTTCTGAGGAGGAAGTTATGTTAAAGTGGCTCAGCCACGTAATCTGTTTCTGGTGGCTCTACCATAAATTCTGATATAGTAGCTCAGCTGCATTTTGGTGTGTTTGGCTGGGTGGGTCGAGCTACTCCCCACAGGTGTGTTTGGTTGGTACGGGTGGTGTGATTGGTTGGATTGGGGTAGGGTGGGTTCTGCATATTATCTGCTTATATCTATTCTAGGCTTTCCCCCATTCTGTTCTGTTGGGTAGTTGCACACTGAGTTTTATTTAAACTCACCCTTTAGTTGTTACATTGTGCAGGTAATCCCCAGATTTAGTTGATTTGGAGCCGAGGGGACTTGAGGTGGCCACACGCTATTCTATTTGGTTTACTTTAAATTACGTTAAACTTTTATCATATTTCTCTTTACTGTTTTGGGTTTATGTTTTTGTAATAAGGCCACTACGGATTTAACTTTTAACTTGGTTTATAATTAGCTTTGGAAATTATGTAAAATGGTTAACTATTCAACTTGGACATTAAAACTTGGTAACAAACGTTTTCAAATATCAAACCATGCTATGTTTTCCAAAATTAGTCTAGCAAACTTAAGGATCTAAAAGTTAACATGTTTTGCTTTCTTTTCTAAAACCTACTAATATTTTACAGTTTCACCATAAACAAAGATTCGCGATGAACTAGAACCTGTTTTTTTGACCGAGTAAAACCATTTCAAATCTAAAGCGGGATTTTTTTTGAACCAAATAAGCGGATTTCAAAGCTATTCAAAGCTAGTTGTTATGAACTAACCAAATCTGACCATAACGTATAGGCCAGGTTTGGGGTGTTACACACATTCATATTCAAATATCACACCAAGCATATCTATATCACAAACAAAGTTCATGACTAAACACATAGTACATATCTCATTCATACCACATCCAAATTTTACCATTTCTTTACATTGACATGATTCAGGATGACCAAAACAAACGAGATCATAAAACCATTATAAACTTACCAAATTGGCATCACAAGCATAAACCAAAACCAAGCACAAACATACCATTTGCTAGCCAATTCTCATGGCATTACAAATAAACATATCCAAGCTTAATACATAGACATTCTAGCCTATACATGCCATATTTAAACTTTCTACATTCAAAAGGTACCAAAATCAAGCTTGATAGCGTGACTACGATCCTTGACTATCCCTGAGCCCTCAGTAGCTACGATATCTGTAAAACAGTTGAAAGAAAAGATAGAGTAAGCTACATTGAGCTTAGTAAGCCAAATACAAACATATGCAATCCTTAACATAATATGATAGCAATCTCATGTAGATAACTCATGAACCAAATATACTCATTCTTCACATACTCATAGTTCACAATAGCATACCTTTCATGCTCGTAAATTTAGTACAGAACAAATGTACCTGAGTCAGACATATAAAATATGCATTCATTCATTTCTTGGAATTTCTCCTTATATCATTCAAGAACGTTACAGAGATCATATAAGCCTTTTACAATGTCGACATCCTCGATGTGGTCTTACATGTTATTCAATACCGATGCCACTGTCCCGGATAGGGTCTTACACGAAACATATACGATGCTAGTGTCCCAGACACGGTCTTACACGAAATTCTCTAATCAATGCTATGTCCCGGACGAGGTCTTACATGATATCATTTTACCATTGCTCATTCGGAAATGACTCGAAATAATGCTTCAGGCTCTCATGGCCATCCAAATACAGTTTATAAATCAAGAATTTATAACAGACATCAATATAACGCATATTTGTATTTTGAGCTGACTATTCAATGATTTTGGATTTTCCTCGATATAAGTCCGATTTCCTTGGTTCTTGATCTAAATCAATTCAAATTCAACCATTCAATTATTCATTTCATTCAATTCAATCCACGAATACATATCTAGGGCATTTTGCATTTTAGCCCTCACATTTGTACATTTCAACAATTTAGTCCTTAATACACAAAATTATCAAATTCAACAAATTTAACCACATTTAAACATAGCCAAATTTCAATACTATTCAATTAAGCCCATTAACACATTTATTTCACAAATTAGTCCTCTAAAATTTTCATGTTGACAATTTAACCCACATAGCTCAAATTCATCAAAATATCATAGCAAAACATGTTTATTCAACACCTATCCATCATAATTCAACCAAATTCATCACAAAGCTTCAAAAATCATCAATGGCACTATTCATAAACTTTATCAAAAACAAAAATTGAGACATGGGCATGGAAGATTTCGAAGCAACGATTACAAAAACGTAGAAATTATCAAAAACCAAGCTCAAAACATACCTTGATTGAGCTTTATAAGTGTCGAATGAACAATAGCATAAAACCCTTCTTTTTCTTTCTAAAAATCGGTGGAAGAACATGTTAATGGCCATATTTCATGTTTTTGTTTTATTTTAACACATAACAATAATAGTTTACCAAATTGCCATTAATGAATTACTAACATAAAACCTATCATTCATGGACATAATTGTCCATTAACTAAAACATGGCATATTACAATAATAGGACTTTGAATAAATCATATCATGGCATATAAACACTTTAACAAATGGCATGCAAATTTTACCCTTTACGCATTCAAGTCCTTTTTCATAATTAAGCACAGAGACAGACAAATTAAATAACTGAAATTTCACAGATACTAATTCATATAACACAGACATAGAAAATAATATTAAAATATTTTTCAGACTCGGATATGTGGTCTCGAAACCACTATTCTGAATAGGGTCCAAACCAGGCTGTTACAATTCTCCCCCTTAGGGATTTTCGTCCCCGAAAATCTTACCGTTAAACAGATTCAGATATTTCTATCTCATTGCACTTTTAGGCTCCCAGGTAACCTCTTCCAATCCGTGACGATGCCACAGTACTTTTACCACTGGAATTTTCTTGTTTCTCAATTCTTTTATTTCTCGTGCTAAGATACGGATCAGTTCTTCATCGTAAGACATATCAGGCTTTAATTCAATCTCAGAAGGGGATATTACATGAGATGGATCAGATCTATAACGTCGAAGCATTGACACGTGAAATACATTATGTATCTTCTCTAGCTCAGGTGGCAACATTAGTTTATAAGCAACCGACCCGACTCGTTCAATAATCTCATACGGCCCGATAAACCTTGGATTCAATTTACCGTTTTTGCCAAATCGAAACAGTTTCTTCTACGGAGATACTTTCAGAAATACTTTGTCGCCCATCTCAAATTCAATATCTTTTTATTTCAGATCTGCATATGATTTCTGTCGGTCAGAAGCTGTTTTTAGACTATCTTTGATCACTTTCACCTTCTGTTTTGTTTCTTTGATCAGATCAATCCCGTATATCTTACTTTCATTGAGCTCAGACCAGTATAACGGAGTTCTACAATTTCTACCATATAGGGCTTTATACGGGGCCATTTTAATGCTCGATTGAAAACTATTGTTATGCGCAAATTCAAATAGAGGTAGATATTGTTCCCACGTACCTTTAAACTCCAGAATACAACATCCAAGCATGTCCTCGACTATCTGAATGATCTGCTCAGATTGATTGTCTATCTGCGGGTGAAAAGCAGTACTAAAATGCAATTTCATACCTAAAGCTTCTTGCAACTTCCTCCAGAATCGCGAAGTAAATCTTGGATCTCTATCAGATACTATAGACAGTGGCACCCCGTGCAATCTCACAATACTAGAAATGTAGAGTTCAACTAATTTATCAAGTGAATAGTCAAATCGTACCGGAATAAAATGAGTAGATTTTGTCAAACAATCAACAACAACCCAGATTGAATTTTTCTTTTTCAGAGATAGAAGTAAACTAGAAACAAAATCCATAGTTACTCGGTCCCATTTCCATTCGGGTATCAAAATTGGTTGTAATAAACCGAAGGGCACTTGATGTTCAGCTTTTACTTGCTGACAACTAAACAATTCAAAACAAAGTCGAAGATATCTCTTTTCATTCCTGGCCACCAATATAACCATTTTAAATTATTATACATCTTTGTGCTACCCGGATGTACAGAGAATTTACTACTATGTGCTTCATTCAAAATCATCTGAATCAATTCAGAATTTTGTGAAATGCAAATTTTATTCCTGAATCTCAAATAATCATTTACATCAATTCAGAATTTAGAATCAGAGTCACACTGAGCTCGTTTCGTTAACAACTCATTATCTACTTTCTGAGCGCCAATGATTTGTTGCAAAAATAAAGGTTTCGCTTTTAATTCAACTAATGCTAAATCATCAATAAACGGATTAATACTAGAATTTAAGGCACATAATGCAGATAGTGATTTCTGACTTAAAGCATTAGCTACAACATTTGCTTTACCCGGATGATAATCAATAACAAGCTCATAATCTTTTATCAGTTCTAACCATTTTCGCTGCCACAGATTCAAATCTTTCTGAGCCATTAGATATTTCAGACTTTTGTAATCTAAAAATACGTGACATTTCTCACCGAACAGATCATGGAGCCAAATTTTTAATGCTAAAACAATGGTAGCTAATTCAAGATCATGTGTCGAATAGTTCTTTTCGTGTGGCTTTAATTGTCTAGAGGCATATGCTATAACCTCGCCTTCTTGCATTAAAATACAGCCTAAACCATTCAATGAAGCATCACTATACACAACGAAATCCTTGCCTGATTCAGGTTACATGAGTACTAGAGCTTTAGTTGATAGAGCTTTCAACCGATCGAAACTTTCTTGACACTTTTCAGACCATTCGAAGCTTGCATTTTTCTGAAGCTACATATTCCTGTGCATACTGGCTCAATCTTACAAATTCTCGCTTGTATTTCGTAACATATTTGTTACCTATTTTCAATTCAAGAAACTCTTTACATTTCTGATCAATAAAACACTGACTGATATACTTCTTTCTGAATTTAGTCTGAAAATAATCCCATGTGATACGTTCACTCGGAACCACATGTAAAACCCCAACCCGGCCCAGACGTTATGGCCAGATCTGGTGTGTCACATGAACAATTGATTTATCTATGCTCTTCTTTTAACGAAACGTTATGTTGTTCGTAATAAAACCATGTTTAATAGCTTGTAATTAATTAACATTATTAGGTTTAAAAACAGTATCCATTACCAAGTAAAATTCACTTTTTAAAAGATCTCTTTGATATGTTATCGTTGATGAGTTATCCAGTCGTTACATAAGGTATGTTTTGAAATAAACATTTGATTAAATTTGAAAACCCGCATAATCTAGCCTATCGTTTTAAAACACACAATAAAAATAAAACCAAACCAAATACTCGAGTGGCCTTATTACAGCATAAACCCAAAATTTAAAAATAAAATATAAATAAAGTAAATTTAAGAAAAACTAAAAACCGGAAGCATGAATCACGTGGCCACCCCGAATCCCTCGCAGCTCCAAGTCCTCTATGGTTGGGGGTTACCTACATGATTGGAAATAATAGGGTAAGTTTCTGAAAACTCAGTGTGTAAGCTAACCCAACCAATGTCAAAGATCAATCAAAGCTCAGTCTGGGCTGAAGCTCTATTCAGATACAGATCAAACTGGGCCTTGGCCCTTTTCAGAAACAGAGTGGGCATTGGGCCTATTTCAAATACAGAACAGAATATATATATAAATGTATATATGCAAAGCCCAAGCCCAATCCAGCCCTACACACCACCCGTACTAGCCCTACACACCATGTGGGGAATAACTCAACCCACCTAGCCCTACACCCCACAGACACAGTGGAGCTGCTAATATAGAAATCATGGCAGAGCCCCAGAATAGAAATACGAGGCAAAGCCTCTAAGCAGATTACGTGGCAATGCCACTTATAGCACTTCCTCCATATCCATAACCTAACCCCATGCAAACTAGAGTACTACAAGACATGGGCATACAGAATATCAGATACAAAAACATGCGAATTAGTCTACTATTTCTAGGGGTAAAACAGTCATTTAGCATCTAGGGGTAAAACGATAATTTTCACCCTTCAGGGGTATTTTGGTAATTTAGCTACGTCTCTAAGTTTCAAGCTTAATACAACCTTCTAGTAGGTCTAACGTCGCTCCGAGCGACTCAAATAGTCCATACATTCATATAGTGCCATTTGGCCCTAAAACCCCTAATGGGCCCGTGGGAGCCCACATGCTACTGTGGCCTGCTCAGTCTAATTTTCACACATATTATCGCAGATTTAATATCCAGTTTACCATAAATCACTTACCGCATACTTTTACCCATATGGGCTCGTAAGCCTATTGTGCCCTATTTCGACCCATCGAGGCCCAAAACAGCCCAAGTGCACGAAAACGCGCATAGTAGCCCTTACCGTCCATTATTTCAGATTCACGATTTCGGAATGACCCATGAGCATTCGCACGCACGCAAGTCCTCAAAATGCCAGCATTTCAGCATTTTAACTTTTTGGCTTTTGCCGATCTAAGCTACTGAGGGTGTCGTTACACACCTGATTTCGCGATTCCCACAGCCAGCACGCGCCCAACCTATTACCATAACAATGATCATCAAAAACCTTAACCAACTTACCACTGTTCCACTTGCCTACAATCACTTAAATCCAACATTTCCTTCTGGGATTGATCGAACGATATCAGATCTAAGTACCTACGACCATGGATAGATCCAATCCAACATATGAAAGTTAAAGGAGCGTTAACCTCCCACACCGAATCTTTACTCAAAGAGAAGCCGAAATACAAAAACTGAAATCTATAATGAGAAGTACTTACCCAACTCACTTACCGATCTATTAAAATCTAGCGACAGTCGCTCACAAGCCCTAATCTTAACCCTCTGGCAGATCTAATCACAACTTGATGCAGGAGGAGAGATCCTATTATTCGGCTAACACAAACAACACAAGAGGGGTGAACACTTGAAGAAGGTAATCAGTTTAGCGACTTGTTTAACAAAGGAGAACAATATTCGGCTATACAAAAAGTGGGTAGAGAATGATTAGGTTTGGTCTTAGCAAAGTATGGAGTATGAAAAAGAAGAGAAAGATGTGAGTTTCGACTTTGAAGAAATTGGCCAAAGAAGAAATCGGCAAGAAGGGGCCTAAGTGTTTCGGGTTTTCGGCTTTTGAAACAATCGGCCAAGAGATGTTTAAGGGGATTGAAAGATTTGACTTAAGTGAAATGCCGACAGAGATTATCAAACGAGGGAATGGACGTACGGCTAGAAGGGATACTTAGATGCCAATGACAAGGTGGAGATGAGATAAGGGTTGGTTTCGGTCAACAAAAGAAAAGAGGAAAGAAAGAATTTGCAAGAAGAATGGAAGAAGAGTAAGTCGGCTAGCAAAAGAGAGATAGGGGCAGGGAGAGAAGAGATGAGGTTCAGCAGAGAAAATGTTTAAGAAGAAAAGAATACTTGAAAGAGAGTAGGAGGCTAATACTATTCGGCCCTAGGTAGCAAAATAAAACGAGCACAAAAACCCCAAATGGTCAAATGCTGATTGCCAAAGGAAGAAAAGAAAAGAAATCGATTATGAGCACAAAAAAACCAAAATGTAAACCCACACTCCTAACCGATTTGCTTAGCTACACTTCCCATTCAGCTACCACCTATCCACTTCCCATTCGACTACCACCTTTCCATTTGAAATCTCCACAATTTGCTCCAAAATTCTCTCCTCCATATCTCTAATGACCGACTCCCCAACCACCTACAAAGTTTAAATTCTAAGCACTTCTTACCAAGACCATGCAGTAAAATAAAATGCATATCCCTTGCTCACAAAGGCATTCGAACCTTAGCTTCCACACATGCAACCACATGCCACCTCCCTGTGCTCTAAGTGGCGCTACCTTGCCACTTTACCACAGGCTTTGCTTGTGCCATAAAACCCAAACAATGATTTAAAAGCCCACTTTACCCAAGTCCACTCTCACATGAAGCTAAAATTTAAAATTCTGCCAGGCTCTTAAACCCAAGCCCTCTAAAGGTCCACTAAACACATTTAATTCACTACCTCAGCATATCAAGACATGCAAAAATAAACCCAGACAGAAATTCAAAAACCCTATAAAAATTGGCGTGTTACAACTCTACCCCCTTAAAGAATTTCAGCCTTAAAATTTTACCTGGTCCAAACAGGTGAGGGTATTATTGACGTATCGCCTCCTCCGGCTCCCACGTAGTTTCTTCCCTGCCGTGATTACGCCAAAGGACTTTTACCAAACGGACTAATTTCTTTCTCAACATCTTGACATCATGGTCTAGAATCTGCACAGTCTCTTCCTTGAATGTCAGATCAAATTTAACTTCAATTTCCTCAACTGGTACAATGTGGGAAGGATCAGACCGATATCATCTCAACATGGAGACATGAAAGACATCATGAATTCGGCCTAACTCCAAAGGTAATTCCAGTTGATATGCTATCGGACCCACCCATTTAAGAATCGATAGGGCCGATAAACCGTAGACTCAACTTGCCTTTCTTTTCAAACCTTCAAGAAAACCAAATCTCCCACAAAGTACTCAATTTCCTTACGCTTCAAGTCAGCATAAGATTTTTTTCTATCAGATGCCCCCTTTAACCAATCCCTAATCAGCTTGACCTTATTTTCTATACCCACTACTAACTCTGGCCCAAGAACCTGATGTTCTCCTAACTTTGTCCAACAGGTAGGCGTACGACACCTATGCCCATACAACGCCTCATATGGTGCCATTTGAATACTCGCCTAGTAACTATTGTTATATGCAAACTCTACTAACGGTAAGTAGTCTTCCCAACTACCTTAGAAATCGATAATACACACTCTCAACATATCTTCTAGAACTTGAATCACCCTTTCCGACTGTCCATCCGTCTAGGGGTGAAAAACAGTGCTGAAGTCTAGCCGTGTACCCAACGCCTCATGCAACTTCTGCCAGAATCGAGATGTAAACCTAGGGTCCCGATCAAAAATAATTAAAACTCGCACTCCATAAAGTTGCACGATCTCCGCTACATACAACTTGGCCAATTTTTGAAGTGAATAGTCGGTCGGACGGATATAAAATGAGTAGATTTGGTCAGTCTATCCACAATCACCCAAACCGAGTCTTTCTTAGTAGGCGTCAAGGGTAGCCCACTCACAAAGTCCATCGTTACCCTTTCCTACTTTCAAAGTGGAATCTTCACCAGTTGCAGAAGTCCAGAAGGTAGTTGATGCTCAGCTTTCACCTGCTGGCATGTCAGACACTTACCTACAAACTCCGTTACTTCCCGCTTAAGTCCAGGCCACCAATACAACTCTTGTAAATCTCGATACAACTTATTCCCACCAGGATGCATGGCACAAAGACCGCCATGAGCCTCTTGCAGTATAGACTGCCTTAAACCAGAGTCTTTTGGGACACAAACCCTCCCACGGAAACACAAAATCGCTTCATTGTTCAAACCAAAATCAGAAGCTCCACCCTCTTCAACCAGCCGAAACCGAGGAACCAAAGATTGATCCAGTAATTACTTCTCTCTAATTTGCTCCATCCAAGTTGGTCTTACTTGCAATTCAGCTAACAGGCTACCATCATCATACAACTAAGACGAGTAAACATCGCTCTCAGCTCAGTTTCAGCTCTCCGACTTAGTGCATCAGCTACCACATTAGCTTTGGCTAGGTGATACTCAATAGAACAGTCATAATCCCTAAGCAACTCTATCCATCTTCATTGCCTAAGGTTTAACTCCTTCTGAGTCAAAAGAAACTTGAGGCTCTTATGACCCGTGTATATGATATACTTTTCCCCATACAAGTAGTGCCTCCAGATCTTTAGCGCAAAGATTACCGCTGCCAATTCCAAATCATGCGTAGGGTAATTTGTCTCATGAGGCTTAAGCTGTCGTGATGCATATGCAACTCCCTCAACACTTGCAGAACAATCCAAAGATGTTCATCATGATTCTCCTCAGTTTTTGAATACACCAGAATATCGTCTATAAAGACGATCACAAATTGATCTAAGTAGGGCTGGAATACCCGATTCATAAGATTCATGAAGGCCGCTGGTGCATTTGTCAACCCGAATGGTATTACCAGGAACTCGTGATGACCATACTGAGTCTTGAACGTTGTCTTATGAATACCCACATCTTTGACCCTTAGTTGATGATATCCAAATCGAAGATCGATCTTGGAAAATACCAAAGCTCATCCTATCATTTTTCTTAATGAAGAAGACCGGTACTCCCCACGAAGACACACTTGGTCTAATAAAACCTCAATCTAGAAGCTCTTGAATTTACGCTTTCAACTCCACTAACTCCTTCGGTGCCATCCTATAAGGAATGATGGACACTGAAGCCGTTCCAGGCAACAAGTCGATTCCAAATTTGACTTCACGGTTTAAAGGCAACCCAGGAAGCTCATCCAGAAAAATATCCTGAAACTCCTTAACAGTTGTAACTTCTCCTACGGTCAAACCTTCAGAATCTAACTTACACACGTACGCCAAAAATGCCTCGCAACCTTTGCGAATCAGCTTTTCAGCTCTTAAAGCCAAGATAACATTGGACAAGTAATCTTTTCGCTCCCCTATTACAGTTACTTCCTCATCCTCTGTGGTCTTTAACACCATCCACTCGGCAGTGCAATCCAAATTCGCCCGATGCTTCGCAAGCCAATCCATACCCAAAATGAGATCAAACTCTCTAAATGGTAACTCCATCAAGTCCGCAGAGAAAATTCTACCTTGTGTCTCTAAAGGTACATTCCTAAAAAGTTTGTCTCCCCTAACCGAGTGACCCAGTGGACTTATCACAGATACCCTACTCACAGTTTTCTCTGATTGCACACCCAACGTCCTAGACACATCACAAGTAACATACGAATGGGTAGATCCAATATCAATCAGAGCAGTGTATAGCGTGCTATAAATTAAAAATGTACCGGTTATGACGTCAAGTGCGTCACCCTTCTCTCGGGGGCGAGTAGTATAAACCAACGCCGGCTATCATACCTCAGCATTTCTAGCACCCTTACCGGGTGCTCCACGTCAATGTCCATTTCTATTGTCGCCCCTAGCCGATCCACATCCTCTCGGCAGTTGTTGACCACCTTTCACTGGCTGAGCAACCCTCGGCTTAGCAGCTTGCATCTGTACCGGCCTCTGAGAGTAATCTTTGACTCGATGGTCTTTGGACCCACACCGGAAACATGCTCCAAAATGCTTCCAACATTCTTCCAGATGTACATTTCCACAATCTGCACAAGCTTGTAGTCTAACGACATTCACTGGCACTACTCGAACCAGCTCCTCCACTCTAGCTCTTTTAACATTCCTACCCGTAGCACCCGAGGGCCCTGAATCCCTCCTGAATCAGTTCCTATCTTTTTTGCGGTTCTGACACTCCGAGCGCTTCACATCCTCAGCAATCTTGGCTTTCTCCATCAGAGCAGTAAAATCACGCTCCTTCCGCGGAGCAATCAGCACTCTTAGCTCATCCCTGAGGCCATCCTCAAATTGCACGCTGTGTTCATATTCCGTAGTGACTATTCCACCAGCATACCAGCTTAACCTTAAAAATTTAGCTTCATATTCCGTTACAGTCTTACTATCCTAAGTCAGATTGAGGAATTCCTTCCTTCGGGCGTCCACATAGCTCGCCCCGACGTACTTCCCTTTGAAGGCCATCTTAAATAACTCCCAAGTCACTCGCTCAACTGGTGTGCCAACTCTCACAGTGATCCACCACTGGTAGGCCTCGTCACGCAGTAAAGATACTGTTCCTTTCAGCTTCTACTCTACTAAGCAGTTCAGGTCGTCTATTATCCGCTCTGTAGCCTCCAACCACTATTCAGCCACATTCGGGGCTACACTAGATATGCCCCTGAAAATCTCTACTCCATTTGCTCGAAGCCATTTGAAAATCGATCCCCGATTTACCGTTCCAGTACTTGCTCCAACAATTCTTTCCAAAACATGGAGCATCGCCTAGGATAAAGCATCATCCCCTACAGCCTGATCGTAAGACCCCGTCTCAGTTGCTGGTGGTGCTCGTGCCTCCCCAGCTGGTATATGTCCCAAAGATAAAGATCCAGCCTGAGTACTCCCTCGGCCACATCCACGGCCTCTTCCACATGCTGCCCTCGTACTCATATCGTATTATCTAATTTATGAATTTTATGAATTAGTTCAATATACCAGTATTTATTACAGATGTTTTATGCAGAGATAGTATTTCAGAGTTTTGTTTTCGTAGAATCGTAGCCTAGCTACCGTTTCAGTCTTCTAGAGTTTTTAGTTTTTCCTACTGCCTCAGTCCTCTACAGCCTTAGTGTTACCCTAACTACGGAATTTCAGTAGGTTCTTAGTACTAACTCCAGTAGTATCACAGTGTCACAGTATCTTAAAATATAGTAAAGCAGAAGGTACTTACGGACTTAGTGCCGATGACTCGGTGTGCCACTCTTTAGAAACTAAATTTAGAAAAACCCAAGTTTCATCGGTAGTCATTGTTTAAAATGTATTCTGTGAAAAAACTTCCTCAAAAACTCTAGCCTTTCAAAAAAAATAACGAAAATACTTTTGGAAAAGAAATCGATTTTTAAAAAACTTTTCTTAAGTAAGTTTTTCAAAACCTGAATTCAAAACAAACTAAGACTTAAATTTTAAGAAAATGTTTGAACCCATTACGCAGCCGAGTTGTTGCAACCGGGCTCTGATACCATTAAATGTAATACCCCAAACCCGCCCCAGACATTATGGCCAGATCTGGTGTGTCACATGAACAATTGATTTATCTATGCTCTTTTTTTAACAAAATGTCCAGTTGTTCGTAATAAAACCATGTTTAATAGCTTGTAATTAATGAACATTATCAGGTTTAAAAACCGTATCCATTACCAAGTAAAATTCACATTTTAAAATATCTCATTGATGTGTTATCATTGCTAAGTTATCCAGTCGTTACATAAGGTATGTTTTGAAATAAACGTTTGATTAAATTTGAAAACTCGCATAATCTAGCCCACCGTTTTAAAACATACAATAAAAATAAAACCCAAAACCAAATACTCGAATGGCCTTATTACAGCATAAATCTGAAATTTAAAAATAAAATATAAATAAAGTAAATTTAAGAAAAACTAAAAATCAGAAGCATGAATCACGTGGCCACCCCGAATCCCTCGCAGCTCCAAGTCCTCTATGGTTGGGGGTTACTTGCATGATTGGAAATAATAGGGTGAGTTTGTGAAAACTCAATATGTAAGCTAACCCAACCAATGTCAAAGATCAGTTAAAGCTCAGTCTGTGCCAAAGCCCTATTCAGATACAGATCAAACTGTGCCTTGGACCTTTTCAGAAACAGAGTGGGCATTGGGCCCATTTCAGATACAGAATAGAAAATATATATATAAATGTATGTATGCAAAGCCCAAGCCCAATCCAGCCCTACACACCACCGGTATCAGCCCTACACACCATGTGGGTAATAATTTAACCCACCCAGCCCTACACACCATAGAAGCAGCAGAGCTGCTAATATAGAAATTGTGGCAGAGCCAGCAGAACAGAAATACAAGGCAAAGCCTCAAAGAAGATTACGTGGCAATGCCACTTATAGCACTTCCTCCATATCCATAACCCAACCCCATGCAAACTAGAGTGCTACATGACATGGGCATATAGAATATCAGATACAAAAACATGCAAATCAGTCTACTATTTCTAGGGGTAAAATAATCATTTAGCATCTAGGGGTAAAATGGTAATTTTCACCCTTTAGAGGTATTTTGGTAATCTAGCCACGTCCCTAAGTTTCATGCTTAACACAACCTTCTAGCAGGTCTAACGTCGCTCCGACCGACTCAAATAGTCTATACATTCATATAGTGCCATTGGGCCCTAAAACCCCTAATGGGCCCGAGGGAGCCCACATGCTACTATGGCCCACTCAGTCTAACTTTTACACATATTATTGCAGATTTAATATCTAGTTTACCATAAAACAGTTACCGCATACTTTTACCCATATGGGCCCGTAAGCCCATTGGGCCATATTTCGGCCCATCGAGGCCCAAAATAGTCCAAGTGCATGACAATGCGCACAGCAACCCTTACTGGCCATTATTCCAGATTCACAATTTTAGAATGACCCACGAGCGTTCGCACGCACGCAAGTCCTCGAAATGTCGGCATTTTGGCATTTTGACTTTTCAGCTTTTGCCGATCTAAGCTACAAGAGGGTGTCGTTACACACTTGATTTCGCGATTCCCACAGCCAGCACGCGTTCAACCTATTACCATAACAATGATCATCAAAAACCTTAACCAGTACTTATCGAAACTATACCCAACTTACTCAACGTTTACTTACCACTGCTCCGCTTGCCTACAATCACTTAAATCCAACGTTTCCCTCCGGGATTGATCGAACGATATCAGATCTAAGTACCTACGATCATGGATAAATCCAATCCAACATATGAAAGTTAAAGGAGTGTTAACCTCCCAAACTGAATCTTTACTCAAAGAGAAGCTGAAATACAAAAACTGAAATCTATAATGAGAAGTACTTACCCAACTCACTCACCGATCTATTAAAATCTAACGGCAGTCGCTCACAAGCCCCAATCTTAACCTTCTTGCAGATCTAATCGTAACTCGATGCAGGAGGAGAGATCCTATTATTCGGCTAACGCAAACAACACAAGAGGGCTGAACACTTGAAGAAGGTAATCGGTTTAGGGACTTGTTTAACAAAGGAGAACAGTATTCAGCTATACAAAAAGTGGGTAGAGAATGATTAGGTTTGGTCTTAACAAAGTATGGAGTATGAAATGTTGGAACGCCGGTAACCCCAAGGCACAGCAGAAAAAAATATTCCAGCAATCCAAACCATTGATCTATGTGTGGGAACGAATCAGGGTGAAAAAGATTTCGAAACTACTAAAACTTCAATCTGAGTAGACAGCGATGCCTTGGCAACCAGAATGCTAATCTACTATACCATGAACTCCTACCTTCAATACCAGTTGGTTCGATCCCATCCTTTTTCCAACAAGTCATAGTAAGATGTTATGAAGCTCTCATCATTAAGAACAGACGACCAATTCTACCCACACTATACACCAAACAAAATACTTAGACGATCACCATTCCACCAATAAGGCTCAAAGACTATACTAGACCTCTATATGTCTTACTTCTATTAACAGTACTCGAACATTAGGACTTCGTCAGGTTAGGATGTTACAATTCTCCCTCACTTATGAAATTTCATCCTCAAAAAATATCATTTTCCCCAAGAATCTCATTTACAGAGATGAATTGGGTCGTCTTAGCCAACACAAATTAATACTGGCACAAATTTCCTTACATGTGCTTTAACCTTTTCTTTCTTACTGACGTACTCCCCTAAAAGTCAAAAGAAAAGATATCATCATAATAACTCTTTGATCCAAAAATCAAATTTCTAGCAATTAACACTCAAGTACGGACACTTTAGGCTTACCCTATTTTAACAAATGTGAAGCTCACATTGGAGAATTCAAACAATTGTCACAGAGTGCCTTCTTAAGCATGTTTACCTCTTTAAAACAAAAATTTTGAACTTTAATCTACACCTTTATTAAACCTTCTAAATTTCTTTCTCAACTTTCTTAACTTTTTCCTCTTCCTTCTTTTTCTCTGATTTTCAAAATCCCTAAGGTAAATCTTTTTTGCTCTCATTCCTTTTTCTTTTACCTATTTTCATACGAGACATCCAACATAAGAATTTGTGGTAAGGGTTGCACCAAAAGTAGCCAAAATGTAACTTTTGAAAACCTTCTCACCTTTGGACTATTAAAACTAAAAGATTCTCCTCACAGGCTTCTACTCCTAAGTTTGACTGTAGCACAACACAACAAAAAGGTAGCTCGATTCTTGATAGTCCAAGGCTTTCGTCGTCTGAACTTCGCTTATAACATTGAAATACCATTGAGGATCCATTTAAATGATAACTCTTAAGGTTTCATCCTCCCCCTTATTCTGTTAGAGGTTGGTTTTCATCTGCCTCTACACCTATTTTTCTATTCTGTGTTGTTAGATTACGACATTTCCCCAAGGTAGCTATTAGCCTTCTCTTGGTAGACCCTTATTGCATATTTCTTGGATTGTTGAAATCAAAATGAGCCTCCACTCTTGGGAGTCTTTCAATATTTTTACCAAATGAAAATTACCAGATAAGGGATTGGCATCTGTAATAGCCCGGTTTAGACCCTAGTCGGAACAATAGTTTCGAGACCATAAATTCGAGTCAAAAAATATTTTAATATTATTTTTCATGCTTAAATTATGTGAATTAGAATGTTTGAAAGTTTCGTATGAAAATTTGTCCATTTGAATGTTTAATTTGCAAAAAGGACTAAACTACAGAAAATGCAAAATTGGCCAATTACTTGATTTAGTGCTGAATTTATAAGTGGCTTTTAAATATGATGGCCTTGATTAGTAATTAAACTATTTAAATTAGTAGTGGACAATTATGGCCATCTATTATATGAATTTTTATGTTTTAATTAAAGGATAACTTAGTAATTTGCATAATTAATTATGTTAAAATAAAAGAAAAACATGAAATTGTGTCATTTTAGTTCATCTTGGCTGAAAATAAGAAAGAAAAGAAGAAAGAAAACAAGTTTAGGGTTCGGCATTTTGAGCTTGAATTAAGGTATGGAATTTGATCTGTTTTTTATGCTTTTATGTTTTTGTGATCGTTGCTTAGTGTTTTATCAATCCCATGCCTCAATTTTAGAATTTGATTATGATTTTGAGATGTGCCATTGATGATTTTATGAGTTTAATGATGTTAATTGATGAATTATGAAAGCTTGATGTGAGATTAATATATTTTGTACTTGGATTTTTGATGAATTTGAGTATTATCGGCTAAATTGTGAAAATGAGAAATTCAATGGCTAAAATGTGAAATAAATGAAAGATATGGGCTTATATGGGCTATATGAATATTCATCCAAGCATGGGAATGTGAAATTTTGTGTATTTTGTGATTTTATGAAATAGGGACTAAAATGTCAAAAATATGAAAAATGTGAGGGCTAATTTGTAAAATGCCCTAAATATGTGTTTTTGGAAAGAATTGAATGATTTTTTGAATAAAAGAGTTAAATTTGAATGTGTTTAGATCAAGAACCAAAGAAAACGGAATTAGATCGAGAAAAATCAAAAGTAGTTGAATAACCGTTCGTTTCTGTCCGAATCTGTACAAGGTAAGTCTATATACAAATAAATGTGCTTAAGTTGATTTATTCATGCTTATATGTAATTTAACTGTGATGAATGATTATTGGAGATGATCATAATGAAATCAGAGAAAGTTTCGATAATGAGACGACATCTTAAAAGTCCCGACGAACCTAGGAATAGTTAGGATACATATGTCATGACATAGGATTCTGATCTAATATTTTGTGTAAGACCACGTCTGGGACGTCAGCATCGAATTGAGATTTACGTGTAAGACCATATCTGAGATATCGACATTGTATTGATTTCATGTAAGACCCTGTCTAAGACAGTGGCATCGATATTTGATTACATGTAAGACCACGTTTAGGACGTTGGCATTGTACGAGCTTTTCGAGCTTTTGCGTATCCTATTTGATTCCGAATGGTTCAACGACCGACTCTAAGAAATGTATGACTATGTTAAAGTATATCCGATTTAGGTACATTGTGATGTGTTTAACATTTGATTATGAAAGGTAGGCATATGTGCCATTAACTATATGTAATATATATATGAGTATATAGAAAGGAAATGTGATACATGTGTAAATGAGCTTTGAATAAACGAGCTATATGAACAATATGGAATTGTAAGTGTGTTTTACCATAAACTATGTGAGTGAATTAATCTATAAATGTGATGATAAGTTTATTTGTATATGGCTTACTAAGCTCTTTGTAGCTTACTTTGTGTGTATTTTAAACTGTTTTATAGATATCGTTGCTACTGGAGCTCAGGGATCATCGAGTGCATAGGAGAGACCTCATTTTACATTTATAAGTTCTGTGGGATACATTCTTAAAATTGGCTTATCACTACTCATGAGCATCCTCTTACTTCTTCTTTAAGTAAAGCTAGCTCTCACATTGATGGTGCAAGAGCTATTTCCAACTCTCTTACTCCACTCAATCCAAAGTTAGGCATGGACATCAAAGCCATTTTGGGTACATCTCGTGATAAGAAAGAAGCTTTAGTTACTTTTACTAGAAAACCTAATACTAAGAAATATCAAAAGAGGTCAAAGGAAGGTGAAAACGCTCCAATTACTGAAGGGGAAGAGTCTCCATGACCTAAGTGGCGTTGACTCAAGAAAGGACTTCCAAGTCTAAAGGTTCCTTTATTGCTAGCTGTGCCAACAGTCTTAGCAAACATCAAAGCCAAGTGAATCAATGGGAATACTTTTGACCTTGTCAAAGTCCACAATGCTAAGATTTACCGGAATTGTAGCCACTTGGGCGTGCAAAATTAAGTTCGCCCTCTATTTAGGTAACGCTTCGACAAGATTTCAGTGAATAGCCTCATGGTACTTCTTAAAGATTTTATCATGATGAAAATGCTGGTAATCGATGGAGGCTTGATAGTTATCCTCCAAAGCCTTAAACTTCTTCTCAAAAGTGAACTTTTCACTTATCAGTGAAGCAACCCCCTCCTTTAATCATACAATTTCAACTTGAGCTTTATTGTGCCTCTCTGCCATAATTGAGAGTTATGCATCCATTTTGCCAACTTTGGTATTAGCCTCCTAATGTCTCTAGCATAGCTCGGCCAAGTAGTCTTTGCTAGCTTTCATCATATTTTCTAATATGAAAAGCTTGTTTTTGTAGCATTGACTAGCACTTTTATAAGCCCTACCCCAGAGGCTTTACTCGACAGAAGCTATCTCGGAGGCTTGAGCAATGATGGTGAAGGGATCATTGTCAAAAACTAAGGTGAGATACGAAGAGAAGGCTTCCCTTGATTGTGGGCTCAATAGGCTCAGTTATTGCTGAAAAAATAATGTTTACAGGAGTAGGGGTCCGCACGGACTCTAGGATGGCACGCCATAGGAAAAGTCTACCTACCCTAGTAAGGGCAGCAACAAGAATGTGAGGGGAGGGCATTGATAATGGAACTACAGGAGTCACCTCCACAAGACCTTAAGACATAGAAGGGTTAGAAGGCATAAGAGAACTAGGGCATTGAATGGACTCTCCTAGAACTAATGGAAATTCAGGAAGAGCAAAGACCAATGAGACAGGGACAAATAAGGTCAATGGTGTTCTACCAAAATTATGTCTTACAAAAGGAATGTACCCACTGTTTTTTTATTCCTAGGTACTCTCGTCTACCCTAATTCTTTTCTGGGATTTCTATGCCACTAGCTTTTTGGGCAGAGCAATAGTATCTCTTACAGAACTATGACTTCCCTTAAGTAGAGAAGAGATGTCCATTCCCTGAGAACTAGAAGAAGAAGGATACCCTGCATCATCAATGTGAGAGATATCCCAATGAGATGAAGAGGAAGTAGAATCAAAAACAACATTGGTGATATTATTCCAGTTTCTGGGCGATAAGCCACAAAGACAATAGAAATAGAAGGGCAGTTCTCTTTTGTGCCCTAGCAAACTCATAACTAACTCATCATTGGAATTGTAACGCCAAGCTTCATAAGCTGAGAACACTTTCTAACCATTTAACTCTATGTCAGGCTCAATCCCTTGAAACTCGTTTGGGCTAAGTTCTTAGAAGTAGTACTTGAACATGTTCCTCACCGAAACTAGCCCTATTAAATTAAGCACTCAACCATTTTTTAGTCATTTAGTTTAAAACTCAACAAGTTCAAAATCAACTAGCTAACATTGTTTACAAGCACTTCTCTTAAGAAGATACCACCTGGTGGGAAAACCAAAGTCGAACCCAGAATTGCTAATAACAGGAATGTATTTGCCATTCTGGTAATGAAGATTAGAGATCTTATTCTGAATAATTGATTCACACCCCGATGCAAGCTAAAGTGGGCGTTACTAGTAGAAATAACCCGCCTTCTTCACCTTTAGTAGGTAGAACTTTTGGAAAACCCAACATTGGTGGTTCCTTATGAATGCAGTAGTCAATTAAATAAGCCACCAGAAGCCACTAGGACGTAGTCGATAGTTGCCCTGGCACAATGTAGTATTTGTTTAACATAGCGCAAAAGAAATAATATAAAGGTAGGTGGAAACCAGCCTCCAAAGGAATCAGAGGCAAAATGAACCCTTTGGAATTATTACTTAGGCAACTACGGTCTTGGGGTTTTGATGTCTTGGGCCTCTAAGTAACGAGACTTCTCATCCCAAGAAGTGTTACATGTAAATGACGAGATTTCTACCCCAAGCAAGGTTGCTTCGAGAGTTTAACATGGATTAAAACTAACATGAATAGGAGGTTGACTAGTTTAACTATGGCTTCCTCCTTGAATAGTGGTATGAACCATTGTGATGATAAACCAATATGAAAAAGAAAGAGAAAAATAAAAAAATACCTTAAACTGACAAAGGAAAAGAAGCAACGAAAGAGCCAGACAGGAAATGAAAAGTTTAGGGATTCCAATTTAGTACTAATGGTGAAAAGAAAAGGGGAGAAACGATAAGGATAACTAGAGGAAATGTACACAAGAAGTTAAGGTGAGATGGACGATTCAAATTCTCCAACGAAATGGTGACAACTATTACAAAGAGAGTTTGAAATTTTAAGTACACTTGATTTGACGCTTCGATTTGAGCGCTAGAATTTAGAGATAAAGAAATTTCAAGGATAAAATTACCTAAGTTGGGGAGAGTTGTAACACCCAAACTTGGATGGTTCTGAATTGAGGTGTGGATCAAGAAAATCAGATTGGCATGGTCTAACTCGCCAAATTGGCGATTCGGTATGATAGTAGCACACAAAGAGGGCTATGGTGAGATTCGAGGGCAAAGGCGATTCCATGCCTTACGTATGTAGGTGTGCATGGAAGGAATTGATGATCATGTTAAAGGACTCTCGATCCTTAAGGATGCCACCTAGTTGGGTTACGCCTAGCTTGTCTGAATGAAGTATAAGTTACATGCTAACTAGATAGTTAAGTTTAAGCGGTGAGTCAAGTCACTGATATGAAAGGATATTGGATTCTGGAATATGTTTCCTTCAGCTATAAGCCATTAACATAGGTGGCCTTAAAACAAATGACATGTGTCAAAGCCTATGGTGGAAGTAAAGATTACGTAAGAAACTTTATAGGAAGGAAAGTCATCTTTTCTATTTTATTTAAAAATGCTCTTTCATCTCCACCTAGAGAGGCTGATGAGGGGATTCCCTTACCACGATAAGGTTAAGAATTTAGTTCATAAGTAAGGTCATCTCTCACCAAGGTAAGTATTCTGATCCTTCATGTGAATTCTGGTAAAGAGTAAGTCTATTTGCATGCATGGAAACGAGGCCCTGCATGGTGTTATCTGGGTTTAAATAAAGATAAGAATGGTAATTGAACAGGTTGTTAATAGTAGCCTCCTATTTTATAAGCAGTGGTCACTGAAATATTTGAAGAATATCTTAAATCTGAAGCATGAGCTGTTGTTCGAAGGTTTCAAGTAAGACTCTCATGAAACTCTACATAGACTCTTGCATGTGTCGCATAAATGTTTGCATTTTCGGAAGTTGTTTTCTTTTATAGTGATTATTCTATACTTCAAGAAAGATGAATGATTGATGATAGAACATACCGCATTGCGTGATGCTACGCCTCTATTATAAAAGGAATGTATGCAATGAAAGCATAAAGAAGATATGCAAGTGCAAGATTCTTCTGATATGACAAGTATGTGCATGCATAAGTATGCTTGAAGCATGACAATTGCATAATGAGTCTAAGTTGCATGGCAAATGAATACCATATAGTGTAAGGCCCTGCCGTTTGCTATGGCATCATATAGGGAAATAATGACCACATAGTGTAAGACTTAATCTGGTACTATGGCATCAAGTGGGGAAAAAGATAAAGGACGATTGGGTAAGTTTTAGGTGATGAGAAGCAAACCTGAAGACATTGAGTTTAGGCAAATCCCTATCATTAAAATGCAATTTACCTATATGTGGAAGCCTTTGTGGTTATTCTCTATTAAATAGGAGCCCTTGTGATTGTTTTTGATAAAGTAAAGCATTCGTGGCTAACTCTTATAACAACTCGTTTTTAGTAAAATCAAACCAGTAGTTTTGGGACCATAAATTTGACGAGTAAATCGTTATTTTATTATTATTTTAGTGTCTATGGGATGCTTGTAACACCCATTACCCGTATTTGATGCTGGGATAGAGTATGAAGCGTTACCTTACTAAAACACATGCAAGCATTCAAACTTAAGCCAATGAAATGCGTCCTAATTTTAAACTTTTTCAAACATTGTCCTACAGTCCTTCACATGGCCTACGAGGCCTAAAACATGATTTGGAAACAATCTGGGACCATTTCGGGTACTTGAGAAAATTTCACTAAAAACTACTAAAAACAGAGCACACGCCCGTGTGGAAGGGCAACACGCCCGTGTGGCCTCATGACATGGCCATGCTGATGGCCAGCATGGTTTACACGGCCTAAGCACCTAGGGACATACTCGTAACCCTTGTCTGTGTGGATTTATTTTCTAACATCGAACCTATAGGGTTTTCACACAGCCTGGCACACGCCCGTGTGCTCAGCCCGTGTCCTTCACATGGCCATGACACGCCTATGTCGTAGCTCGTGTGCAAAAACTTGGGTATTCTGTTTCTGACGTCAGCAATCACACGGCCATGGCACACGCTTGTGTGCTAGGCCGTGTCCTTCACACGGTTGAGACACACGGTCATGTCTCAGCCCATGTGTTTACTACTGGGAATTTAATTTTACCAATTCAAGGTGCAAGGGACACACAGCCTAATCACATGCCTATGGGGCTGACCGTGTGTCATACATGGCCTAGACACATGCCCGTGTGTCTACCCGTGTGGACAAAATAAGGCTATCTACCAAGCCTTTTTGCCACCCTGAAACGAAGTCAAACATATGCCAACACATAACAAGTCTCAAATACTCAACCAATGGCTATAATTTGGCATCCCAACATATTCAAATAAAACCAATCCAACCAAGCATGCATATTACTACGCCTAGTACACATATTCATCCACAATACCTTGCACATTATAAAAACCCCATTTGCATTTATCAATGATGAATATCATCCATTATCCATGGCCGTATACGAAATAGTGTATCTTCGAAGCAAGCCAACATATTTGGCCCAAAATAATATGACACTTGACAAAAGAATAAAATCCTATACATGCCATATTTCAAAAGATCAAACTGATTATACCAAAAGCTTTTATGGATAGTGTGAGTGAATCATCCAACGTTCTTTGATCCTCGAGCTATTTAGGCGGCACTATAAGAAAATGGAAGGGAGAGGGGTAAGCATAAAGCTTAGTAAGTTGTAAGTAAATAAATAACAATAATTTACCATGCTAAGACATGCTTTCAATACATTATAATATGTACATGATACAAAGAATAGCCACAATATAACTTACTCGTTTCCATCTTTTACTAATCATACATCATTCTATTGAGCAGAAATTTTATACATTTCATTTAGGTATTTGCACCACTCACAAGATCATCGTAATATCTCTCAAAGTTATCACTAAATTTAAATTCCATGTTGAACTATTTAGAATACGAAAGGATATTCGATGAGCCTCAACATAGGGTATCAAGCTGATACCATGTCCCAGACATGGTCTTACACTGGCTCACATATCTAGTTGACGCCATGTCCCAGACATGGTCTTACACTGACTCTCAATGTATCGAGACCGATGTCATGTCCTAGACATGGTCTTACACTGGCTCTCCTCTAACAGTGCTGTTGCCATGTCCCAGACATGGTCTTACACTAGCTTGTCTGACAAGGCCAATGCCATGTCCTAGACATAGTCTTACACTAGCACTCATATCAACTCCGATGCCATGTCCCAGACATGGTCTTACACTGGCTAGCACATATCTGTGCCGATGCCATGTCCTAGACATGGTCTTACACTAACACGTAATAAGGCTGACACCATGTCCCAGACATGGTCTTACACTAGCTCTCGTATATCCCTAGTATCTCGGCAAGGAATATCCAATCTATTCTTACAGTTTAACCGGGTTCTATCACATAAATTTTCATCAGTGCAATACTCTAATCATAAATTATCAATTCAAGCTCCATATCGTTCTCATGTATAACTCATAATCACAACTAATCATTTTATGCCAATTCAATGATTTCATGTATAATTATAATAAAGTTGTATTATTTACCTACAACTTACCTCGGTATACAAAATGTAAACGACTAGTTCCGTTTAATCTACAAGCTTAGTTTTCCCCCGGCCAAGGTTCGGGTCTCATACTTCTTGATCTATAACAATCAAAATTCATCGATTTAATCACTACTTTAATTTAAACAATCAAAAATTTCATAATTTGGCAAAATGACCATTTTGCCCCTAAACTTTTGCAAAATGATCATTTTACCCCTAAGCTCGAAAATTGATTTTTATCAAATTTTCTTATTAACCAAGCCTAACCGAATTCTTTTCACTCTTATGGCAGCCCAAAATTCCCATTATTTCACACAAGTACCAACAACTTATCAACTTTACAAATTAGTCCAATTTAGGTGTTTTCCATGAACACATTTTTACCAAAAGTTGTTTATTTAAAAACCTACATTCATTTTCCTTCATAAAATTCTAGCAAACAACACTTATATATTCATGGAAAAACTCTAAAATTTCAACCATTTTGCAAATTAGTCCCCCTCAATAGGTAGCCCATGCTACAAGGGTTCCAAAAATGTAAAAATTAGCAAGAAAGACCATCAAATTGACTTACTTGTGAGGGTGATAAGTTGCTGAAATTTTGAAGCTTTCAAACCCTTATTTTTACTGATATTTTTGGTAGAAAGAAGAAGCAAAAAATGAAACATTTATTTTCTTATTTTATTTTATTTTCTAGTCAAATTGGTCACCTAACACACCAAATTTTGACTTTTCTAATTCTTTGTCCCACCATGGCCGGCCATGCCTAATGCGTTGGCTTAATTGTCCATTAAAGACCCCCAATTTAGGTTTCCTTGCTATTTGACACCATTTGCTAGTAATTCATAACATTTACCCTTTATGCGATTTAGTCCTATTTCGTAATTAAGCCTTCAATCGCGTAAATTAATTCACCAAAATTTTCAGGCACCCTCATAAAAATACTATAACATATAAATTAATATTAGAAATAAATTTCTCGACCTCAAAATTCTGGTTTTGAAACCACTTTTCCGACTAGGCCCTAATTTGGGCTGTTACAATACTAGTAAGGTCGTATTAAAATTTCATTAAGAAATTTTGATGTTTGCATGGTTAATTAAGTAAAAAGGACTAAATAGTAAAAGGTGCAAAAGTAGATTTCTATTAGTTAAAAGGGTCAAATGGATATGAAACTTTTAAGTGGATGGATTTAAATACTAATTATACCATTCATATTGTTAGTGGAAAAAGATGGTGTAACACCCCAAACCCGGCTCGGACGTTATGGCTGAATCCAGCGTGTCACATTGAAGTGTTTTATTGAAAACCTTGTTTTCATTAAAAACCCTTCTAAAGAAATTTTGAGTAAAAACCTAGTTTGTATGTTCTTTTATAACGAGGTATATTCAGAAGTCATTTTTAACTTTTTACTTCATGTTAAAAGTTACTTTGAAAAAAAATTTACTTTAACTACGGAAGCTTATTTAAAAAAAAAAACAACAAGTGGTTTCAGAAAAGGAAGAAAAAAAACTTTAAAATGTGTTTAAAATGAATAAATCCATGTTCCATTCTTATAGCATAACAATGAATAATAGTAACCAGAGAAAAGGCCTTATTACAATTCGGACTTAAACAATTAAAATACTAGAACTTTTAATAAAGAGAAAGAATTAAGTCTAAGTTGTCTTGCTAGTTGGCCACCTCCGAATCCCTCCATCCGTCGAACCGCCTACTAAGGTTCACTTGAAAAAAATAAAAGAGGGACTGAGTTTCGAAACTTAGTGTGTACAACCCTCAGCAACAATATATATATCATGCAACACAAGTCATCTTAGGCCTGAGCCCAATACCATAGTACCACAAAAACTGTAACAATCATGTATGCAATAATGCAATGCCCAACCTATCCAATCGATGCACATCATCTCCATCCAACTGAAACACATCCTGTGGGGATAACTATTGTAACACCCTATACCCGAGACCGTCACCGGAATCAAGTACAAAGCGTTACCGGACTTAACAGACCTTTACAGAACTTAATTGGCCCCAATTAAGAAATTTCATGTCAATAATCACAAAAAGGTTCATAGGAGATATTTTCGGATCAAAAACATTCATCTCGGATAGTTAGGATTCGAATCCTACTGCATCGGAAGCTCAGAAAAATTTTCATTTTTGAAACAACGTCACACGCCCGTATGACTCGAAGCACGGCCGTGTTGTTAAACCGTGTGGCTTTCACACGCCCGTGTTAGGCACCTGTGGAACATTCTGACTTACTCAACACGGTCACAAGTTAATTTCACACGCCCGTGGAGTAGGGCCGTGTGCTTCCCACGGCTAAGGCACGCCTGTGTGCTTACCCCGTGGTCGAAACTGTCAAATTATTTAAGGTGCAGGGGACACACGGTCGAAGCACACGCCCGTGTCCCCTGGCCGTGTGGCACAATATAGGCTTGGATTAAGCCAAATTTCCACCCAACAAGGGTCATTCCTACAAGCCAAGAGCATGCAACATTTCAAGCCAATTTACCATCTACAAACATACCAATTCAAGCATACAATGAACCCCAATTTCATCATCAAAATCACATATCTTTCCATGAGCACATATAGCCAAAGAACAACTCAAAATCTTGATTATACACAAATATGACTCAAGCCACATCTCATAGCTTGATCATTTACCAAAATACATCATATTCACAAAACATCTAGCCTATACATGCCATGACCATTTTATTTACAAAAGATTCAAAAATACCAAAGCTTGATGGATAGTGTGATGGCGATCTCTGACACGTCCGATGATCGAGCTAGCTTCCGAATCTATAAGACATTGACAGAAATAAACGGAGTAAGCTTCTAAAGCTTAGTAAGTCCGTAATACAGAAATTAAACCTTACCGAATCAATGCGGTATTTACAACAACAATGCTAATTCAATTCATATACTCAAGTTGCCTATTTCACAAGTATAAACTTGTTAGTCCATGTAATCTCATAAATCATTCATGTACCAACCACATCATTCATGTATCACATCATAATTCAATCATTTATACATGTATTTGCATATAATATACTACATGTAAATCTTATATCTCATTTAACATGTAATACTTATAACATGTAATTCATGTAAATCAACTTATAAAATCCATGTGAACCTTGTACAACATGTAATTCATGTATCTTTAAGCATTCATATAACTTATACCATATAATCCATGTAATTCTCATATCTCATATAACATGTATCGGTAGTTGCCCGTTGAACCTTTAAGAACATCGAGGGATACTCGGGTGATACACACACAGTGTACATACATGTAACCTATAATCCGTCAATGCATCATGTATGCTCTTTCGAGCCTGTATCGGTAAGCCCGAAGGCTAATCAGTAATCCCGAAGGATGAACGGTAAGCCCGAAGGCTGAACAGAGAGTCCGAAGACTAAACATGTAATCCCGAAGGATAAACCTGTAGCTCATGAGCACGTGGTGAGTCCGCAACAAATGCAGGACCTCGAACCACCCTGTAGCCCTAGTGACATGTCACTTGTATCCTATCGACTTCTACGGTTCTAACGGGGCTCGGTATTCATTCCTCTCTTGTAACAATTTCATTTCAATTTCACATGTATGCATCCAAATAGGCTATTCAATCAAAGTACTTCATACATTCAATTAACAACAAATATAAGCATATACACATTAAATTCCATTGTACGGACTTACCTCGAAATTCTGATATCTACTCGTCTATTTTTCTTTTTCCCCAATCAAGTTCCGGAATTCGGTCGTCTTTATCTATATTAATACAAATTTAGCTATTTAATCACTAACTTGTTCAATTTAGCCCAAAACATGTATTTTGGCATATTAGCAATTTAGCCCCTATATTTTCAACACATTGCAATTTAGCCCTTTTATCACAAAAATGACAAATTTCACAACAAATCCCTCAATTCACCTTAGCCGAACATGTAGGGGACTTATACAAGCACATATAATTCATCTAATCACAAATTTAACTTCATAAATTCTACCTTATTACAAATAAATCCTTAAAACTCATTTTCTTCAAAAACTACTTCAAAATTCTTGTATATTCTCACATAATATACAATAATTCATCAAAATCTATCAATATATCAAGGATTCATCAATGGCACTTTTCAAAGACATGTTCAAAATCAAAAATTGAGGTATGGGTTGACTAGTATTCGAAGCAACGACCTCAAAAACGTAAAAATTATCGAAAACGGAACAAAAATGAACCTCCAATAGAAGCTCAAATGGCCGAATGAAGCAAAGCATGAAAACCCTTCTTTTTCTTTTGTAGAATCGGTGAAGAAGAAGATAAAAATGGGTGTTTTCATGTTTTATTTTGATATAAAACATATAATAAACCAAATGACCCTTTTACCCTTTTAATAAAATCATTAAAAAAAAACATGCAATTAATGGCATAATTGTCCACCACCAACCACTCCAACTAAAGATGATTTAATTACCATACAAGTGCCTCACTTTATAAAGCCATGCTCAAATGAGCCATTTATAAAATAGAATTCTAATTTATCGCTTTATGCGATTTAATCCTTTTTCTCAAATTAAACGGTCAAACAATAAAATTTCTAAACGAAACTGTCACATGGTAATTTCTATCATGCAGTAAAACATATTAAAGCAATAAAAATAATAATTTGACTCGGTTAAGTGGTCCCGATACCACTCGTTTCGACTAGGGTATAAAGTGGGCTGTTACAACTCTCCCCCCTTTAAGGATTTTCGTCCCCGAAAATCTTACCGGTAAACAGGTTAGGGTATTGCTTTTGCATAGTTTCCTCGAGTTCCCACGTAGCTTCCTCTATTCTGTGTTTATACCAGAGAACTTTTACAAGTGCTATTTGCTTATTTCTCAACTCTTTGATTTCTCGAGCCAGAATCTTAATCGGTTCTTCACTGTACGATAGATTAGACTGTATTTCCACATCAGTGGGAGAAATGACATGAGACGGATCAGATCGATATCGACGAAGCATTGAAACATGAAATACATTGTGAATCTTTTCAAACTCAGACGGTAACGATAATCGGTAAGCTACAGGTCCAATTCGTTCCACAATTTCATACGGCCCGATAAAACGAGGACTTAGCTTTCCTTTTTTTACCGAAACGAAGAATTTTCTTCCACGGTGATACTTTCAGAAATACTCTATCTCTGACCTGAAACTCTATTTCTTTCCGTTTCAAATCGGCATATGATTTCTGTCTGTCTGAAGCTATTTTCAAGCTGTCACGTATCACTTTCACTTTTTCTTCTGTATCTCGGATTAAATCAACCCCGTGTAACTTTCTCTCACTCAATTCTGTCCAATATAGCGGTGTTCGACATTTACGATCGTATAATGCTTCATATGGAGCCATTTTCAAACTTGTCTGAAAACTATTGTTGTATGCAAACTCTATCAGAGGTAAATATTTCTCCCAATTACTTTCAAATTCAAGAATACAACACCGTAACATGTCTTCCAGAATCTGAATAACTCTTTCAGACTGACCGTCGGTCTGGGGATGAAATGCCGTACTGAAACTCAATTTTGTTCCCAAAGCCTCCTGAAACTTTTTCCAGAATCTCGAGGTAAACCTCGGATCTCTATCAGACACAATGGATAACGGTATGCCATGTAATCGCACAATCTCATATACATATAATTTCACTAATTTATCCAGAGAATAATTAGTACGTACCGGTATAAAATGTGCAGACTTCGTCAATCTGTCAACGATAACCCAGATTGCATTTTTCTTCTTCGGAGATAGCGGTAGTCCAGATACAAAATCCATAGTAACTCTGTCCCATTTCCATTCCGGAATCATAATAGGCTGTAATAAACCAGACGGTACCTGATGTTCAGCTTTAACTTGCTGACAGATCAAACATTTTGATACGAATTCAGATATGTCACGTTTCATTCCTGGCCACCAGTATTGCTGTTTCAAATCGTTATACATCTTAGTGCTACCCGGATAAATTGAAAATCGACTATCATGTGCCTCGTATAGGACTTTCTGAATGAGTTCACTATCTTTCGGTATACAGATTTTATTTCGGAACATTAAACAATCATCATTCCCTATAGAAAAGTTAGAATCAGAATTAGACTCACAGTGAAGTCGTTTAACTTGTAGATCGGGATCAGTCCTTTGAGCTTCGAAAATTTGCTGCAGAATCAACGGTTTAGCCTTTAGCTCAGCTAAAACAGATCCATCATCAGATAACGTCATTTGAGCATTCAGAGCTCGCAAAGCAAATAGAGACTTTCGACTTAACGCATCAGCTACAACATTTGCTTTCCCCGGATGATAATCAATCACAAATTCATAATCCTTTAGTAGTTCGAGCCATCTCCACTGTCGCATATTCAAATCTTTCTGTGACATCAGATACTTCAGACTTTTATGATCGGTAAAAATTCTACATTTCTCACCATATAAGTAATGCCGCCAAATCTTTAATGCAAAGACTATAGCAGCTAACTCAAGATCATGTGTCGGGTAATTCTTCCCATGCGGTTTTAACTTTCGGGAGGCATAAGCTATAACTTTCCCGTCTTACATCAATACACAGCCAAGTCTGACAATAGATGCATCACTGTATATAACAAATTCTTTCCCATATTCGGGTTGAACTAAAACCGGAGCTTCTGTTAACAGGGCTTTCAACTGTTCGAAACTCTGCTGACATTTATCAGTCCACTCGAATTTCACATCTTTTTGTAACATTCGAGTCAACGGTACTGCAATCATCGAGAATCCTTTAACAAATCTTCGGTAATATCCCGCTAATCCCAGAAACCTTCTAATCTCAGATACATTTCTCGGGGGTTTCCAGTCAATAATAGCAGATATTTTACTCGGATCTACTCGGATGCCTTCCGCAGAAACAATATGACCCAAAAATCTGACTTCTCGAAGCCAAAATTCACATTTGCTAAATTTGGCAAATAACTGCTTATCTCTCAGAATTTGTAACACAATTCTCAGATGCTCAGTATGCTCTGTCTCATCACGTGAATAGATCAGAATGTCGTCAATGAATACTACAACAAATCTGTCTAAAAACGGTCTGAATATACGGTTCATCAAGTCCATAAACACTGCCGGAGCATTTGTTAAACCGAAAGGCATGACCAGAAACTCATAATGTTCGTATCGCGTTCTGAAAGCAGTCTTCGGTATATCTGAATCTTTAACTCGTAGCTGGTAGTAACCCGATCTCAGATCAGTCTTCGAAAATACTGTAGCTCCTTTCAACTGATCGAATAAATCATCAATCCGCGGGAGAGGATATTTATTCTTCACTGTTACCTTGTTCAACTGTCGGTAATCAATACGTATTCTCATCGTTCCGTCTTTCTTTTTCACATATAATACTGGAGCACCCCAAGGTGAAAAGCTCGGTCTCGCAAAACCTCTATCTGTCAGTTCTTGTAACTGTGCTTTCAACTCTTTTAATTCAGTAGGTGCCATTCTGTACGGAGCTATCGATATTGGAGTAGTGCCCGGTAACAATTCAATACCGAATTCAACTTCCCTAATCGGCGGTAAACCTGGTAATGCTTCCAGAAAAACATCTGAAAACTCACAAAGAACTGGTACAGACTCAATTTTCAATTCTGTCTTGCTAGAATTCATCACATACGCTAGGTACGCATCATAGCCTTTTCTAACATATTTCTGAGCCCTCGTAGCAAAAATCACTATCGGTAATTCATTCGAATCATTTGATCCAATCCGAAGAATTTTACCATTCTGACATTTCAATTTTATACTTTTACTTCAACAATTCACAATAGCCTCATGCACATTTAGCCAATCCATGCCCAGTATTACATCGAACTCGTCAAAAGGGAGAAGCATCAGATCAGCCATAAAACAATATCCTCGAGTCATTAATGGACATTTCTTACATATCTTATCAATTAACACAGACTTTCCTAACGGATTTGATACTTTAACTACATATTCAGTAGACTCAACATGTAAATTCTTTTCAAACACTAATTTCATACAAATATAAGAATGAGTTGATCCAGGATCTATCAACGCAACAATATCAGTGTTATAGAGAGAAAAAGTACCGGTAATAACATCAGGAGACGAGGCTTCCTCACGTGCACGTATTGCATAAGCTCTCGCAGGAGTACGCATCTCAGATCTCACATTAGCATCTCTCGCCACACTGCGATTTCCACTTTGATTTCCAGTATTCCGAGGCGGTCTACCTCTCGATGCAACATTATGCGTCTTAGTCGATTGTTCCTTATCAGCCACAGATCTTTCAGGACAATCACGTAAATAGTGGTCTAACGATCCACATCGAAAACAAGCTCCGCTTTTCAATCGGCATTCACCAAAATGTTTCCTATTACAACACTTGCATTCAGGGCCGGGAGTTCTCACACTATCGGCACTAGCGACCGAGGTTGCTTGAGGTCTCGAATGGAAAGATTTAACATTTTTGTCTCGGATAGATATGCCCGTAGAAGTAGCAGAACGAGGATGAAAATCTTTTGATCTCTTGGATCCAGATTGATACGATTTACCCGCAAACCTCTTTCGAGCCTCTCTGAATTCATAATTTGCTTTTCTATTTTCTTTAGCAAGCTCTTCGGCTTTATAGGCCCGATCAACGAGAACTACAAACTCTTTCAGCTCAAGTATTCCGACTAACAGTCAAATTTCTTCGTTTAGCCCATCTTTGAACTTTTTACACATTATGGCTTCGGTAGAAACACATTCGCGAGCATATTTGCTGAGTCGTACAAACTCTCGCTCATATTCAGTTACAGACATTCGACCCTGTTTTAACTCTAGAAATTCTTTTCTTTTCTGGTCGATGAATCGTTGACTAATGTATTTCTTCCTGAATTCCGTCTGGAAGAAATCCCAATCGACTCATTCTCGTGGTACAATCGAGGTCAATGTATTCCACCATTGATATGCTGAATCCCGAAGCAAAGAAATAGCACATCTCAGACACTCATCAGGAGTACAGGCCAGTTCATTAAAAACTCTGATCGTATTCTCAAGCCAAAATTCGGCCCTCTCAGCATCATCACTTGCTAAAGCTCGAAATTCTTCAGCACCATACTTCCGTATCTTATCAACAGGAGGTCTGTTCAATCTCAGAGGATCCACAACTCGTACATTATTAGGGTTAGGTTGTGGGATGGGAGGGGGTGGAGGTTGCGGAGCGGCCGGGTTTGCTCGCACAAACTCACTAAACCATCCAGACATCATTTGGAAGAAAGCTTGTTTAATTTCTTCCTGATTGGCCACAGCAGGGCCCGATTCAGAAGGCATAGCCCCTTGAGCGGGTGCTGGTGCAATACTTTCACCATCATCAGCTAAATCTCGATTCGGATCCATTACTATATAAAACAGATTTTCAAAAAATATCAGGAGATATCACACTATCACATTTCATGTACATGGCATGTATAGCTAGACTCGTACTCACTACGGTAGTCCTAGAATCGACTAAACCGTAGCTCTGATACCAATTAAAATGTAAAACCCTATACCCGAGACCATCACCGGAATCAAGTATAGAGCGTTACCGGACTTAACGGACCTTTACAGAACTTAATCGGCCCCAATTAAGAAATTTCATGTCAATAATCACAAAAAGGTTCATAGGAGATATTTTCGGATCAAAAACATTCATCTCGGATAGTTAGGATTCGAATCCTACTGCATCAGAAGCTCAGAAAAATTTTTATTTTTGAAACAACGTCACCCGCCCGTATGACTTGAAGCACGGCCGTGTTGTTAAACCATGTGGCTTTCACACGCCCGTGTTAGGCACCCGTGGAACATTCTGACTTACTCAACACGGTCACAAGTTAATTTCACACGCCCGTGGAGTAGGCCCGTGTGCTTCCCACGGCTAGGGCACGCCCGTGTGCTTACCCCGTGGTCGAAACTGTCAAATTATTTAAGGTGTAGGGGACACACGGTCGAAGCACACGCCCATGTCCCCTGGCCGTGTGGCACAATATAGGCTTGGATTAAGCCAAATTGCCACCCAACAAGGGTCATTCCTACAAGCCAAGAGCATGCAACATTTCAAGCCAATTTACCATCTACAAACATACAAATTCAAGCATATAATGAACCCCAATTTCATCATCAAAATCACATATCTTTCCATGAGCACATATAGCCAAAGAACAACTCAAAATCTTGATTATACACAAATATGACTCAAGCCACATCTCATAGCTTGATCATTTACCAAAATACATCATATTCACAAAACATCTAGCCTATACATGCCATGACCATTTCATTTACAAAAGATTCAAAAATACCAAAGCTTGATGGATAGTGTGATGGCGATCTCCGACACGTCCGATGATCGAGCTAGCTTCCGAATCTATAAGACATTGACAGAAATAAATGGAGTAAGCTTCTAAAGCTTAGTAAGTCCGTAATACAGAAATTAAACCTTACCGAATCAATGCGGTAATTACAACAACAATGCCAATTCAATTCATATACTCAAGTTGCCTATTTCACAAGTATAAACTTGTTAGTCCATGTAATCTCATAAATCATTCATGCACCAACCACATCATTCATGTATCACATCATAATTCAATCATTTATACATGTATTTGCATATAATATACTCCATGTAAATCTTATATCTCATTTAACATGTAATACTTATAACATGTAATTCATGTAAATCAACTTATAAAATCCATGTGAACCTTGTACAACATGTAATTCATGTATCTTTAAGCATTCATATAACTTATACCATATAATCCATGTAATTCTCATATCTCATATAACATGTATCGGCAGTTGCCCATTGAACCTTTAAGAACATCGAGGGATACTCGGGTGATACACACACAGTGTACATACATGTAACCTGTAATCCGTCAATGCGACATGTATGCTCTTTCGAGCCTGTATCGGTAAGCCCGAAGGCTAATCAGTAATCCCGAAGGATAAACGGTAAGCCCGAAGGTTGAAGAGAAAGTCCGAAGACTAAACATGTAATCCCGAAGGATAAACCTGTAGCTCATGAGCACGTGGTGAGTCGCAACAAATGCAGGACCTCGAACCACCCTGTAGCCCTAGTGACATGTCACTTGTATCCTATCGACTTCTACGATTCTAACGGGGCTCGGTATTCATTCCTCTCTTGTAACAATTTCATTTCAATTTCACATGTATGCATCCAAATAGGCTATTCAATCAAATAGTACTTCATACATTCAATTAACAACAAATATAAGCATATACACATTAAATTCCATTGTACGGACTTACCTCGAAATTCTGATATCTACTCGTCTATTTTTCTTTTTCCCCGATCAAGTTCCGGAATTTGGTCGTCTTTATCTATATTAATACAAATTTAGCTATTTAATCACTAACTTGTTCAATTTAGCCCAAAACATGTATTTTGGCATATTAGCAATTTAGCCCCTATATTTTCAACACATTGCAATTTAGCCCTTTTATCACAAAAATGACAAATTTCACAACAAATCCCTCAATTCACCTTAGCCGAACATGTAGGGGACTTATACAAGCACATATAATTCATCTAATCACAAATTTAACTTCATAAATTCTACCTTTTTACAAATAAATCCTTAAAACTCATTTTCTTCAAAAACTACTTCAAAATTCTTGTATATTCTCACATAATATACAATAATTCATCAAAATCTATCAATATATCAAGGATTCATCAATGGCACTTTTCAAAGACATGTTCAAAATCAGAAATTGAGGTATGGGTTGACTAGTATTGAAGCAACGACCTCAAAAACGTAAAAATTATCGAAAACGGAACAAAAACGAACCTCTAATAGAAGCTCAAATGGCCGAATAAAGCAAAGCATGAAAACCCTTCTTTTTCTTTTGTAGAATCGGTGAAGAAAAAGATAAAAATGGGTGTTTTCATGTTTTATTTTGATATAAAACATATAATAAACCAAATGACCCTTTTGCCCTTTTAATAAAATCATTAAAAAAAACACCAACCACCAACCACTTATAAAGATGATTTAATTACCATACAAGTGCCTCACTTTATAAAGCCATGCTCAAATGAGCCATTTATAAAATAGAATTCTAATTTATCGCTTTATGCGATTTAATCCTTTTTCTCAAATTAAACGGTCAAACAATAAAATTTCTAAACGAAACTGTCACACGGTAATTTCTATCATGCAGTAAAATATATTAAAGCAATAAAAATAATAATTTGACTCGGTTAAGTGGTCCCGAAACCACTCGTTCCGACTAGGGTATAAAGTGGGCTGTTACAACTATATTGACCCACCCATCCGATACACATAAATGGTAACGCAGTTGCAATACTACCTAACGTTGCAGCAAAGCTAGTGATCATATAATAGGATTAAAAGCCTTCGTTGGATCTACGATCGTCAAGCAACTATGCGATCCTCATATAACACTTCCTCCAACATAATTCTCACCCACATGCAACATCATAACACATGAGTGCAACATATAGCACATAGTCATACTTATAACACACAAGAGTAATTTAGTAACTCTACCCTACAGGGGTATTTCAGTAATTCTACTCTACATGGGTATTTTAGTAATTCTGCCCTACAAGGGTATTTTAATAATTCTACCCTACAGGGGTATTTCAGTAATTCTACCCTACAGGGGTATTTCAGTAATTTACTAATGTATGGGTCTTAATTACAAACGTTGGCCTGTCAACAAGTCCTCTTTAGCTAGAGTGAACAGACACTATGCATCAGGTAGGATTCCAGAGAAGAGGAGGGGGGTCATTAAGACTGCTTAAGTACCAAGCTCTTCCTAGATCCAATCCTAGACATATATATGCCCATTGCCACACCCTAACCTTACGACTTGCCGACAGACGTGTTTGATAAATTAATTAAGTTTTATATGCTTGAGGATTCATTAGAAACTAGGCCTAAAAGTCCATTATAAAACCTTAGTATGTCTGCATACTTTCATTCATTCATATAGCCCATCAGGCCCAATCACATGTATATGGCCCTTTAAGCCCAATCACAAACATACGGCCCATCAGGCACAATCTGTTCCGAACAATTCAACAAACTTTGTCAACTCATCACCTACTATCAACATATCAATTTTCGCTAGCTTGGGCTCACAAGCCCGTCGGCCCATTTGGCCCATTCTGGCCCAGTTAGCCAAAACATGACCCAGGTCTATGAGATGAATACCCTCGTACGAGTGTTCGCGCACTCACAGGACTACCGTAGCCAAATTTTCGACTTTTCAGCATTTCAACTTTTTGACTTTTCGGGATTTGCCGATCTATTGTGTGTGTGCAGTGTATGTACACACCTGATAATAAAGCGTGTTGCGATTTCCTTATCTCCTAAACCTACAACCGATATCACCCTTCAAATTAATTGCATGTGTAATACATATCTTTACTAAAACCAAAACCTCACTATTCCCTTACCTTGCGTGACAAGTCTTAATAGCCCCTTCTTTAATCACCCACTAAGATCAACTCCTAGATCTTCATCAGTCTTAATTATTTAATCAAAATAATAGGTGACTTGTACCCAACATAAGACACCCCTTATAACACTTATGCCCATTCGGCCATCCTGAAACCAAAAATAAAGACGAGATGCTTACCCAAAACCTGAAACACAAGGGACAATTTGGTAGAGGTCTGAAAAACTGTGATTCAATACTAACTCCCTACAAAGTCAGTAAGAGATAGTGAGGGAGAAAAGCAAATGATTCCTAACAAAAACCGATTAAACAAAATGGAACTCTTACCCAAGATGCAATCGGCCCAAGTGGAGAGAATAGTGTCAACACAGAAGAATTTTGGCCAATGGAGTATTCGGCTAGAGTTTAGAATAGAGGAAAAGGGATATTCGGTGCAAAGCAGGAAGAGAAAAAGATTGATGAAGTAAATAGGGCTTGGAAGAAAAAGGTTTCGGCACAAGCAATAAGAAAATTGAAACTAAAGAAGAAAAATTAAGAGAAATTGTTAGAGCATTATAGTTGCCGAAATAGCACAAAAGGGAGTTCAGCACCCCTATTTATACACAAAACCAAAGCTCTGCCTACCCCAATCGGCTCCAACTCTCCACTCATCTTATCTCCTAACTTTTCTTTATGATAAACTCCTCAATCCCTTCAAAAAATTTCTCTCCTCATCACTTCTCTTAAAGTCCAGTTCCACGCCACTACCAACCATCTAGAAGGCAAAAATAAAATTCCTAAAAATACCAAGCCAGCACTCGAACCTAGGATCCCCTTGCTTGCCACTAACGCCACCTCCCTACACCCTAAGTGGCATCACTTATCCACTACACCACAGCCATGCTTGTGCCCTATTTTATCTTCATTTATTTAAAAGCCAGGCTACTTGCCGTCAAAGTTCCTTTAATTATTAAATTAAAAATTCCTTCACCTCAAAGCTCAACCTCAAAACCTAACCAAGGGCCTACTAACACATAAATAACACTTGTCTAAAATATCAAGCACACATTTCATTAAAACCGAAAAACGAAAGTTCGGGATTTTTGGGGCGTTACAGATGGGCATGAATTTGGTGATTTTTAAAGTTATTAAGATTAATTAGGTAATTTAATAATTAAGTTAAAGTAAATAACATAAAACAAATGTATCATCTTTTTTAGTTCATGTTTCCACCAAAATTAGAAGAAAGAAAAGCCATAGTTAGGGTTTGGAGTTTTGGCAACTTCAAAGGTGTGCATGTAAGTGATTTCAAACCCCGTTTTTAATGATTTTTATGTTTTTAAAGTCGTTTTAACTTAATCTAGCTAGCCCGAGGATTAATTTGTAAAACTATTAAAGATTGAGGATATTGTCATGCATTATTTTGTGTGATTGTTGATGTTAAATGGAATATTATGAATCCTTGTTAAATAAATAAGTTTTATAAAGTGATTTTTGATAAAAATTGTATTTAGGGACTTATTTGTAAAAAAGGTAAAAGTTCATGGTAAATTTATGAAATGATAGTTTGTATGGATTGATTTAAGTCCCTAGAGAATTTGGCTAGCTTGAGAAGGGGATTAAAATGTTTAAATTTCAATTTATGAGCTTAAGGACTAAATTGTGAAAAGTTAAAATGTTAAGGGCAAAATAGTAATTTTGTAAAAAATGAAATGTGGACTAAATTAAATGATATTAAATGGATTAAATTTGTCTATTTAGATCAAGATAGGCCGCATATGGATTTAGATCAGCGAAAAGCTAAAGCCTCGAATTAGTTTATTTCTTTTTTACACCCTAGTGCTCGAGGTAAGTTCGGAAGTACGAATTACTATATTCATGTTATTCAATTGTATGTTATTATGTAATTATAATGTTAATAATCAATGTATATACAAAGAAATGCCATGAAGATTACCGAGTCCCAGTTGAACCTTAGGAATTCATAGGATACAAATGACATGTCATTAGGGATTTCATGTTTCGGGTGTTGGTCTTGAATGTCCTATCGATGGCTGAGGTCCTGCATTTGTTGTGGATATTCCATAGCTCATGTGAGCAGCACCATCTAGCTTACATTCTAACCCACAAGTCGTGTAGCAAACCCATTTCACAACTTGTGTAACACCCCTTACCCGTGTTCAATGCTGGAACAGGATATGAGACATTACCAGAACATACACATGCAATCGTACAAAATTGAGACATAAATTTTACATCCAAATTAAACTTTTAAATTTTCATCACTAAGTCCCTGATATGGACCTACGAGGCCAAATACATACTATGGAAGCGGTCTGGAACTAAACCGAGAACTTTGGAAAATATTGGAAAATTTTTTAAAAATAGGATCATACACCCGTGTCCAAAGCCGTGCCCTTCACACAACTATTCACATGCCACATTTATCACATCAACATCATGCACTAATTCATCCACACACATATGCAAGCATGCTCATTCATGAATTGCATCATTTTAACTTATAACATAACCAATAATAGCTACATTAAATGGCCTTATACAACAAAGACCTTCAAATAGCATAGGCCAATATTTTAGGCCAACTCATAATAACATATAAACTATTAACCAAGTTCTATACATTCCATAGACTTATAAATACTTTAAAATCTTTTTATATCAACCAATAGCTTGATAATGTGATTGAGTCTCTAGCAACCTCCAACTCGAGCTAGCATCTGTGACACTATAGGAAAAAGGAAAGAAAGAGAGTAAGCATTATAGCTTAGTAAGTAAGTATGCAATTAATAAGCAATTCATTAACATGCTATTATAAATCTTCACAATATATCTTCCAAATAATATAATTATTACTACACATAGATCCACTATTTACTCAAGTTCAAAACAAGTTATCTATTTGAGTCACAATCACTAAATTATTTATATCTAGAGCTACATAACTCCAAATTAAGATCCGCTAATTTTTCCTAAAACTAGACTCACATATCTTCTTACCATAAATTTTTCAAAATTTTTAGTTTAGTTAATAAGTACAGTTTATGCAATAAATTCTCCCTTATTTCTCTATTTGATAGTTCCAACCCCTCTTCACTAAGAATTAATTATCTCATTGTAAAGAACTCAGATGATGTTCCCATTTATTTCTCTTGAAAATAGACTCATTAATAATTTTAAACATATAAATTAAAACCCATAATTATTTTTTGTACAATTTTTAATGATTTTCAAAAGTCAAAACAGGGGATTCCGAAATCAATCTGACTCTGTTCCACGAAAATTCAAATATCTCATAATATGAAATTTTTTTTCTCACACCATCTCTTTTATGTGAAAATAGACTCAATAAACTTTAATTTCATATCTTATTCAACCTCTAATTCTATTTCCACCATTTTTGGTGATTTTTCAAAGTCATACAATTGCTGCTGTCCAAAACTGTTTTCTTACCAATTTCACTCTTACATAATTTCACTTACTCCATTTCATCTTACCGAAAGTTTGATCAACTATCGAGCGCATTGCTCATAAATTTTCACACACATATACCTACACTTATTCATCACATAGTCATATTCAATTACACTAGCCATTACATGATTACATGTATTTTCACTTAGTCAATTTCCCGTTGAACTCATCGGAATAATAACAGATACACGATGGCCTGCGCATAGTACCACCCTTATAGCCGAAGCTATCTAATGCACATAGTAGCTTGCACTTAGTACTACATCTGTGACCAAAACCATCTCTTACACATAGTGGCCTGCACTTTGTACCACATATGCGATCGAAGCTATCGGGTGCTCATAGTAGCCTGCACTTAGTACTACACATGCGACCTGACCATATGGTACACGTAGTAGCCTGCACTTAGTACTACACATGTGACCTAAAACCATCTTAAACACATAGTAGCCTGCACATAGTATTACACACGTATTCTCACAACTGATCATTAGTATCTTTTCTATTCCGAAGGTCTAACCGGGAAATTCCTCACTTTTCAACATTTTACCAATTCATCCATACTCAATTTCAATTCATAATTTACCTCAAGTGATCATTCAATATGCAACCACATCTCATATAATAACAAAATATTATAACATAAGTAAAAATGATATATTATTTACATACAAACTAACCTTGACCCAAAAACGACAAACGGACGTATTCGACATTTTCTTTGATTTTCTCACGTTCTAAGTCTGAATCTTTTTTTTCTCAATTATGAAGCTTGGAAGCTTGAAAACCCTAGCCATGGTTTCCCCCATGCTAGATTCGACCATATGAAGAAGAAGGACAAGAATTTGGCTTGTTTTGTCTTTTTAATTCATTTTAATTACTAAATGACCAAAATGCCCTTAATGAAAAACTTTAGTATTTTATCTTACTATGCCTATTTTTGTCCATCTTGAAATATAATGGTCTAATTACCATTTAAGGACCTCCCATTTAAAAACTCATTCCAATCAAGTACCTTTATGAACAAAAACACACATTTTTATCTATTTTAATTTAGTCCTAATTATCAAATTAGACACCCAATCGATAAAATTTCTTAACGAAGATTTCACATAACATTGCAAACAGACAATAAATTTTAAAACTCAATCGGAATAAATATTTTGACCTCAGATTTATGGTTTCGTAACCACTATTCTGTTTAGACCCTATATCGGGCTATTACAACTTGTGTGAGCAATGATGTAAAGGAAATGTTATGGTTATATGTTTAAGCACCCTTCGTGTGAGCTTTCCCGAGTATCCAAAGATATTCTAGTTGGTTTAACGGGAAAGAAAAGGGGTTGAAATGGTAAGTTTTCATATGGTAATGTGCATATCTTCATGAAAAGATTAAATTATTCAAATTATATATGTTTATATAGAAATGAATCATCATATGTTTAATTCAAGTGAATTATGTATAAATGCACTAGCTTGTGCCAAACTTGTGGTTGGATTACATTATGTTGTTAATTGTTGTTATGCAATGAAATGGTAAGTTATATTTCATGTTCTACGAACTTACTAAGCATTTTGTGCTTACGTAGTTTCTTTCTTATGTTTTATAGATAATCGAAAGCTCAATTGGTTTGGAAGCTCGTCAAAGATCTATCACACTATACAGCGTAAATATCAATAGTTTTTGAATATTTTGGCCAAGGTTATAATGGTATGTATAGGTGGACTTGTAATGGTATTTAGTTGAATGGTAGTTCATGGCTTTGGCATGTATAAGTGGTTTTGGTTGATGTCTTTTGATGCTTGCCAAATTATGTTATTATAGCTATCTTTTGATACATGCTTTGGAGTAGCTTGATTGGTATGTTTTGAAGTAGTTTGAATATGGTCAATTTGTGACATGTTAGATAAGTTTTTGAAGATAGTACCGGATGAATGAAATGTAACATCCCTAACTTGTATCCATCGCCGGAATGGGGTTACGAGGCATTATCAGTCATAATACAACTTAGAACAGACTTTCATTTCAAAGTAAATCATCTAGTAAAATTTTTAACCAAACTAGCATACTTTAATTCTATAATTTATATTTTTTTATTTATTATTTATTTTAATCAATCAATACAACCAAATAATCATGGAAATCAAATTTTAAACTCATAACCAAGTATGTTTCATTTCACATACCAAACATATATGTATACTTTAACACAAACACACATACATAATTTCATTTCATATAAATAATATAATCCATTATAAAATTTGTATGTATAAATAAAACATTTAAATATCACTCATACATTTAAGAAATAATCCATTTAACATATGTCAAATATATCATCAATTTAACTAAGTAAACCACTCAAATAAATTTACCAAGGCATCCAAAAAAGTACCATTTGAAACTGATACAAAAACAATATTCATCTCTTAACTATTTGGCCAACAAAATTTACTTATACATATTCATTGATTTTCAAATAACTAAAGAATTCATATAGGCATACATAACATTATTTTAAACCCTAGACATATACCAATGCACCACATATAAATGACATGCATTTTTACTAACTTATACATTACATAATATAACACAATACATATCGATCATTTACTCCATAATCGAAGCACATAATCAAACACCACCATCTATATATACATATGTACCTTGAAATAATATTTAACTCATATCAATACAACATGTACAAAAATATTTATATATTTGCATGTGCCGAATCACAAGTTGATTATAACCATCTCATGTGACAGGTTTATACTTCACAAGAATAAGTCATTAACCAAACATATACATATATCCAAAACACAAATTTATATACCATGTAATAAACATATCAATAAACTTCTACCATGTTCGAACATAAGCAAATATCATTTAATGACAATTCACATATACTTTTATCTATGCATAACCATAGCCAAATCATCCACATATACATCCTAAAATTACCAATACCGAATTACCCAAAACCAAGCTTATCAAACATTTTAATTAAGAACATATAAAACCAACCTTAAGCATAATAAGCAAGCCATTTCGCATGGCTTTAAATATATATACAAACTTCAAAACCAAATATATATATATATATATAACAAGCCTATACATGCCACATAACCAAATTTCAAAACATTCATTTACCGAAGCGAAAATTGGATAGTGTGATCAGGTCTCCCACGACTTCCAACCCAAGCAAGTCTCCGAAACTCTATAAACATAAGAAAAACACACAGGGTCAGCTTTAAAAGCTTAGTAAGCCATAAGCAAATAAATCATTTCAATAATAATTATAAATTAATAACACTGAGCTGAACTTAACTAATCTCATCACATATAAATTCATTACACTCGTAAATTCATATACCACATTAAATAACTTTTCTTATCTTATATATATCAATATATATATAACCCATATTTTCAAATTTGAATCACATCCGTTAACATAATTATATAATTCAAGTTTGCACATAATTATTACATAACTAACCAAAACATGTCATGGTTCACTAACCACTTCGCATATATTTTATCCATTTAGCTACATTTCAAGTTCATATATATAACACATATTCACATTTATAAATTACATATCATCTTTACACATATACTACTTCCCATTTCTCCAAACTATGTTCCTCATTTCATAATTCTCATACTCAAAACATAGGACCACAATTTATATAACAAACATATATAACACATCATTCATTTGTATACATTCATATCATTCGATGTCATATATTTCATATTTCTTCTTATAATTCATTTAATCATATTTTATTCTCTATTAACCACATTTCATTTTCACATAGATCATAATCATACTCACTTTCACTATTCAATTTCACAAACATTGTAACATACCTGAATCAGATGCACATTTATATACTCATTTATTTCTCGAAATGCCGGTTAAATCGTTCAGAATCAATAAGGATACTCGAATAACTCAGAAAGCTGGTATAATGCCAACGTCCCAGACGTGATCTTACATGTAATCACATATCAATGCTATATCGGTATAAAGTCTGCTAGGCTTAAAGCTTATAATAATTCACCGGCAATAAGCCTACTAGGCACAAGCCTATATCTCACACCGACACAAGGCCTACTAGGCTCAAAGCCTGATTTAATACACCGGCATAAAACCTGCTAGGCACAAAGCCTGATTTAATACACCGGCATAAAGCTTGCTAGGCACAGAGCCCGATTTATCTCACCAGCACAAGGCTTGCTAGGCTTAAAGCTCGAACATTACTATTACAAAGTCATCTTATACCATATTCATATATATAGAAAATTCTAACTATTCCATAAAATTCATACGGACTTTCAAATATCATAACTCAGTCGAATTAGTCTCAAATACACTATTTCGATGCATACTCAAATTCGACTATCTCAAATATAAGTCTATAAATTTAAAAACAGCATATTAAACTAATTTACATTCAAAATTAACGATGTTTAATTGCTTATAGACTTACCTCGTACGGACACGAACGGGCCGGAACAACTATTCGACTATTTTCGACTTTCTCCGATCCAGATCCAAATTCCACTTTTTTTCCAATCTAATTAATATCAAAATTAACTTACTTATTCAACATTTCTATTAAATTTCATCCAAAAACATATAATTGGGCAATTTGCATTTTAGCCCCTAGCATTTCACATCTTTGCAATTTAGTCCTTAATTCAAATCAACACAAAGTATTCAAAATTTCACATTGCCCAAGCTTGGCCGAATTTTACTAGTGCTCAACTAAGCCCACATATTTCATCAATTTCACATTAAAGTCCCTCAATTTACAAATTTCACAATTTAATCCTAATTCGGCATTTTTACCAAAATTCACTTAGTAAATCATGAAAATCTAACAACAAGGATTTATTTTTCATCATCAAACAACAAATTCATCAAGCTATCATCAATGGTAAAATACAAAATCATCATTAAATCCAAAAATTACAATATGGGCTTTATAGATTTCATTGCAACGATCTCAAAAACGTAGAAATTATCAAAAATCAAGACAAAACCATACCTTAATCAAAGGAAACAATTGCCGAACACTAGCTTAGACTTTTTTATTTTCTTTTCTTTCCTTTTTGGCAAGTATGGATGAACAATGGCTTTATTTTATGCTTTTATTTTTTTATTAATATTCATTTAATACAAAAATTATCTAACCATCCATTAAAATTATTTCTAATTACCAAATTGCCAAACCATGTCTTCCACTATCATATATTTGGATTTATTTCATATAAGGACCTCACCTTTAATTAATCAAAATAAATAGGCACTTTTACAAGTAGCAGTCAACGTTCACCTTTTACGCGATTAGGTCCTTTTATCAAATTGAGCACACAAATGCTAAAATTTAAACACGAAAATTTAACACATATAAATTCACATATAATAAACACAGAAAATAATTTTTTTAAATTTTTTCTAACTCAGATTCATGGTCCCGAAACCACAGTTTCGAATAAGGTCTAAATTGGGCTGTCACATGAAAAGTAGGAAAGTATGCATGTTTAGTTAAAACTTTGCATTTGAGGTGCCTTGAATGGCATATTGGTTAATTGATCTAGGACTATTGAATTGGTCATTATATGCATGTTTTGGTAAGGTTTTGATGCCTTGATTATGTGCACAAAAGGCCTAAAGGTTTATACATGATTTGGTGCTAGAATGGCTAGATTTTGGCAAATTTATGTCCACACAGCCTTGCGACATGGCCTTGTGTCCCCTATAGGTTCCCTTGCATACAAGTCAGTTAGTTACACGACTTGACACATAGGCATGTGGGGATATTTTGAGAGTAACATGGCTTGGCACACGGGTGTGTGACATAGCCATATGACCCTACTAAGAGAGTTACACGGGTGAGGATAAGGGTTGGAACACGACCGTTTGTCCCTAATTCGAATGTTACACGACCTAAGACACGAGCATGTGTTTCAGCCGTGTAAGGCACAAATCCTAGCCACACAGCCGTGTGACCCCTACAGTCAAATTTTTCTAACTTTTTCTTAGACTTTCCAAATGTTCCCAATTTAGTCTTGATTCGTTTTTAAGGTAATTTTAGGGCCTCGAAGACTCGATTTAAGGATGACATGTATGTGAATGGTTGTTTTATATTATATTTATAATGATGTATGAAATGAAAGTATAAATGTTTCGTTTGTACGATAATGTATAAATGCTTCTTTGTATGATAATGTTTTGTAACCCTAATCTAGTGACGGATACGAGTTAGGGGTGTTACAACTCTATTGTATAAGAGTCCTTGAAGATGATTCTATTCTATAGGAGCCCCTTATGGATGAATCTGTTAAATGTGCCTTTATGGTGAGAACCTGTTGTATGGAGCCTTCGTAGCTATTTCTGTGAAAAAAATCTTCCCAGCAAATGTTATAGAAGATGCCCTTGTAATAAATCTGTAAAGGACGCCTCTATTTTTATCATTGTTTACGGAAGCCTTTATGGTCATCTAGTATTTATATACGTCGTTGTGGTTATTTATGTCAAGGGAAGGTTCTATAGAGTTCTCATCAATGAAGTTTGCCTTTATGGCGTAGTCTGTAGAATGGACTTCGTAGTAAAGTTTCGAAGACAATGTTGATGGACAAACTCCGAGGAAGAAAGTTGAGACGTGAATACAAGTAAGAAGGGGATAGTCTCACTAAGTTCCGTTGAACTTACCCCACGTGTTTTATGTTTCAGGTATGAAGGATGCCATGAGGGATGATGCTAGGGCTGCGCCGAGGAAATGGCGAAGTAAGGCACGTATGTATAAAGAGCAAAAACATACGGGCATGATCGAGTTTTAGGAGTCATGTAATTAAATTAAGGAAGCTATTCTATGAATTTATGTTGTACATATAGAATGGGTTAATCACATAATAGTAGTTACGATTATAGCCTCAAACAATTTGAAAAGAGTTATATCGAATAGCTATTTATATACGAATGTATTCCTTTTGTAAGACTCCGCCTACTATAAGGGCGTGTTAAGTATTTGTAAGAGTTGGTTTACATAGACTTAAGTCAATTTGTATTAAATAAAAGAAGAGGCATTACTCATCATAAAAAGTGTTAGTAAATGCCAAACGATATGAGTCTAAAATCTTAGTAGTAACACCCAAGATTCGAATCCGGTCTATAGGATCAGGTTGAGGGCATTACGAGTTCCCTTTAAATGATAACCGCAAGGGCTTTCCATACTCACTATTTCTTTCTTTAGGGTTCGCCACAAAGGCGTTCCCTTCAGATGATAGCCGCAAGGGTTTTCCATTAAAATGTGCTATGGAGGCCTCCCTTTCCATAGATCGCCACAAAGGCTTCCATTTCATATATTGCCACAAAAGCTTTCATTTTAGATACACCATAAAGGCTTTCATTTCAGATACTCCATAAAGACTTCCATTTTCTAACGTGTTTATGATAGGGATCCACCTACACTCACATTACGTAAGGTTTTCCCCTCATCGTTCCAGGTCATGCAGAAACCCCACTTGGTAATAACCTTCCTTTAGTTCTTTCCATATAATGCCATAACCCACCAATTATGGTCTTACACGATATGGTATTTCCATAAGATGCCATAGCCCACCAACTACGGTCTTACATGATATGGTGCCATAGACATTTCCTTTCACGGAATCATGTTTACAGTCTCGATGGACTCTTTTAGACGATTTCATGGAAACAAATACAGATTCATCATACATATTGACTTATTCATAATAGACACATTACTTAGCATATTTTCAAGGCACATACACACATATGTTTCAATCATTCATAAACAATTATCCTTTAGCCTCAAAATTCATATCGCATACTTAGACCAATAAAATCTTATACTTTTCATACATACAAGGTCTATCAAACACTCATTTTACATCATGACTATCAAACCATACTCATCTAGTTTTCGTTTCATGTTTTAGTCATTTTTCACAGAAGTTTCTAGAACACTTAACATACATGCAAGAGTTGGCTTAGGGACTTACCTAACTGAGATGTTTAGTAGCTTAAGCTCAAGGTCTTAGATCCTCTTAGAAAATGCAGCAACCACTGCCTTGAGAATAGAAAAACATCGTTAAGATCCATCTAGGTAACCTTAAATCTCATCTCAATCTAGAAAATCCCAACTAGCCTTATTTTACTAACCACTCTTATAAATCTACATTTTCTTAACTATCAGAGTCATAAATCTTACCTTGATGTAGAGAAATTGCTAATCAAAATAAGGATTTCTATCTTAGCACAAAAAAAATCCCCTTTTTGTTCTTTTAACCTCAAAGCAATAAGATTTTGAAGAAAGAATAAGGGATTTCTTATCTTATCCAAAGTATCTATTAATGTAATCTATGGCCCTATTGAAACTTGACAAGTTTTACCTTTTTACTGTATTGTCTTATAAAATCTACAACTCTTGAGAAACTGAATTGAGTGTTTTCCCTTTCTTTTTAACTATTTTGGTTCACGTCTGGTTAGTTCCTAACCAGCTTACCTTGTAACTTAACCTATATAGTACCACGGAAAAAGGTGCATTACCCCTAACATTGACTCATACCTTTAGCATAGTTTGACTCAATCCTATCCTTCTTCCAGTAGGTCATAGTAATCTGTCATGAAGCTATCATCATTAAGAACACATGACCGAGTCTGCCCACACTATACACCAAATAGAACATTTGGGGATCACCATTCCACTAATCAATAAGTCTTAAAGACTACAATAAAACCTTTATATGTCTTACTTCCATTAACAATATTTGAACATTAAGACTTCGCCGGGCAGGATGTTACAGCTAAGTTATGGTATATTGAATGTCTTGTTTTAAGTAGTATATAATCATGTTGGTAGGCTAATTTGGTGCATATGTGATTGATTATGGTTTGGTAATAAGTTGGAATAAGTTAAATGAATAAAAGATAAGTTACATGCTTGAAAATGAACATTTTAGGACATTTTGTGTTCGAGTCTCAAGACATCACGAACATGTCTTGAGACCACAAGAATAAAATTTATCATTTGATGCATTTCATTGTCTTATGTTTTGAGACTGACCAAGCAACTCTCGAGACAATCAAGCTTAGGTCTCAAGATAGAGTGGTCTATGTCTCGAGACAAGGGCAATTTGGAGCCAAAATAGATTTGCTCTGTTCTAGATCTCGAGACAAGAACCCCTTGTCTCGAGACATCCAAACTTCAAAGCTAAATTAAGAAATTAGGGGATATGTGTCTCAAGCCAGGTCTTGAGATATGAAAAATCTAGTCTCGAGACATGTACCCAATGTCTCGAGACATAACCACATTGAAGCAAAAATAGTGAGATTGGAAAAATAATGTCTTGAGACATGGTATCATTGTCTCGAGACACACTGCTAGACTTTTGTATTTAGAATTTAGATTTTAATCGTAACTTTATTTGATAATCATTTAACATGTTTATATGTATAATTGAAAATGTATGAGATTTATTTATTTTTTTATTTCCTGTTACATGATGAATGAACTAATAGTTAGTATGAGTTGTTTAGACAACTTAATGTGATATCACACACTCAGACTTGGCGACTAAATGGTGTGAGGTGTGACATGTAACTTTACTCACTACTATCTAGACCTGCTCATGGGTTGGTCGGCCCGACCCGGCTCGAAGGCCCCCCTGAAATGTGGAAGGGTTTGAGCAAAAATATAGGCCCGAAAAATGGGCTTGGGCAAAAAAATAAGGCTCGTTTAAAAAATGGGTCGGGCCTCAGGTAAGGTATTTTTTGCCCGGGCCCGGCCCGAATTCACTAGGATAAAAAAATCTACTTTTTTTTTAGTTTTTTAATGTTATTTTCTTGATGTTTTCTCCCTATTTTACTACCATATTACTATTATGTTGCTACTATTTTGTTGTTATTGTTTGGATATTGTATAAAACTTATTTTCTTGTTAATTTTGTTATTATTTTAAAGGCATTTGTTAATTTTGTTATTATTTTAGAGGTATTTGCTTGTTAAGTTGCATCTATCTTAATGTTATTTAAGTCTACATATTTTTTAAAATTAATTTTCAATTTGTTGGGAAATATTTATTTTGATTTTTTTAGTATTTTTGATGTATTATATATATTAAAAAATTATATAAAAATTAATACGGGAGGGCAGGGCTGGGCCCGGGTTTAAGCATTTTTATATGGGTCGGGCTTGGGTAAAATTTTAGGCTCATTTTTTGGACCCGACCCGGCCCGAGCCCGATGAATGGGCCTAAATTTTTAGTTGAGTCCGGCTCAAACCCGGCTCGACTCGGCCCGGCCAATGAGCACCTCTACTACTATCTAAAAAAAATTATATTTTTTTAATAAGATTTATTTTGGTTGGCTTTCACACCTAGAGGTGCTCATGGGCCGGGCCGGGCCGGGTTCGGGCCGGGCTCAACTAAAAATCTAAGCCCATTCATCGGGCTTGGGCAGGGCCGGGCCTAAAAAACGGGCCTAAAATTTTGCCCAAGCCCGACCCGTATAAAAATGTTAAAACCCGGGCCCGGCCCGGCCCACCCGTATTAATTTTTTATATTATTTTATATAATTTTTAAATATATATAATACATAAAAAATACTAAAAAAATTAAAATAAATATTTCCCAACAAATTGAAAATTAATTTTAAAAAATATGTAGACTTAAATAACACTAAGATAGATGTAAATTAACAAGTAAATACCTCTAAAATAATAACAAAATTAACAAATACCTTTAAAATAATAACAAAATTAACAATAAAATAAGTTTTATACAGTATCCAAACAATAACAACAAAATAGTAGCAACATAATAGTAATATGGTATCAAAATAAGGAGAAAACATCAAGAAAATAACATTAAAAATAAAAATAAAAATAAAAATAAAAAATCAGATTTTTTTTATTTAGTAAATTCGGGCCGGGCCCGGGCCAAAAATCCCTTACCCGAGGCCCGGCCCATTTTTTAAACGGGCTTAATTTTTTTACCCAAGTCTATTTTTCGAGCCTATATTTTTATCCAAACCCTCCCACATTTTGGGCGGGCCTTCGGGCCGGGCCAGGCCGGGCCGGGCCGCCCGACCTATGAGCAGGTCTATTCACACCCATCAAAACTCACACACTAACTCAAGCATAAGTGCGCGTCTTGAAGCACAGACTCTAGCTCCCCGTAACTTTACGTCCATCTTATTAGTACCCAGAGTATCGAAATCCATTTTCAAAATCCGATTCATCTCAAAGTCACTGAAACAACCTTAATTAATGCTTCTTTCAAAATCAATGCTTTAAATTAATTTGTTCAAATTATTAAAGAAAAACACTTTTTTTTCTCCACTTCTCTTTATTTTTCACAGTAAAATAAATTTTATATATTTTAAATTTTGTTTTATAGATCTAAAAATTAATTTTAAAAGTTTTTGTATTATCAATATTTTATATTTAAGTATTTTATTAAGTTGATGTCACATTTAATTAGATCATCAACTCAATTATAAAATTATAAAAATAACTTTTCTTTTAAATTATAAATAATTTTATTCATGATAATATTTTTGTCTTTTCATACTTTCATATCATATTTCAATAAAATAGTTAAAAATTACAAACCAAGGACTAAATTCATGTTCAATAGTATTAAAATTTAAATTTGTTACCACTTCGTCTATATTTTTTTATTAAATAAATTTTAAATAAAAACATTTTTAACACAAAAAAAAAATTCTTTTACTCATATTGTAGGTGTTACAAAATTTAATACGAGAGATAATTTTAAGAGTTAAATCACATTTTAAGACTTGAACTTAGCAGCTTTTCTCACAATGGGGTTTGAATTTTTTTTGTTCAATTAGGTTTTGAACTTGGCAATTGTTTTCATATTGGGGCTTAATTTTTTTTTTTTCAAGTTAGGCCCTGAACTTGGTAAATGTTCCCACATTGGGACTTCAAATTTTTTTTATCCAAATTGGTCCTTCAAAACCCTAAAGTTAAGCCTTAATGTGGGAGCAATTGTCAAATTCAAGGCTTAAATGTAAAAAAAAAAAAAAAAATTGTAGATTCAGATTTCAATATAAGAATAATTATTAAATTTAATACTTAATTTAAAAAATTTTACCAAATTCAAACAAAAAATAATGATTTAATCCTAATTTTAAACTTAGGCTTTACATTCCTTCGTGGTATTTAATGAAGTATTTTAATAATTTGGAGACGGAAGTGGCTTGGCATAGACGAGAGTACTTAAGTCCCAAGCGTATGTATTAGTGGAGAGCATGCAATGCCACTCTCTCCCTTTTCTCTCTCACTTTCTGTCCTATATAATATATACTACTTTGACTATCTTTTAGTAATATAATTTAAAATACAACAAAAGAAGGATTAGGTGATTTTTGGTTTGGTTTATGACTTGCGAGGAAGTGGAGGACATACTTGGCTTGGACATTAAGCCACCAATCCATCAATATTTTTTCCTTACCGTTAAAATATAAGCATGGAAGTGTATGGTGAATATGTTTTGAATTATTGAAGTAAAGGAAAAAGATGTTTAATATCTTAGACTTTTTATATTATTTTGAAATTTAACGTTTAGTTTTGTGTTTTAATTTCCACATTATGATTATGATATTTTTTATTTTAAAAATTTCTAAGTTTTTCATTAATTTTTTTGACTGGCAATCATAAGAAAAAATAAAATAATTATTTTTAGTTTTTAATGTTTATAATTTTTTAATCAATTTAAAATTTACTTTTTAAAAATGTATAAACATTTCAAAATATATTTTTAAACTTTTTTTAAATATTTCAATAAAACTCTTAAAATTTAAAAAATTATTAGAAAGTTTAAAAATTTTAAAAATAATTTTAAAAGTTCAAAAATTTACAAAAAAAATAAAAAAATCAATTTTCTATTTTAAAAAGGTGTTATTCTTGAATATTAATAAAGTTGTCGAAAGTTTGATCGTATTAAATCCAATTTGCATAAGTATGTTTTAATTTATTTCAAATTTTTATTTAAATTTAATATACAAACTTTATTATTTCAAAATAAATTTAAAAACATTATATAAAATTTTATTCAAAATATAGTAAATAAAAATTTCAAAACCCAGTTAATTTAGATTTTTGCGAAAATGGGGCGGTGAGACAACTTCACCCGTTTGGCCACCAAAATTCATGATTGTTCTAATGAATAAAGAAAAGAAGATTATATGATCTTTAAATAAGTTGCCCAAAAAATGGGTCAAGTTGATTCAAAGAGCCCTCAATCTCCATTACTCTTTTTCTTTTGATGATTTTAATTTCGTGTAGTTAACGTTTTTCTTTAGAAATTTTAAAATTAGTCAATTCAACAAGCTTTAATTTGAAACTGAAGTTGGCTTACTAACTTTTTATAGGTAGTATTAAATTACCAATCACTTCAAAGTTTATATTATTATTATTTTAATATATATTTTATTATCTTCTAATTAAATTTAGAAAAAAATATATTTAATATATATTTTATTTGAACTAAGTTTTAAAATAAATACTTATTCACATTTAGTTTAATATGACATGAATGAATAACTCAATAGAGAGTGTCGAAACCATTCTTAAGGTTGAAAAAACGGGGTTGAGTTTTAAAAAAACGAAAATGGGAGTCGCCACCAACCTTTTTAGGTGTGATTGGATCACCTTATAAAACGTTAGAAACATTGACTTTGGTCTACGAAATTCAAGAAAACAAATTCGGGAGTCGGTCATGTACGAGGAAGGATTAGCACCCTCGTAACGCCCAAAATCAGTACCGAATTGATTAGTTTTCTGTCATAATGTCGAAAATTCGAAAAGATTTAAAAACATGGTCCTTTTTTTTAAAACTTGACCAATTTAAGTTGAAACTTGAGATTCCTTTGTTCCGAAAGAATACAAATATCACATCCAGCACGTTAAGACACGATGTTTTAAATCCTCGTAACTAAAACCATCTCATGATTTTGAAAATTTATTAAAAGATGTTTAGTTATTTAGTCAAACGAAAAATCGCAACCCAGCACGTTAGGGCACTATTTCCCAAATTTCTAAACACCAAACATTGCCTTATTTAAGAGAAACTTTTCAATTAAATGAAATATATGTTTTTTAAAATAATGATTTGAGTAAAATGTAACATTAATATATTACAAGACATCAATAATAAAACAATATAAATTACATGACATACAGACATTTATACAAATATAAACAATTAAAGGGTAAAAGGACGTAAAATTACTAACAATACATGTAATAAGATGATTATGCTAAAGTAAAAATAAACAAATATATAACATAAGTAAATAAAAGATATAAAGTAAACCATTCAAATTACGAAATATAAAAACTTAGAAATGAATACAAAATAATAATAAAAAGGGGTAAATATCAATATAATATATATATATATATATATATATATATATGAGGTATTTAAAACAACAAATTGATATTATAATACTAAAAAAAAATAAAATAATGACCATTTTTAGAAGGATTAATATATACATATAAAATAATTAGTGTATTTTAAATAAATAATATAAAAACTTGGCTAAAAAAAGGACAAATGACAAATTTAAAATAATTAATATATTTTAAAATAATAATATAAAAACTTAGGATTTCTAAAAAACAAACCGGTAAATATATAATATATAATAATTTAATATATATTTATATAAAAAGATAATATACATGTTTAAAAACTAAACAAAAAAAACCTTCAATAATAAATCAACTTAAAAAGAATATTACACAACATATAAATTTTTAAAATAAAACATACTATATACTAGATAAAAAGTAAAATAGTATGTAATGAATCAATTTTATAAAAAAGGGTTTTAAATAAATAATTTGTATAAATAGTATAAATAAATAATAATTTTTTATTAAAAACTAAGTCAGAATAAAAAAAATAAAAGGGATTAAATCTAAATAATAAAAAAAGGGATGAAATTAAAAAAATAAAATACAAGAAGAATTAAGGACTTAATTGAAACGCGCGCTATAGATGAAGGACTCACTGGGCAAATATACCCTATTCCCAAAACGACGTTGTTCCATCACCTATATTTAAATGGCCCAGGGACCAAGTCGAGACAAAAGTAAACCTTTGGGGCTGAATTAAAAAATAAAGGAAAATTTTTTATTGGACGAAATTGTATAAAGTAAAATTGCAGAAGGACCAATGGGGCAAATACCCCTTTTAACAAAAACGCGCGGATCCTCCCCAGGTCGGGTCACACGCACGCAGGTCATGCTTTAAACGGCACCGTTTTGGGACTATTAAAATTAGCCCAAAACGACGTCGTTTTGAGAGGGTATAAAAGATGAATATTTTTTTAAAATTTTCATTCTTTACTTCTCCTAAAAAAATTTGAAAACCCCCCTTGCTCTCTCTCTGGCCAGGCGATTTTCGGGCCAACTCCGACGATTGCTCCATCGCACGCGCCACCGCACGCGCCATCGCACGCGCCACCGTTCGCGGCGGTCAGAAGGTCAAAATCCTTTCTTTTTTCAGGCGAATCAAAGGTAAACTTCTTTCATTTATTTTCGGCAGTATATTGTATGCAAATAAAGTATTTGTACGCATTTTTTAAAAAATAAAATAAAATAAAACGAAACAAACAGAAAGAATCACCTTTTTCTCTGATTTAAAACACTGTTTTTGTATATTTCTCTGTAAAATCGTAGTCCTTTTTAAATTATTTTTACATCCATTTATACTGTTGAAAATGAATCTAAAAATGTTAAATCCTAATTCTAATTCTGATTATTAGCTGATTGTTTGCTTCTTTTTTTTAATCTTTCCTTTTCTTGCAGGTTAACGGCGCGGATCCGGCGGTGGGGGGAATTGGCATGCCGATTGCAGCACAAAATGAGGTCTTCGCTGGCTGCGGCGCGAAAGGACACAGAAACCCTAGAGTTTCTGACCTAGGGTTGGGTATTTGGGCCTTATTGGGCCACGGGTTTTGGGCTAGTTGGGTTTTAAATTTTGGACTGTAATTTGGTTATAGGTTACTGGGCCTTTTGTGAAATCTGGAATAGTAAAAGGACTTTTATTAATTGGGTTTATTTTTTTATTTTTGTTTTGGGTTTGTATACGGGCCGGGCAAAATGGGCCTATTACAGAGAGACCATGTTACCATTGAATGACTAAATAAAATATTTTTATAATTTTTAATTTTTTAAAATGGTTTTTTTCATAGTTTTTGAATTTTTAGAGAAATCATAATTTTAAGATTTTTTATTTAAAATATGAATATATTTATTTATTTACTTTTAGATAGTATTTATGTATTTTAAAGTGTAAAGATTATATTGACAAAAATTATCAACCATAAAGATTTAATTGTCTTTTTTATAATTGTTACCATAAAATTGGAAGTAGTTATTTGATTGGATCAATATTTAACAATTATTTTTTTACTTTTACAAACATTATATAAATTTTGAAAGTTAACAATTATATATAATATATATTATTTATTTTGGTTAATTCGATTGATTATTTGATTTCGAATCAAATTAATCGATAATTAAAATTTTAAAAAATTATTAATAAACTTTTTATCAAACTAAATTCGATTATTGATCAATTAACTGAGTTAGATTGATTCAATCGGTTAACTCAACTATGAATACCCTTATTTATGAGCGGGTAATTTATCATCTTGCTTCCAAAATTAGATATAGATTTGTAGGACTAATAGTGGTTAGCGTTGAACCAATATTCTATTTCTAAACTGAAAAAGAAAAAGGAAATGAAGAGGATCCGATCTCAAATTAGCATGTAAATTTTCAACACATTCATTGTAAAGTTGTGGAAAGAAGAGAGTTCACCAAACGGTAGGTACAAGGTCCCTTTAGCAACGCAACCATAACCGTACAAATAACATCATTACTGTTACATTAATTAATTCTGCATCGTCTTGCAATTCTTGTTTATGTCACTCAAACTCTGTATTGGCGTCATAAATGGAAACAATGATACTAAAAATAAAGGCATAATAACGTTTTTAGTCCTCTAACTTTATAAATAAATATTAATTTAACATTCCATTTAATTTTTTCTTCTTTTAGTCATTAAACTTGCATTATTTATCAAATCATTCAACATAGATGAAAAAATTATTATAAGTTAACTTTACTAACGTAACAGTATACACGTAGATTGTCACATTAACAATTAATTAATTTTTTAAATATTTTTATAATTGATGATATAGCATTTACGTGTATATATACGTTAGCAAAGTTAATAAATATTAATTTTTCTATTTATTTTTAGATAATTTAACAAATAATATAAATTTAAGACCTAAAAAATAAAAAATTAAATTAATTTCTTTTATAAAATTAAATGATAAAACAAATCATTATGCCAAAATAAAAAAAATAAAAGGAAATCCAAATCTTATGATTTGGGACATAAACTTTTATCAGAAGTGGGCAACATGTTGTGCATGAATCATGAATTTTATCTATCATGACATTAGTGGCTGCACTCATGAATCTATAGCTTAGTTGCGCAAAAAAAATAAAAAAAAAATGGGAACCAACATTAATGTTGTTGCAGTCATAGTGTTAATGGTAGGGTAGGCAATGCATCAGTCTATAGGTGGTAAATCCGTCGGTTTAGGCGGATTTTTTTTAGACTCGGATTGTTTTTTTTTCAAATTGGTTTGAGTTGGTATTTCTTCAATTCAAATTTCAAAATTATAAATTAATTTTAATTTTAATTTTAATTTAATTAAGCATATTTAAAAAAATAAATACATCAATCTATTCTTATATTAAATAAATATAATTATTTATGTATGAAATATATAAACACAAAATGATATTATATCAATAATTGTGTTAATAATTTACCAGAATTAGATCAAATCAAATATCAAAATTCATGTATACAATTGCATATTAAACTATAGTTCATATATAATTTTGAGATTTATCCCTTTTAATTTTGAATGTTACTTTTTTACTGTAATAATACAATTCAAATTCACTTTTTATAAAACAGAAATTATATATATTGAATCAAGATATTCTGTATAACTATTATATATAAAATTTATTATTATATGGTATACATATAAATTTTATAATATATAAATTTTGTATATTTGAATTTATTATTATTATAATATATATAAATATGTGTTTAAAAAAGTTTTAAATTGATGAAAATACTTTTTATTGTTTATTATATTATTATATTGACAACGGAATAATTTTTTATTTTTTTATTATATTTATAAACATAATACTTATATTAAAGATGTTTATGGGTCGAGTTAGGCCTAGGTCCGATTTTAAAAAAATTTCAAACTTAGTTGAGCCCGACCAAATATTTCATTTCACTGTTTAAAAATAAAAAATATTTTTATTTAAATTTAACTATAAAAATAAATAAATAGAAATATATATATTATTTTTAAATAGTACAATGAGACGAACTTGAGGTTAAAAACCTATGCCCAAACCTAACCCAAAACACTCCAATCTAATTGGGCTTGGCAGACTTGCCAACCCTTCAACACTTTATAACTTATAATTTTAATATATTTATTCCAAAATCCAAGTATATTATCCTAATCCTAAACCCAAAATAAATTAATTATATTGCAAATCTCAATTCCAAAATAAATAATAATAATAAATTTAATATCCAAATATAATTTGTAAATATTAAAAACTCAATCCAAAATTTAATTTAATAAAAATAATATTTTATTAATATCATGTAATACCCTAAACCTATTGTCGAAACCTTTTTTTTTGAAAAACAGGTCGACTTTTTATTTGAAAACGAAAATGGGAGTCGCCACCAATCCTTTTTATTAGGTGTCATCGGATCACCTTGTAATTTAATCGTTTTAATAAACAAATTTGATTTACTAAAATATCAATTTTGGTCCACGAAGTTCAAGAAAACGGGTTCGGGAGTCGGTTATGTACGAGGAAGGATTAGCACTCTCATAACGCCCAAAATTGGTACCTAATTGATTAATTAATGTCTTAATTTCGAAAGTTGAAAACTCGAAAAGAATTTAAAACACGATCATTTTTTATTAATGGCAATTTTAAAATTCTTGAATAAATCGAAATGATTGTTAAAGACCTTTTCGTCTCGAGATATCGAAATATCACATCCCGTAAGTTAGGACGTGATACTTTGAACCCTCGAGAATAAGCTTGCCTTTTGATTTTTATTTTAAAATTTGTATCTTTTAATTTTAGAAGGATATTCGGTAGTTTAGGTTAAACGAAAAAAAATTGAAATCTAGTAAGTTAGAGCACAACTTCTCGAATTTCCAAACACGGAATATTGCCTTATTTTGAAAATTTTCGTTTTATGAAATAATAGCAAAGGTGAAATTTAAAACGATGTGTATTCATTTCATTTTGGGTATAATATAAAAACGACCAACATATTCCAATTAGTGCATGTGGTAGTAATGATGAAATAATATAAAATAACCATACGAGAGAATATGATAATATTAATTCATGATATTAATAATACGTAAAGTAATATAAATAAAAGAAGTAAAGTGCGAAATATTTCAAGAATAATGAGAAGTGATAAAGTAATAAAAAGGAAATACGAAAAAAATATATAAAAGAAACAAATAATAGATAGATGGATAAAATAAGTAAATATTAGTAGTAAGAAACAAGTAATAAATAAGTATTAGTAGTAAATATTAGTAAAAGAGAAACAAATAAACAGATGGACAAATAAATAAATATTAGTAATGAGAAAATAATAAGAACAACAAATATTTAAATGAAGAGAATATAAGCATTAAAAATCTTAATATTTATGAGGGATATATAAAAAAAATAGATGAATAAATAATATGATAGTGGTAACAATAATAAAGGAAAGGAAACGATAATAAAATGTGAAATGCAAATAAAAAGGAAAAAAATAACAATTTAAATATTAGAAGAAGATAAATAAATAATGAATAATAAACAACTATACAAAATATAACAGCCGAGGATTAAATCATAATTTAGAAAAAGTTTAGGTATAGATCTTAAGATGAAAAATAGGAAATATGGGAGATTGAAGGGCTATAATGAAACACGCGTAGACGCACAAGGACTATATGGGAAATTGTTCCTAGTCCCCCAAAACGACACCGTTCAGATGTTTATCTGCTAAAAGGTTCTAGGGTCAATTGAAATAAAGTAAACAAATTGTGGCAAAATTAAAAAATAGAAAAGGACAACATTAAAATGACTTCAAAAGTGGAAGGACTAAGGGCGCAAATAGACCCTTAGTCCAAAAACACGCGGATCCTAGGCGGTTAGGGTCGGATCAGGTCGGGTCGCCCCAAAACGACGTCGTTTTGTGGCTTATGAGCTTAGGCCAAAACGACGTCATTTTGAACCCCTATTTAAGTTAAAAAATCTAAAACAAAAATAATTTTCAACCGTTTAAAAAAAAAAACCTCCCTTTTTCTTTGAAGTGGCCCAAAAGTCCAGCCATAGCTCCGACCGTCGGTCGTGCCACCATCCACGGTGGCCAGAAATTTTAAAAAGGCCATTTTTTGGGGACTTTTCGACTTCCCTAGTCCAAAACGTCGATTTTCATCAAAACCGATAAACCTCAGCGCCTACGGCAGCACAAATGCGAAAAAAGGTAAGATCCGATTCTTTTCCTTTATTTTTTCGTTTATTTCCTTTAGAAAGAAAGCAAATATAAGGCGAAAAAAACAAAAATAAAAGAGGAATGAAAGGCAACCTTTTAATATTTTCTCTGTTGTATTCAAAATTCGTTTTTTTGTTACATTCATCCCTTCATGGCTTTTATAGCCATCTTGATACATTATTTTACTTTTTCTTTTATCTCGGTTATTATTTCTCTTCTGGTTTCGTTTTTTGTCATTGTTTTTGTCTTTCTTCATCCTTTTGCAGGTACTCTTGGAAGGTCAATGAGCATTGGAAGACGAACCCTTGCCATTCTAGTGCAAGGTCAACAGGTGGTGGTGAGCCTAGGGCGTTGAGTGCGCTACGAAAGCATGTGGAGGGGCGCGACGCACCAAAGAAAAAAGGGTTTTAAGTTTTTTGAAATTTTTAGGTTTTGGGCCAATGGGTTGTTATAATTTGGGTTAGGGTTTATATTGGGCCATGGGTAGCACTTGGGCTTTGTAGATGGACATTTTTTATTTATTTTTGTTTTTGATTTGTTTGTTTAAATTGAACTTGGGTAAATTTGGACTTTTACACCTATCATAAAATAGTAAGATTCGAAGGTTATCAAAATGAAATGCTCCATCCAATCATTCATTTATTACACATAAAATCATAAAATTTAAACATTATAAAAAATGAAAAAATTTAATAGAAGTACATAAAATAACCAATAAATTCAAAATAAATCCCAAAGTAATTAAATTGACCAAACGTTAAATCTAAGTACATGCCAAATACTCTACGCGTCAATACGGATTATGGGCAAAATGTGGTGACTTCGAATAATCTAAGTACATGGGTAAAACAATTACATGCACACGAAATTAAAACCTCAAAAGCTTTTTTTTTTTTTTTTATAATTGGATGGTGATTTTCAAATTCTAAATTTATCAAAGTTAATTTAATAAAATTTTGAAAAGGCATTTTAAACACTTGAAAAGGTAAGCAAAACATTTCTAAAGCAATGTAAAAACAACAATTGAATGTTCTCCACAAATCCATTAAATATTTTTCGTAACAACATTATTAACAATTTATAAAGTCATTTCGAATAAAGTAAGCAAAATCTGTAAACCTTTCAATAACAATATAACAGTAATAATTTGAATGATTTTCCACACTGTGTCAATATAATTCACATTTTTCATAACAATTAACAATTTGTTAATTTCCATAATTCATAAATAAATAAAAATTCACATTTTAAAATTAGCCCAAGTAATAGGGTTGTTATAGGCCAATTTTGACCCTCATTTAAATTACAAAACCAAAACCCAATTACCTAAACTCAAAACCCACTTACAAACAAACCCATAACTAAAACAGCAACCCAATCAAACCTAACCCAATTTTAACCTAAGCCCAAAGTCAAACCAAACCTGGGTAGCCCACTTACCAGACCCACTAACCCTCACCCGAAACCCTAGCCCCAAGTTGCATCCCACTTGCCTCTGACACCTACTGCTGCCATTGCCCCCGGTCACCTCAGCACCGCCCTTGTGCCTCAAGTGGTACCTCCAAAACAGTGAAAGGAAGAGACAGAAAGTATAAAAAAGGAAAAAAGCTTGTAAGACAAGGCTATAAAGAGCCGATTCAAATAGTTTGTACGGAATTTGGCACATTTTTAATAAAAATACCAAATTCTAAACACAAAATCTTGGTTCTAATAATACAATAGTGAGAAATATTCTCAAATCAAACAACCAAAACATCAAAAATCGAATCGGAAGCCCGAGGTAATCCTTTATTTCCGAATCTGTTTCGTTTTCTATCCCCTTTGTTTTTCCCTCTTTTTTTTTGCGAATAATACACACGAATATATACATATTATTAAAGAGAAAGAAAAAAAGTAAATTTTTTTTACCTTTTTGAAATTCCGGCCACGTGTGCGGTGGTCGGCGACGGCGACGGCGCGGCGGACGGTGACCTGTCCGGTGACCAGGAATCGCTCCCACTCTCCCTCTCTCCTCTTCTTTCTTCTCCCCAGTTGCAAATGGCCCCTTTTTGAAAAAAAAATTTGACTTATTCGTTTTGGACCCCCGGTTTTAATGAAGAAAATGACGTCATTTTGGCCCCGAGTCGGATCGATCCGACCCGGCCCACCAGAGGATCTGCGTGTTTTTGCTTTCAAGGGGCCAATTGCGTGCGCGGTCCTTCCGCTATTTCTCTATTTTGCAATCAAAGTTTTGTCTGTTTTGATTTAGCCCGTTAATCTATTTTTATTTGCAATTTAACCCTCCTCGTTGCTGTGCGTTTTGGAAAGGAGGGCTATTATCCGTTTAAATCCCCCTCTTGCTCACACGTGTTCAAATTGGTCCTTTATTGTTCCAAGTTTAGCCCTGAATTCTTATTTCGTTTCTAAACTGATCCTTTTATTATTTTGGTGTTCTATTAATTAATTGTGTTATTATTATCATTATTATTATTATTATTATTATTATTATTACTAACATATCATTATTATTGTCAGTATTAGTATCATTTTTACTTAAATACTTATATATGAACCTATTATCATGTTTCTTTTTTAATATTTTTTCTTAAAAACTTTATATTATGTAAATACTTTTTAATACTATCATTATTTCTAATATATATATATATATATAAATATATTATGAACAAGCATTCAATATTATTATATATTCGATTTTTAGTATAAGTTTATATATATTTGTGAAATATTTGTTTTTTTTTTAAATTATTACTAGTTCTAATACTTATACATTATATATATGTATATATTTTAATACTATCATGCATATGTCTTTATATATATTATGTATGTATATTTTAATATTGTATATTATATTATGTCTACATATATATTTAATATTCTTTTTATATTATCTCACGTTCGTGTTATGATTTGTATTATTAATATATTACTCCTATTATTATTACTAACATGATTATTTTCATTTTTACTAGCAATACTTTTTTATTTTTAATTATATATTATGTATATATTGCATTTATATGTATATATTATAATATCATAGTTATATATTACTTTATATTATCTTACATATAGGTTTAATACCATTATATTTATTATCTTAACACCATTTTAGTATTATCTTAACTATTATATTATTACTACCTTTTAATGTTATTCCAATAGTGTGTTATTATCGTTATTTCGTTACTAACATATCCTCGTGTACATATTATGATTTTATTAATATATTATTGTTCCTATTATGCTAATAACGCGCCATTTCCATTATTTCGTTAATATTATCGCTATTATTATTAATATTATTATTTTAATACTTTTCGTTACGAATCATGCTATGTTTTTACCCTACGTCAAATTGATCTCTTTTATAAAGGCAATGTTTCGGTGTTTAGAAATTCGAGAAATCGTGCCCTAACGTATTGGGTTTCGGTTTTCTAATCTAAATCTAAATACTCGAATATCCTTCTCAAAACACAAAGTTTAAATAGAAAAAGCTTATACATTATCACTATTTTGCGTATTATATTATTGCTCTTATTCACATTTGCCTTTCATTACCACATTCCGTTCCCGCTATGCATACTTTTATTATCATTCATTACGTGTTTTATAACAAGTTTCCTTTGTCCGATACAAAAATGATTCTTTATAAAGGCAATATTCCGTATTTAGACACTCGGGAATTGTGCCCTAACGTATTGGGTTGCGGTTTTTCGTTTAAATCTAAATAACCGAATAGCCTTTCAAATTAAATGCATAATTTTCCAATATAAAAACTTATTCTCGAGGATTCGAGATGTCACGCCCTAACGTATTGGATGTGATATTTTGTTATCTCGAGATGAGATTTTCTAAGCCAAAACAATGTTCGGTGCTTAGGAATTCGAGAAACTGTACCCTAACGTATTGGGTTTCGGTTTCCCTCGTTTGTCCCAAGTATTCGAATATCCTTTCAAAATTAAATACATAAATTGCCAATAAAAGGCAAGTTTAGCCGCAAAGGTCGAAATGTCATGTCCTAACGTATTGGATGTGATGTTTTACCTCAAAGGCGAACCAGCCTTTGATACTCATTTTTCAACCCATCCAGATGTTTTCAAAACAAATAAGGATCATATTTTAAATGTCTTTCAAGTTTTCGAATCATCAACTTTAAAGACACTAATTAATCAACAAGGTACCAATTTTGGGCGTATCGAGGGTGCTAATCCTTCCTCGTGCGTAACTCACTCCCGAACCCATTTTTCTGATATTCGCAGACCCAAAATCGTTGTTTTAATAAATTAAATCGTTTTTAAAACAACCCCTTTTGAGGTGGCCAATCACACCCTAACAAAAAGATTGGTGGCGACTCCGGTGCTTGCATTCATTTTTAAGTCGACATCCGTTTTCAAAAAAATGGTCCCGACAAGGGTGAATTACTCAAAAATGCTAATTTTTAACCATAATTATTAGATTAGGTCGATTTTTGTGAAATTTACTAGATTAGATCAATTTTGGAGAGAGAGAGGGAAAATGAGTCCAGTTGAACGCGTTTTCAATGGATTTGACAAGAAAATGCTTCCAATTAGACGCGCTTTTAGCTTTGGCTAAATGGTTAAATATTAGTGTTTTTATCTTTAAGTCCTTGGTTCAATTCCTCTTCTACTCACATTTGTATTTTTTATTTCATGTTGTTTCAAGCTTTTTAAAATTTTAATTAAAATTTTAATATATTAGTTCTTTCGTTAGATAGTTGCAATTGCATAATTGAGTTTCGAGTTTGATTCTTCCACTACTCACATTTATATTTTTTATTTCATGTTGCTTTAAGCCTTTTTTTTTAATTAATATTTTTAACATATTAGCACATTTCGTTAGATGGTTAGATAATTGTGATTATATGTCTGAGGTTCCATTATTTTTATAAGCATATTAATATATTTTTTATTTTATATTGTTTCAAGCTTGAAGCAACATAAAATAAAAATATAAATGTAAGTAGTAGAGAAATTGAGCTCGAGGCTAAGGATGTAATTGCAACTATATAACCATCCAACGAAAGAATTAATATGTTAAAAAATTTAAATTTAAATTTAAATTTAAAAAAAAACTTGAAGCAACATGAAATAAAAAATACAAACGTGAATAGGAAAGAAATTGAACCCGAGACTCAAGGATGTATTTGCAACTATCTAACCATCTAACTAAAGAACTAAATGTTAAAAAAATTAATCCTGAGCAACATGAAATAAAAAATACAAATGTGAATAAGAGAGAAATCGAACCCGAGACTCAAGGATAAAAGCATTAACATTTAACCATCTAGCCAAAGTTAAAAACACATTCAATTGAAAGCATTTCCATGTCATATCCACTAAAAACGCGTTCAGCTGGACACGTTTTTCCTTTCTCTCTCCAAAATTGGCCTAATCCAGTAAATTTTGCAAAAATTAGCCTAACCCGATAATTATGATTAAAAATCAGCGTTTTTGGGTAATTCACCCCAAGTAATACATGTAGGAAGTACATTCAGACACATAAGTATTCAATCGAACACCAAACAATCAAGAAGAAAGCACAAGAACACTTCTTATAATATTAGCAATACTCTGACATGTGTTATACGCGACTTAATCAATAACTAACCATCACACCAAATAACACAAAGCACAACAACAACAATACTTATGGATGCACAAAATAATTTGCACTATACAATAAACAATATTGGGACCCCTATACCTTACGGCATGCCTACTATATCCAAAAAGTTTCAATACATTTGATTGATCAATTTTATAATAATAAAAACAATTTATAAGCACATTTAAAATCAACTTAAATCAATTTCACAAAATAAGTTTTACGAAACCACACATTTAAATTAACCTTAATATAAGACAGTTGAAATTAGAGATCACAAATCGAATTTTTTAAGTATTGTTGCTTAAAAACGTTCAATCCTCAACTATATTATTTCCGACACATCACCTACTTTTTAAGGAAAAAAAAATACACGGACTTATTAAAACAAAATCTAAGTTATCATTCTATGAAAGTTAGTTTAATTTTAATCTTAAACAAATGTTGGTCTTATTAGAACTTTTAATCCAACAAAAATTAAACACGAATGATCCTAAATTAATTCAATGCATTTTATTTATTTATACTTTCAACTATCGATATAGCTTCTAATTAATATACACTATTTATAACTTAAGCCTAAATTAGCTTGGATCTAATGTAATTAATATTAACCAAAATATATCGATTAAAATTAATCTAATCTACAAGTTTTATCGATCTTAAACTAAACCAGTTTTATAGTATTCCAAAATTAATCTCAAACTAATCCTGAACCAAGTGGGGAGCAATTGGTTGTAACACGAAACCAAATTAATCTCAAGGGCAACATGGAACGAGATTATAACAACAAATAAAAGCAACTACAATCCTCAATTGAAATAAATAAGATAGAAAGGCCAATCCAAAATCTAACTACCATAATTGGAAGCAAGCGGTGACAGCAAATAGTTGTAGATTTCTAAAGCAAACTGTGGAGCAAATAGCAACAAATGGAATGACATTTCACAACAATTTGAATGGTAATGAAGCAGAAATAATCGGTTAACAATGGGACAGTAAAGCGCCACTAAATTAAGACCGATTGGTGGGGAGATTTAAGCCAAATAGCAGCAGACTTTTGAACATGTTCAATTGGCAATTGAAGGCTGATTTGGACAACAAAGTGCAGCAATTTTGGAACATCAAATGGTGACCAATAGCAGCTTGATTTAGAAGTGAGGCGGTACCTAGTTCAGCAGCAAAATAGCGGCCTAGATTGAATGGCAGTTGATCAGCATAATAAATCAAAGCAGGGGCCGAAATAAGAAGAAACAAAACTAGAACCTGGCAATTGAAGCTATTGGAGCATAAACAATCAGCAACAAACCTAGAGAAACTTGAAGCTTGAATCGGCCAATTGAAACTCTATAATTTGGAGCAGTTGGTGCAAAAACGAAAGAGTAATTTGGCAGCAGGCATTCGGCAAAATTGGAAAGAAAATGGAAATTGAAACTTACTGCCAAGGGAAGATAAAGGAGAAAATTTATGGTTAAGGACTCCTATTCTAATCTACTTCTAATTATTAAAATAAACCAAATTATCTTAATAAAATAAAATTCTTAATATAATTAAACTAAATAATAATAATAATAATAATAATAATAATAATAATAATAATAACAATAATAATACACAACACACTGCACTGACTATTGAAAATGAAAAAAATGGACTTAATTCCAAGATTAATCCTCCACTAATTGTTGAAAGTTCAATTTAATCCTTAAAACAAAAACAAATTTTAGTTTAGTTTAGTCTTGTCAAATAAGTTTATGACCAGTAAAAAATATTAAAAATATAAATTTTATCATTTCATCTAAAAATTTTGAAATAATTTATTATATTCAAAATTTTTATTGAGCTAATTTCGTTTCGATATGAAATTCAATTTCAAAATTTTTGAGGTGTTGCATATTAAAATATTGATAAAATTTTATATATAATCAATTATAAATAAATTTATTATAATACACTAAATTAAACATAACTATTGATACTATAACGTACATTAGTATATTATGCAATACTAGATTTTTGCATACTATAATCTATCATATATATTATTTATAATTAATAAAATTTATATAATTATATCGATTTCATAAAGAATTTTATATATTAACATTATGAGCATTATTAACAAATTTAACTGAATTTAGGTCAAAGTTATAATACTATTATATAACAATATATTAATAGATGTATATATATATATATATATATATATATATATAATTCGGATTTTTGCAGCCTGTCAATACCTCAAATGCTTCTTCACCTTCGTATTCATGTGTACCATGTCCCAATTCCACATGATGTTCAACTTCCACTTAGTTGGCTATGTCTTACTTAAGTCCACTAAGGAACATCGCCTTGGTGGCCTCAGGGTCTTCCACACAAATCATGACTATCTCCTTCTCTTTATAATAGTCCTCCATGGATTAAAACCTTGTGTTAGCCTTTATAGAATATATTACGCTGCAAGCTCATAACACTAACTTATACATTTGACTCTATACGTTGAGACATATTGGCGAACACTCTTTATCTTATTAGCAAATACTTAACCTTGGCTTAAACCATTCAGGCGTACTCATTTCTCACGCATTCTATCATTCACGATACAGGCATACACTTGTATACTTTCTTCCACATATCACTATAACCATAATAAATCTAATGCTTCATCCTCAACACAATCTATTCTTTTAAGTACCCTTGTATCACAACCTCTCTTCGAGCGAACTCATATTTGCTTTCAAAACTTACTAGAGTAAATTCAGTATATCAATAATCCATTCTTAACAGATACATTATATTACCTCTCAACGCATCATCCGGAATAAGAATGTACTTCTTGGTCCTTGACCTTTTTTTTCAACTTAACCAATATATATATCCATATATCACCCAGACATACACAAAATCACATTTGCATTTTCCTTTCAATTCGTTGTTGGAAAAACAAGTTTGGAAAATGCAGTGGAAAATAAATTTAGGAAAAAACTAGAATTCTAAATTTTTTTCCAAAACAAGATCTTAGTTGTGATATATAAAGTAATAAACACTTAATTAAAATTATACCTTTTCGACTCGTCTAGGATAAACGCTTTGATCGAGTAGTCTTCTCTGCTATCCTTAAGCTCACGTCTGCCGAGTGTGGGCTCACTTTGAATCAAAAACATTTTCACAAAAATTACCAGTGGGGTAATTTTGTAATTCTCTAAACTTTTGGATCAAGTTGTAAATAAAAAAATATCTCTAGAAATTTTCTAGAATAATCGCTTCAAGAAATTTTCTCTCTATGATTAAACTTAATCACTTTAATATTAAATTAATATAATATTTATCAAGATAAATATTAGATTAAATTTAATATTAAATCTTATAAAAATAATAAAATGTTTATTGTAATGCCCCAAAAATCCCGAATTTCTTTTTGTGTGGTTTTTATGTGAATATGTGCTTAGCAGTCTTAGGCAAATATTATTTAGGTGTTAGAAGGCCCATAGTAGAGTTTGGGTCCAAGCTTAAAAGGTAAAATATTAAATTTATTTTGAAGTTTAATTTTATGATTCTAGAAGGTTAGTAGTGGCGTGAAGTTGGACTCTCAGAGAGGTAATCAGAAGAGAAAATTTAGGAAATAGATTGGGGAGTTATCAGGGAGAAAAACGAGGAGATGAGAAGGGGGAAGTGATGGACCTGAATTGGGAATTGAGGCTATGGGCTATAAATATTTGCTGAATTTGGGATCCTAGGCTAATGCCAAATTTCTCATCTTTTTCTCAAGTGCCGATTTGTATTTTTTTCTTCTTCTTTTCTTTCTTCTTTTCTTGTCCAAATCCTCTACATTCGACCTTGTCCCTTTTCCTTATTCCTTTGATTTTTATTACTTACTTTCGCTAGATCTTGAATCTCCAAAGTCAACTAGGGGCTTGTCAGGAAGAGCCAAATTCCTCATTTAGGCTACTGTGTTCACGAAATTAAGGTAACGTTAGGGGTTGGTAAGGATGGCCAAAAGTCCTTTTTTTAACAGGTTTTTGAGTATCGTTTTAGTTGCTATATTATCGGTATTGACTCGTGATTGGATGCCAGTCACCTAATACTCGGGTTTTATGATTAAGTTGGTACAGATCTAGGGTCTAATCGAGGTTGGTGATAAAGAAAATGGGCTATTAAGGCTTGGCACACGGTAAGGTTACGGTGAGGCTTCGGGATTTTTATAGATAAAGTTTGTATTTAGCCTATGATTAATTGTTAAGTAATATCAAATGTAGGTTTGTCACTAAGAGGAAATCGCAGCACGCCCTATCGCCAGGTGTGTACAAACACTACACACACGATATCGGCAATGCCGAAAAGCCAAAAAGCCAAAAGTGGCTAAATGGGCCCGGTGGGCCTTGAGGCTAAGTTTTGTGAAATTTATTGATTTGGTTATATGAATTGAGTTAGTCATGCATATTACATGATTTGAATTGGATTTGGGCTTAATGGGCCACTTAACAGAGATTTGAGCCTAATGGGCCATATGATTGAGAATGGGCTTCGTATATGAGTTTGGGCTTAGTATCTGTTAACTGCCAAACATTCATAAAACTTAAAAACATAAATGCAATCGTGGATAAGTCATAAGGTTGAAGTGTGGTAATGGGTATATGCATGTCTAGGATTGGATCTAGGGAGAGCTTGGTACTTAAACGGTCTCAATGACCCACCTCCTCTTCTTTGGAATCCTACCTGGTGCATAGTGCCTATTCACTTTGGCCAACGGGGACTTGTTAACGGGCCTGGTAGGTACTGAATTCATAATACTTAAAAATGACCGAAATGCCCGTAAGGGCGAAAATGACTAAAATACCTCTAAGAGTTAAACTTAGGATTTATGGGTGTGACATGCTGCATTCATGTGATATACTACTTAAGCTGCATGTGGGTGGAAAATTATGGTACGGAGGAAGAATTTGAGGATCGCATGGTTGCTTGACGACCGTGGATCCACCGTTGGCTTTTTAAAGCCCAATATGTGATTCACAGCTTTGCTACAATGTTAGGTAGTACTGCAACCGGGCTACCATTGCTGTGTAGCGGATGGGTGGCTTGATTTAGAAATCCCCACAGGTGTATAAGGTTGGTCGGGAAATGTTGTGTAGCGGATGGATTATTGGGGAGGGTTTTTACTGCATTGCATATGTGATATATTATGATGATACTATGATTAGGGCTAAGGCCCAATTGATTGCTTGTATGTTAATGATTGCTGAGGGTTGTACACACTGAGTTTCAAAACTCACTCCCTCTTTAATTTTCTCAAGAGACCCTTAGTAGGCGGTTCGATGAAAGGAGGGACTCAGAGGTGGCCAGCTGGCAAGACACTTTATTTTATTTGTTTTTCTTTATAGTTTCTAAGTATTTTGATTTCAGATTGTAATAAGGCTTTACCTCTGCTATTTGTTACATTGAACGATTTACTTTATTCCCTCTAAGTTATCCCACGTTTTATTTTGAAACAATGGATTTATTCAAAATTAAGTTTCCGCATATAAAAATATTTTCCCTAAAAAGTTAAAAAAATAATTTTTAACCTATAGAAAGACTGATTGATTTTTTTAAACACAAGTCGTTTGAAAAATAACTTTAAACTGGAATTTTACTCAAATTTCTTTAAGAAGGGTTTTCAATGAAAAATAAGGTTTTTTGTAAAAACACTTCAATGTGACACGCCAGATTCGGGCTTAACTTCTAGGCCGAGTTTGGGGTGTTACATTAAGTGGCATCAGAGCCAGGTTGCCAAGCTCAGGCTGTGAAGTGGGCCTTATTATTTGGGTTTAAAAATGATTTTTGATTGGATCAAAATGTTTTGGAAAAAAAATTCTTGCTGTATGACACACCGAGTCTCCAACGTCGAACCCAGTAAGTTCTTCTGATACTAAATTTATTTTGAATTGTTATACTGTAAATAGTGGGCTACTTTTAAAATATACCTAGAGTAAAACTAAAGCCCATAGGGAACTGAGACTGTAGAGGATTTACGACTACAAAAACAACACTCTACTTAATACTCTCATAAGACATTGGCGTAAATACTGAAACTAACTAAAACTTCATAAAAATTTTAATACAGATAATGAGCGCTAGAAGAGGAGCAAGGGGCCGTGGCTGAGGTTGCAAAAGTGTTAGGGCTGAGTCGTCGGCATCGGGCCATATTTCAATGTTGAAGTGGGAGAGGCTCCGGCTTCACCGGTAACTGAAACTGAGTAGTATGATCGGGCCGCTGGAGAAGAAGCATTGTTGCAGGCAATGTTGAGGATCTTGGAAAGGGTCGCTGGGCCCAATAATGGTACGGGGAATCGAGGGTCAATTCCAGAGCTACTTCGATCTAACGGGGCTGAGATCTTTAAGGGCGTGGCTGGTGTGGCACCTAATATGGCTGAGTACTGGTTGGAGGCCACTGAAAGAATAATGGATGACTTGGGCTGCACCCCTGAGCAAAAGTTGAAAGGGGCAGTGTCACTGCTTAGGGAAGAAGCCTATCAATGGTGGCTGACGGTGAAAGAGGGCACCCAAGCCGAGCAGATTACTTGGGAGTTTTTCAAAACTTCATTTCAAGGGAAGTACGTAGGTGCAAGCTATGTTGATGCTAGGAGGAAGGAGTTCCTGAACCTGACTCAGGGGAACAAATCTGTGGCGGCATATGAGGCGAAATTTCTACGCCTTAGTAGGTATGCAAGGGTTATGGTGGCAACGGATTATGAGCGGTGCGTTAGATTTGAGGATGGTCTTAAGGATAGACTCAGGGTATTGATAGCTCCACAAAGGGAGCGAGTTTTCTAGGAGTTGGTTGAGAAAACGAAGGTAGCAGAGGAGGTGAAGCGCACTGAGCGTCTAAATCGAGAAAAATAGAAGGGTAGGAATAAAAGAGAGGCTGAATCTTCTGATGTTGGACAAAGGCCTAGGGCTAAGGCCAGAGTCAATGGGCCAGTAAGAGCTGGTCCCCCTGCTGCTAATTCGGGATTACCACATTGTGCTGATTGTGGGAGAGGTCATACAGGCGAGTGTTGGAGGAGGACAGGAGCTTGTTTGGGTTGTGGATCCATGGCGCATAGGATCAAAGATTGCCCTAGGAGGCCAGTTCAGGTGCAAGCTGTGGGCCAGGCTAATGTTAAACCACCGAGGGGTGGTCAACAGTTGCCAAGGGGCCAAGGTCATGCCAGGGGCAAAAATGGTAATGAACGCGGTCGTGGAGCACCAGGCGGAGGTGCAGGTTATGCTGAGGCGAGGCACCAGCTTTGGGCTATGCAGCACATCGCCAAGAGGATGAAGACACTCCAGATGCGAATACTGGTGCGTACCTTACCATAGTGTATTGAGTGTTTTGTTTTGGCTTTAGAATTAGAGTACGCAGTGAAAGCGTGATGATGTAGTCTATGTTATACGATCGTTAGTTAGTTGGAAATTTCAAGGATGAAATTTCTTTTAGGGGGTAGAGTTGTAACGCCCCAAAAATCCCAAATTTCTTTTTGTGTGGTTTTTATGTGAATATGTGCTTAGTAGTCTTAGGCAAATATTATTTGGGTGTTAGAAGGCCCATAGTAGAGTTTGGGTCCAAGCTTAAAAGGTAAAATATTAAATTTATTTTGGAGTTTAATTTTAGGCTTCTAGAAGATTGGTAGTGGTGTGAAGCTGGATTCTCAGAGAGGTAATCAGAAGAGAAAGTTTAGGAAATAGATTAGGGAGTTATCAGGGAGAAAAACTAGGAGATGAGAAGGGGGAAGTGATGGAGCTGAATTAGGAATTGAGGCTTTGGGCTATAAATATATGCCAAATTTGGGATCCTAAGCTAATGCCAAATTTCTCATCTTTTCCTCAAGTGCTGATTTGTATTTTTTTTCTTCTTCTCTTCTTTCTTCTTTTCTTGCCGAAATCCTCTACTTTCAGCATTATCCCTTTTCCTTATTCCTTTGATTTTTATTACCTACTTTCGCTAGATCTTGAATCTCCAAAGTTGGCTAGGGGCTTGTCAGGAAGAGCCGAATTCCTCATTTAGGCTACTGTGTTCACGAAATTAAGGTAACGTTAGGGGTTGGTAAGGATGGCTGAAAGTCCTTTTTTAACAGGTTTTTAAGTATCGTTTTTGTTGCTATAGTATCGGTCTTGACTCGTGATTGGATGCCAGTCACCTAATACTCGGGTTTTGTGATTAAGTTGTTACAGATCTAGGGTCTAATGGCGGTTGGTGGTAAAGAAAAAGGGCTATTAAGGCTTGGCACACGGTAAGGTTACGGTAAGGCTTCGAGATTTTTATAGATAAAGTTTGTATTTAGTCTATGATTAATTGTTAAGTAATATCGAATGTAGGTTCGTGACTAAGAGGAAATCGCAGCACGCTTTATCGCCAGGTGTGTACGAACATTACACACACGATATTGGCAATGCTGAAAAACCGAAGTGGGTAAATGGGCCTGGTGGGCCCTGAGGCTAAGTTTTGTGAAATTTATTGATTTGGTTATATGAATTGAGTTAGTCATGCATATTACATGATTTGAATTGGATTTGGGCTTAATGGGTCACTTAACTGAGATTTGGGCCTAATGGGCCATATGATTGAGAATGGGCTTTGTATATGGGTTTGGGCTTAGTATCTGTTAACTGCCAAACATTCATAAAACTTAAAAACACAAATGCAACCATGGACAAGTCATTAGGTTGAAGTGTGGTAATGGGTATATGCATGTCTAGGATTGGATCTAGGGAGAGCTTGGTACTTAAGCGGTCTCAATGACCCACCTTCTCTTCTTTGGAATCCTACCTGGTGCATAGTGCCTATTCACTTTGGCCAATGGGGACTTGATAACGGGCCAGGTAGGTACTGAATCCATAATACTTAAAAATGACCGAAATGCCCCTAAGGGCGAAAATGACTAAAATACCCCTAGGAGATAAACTTAGGATTTATAGGTGTGACATGCTGCATTCATGTGATATACTACTTAGGCTGCATGTGGGTGGGAAATTATGGTACAGAGGAAGAATTTGAGGATTGCATGGTTACTTGACGACCGTGGATCCGCCGTTGGCTTTTTAAAGCCCAATATGTGATTAGTAGCTTTGCTGCAACGTTAGATAGTACCGCAACTGGGCTACCATTGCTGTGTAGTGGATGGGTGGGTTGATTTAGAAATCCCCACAGGTGTATAAGGTTGGTCGGGAAATGTTGTGTAGTGGATGGATTACTGGGGAGGGTTTTTACTGCATTGCATATATGATATATTACGATGATACTGTGATTAGGGCTTAAGCCCAATTGATTGCTTGCATGTTAATGATTGCTGAGGGTTGTACACACTAAGTTTCGAAACTCACTCCCTCTTTAATTTTCTCAGGAGACCCTTAGTAGGCGGTTCGACGAACGGAGGGACTTGGAGGTGGCTAGCTAGCAAGACGCTTTATGTTATTTGTTTTTCTTTATAGTTTCTAAGTATTTTGATTTCATATTGTAGTAAGGCTTTACCTTTGTTATTTGTTACATTGAACGCTTTACTTTATTCCCTCTAAGTTATCCCACGTTTTATTTTGAAACAATGGATTTATTCAAAATTAAGTTTCCGCACATAAAAATATTTTCCCTAAAAAGTTAAAAAAATAATTTTAACCTATAGAAAGACTGATTGATTTTTTTAAACAAAAGCCGTTTGGAAAACACCTTTAAACTGGAATTTTACTCAAATTTCTTTAAGAAGGGTTTTCAATGAAAAACAAGGTTTTTCGCAAAAACACTTCAATTTGACACGCTGGATTTGGGCCTAACTTCTAGGCCGGGTTTGGGGTGTTACATTTATCTTGTTAAAATAAATTTAATATTAAGATAATAACTTTAATATTAAATTAATAAAATACTATTAAGATAAGTATGAAATTTAATTTAATATTAAACTATTAAAATAATATTATTTTTGAAATTATTAATCTTAAATCAAATTCTCTGGTAGAGTTCTAGTAAGAGTGTAACTCTTCCACTACTCAATCACAGATTACCGTCCACCATCGGCCATCGAGAGGTCGCCATCGTAGCCACTGGCATCACCATGTCTAGTGATACAGGTGTGACATCCTTACGGTACCTCGAGCTAGTTCAATCCCGGTTAATGATGACCTGACCAGTCTGGTCTAGCCACCGGTTGGACCGTCGGCCCGATTTCACATACTGGGCTCGGTTCGACTAGTTTTTGGGTCTTGGTCTCTATTTTGGGCTCTTAGGTCCAATTTTCGAGTTCAATTACTCATTGGGCCAGTTATCTAACTTGAAAATTAGCTTCCAAAAATATCATATTAATTTTAATTTATTTGATTAATTTAATTTTACTTGATCAAAATTAATTTTTCCAAAAATCACTTAGATTTTTCAAATTAATTTTTCAAGAAAATTCTTTAATCAAATTATCTACTTGAACAATTTTTATGACCACCTAATTTAATTCCACATTAAATAAATCGACTCAATTAAATTATTCCCAAAGTTATAAAATTTACTTTTGATTCAAATTCAGTCCGATTGAGCTTTTATTGAGCTTGAGAAGGGACCAATCAGACACATACAATTAGGCTCTAGTGATTGCAATTGTAACACCCCTATCCCGTAACCGTCACTGGAATAGGTAAGGGGCATTACCGGACTTGTAACCCAAACCGAAACAGTATAACTTTAAACTTTTTCAAACATTAACCCATTTCAACAATATCAATAATATATAAACATATCATGCTTAAAACAGACATATAAAGCTTCAATCATACAACAGGGACTAATTTGAGAAGATATAAAAGATATGAGAAAACTAAAGAAAATTTTTGGAATAGGGTCACACGGCCGTGTGCGTCACTCGATCGCCAGACACACCCGTGTGTCTAGGCCGTGGCAAAATAGGGCATACATACTAACTTGTGCACACGGCCACAAGACACGCCCGTGTGCCTATCTCATGTGGCAACCTGACCAAAATAACTAAGGTGCAGGGGTCACACAGTCGAGTCACACGCCCGTGTGCTCTGGCCGTGTGGCACGAAATAGGCTTGGTACAAGCTATTTTCTCACCAGAAATGATCATGTATCTACAAGCATCAATTCACAACAACTTCATATGCCAAAAGAGCAATCAATTCAGCCAATTCAACATCAATTAAACCATTTCAGAACAACCATTTCAATGTCATATAATTGACTCAAACAAAAATACATTTCAAAAATCCATTTACTAGACAGTACCTACATTTCATATTCCAATCTTATCCATTTTTAAACCTTACCAAACTCACAAGTAAACATATACCAATATGACCATTTCATATCCATTCCAAACTTACCTATTCAACCAAAATAAAATTTATCACTAAACTATATTCAATCATCACATAAGCTATGTACCAAAAATCAAATTTCCATTATCAATTCACTCATATAACATATGAAAGACATATCATGTAAGTCCTTATACCAAAACATCCATTTCAAAAATCAAGCCATATCACATAGCTTGATTAGATGCCAAAATCATACCACATTCATCAACACAAAGATAACCATAATCATTAACTTATAAACTAGCCTATACATGCCATATTTACAACATTAACAAAGATTCAAAAGTACCAAAAGCTTGTTTGGATAGTGTGATGGCAATCTCCGATCTTGTCCGAATCGAGCTAGCCTCCGAAATCTATAAAACACGGGAAAATAAACAAAGTAAGTTTCTAAAGCTTAGTAAGCCCGTATAATATAGAATTTAACTTACCGAATCAACATTTAAAACATAAAAACATTATCAAACCAAGTCATAAGTCCCCAATGCCTATTCAACCATCACATACACAGGTTAGTCATGTAACAACCATGTATTTATCTATTCCAAAGATGAAACAAATATACAACATCTACGTAACCACAATTCAAGTATCAGTTCATTCGTTTGTCTTATACTTATATAGCATATAATCATATACCATGTAACAATTTATCCAACACATCTTATATCTCAAATAACATATAATTCATGTATACCATGCAATATGTATCATTTAAACATGTACTTGTAACATATAAAACATGTAACACCCCTATCCCGTAACCGTCGCCGGAGTAGGTAAGGGGCATTACCGGACTTGTAACATTGATCGGAATAGTAAAAATTTTAAACTTTTTAATCAAGATTCATCACGTATCATCAATCATCAGAACATGCTTCAATTGATCATAAAAGGATGCATATAACTATTGGAAGTCTAATTGGAAACATGCTAAAAGATAGGAGAAAATTTACAAAATTTTCAAAGTTAGGGACACACGGCCGTGCCCCTTGCCTGTGTTCTTCTCACAAGGCCGTGCCCCTCCCGACACGCCCAAAACCTTTCAGCCCGTGGTTGAATCTGACTTACCCCACACGGCTGTTCAACACGCCCATGGGGTTAGGCCGTGTGTCGCCCACGGCCTAGGCACGTCCGTGCCCTCACCCCGTGGTCGAAACTGTCAAATATCACACGGCTGCCAGACACGCCCGTGTACAAAACAGAGCAGACCGTGTGACTATACTGCCAAATTTCACACGGCTACGAGTTACCAGACACGCCCGTGTGTCTAGGCCGTGTACCAAAACTGACCAAAACATCAAGGTGCAGGGGATACACGGTCAAAACACACGCCCGTGTTCCCTGGCCGTGTGGCACAAATATAGGCTTGGTTTAAGCCAATTTGCCACCCAATATGGGTCATTTCTACTAGCCATTAACCAACAACATTTCATGCCATTCTATGAACCTAAAACATACCAATTCAAGCACAAAATGGACCCAAAATCATCTCAATTCATTCACAAATCAAGCACACCAACTCAAAGGCCTAAACGACCAATTCCATGCACTCATCCACACATATATACATATCAATTATGCAAGCTTATAACCTCATCAAAATCCCATATCTTTCCATAAGCACATATAGCTAAAGGACAACTCAAGTACTTGATTATATTCATATATGACCCAAGCCACATCTCATAGCTTGATCATTTACCAAAATATATCATGTTCACAAAAGTACTAGCCTATACATGCCATGACCAAACGTTTGCAAAATACTCAAAAGTACCGAAGCTTAATCGATAGTGTGATAGCGATCCCCGACTCGTCCGATATCCGAGCTAGCTTCCGAATCTATAAGACAGTGAAAGAAATGAACAGAGTAAGCTTCTAAAGCTTAGTAAGTCCGTATAATATAGAGATTAAACCTTACCGAATCAATGCGATAATTACAACAACAATGCCAATTCAATTCATATACTCAAGTTGCCTATTTCACAAGTATACACTTGTTAGTTCATGTAACATATAAATTCATTCATGTACCAACCACAACATTCATGTATCATATCATTGCTCAAATACTTGTACATGTATTTCATATAACTTATACCATATAATCCATGTAATTCTCATGTCTCATATAACATGTAATGCATATATCATTCAATCTTCATGTAACATGTATCGGTAATTGCCTGTTGAACCTATAAGAACATCGAAAGATACTCGGGTGATACACACACAGTGTATATATATATAAACTGTAATCCGTCAATGCGTCATATATGCTCTTTCGAGCCTGTACGGTAAGCCCGGAGGCTGAACATATAATCCCAAAGGATAATCGGTAAGCCCGTAGGCTGAACATGTAATCCCGAAGGATAAACCTGTAGCTCATGAGCACGTGGTGAGTCCGCAACAAATGCAGGAGCTCGAACCACCCTGTAGCCCTAGTGACATGTCACTCGTATCCTATCGACTTTTACGGTTCTAACGGGGCTCGGTATTCAATTTATCACTTGTAACAATTTAACATTTCTATTTCAATCTCATATATACTCGTTCCATTAGGCTATTTAATCATCTAGCATTTCATAATTTCAAATAACAATACGTATGAACATATATAAATACATTAAATTCGTTATACGAACTTACCTCGAAATCCTGTATTTACTTGTCTATTTTCTGTTTTCCCCGATCAAGTTCCGGGATTCGATCGTCTTTATCTAAATTAAATCAAATTCAGCTATTTACTAACTCACATATTCAATTCAATCCAAAAACATATATTTTGACCTATTTGCAAATTAGCCCCTATACTTTCAACACTTTGCAATTTAGCCCTTTTAACACCAAATGGCAAATTACACAATCAATCCCCAAATTTACCATAGCCGAATATTCAAGGGGCTTATACAAGCATATATCTTTTAATTAATCACAAATTTAACCTCAAAAATTCTATCTTTTTGCAAATAAATCCTTAAACTCATTTTCATCAAAATTTACTTTAAAATTCTTGTATTTTCTCACATAATATACAATAATTCATCAAAATCTATCAATATATCAAGGATTCATCAATAGCATTTTTCAAAAACATAATCAAAATCAAAAATTGAGGTACGGGTCGGTTAATATACGAAGCAACGATCTCAAAAACGTAAAAATTATCGAAAACGGGACAAAAACGAACCTTGAATTAAGCTTGAAATAACCGAATGTTGGAAAGCTTTAAAACCCTTCTTTTGCTTTTGTATAATCAGTGAAGAACATGAAATTATGAAAGCATTTTCATGGTTTTTTTCTTAATTAAAACATATAATATAGCTAAATGACTATTTTAACCTTTGTAAAATAATTATAAAACATTATAAAACATGGACATAATGGTCCATTACCAACCACTCCAATTAAAAATGGCATAATTGTCATGCAAGTACCTCCTTTTATAAAGCCATGCTCAAATAAGCCATTTACCAAATAGAACCCTAATTTATCGCTTTATGCGATTTAATCCTTTTTATCAAATTAACCGATCAGACAGTAAAATTTCAATACGAAACTTTCACACCATATATCTATCATACTGTAAAACATATTAAAGCATTTAAAATAATATTTTGACTCGGTTAAGTGGTCCCGAACCACTCGTTCCAACTAGGGTATAAAGTGGGCTGTTACAAAACATGTATCATATAACATATAAGTCATGTAACATGTATCTTATAAGCATATTCTTGTAACAAGTAATACATGTAGACATATACTTGTACTTATAATCCATGTAACATATTCCTCATTTATCAATTCATTATATGGCATTTATACTATTATACCACTTAATTATATACCTATAACATATCATCCATGTAGTTCATTTATTCCATGTATTCATACAACATATATACACATCGATAAATTGTCCGTTGAACCTTTGGAAACATCGAAGGATACTCGGGTGATACACACACAGTGTATATATGTAAACCTGTAAATCCGTCAATTCATCATGTATGCTCTTTCGAGCCATATACGGTATGCTCCTCCTGAGCCGGTAACGGTAATCCCGAAGGCTGAACATGTAAGCTCATGAGCTGTGGTGAGTCCGCAACAAATGCAGGAGCTCAACCAACCTATAACCTTAGTGACATGTCACTTGTATCTTACGACTTTCTACGGTTCAAACGAGACTCAGTACTCAATTTAAACATGTATTCAATAGGCATTTAAGTTCAATAATTCATTAAACAATCAAATAAGATTAAAATCAGCAATTATAAATATAGTATAAGTTCGATTTTAATTATACAAACTTACCTCGTTTTAGCTCATATACTCGATATCTACTCGTCTACCTTCCATTTTCCCCGATCAAGTTTCGGGATTTATTTGTCTTGATTTATAATAATTCAAATTTAATCTATTTATTCACCAAATTACTCAATTCAATCCATAAACATATAAATTTGGAAAATTACATATTTGCCCTTGTACTTTTAACTATTTTGCAATTTAGTCCTTTATACACAAAATAACAAGTTACACATTTTTAACCAAAAATAACTATAACCGAATACTCCTATACTCCATATACGCCCATATCTTTCACTTAATCACGCTGTTAGCCACAAAATTCTATCTTTTTCAATTTAATCCTTAAAGCTCAATTTTATCAAAAATCACTTTATAAAACTTGTATATCTATAAACAACCATCAATAATTTATCAAGAAACATCAAAATATCTATGTATTCAACAATGGCACATTTCAAAAACATCACCAATTTTAGAAATTAAGGTACGGGTCAGCTATATCGAGCTACAACGAGCTCAAAAACATAAAAATCATTAAAAACAGATTAAAAATCGTACCTTAATTGCTTAGAAAACCATGGCCGAATATGAGCTTTGAAAATGGTGGTTCTTTTCTCTTACAATCGGCATGAAGGAGAAATTATAACCAAAATATGGCTTTGTTTTAATTAAAACTAATTTAATATCTAATTTAGCAATATAACCTTTAAAAACCATTATAAAAATCATACTAAATATGGACATAAATGTCCACTATCTTTAATTAAGGGATATTAACAACTTAAGGCCTCCCATTTATAAAGCCATATTCAATTAAGCCATTTTACTAATTAAACTCATATCTATTGCTTTATGCAATTTAGTCCTTTTTATCGAATTAACTATTTAAACAGTAAAATTTCTATATGAAACTTTCGTATGGTAATTCTATCATGCTGTAAATAGAAATAAAATAATAAAAATAATATTTCAACTCGGTTAAGTGGTCCCAAAAGCACCTGTTCCAATCAGACTCAAAATTGGGTTGTTAAAGCAATTATGTCCAGAAGTATCATTCCAATAATTTGCACTTATTTAATCATGGAGTCAATCCACAATAAGTACCATGATTGAAAACTTCTTATTGTATACTCTTCACGAATGCAATTCATTCAACTGCTTTATCCAATTACCTCGTCATGTGTGTTACCCTCATATGATATCGTCGATTTCGTTGAGTTAAATCTGTTCACTCAATACAATCATATTTTATCTCATTGTCACCATTGTGTCTTCTTAATGATTAATATGACCACTGCCAACAAATGATTGTGACAAATTGCTCGTTTAAAAACAAGCAACTCGTGGCCACGTTCCATATTTATCAATCCACACAATATCAATGAGAGGATATCATTAACTCTTTAATTGAGCTATGAATTCCACTATTGCTAGTAAAGCCATGCCATACACAAGTCATGTATCTAACATGCTGGCTATGGGCTCAGTTATCTTTAGAGCATAAGCTTCCATTTATATCAAAGTACATAAGTTGCATACGCATGGTCAGTGAGTAACTCAGGATGAAAATCAAAAGTGAATTAACTACAAACGAATTCAGAATTAATTCATCTTGGGTCCAGTCCAATGTATCATTCTACCAATGAATATACCTATGTCTCTACTCGTGGAGTCAACTATTCCGGTAGCCAAGATTCCATCTCCCTAATTGGAATTGTTGACAACATAATAATCCTTCTTAGTATTTGAATTAAATCTCACTTTGATTCTTTTACGGGATTATGAACTTATTTAGATTATCTACTGAAATAAGTTGTCCTTCTTGCAATGTAAACGTTATTTACAATGCAACTTATCTTAAGTTTGAACTTTAGACAATTAATGAGCTAATATTTACTTGTCACAATTTCGCTATGCATGCAAAATTAAAAGACATAAATACAAAAGACATAATAGTGAAACGCGAAATTAACTTTATTTATTTATTCATCGTTCAAATAAATAGAAAATAGTTACATGTTTACTACAATATGGGCACATTTCCCAACAGTTGAAGTACAGGATTTTATGGATCCCCAGATGTTCATTTTAAAGAAATGACTTAGAATATTTTGAAATCTTTAGGGCAGGATATGAGGTTCCCATGGATTGGTAGTGGGGAATTTATTGAAATATTGTATTCCTTTAAAAAAAGAGAGGAGTGGTAAGAGAAAGGGAGCGAATGAGAGCTTTCAAAGACACTTTGGATCAATGTTGAGCTAACCATTGTTTAAATGATGACAATTCTCCTACATTGTTTCTGATAAGTATAATATCATTGATATACAAAACTAGGAAGACCACGTTTTTGTCTTTTATACGCTTATAAATACAAGGTTTATTAGCATTTTTCTCAAACGCAAAGTCTTGATCGTTTGATCAAATCTTTTATTCCATGAACAGGACGCCTACTTAAGTCCATAAATGGATCTTAGTAGTTTGCAAACTTTTTTCTCCTTTCATTTGACAATATAGCTGGTGGGTTGAGCCATGTAAATGGTCTTTAAGATAGCCATTCAAGAATGTTGTCTTGACATCCATTTGCCAGATCTCATAATCGAGAGTAGCGCGTAATAGATAAAAGTATGCGAATAGACTGGAGCATGGCTACTAGCGAAAATGTCTCATCGTAATCGAAGCCTTCTTTCTGTGTGTAGCCTCCTTCTTTCTGTGTGTAGCCTTTCCCTACAAGTCTAGCTTTGTGTGTTTCCACTTTCCCTTTTACATTTCTTATCTTCTTATAGATCCACTTACACCTTATGGATTTAATCCCAATTGATAAGTCTACAAGTTCCCACACTATATTGGATTTCATAGAATGCATCTTTGCATCCATGGCTTATTTCCAAAGCTTGGAATCAATGTCCTACATAATCCCCTCATAAGTCAGTGAATCATCATCCTCATGATTGGCTTTCGTATTATAAATACTACCATCATAGATGAAGAAGTCTGGTTTCTTAGAAACTCTCCCACTAAGATGGATTCCCTTATGTTGTTGATCGTTTGCAGGTCTTTCTACAACTTTCTCGAGAATTAAACTCAGTGATTGCTCTACCACTCTTGAAAGTTCCTAGAGTACCACTTTATTTCAAGTCTTAAAGTTATCCATGTAGCTTCCCTCGAGGAAAGTAACATGAGTAGAAACTTTAATCATTTTATCTTTTGAATTGTAGAATAATCCTCCTTTTGTTCCTTTTGGATATCCTACAAACATGCACAATTCTGTCCTCGCATCCAACTTCTTTGCATCCTTATCCAAAACGTGTGCTGAATAAACCTAATTGTCTTTCCACTTCCATATAAAAATTTCAAAATTTATCAAAGGTTTCGCTTTTGTGGTGCACTAGATACACATATCCATATCGAGAATAGTCATCGATAAAAGTCATGTAATAATCACAACTTCTTTAGGCACTGATGGTCATGGGACCACATACATTAGTGTGTACAAGTTCTAAAGGTTGGTTGGCCCTTATACCTTTCGCATTAAAAGACCTCTTAGTCATTTTACAATCTAAGCAAGATTCACATTGTGGAAGACTAACTTCCTTAAGCATACTTAAGGGACCATCTTTCAAGAGTCTAATGATTCTTTCTTGGTTAATATCACTAAGTGTTAAGTGCCATAGGTACCCCTCATTAGAGTAAGAAGTTTTAAGCTTTTTATTCACTATTTTAGTTTGAAGCATCGAGTAGTTATTTGGTTTGATAAAGTAGAGATTGTTTTCTGTGAATAACAATCCCTTTATTGAATGTCACGGTACAATCATTATAAATAAATAATGTTGTAACACCCCTAACTCGTATTTGTCGCCGGATTAAGATTACGGAGCATTACCAGAAGTTTACATCACAAAACATTCAAAATTCAAAAGATTAAAAACATATCATAAATCATAGCAAATATTATTCAAATTCATACATATTATCCCTTATACGAGCCCTCGAGGCCCTGAATGTAACACCTCTAACCCGTATCTATCGTTGAATTAAGGTTACGGAGCATTACCAGACTTATCACACAATTAGTCATACATTTCAAGTTCAATTCACATATTCAAACATAAATCATTCACATACACTCATATGGTCCCTAACATGAGCCTTTGAGGCCCAAATCAAACATTAAAAGTAATTCAAGACTTAAATGTAAACTTATAAAAATTTAGGAAAATATTGAAAAAAATTTAATATAGGGGACACACTCCTATGTGGCCAGGCTATGTGTCTCACACAACCAAGAGACACTCCCATGTCACAGGCCGTGTGGACATTCGAAATGGGATCACATGGCCGTGTCCCAGACCGTCTCTGATCCCATGTAACTCTCTGACCACCCTAGCCCGTGTAACTCACTGACTTGCTTTCATTAAAACTATAGGGGACACGCGGCTGTGTCACTTGACTGTATGTCACACACGGTTGAGACACACGCCCATGTCTCTACCTGTGTGGATAAAAATAGGCTATGTTTCAAGCCACATTCCTCAACGAAACTTGCATCAACCTAGGCATACCAAATAACATATATCCACAACCAAATGAACATTCAACCGATCAAAATCAAGCCTAAAATATGCAATTCAATACCATTAAACCAATTGCTATCAAGCATCAAAATTGACCATTATAAACATGACATTATCAACTTCAAAAGTTACATAAATGATCAATGACATGCATACATCATCTTAACTAAAACATAACATACACATACTATTTCAATTGCAACCATTTGATCCTTAACATACCAATTCACAACTAAAGCAAATTATAAAATAACCATCAAACATACTCTAAGTAATTATATTTCATACAAAATAGGCCAATTACTCATATATATATACAAACCAACACATGTGCTAATCAAACCAAATCACATGTCTAATACATAATTAAGACATACATGCTTCATTAGCCAATAGACCTATACATGCCATATAACCAAAATACATCGAATTCAAAAGTATCAAAACAAAGGCTGGATAGTCTGATAAGATCTCTAATAACTTCAAATTTGAGCGAGTGGAAACACAAAAATTTATAGACTTTTTCATACCTATTTCTACTTAAAATCATGCATTTTTGATATAATTTTTGTCATAAAATAATTAATGTTTATAAAATAATTAAATTGTATTAAAATTTTGAACATGTTAATTTTCAGTCAATTTTATAATTGTTTTTAGTGAATTTTGATTATTTTTGACAGATTCGCACAAAGGGCGAAAATTGACCCGACAAACACCGTTAGAAGAGCAAAATCGAGAAGCAATTCGAAGTAACAAGGCAAAATAATTTCCAGCCTAAGACGGTCCAAATATGTGTATTAATTCATAATATAATTAATTTTACTTTATTCCCAATTTAACTTCGGCTAGATAAATTAATTTTAATTAATTATGGAAAACGGGCCCAGTTGACTCGCATTAGTTGAACCAAATTGAGCGAACCGAACCAGCCATCGATTGGGCAGCCCAGAACCGTTCAAATGCTGACCCAAATCAGCATTTTAGCTGATTAAATAAGTTTGCAAAAAGGCACTTGAAAGACTTCTAAATTGCATTCAAACCCTACTTTAAATTAAGGCTTTATGGATTTGCCCTAAGCTAATTTTGGCAAAGTTGAAAGTCTCAACTTTGCCATGTAAGATGGCTGGACACGAGGGGGCTCTTTGGCTGTTGAAAATTGCTATCCCCTTTGCAGCTCATTCAAATCATCCTTCACACTCTCATTCTCTCCTTCACTTCTCTTCTCTCCATTCTCCCTTTTTCTCCAAAAAGCCAAGCCTTCTAGTACCGATTTCTTCTCTTGGAAAAGAAGTGTTTTCCAAGCCATTTGGAGCAGCAATTAAGTGTTTATAAGTCACCTTGGTCGCCAAGGGCAACGGAGAACGAAGAACGAAACAACCATTCAAGCCACGAAGAAACACTGGATTTGTTTCTTGTTCCCTGTCTTTTTAAATTTTTGTTGTTGTTTTGACAAACATGTTTATGAATATTTATGCTATTGAAATGGTTAATTTAATCAACTTAGTTTGAATTTAATTCGTGTTGGGTTGATTGCATTTCGTTCTCTTAATTTATTAAAATTGTGTATATGCTGTTATAGGCCTTGGTAAAATGCTTGATTAAGTAAAATCATGCCTAAGTTATTCTTGCATTATAAATGTTAGATAACTAATGAATTAATTATTTAAATGCATTGAAATTGTAATTAATGGACACAGTACTTAATAAGGGCATGTTTAATTCTTCTATGGTAGTTGAAGATTAAATTAACATTGTATTTGGCGAAACATATGCCTTGCATAACTTAAATTATTGTGGTTAAATTGTTTCAAGGTAGGGAAACTTTGTTACTTCACATAGTCTTTATTTGTTTATTAAGATTTGTTTAATCATCTTGACATAGGGATATGTTAGGAAGATGAACGGGTTTTGGTAAGCAAATATGTTTATAAGTTAGCAAATTACCGAGTTGCTGTGAATTTATTTGTACAAAGTATAAACATAAGTTTAATAATTTTAAGTTACAGAAATGTAATTAATCCAACACAATTATGTCATCTTGATTATATCTTATTTGAAATCGTGCATTTAGAACTCTTGTTTTATTTTAATTATTTTAATTAGTTTTCAACTCTTAATTTTTAATCATCTTTTTCAAATCAAAATATTTTTCATGACCAAAGTGTTTTACAATTAATTTCATAAATAGTCTTTTTTACAGACCCTGCGGGTATGATAACTCGACATTTTCTTGTCACTTTATTACTTGTTGCAATTGTGTACACTTGCACATTTTCATCGTTCCAAGTTTTTGGCGCCGTTGCCATAGACTGTTTTTAAAAGTCATTATTTGTGAATTTGTTAGTTATATATTTTGGTTTAATTTTCTGTTTAATTTTTAACTTAATTAATTTTCTGTGAATATTTCAGGTGTTTATGTGTATTGACCGAATTATTGATTTACTCCCTATAGACCCTGAGATAGAATGAACCTTTCGACAACGAAGAAGACAAGCAAATCAGAGAAGGACTGAAGAGATGAATTTTGACAATATGAATCAAGGAAACAGAGCAAACCCTGCTCAAAATCCTATCCTTATTACTGATGATAGGGATAAAGCCTTAAGACAATATGTCGTGCCAGTATTCAATGATCTTAATTCGGGTATTAGGAGACCCAAAATCAAGGCACAACAATTCGAGCTGAAGCCAGTCATGTTCCAGATGCTTCAGACAGTGGGCCAATTCAGTGGAAAGCTTAATGAAAACCCTCACCTGCACTTGAGACTTTCATGGAGGTGAACGACCCTTTCAAGTTAGCCGGAGTACCCGAAGACACATTATGATTGAAGCTATTCCCATATTCGCTAAGGGACAGAGCACGAGCCTGGTTGAACTCATTGCCAACGAACTCAATTTCCACATGGCAAGAGTTAGCAGAGAGATTTCTTATGAAATATTTCCCGCCTGGCAAGAATGCTAAGTTGAGGAATGAAATCACTGCCTTCCAAAAAATGGATGATGAATCCTTGTATGAGACATGAGAAAGATAAAAAGAGTTATTACAAAAATGCCTTCATCATGGAATCCCGCATTGCATCCAACTTGAGAAGTTTTACAATGGTCTTAACGCTAACACAAGGATGGTAGTAGACGCTTTTGCTAATGGTGCTCTCCTTTCTAAGTCTTATAATGAGACTTATGAAATTATCGAGAGGGTTGCTAGCAATAATTATCAATGGCCAACCAATCGAGCAGCATCAGGAAGATGAGTTGCTGGAATACATGAAGTAGACGCTCTCACTTCACTCGCATCTCATGTATCATCAATATCCTCAATGCTTAAAAATCTTACTACTAATTGGTCTTATAGTTTTGCAGCACAGCCGCCTAACCAATTTGAGAATATAGATTGTGTCTATTGTGGGGAAGGACATTTGTTTGAAGAATGTCCATCAAACCCAGAATCTGTATACTACATGGGTAATCAGAACCAAAATCGAGGAAGCCAAGAGCTGCAATCCAATTTTTATAACCCATTGTGGTGAAACCACCTAAATTTTTTCTGGAGTAACCAAGAGGCTGGAACCAGTAACACTCACACCCAACCCAGACCGACCCAGCTGCCTAGTTTCCCTCAACAAGTTTAGAAACTAGTTCAAGCTGAAGCATCCAATAGCTTGGAGAGTTTGCTGAAGGCATACATGGAAAAGAATGATGCCTTAATCCAAAGCCAAGCAGCTACATTGAAGAATTTGGAAAACCAAATGGGCCACCTTGCAACTGAACTTAGAAACCGACCACAAGGTACTTTACCTAGTGATACGGAGAATCTGAGGAATCCAGGAAAGGAGCATTACAAAGCATTGACATTGAGGAGTGGAAAGACGGTAAAGCCCAATGCTGTCGAAGCTGAAAAGGAGCAAGCTGATGCTCAAGACTCAGAAGAAGTTCAACCGAGTGTTGAAATTCCAATTTCACCAGAACTAGAATCTACAAAACCCGACAAGTTAACCTCAAAACCAGCTAATTTTGAACAGCTAACAACTTCGTTAGATGCAGAATTACCACAGAAGATGAATCAACCATTACCAGTTCTAGTAAAGAAACCACCACCACCCTACCCTCAAAGACTTCAGAAGTAGAGTCAGGAGATTCAATTTAGAAAGTTCTTAGACGTACTCAAGCAACTTCACATCAACATCCCGTTGGTTGAAGCACTTGAGCAAATGCCAATTTATGTCAAGTTCATGAAGGATATCCTGTCTAAGAAATGAAGACTTCGAGAATTTGAGACAGTAGCTCTAACGATGGAATGCAGTGCATATCTTCAGAAAAAACTACCCCCGAAGTTGAAAGATCCTAGATGTTTTACCATACATTACAACATATTGTGGTAAGGCATTATGTGACTTAGGTGCGAGTATTAACTTGATTCCTATGTCAATATTTAGAAAATTAGGCATAGGTGAAGTTAGACCAACTACGGTTACACTTCAAGTAGCAGATCGATCCTTAGCACATCCAGAAAGAAAAATCGAAGACGTATTGGTACGCGTAGATAAATTTATCTTTCCTGCTGACTTCGTAATTCTAGACTTTGAAGCAGACAAAGAAGTGCCAATTATCCTAGAGAGACCATTCTTAGCAACTGGAAGAACCCTTATTGATGTGCAGAAGGGCGAGTTGACTATGTGTGTTCAGGATGATCAGGTAACATTTAATGTTTTTAAGTCTATGCGATTTCTTGACACAATTGATGATTGTTCTACAATATCCGATTTAGAGGAATTAATAGTGGAGAAGGAACTCAACTATGTTGAGGATCTGTTGGAACGAATTCTGACATCAAACCCTTCAAATGATGAAGAGAAGGATGAATACTATGCTTTGCTAGAAGCTAATCAAAAGGATTTAATCTGCAATCCCGTTTTGAATATTTGGAAGTAGAGAAAAGGGATTACACCCAACCGAAAGTGTCAATCGAGGAGCCACCTAAGTTAGAACTCAAAGTATTACCTTCACATTTAAAATATGTTTATTTAGGTAACGCCTCTACTCTGCCTGTGATTGTTTCAGCAGAATTAACTACTGAGCAAGAAGAGAAACTTATCATAGTTTTGAAACAATTTAAGAAGGCTACCGGATGGACCATAGCCAATATCCGTAGTATTAGTCCATCTGTATGCATGCACAAGATCATACTAGAAGATGGCGAGAAAGGAACGATTAATGGACAACAAAGACTGAACCCCATTATGAAGGACGTAGTAAAGAAGGAAATTGTCAAGTGGTTAGATGCGGGTATCATTTACCCCATCTCAGACAATTCATGGATAAGTCCGGTCCAGTGCGTGCCGAATAAAGGAGGTATCATGATCATTGAAAATGAGAATAATGAGTTGATACCAACTAGAATGGTTACAGGATTGAGAATATGCATAGATTACCAGAAGCTGAACAAGGCGACTAGGAAGGATCACTTTCCTTTGCCGTTCTTGGACCAGATGCTTGATAGACTTGTAGGGCGAGACTATTACTATTTTCTTGATGGATACTCGAGGTATAATCAGATTACAGTAGCATCGGAAGATCAGTACAAGACAACATTCACACGCCCGTACGATACGTTTGCATTTAGATGCATGCCCTTTGGTTTATGTAATGCACTTGCTACATTTCAAAGATGTATGATGTTTATTTTTTTTGACATGGTTGAGAAGTATTTGGAAGTTTTTATGGATGACTTTTCAGTATTTGGAGACACTTGTGATGATTGTTTAGCCAATCTAGCTAAGGTACTAAGGTGATGCGAAGAAACCAACCTAGTACTCAACTGGGAAAAGTACCATTTCATGGTACAAGAAGGGATTGTTCTAGGGCATCGGATATCGAGACACAGAATCAAGGTAGACAAAGCAAAGGTGGACGTAATTGAGAAACTCCCACCTCCAACATCTATAAAGGGTGTTAGGAGTTTTTTGGGCCATGCCAGTTTTTATCGTAGATTTATCAAAGACTTTTCGAAAATTGCAAAACCTTTGTCCAAATTATTGGAGAAGGATACAACGTTTAAGTTTGATGAGGAATGTTTAAGGGCATTCAAAAATTTGAAGAATCGATTAGTTACGGCACCCATAATCGTCACACCAGACTGGGATTTGCCATTTGAACTGACGTCTGACGCAAGTGACTTCGCAATTGGAGCTGTCACGGGCTGTAACACCCTATACCCGGGTTTATCACCTTACCTGAGCACGAGGCATTACCGAACAATATCACCATCATTCATACATAATCAAACCAAAAATTTTCGTTCCAATTTAAAACTTATTAAAAAAATACTTTACAACCCTAAAAGTGGGCTTACGAGGCCCAAAACATGATTTGGGAGTGATTCGAGACCAAACCGAGAACTTAGAAAAATTTTGGAAAATTTGACCTAATATAGGGTACACGCCCGTGTGAGACAGGGGCTTGCCCGTGTGGGTAGGCGGTGTGGGCACACACACTTGTGTCCCCTACCTGTGTTGAATTATTGAAAATTTATTTTTCATTTCAAACCTACAGGGGTTTTCACACGGTCGAGCACACGCCCATGTCCTTTGCCCATGTCCACTACACGGCCTCGACACGCCTGTGTGACCTCCCCGTGTGAAAAATTGGGACTTTCTGTTTATGACGTCAGCATGCCATTTCGGTTACACGGCCACGGGACACGCTCGCGTGACCAGGCCATGTGACATCCCTAAACTCCAAAAAATCCCATGCAAGGTTCACGCGCCCTACACACATGGCCGTGGGGGCTGGCCATGTGACCTTAAGTTAGGTTATTTTCCAAGCCATACTTTGCCCCAAAACACATATAATCTCTACCACCTTTAACAACACATATTAGACACGTTTTTAGGCATTAAAATGACCCATTTACTCGTCCATCACCCATTTCAAAACATCTACACACAACACACCAAGCATTCCATAAATTACCTCATAAAGACATATATAAACCAATATTATCATTGCCCATATCATATGGCCTTGATTACAAAATAACTTATCAAATGACAATTGCCCACATTATAGCCAAACCAACATGACACCTAAAACACCACTAAGTCCCTATACATGCCATAGTCTAAGAGTTTGTTCCATCATACCAAAAGATGATGTCGATAGTGTGGGTGGTCCTTCAGCTCGATCCGATCCTGAGCTGGCTTGACTGAATCTATAAACAAGGGAAAAGAGAAAGGAGTAAGCTTCAAAAGCTTAGTAAGTCTATATGTAAATAATTAACATTGAGATAACATTTAACCACACCAAGGATATCTCTCATATACCAACTTACCACCCAAAACTTACCAACTTTCCCATACAATTCATACACATTATTTTCACCTATATAAGTCCACATGCACCTTTACAACCACATGCATTTTTCTATAATTTGATTTTCCCAAAGAATACACCTGCATACACATATCGAACTACCACACCAAATCTCTTTAGTGAGCATTCCAGTTGAACTTTTCGGATTAACATTTCATACTCGATGGATTTCCCACCCATGATTCCACCAACACATATGCCCGGCTCTCAAGTACACATGGTGAAGATCACTTTATCACCCATGTGACCTAGCCATTTAATCTCGTAGCCCTCGTGTGCACATGGTGAAGGTCACTTTATCACCCATGTGACTTAGCTACATATGACATTGCTTTCATGTACACACGGTGAAGTTCACTTTATCACCTATGTGACATGGCCATTAAGCCCCATATTCCTCGTTTGTACATGGTGAAGGTCACTTTGTCACACATGTGGCTTAGCCATTGAGCTCCACAGTTCTCGAGTCTACATGGTGAAGATCACTTTATCACACATGTGACCAAACCATATTTTATTCGTATCACCCGTTATTCCGAAGGTTCAACTGGGAACTCTCATTTCCAACACATCCAACATCATAGAAGATTTTCAATATTAACATTTCATTGTATCCATTAAAATTATTAATGTATAAATAAAATGGACACATTACTTACATATAAACTTACCTCGACAATAAAAAGCAATAATTTGCAACTTGATCCGAGACCTTGCCCTTGCCCCAGTCAAGGCTGATTTCTCGATCTTCCCAATCTATAATGACACATTTAACTCGTTTAATGCACACATTACTCAGTTGGACACAAAATGTAACACCCCTATCCCGTAACCGTCACCGGAATAGGACGGGGCATTACCAAAAACTAGAAATCGGATCAGGACGGTAAAAATTTGAACATTTTCTTGAATAAAGAAAGTTCCATAAAATGCATATTCACATGACTTATATACGAAAATCAAAGTATCATTCTACTTATTGTCCACCCTATACATGCCATAAGCTAAGACCAAACACATGGTTACCGTAATAGTAGATAGTGTGACGAGGTGCTGACGATCCCCGAGCTGGTAGTCAGAATCCATAATCTATAAAAACAAAGACACAAAACAAACAGAGTAAGCTTTCATAAGCTTAGTAAGTCTTAAGCAAAACATTAATCTTGTTGAATCAAAAACGAGTATCTCATATACTTGAATCTGAGTAAGGTCTCATTTGACCGAATATAACTAACCAAATTTCTCATAATTTAATTGACATATCTTTAACCTTGAGTTCTAAGTCACAAATGGTTTCAATCAATATCATTGTTCATTCATTTCTTCTATTCGATAAAGTTAATTTTAGAGCTTCATATCGAACTATAATTTTAATAAACGCATCACCTAGCTAACACATAAATACTTTCATAATAATGACCAAGATGTTTGAATATTCATGTGTACATTTCTTTATATACTTTTAATTCAATCAAATTAAATGTAATACTTTAACCACATTCAATTTCCATATTTAGGATCGCATTGTCATATCATAATCTATCAAGAATAATTTCATAGAGTCCCTACTCATTTAGCTTGACATATAACCCTTTTCATGATTTATTCTCAAACATATTCTTCATTAACCGAAATTGGGCTCACATGGTAAGTACATATCATACACACAATACAAAGTCTTTGTACTCATATGTACTCATCTCGTGCACATACAAGAATGTACCTACGTACATAGAACTTAATTCCTTAGTTCATAATCACATCAATATCTTCGAGCATTTTCACATGACATGAATTAAATTACTGTGTAGGTACACAAAGAATCAAACATATTCCTTATCACATATATGCTACTTGTCAGAATATAATCATTCTCTTAAATTTGCATATCTAGCCGAATACGACCCATACTCAAATCATAAGACCTTTTTGGCCGAATATACACTAATACATATGGATAATTTCAGACATACTTTTCTTTACTTAAAGTTCATACACTATATTTTAAATCAATTACTTTCACATATTAACAACCATTGACCAAATAGATCATTCACATATTTGGAATTATATTATCAATCACATTTACATTCCTCTTTGATACTACTAATTTACTTCGAAATCAATCTACCGATGAGTAAGTAATACATACCTGAATATCTTAAATGCATAATACTTACTTGATGGTAATTTACTGCGGATACTCAATATCGAAATCTTATTTGAAACTCCAGCATTTAGCCTTCGGGTTTTTAAACCCAGATACAGTACGAATACAAAGTTTGAGGACATTAAGTCCAGATAAGATTCTTGCATAAAGCTTGCAGAATTTAACCCAGATGTTTCACCAGCACGAATGCTCTTCGGGACTTAGCCCGAATATAACACTGGCGAAATTGCCCTTTAGGACCTAGCCCGGGTATACACTGGCACGAATGCCCTTCGGGACTTAGCCCGAGTATACACTGGCACAAATGCCCATCGGGACTTAGCCCGGATATACACTGGAACGAATGCCCTTCGGGACTTAGCCCGAATATAGTTCACTACATTTTCATGCATATATGTCCGCAAGCTATACATTTCACAAAATCTATCACAATCGAAATTCACTTGCCTCATTCACATATTAACACATAACATTTCACATTAGCAATTCATTTGTATTATTCGAATACAAGCTTAACATGCAACCTCATCCCTTTTGTTTTCCATTCAATAATCAGACTCAAAGATCACATGTCCAACTCACTATACAAACTTGATTTCTAATGACCATTCAGCTATAAGCCATATACACAATTTATTCCATTTAAACAATAGGTTACAAATCATCTATCATACACATAATTCACCTTAGCCATTCGGCCTCTCCATATACATATATACCACCTTAATACGTTCGAACACATGTATACAAACATAATAGAATCTTGATTCTTATGATAAGTATGCATATATATATATAAATATTCCACGACATATTCAATTCAGCCCCGTACCTAATTACTCAATACTTATTCATTTTTCTCATTAGCCATACGGCTTAGTATCATTTCATTTCATATTTCTTCACTTCAACTTCTATATTCAATTGTAAGCATTCATGCAAATAACATCAATTGTTTATAATATAAGGCATACTTAAATTACTTAAAACTTACAGAGAATCAAACTCAAATACTTAGGAACTTACCTTATTTGTCGTCAAACCACTACGAATCGATTATTCGTCTAATTTCGCCTTTCCCTTGTCCAATTCCAAATGTCTTTGTTCTTAAGCTTAAACTAAAACAAAATTTAACTTATTATTACTCAGTTGTTCATACCCTTGGTTGAATGCAGCAAGAAAACAAATTAGGTCTTATTAGCTACATTCAATTAACTTTTAATATCATCAAATTCTCATAAATCACAAACGGTCTTCATCCTCAAAACACGACAATTACTACTTGCTATGTCTAGGTTACATTGGGCAATTGCCTAGTCATTACCATCTTAATACACAAACATCACTCAAATCATTGATTAATCTCATATTTGGCCATCACATTATACACTTTAACAAACATAAATTGAGCATATAAGCAAAATACATATAAATCACCTTAGTTAACTACTATATAACACTTAACACAACAAATTTCCATTTTCCAAAGCATAGAAGACTAGTTTGGCTGATTGTTTTTCCTTCCACTATACATACATGTTACTCACATTTCATTAAGCTTACTTACCTTAACACATACATACCAAATAGCCGAATGCACATATAGCTTTTAAGGAAATTACAAAACTTATGCTTTAATAAATTATACATATATTAATAGGCCATAAATCCATTAACTAAATGTTCACAAAAATTCTTTAACACGTTCAACATTGCTCAAAATTCTCAATTAACCAATAAGGACCAAATATCATTTGTTCTTTAAACCATATACATTATTAAAATTAACACCTCCACAATTTACAAGCCAAGCACCTCCAAAATCATTCAAGAATCTAAAACATAATTTTATAGTTGAATGTAACCACTCATTTAAGCCACAAAACTTAGCTTTATTAGCTCAAAATCATCTTGCAACTATTACCCCTATAAGACGTCAAAGCATTCCAAAACTATTTATTTCTATCATGGCCGAATACACATTGTTCCTATTTTCATTCCTAATAAAATTTTATCAAGCTTCCATCTTCATTTAACTATGTACCATTTAAAACTATCAATATTTTACACCCTTTATCAAACTATAATCAATTGCCGAATGCATCTTTGACAATTTAAGCCACACAACTCAAATTCTTACAATTTAAGCTTACAAATTTCTATTCATGTGAATTTTAGCAACATGGAGTCCATTAAACACTCCTATTTCCATTTCTAATTTAACTTTCACATTCAAAACTTCCCCCCCGGCCGAATGTTCCCAAGACATCAAATTCAAAGATAAAATAAATAGAAACATGGGTTAAAGAGGGTATCAAGCAAGGAACTCAATTCATCAAGATGAAGCTCAAATAATCAAGAAATTACCTTGAATTTTAGACCTCCATGGCCGATTATCCAAAGCCATCTTTAATTAGGTTCTTTCTTTATTTTCGGCAAAGGTGAGAAGAATAACATATATCTTTGTTTTTATCACCATGGGTTCATTAATATAATATGTTTTCTTATTAAAAAAAACTTTTATATTAAACATATATTATAATTCATATTATAAAACACTTACTCATTATTTTATTAATGAAACAAAATGTATCAAAATCATTCAATCATCATCATGCCGTCCACTACTCAATTTATGGGGAATTTGACATGCAAATCCTCATGTTTCAAATCATGCAATATTTGGCCACTACAATTTGACCTAGCACATTTTCAAAGTTTCTCACATAAGTCCTTTTTAATTAATTCCTCATCCAAATGACAAAATCCAAGCATGAAATTTTCACACATACATATTTCACAAATAATAGGCATAGAATTTAATATTTAATTATTTTCGTGACTCGGTTTTGTGGTCTCGAAACCACTTCCCGACTAGGGTCAAATTAGGGCTGTCACACAAAATCATCCTATGGAAACTTTTACCATTTTACCCCTAACTTTGTAAATTTTTACAACTAAATCCCTGGGCTCGTAAATTGAAATGTATCAATTTCTTTGGTTACCCAAGCCTAGCCAAATATCCATGGCACACAAAACAGCCCACATTTCTCACAATTTCATACGTTTACCCTTCAATTTATTAACTTTGCAATTTGGTCCTTTTTAGGGACTTTCATGAAAAGTCACCTAGTAATCATAGTTACCACACTCTAAACCTCCATCTTCCACCATTAGACATCAAAATACTTGCATGTCATACATGGGTAAAATTTTAAACATCAACCCTAACTTAAAATAATGGTAAAATTAGCTAGAGCAAACTACGAGGATTTTAAAAATATGAAGAAAATTAAAAACGGGGCTCGATTGCACTTACTTGTGAGCTTGTAAATCAACAAAACCCTAGCTATGGCTTCCCACCATATTCGGCCAAGAAGAAGAGATTATGGACACATTTTGGCCTTATTTTTCCCTTTTTATTTCGTTTATTAACTAATGGCCAAAATGCCCTTCATTAAAAACCTTTAGTATTCCACCCTTCCTTAGGCATTTTTGTCCAACTAAGTTAAAAAGGGCCTAATTACCATATAAGGAATAAAACCCATATTTTTCACCTATTGCAATTTAGTCCAACATACCAAATTGGACATGCAACCAATAAAATTCACACATCAAAATTTCACATATTTATCCAAACACCCAATAAACATCAAAGCTAAATCGGAGTAATATTTTAAACATCGAATTCATGGTTTTGAAACCCATATTTATCACCTATTGCAATTTAGTCCAACATACCAAATTGGACATGCAACCAATAAAATTCACACATCAAAATTTCACATATTTATCCAAACACCCAATAAACATCAAAACTAAATCGGAGTAGTATTTTAAACCTCAAATTCATGGTTTTGAAACCACTTTTCTGTTTAGCCCTTAATTTGGGCTGTTACACCAGCTAAGGAACAAAGTTTTTCACCCCATCTACTATGCAAGTCGGACTCTAATAGGAGCACAACTGAATTATACAGTAACAGAAAAAGAGTTTCTTGCTATTGTATTTGCTTTCGACAAGTTTTGATCTTATCTTGTAGGTACCAAAGTGATTGTCTATACGGACCACTTGGCAATTAAATATTTACTTGCCAAGAAAGACGCTAAGCCGAGATTGATCCTGTGGGTACTTCTACTTCAAGAGTTCGATCTAGAAATTCAAGATCGAAAGGGAGTAGAAAACCAAGTAGCATATCACTTGTCCAGATTGGTGCCATATGAAGGAAATTCTCTACTTTTACCGATTCAGGAGACATTTCCAGATGAACACATACTGAAGGTAAATCATGTCTATAATACCCCTTGGTTTGCTGATATTGTTAACTATTTAGCTTGTGGTTTGATGCGGATTGATAAAACGTATCAACAAAGGAAAAAGTTTCTTCACGATGTGAAGTACTATTTTTGGGAAGAGCCATATTTGTTTAAAAAGTGTGTGGATTAGATGATCAGGAGATGTGTGGCAAATGAAGAAATGTGACAGCCTTAAATCGACCCTAGTCGGAATGTGGTTTTGGGACCATAAAACTGAGGCTCAAAAATAATTTAATATTTATTTTGATGCCTATTATATGTGTTAATATCATGTGTGACACTTTGGTGTTTCAATTTAGAGTTATAAGTGTGAATTTAACTAAAAAGGGCTTAGTTGAAAACTTTGGAAGTATGCTAGTTAAATGTGTTATGACTAAATAATAGCATAGTTCAAAAACATGGGCTTGCATGTCAAATTACCCTTTTATTGTGTAGTGGCCGGCCAACCTCCCTAATGATGGCATTTTGTTTGCTTTCATTTTGTATTTTAGTGAAATTATGTGCATATTAAGTGAATAAAAAAAATAAAATTGAATTTGTATATCATGAAAATTGGAGGAAAAACCAATGTGAGACCATTTTCTTCTTCTTCTTCTTGCCGTGACTTGAGAAAGAAAAATAGAAACTTTGAGCTTAGGGCATTCGGCAAAAGAAGGCTTCAATTAAGGTAAGGTTTATGCTATTTTCTTTGAAAATTTGTGAATTTTGGTTGGTTTTGAAGCTCACAACAAGACCCATGTGAAAATTTTTGGTGTTCATGAAGCATGAAGTATTCGGTCATGTTGGTGCACTATGTTTTTGGAATAGAAATTGATAAATGGAGTTTTAATGGACTCTATGATGTTGAAGCTTAGGGAAATTGGAATTTGTGAGCTCAAATTTTAAAGAATTGGAGTTTTGTGTGGCTTAAATGTTTAATTTATAATCAGCTCACATAGTGAAATATGGAAATTGTGTTTAACATTAGAAATTGATAGTGAATTATTTGTATGTGTATAAATGGTTACCGAATGTTGAATTGAGTAAAAAAAATGGGATTAATGGTTGTTTATTGAAGAAGGTGTGTTCGGCTAAAAATCTCTTTGTATAATTTGAATGGGTGTTTTGGAAGTTTTGTAAGGAATGAGTAGTTGAATTCGGCAATTAGAGGGAAGTACGAAACTTATGCTTAATTGGTGAATTGAGCTTTGGGTGGAGGAATTTAGGTGTTCGAGACATAGTATGAGTATTAGGCTATTATAGAAGTGAGGTAATGGTACTTAACTATTGAAATTTTTGTTTAATTAAAACTTGTTAGTATGTGGTTAAAGGTTAGTTGAATGTGAATTAAGATGAATTGGGAAGTTATAAGTAATATTCGGCCATTGAAAGTAAGTGATTATATACGTGTGAATTAATTTATCAATAGGGCTTGGTTGATGTGCTAGGTAATGTCTAAAATCTTGAATGTAAATTTAGGTAAGCTTCTTTGATAAATTATGGTAGTATACATGGGAATTGGCTAATGTGTGAATAACTTTTGCTCATGAATTTCCGAATTTGAAATTGGGATTTTGGCTAAGAAATTTGATATGTTTAATTAGTGGCCAAATGTGACCTTGATTATATGTTGTAGCTTGAAATGAATTGTGAATTGTATTTGTGCTTTCTTCAAATGACGGAAAATCTTATATTCATATACATATGTTTCGGCTATAGGTGTGTTTGAAAAGTAGGTTCTTAAGTATTTGAGTTTGATTCCTTTGTAAGTTTTAAGTACTTAAATGGAATGAATATGAATTTTGTAAATATATGTTAAGGTCAATGACTTCTCTAAATGATGCCATATATGATGTTATGTTTTAAATATGTGAATAAGAACTTTAAAGAGTGAATTTGTATAAATTTGCTTGGTACAGCAGCAGTAATGTGTTTTGGAAAAATCACCATAAATTGTGGGAGCTGAATTAGAGGCTGAATAAATTATGTAATTAAAGATTAATGAGTCTAGTTTCTTATAAAAGAAACCTTATAAGCAAAGGAATTTTTGATAAAGAGATTTTTAAATTAGTGTGAGACAGTGTCAGATTGACTCCGAAATTCTCTGTTCTATTTTTAGAAAATCATTATAAATTGTAAAAAAATATACATAAGATGTAATTTATATTTTTAGAATCCTTAATGATTCTATTTTCAAGAGAGATATACAAGAAAATTTTCCAAGACCTGAACTAAGAGATAATTGAACTTTAGTACAGAAGGGTTGGAACTGTCCAACAGTGAATCAGGGTAACTTTGAGGATTAAACTGTATTAATTGGTCAATTCAAAAATTCTGAAAATTTTATGGTAGAATGTTACATGAGTATAGTTTTAGAAAAAATTTACGGAACTTGATTTGGAGTTTTGTAGCTCCAGTTATGAATAATTTAGTGAATGTTGCTCAGGAAGTCAGCTTGTAGTGACTTATGATATATATGTGATTGGCCGAATGTGTGTGTGTGTATGGCAAAGGATGTATATATGTGTTTCTTATTTTGATTGTAAGTGAAATGATCAAGTGAGATATTTGAATAAGGATTAATAAAATTGAATTATTTAATTTAGCTCAAGAGCATAGAGGGACCAGTTCGGATAAAGGGAAAGCTAAAGTGGTTGAATAGCTGACTTATTGTTGCTCAAAAAAGTTCGAGGTAAGTTTTGAGTATTTGAATTTGGTATTTAATTTAAAATGCCATGATATACATATATGATAGATGAATGGTGTCCCATTGTCCTTACCATAACAAGGTTATTGAAAAAGAAACCTTAAACATGTTGATATATAGCCGAATGGCTATTAGAGAATTAAACAAAGAACAAGATTGGGGATATATGCTTATGTGTGTTTGCTTATTGAGCTGAAAGTTTAGTAAACGAAGTATACAGGTATTAGATTTGAATGATGTTACGACACAAAGTCAATGAGCATGTTATATGTCTACATGCGAATGAGTGGACTTGAATTACAAATGTGATCCTGCTATGAGAAATGTGGTAACATGTGAATAGATATGCATGAAACTATGTGATGTGAATCCGGGTTAAGACCCGAAGGCTATATACAGAGATTATATCTGGGTTAAGACCCGATGGCTATATGCGGAGATTATATCCGGGTAAAGATCCGCTGGCTTTGTGTGGAGATTTTATCCGAGCTAAAGGTCTCGATGATGACTCGAGTAAAGTCTAAGATTAAAAGACTTCATAGTAATGATTGTTAATGAATGCGCTCAAAGCGTTAAGTTATACAGGTATGTACCCTAAGCTTATATGCAAGCTTGTTTTGGACCAAATCATAAGGTCATTATACGATTGCATATGTGAGTATGAAATGAGACTATTTATATGATTATAGTACAATTGGTCAATGTGAAAGGTTACGTGAAATTATGAAATATGTTTTTGTTTACATGAGCTCACTATCAAGTGAAAGTTATTTGCCTATTGTATATGATGAGAATGTGTATATTCGGTGAAGGGGTGACATGCCCAAAGAAGTGGGAAACAAAAATGCGAACAACTATGTTATAATTTGATTTTTTATCGTTGTCATTACTTAAAACTTACTAAGCATTGTAATGCTTACTCCGTTTACTTTGTTTCCTCTGTTTTATAGATCTCTTTTTGAAGCTAAGGACTCGGGGATTGAAGCTTTAATCACCTACACTATCGTCGTTATTTTGGTACATTCGATAGTTATTTTGAGAACAATGGCATGTATAGGCTAATCTCCTTTTGTGAATCTGAATTACATTTTGAGTTGTATTTGTTCTAGCCATGCGAAAATGGCTTGCTTAATCTCTAAGTTGATGTATATGTTTTGTTGGAAATTTTATGTGCCTTGTTACTTCGACGCATGGGTTATATGATGTGATGATGGTATGCTTAATACCCAAAAATTTGATTACACCTATTGGTCGGTAGTCGTTTGACAACCTTGATAGTACTCTTATAGTAAATATACGTGAGATGGTTGCCTTAGTCGAATTACCTTGAATATTAGATTGTTCGGATCTAGAATTTAAATTTGATCCCTAATCGAATTTCGATGTACAACCGAATCTATGTCATGTACGTAACTATGAACCTCAGTAGGTTGTATTTAGTTATGTAATACCTTAATACCCTATTTCGGCGACGGACAGGGGTATAGGGTGTTACAAGAAATACCGAAGATGTTATGCCACTGCCACTCAACTTCAAGCGGGGGACACTTTGTAGGTACTCGTACTGCAACGAAAGTATTACAAGCTGGGTTCTTTTGGCCAACACTATTTAAGGATGCATATGCTTACGTAAAGAGTTGTGATCGATGTCAGAGGGTGGGAAATGTCACCAACAGAAATGAGATGCCTCAAACAAATATCATTGAGGTAGAATTATTCGATGTTTGGGGTATTGACTTTCTTGGTCTTTTCCTCCATCTTTTGGTCACAAGTACATATTGGTAGCAGTAGACTATGTGTCCAAGTGGGTCAAGGCTGAAGCTTATCTGACGAATGAAGCTAAAGTTGTGATGAAGTTCTTGTAGAAATATGTGTTCACAAGGTTTGGAGCCCCAAGAGCTATTATCAGCGATGAAAGGTCCTATTTTGTGAACAAGTGGTTAAAATGGTTGTTAGACAAGCATAGAGTGAAACATAAGGTTGTTACAGCTTACTATCCGCAGATGAATGGACAATCTGAGCTAGCAAATAAGGAGATCAAAGGCATACTTGAGAAGGTAGTTTGCCCAAATCGATAAGATTGGTCCAAAAGACTAGATGATGCTTTATGGGCTTACAGAACAACATACAAGACACCTTTAGGAATGTCACCCTATAGGTTGGTCTTTGGAAAAGCCTGTCATCTACCTTTGGAGTTAGAGCACAATGTTTACTGGGCTCTTCGACAACTCAATTTGGATCTTAAGCTTGCTAAAGAGAAACAGATGCTCCAACTCAATGAGCTAGAGGAATTCTGAATATTTTCATATGAAAATACCAAATTGCTCAAGGAGAGACTCAAGAAATGGCATGATAAACACATTCAAGTTCGAGAATTCGAAGCAGGTCAACAAGTTTTGTTATTCAATTCCAGATTAAAGTTCTTTCTAGGTAAACTCAAATCATGTTGGTCCGGTCCATTTATGATTCATCGCGTTTATCCATATGGAGTTGCTGAACTCCAAGGTAAGGGAGGTAATTTTCAAGTCAATGCTCAACATCTGAAACATTACTATGGAGAAAAGCCTGAACTGGATCAAGTCTTGTTCAGTTTATCAGATATTTAAAATTTCTTGTTTCTAATAAACTATTTAGGGGTAGGTTTATTATGTCTAAATAAATTCTGTCTAGGAGATTGAAACTTAAGCAGGCCTACTTGTGACCCCTCCAATCTTTCCTGGGAATTGATTTTTACATAATTTTTCGAGAAATTATTCCCTAAATGACAAAATTAATTTTTAGTTTTTCAAATAAAAGGGTCAATTTTTATCCAAGTTTTAATTTGCAACTCAATTTTAAATTTTCATTAAGTCTAGGGACTTAATTGAATTATTTTTAAAATTTGATTGCATTTTTTCATAAATAATAAAAACTAGGTGCCTCTCTTTGTAAATATTTTTAAAAGGCATCTAGAAATAAATATTTTTGCTTAATATTATATCTATATATTATTAATAATATGATAAACTTTAATATATAATTATATCCATTATAATTTATATATTAATTTTATCAACTTAGCTTAGAATTAGGATTAATATTATTCTAATTATTTTTTATGTTATCTTAATAATTTAATAGCAATTGATAATTTTATATGCATATATTTAATTATTAGTTGTTGTTAATTTTGAGTAGGATTAGAATTAGACTCTTATTTTAATTATTAAATTACACTAAAAGTTCTAATCTAAGTCCTATTACTCACTCTATAAATTCTTCTTCCCATTCATTCATCACCCAAACCTTCCAAACACCAAATCACCTAGCACCGAGCCCTCCTAGCCAACTCTCGAGCCACAGTAGTCGGCCAGTACACCTCAGCAGCCCGCACGCCTACCTGCTCCCACGCCCATCCGCGTGCACCTACTGCTCCTACCCAGGCTGCAACACATGTACGTCCCAACGGCCGCGCAACCATTCAGCCTTCGGCCAAAGGCCCTACTGCGTGTTGTTACTGATTCGGGCCAGACCTTGCGTGTGAATAGCACCAGGTTTGCTTGACGAAGCTCTGCACATCACTCGCACATCTGGATTAGCTCCTGCGCACGCTACCTACTTCAGCCCCGTGCACTGATGCTTGTTGCGCCCTAACACTTGTGCAGCACACCTCCTACACCTACACACCAAGCCTTAAGCCTACACACCTCCTTTTAAATTATCATTTACTTCTTCATTATTATTTTTTTAAGAGTTCTTATATTTTTGCAAAAAGGTGGTAAGACCTAATTTTCTTTTAAATTTTAATTTTATTAAATTATTTAATTTTTCAATCTCTTGAATTATAAATAATTTTTATTAAGATTTTTGAAAGAATAAATTTTTCCATCTTATGTTTAGGTCAATTATGCCTCGTAAGAGAACTCGTGCTTCTGCCCAAATTGATGAAACACAAAATAAGTTCCACTATGAAGAAGCTAAAGTAAGATACGAAAGTATCTTCAAAAATCAACAAATGCATCCAGAGAAAGGCTCTACATTGAAGTAAAGCAACTATAGAGACTTTATGGCACATATCTGTCAAGTTGCTGAAGCCCTCAATTGGGGATTGTTTTTTGAAAAGAGACCAAATGTGGATGAGGAACTAGTTCATGAATTCTATGCGAACTTAACCCCAAGCGAGTTAGCCGAAGTTCCAGTTCGCAGGATCAAGGTACCAATAAATTCAAATGCTATTAATGAGTTCTTTGAATTACCTGATTTCGAAAACGATGAATATTCTTCTTTGTTGAGCAACACTAAGCCTGAAAATCTGCAAGAGATTCTCGAGGAACTTATAATTCCAGGTTCTAAGTGGACTACGTCAAAGCAAGGAATTCACACGTGTCGAAGAGAATATTTGACACCATTTACGAAGGTATGGTTCTATTTCATCTGTTTTAGCCTTATGTTTAGTTCACATGGGACTACAATCTCATTAAAGCGAATGGTCCTATTATACTCAATTTTAACTGCGAAGACCATTGACGTGGGGAAAATCATCCTGAGAGAAATGCAGAATTGTGCCGCTAAATGTTCTGGCCTAGCTTACTTTCCCTTTACGATAACAATTTTATGCTTAAAAGCAAAAATTCTTATGAACATAAAGAAGACAGGGTATAGTCAAGGCACAATCACTGATTGGGACCTCTACTGAGCAGCTAGAGATTCTATTCTACAGTAACGAGTTGAAGAAAGTGAGGATCCCGAAGAAGCAGAAGATGACCCCACATAGATCCCGCTAGAGCAATCAGCTGAAGTCCCTAATGAGGCAGAACCAATGGAACCAGAAGCTGAACCTGATACTGAAACTTCACTGTTTGGAACTCTATCGCCTAGCCTAAATCTTCGAGATGAGCTATCAAAGCTGATGGACTTAATGCAACACATGCAATGGCAGCAACAAGCCTAATAGAGATAATAAAAAATAAAGGATGCCTTGATCAGGAGTGCCCTTAGGAAAATTTATAATGACCCATTTTTTTTTTGTGCCTAAGTGTCTAGATTTCATATTTGAATCATGGAGTTCATTATCGAAGAGGGAGCAAAGCAATTCATGCAAAGACAATAATGATGGAGCAAAGGATGAGTCGAATTTGGAATGATCGGTGAATAAATAAAAAGGGAGGACCTCAACTTTATTTTATTTTTATTCTTAGGTTATTTTAGAATTAGGTTAATTAGGAATTTTTATTTCTGCATAATAAAAAAAGAGATAGGAATCATGAATAAAATCTAAACAAGTCACAAAGTCTAAAGTGTGGCAATAGGTATATACATGTCTAGGACTGGATTTAGAGAGAGCTTGGTACTTAAGCAGTCAATTTGACTCACCTTCTCTTTTCTAAAATCCTACCTAGTGTATAGTATCTATTCACTTTAAACAATGAGGACATTGTTCACTTTAAGTAGGGGGATCGAAGATTTGAAAATTTGAATTATTCTCAAAATAATTTTTTTTCTTTTAATTATGATTAGGATATATTTTGTTGAACAAATTTGAAATTTTTTTAAGTATGATAAACTTTAGTATTAATAAAGTTCTATTATTTTAATAAATTATTATGTTAGCTTAGTAATGATATGAATGTATTTTTAATAAAGCATGTGAATCATACCATAAAATTTTTAGTTCCTTATGAAAAAAATTAGGCATGCATGAAAGTTTAAAGTCTTTAGAATTGACTTAGTAATTTCTTAAGGCGAAATCCTAGGAAGCATGGAATATTGAAAATGACTTAGGAAATTATTGTTTGGACCATTTGAGCCTTTCAAGCTGACCATGATAAATTTATCCTTTGAAACCCAACTTTGAGACTATATGGCCTAATTTTATTTTGACCTTTGCAATATTTAGCCATCACTTTTCTCTTAATTATCTTTAAAATTGTCCCAAACACTAGACTCAGTACTATTCAGAATATCATTTTGAAAATAAGTTTGGGGAGTTGAAAAGAAGTATCTATTGCTCGAAAATTGTAGTACATGAAGCAAGCGCTCGAATTTGAAAAAAAAAGCACATGTACTTGAAAATAGATGTACAAAAGAGCATGCGAAAGTTAAGTAAGTTGGTGTATCGAAGGTAAAAATTTTGAAAGTTCAATTGACGTTGAGTCTAGGGTTTTTAAAGCCAAAATTTATCTATCTTTTACCTACCGCTAGCCTAGCCACGTTACAACCTTAATAAAGACCTATTGATTCAAGTTTTTATGCTACCTACACTAGTGGAGAGAAATTGCTAAGATCAACATATGAAGACATAAGATAAACTTAATGATTGCAGCTTAGTCTTGAATAAGTTAAACTTTATTAAGAAGCATTTAGTCTAATTTTGCTATTATAATAGTTGTTGAATGTAATTTGAATGATATGTATACTTAAGTAGCATAATTATCAAATTTCTTATTCTTGAGCCTAAGTATGTTAAATTCATAATTTTGAGAATCAAGTTGTTCTGAAGGAGTTTTTCAAAAGTGTTTCCGAGAAATTCTTTTCGAATTTGTGCATTACTCGGGACGAGCAATGATTTAAGTTTGGGGGTGTGGAAACACAAAAATTTATAGACTTTTTCATACCTATTTCTACTTAAAATCATGCATTTTTGATAGAATTTTTGTCATAAATTAATTAATTTCTATAAAATAATCAAATTGTATTAAAATTTTGAACATGTTAATTTTTAATCAATTTTACAATTATTTTTAGTGAATTTTTATTATTTTGACAGATTTGCATAAAGGGCAAAAATTGACCTGACAGACACCGTTAAAAGAACAAAACCCAGAAGCAATTTGAAGTAACCAGGCAAAATAATTTCTAGCCTAAGATGGTCCAATTATGTGTATTAATTCATAATATAATTAATTTTACTTTATTCCCAATTTAATTTGGGCTAGATAAATTAATTTTAATTAATTATGGAAAATGGGCCCAGTTGACTCGCATTAGTTGAACCAAATTGAGCGAACCGAACCAACCACCAATTGGGCAGCCCAGAACCATTCATGTAACGCCCCTAAACCCGTTCCCATCGCAGGAGGGTTAAGTGACGTTACCTGACAACTCACAAACACCGGCCACATCATTCATCCAATTTGAACATTTATAGATAACACAATTCGTACCATTCAACCCTTACTCTCATTTCCCAAAGTTCGAAAGAGAGCAATTACTAAAGAAACATCTAACCAAATTTTCTTATTGGCAAGGTAATTGGTGTTAAGTCCTTTTAAACATTTCCATCGTTTAAAACTTATAACATTTCATTCAGCAAAATATTCATAACTAAAGGATGAGTAAGCCATTTGCGCATGGCTATCATGTATATATATATATATACATATTCAAAAATCAAAATTCTTAATTCGGCAATCAAGAGGTACTTCCTATACATGCCATTTACGAGAGTTTAATTTATTAGGTACCGAACCGGTCTTGATAGTAGAGATGACTTCGAATGAGAGGTTCCCGAGACCGTAGCCAACGAACAAAATCTATAAAATAGAAAAGTATAAAGCAACAGTGTAAGCATTTATTTGCTTAGTAAGTTTAAGAGCTTAAAAACATCTAAAAAACTAGACATTTATACATTTATACCGAGAACTTTTCAAATCGATCGAACCTTTATTAGCTAAATCGGACAATCATCTTGCATACATAACCTAATTATTTCTCAAAATTGGAGTTCATATCATAGTCATTAACATCTTTCCCTTGGCCGAAACATACATTAATATTCAAGGCTAACCATGTTTTACGCGTGTCCTCGTGTATGCTTGTATCCTCACCACAAATCTAATGTATGTAAAGTTAAATGATTCAATCTAGTATCACACTTTAAAGTTTGAGGTTCACACCTCCTATGTATGTCTTTCCTTGACGTAACTTCAAACAATAATTAGAACATCCGAACTCAATTTGTGGCAAAGAACTAAATGAATTCCATTACATATCTAGTATGGGTACGTACCTGATTTACTTGAGGAAATAAATACCTTCATTCGTGATGATTATAACATAGCACCCATTTTAGCGTTATTACATTTGGGATTAAACCAAATATGCTCTAGCCTAAAGGCTCTTCGGGCTGGACCCGGACATTACTATGGCATAAGTGCCCTTCGAAGATAATCCGGATATATCACTAGCTCAAAGGCTCTTCGGGACGTAGCCCGGATATTTCACTGGCACGAAGGCCCTTCGGGACATAGCCCGGGTATTTCACTATAGCCTTATATAAACGGATCATTCAACATATCTTTCACACATTTGTTTTCAATTTAACATTCACATGTATATGAAATTCTTTAATACATAGCACAACATATCCACTAATTATCTTGCCCTTCGGTACAAAAGAAATTCCCATTTCAAGTTGAGGCATGTAAACTTTATTTCTACCGAACTATAGGCTCTATTGCCATTTTTTTTTTTTCCCACGAAACTTGCCATAACAAATACCAAATCTAAGTAACTAGACATACTCATCATGCTTAATCGAATAATAGAGCGAATTTCATTACTTAAATCTTACCTCGTGTTTTTTTTTGAGTAGGTACGGTCCGACTATTCCGAAATCTTGGTTTTTCCCTTGTCCGATGCTATCCTTTTAGGCTCTTGAGCTTAATATTTAAACAATTTAATTTACATTAAACCTCATTTAATTAAATTTTCTTACATAACACAAGAAATACATACTTAACAATTTCACACATTCGGCCCAATTAAAAAAAAACACCATTAGTCACAAAATAAAAGAAAAACATCTATAAATCTAATATACATACACTTCAATTCGTTCATGAATAAACATTTTATTAACATACTACACCCCATTGCCGAAAGCTGTAATGTATCAAATCAAAACATTTTAATTTGATAATTAATAAGGGTGACTAAGGATTTTTTTTTTCTTCTCTTGATAAAACACATTGGCCGAATGCTAGAGGGCATACTTCACACAAGTTCTTTCTTACAATTTAACAACTTAACTCATATACCACTTTGGGACACATCCACTCACGGTATTAACAGAATAGCCCCTTAATGAATTCTCAAAGTTCCTAACCGACACACTCACCTTAACCCTCACTAAGAAAATTTGACAAGGTTAATACAAGCTCAACCGAAAGCTCATTCATAAACATGATGGTTTTCTATGCAAATTTCATACGGCATTTACAAGTACAATCTCCATTAAACATACCACACAAAATCAAACATTTAACACATGTAAAGTTTCATGACCGAATGGATTTTTCTTCAAGTTCAACTAAGTGTAACCTATGGGCACGGTAGAATATTAGCTAACACAAAGAAAACACCTAAATCTACCAAAGAAATCAGCCAATCTTACCTTAATATTTTCCTTAGCCAAGACCGATTTCAAGAATGTTTCTTTCCTCCCTTTTCTTTCTTCAATTCACGGTAAGAAGAACAAAAATGAGCTTTCTTGTTTTTTTCACCCTTTTCATTATTATTTCATTTATTATCTAATTTTAATTTAACCATATTTCATAATATTTATTTATTAACACATAAAATGATGAAGTTTACTAACCCACCATCATGCATGGTCGGCCATTAAAACAAAAAGGCCAAATTGACATGCAAAGCCTTTAATTTTGCAAGCTTATAAAATCCTCCCTCTTGCAATGTAGCCACAACATCAAGATACTTATCAATTTAGTCCTTTAATTCGAAAATCACACATATCAAATCAAATTCAAACCTTTCAATTTCACACATAAAGTTTTAGCACAAAAATTAAACGTGTGATATCGTGTTTAATAAATATTTTTATTTTCTTTATTTATTAGGATTCGGTTTAGTGGTTACGAAACCACTTCCCGACTAGGGTCGGAAATAGGGCTGTCACAATTCAAATGCTGACCCAAATCAGCATTTTATCTGATTAAATAAGTTTGCAAAAAGGCCTTTGAAAGACTTCTAAATTGCATTCAAACCTCACCTTAAATTAAGGCTTTATGGATTTGCCCCAAGCTAATTTTGGCAAAGTTGAAAGTCTAAACTTTGCCATGTAAGATGGCCGGCCATGAGGGGGCTCTTTGGCTGTTGAAAATTGATATTTTTAGCAGCCATCCTCAGCTATATAAACCCCCCTTTGCAGCCCATTGAAATCATCCCTCACACTCTCATTCTCTCCTTCACTTCTCTTCTCTCCATTCTCTCTTTTTCTCCAAAAAGCCAAGCCTTCTAGTGCCAATTTCTTCTCTTGGAAAAGAGGTGTTTTCCTAGCCATTTGGACCAGTAATTAAGTGTTCATAAGTCACCTTGGTCACCGAGGGCAACAGAGAATGAAGAACGGAACAACCATTCAAGCCACAGAGAAACACCGAATTTGTTTCTTGTTCCCTGTCTTTTTAAATTTTCGTTGTTGTTTTGACAAACATGTTTATGAATGTTTAAGTTATTGAAATGGTTAGTTTAATCAACTTATCTTGAATTTTATTTGTGTTGGGTTGAATTCATTTCGTTCTCTTTAGTTATTAAAATTGTGTTTATGCTATTATAGGCCTCGGTAAAATGCTTGATTAAGTAAAATCATGCCTAAGTTATTCTTGCATTATAAATGTTAGATAACTAATGATTAATTATTTAAACACATTGAAATTGTAATTAATGGGCACGGTACTTAATCAGTGCATGTTTAATTCTTCTAAAGTAGTTGAAGATTAAATTAACATTGTATTTGGCGATACATATGCCTTGCATAACTTAGATTATTGTGATTAAATTGTTTCAAGATAGGGATACTTTGTTACTTCACATAGTCTTTATTTGTTTATTAAGATTCGTTTAATCATCTTGACATAGGGATATGTTAGGAAGATGAACGGGCTTTGGTAAGCAAATATGTTCATAAGTTAGCAAATTACCAAGTTGCCGTGAATTTATTCGTAACAATTATAAACATAAGTTTAATAATTCTAAGTTAAAGAAATGTAATTAATCCAACACAATTATGTCACCTTGATTAAATCTTATTTGAAATCGTGCGTTTAGAACTCTTGTTTTATTTTAATTATTTTATTTAGTTTTCAACCCTTAGATTTTAATCATCTTTTTCAAATCAAAATATTTTTCATCACCAAAGTGTTTTACAATTAATTTCATAAATAGTCCTTTTTACAGTCCTTATGGGTATGATAACTTGACATTTACTTGTTAGTTTATTACTTGTTGTGATTGTGTACACTTGCACATTTTTGTCGTTCTAGCGAGCTTCCAAATCACTATAAAACACAGAAAGAAAACATAGTATGCTATGAAGCTTAGTAAGCTCGTATGGCTAATAAGTAGAATTTACCAATTCATTCACAATTTAAAGAAGCATACGTAAATATAGATAAGCATCATTCAATCCAACAATTAACACATTGTCAAAACCATATGAGTCATATATGCATTCATCATCTATCACTTACTTATCATATGAATTTATCAACTATCACTTACTTGTCGAACTTATCACGAGTACCTGAACCGATCCATATCATCCCTTATATCCTCTTACTATCATCTTTTCCCATTGAAACATTTGGAATAATATCTAATACTTGGGTATCTTGCACACTAAGTGCCATATACGTGGTAAAACCACCTCTATCACATATCTCATATAATGCTCACTCTCGAGCCATCACTGGGTCTGCTCACACAAGTTGACGGTCAAGACGTAGCTACACGGTGATATAGTACAGATGAAAACGAACGTCAAGTCGATAACTTTATCTTTTCCTCGATTTAGTTCCATATTTTGTTTTTCTTGATCTATATAATCAGATTTAACTATTTTAAACATCAATCTATTCAATTCAATCCAAATTCATCTTTTGATAAAATTACTATTTTACTCCTAAACATTTAACTTCTTTACAAGTTAGTCCTTTTCACATAAAAATACAAATTCATGCAATTTGGTCCACACCCATGCTAGCCAAATTTTACCCATGCTTATTACAACCCATATTTTTCATTTATTCACACATTTAAGCACACAATTTTCACATTTTTCAATTTATCCCTAATTGACATTTTCACTAAAAATCACTTTACAAAACTTGTTAATCTAACAACAAGGGTGCATTTTCTATCATTAAACATCAAAATACTCACACATTCATGAATGGTAACATCCTAAACCTGTAATATTTTTGTAAATTAGTCCCTAGGCTAGCTAGATTAAGTTACAACGATCTCAAAAACATAAAAAGCATTAAAAACTGAGTAAAAAATCATACCATCCAATCAAGGAACTTGGCCAAATGCTTGGAGCTCTTTAATGGAGTTTTCTTCTCTAAAATTCGGTGGAGAAGATGAACTAAAAATGATGTATTTTATTTTTCTTTAATTTATTTAGTTTATTTTATTAAATTACACTTTTAACCTTTATTAATTAACCTTTAAAATCTCCTACTTAGTGTCCATAATTGTCCACTGAACATGTAAATGGTCTAATTACCATACAAGGACCTTCACTTGAAAGTTCTATAGCTATTAGACACCTTTAGCTAATATAACACAACTTTTACATTTTACGCGATTTAGTCCTTTTTGTCAAATTAAGCATTCAAACGATAAAATTTCTTAACGAAATTGTGTTGGTGGCACCAAGGGAAAGAATTAATTGGGAATTTTTTTCAAGAAGAATTTCATAAAAAGTACATTAATCCAAGGTTTATTGATCAGAAGCGTAAGGAGTTTCTAGAATTGAAGCAAGGTCGGATGACTGACGGAATATGAACGTGAGTTTGTAAGACTCAGTAAATACACTCAAGAATGTGTATCCACCAAAGCCATCTTGTGTAAAAGGTTCAAAGATGGATTGAATGAAGATATTCGGCTATTGGTTGGAATTCTAGAATTGAACGAGTTTGTAGTGCTAGTCAACAGAACTTGCAAGGCCAAGGAATTGGCCAAAGAGAAAAAGAAAGCTGAGATCAAGTCTCGTGACTCAAGAAAGAGACAGTTAAGCAAGTCGTTTAAATCTTCCTCCAAGAAATCAAAACAATTTATTACTCAACTAGCTATTTTAGCCGGTTTTCAGGCAAGGGCAAAGACAAACAGTATTCAGTCTCCAAAGCTCAGACTACCTTTGTTGCGAGTGTGGATAATACTCGACCCAGTAGGCTTGAATGTCCCTAATGTGGTAGATGCCGCCTCATCAAATGTCAGGCACATGAGTAGGCTTATTTCAAGTATGGTTTTCAAGACCACTTCATTAGAGAATGCCCCGAGATGATTGAAAAAGACAGAGATCAGAGTGCAAGATCAGGTAATGCTCTATCTAGAGGTAGACCTTAGAGAAAATTGGGTACGAGAGTGATTAGTAAAGGTGCACTGAAAGAGCAAACTATGAGACCCGAGGGTAGAGCGCTAACAAGGACGTACGCCATTCGTGCTCGCGAAGAGGCGTCATCACCAGATGTAATTACGGGTACATTTTCTCTCCATGAAACTTTTGTTATTGCTTTGCTTGATCCGGGATCTACCCACTCATATGTTTGCATTAAACTAGTATGTAGCATGAGTATACCTGTAGAGTCTACGGAATTTGTGATAAAAGTCTCTAATCCCATAGGCAAATGTGTGTTAGTAGACAAAGTATGCAGATATTGTCCTTTGATGATTAGGGGTCATTGTTTCCCAGCTAACCTCATGTTTTTTCCATTCGATGAATTTGATGTAATCCTTGGTATGGATTAGTTAACCACTCATCGGGTAATGGTGAATTGTGGCAGAAAATTTATTGAACTGAGATGTGAGAATGGTGATACACTTCAAGTTGAATCAGATGAATCCGAGAGTTTGCCTAGAGTGATTTCTTGCATGGTTGCTCAGAAATGTATAAGAAAAGGGTATGAAGCTTACCTTGCTTTTGTGATGAATACAAAAGAGTCGGAGTTAAAAATTGAGTCAGTGCCTGTAGTATGTGAGTATCAAGATGTATTTCTAGAAAAATTGCCCAGATTACCTCCAGTTAGAGAGGTTGAGTTTGGTATTGAGTTAGCTCTCGGTACTACACCAATTTCAATTGCTCCTTACAGGATGGCTCTGATCGAGTTAAAGGAATTGAAAGCTCAGCTACAAGAATTGACAGATAAAGGGTTTGGAAGGCCAAGTCATTCTCCGTGAGGTGCTCCGGTATTATTCGTGAAAAAAAACATGGTTCTATGAGGTTATGAATCGATTATCGACAACTTAACAAGGTGACCATAAAGAACAAGTATCCTTTGCCAAGGATCGATAATTTATTTGACCAGTTGAGGGGAGCCACAGTATTCTCCAAGATAGACTTGAGATCCAGATACTATCAGTTAAGAGTTAAGGAGTCTAACGTGTCAAAGATTGCATTTCGGACAATGTATGGCCATTATGAATTTCTTATTATGCCATTTGGATTAACTAATGCTCCCACAATATTCATGATTTAATGAATAGTATCTTTTGGCCATACTTGGATAAATTTGTTGTAGTTTTTATTGATGACATCCTAATTTATTCTCATGATGAGGATAAGCATACCGAGCACTTGAGGATGGTTTTGCAAATTCTACGAGATAAGCGACTTTATGCCAAGTTTAGTAAAAGTGAATTTTGGCTTAAAGAAGTTGGATTTTTGGGCCACATCATTTCGGGTGATGGCATTAGAGTTGGTCCAAGTAAAATCTCAGCGATTGTTGAATGGAAGTCGCCAAAAAATGTATACAAAGTCAGAAACTTCTTAGGTTTGGCCGGTTATTCCAAAGGTTTGTCAAGGGATTTTCTATGATTGCTACCCCAATGAAAAAGTTGTTACAAAAAGATGTTAAGTTTGCGTGGATAGAAAAGTGCCAGTAGAGTTTCGAGAAATTAAAGACATTATTGACTAAAGCTCCATTTCTAGTACAACTTGAACCCGAGAAGGAGTATGTGATTTACAGTGATGCATCCTTAAATAGATTAGGCTGCATACTTATTCAAGAAGGCAAGATGATTGCATATGCCTCAAGACAGTTAAAACCTCATGAGAAGAATTATCCGACTCATGGCTTGAAGTTGGCCACAATGGTGTTTGCGTTAAAAATTTGGAGGCACCATTTATATGGCGAGCAATGTTGAGTGTCCACTGATCACAAGAGTCTTAATTACTTGATGACACAAAAAGACTTGAACCTAAGGTAGTGAAGGTGGCTTGAGTTATTAAAGGATTACAAGTTGGTTATTGACTACCACCCGGGGAAAGCTAATGTTGTTGCTGGTGCTCTAAGTCAGAAATCACTATTTACCTTGAAGGCTATGAACACATGGTTGTCCTTAACCAATGGTGGTTCGGTTTTAGTAGAAATGAGAGCTAGATAGATGTTTATTCAAGAAATTCTTGAAGCTCAGTCAAGAGACAGAGAATTGCAAGCTAAAAAAGCTCAGTATGAATCGGGTACTGGTTCATATTTTTAGATTGATTTGGATGGTTGTGCAAAGTTTTGAGATCGAATTTGTGTACCAAGGGATGATGAACTCATTCGGAGGATTCTACATGAGGCACATAGTAGTCTTATGTCCATTCACCTCGGTAGTACCAAGATGTACAATGATTTGAAGAAATGGTATTGGTGGCCGAACATGAAAAGAGATATCCCTGAGTATGTAGCGAAGTGCTTGATTTGTTAGCAAGTAAAAGTGGAACACCAAGTACCCTCCAGCTTACTATAGCCTATCATGGTTCTCGAGTGGAAATGGGATCGTATTACCATGAATTTCGTGATGGGCTTACTGTTATCATCAAAAAGGAAAGATACCGTTTGGGTTGTGGTTGATAAGCTTACAAAGTTAGTTCATTTTATACCAGTACGCACGGACTATTCACTTGACAAGTTGGCTGACTTATATATTTCTGAGATTGTGAGACTATATGGAGTACCATTATCGATCATTACAAGAAGCTTTAGGTACAAAGATGAACTTTAGTACCGCTTTCCACCCACAGACCGATGGTCAGATGGAGAGAGTAATACAAATACTTGAAGATATGCTGAGATGTTGTGTGTTGGAATTCCAAGGTAGTTGAGAATACCTACCTTTGGTCGAATTTGCCTACAATAACAGTTTCCAGTCGAGTTTGAAAATGGTGCCTTATGAGGCATTATATGGGCGTAAGTGTCGAACGTCTTTGTATTGGACTGAATTTAAGGAAAATCAGATTCACGGGGTTGATTTAGTTAAGGAAACAAAGGAGAAAGTAAAAGTGATCCGAGACTGTTTGAAAGCTGCTTCTGATAGACAAAAGTCATATGCGGATTTGAAACGAAAAAACATCGAGTTCCAAGTCGGGGATAAAGTATTTTTGAAATTTTCTCTATGGAGGAAAGTTCTTAGATTTTGTCGAAAAGGTAGACTAAGTCTGTGTTTCATCGGGCCCTACGAGATCACCGAGAGCATAAGACTGGTAGCTTATCTGCTAGCTTTGCTATCCGAGTTAGAAAAGATTCATAATGTATTCATGTGTCGATGTTGCGACGCTACTGATCAGACCCTTCACATGTGATTACTCCGACAGAAATTGAGATCCAACCGAACATGACTTATGGTGAAGAACCGGTTAAGATTCTAGCTCAAGAAGTCAAACAGTTAAGAAACAAAAATATAGCCCTTTGTGAAAGTACTGTGGCAAAGACATGGGGTAGAAGAGGCAACATGGGAGCTTGAGGAAAACATGAAAAACTAATATCCAAACCTTTTTACCAGTAATATTTTTGGGGATGAAAATCCCTAAGGGGGAGGATTGTAACAGCTAAAATTAGGGTCTAGCAGAATAGTGGTTTTGAAACCACAAATTCGAGGTAGAATTAAATATTTCATAATTATTTTTAAGTTTATGATATGATTGCATGATAGTGAGAAAATTTCAAGAGGGAATATTTATGAGATAGTGATTAATTTTTCCTTTAGGACTAAATTGCAAAAGTTGCAAAATATGAGTTTCTAGAAGTTTTAAGGGTGAATTGGCATTAGAAAAATTTTTAGAAGTCCTTATTTAGCAATTAGACCATTTATTAGCATGATGGATAAAAAAGCCCAAGGAAGGAAAATTTTCTAAAGGAAGGGCATAAGGGCATTTTGATCATTTGGATAATTAATAAAATAAAAAGGGAAAAATAAGTCAAAAATGCGCTCATCTTCCCCATGCTTGTTGCAAAATTTCAAGGGACTCTATAGCTAGGGTTTATTTCATTTTCAAGCGCACTAGTAAGTGCAATTTAGCCCCGTTTTTAATTCTCTTCGTATTTTTGAAATCCTCATAGCTTAATTTAGCCATTTCTACCACTAATTTGAGCTAGGATTTATGTTTAAAGATATACCCATGCATGACATGCAAATATTTTGATGCCTAGTGGTAGAATATGAAAGTTTAAAGTGTAGTAAACATCTTTTACTAGGTGATTTTTCATGAAAATCCCTATTAGGGACCAAATTGTAAAGGTAGTAAAATGTGTAGTAAAAGTGAAAATTTATGAAAAATAGGGGCTGTTGTGAGCACATGAATGGTTCGACTAGGCTTAGATAACCAAGAAAATAAGTGTATTTCATTTTACGAGCCTAGGGACCATTTTGCAAAATGCAAAAGTTTAGGGGCAAAATTATAAATTTTGTCAAAGTATAAATTATGGGCTAATTAGCCAAGTGAATACTAAATAAGTGAAATTTGTCATTTTAGATCAAGAAACATGAAGCTCGGATCGAAATCGGGGAAAGAACAAGGTGGTGAACTAAACCATACACCTACCTGTATTTTTTATCCGAGGTAAGTTATATGTAAATAAATTAGCGTTATGCATTGTGAAAATTATTGTGGTGACATTCTATGAAATTCATGTTATTTCCATGAAAGTTTTTGATATGATTTTTATAAAGAAATGATGAAGTTATCATAAAGAAATCCCAGTTAAATTTTAAGAATACGAAGGATACCGTAGTCATGACATGAGATTTTAGAAGGTCCCGTGTAAGACCATGTCTGGGACATGGCATCAGTACCGAATTGAGGTCCCATGTAAGACCATGTCTGGGACATGGCATTCGCATCGACATGTTGTGACATCCCTAATTTGACCCTAGTCGGAAGGTGGTTTCGGGACCACAAAACTGAGTCACAAAAATAATTGAGTGTTAAATTTCATGACTATTATATGTGAAATTTCATGTGTGAAATTTTGATTTATTGAATTTTTTCAATTGGATGTGAAATTAACAAAAAGGGACTTATGTGAAAAATCTTGAAAATGTCATAGGTTAATTGGTAGTGGCCAAAAAATTGCATGGTTTGAAGCATGAGGGACTTGCATGTCAAACATTCCTTTTTCTTGGTAGTGGATGGCAATGATGAGCATGAATGACACATTCTGGCATTTTGTATGTTGTATTTTAGTTAAATAATATCAAATAGTTTTATAATAAATAAAGTTATTATATGTCATAAATTATAAGATGAATTAAATAATTAAAAGGGTGAGAAAAACAAAGTTGGGTCTTTTCTTCTTCTCCATTGCCGTGAGTAGAAAAGAGAAAGAAGGGAAAAAGCTCAAGACACATTCGGCCATTAGCATAGATTGATTCTAAGGTATGAGTTTATGTCATTTTTGTTGAAAACTTGTGAAATTGAGTTTGTATCTTAGTTCTATCTTAAACCATGAGTTATTCTCTTAGATTTTTGATGGAAGCATGTACGGTTTTGTATAGAAAATCCTATATTTGAAATTTGTTGTTATAAAAGGGATTAAGAGTACTTAATAGACTCCACGAGGTTAAATTTCATATGAATAGAAATTTGTGAGCTTAATTTATGAGCTAGATGCAATCCCTTATAAACCCCACGTTGAATTTCGATTTTGGTCAAAGAATGTGTATTCGGCCAAGTTCTTGATGAGTTAAATTTGATTGCTTGAAGCTTTAATTTGTAATTAGTCATTAGGTGAGTTTTAAACTTGTCAAAGTTGATAAATTGGGGGTTTAAATGGCTTGTTTATATTGTTAAATTGGTTATGGTGATTTCATCAAATGATGGTTATTAATGATTTTGATAAATTGACCAAGGTGTAGTGATACGTGTGAATTATATTTGAAATGTTGCTCATGATTTTGTTGATTCAGTTATGTCATGTTTTTGATGGTGGTGGTATAATGTTTGTGCATTATATGCTAAAATGACTTTAGGCTAAAGGTGTAATGTATTAGTAAATTCGGCCAATGAGGCTTTGTATGTCATGCACCATGTGAGTTGTGAGTAGTTCTTAAGAGAGAGCATTTGGCTTAGGTTTAAGGATTATGATTGCCATTGAATTTCTGAATAACCTTCTAATTGATGAGTTAAATGATTGAATGTAATTAAGAGTAATGAAAATTTGAATGTGATGATATATATATGTATTCGGCAATGGGATAAAATGTGTATTAAGGTAAGTTTCATGGTGATTATGCTTGTGATGTTGGGCTAATATTCGGCACTGAGTAATGTGGGGTAAGGTGATTAATCGGCTATGAAATTAGCTAAATTGAATAGGTATGTTTAATGATATGTTTAGTGTAATGTATAATCTTATAACTCGGTTTGGTATTGAGTTAAAGGTTAGATGTATGTATGGATTTTTGGTATGTGTTAAATTGGTTAATCAAAGATTTAATATGACGAAATGTTAATGAATAACATAATTGGTTTGCACCTTAAATAGTTGAAATAAAGCTTGCCGATTATGATTAAATGTTTAAATTGTAATGGTCATATATATATGCCTTATGTATGTACCATGTACACATAAGGACATTCAGCAATATGATTAAATTCATGTATAAGAAAGCATGATAAATTAAGTGACTCTTTGCTTGTGAATGTGAATCAGATATAGATTAAATAAGTATGAAATCGAGTCCTGGCATATTTTATTAAATATGATGCATATTGAAAATGATATGTGATTGCCAAATGTGATTGTTAAGTGAATAATATTAACTAAGTACTTAAGCAAATCTATTGTTTTACTTAAGCTTAAGAGCAAAGAGGATCAAAGTCGGATAGGGGAAAAGAGAAAGTAAACGAATAGCCGTGGATATCTAGTCGTTGACCACTTCCGAGGTAAGTTTTAAGTATTTAAATGGAATGAATATGAATTATGTATATACGTTAAGGTCAATGACTTTTCTAAACGATGGCATATATGATGTTATGTTTAAATATGTGAATGAGAACTTTAAAGAGTAAATTTGTATAAATCTGCTTGGGATAGCAGCAGTAACGTGTTTTGGAAAAATAACCATAAATTGTGGGAGTTGAGTTAAAGGCTGAATAGATTATGTAATTAAAGCTTGATGCGTCCAGTTTCTTATAAAAGAAACCGTGTAAGTAAAGGAGTTGCCGATAATGAGATATTTAAAGTTGTGTGAGACAGAGTCAGAATGACTCCGAAATCCCCTGTTTTGTATTTAGAAAATCATTATAAATTGTACAAAAATGATTATAAGATAAGATTTATATGCTTAGACTCCTTAATGAGTCTAGTTTCAAACGTAATAAACAAAAACATATTTTGAATTCTGTACAATGAGAAATTTGATTCATAGTGAAGAGTGGACAGAATAGTCAAACAGTAAAATAGGGGAAACTTTAAGAAAAATCTGGTATTGATTGGCCAAACCAAAAATTCTGAAAATTTTTTGGATAGAAGGTATATGAGTCTATTTTTAGGGAAAATTAATGGCACTCGATTTGGAATTTCGTAGCTCCAGTTGCAAATAAATTAATGACTGTTGCTCAGGAAGACAGCTTGTAGTGAATCTGTGATTTTGTTGTAAACATTGATAAAACTGTTTGAGTTGCTTACAAGCGATTGCTGAAATTGATGTACAAGATATGTATATGTGGTGAGGCCAAAATGACTAATATTAAATGTGTGCAAGCTATCCGAATGGCTATCTTATAAACGTAAGCGATGTAATTGCAATATGTGTTGATAGTTTTATAAATTGAAGGTGAAGTGACATATATGTTGTTTAGCCGAATGGTTGTTATGAGAGGAACGTAAGTTATATGTGTACTTTCTTATTTAGTTGGAAGTTTATTGAAAGGGATATATATATATAAATATGTTTTAAAGTCAAATGATGTTTATGACATATATAAATATGTTTTAAAGTTGAATGATGTTTATGACATGAAGTTAAGGTGTATACTATATATTTGTATTCGAATAAAACAAATAAATTACGAATGAGATATTCTATGAGATTTTGTCCGGGTTAAATCCCACAGGCTTAGTGCTGGTACTATATCCGGGCTAGAAGTCCCGAAGGCTTTGCGTTGGTGACTGGATTCGGGTTTTAAACCTAACCGGTATGGCTAACTGCTGTTGAATTATGTTAAATGAGTTTTGACTCTATGAAATTGTTCATGAAAGATTATAACATAAAAATGAGATTCTAAACATGGAAATCAAATGTAATTATAATGTTATATTTTAATTCGTCTAATTAAATTAGAAGTAGAAATGAAGCTTTTTAGGGGTGAAAGTGTATATGTTCTTAAGTTTGGATGAAAAAGATAAATTATATGTGCATACATGGGGGTTGATCTATTTGACCGAATGGTGATATCTCTTGATATTAATAAATGTGATTTGTGCAAGGTTTAAGATTATGTGATTTAGTAGTAAATCAACAATTAAAGACGTTTAGTACATTAAGTGGGCCAGGTATGTATCATGAACTTACATGTGAGCTTATTTTGAATTAAACTAAAAGTGTTTAATGTGATGTTTATGTGAGTAAGTTGCATGATTGTATATATGTGGTTAATAATGGTACGTTCGGATAATGTGTGGTGTTATGTGAAGATATCCGATTTACCTATGTTTAAATGAGTTTAGATTCAGGTAAAATCAATCTATTATATGTACATTGTGTAGTTGTGTATATTCAGCCAAAGAGGCAGTATACCTACAAAGAGGTTATATGAGAATTCGTAAGATCGACTTGTATTTGGGTTGGTCAGGTATGTGTTAAATACTTGTACATTTTACACCTATCGCAATTAAATCATGTTTGTAAAGTGAAAATCAAATATGAAAATGCCATATGAATATGTGGGTATTCGGGTATGGAGAAATATTATAGGATATTGGGAGATATACCTTTTGATTTGACCGATGAGGGTGACTATAAATATGAAATGATACATTGATTGAATTGAAGTTGACATTGAGGTATATAAATGCCCATGCTATATGATTGTGAAATTTAAAAGAGATAATAAAACTATATGAGCTTATAAGTGAATATGCATGTTCGGCCAAGAAGGTATTAAACTGTGAAGGAAATGAAATGTTATATGTGAATCAAATAAACAAATTGGTTATATTTGAATTCAATGGTTTTAAATTGCTTAAGACTTACTAAGCTTACAAAAGCTTACTCTGTTGTTATGTTTCTCTGTTTTATAGATTGTTAAATTTGGCCTTTTGCTCAGGGATCGTCAGCAACTCGTCACACTATCACTATCCACTGTTTGGTACTGCTATGTTTTGGATTATCTTATCGCATGTATAGAATAGACTAGTAGCGGAAGAATATTTTGGTTACTGTATATAAGCCATGCGAAAATGGCATCTTTTGAATGTGTACTTATAGAAGTTTAAATTTTTTCCCTGGCTGTGTTTAGTATTTATCTAAATGAATGATCTTTATTTCAAGAAAAAGTTCAAAATTTTACTGTTCTGACATGAGTTACAAGTCCGGTAATGCCCCTTACCTATTCCGGCAATGGTTACGGGATAGGGGTGTTACACATGTGGTCCCGTATAAGACCATGTCTAGGACATGGCATCAGCACCGGGATGCGACTTAGATCCCCTGTAAGACCATGTCTGGGACATGGCGTTGGCATCTAAGAGTGGTTCCCGTGTAAGACTGTGTCTGGGACATGGCATCGGCATCAGTTTACGATCTCGTGTAAGACCATATCTGGGATATGGCTTCGACATCGATATGAGACCCCATGTAAGACCATATCTGGGATATGGCTTCGGCATCGACTTGAGATCCCATGTAAGACCATATCTGAGATATGGCTTTGGCATCTTACCATGAAAATGCCATTTCGAGTACCTTTCGATATTCTAAGTAATTCAATGGGAAGAATAAAGTTGATGAATTTAATGAGAAAGACTAAAGTTTTGTGATGAGTGATACAGGTGCACATGAATAAGTCACGAGAAAATGAAAACGTAATGATATGAGTATGACAGTAAGAAAAGCATGAGTAAGCCATGAAAATGTGTAAAGAATAAGCCATGAAAATGTGTAAAGAAATTATGTGATATTCATGATATCCTATTTGGATGATTATTTCATGATTTATGTTGCTATTTATTTCATGCAACTTACTAAGCAATTATTCTTTCTCCATTTCTTTTCCTTTTTCCTTGTAGTTTTGCCAAGCTAGCTCGAGGATCGTTAAAAGTTGAAGCTCGAAGTCACATTATCAAGCATTTCATTTTGGTATAGTAAAGTTTAGTTATTTTGTGTATGGCATGTATAGGAACTTAGTCATTTTGATATATGTCATATTGGGTAGCCAATTATGTTGGCTATTGATGTTACCTAAGTCAAATTGTAATGGCCTTTGGAAATAGGCTAATATTGTTTAAGTAGGAAAATGAATGATGAGAATGCATGGTTAATGTGATGTTTCGTGGCAAGTAAATGCCTTAATTTTGGATATTTAGATGTATATAAATGTCATATTATGTGTTATCGAAGTTGGCCTTGTGTTTGATTAAGTTTTAGGGTGGCAAAAGGCTTGGAAAATAACCTATATTTGTCCACACGAGTAGGCACACGGGAGTGTGTCTAGGCCGTGTGTGACACACGGTCAGCCCCATGGGCGTGTAATTAGGCTGTGTGTCCCTTGCACCTAAATGATCCAAAACAGATTGCCTAGTAGTAAACACACGGGTAGAGACATGGCCGTGTGTCTTAATCGTGTGGAGGGCACGGCCTAGCACACAGGTGTGTGGCTTGGCAGTGTGACCTAAATTGCATGTTGACGTCATAAACATAATGTCTAAGTTTTCACACATGGGCGAAGGGCGTGTTGAGGCCATGTGAAGGACACGGGCCAGGGACACAAGCGTGTGCCAGGCCGTGTGAAAACCCCTGTACGTTCGAAATGAAAAAATAAATTCAACACGGGCTAAGGATATGGGCACGTGTGACCACACGGCCTGCCCACACGGGCGTGTCCTACCTCACACGGGCGTGTGGCCCTGTTTTTAGCAAAAAGTTTCTAAGTGCCTGAAAGTTTCTAGCTTGGTTCTGAACCATTTTTGAAGTCTGTTTTGGGTTTCGTAGGCCCATGATAAGGATTTTAAAAAAATGTATGAAAAGTTTTAAATGGAAATGAAATTTTATGGTTCAATTTTACAAGTTCGAGTAAGTTAAGTACGGTAATGCCTCGTACCCCGTCTCGGCATCGGACAAGGGTAAGGGGTGTTACATCATAGGCTGTAATAGTCCCAAAGGCACTGGATGTTCAGCTTTAACTTGCTGACAAATCAAGCATCTGGTCGCAAAATCAGAAATATCTTGTATCATACCTGACCACCAATACGATTCTTTCAAATCATGATACATTTTATTACTCTTCGGATGAACAGAAATGCAACCACTATGTGCTTCATTCAAAATTTCTTGTATAAGCTCAGGATTCCTCGATACACAAATTCTACCTTGGAACATCAAACAATCATCGATTCAAATCTGAAACTCTAAATCAGGAGTCGACTCACACTGTACTTGTTTTGCTTTAAAATCATTGTCACATTTCGAAGCTTTGTTCAAATTTGCTGAAGAAATACCGGTTTAGCTTTTAACTCAGCTAAAATTGAACCATCATCAGACAAGGTCAACTCGTGTTCATCACTCGTAAAGCAAACAAAGATTTTCTACTCAAAGCATCTGCGACTACATTCGCTTTCCCCAGATGATAATTAAACACTAATTCATAATCTTTCAATAATTCAAGCCATCTTCGCTATCTCAAATTCAGATCTTTCTGCGACATCAAATACTTTAAACTCTTTTGATCGGTAAATATGCGTCACTTTTCACCATAGAAATAACGTCTCCAAATTTTCAATGTGAAAACAATAGTGGTCAACTCTAAGTTGTGTGTCGGATAATTCTTTTCATGGGATTTTAGTTGTCTGGAAGTATAAGCTATCACTTTTCCTTCTTGCATTAAAACATATCCCAAACCGTTTAATGAAGCATCACTGAAAATCACAAATTCTTTACCCAATTCAGGATGAATCAAAACTGGTGCTTCGGTTAACAATGCTTTCAACTGGTTAAAACTTTGTTGACATTTCTCAGACCATTCAAATTTCAAATCTTTTTGTAACAGTCGAGTCATCGATGTAGCTATCATCGAGAGTCCTTTTACAAATCTTCGGTAATAGCCAGCTTATCCTTGAAAAGTTCTGACTTTGGATATGTTTCTCGATGGTTTCCAATCAATAATTGTTGAAATTTTACTTTGATCAACTCTAATGCCCTTTGCCAATACAATATGTCCCAAAAATTGAACTTCTCAAAGCCAAAACTCACATTTACTGAATTAAGCAAACAATTGTTTATCTCTCAATGTTTGCAATACAATCCTCAAATGTTTAGCATATTCATACTAATATAGGGAATAGATGAGAATGTTATCAATGAATATGACAACAAATCTGTCTAAATACAGTCTAAAGATTCTATTCATCAAGTCCATAAAGACTGCAGGAGCATAAGTTAACTCGAATGACATAATAAGAAATTCATAGCGTTCGTACCTGGTTTTGAATGCAATTTTCTGCACGTCAGAATCTTTAACTCTCAATTGATAGTAACTAGAATGCAAATCAATCTTAGAAAATGTTGTTGCTTCTCTCAACTGATCAAATAAATTATCAAATCTTGGTAATGGATAACGTATTGGTTCCAATATTCTGAGGAGAACGACTGGGAAATGTGTGACTGAGGAAAATCCCGTTTGAACCTTGGGAATAGATTAGGATACAAGTGACATGTCACTAGGATGGTTGGGCATCCGAACTCGTTGAGTTGAGTCCGAGTTCACTTATGGATGCGAATGTCCGAACTCGTTGAATTGAGTCCGAGTTCGTGAGATGTAACTAGGCATCCGAGCTCGTTGAGTTGAGTCCGAGTTCACTTATGGATGCGAACACCCGAGCTCGTTGAGTTGAGTCCGAGTTCGCTTATGGGCGGGTTACATGATTGATTGATTACATATGTGGCACTTATGTGCAAATGATCCGTGTATCCGAGTTATATTCCGATGTGTTCAACGGGTAAAATTCTAGCGGAATGGAAGAATACTCAAGATGAAAATGATATTTTGGTAAGTGTTGTGAAATGGACAATTTGGACAGGTATGTACTTAACCCTCGGGTTGAAACTTGATATAACAGAAATAAGGTGGTAAGATGATACACGATAGCTAGAAATGTGGTTTGTATTTGGTGATATCATGCTATTGTTGTTGATATAATTGCTTTGTTATGTTACTTGTTATTTGCATGTGAACTTACTAAGCATTTATGCTTACTCCCTCCTTTTCATTCATTGTAGTTTTTAGCGAGCCAACTTGGATATCGGGAAGGTCGAAGAAACGCTCACACTATCCGAGGAAGAATTGGTATATTGGTTTGTATGTTTTGATGTATGGCATGTATAGCAATATACTTGTTTTGTGTAAATAATCTTGTGATATGGTTGTGGTTTGGTTGAGAAAATGCTTGATAATGATTAGTAATTGGTATGGCTAGCCTAGATAATGTTGGATGCCTTGTGAGTTTAATATGTTATATAGTTCATGAGAATTCATAAAAAGATGAAACTTGTCATAAAACAAAACACTACAGCAACAACGACGTGAGTTTGAAAAATCACCAAAAATAGTAGAAAACGAATTAGGTGAAGAATTAACTATTAAATTGAAGATTATTGTGTCTACTTTCAAATGGAAAATGTGAAATAGGTAAAGGAGTTATATGTTATAAGATATTTGAGTTTTAGTGAAACAGGGCCAGAGCGATTTCTGGATCCCCTGTTCCAACTTTGAAAATTCACTATAAATTGAAAAAAAATAATTAGGAGGTGTAATTTATATGATAAGAATCCTTATTGAATCTAATTTTATAGAAATAAACGTTATAGTTATATGAATTTTGTACATGGAGAAAAGTTATTCGTAGTAAGTAGAGGTCAGTCCAGTCAAGTCCTGAAACAGGGGTAAATTTAACTAATAAACTGTACTAATTGGCCCAACCAAAAATTTTAGAAAAAAATTAGTAGATAGATATGTGAGTCTAGATTCAGGGAAAATTTATGGATCTTGATTTCGAGTTACGTAACTCGAGATATGATTTTTTTAGCGACCATGATGCAGAAAAACTGCTTATTCCGAAAGTCAAAATAAATGATGTAAAGTTGTTTAAATGATAAATTATGTTCAGTAACACCTCAAGCTCGACTCCGGCGACGGTCTCGGGTAAGAGGATGTTACACTCTGACTGATTGCAACCCCAGTAACTCTTCTAGAAACACATCCGGATACTCACAAACAACTGGCACTGATTCAACCTTTGATTCAGACACTTTTGTATCCAGTACATAAGCAATATAAGCATCGCAACCTTTTCTCACATATTTCTATGCTAGCATCGTTGATATCACAACAGGTAACCTACTACAGTTATTAGTTTCAATACGAAGAATTTCACGATTATGACATTTCAGCTCAATGGTCTTTCATCTACAATTCACAACAGCATCATGCATAGTCAACCAATCCATACCCAAGTTCACATCAAATTCATCAAACGGTAAAAGCATCAAATCAGCCAGAAAATAGTAAGCCCAAGTCATCAAAGGATAATTCTTGTAAACTTTATCAACTAAGACATACTGGCCTAAGGGGTTCGATACTTTAACCACAGATTCAGTGGAGTCAATAGGTAAACCCTTGCTAGACATTAGATTCATATAGACATATGAATGGGTCGATCTAGGATCAATCAAATCAATTACATCAGTGTCATAGAGAGAAAACGTATCGATGATAACATCTGGTGATGACGCATCTTCATAAGCACGAATAGCGTAAGCTCTGGCTGGAGCTCTAGCCTCGGATCTCACAGTAGAATCCTTTGTTGCACCATTGCTACTAGTCATATTTTTTGTATTTCGAGGTGGTCCCCTTCTGGCAGCTGTATTGCTCGGTCTTGTATTCAAAAATTTTCCGTTCTCGAGTAACGTAGGACAATCCCGAATGAAATGATTTTGCAAGCCACATCTAAAGCAAGTTTTATTATTCATCCAACAGTCTCCAAAATGCCATCTCCCACACTGTAGACACTCAGGTTTGTTGGCCTTGACACTACTAACACTCGATACTGAAGTGACTTGAGCTTTGGAACTTGTGTGTTGTTTCCCACGATCTCTATGTGAATACCCATTTGAAGCAATTGAACGATTATAGGAATCTTTGGATTTCTTTGACTATGAACGATAAACACTAATGACATGTCATTTTGCATCCTATCTATTCCTAAGGTTCAAACAAGATCTATTCTTTGTCAATGCCTTGTCGCTAACTTCTGCAGTGTCGTATTATCACAATCACATAATTCAAGCAAGTAAACACATATGATATAATGCTTATTTGTAACTGCCCGGTTTAGACCCTAATCAGAATAGTGGTTTCAGGGCCACAAATCTGAGTAAAAAAATATTTAAATATTATTATCCATGTTTATAATGTGTGAATTTATATATGTGAAATTTTCGTGTTTTAGTTTTATCGTTTGAGTGTTCAATTAATAAAAAAGGCTTAATCGCGTAAAATGAAAAAATTGGTAGTTAAATGTGAGAGTGTCAAATTGTTGTTGTCTTTAGCATATGAGGTATTTATGCTGCAATTAGACCGTAGATAAGAGTGATGGACAGTTAATGACATGAATGTAATGTTTTCATAATTAATTCATTAAGGGTAAATATGTAAATGATGAATTATTATGAATTAAATAAAAATAAAACATGAAATAAGCTTGCATGTTCATATTTGTAGGTGCAATTACTAAGAAAAAGAGTTTGAACATTCGACCATGGTTTAGCTTGATTCAAGGTTAGTTTTTGTTTTGTTTTTGATAATTTTTACGTTTTTGAGATCATTGCTATGAAATCTATCAAGCCCATGTTTTAATTTTTGAATTTGATAAAGATTTTGAGTTATGCCATTTATGAATTTGTGAGCTTTGTGATTTTAGTTGATGAATTATGAAAGATATGTGTTAGATTAATATGTTTTGTATTTAGATTTTTGATGAATTTGAGTAATTAGGATTAAATTGTGAAAAATAATAAATTGAAGGACTAAAATGTGAAATAAATGAAATGTGTGGACTTGTATGAGATAGATGAATATTCGGCCAAACTATGATGTAATGAAATTTTGCATATTTTGTGTTTTGTGCAGTAGGGACTAATTTGTGAAAAATGTGAAATGTCAGGGGTAAAATGGTAATTTGCCCATTTATGTGTTTTTGGACTAAATTGAATGAATATGTGTTTGAATAAGTTAAATTTGAATATGTTTAGATCAAGAACCAAAGAAACCGGAATTGGATAGGGGAAAACTAAAGTGGTGGAATAATTGTTTCGTTTCGTCCAACGTTGTCCGAGGTAAGTTCATAAGGAAATAAATGTCATAAAATTAAATTGATTATATTTATTTGCACTGCATGGAATATTTACATGTATATTTTCCCATAGCCAAATGTGTATAATTGTGGAAGAAGAAATTTTGAACTTGAATCAATCGTGTTACGACGTCCAAAAGCCCTGTATGAACCTTAGGAATATTTAGGATACATATGTCATGACATAGGATTCTGATATGTGTTTTCGTGTAAGAGCACATCTAGGACATTGGCATCGACTTGTGATTTACGTGTAAGACCATGTCTGGGACATTGGCATTGTATTTGATTCGTGTAAGACCCTGTCTGGACAGTGGCATCGATATGTGATTACATGTAAGACCACGTCTGGGACGTTGGCATTGCACTAGATGTTCGACTATCCAAGTATCCTTTTTAATTTTGAATGGTTCTATGGGCAATATTAAGTAAAGACCGAATGTGAAGTCGAACTAAAAGGTTCAGGTATGTGCTAGTTGAATGTTTATATGAATAAGGTAAGTTGATACTTGAAATGAATTTTATGAACTATGTGTGTTTTAAAAGGAAATTTTATATGTATATGATCTTGTGTATATTCAGCCATATGACTATAAAATGTGAATATTCATGAGATGAATTATGAGTTACAAGCATGATTATGTGTACTTGATTGAGAATAGGTACATTCGGCCTTGTTAATCTAATATTATTAAACATTTGTTGATATATATTTGCTTATGACTTTCTAAGCTATGAAAGCTTACTATGTGTATCTGATTGCTCTTTGTTTTATAGATTTTGGAAACTTGTTACGGGCTCGGGGATCATCAAAGAAGTCTATCACACTACCGACTATTTTCGATACTTTCATAATTTGAACTTTAACCTATGGCATGTATAGGCTAGTTGATGTGTTTGATTTGAGGTATGTAAATATGAGCCATGTGAAAATGACTTATTTATTATGTTAAGTTTGTTTTTTTTATGCTTTTGTTAAAAGATATATATGTGTGTGAATTATGTTTGATATGTTTTGTTAAGGTTTTGTTAAGTGTTTCGGTATAAGGTAAGTTAGATTATGGAATATAGGTCAAGTGAGTTTGGTATGACTTGTTAATCCATGAATTTAATTATGATTGACTTGGTCGATGCTTTGGTTTTATGAATTGGAAATGAAAATGTTAAGTAAGATAAAAATTTGGCATCATGGTATATGTCCATTTTAGAAGTGCATTTTATACTATGAATGGTGTGATGGATGACTATATGTTTTGAATTTTGGTGTGTGCTAAATTGGTTTGGTAATGTATTTATATGTATACATATCATGATTAATATTTGGCTAATAGGCTTGGCTAATGAAATAAGAAATTTGATAAAAGTTTTGGTGTAATTATAATGGTTAATAGCCGAAATACATGTTGAGGCAAATTACTAATATATATATATATATATGTATGTTTGTTTTGAAAATAAATTCATATTGATAAGTTTACAGGTGTATTCAAACAAGTAATACTATAGTATATTTTAACTTTAAGGAAATGAACTTAAAGATACAAGTATGTTTGGTCTTTAAGTGGTGTGTTGTGGCTTGTTTGGTTTTTAATATGCTTACATGTATAAATAATGAAATGATATGCTTGATATTTGATATATGAAATAGGTATATTGGCATTTAATTAAAGCATGATTAAAATAATATATGAGTCAAAAGCCATACACATAAGTACTTAGATTAATTTATAAGTATGCTTGTCCGTGTTTTAACTAATTAAGACCGTGTATAGTAATGCACATTATGCCATGAATAATGGTCGGCTAAACTTGGTATGTTTTCAAGGATATTAATGATGCTGCATATGATGTTTTATAAAGTTTTTTATTATGACTTGATTGGTTTAATAAGTGCATGTATTCAATTATGTATTATAATGTTTGATATTTATTTGGTATTCAAATACCATTTTTTTAATGATGAGCATTTAATTGGTGTATGTAATTTAAGGCATATACTTTATGATTATGAGGCATGCTAAATAGAGTGTATTTTGGATTAAAATTATGTTATGGATTTGATTAAAATTTTAAGGCATGAATAGTATTTGTAGTACGATTTAAATGCTATATTAATGTTTAAGCAGACTTATGCTTTGGTTATGCGTACATAACCTAAGTGATTATGTAAATGTATGAAAGTTGTGTCTTGTTCGGTAATGCCTCATAACCCTAATCTGGTGACGGATACGGGTTAGGGGTGTAATATTATTAAACATATGAACTTACCTCAATATAGTACGGATGAAAAACGAACGTCTAGTCGATAACTTTATCTTTTCCTTGATTTAGTTCCGTACTTCTTTTTTCTTGATCTATATAATCAGATTTTAACTATTTTAAACATCAATCTATTCAATTCAATCCAAATTCATATTTTGGTAAAATTACTATTTTACCCCTAAACATTTAACTTCTTTACAATTTAGTCCTTTTCACATAAAAATACAAATTCATGCAATTTGGTCCACACCTATGCTAGCTGAATTTTACCCATGCTTATTATAGCCCATATTTTTCATTTATTCACACATTTAACCACACAATTTTCACATTTCTCAATTTAATCCCTAATTGACATTTTTACTAAAAATCACTTTACAAAACTTGTTAATCTAACAACAAGGATGCATTTTCTATCATTAAACATCAAAATACTCACACATTCATTAATGGTAACATCATAAACCTTTAACATTTTTGAAAATTAGTCCCTGGGCTAGCTAGATTAAGTTACAACGACCTCAAAAACATAAAAATCATTAAAAACCGAGTCAAAAATCATACCATGCAATCAAGGAACTTGGCCGAATGCTTGGAGCTCTTTAATGGAGTTTTATTCTTTAAAAATCGGTGGAGAAGTGAACTAAAAATGATGTACTATAGCTATTAGACACCTATAGCTAATAGAACACAAGTTTTACATTTTACGCTATTTAGTCCTTTTTATCAAATTAAGCATTCAAACGATAAATTTCTTAACGAAATTTTCACACAATCATACTATCATGCTATAGACTTCAAAATAATAATAAAATAAATATTTTCACATCGAATTTGTGGTCCCGAAACCACTGTTCCAATTTCACTGAAAACAGGCCGTTACAACTCTCCCCCCTTAGGGATTTTCGTCCCTGAAAATCTTACCAGAAAATAGATTAAGGTAATGTTTTTTTATAGCTTCATCGGGTACTCATGTAGCTTCTTCAATCCCATGTTGATGCCAACGTACCTTTACTAATGCCATTCTTTTATTTCTCAACTCTTTGATCTCACGAGCTAAGATTCTAATTGGTTCTTCACTATACAACATGTCTGGTTGGATCTCAACCTCTAAAGGAGAAATTATATGTGAAGGATCTGATCTGTACCGTCGTAGCATAGATACATGAAAGACGTTATCAATCTTATCAAGTTCTGACGGTAGGGCTAGACGATATGCTACTGGCCCTATTATCTCGATAATCTCATACGGCCCAATGAATCTTGGACTCAATTTCCCTTTACGGCCAAATCGAAGAATCCTTTTCCACGAGGATACTTTTACAAATACTCTGTCGCTAATATGAAATTCAATATCTTTACGTTTCAAATCTGCATATGATTTCTGACGATCTGAAGCTGCTTTCAAATTATCACGGAAATTTTCACTTTCTCTTTGGTATCTCGGATCATATCAATGTCATGAATCTTTTTCTCCCTAAGCTCAGTCCAGTATAATAGAGTTTGGCATTTACGACCATATAAAGCTTTATACAGTGCCATCTTTATGCTCGACTAAAAACTGTTATTATACCCAAATTTAGCCAACGGTAAATATTTTTCCCAGTTGCCTTCAAATTTTAGAACACAACAATGAAGCATAACTTCGAGAATCTGAATCACTCTCTCAGACTGACCATCAGTTTAAGGATGAAATACGATGCTAAAATGCAACCGTGTACCCAAAGCCTCTTGCAATTTCTTAAAAAATCATGATGTAAATCTCAAATTCTTTTTCAAAATAATAGAGACTGGAACTCCGTGCAATCTAACGATCTCTGAAATGTACAATTCAGCTAATCTATCAAGAGAGAAATCTGTACGCACTGGATTGAAATTTGTAGACTTCGTCAAATGATCAACAATAACCAAAATATCATCTTTCTTCTTTGGAGATAGAGGTAATCCCAATACAAAATCCATTGCAACTCTATCCCATTTCCACTCAGGTATCATCACAGGTTGTAATTATCCCAAAGGCACTTGACGTTCAACTTTAACTTGCTGACAAATCAAACATTTGGTCACAAAATCAAAAATATCTTGTTTAATACCTGACCACCAGTACGATTGTTTTGAATCATGATACAATTTAGTACTCCCCGGATGAACAGACAAGCTACCAATGTGTACTTCATTCAAAATTTTCTGTATAGGCTCAGATTCCTCAGTATGCAAATTCTACCTCGAAACATCAAACAATCATCAGTTCTAATCTAAAACTTTGAATCAGGAGTCGACTTACACTGTACTCATTTTGCTTTCAATTCATTGCCACATTTCTGAGCTTTGCAAAATTGCTGAAGAAATATCGGTTTAGCTTTTAACTTAGGTAAAATTGAACCATCATCAGACAAGGTCAACTACGTGTTCATCATACACAAAGCAAACAAAGATTTTCTACTTAAAGCATCTGTTACTACATTCGCTTTCCCTAGATGATAATCAATCACTAATTCATAATCTTTCAATAATTCAAGCCATCTTCACTGTCTCAAATTCAGATCTTTCTACGACATCAAATACTTCAAACTCTTGTGATCGGTAAATATGCGACACTTTTCACTGTACAAATAACGTCGCCAAATTTTCGATGCGAAAAAAATAGCGTTCAACTCTAAGTCGTGTGTCGAATAATTCTTTTCATGAAATTTTAATTGTCTTGAAGCATAAGCTGTCATATTGCCTTCTTGCATTAAAACACATCCCAAACCGTTTAATGATGCATCACTAAAAATCACAAATTCTTTACCCGATTCAGGCTGAATCAGAAGTGGTGCTTCAATTAACAATGCTTCAACTGGTCGAAACTCTATTGGCATTTCTCAGACCATTCAAATTTCACATATTTTTGTCACAATCGAGTCATCGGTGTACTATCATCGAGAATCCTTTTACAATTCTTCGGTAATAGCCAGCTAATCCTAGAAACATTCTGACTTCGGATATGCTTCTCGTTAGTTTTCAGTCAATAATTACTGAAATTTTACTTGGATCAGCTCTAATGCCCTCTGCCGATACAATATGTCCCAAAAATCCAACTTCTTGAAGCCAAAACTCACATTTGCTGAATTTAGCAAACAATTGTTTATCTCTCAACATTTGCAATACAATCCTCAAATGTTCAGCATGTTCATACTCATTTCGGGAATAGATGGGAATGTCATCAATGAATACAACAACAAATTTGTCTAAATACGGTCTGAAGATTCTATTCATGAAGTCCATAAAGACTGTAGGAGAATTAGTTAACTTGAATGGTATAACAAGAAATTCAAAGTGTCCGTACCTAGTTCTGAATACAGTTTTTGGCACGTCAGAATCTTTAACTCTCAATTGATAGTAACTAGAACGCAAATTAATCTTAGAAAACATTGTTGCTCCTCTTAGCTGATCAAATAAATCATCAATTCTTGGTAACAGATATTTGTTCTTGATCGTAACTTTGTTAAGCTGTCCATAGTCAATACACAATCTCATTGACCCATATTTCTTTTTAACAAACAGAACTGTTGCCCCCTAAGGCGAAAAACTAGGTCGTGCAAAACCTCTATCTATTAACTCTTGCAACTGAGCTTTCAACTCTTTCAATTTTGTAGGAGCCATTCTATATGAAGCTATCGATATCAATGATGTTCCTAATATTAATTCAATAGCAAACTCAACCTCTCTGACTGGTGGCATCCTCGGTAATCTTCTGGAAACACGTCTGGATACTCACAAACAACTGGCACTGATTTAATCTTTGATTCAGACACTTTTGTATCTAGTACATAAGCAATATAAGCATCGCAACCTTTTCTCACATATATTTTGTGCTAGCATCATCGATATCACAACAAGTAACCTACTCGAATCATCAGTTTCAATACGAAGAATTTCACTATGATGACATTTCAGCTTAATAGTCTTTCGTCTACAATTCACAACAGCATCATGCATAGTCAACCAATCCATACCCAAGATCACATCAAATTCATAAAATGGTAAAAGCATCAAATCAGCCAAAAATAGTAACCCCAAGTTATCAAATGACAATTCTTACAAACTTTATCAACTAAGATATACTGGCCTTAGGGGTTCGATACTTTAACCACAAATTTAGTGGAGTCAACAGGTAAACTCTTACTAGACACTAGATTCATATACACATATGAATGGGTCGATCCAGGGTCAATCAAAGCAATTACATTAGTGTTATAGAGAGAAAATGTACCGATGATAACATTTGGTGATGATGTATCTTCGCGAGCACAAATAACGTAAGCTCTGGCTGGAGCTCTAGCATCAGATCTCACAGTACAATCATTTGTTGAACCTTTGCAACTAGTCACATTTCCCGTATTTCAAGGTGGTCTCCCTCTAGCAGCTGTATTGCTCAATCCTGTATTCAGAAATTTATCTTTCACGGGTAACTCAAGACAATCCCAAATGAAATGATATTGCAAGCCATACCTAAAGAAAGTTTTATTATTCATCCAGCAGCCTCCAAAATGCTGTCTTCCACACTGTGGACACTCAAGTTTGTTTGCCTTGACACTATCAACACTCGATACTAAAGTGACTTGAGCTTTCAAACTTGTGTGTTGTTTCCCACGATCTCTATCTAAATATACCCCTTTGAAGTAGTTGAAAGATTATAAGAATCTCTGGATTTCTTTGATGATGAATGATAGGGTTTACTCATTGACCTCTTTCTTTTCCTTACTGAGCTCCTCAGCTTTGGAAGTTCTATAAACCAAAATGACAAATTCCTTCAATTCCAAAATTTTGACAAAAAGCTTGATATCTTCATTCAACCCGTCTTCGAACTGCTTACACATAATTTCTTCAGTGGAGACACTCTCAGGCGTACTTGAACAGTCTCACAAATTCTCTTTCGTACTCTGTTATGGTCATATGGCCTTGTTTCAACTCTAGAAATTCTTTGCGCTTTTGATCCAAGAACCATTGACTTATATACTTCTTTCTGAACTCGGCCTGAAAGAATTCCCAAGTGACCCATTATCTCGGCACTATCGATATCAAGGTATTCCACCACTGGTAAGCTGAATCTTTCAGAAGTGATACAGTGCATTTAACACATTCCACCGGTATACAAGATAGTTCATCAAATACCCAGATAGTATTCTCAAGCCAAAACTCGGCTCTCTCAAGGTCATCATCAACTGTAGCTCTAAACTCTTCGCTCTGTACTTTCGAATTTTATCAACATGCGACTTACTCAAATGTAAAGGTTCTAAACCTTGAGGAACTAGCTCGTGTTCTACCCCGTGTAACTCTTTAACTTGTGTCACATGGCCAACAGCACGCCTGTGTGACTAGCCCATGTGACTTACTTACTTGTTTTCATTAGAACTACAAGGGACACATGGCCGTGTCACTTGACAGTGTGTCACAAACGTTTGAGTCACTCGTTCGTGTCTATGCCTGTGTAGACAAAAATGGGCTATGTTCCAAGCCACATTCCTCACCCCAACTTGCATCAATCTAGGCATACCAAATAACATATATCCACAACCAAATTGAACATTCAACTGATCAAAATCAAGCCTAAAATATACAATTTCAATACATTAAACCAATTGCTATCAAGCATCAAAATTGACCATTATAAACATGCCATTATCAACTTCAAAAGTTACCTAAATGATCAATGGCTTGTATACATCATCTTAACTAAAACATAACATACACATACTATTTTAATTGTAACCATTTGGTCCTCACCATACCAATTCGCAACCATTTGGCCCTCACCATCAAACATACTCTAAGCAATTCTATTTCATACAAAATAGGCCAATTACTCATATATATATACAAACCAACACATGTGCTAATCAAACCAAATCATATGTGTAATACATAATTAAGACATATAGGCTTCATTAGCCAATAGACCTATACATGCCATATAACCAAAATACATCAAATTCAAAAGTACCAAAACAACGGCTGGATAGTGTGATAAGATCTCCGATAACTTCCAATCCAAGCAAACTTCCAAATCATTATAAAACACGAAAAGAAAACAAAGTAAGCTATGAAGCTTAGTAAGCTCGTATGGGTAATGAGTACAATTTACCAATTCATTCACAATTTAAAGAAGCATAAGTAAAGATAGATAAGCATCATTCAATCCAATAATTAACACATTGTCATAACCATATGAGTCATATATGCATTCATCTTCTATCACTTACTTATCATATGAATTTATCAACTATCACTTACTTGTTAAACTTATCACGAGTACCTGAACCAATCCATATCATCCCTTATATCCTTGTACTATCATCTTTGCCCATTGAACCATTTGGAATAATATCGGATACTCGATTATCTTGCACATTAAGTGCCATATACGTGGTTAAACCACCTCTATCACATATCTCATATAATGCTCACTCTCGAGCCATCACTAGGTCTGCTCACACAAGCTGACGGTCAAGATGTAGCTACATGGTGTTGCTCACACAAGCTGTCAAGTATCTGCAACACATGGCTGAAAACTCAACCACCGGTAGGATGTACAAGACTAGCACCCGAATCATATAATCACGATAAACCCTAATGATATGTCATTTTTCATCCTATCTATTCCTAAGGTTCAAACGGCATCTATTCTTTGCCAATGCGTTGTTGCTAACTTCCGCAGTGTCATATTATCACAATCACATGATTTAAACAATTAAACACATATGATATAATGCTTATTAAACATACGGACTTACCTCGATATAATATGGATGAAAAACGAACGTCTAGTAGATAACTTTATCTTTTCTCGGATCTAGTTCTGTACTTCGTTTTTCTTGATCTATATAATTAGATTTAACTATTTTAGATATCAATCTATTCAATTCAATCCAAATTCATATTTTGGTAAAATTACTAATTTACCCTTAAATATTTAACTTCTTTACAATTTAGTCCTTTTCATATAAAAATACAAATTCATGCAATTTGGTCCACACCCATGCTAGTCACATTTTACCCATGCTTATTGCAGCCTATATTTTTCATTTATTCACACATTTAACCACAAAATTTTCACATTTCTCAAATCCCTAATTGACATTTTTACTAAAAATCACTTTACAAAACTTGTTAATCTAAAAACAAGGATGCATTTTCTATCATTAAACATCAAAATACTCACACATTCATTAATGGTAACATCCTAAACCTTTAACAGTTTAGTAATTTAGTCCCTGGGCTAGCTAGATTAAGTTACAACGACATCAAAAATATAAAAATCTTTAAAAACCGAGTAAAAAATATACCATGCAATCAAGGAACTTTGCCAAATGCTTGGAGCTCTTTAATGGAGTTTTCTTCTCTAAAAATTGGTGGAGAAGATGAACTAAAAATGATGTATTTTATTTTTCTTTAATATACTTAGTTTATTTTATTAAATTACACTTTTAACCTTCATTGATTAACCTTTAAAATCACCTACTTAGTGTTCATAATTGTCCACTCAACATGTAAATGGTCTAATTATGAAGTAAGGACTTCCACTTTAAAGTTCTATAACTATTAGACACCTTTAACTAATAGAACACAACTTTTACATTTTATGCGATTTAGTCCTTTTTTCAAATTAAGTATTCAAACAATAAAATTTCTTAACAGAATTTTCACACAATCATACTATCCTTCTATATACATCAAAAAAATAATAAAATAAATATTTCCACATCAGATTTGTGGTCCCGAAACCACAGTCCAGTTTCACTGAAAATGGGCTGTTACACTGAAAACACATTAGAAACTAATTGGGACTAAATTGGAAACATATAGAATTTTTGGAAAAAAATGTTGAAAAATTTCATTGTAATGCCCTAGAACACAGCCTAAGAGTTTAGACTGAATCCCGGAGGTCACATTGATCACCGAAGTGAACTAAAATTATTTTTAGTTTAACAAATTGGAAAACAGGACTGCATTTAAGTTACGTAAAAACTCCCAATTATAAAATCCCGATATTACAAAAATTCATACCAGAGTATTCTAAATAGTACTCACAATTCAAAACTATTTTTTTTTTATAAACTCAGAATTTATGAAAACACTTTTATAACCTGTTCTAAAACATGGCTGTCAGAGACCTCTGGCGTGCCGAGTCTAGCTATAGAAGATGGAAATACCTAAAAAGGGAAAACTAAGCAGGTGAGCTACCCTAGATCAGCGTGAGTTTGAAACGAAACAAATGATAGAGTTACAAAATAGAATTCCAAATAACAACTCAATAGCGGAAATAAAAGCAAGGGCAACATGTCAAAGCAGACACTTAACTACACAAGAACTCAATCAGTGTACAAAACAACCCATTTCAACAACTAGTTAAAAGGCAGAACGTATTACAAAGTTATCATTCATTACATACAGGTACAGAACACATCGAGCACATAACCTTTATGCAATTAATCACATAATTCTACAGACAGATCAAATGTGATATGTATGCACATACAGAAGAACAATCCCACCCATCCAGCCAAACACCTCTCCATCCTCAAGTCACACCACAAATGAGCTATAAAAAGTTGAAACAACCATGCACACCACATAGGACCTTGAAAGGCACATCCAACCCTACACACCACGTATGTGGAACTAAGCTACGTAAATAACAATATGCAGCTGAGTTGCCAGAATTATCGTACTGTGCAATAAACCGCTATACAGACATGTTGTAGTTAAAACTGTCAAATCAGATCAGACTTCCTTCTCTTCATATCCCAACCCAAACATTTATGCAAATACATGTATGTGAACAATCTCATAGAAATGATGAACACATCATAGACAGTCAGATGGAATCAGAAATACACATACTCAATTGATAAGATACCGAATCTTTTATTGCATAGCATCCATTAGCTCACAACAAATTGATCAATTTAAGCTATGATTATGAATTACGCACAAATCTAGGCTGAAACAAAGTCCCGACCATCCTTACTAAGACTTAGCTAAAGGTCAGAACACACAAAACATTATCGAATAAAAAACAAATACAGTACAAAAATTTGCGAGATAGGGCCACATAGCCTTGTGCTACGATCATGTGAGGGTCAACATGCCCATGTGGAGGGGCACACGCTTGCGCGAAAGGAGGCACACAGTCGTGTGACTAAGGCATACGCTCATGTGACCTAGGGACATGGCCGTGTGATCTGACCGTGTAACTCTCTATCCAAAATGGCTAAAATCAAGGTACAAGGCAAACGCGACTGTGTGAGGATCTCACACGCTGATGTGCCCACCAGACACAGCCGTGTGTCCAAAACACACTCCTATGTGAGATAAGAACAAGTCCCTAAATCCCCAAATTCACACGCCCATGTGCCCACGGGACACGACCGTATGGATATCAACTAAAATCCCCAAATTTAGCCACACAGCCGTGTGGCACCAAAAGTTGCCCAAAAACCCTAATTCCCAATTGCACATAACTGTGTGAACCGCCTATGTACGGTACACGCCCATGTGGTCAACAAGCCACATTACAACTGGCTGCAGATCATGCATTTCCTGCTGAAACAGTTCCAAAAACCTTGGTAACTCAGTAAGATACCAAATTATACCAAAAAAACTATTCAATGCTAATTTTTAACAATTTTAGAACTCACATTATTTGCCAAATTTCACATAATCAAATCGTCAATTCAACATCGAAATTGCAGAGTTTTCGGACACACACTTTATGTCGAATTTCCCAGAACCAACACAGAATTTCAAAAATGAAAAAGAAGATTTTTAAACCCACACTTTATTTGTGAGATAAGCACCCAAGCTCCACCGATGAACCACAACATTGAAGATGAATAGGTGCATGAACAAAACAACGGAGTAGGAAAACTTAAAAAAAAACTAACGTGAGAAGAGAGGGAGAGAAGAAAGAAAAAAATGTGCTGAGAGATTTTTGGGAAAAACAAACGTGAAAAGTTTTTAATTTTCTAAAATTAAAATAACATAACAATTAAAAATAAACAATTAACATTTGAAAAATAAAATAAAACCTCACTAAAAGTAATTCCCCAGACACACCTAGGGGTTGGAACACAAAACCTAAAGGTACACTAACACTCCACCAATCACCAGACCAGCAGGCCCATTCTGATATCAAAATGCGAAATGAAACTCAAATGTACCACTGATCCTATCACAAATCTCAAATCTTCTAACCTCAAAAATCGGGGTGTTACAACTCACCCCTCCTTAAAGAAATTTCATCCTCGAAATTTCCCACTAACAGAACAGTCACTTAACCATAGGTCTACCACTACGCTCCCGCTTCGTACTCTAATCCGAGCAGTACCATACCAAACTTAAGACCTCAAATACATGATCAGAACACTTAGCCACTAAAGCAAATACATATTTATTCATCACACACACAGAAATGTTATCTAATGAATAGTCAAATGAATTATTACCTGTCTCAATGTAGTTAAGGACACTCCCAGATACGATGTTCCGTTGACCCGCATCGAAGACACGCTCCCACCTTTTTCTAACAATTGCTTGGATGGCACTTCTTACCGTGCTCACAAAGCAGAACGCTCGTACCACTACCAGCACCCTCCGCAATACCTTTATTGTCACTCAAATGTGTTCTCTAACGTTTCACAAACTGAGGCTCCAACCTCGAAGGACTACAATTTCCCTTCTTCCCACAATCTACACACCTACTTTGCACTAGCTCTCTATGCCTATCTAACCTAGCCTTGAGCTCTTTCTCTAGCACTTCTCTCAGCACCCAAGTCAATGCCTCAGTATCGAGCGTCGGGTTATTGCTACACGAAGTTGGTGGAATCGCATTGACTTTTGAATCTTGAATAGACACAAGTCTCGATGAAGCAAACGACTCCTCGAGAGTCTTACTAGATTGATCCCTGCGATCTCACTTACCTTCAGAATCCATATCAGCCTTGTATCTAAGCTTAAAAAAACTACAATTTCCAAAATCGAACACAAGCATAAATGTCTAAATATTGTAGTTCTAAACTTATAGAACTAATCTTACAATTTCCTAAGTTTTGTACGAACCGACATCAGAGTCTCGGACATCTTACTTTTACAAAAACTTATTCCAAAACACAAACTATTTCAAAACACTGTGGCATGATTTTAAGAAATATATATGTTTTATTTTTTTAAATAATCTCACATGCACACGGATACGTAAAAACATAGGCCGAGTTTTTGTAAACTTGGCTTTGATACCACTGAATGTAATGTCCCAGAACCCGACATAAAAGTTTATACTAAATCCCAGAGGTCACATTGATCACCAAGTGAACTAAAATTATTTTTAGTTTAACAAATTGGAAAAGAAGATTGTATTTAGGTTACATAAAAACTCTCAGTTGTAAAATCCCAATATTATAAAAATTTGTACCACAGTATTCTAAATAGTACTTACAATTCAAAACTGTTTAATTATAAACTCAGAATTTATGAAAATACTTTTATAGCCTATTCTAAAACACGATTGTCTGAGACATCCGACGTGCCGAGTCCAGCTACAGAAGACGAAAATACCTAAAAAGGGAAAACTAATGGGGTGAGCTACCCTAGCTCAGTGTAAGTTGGAAACATAAAAAATGATAGAGTTACAAAACAAAATTCCAAATAACAATTCAATAGCAAAAAAAAAAAAAAAATCAAGGGCAACGTTTCAAAGCAAATACTTAACTATACAAGAACTCAATCGGTGTACGAAACAACCCATTTCAACAACCAATTAAAAGGCAAGACATATTACAAAGTTATCATTCATTACACATAGGTACAAAACACATTGTGCACACAACCTTTACGCAATTAATCACGCAATCGTACGGATAAATCAAATGTGATATGTATGCACATACAAAAGAACAATCCCACCCATCCAGCCAAAGACCTCTCCATCCCCAATTCACACCACAAATGAGCTATAAGAAATTCAACCAACCATGCACACATATAGGAAATCGAAAGGCCCATCCAACCCTACACACCACGTATGTGGAACTAAACCACATAAATAACAGTATGCAGCTGAGCTGCCAGAAGTATCGTACTGTGCAGTAAACTGCTATACAGACGTGTTGCAGCTAAAACTGCCAAATCAGATCAGACTTCCTTCTTTTCATATCCCAACCCAAACATTTATGCAAATGCATGTATGCAAACAATCTCACAGAAATGATGACCACATCGTAGACAGTCAGAAGGAATTAGAAATGCACATACTCAATTGATAAGATACAGAATCTTTTATTGCATAACAGGCATTAGTTCATAACAAATCGATCAACTTAAGCTATAATTATGAATTACGCACAAATCTAGGCCGAAACAAAGTCCCGACCACCCTTATTAAGACTTAGCTAAGGGTCAGGACACACAAAAAGATTATCGGATCTAAAACCAATACACTACAAAAATTTACGAGATAGGGCCACACGTCCGTATGCTACGGCCATGTGAAATGGCCTAGGACGTGTGGGGTCAACCGCCCATGTGGAGGGGCAGACGCCCATGCGAAAGGAGGCACACGACCGTGTGACTAAGGCACTTGCCCGTGTAACCTAGGGACATGGCCGTGTGATCCAACAGTGTAACTCTCAGTCCAAAATGGCTAAAATCAAGGTACAGGGCAAACACGGCCGTGTGAGGGTCTCACACGCCCACGTGCCCACCAAAAATGGCTGTGTCCAAAACACACGCTCGTGTGAGATAAGAACAAATCCCTAAATTCCCAAATGCATATTCCCGTGTGCCCATGGGACACTATCGTTTGGAAGTCGACTAAAATCCCCAAATTTAGCCACACGGCCATGTGGCACCAAAAGTTATCCAAAAACCCTAATTTCCAACTTCACATAGCTGTGCGAACTACCTATATACGGCACATGCTCATGTAGCCACCAATGTGGTCACGAAACCACACCAGAACAGGCTGCAGAATGTGCATTTGCTATCGGAATAGTTCCCAAACCTTTGGTAACTCAGCAAGATAACAAATTATACCGAAAACATACAACTTAATGCTAATTTTTAACAATTTCAGAACACACAGAATTTGCCAAATTTCACAGAATCAAATCAGTAATTCAACATTGAAATTACATAGTTTCTAAACACACACATTATGTCAAATTTCCCAAAATCAACATAGAATTTCAAAAATGAAAAAGAAGTGTTCCGAACCCACACCTGATTTATGAGATAAGCACCCAAACTCCACCAATGAACCACAACGACTGAAGACAAATATGGTGCAGGAACAAAATAATGGAGCATGAAAACTCAAGAAAAAAACTAACATGAGAAGAAAGGGAGAGAAGAAAGAAAAAAACGTGTAGAGAGATTTTTTTGGAAAATCAAACATGAAAAGTTTTTAGTTTTCTAAAATTAAAATGAAAAAACAATTAAAAATAAATAACTGACTTTTGAAAAACAAAATAAAACCTCACTAAAAGTAATTCCCCAAACACACCTATGAGGGTTCGAACATAGAACCTAAAGGTACACTAACACTCCACCAATACTAGACCAGTAGACTCATTCTGACATCAAAACATGAAATGAAACTCAGATGTACCATCTAGCCACTAACTCTATTACAAAGCTTAAATCTTCTAACCCCAAAAATTAGGGTGTTACATTCATACTGTAGGGGTCATACGGTCGTGTGCTCAGCTGTGTAAAGGCCTAACTTGCCACTGTTTGAAAGCTATATGGCGCACATGACCGTGTCACATAGCCGTGTGTCACATACGGCTGAGACATACACCTGTGTCTTAGGCCGTGTGGACAAGAAATAGGCCATTTTTAAGTCATTTCTTTCACCCAAATTGTGGACACTCATGCAACTCAAATGCACCCAAATCAAACCTCTAAAATTTACGTAAGGTATGCATAATCAAGCTAAAACAATATAATACCAACTCATACAACCAAAATGCCTTAAGGCACCTCAATATAGATAACAATAAGCATATCAAATCACAAGCATAATCTAGTCACTATCAATTTAACATTTGCAACCTAAATTCCATACCTTTTCATACTACATTTCACTTTCAAACATGCCAAAATGGCCATCCAAAACATTTATTCAATTGACCGTTCCATCACATATAACTCAAGTACCAAAATGCCAAAAATGTTAACAGTCATAAAACTATTTTAACATGCCAACATAACAACCAAACCTTTCACCAAAGATACTATATTTACAAGCCAAATCTATTGACCATTTCATCCAAAAACTAGATACCTATATATGCCATTATAACCAAGACTTAAAAACGTTAAAATCTATCGAAATAGCCGCTGGATAGTGTGATAGATCTCCGATGACTTTCCAAGCTGAATGAGCTTCTGATTAACTACAAAACATAAGAAATGAACAGAAGGTAAGCATGTTATGCTTAGTGAGTTCATAATATATAATATATACTTGTCAATACATTACATAATCTTAAAGTACCTATGTACCAATCCAACATGAGAATAAATGATTCATAAGCTTAAATCATATGAACTTATACTTTTCATTGTCATGAAAGCACATATTTCCTACCTTCTATTGTAATAAGGTAAAGTTTCATCGAATACTCTTACTGAAGCACACACGAAGTAAAATCACGATGGTTGTTACCATCCATTTTCATAGTTCGATAGCCAAAGCTATCCCTTTTCATATTTTGATGGTCGTCACCATCCATTTTCATAGTTTGATAGCCGAAGCTATCAATTTTCATAATTCGATAGCCGAAGCTATCCCTTTTAATAGTTCGATGGTCGTCACCATCCCTTTTCATAGTTGATGGTCGTCACCATCCCTTTTCATAATTTGATAGTCGAAGCTATCCCTTTTCATAATTTAATAGCTGAAGCTATCCCTTTTCATAGTTCGATAGATGAAGCTATCCATTTTCATAATTCGGTAACCGAAGCTATCCCTTTTCATTGGTCGATGATCGTCGATACGTCGTGGATTTTCCATCAAGATACAATTTGGTATTATAAAATAATAGCATTTAAAACATAATTTAAAATGCTATTTAAACGTACGAACTTATCTCGATCGTATACGAGGAGATATGTTCAACTAATCCGACACTATTTCTTTTCCCCAATCTAAATCCGTACAATGCTTATCTTGATCTAAATAATTAAATTCAACCCATTCAATAATCATTTAATTCAATTGAATCCAAAAATCATATTTTTGCAAAATTACACTTTTGCCCTTATAATTTTGAATTAATTACAATTTAATCCCTAAGCTTATAAAATGAAATTCATGCAAATTTAATGCTAACCCAAGCTAGCCAAATTTCACTTAAGTCCCTAGTAGCTCACATTTTTAATAAATTTCAAAATTTACCTTGAATATTACACATTTCTCAATTTAACCCCTAATTGACATTTTCATCAAAATTCACTTTACAAAAGTTGTTTAACTAACAACAAACACTCATTTTCGTCCATCAAACAACACAAACAACCAATATACATTTATGGTAAAACCCTAGACTTTCAACAGTTACTCCAAAAACATAGAAATCATTAAAAATGGAACAAAACCACACTTACATGCATAGATGGACTATGGTTGAACCTTGAAATTTCTTTAATGGCTTCCTTAGATCTCATTTCGGTTGAAGAATGAGTTTAAAAAGATGACACATTTAGCTTTTTCTTTATTTAATTACATTAATTACTAATTTACATATTTAACCTTAGATAATAATATCTAAAACAAATAAATAAGTGTCTATATTTGTCCACTAACAATATTAATGGTCTAATTACCATTTAAGGTCACTCCTACTCAGAATGCATAGCAATTTGCCACCTTTTACTTATAGAACTCTAACTTTGTACCTTATGCAATTTAGTCCTTTTTATCAAATTAAACATGCAAACGATAAAATTTCTTAACGAAATTTTTATACGACACTACCAACATGCTGTAGACAATAAAATATTAATACAATAAATATTTTTACGTCATATATGTGGTTCTGAAACCACTGTTTCAATTTCACTAAAAATGGGTTGTTACAAATGTACAGTAATTAAATTCTTCTTAAAATGAGGTACATAAAACACGTTCTTTAAAACAATCTTCCAAAAATTATCAAAGTTTAAAATAACTTCTCCAACTGCTTCGGTTGAAACATAGCTCCCATCTCCAATTCGCAACGAGAAGCTCCTGCTACACAGACTTCTCGTTTCACTGAACCCCTGTAAAGAAACACACACATGGTTAGTGGCTCTAGAATCAATAACCCTATTGTCAATTGATTCTTCCACTAAGTAAGCTTCAACCATAAAGAGTTCCATACCTTTACTCTTTTTGGCTGGGTAATCCAAATACTCATTGCAGTTTGATTTGAAATGCCCTTTCTTTTTGTAGAAGAAACATTTGATCTTTTTAGGATCTTTTGACTTCTTAACCTTCTTCCTTTCCACACGAGGTGGAATCAAAGACTTAGTTTCTTCTTTCCCTTAGCTTTCTATTACCACCATTTAGCATCAACTCATAGGATTGTAATTCATTCATAAGTCAAGGTAAGTGCCTTGTTCCCCAAGTTGTAAGTAGCCCTAAAACCAACAAACTCCTTGGTTAAGGATTTGAACATTATTTCAATTTGTGTGTTCACGTCTAGTTCAGCCCCATTGTCCTCCACCTCAAGAAAGAATCCCATAAGCTTAAGCATATGTTTTTTGAACGAAGTACTTGTTTTCTATTGAGAATTTATCAAATTTGTAATAGTGGATTGTCGAGCCAATACGACTTGGTCTCAGATCAAATCCTCTAAATTTGCCAAGATCACTTTGGCAGTACAGAAATTCTCGTGTTGCTTTTGCAGCACAGTACTCATGCTCGCTAACATATAGCATTGAGCAATCAAGTTAGAATCTCTCCAATGATTTCTCGCTTTGGGATTAGCTTCAAGAGGGCACATTTCATCAAGAACTAATTTGTGTTTCACATAGTTGAAAATTACCAGCAAGTTCTATTTCCATTCTCAAAAGTTATCCCCATTTAATTTATTCTCAGTAAAAGTAAGAAACATATTTGAACTAAAAAAATGAAGATTTCACTAATTACTATATTTGTATTAAGCAAATATTTTTCATTTCAACAACATATCAATAATGTAGTATGATGCATGCATCTTGTATTAAAACCTTGAAAAAAATATTTTCTCGTTACTACAATCATTCTCACACCTATCAACCATGTCACATTAGGGTCCAATGATTAACTAGCAAGAACATGGATTAGATCCAATCAGTTCATGAATTGTAATTCTTAAGACTCTACACGAGCTAACGGCCGTTTAACATATGGCCATCATCTCTAGCTTAAATATCATTTCTTGGGAAACTATTTAATAAGAGATGATCTTGAGTGTGTAACCATTGACTCAACACCCATCATGAACATGCTTTCATTTGTAAGTCATCTAGAGACAATCTCTCTAAAAGTCATGCATGATTAGTTGTCCTTAAAAGGAAATCCCATCTAGTGAACCCACATGAAAAAGTTTTCCTTAGGGTAGGGCCAGGGTAGAAACCAGCTCGAAACTTTATCATGCTATCACTTAAGGACCATCAATGGAGGCCACAGGTCTTGTTTAAGGACCTTCTCCCACTTAATATTTTAAAAACATGCAAGGTTTTTTTTGTATCAAATTTCAAGAATGATTATACAATAGTCCTAGTGGCATTCTTACCTAATCTAAATGGCATGCTTCCAATGTATGCATGGCATGCTTCTAATATATGCATAACGTGCTATGACAATTTTATAAAATACATTCATAAGAATCAATCAATTTTAAAACAAATAAATTTGATTCTCCACAGTTTTTCTTTTAAAGGAAAAACTGAAGAAGTGAATAAGAACTATGCACTAGGTAGGGTCCCAAGAAAGGGAGGTGAGTCAAAATTGACTGCTTAAAAACCAAGCCTTTCCTAGCTAGAGTCAATCCTAGACATGCACCTTCTCATTACCACAACTCTCACAGTTATCGAACAACCTAAAGAAGTGAATAGAACAGTACAACACATGTATTTTCTCATTACCACACTTCTTATTTTTAATCGATCAATTGTGGATCATCTCATATATATATCACAATTATAACATTACATAATATTATAAATAGTTATATAACAAATATATCATGAGATAATTAATTAAAATAAATTTGTCAACCAAGGTTTCCATGGTTCTATTTCTAGAAAATAAATGCAAATATAAAATTACATAATTCTTCACCACAAGGGATTTCTTTGGTCTTCAACCACCATCACATATTTTCCTCGTCATGGACTCCTTTTGGAAAAATTACATTTAAGTCCTATGTCCATTTCCGGCTCACAAGAATTCTATAAATTTTAAAAAATATATAGCTTTACGTGGAGATGATAGTCCACGATCTATTTACTAAGAACCACAACCTCGACAAAAAACAATTATATAACATCAGGTTCATTCCTATATATAACTCAAAACATCATAAAGATCTAAAGAATATCACTTTTTATGTAATCAAATCATTTAAGAATAAGAGAAATTTATTTTAATCATCAGCTTATACTTATAGATAGAACACAATTCGCTCTGATACCAATTGTTGGAAAATGGATTTGGAAAACACAACAAAAAATAAATTTAGGGAAAAATCGGAGTTTTAATTTTTTTTCAAAAACAAGATCTTGGTTGTGATATTTAAAGTAATAAACATTTAATCAAAATTGTACCTTCTCGATTAATCTAAATGAGCATTTTGATCGAGTAGTCTTCTTCATTATCCTCAAGCTCACGTCTACTAAGTGTGGGCTCGCTTCGAATTAGAAAATTTTTCACAAAAATTACCAGTGGGGTAATTTTCACTTTTTTTAAGCTTTTGGATTAAGTTAAAATAAGAAAAATATCTCCAAATTTTTTTTTTGAAATAATCTCTTTAAAGAATTTTCTCTCTAACCTCTCTCTTGAATTCAAGTGTGTGTAAATAATGGCCCAAGACTTTCTTTATATAGAGAGAGTTAAGAGAGTTCATCTATGATTAAAATTAATCAAATATAAAATTATAAATATTATATTAACTTAATAAAATAATAGAATATTTATCTACAAGATAAATATTAAATTATTAAAATAATATTATTTTTGGAATAATTAATCTGAAATCAAATTCTTTGGTAGAGTCCGAGAAGGAGTGTAACTCTTCTACTGCTCAACCACTAATGACCAACCGCCGTCGGCCATCGAGACATCGTTGTTATAGCCACTAGCACCGCCATTTTCCATGGTGCAGTTGCGACACCCTTACGGCACCCGAGCCAGTTTGGCTGCTACTGGTTCAATCTAGGTCTATGACGACCTGATCAGTCTGGTCTAGCCACTGGTTGGACCGTCGGTCTAATTTCACATACCGTGCCCAATTCAACCATTTCTTGAGTCTTGGTCTCGATTTTGGGCTCCCAAGCCCAATTACAATCTCAGGTCCAATTTTTAATTACCCATTGGGCCAATTGTCTAACTTGAAAATTAACTTCCAAAAATATCATAATAATTTTAATTGATTTGATTAATTTAATTTTACTTGATCAAAATTAATTTTTTTCAAAAATCACTTAGATTTTCCAAATTACTTTTTCAAGAAAATTCTTTAATCAAATTCTCTAGTTGAACAATTCTTATGACCACCTAATTTAATTCCACATTGAATAAATCGACTCAATTAAATTATTCACAAAGTCATAGAATTTACTTCTTATTCAAATGCAGTCCAATCGAGCTTTTGTTGAGCTAATGGAGAGGCCAATCAGACATATACAATTTAGGCTCTAATGATTGTAATTATGTCCAAAAGCACCGTTCTGATAATTTGCAATTACTTAATCATAGAGTCAGTCCACAAGAAGTACAATAATTGAAAACTCATTAATGTATACTCTTTATGAAAGCAATTCATCCAACTACTTTATCCAATGACCTCATCATGTGTGTTACCCTTATATGATATCCTTAATACTTTGAGTTAAATCTGTTTACTCAATACAATCCTATTTTATCTCACTGTCACCATTGTGTCTTTTTAATGGTTAATACGACCACTGTTAACAAATAACTATGATAAATTGCGCCTTCGAGACCAAGCAACCCGTGGCCACATTCCATATTTATCAATCCACACAATGCCAATGAGAGGATATCATTAACTCTTTAATTGAGCAATGAATTCCACTACTACTAATAAAGCCATGCCATACACAAGTCATGTACCCAATATACCGACTATGGGCCTGATCATCTTTAGAGCATAAGCCTCCACTTATATGAAAGCACATGAGTTGCATATGCATGGTCAGTGAGTAACTCAGAACTTAGGTAAATTACACCATGAACATCACAAGTGAATTAATTCATAAATGGATTCAAAATTAATCCATCTTGGGTCTAGTCCAATGTATCTGTAACAGCCCACTTTATACCCTAGTCGGAACGGGTGGTTTTGGGACCCCTCAACTGAGTCAAAATATTATTTTTACTACTTTAATAAATGTTACAGCATGATAGTTTATATGATATGCAAGTTTTGTTTGGGAATTTTACTGTTTGAATAGTTAATTCGGTAAAAAGGACTAAATCGCGTAAAGCGATGAATTAGAGTTCTATTTTATAAATGGCTTATTTGATGATGGCTTTATAAATGGAGGTACTTGCATGGCAATTATGCCATTTTTAGTTGGAGTGGTTGGAAATGGACAATTATATCCATATTTTATAAGGTTTTATAATTGTTTTTACAAAGGTTAAAATTGTCATTTAATTATTATATGTTATATTAGTTAAATAAAACAAGAAAATGGTTTAAAATTTATCTCCTCTTCCACCGATTCTTAAAACAAAAGAAGGGTTTTAAAGCTTTTCTTCATTCGGCTACTTTGAGCTTCAATTGGAGGTTCATTTTTATCCTGTTTTCGATATTTTTTTATGTTTTTGAGATCGTTACTTCGTATATTAGTTGACCCATACCTCAATTTCTGATTTTTAACATGTCTTTGAAAAGTGCCATTGATGAATTCATGTTATTTTGATGGATTTTGATGAATTATAGAATATTATGTGGAAATATACAAGAATTTTAAAGTGATTTTTGAAGAAAATGGGTTTTGAGGATTTGAATGCAAAAAGGTAGAATTTTTGTGGTTAAAATTGTGATTAAATGAAAGATATGTACTTATAGGGATTATATGGATATTCGGCTAGGTGTATTGAGGTCCTTGATGTGTAATTTGTCATTTTGTGATTAAAGGGCCACATTGAAAAATGGTAAAAATAAAAGGGTTAAATTGCAAATATGTCAAAATATATGTTTTTGGATTGAATTGAATATGTGAGTTAGTAAATAGCTGAATTTTGCATTAATTTAAATAAAGACGAATGAATCCCAGAACTTGATCGGGGAAAATAGAAAATAGACGAGTAGATATCGGGATTACGAGGTAAGTTCATTGAATTTGGAATTTATCTTATAAATGCTTATAAATGTTGTTTAATGATCATGTGTATGTATAAAGTTGCTAAATGGATTGCCTATTGAGTATATACATGTGTTTTGGAATGGAAATGTTAAATGTTTCAAGTAATACATGAATACCGAGTTCCCGTTAGAACTGTATAAGTCGTAAGGATACAAGTGACATGTCACTAGGGCTACAGGGTGGTTTGAGTTCCTGCATTTGTTGCGGACTTACCACGTGCTCATGAGCTACGCGTTTATCCTTCGGGATCACATGCTTAGTCTTCGGACTTACCGCTCAGCCTACGGGCTCACCGTTCATCCTTCAGGATTACATGTTCAGCTTTTGAGGCTTACCGTACAGGCTCTTAAGAGCATACATGACGTATTGATAGTTTTCAGGTTATATGTATATACACTGTGTGTGTATCACCCGGGTATCCTTGATATTCTTATAGGTTCAACGGGCAATACCGCTATAAGTACATGAATTATAAGATGGAATGGATATATGCATATATATATATACTACATGAAAAGGTATGATCCAATACATAGGACTTATATGTTCCATGAGATACATGATAGTGAAGGCATTATATGTCATATGAATTATATGTTAAACTCTTGTATAAGATTGTATATGAAATCATATAGACTAACATGTGTGAGCTTGTGAAATAGATTACAAGAGCATATGAATAGAATTGGCCTTACTTGTATGTGTAGGGATTACCTAAATGAATTGGTAAGTTAAATTCTAAGTTTTATGAGCTTACAAAGCTTTAGAAGCTTACTCCGTTTATTTCTTACACTGTCTTTTAGATTCGGACGCTAGCTCGATAATCAGACGTGTCAGAGATCGCCATCACACTATCTATCAAGCTTTGGTACTTTTGAACCTTTTGTAAATGAAATGGTCATGGTATGTATAGGCTAGTTTTTAATGAATATGGTATATTTTGATAGATGACCAAGCTATGAGATGTGGCTTGGCTTATACTTTTGTAATTAGGTATTTTGAGAATGGCTTTTTGATTATATGTGCTTATGGTAAACTATATGATCAAGATGTGTTTATGAGCTGAAATGGTAAGAAATAATTATGTATATTTTTGTGTGGATGAGTTCATGAATGTGGCTATTTTAGTTATTGAATTATATGCTTAAATTGGTATGTTTTTCGATGGCAATTTGGCTTAAACCGAGCCTATATTGTGCCACACGGCCAGGGAACATGGGCGTGTATTTCGACCGTGTGTCATCTGCACCTTAAATGTTTTGGTCAGTTTTGGTACACGGCCTAGACACACGGGCGTGTCTGGTAACTTGTAGCCGTGTGAAATTTGGCAGTATAGTCACACGGTCTGCTCTGTTTTGTACACGGGCGTGTCTAGTGGCCGTGTGAGGTAAGTCAGTTTCAACCACGGGTCATGCGATTCGGGCGTGTTGGATAGCCACGACCGTGCGAGAGGACACGGGCAAAGGAGCACGGCCGTGTGTCCGTAACTTGAAAATTTATGATTATTTTCATATCTTTTACTATGATTTCAATTTGATCCTCAATAGTTATATGCATCATTTTATGATCATTTGAAGCATGCTTTGATGTTTGAAAATACATAATGATTAATGATTAAAAAGTTCAAAATTTTTTTGATTCAGTCTGATTACATGTTTGGTAATGCTCCTTTCCTGTTCCGGCAGTGGTTACGGGATAGGGTGTTACAGTATCATTCTACCAATGAATACATCTATGTCTCTACTCGTGGAGTCAATTGCTCTGATAGCCAAGACTAACTATCTCCCCAATTGAAATTGTAGATGACATAATAATCCTTCTCAGTATTTGAATCAAATGCTCACTTTGATTATTTTAAGGGATTATGAACTTATTTAGATTATCTACTGAAGTAAGTTATCGTTCTCGCAATGTAAACATTCTTTACAATGCTACTTATCTTCAGTTTAAACTTTAGACAACCAATGAACTAATATTTGCTTGTCATAATTTCGTTAGGCATGAAAAATATAAAAGACATAAATACAAAAGACATAATAGCAAAAATGTAAAATTAACTTTATTTATTTATTCATCATGCAAATAAATAGAAAACAGTTACATGTTTACTACAATATGAACACATTTCCCAACATTCAGAACATAGCACATAACATATACATTGTAACAACCCGAATTAGGGGCTAAACAGAATAGTGGTTTCGAAACCATGAATCAAAAGTCTAAAATATTTTTCCAATTGAGTTTTGATGTTTATTGGGTGTTTGAATAATTATGTGAAATTTTGGTGCATGAATTTTATTGTTTGTATGTCCAATTTGATAGGTTGGACTAAATTGCAATAGGTGAAAAATATGGGTTTTAATCCATAAAGGTACTTGATTGAATTGAGATTTTAAATTAGAGGTCCTTATATGGTAATTAAACCATTTTAACCTTGTATGGACAAAAATGCCCAAGGAAGGGTGGAATACTAAAGGTTTTTAATGAAGGGCATTTTGGTCATTAGTTAATAAAAGAAATAAAAAGGGAAAATAAGGTAAAAAATGTGCCCATACTCTTCTTCCCTAGGCCGAACCTAGCCAGAAGCCATAGCTAGGGTTTCTTTCAATTCCAAGCTTGATTGCAAGTGATTTCTAGCCTCGTTTTTAATGTTCTTCGTATTTTTGAAATCCTCATAACTTGCTCTAGCTATTTCTACCACTATTTCAAGCTCGGGTTGATGTTTAAAATTTTACCCATGAATGACATGCATGTATTTTGATGGGTAGTGGTAGAATATGAAAGTTTAAAGTACGATGAACAACTTCTACTAGGTGATTTTTGGTAAAAATTGTAAAAAGGACTTAATTGTAAAAGGTGAAATATAGTGCGCATAAATTATGAAATAATGGAAATTGGGGGCTGTTATAAGAGGAAAAGTGGTTTGTCTAGGCTTGAAATGTATGAAAATTGTATGATAATCATAAACTGAGCCTAGGGACTAAAGTGTAAAATTGAGAAAGTTAGAGGTCAAATTGCAAAAAATTTTATAGGAAGATTTTGGGCTATTTTGAGTAATGTGATTATTAAATTAGCTAAATGTGTCATTATAGATCGAGAAGATCGAGGATCAACCTTGACAGAGGCAAGGGCAAGGTTTCGGACTAAATTACAAATTATCGCATTTTTTTATCGAGGTAAGTTTATATGAAAGTAATACATCTATTTTAATTTCATAAATGTAAATTATTGTATGATATGGAAAATGTTGGATAACTTTTATGGTTTGGCGAATTATGGAAAATTGGTGTTCTCGATTGAACCTTCGGAGAAACGAAAGATACGGCTAATGTGTAGCTAGGCACATGTGTTTCTAAGGGTAGAACACCATGTATACAAGAGAGCTACGAGATGCTATGTGGTAGCTAGGTCACATGTGTTATACGGGATGTATACCATGTGTACAAGAGAGCTACGAGATGATAATTTCTTAAGTAGCTAGGTCACATGCATAATACTGGGTGTGTACCATGTAGATACGAGAGCTACGGGTTTAAAATAGCTAGGTCACATGTATGTTACCGAGGGTACATCATGTAGACACGAGAGCTATGATACATGTAGCTAGGTCGCATGTGTGATTCTGAGAGTTGGACACCATGTAGACACGAGAGCTATGGGATTTAATGGCTAGGTCACATGGGTGATGATGAGAGTTCACCATATGTACACGAGAGCCAGATCATGTGTTGGTGGAGCTATATGCTGAAACCACCGAGTATCGAATGTTATTCCGAAGGGTTCAATGGGAAAATTTAAAAATGATATTGGTGTGGTTATGTGGTGTGTAAGCACAGGTTTAATTATATGAGCAAGCGATATTGTGGGAAATTGCATGTGTGTGAAAGGGTGCATGTGAATTTGAGTAAATGAAAATATTGTGCTTGAATGTGTATATGGATAATGGTAAGATTAGGTGGTAAGTTGATATGTTGAGATATGATTCTTGATATTAAAAATGTTGGTATGATGTTAACTATTTTCATATAGACTTACTAAGCTTTTCAAAAGCTTCCTCCTTTCTCTTTTCCTTTATTTTATAGAGTAGTCAAGCCAACTCGAGATCGAGAAGCGTCGGAGGATCACCCACACTATCCACAACGTTCTTCTGGCATTTTAATATGTACTTTTTTGGACTATGGCATGTATAGGGATTTAGTGGTGTTGTAAATGTCATGTTGGTTTGGCTATATTGTGGCAATGGTCAATGGTTAAGTCATTTTGTAATTAAGGCCATGTGATTTGGCCAATAATGATATTGGTTATTTATATATCCTTATGAGGTATTTCATGGAATGATGATATTCGTCAATGATGATATTGGTTAAGTCATTTTGTAATTAAGGCCATGTGTTTATGTGTGGCTAAGTTGAAATGGATGATTGATGGTTAAATGAGATCATTTAGATGCCTAAAAATGTGCATGGCATTTGGTAATAAAATTGGTATAATTTGTATGTGTTTTGGGACAAAGAATGGCTTGGAAAATAGCCTAACTTAGGGCCACACGGCCAGTCCCCACGGCCATGTGTGTAGGGCGTGTGAACCTTGCATGAAAATTTCAGAGACTGCATTCGTTACATGGCCTGGTCACACGGGCATGTCCCGTGGCCATGTGACCTAAATTGCATGCTAACCTCATAAACAGAATGTCCCAGTTTTTCACACAGGGAGGCCACACAAGCTTGTTGAGGTCATGTGAAGGACACGGGCGTGTGCTCAGCTGTGTGAAAACCCCTGTAGGTTAGAAATGAAAAATAATTTTCCAATAATTCGACATGGGTAGGGGACACGGGCGTGTGTAACCACACGGCCTGCCCACACGGGCGTGTGTGACCACACGGCCTGCCCACACGGGCGTGTGCCCTGTTTTTGACCTAATTTTTAAAAATTTTTCCAAGTTCGCAGTTTGATCTTAGACCACTCCCAAATCGTGTTCTAGGCCCCGTAGGCCCATTTTAAGGATTATCTGATATATTACAAAAAAGTTCTAATTTGAAACGAAATTTGATGGTTTAATTTTGTATGTTTGGTTGTAATATTGTCCGGTAATGCCTCGTACTTGATTCCGGCATCAATCCCGGGTAAGGGGTGTTATATACATAGACATTTTAACTATGTTTACTACAATATGGGCACATTTCCCAACATTCGTAACATAGCACCTAACATATACATAGACATTTTAACTTACTCTTTTATAATCTTCCTTGGGTTGAGCCTCGATTTTACATATCAAAAAAGATCCTTTCATTTGATATCATTTGAACACTTTGTGTTCCTGTGAGTCCAGGGCTCTTTGTCATGGTTAACAGCTAGCATGTCCTACCATAGGCAACACCTATATCGTCAGGCTTCGGCCAAAGGCACAAATCATAATAGACTTATAATTAACACTATCCACTACTCATTGCGCGTAATTTACACAATTCCCATAATAGCAAGTGCAGGTGAACTAGTCTTACTTTAACTTGAATCTTCACTAACTTTCAACCATATGAATCATCAATAAGACTACGCTGGGCGGCGTAATTTAGACAAACACTCAGCCAACAGACATTGTCTATTACATATTTCATATGTCAATCATACCATATGCAATCACACTACATCAGTATTTCACCATAGCACATTCATCGTTTATATAGCTTAACACATTTTGCAAGCAACACAATATCTCAACTTTCAGTCATGGGTTGATTCGTCATTTTATAACACTAAATACAACATTTTTAACACACAATACTATCACAAAAAAATCCATTTAAAAGCTAAGTTCTGGAACTCACCTGGAAATTGACACTAAATCCATCTACTAAGCTTTTTTCCATTACTACGCGAACCTCCTTAGTCAATACAACATAGCATCATTCCAACCGAGACCATTCATTATCATAAAAACCATAATTTCTTTGCATGCAAAGGCCATTTAAATGATTTTCTGCCACTTTACCCAAACAAAACAAAATCAATAGTTAACTGAAATCCTTAACTGCTTTCCTTTTTTTTCTAAGTTCTATAAAATAGAATGGTTTGAAGGCTTACCAGCTTACAAGATTCCCCATTTCTAAGATTTAACCTCTGTCTCTCTCATTCATGCACGAACACTCATTAATTCTTCTTTCTTCCATGGAAAACCAGAGAAAAGAAGAAAAAGAATAGAAAATAAATGAGTCCTCCCGAAGGAGAATGCCTCTACAATATATAGTCCTCCCAATCTTCTTTCACCAACACCAATTCACAACTACTTGAAAATACCTTAATCATCATGTCTCCCACTAAGAAACTGTTTAGTTCTTAAACAACCGAACTATGGTCGGAATCCAACTTTTCCTCAACCATCCCACCACTTATTCTTAATTACAAAAAGAACCCATCAAAATAGAAAAATTTTCAATTTAATCCACAAATCCCCCTTGCAACTTAAGAATTAAAAAACTCGAGTGTGACAATATCATCTAAATTAGTCCATTTACATAGATTCAAGACTATCAATTACATCATTTACCATTTGTACTTAAATCAGTTTAGCCTGATCAACTATAGCAAGTAGTTTCAGATACTCGAGTATCTACACCACACCAAAGAGAACTGTAGTGCTATATAGATGCACCGAAGTGCAAACCTGTACAAACGCACGACAAACCCTATTGGCATGTCAATTGTATCCTATTCATTACTATGTTCACATGGGCTTCGTTTATCATATATCAACAATTCATTATAATTCAGTCCAAATCTCACCTTTTGTTCCATTTTGTAAACAATTCAAAATATAGTAAACATTCATACATTCATATTACAATTACTTAAAAATTTTAATACACACATTACGTATGAACTTACTTGATAAAATCACCGAATGAGTTGAATTGTAAGGATTATTCGACAATTTTCCCTTTTCCCCGATTATCCTCAACATGCTTCAAATCTTGATATATATGAAAATTAATTTCAAATCATCAATTCCAATTATCTTAAAACTTCCAAGTATATACATATGAACTTTTTAATTTCATGTTAAATAAATTTCTTGAACTTTTACATTTTATTCAATTTAGTCACTAAAACTAAAACAAGTATATCTTTCACATTTAAGCTTCATTTTTCAATCCATTTTCAATTTCATCCTTTTATAATCCTCTAGAATCCATACTTATAGAAATTCCATGAAAATTTTGAAATAATTACATTTTAGTCCCTAAACTCAAAACTAACAATTTCACTTTACAACTTAATCCTATATCAAATAAAAACTTACAATCAAATAATTTAACATAAAAAATATCAAAAACCATCAATAAAAACATTTTAGAACTTTTACAATTTTACAATTTAATATCTGGATTAGCTAGATTAAACTACAACAATATCAAAAACATAAAATTTACAAGAAATGGGTTTGGATTGGACATACATGTAAGGGCCGAATGGTTTGAATGCTTGGAAGATTTTCTTTCTCTTAACAATAGTGTTGGAATAGTAGAGGAAGATGAGAATGGAGAATTCTCTTTCCTTCTACTCTGTTTTCTTTTAATTAAACATATTATTACATTGATTTTTACTATAATTAAAATATTTTCTAATTAAACACATGCATTAACCATCCAAAATTTAGCACTAGGGTCTAATTGCCTATAAATCCTTGCACATTTACTAATTAAGCCCTTTAACTATCAAATATCAATAGCAATTAACTTTTACAATTTTTATGATTTAGTCCTTGTACCCTAATTAACCATTCAATCAACAAAATCATCAGACCAAAATTTAATATAATTCTATAATATACTAGTAAATATTAATAAATAATATTTACCGACTCAATTAAGAAAATGTTCGAAACCACCATTTCTGATACCATTGAAAACAAGTTGTTACAAAAAGACAAAATAAAATTGGACTGATTCATGCATATGATATGATAGGATGTTCTAAAGACTTGATCATTTTTTATTTTGCCAAGGAAGTTTCATGTTACAATTGAATTGTAATTATTTTGCTTATTAGTTTATATAAATGTGAATTTGGTGATTTTGGCATCAATTGGATTAAATTGCAAAGTATAAAATATATGGTATTTTTGAATAAGTACAAGGTACCAAAATGGAAATGGAATGTTTATAAGATTGGTATGACATGTATATCCTATTACAGGGACTAAAATGACATTATTACAGTAATAATACCATGTGAACTTTGTAAAGGATTAGGATATGTATGGCATGCCATTAGGGTCAAATATGGACACAATTAGGGATTTACATGGTTATATGATATCTAAAATTTGTTCCAGGTTCTCGTTTATATGTATCTTTTATTTAGTCTAGATTGGTCACCTCGATACGATGTCAGCTTGTGTGAGCAAATTCATAAATGCCAGCTTGTATCAGCAATGTCAGCTCGTGTGAGCAACTTTGATCATTGTTAGCTTGTGTGAGAAATATAGTTTTGTGTATCCAAGTTAATTTATTAAGGTTCTCTCAGGAGAAACTTGAACTTCATGAAAATGAAAATGTTGAAATGACTTGAATTGAGATTGAATGATTTATGAATTCAAATTGAATTGAAGTATACGATTTCTTACCTAGTGATTATGAAATGCAAATGGACTAATCTATATGGTTCTTTTTAATATTATGAAATAGTTAAAGTATGTTAAGGATGCCATATCGAATTCCAATGTGCTTAAATGTTTAGCTTCTTGAATTAATAATATAAGTAAATTTCATATGAGCTTACTAAGCATTCAATATGCTTACCCGCTATTTTTCCTTACCTTGTAAATTTCACTTTGTGGAACATGTCAAGCAGATCGTCAAGAAACTCCCACTATCTCATTTTCAAAGTAGCCTTTTGAATGTTTAAGTTCGAATTTGTGGCATGTATATAGGTGTTATGTGTGTGACAACCCAATTTAGGGCCTAAACAAAATAATGGTTTCAAAACCACAAATCTGAAGTAGAAAAATTTATTCTAATTAATTATTATAATTTATTGAGTGATTAGATGCATTTGTTAGAGTATCGGTAGAAAATTTTATGAATTACATGTTTAATTTGCCTATTAGGGCTTAATTGCAAAAGTTGATAAATATGAGTTCTAGATGTTAAAGGGATTAGTTGAAGAGCATAATTGAAGTAGAGGTCCTTAAATGGTAATTATACCATTAGGTTTTCATGGACAAAAATGGACATACATAGGTAGAAATAACCAAAGTTTTAATGAAGGGCATTTTAGTCATTTAGTAATTAAAAGGAATTAAAAGGGAAAAAGATGGCAAAATATGCTCATCTTCTCCATAAGGGCCAAATACATCAAGGAAACACCATAGCTATGTAACACCCTACACCCCTGTCCGTCGCCGGAATAGGGTATTAAGGTATTACATATCTAAATACAACCTACCGAGGTTCATAGTTACACGCTAGACATAGATTCATTAAGTTCTATAATCGAATGTATATCACTTGTAAAATAGGTTCGGTCAGTACCTCATATCTCATTAAAAATCGTTCTATAAGCATGCTAGCAAATTTCTACCATGTGGCTACTAACAATTTAGCCAAATCAAATTTTTCAATAACCGAACACCATATTAGAAACTCATTGCATATAGGGTACTAACTAAATATCATGCCACAACATCAAACCATATGAGTATCATCCAAACATATAATCAAACTCGAAGACTAAGCAAGCCATTTTCGCATGGCTAGAATAATTACAACTCAAAATGTAATTTGATTCAACAAAAAGGAGATTAGCCTATACATGCCATTGATTCCAAAATAACTGTCAAATGTACCAAAATAACGGCGATAGTGTAGGTGATTAAGGCTTCAATCCCCGAGTCCGTAGCTTCTAAAATGAGATCTATAAAACAGAGGAAACAAAGTAAACGGAGTAAGCATTACAATGCTTAGTAAGTTTCAAGCAATGACAACAGATATAACATCAAATTATAACATAGTTGTTCGTATTTTTGTTTCCCTCTTCTTTTAGGTAAGTCACCCTTTAACCGAAAATACACTTTCTCATCATATATGAAAGTAGATAAGTTTCACTTATAGTAAACTCATGTAAACATAGACATGTCACAGAATTTCACATAACATTTCGCATAGACCAATTGTACTTTGACCATATTAATAGTCTCATTTCATGCACACATATGTAATCGCATAATGACCTTAGGATTTGGTCCAAAAACCAGCTTGCATATAAGCTTAGGGCACATACCTGTATAACTTAACACTTTAAGTGCATTCATTAGCAATCGTTACCATGAAGTCTTTTAGTCTTAGACTTTACTCGCATCATCATCGAGACCTTTAGCTCGGATAAAATCTCCATACATTGCCATCGGGCCTTTATCCTGGATATAATCTCCGCATATAGCCTTCGAGTCTTAACCCGGACATTATCTCTGCTTATAGCCTTCGGGTCTTAACCCGGACATTATCTCCGCATATAGCCTTCGGGTCTTAACCCGGACATAGTCTCCACATATAGTCATCGGGTCTTTAATCCCGGATTCACATGTTGCCACATTTCACATAGCAAGATCACACTTGTAATTCAATCAATTCATTTGCATACAAACATATAACATGCTCCTCGACTTTACATCGTAAATATATAATTCAAAACTTATACATGTATACTCTTCTTTTCTAGACTTTCGGCCCAATGATCAAACATACATAAGCAATACATTAAAAATCCCAATTTCAGTTCCTTTCTTTATGAGCCATTCGGCTATATAGCAAACATGAATAAGGTTTCTTTCTCAATGGGACATCATTCAACTATCAGCATGTATATCATGGCATTTTAAATTGAATACCAAATTCAATTACTCAAAACTTACCTTGAACTTTCCCGAGCAATTATGAGTTGGCTATTCGACCACTTTAGCCTTCCCTTTATCCGAACTTTTCCCTCTATGCTCTTGAGCTAAATAAAATATTTAATTTTATTAATCCTTATTCAAACATCTCAATTAATCATTTTCACTTATAGTTAATTAATAAATGCATACACTTCTCATAGCAAACACACATACATTCGGCCTTTTCACATACACATCACAAGTCGCAACAAGTTGATTTTCTGAGCAACATTCAATAAATTACTCATAACTGGAGCTACAAAACTCCAAATAAAGTGCCGTTAATTTTTCCTGAAAATAGACTCATATATCTTCTATCTATAAAATTTTCAAAATTTTTGGTTTGGCCAATCAATACCAGAATTTTCTTAAAGTTTCCCCTATTTCACTGTTTGACTAGACTGAGCACTCTTTACTAAAAATTAAATTTCTCCTTGTACAGAATTCAAAATATGTCCTAGCCTATTTTATTAGAAACTAGACTCATTAGGAGTCTAATCATATAAATTTTGTCTTATAAAAATTTTTATACAATTTATAGTGATTTTCTAAAAACAGAACAGGGGATTTCGGAGTCATTCTGACACTGTCTCACACAACTTTAAAAATCTCTTTATCGGCAATTCCATTGCTTGTAAGGTTTCCTTTATAAGAAACTAGACTCATTAAGCTTTAATTACACAATTTATTCAGCCTCTAATTCAACTCCAACAATTTATGGTGATTTTCTAAAATCACACTACTGCTGCTGTCCTAAGCAGATTTATTACAGATTTACTCTTAAAACATACATATGTCAAATTACAAGCTTAAACCAAACACATCACCATTTACAAATCAAGACATTAAGCATTTCATAATTTAGCTCATAACAACATGGCCGATTTCTAGCTTTGTCACCTAACCAAGATTTCGTGAATTTTAAGCTCAATATAACGAAGAGCATGCCTAATTTAGGCAAAACAATTTCCTTTCTTATAATCACATATATATATATATATAGCAATTTCTACTTCATACCACTTAAGAATGGATTCAATTTAATCATCCATCACCAAGCACTCATTCGGCCATTTATTAAACAAAATTATCAACAAAACAACATCTCCTAAAAATTATCAAATTCACATAAATTAGCAAAGTGCCAAAGGCACATATGTCCATTTATTCAATACCCTAATTAGAAACTAATTTGGCTAGCATATAGTAACTACTAATGGTTTGGAAATTGTTTCTATTATCAAACATTAATTCCACATCTTACCATGATAGCCGATTATCAAAAAGCATTTTAAGCTACCATGGCCAAAAACCCCCTTTATTCAAACAATCCTATTCCCAAATATCATCAAATCCATATCTCAATGCATTTACCTAGCTCAAAGCTCTCTTTACTACCATTTCTAAACAAAAACAGCAAAACATTCTAGCAACTAGCAGAATATTGCTACTGCCGAATGCTCTCATAACTTTTTTTTTTTTGGCCACACAAAATACATAATCCACTTACAAATTCAATTTCACATGCATATAGGCATCACACAACCCATTAAGCACCCCTAATTTCATTTCTATCATCAAACTCAAAATTTATAAATTTCCTACTCATGACCGAATGCATGCCTCATCTTCACTTAAACAATTTTATGCTTACCACTCAATTCCATAAATTCAAGCTTAATTTACAAGAACATTCGGCACTTTATTACCATTCACACACACATGAGCACAAAAATCATTTTTTATACTAATACATGACTTTTAACTTAAACCTTCATGGATTTAGCACCTTAAAGCATTCATCTCATAAACACTCCTAACTTCATGACTTCAAAGCTTCCATCTTTCACAAATTTTACCAAGGCCGAAAACTTCAAACATCTAAGACTCAAAGAATTTAAACATGGGTCATGAAGAGAACCTCACTATCAACCAAATTTCATGGAAATCAAAGAAAAACACCAAGCAATCTTACCTTAATCAATGTTTCTTCCAACCGAATAGCTTGAATCCCTTTTTTTTTTTTCACTTCTTCTTTACTAGTTTCGGCAATTGAAGGGAGAAAGATAAACAAAACATTGTCTTTTTATCACCCTTTTCTTAATTTATTAATTCTATTATTTCAATTTTATGATAACTAATTTCTAATTTCTTTTATTATTATTAAGTAACTAAATTACAAATCACAAAATGCCAAAGACTTCATCATTACCATCCACTATCATAAAAGTGGGTAATTTGACATGCAAGGCCCTTATTTCTCATGCATGCATTATTTAGTCATCACTCATTTTCCATCATACTTTCAAAGTTCATAATTTACCCCTTTTTGGTGCAATTCATAATTGTAGTTCTAAATTGAAGCACCTAAGATGTCACATATGAAATGGGCACATACAATAGGCATCGTAATAATGTTAAATTTTTTTTTTAGCCTCGGTTTTGTGGTCCCAAAACCACATTCCGACTAGGGTCGTTTTAAAGCTGTCACAACTCTCCCCCACTTAAGAAATTTTCATCCCCGAAAATCTTACCTGAAAATAAGTTTGGGTAACGTTCTTTTATCGAATCCTCAAGCTCCCAAGTAGCTTCTTCAACCCCGTGTTTGACCTATAACACTTTCACTAACGAAATCCTCTTATTTCGCAATTCTTTAACCTCGCGTGCCAAAATACGAATTGGTTCCTCCTCATAACTCATATCAGATCGAATCTCAATGTCCGACGGATTAATCACATGTGATGGGTCGGATCTATATCGTCGGAGCATCGAAACATGAAAAACGTTGTGGATCTTTTCAAGTTCGGGATGCAAAATCAATCGATATGCTACCGGTCCAATCCGTTCAGATATTTCATATGGTCCGATGAACCTCGGACTCAATTTACCCTTATGGCCGAATCTGAGCACCTTTTTCCAAGGTGACACTTTAAGAAATACTTTGTCTCTAACCTGATGCTTGATATGTTTCCGCTTTAAATCCGCGTATGACTTTTGACGATCTGAAGCTGCCTTAAGACTATCACGAATCACTTTTACTTTCTGCTCGGCATCTCTAATCAAATCGACTCCAAAGATCTTACTTTCACTAAGCTCGGTCCAAAACAACGGTGTACGGCATTTGCGACCGTACAAAGCCTCGTAAGGTGCCATCTTAATGCTCGATTGGAAACTGTTGTTGTAAGCAAATTCAATCAAAGACAAATACTGTTCCCACGAACAACTAAACTCAAGGACACAACATCTCAACATATCCTCGAGTATTTGAATTACTCGTTCCGATTGACCGTTCGTCTGAGGATGGAACGCGGTACTAAAATGTAGCTTAGTACCCAGAGAATCTTGTAGTTTCTTCCAAAACCGCGATGTAAATCTCGGGTCTCTATCCGATACGATAGAGATAGGGACCCCGTGCAATCTGACGATCTGAGAAACGTACAACTCTGCTAACTTATCAAGTGAGTAATCCGTACGCACGGGTATAAAATGAGCAGATTTAGTTAATCGGTCTACGACAACCCAAATCGCATCCTTCTTGCTCGGTGTCAACGGTAGTCCAGATACAAAATTCATCGTGACTTTATCCCATTTCCACTCGGGAATCAAAATTAGTTGCAACAAACCCGAAGGCACCTGATGTTCCGCTTTTACTTGTTGGCATATCAGACACTTCGACACAAAGTTTGAGATGTCTCGTTTCATACCATGCCACCAATACTGACGTTTTAAATCATTGTACATTTTTGTACTTCCTAGATGAACTGACATTCGGCTATTATGAGCTTCATCTAAAATCATCGAAACCAACTCTGAATTTCTCAGGATACATACTCGGCCTCGAAACCTCAAACAATCATTGTCGTCAACTTGAAACTCAGGATCCGTATTTACATCGCATTGAGCTCGCTTGGCAATTAAATCATCATCCGCTTTCTGAGCCTCACAAACTTGTCGTAGAAACACCGGTTTCGCTTTTAATTCTGCTATCATCACACCATCATCAGATACCGATAAATGCACATTCATTGCTCGTAAAGCAAACAATGATTTCCGGCTAAGAGCATTAGCAACTACATTCGCCTTTCCCGGATGATAGTCAATGATAAGCTCATAATCCTTTAACAATTCAAGCCAACGTCTTTGTCTCAAATTCAAATCTCTTTGGGTCATCAAGTATTTGAGGCTTTTATGGTCGGAAAAGACATGACGTTTCTCACCAAAAAGGTAGTGACGCCAAAGCTTCAAAGAAAACACAATAGCAGCTAATTCGATATCGTGAGTCGGATAGTTTTTCTCATGTGGCTTTAATTGCCTCGAAGCATATGCAACAACTCTACCCTCTTGCATCAAAACACACCCCAAGCCATTCAAAGACGCATCACTATATACTATAAACTCTTTATCGGATTCAGGCTGAACTAAGACTGGAGCCTCTATCAAAAGGGCTTTCAATTGGTCGAAACTTTTCTGGCACTTTTCAGACCATTCAAATTTAACATCTTTCTGCAATAGTTTTGTCAACGGGGTTGAGATCATCGAGAAGTCTTTCACAAACCGTCGGTAGTACCCGGCAAGTCCTAAAAAGCTTCGGACTTCTGAGACATTTTTAGGAGGCTTCCAGTCAAGGATAGCGGATATTTTATTCGGATCAACTCGGATACCCGCAGCAGATACAATATGTCCCAGAAAGCCAACCTTGCGCAACCAGAACTTACACTTGCTGAATTTCGCATACAACTGGTTATCACGCAAAATTTGTAGCACAAGTCTTAAATGCTCGGCATGCTCAATCTCATCGCGATAATAAACTAAAATGTCATCGATAAACATGACCACAAATCGATCTAGGTACTGCTTAAACACTCGATTCATCAGATCCATGAAAATAGGGGGCATTAGTCAGCCCAAATGGCATCACTAAAAATTCATAGTGTCCGTACCTCGTTCTGAAGGCAGTCTTGGGCACGTCTGAGTCTCGAACTCGCAACTGATAATAGCCAGATCGCAAGTCAATCTTTGAAAACACTGAGGCTCCCTTTAACTGATCGAATAAGTCGTCGATATGAGGCAACGGATACTTATTCTTTATAGTCACCTTGTTCAGCTGCCGATAGTCAATACACATTCTCAAAGTCCCGTCTTTCTTTTTCACGAACAAGACTGGTGTACCCCAGGGTGAAAAGCTCGGTCTTACGAAACCTCTGTCAGTCAATTCTTGCAACTGAGATTTCAACTCTTTCAACTCTGTCGGAGCCATACGATATGGAGCAATCAAAATCAGAGTTGTACCCGAAACTAGCTCAATTCCGAACTCAACCTCTCTAATAGGCGGTAATCCCGGTAATTCTTCAGGAAATACGTCCGGATACTCGCAAACCACAGGTACAGTCTCAAGCTTTAGTTCGGGTATTTTGCTATCCAAAACGTAAGCAAGATAAGCCTCGCAACCCTTTTGCATAAACTTTTTAGCCATAACAGAAGATATTACTGCCGATAGCCCGTTTAGATCAGAAGACTCAACCCTAATTATCTCATTATTCGAACATCGCAAATCAATAGTCTTTCGCTTGTAATTCACTACCGCATCATGCACAGTCAACCAATCCATTCCGAGAATAACGTCGAATTCGTCGAATGGCAAAAGCATCAAATCGGCCAGAAAACAGGAATTTCAAATCATTAGGGGACATTTCTTACACACTCTATCAACTAAGACACAACGACCCAAGGGATTGGACACTCGAATCACAAACTCAGTAGACTCAATAGAGAGAGTCTTACTGGATGCCAAATTTTCACATACATATGAATGAGTTGAACCGGGGTCAATCAAAGCAATTACATCAGTATCAAAGAGAGTGAAAGTACCGGTAATAATATCTAGGGAAGAGGCATCCTCGCGTACACGTATAGCGTAAGCTCTAGCAGGGGCACGAGTCTCAGATTTTGTCGTGGCATCTTTAAACCTTCTCTGACCACCGCTAGCATTTCTCGAATTTCTAAGTGGTCTACCTCGTGTTGAAGTAGTACTCGGTTTCCCACTCTGATTCACATTCTGCTCGGACCATCTGGGGTAATCTCTTATAAAGTGATCAGCCGACCCGCACTTATAACAGGAGCGATCATGAAATCTGCAGCTCCACGAATGCCATTTTCCACAATACTTGCACTCAGCTCTGTCTCGACGGTCGTTCCTAACACTAGCAGCAGAAGTGGCACGTGTACTCATAGGGGGTCGATCACTGTCTCGTCTAGAAAAACCCGAAGTGGCATTTGGTCTGTCCGACTCACTTCGGAATTTCTTTAAGGATTTTTGAATAGACCTCCCAGAAGATCTCTTACGGAACTCTCTAGCTCCGCTATCAGCTTTTCTCTTTTCATTTCTAAGCTCTTCGACCTTGCAGCCTCGCTCGACAAGAACAACGAACTCTTGAATTTCCAGAATGCCAACCAGTAGTTTGATATCTTCATTTAACCCGTCCTCGAAGCGTTTACACATAATAGCTTCAGATGCTATGCACTCGCGAGCATATCGGCTAAGCCGTACGAATTCTCTCTCATATTCGGTCACTGACATTCGGCCTTGTTTAAGCTCAAGGAATTCCTTCCGTTTCTGATCGATAAATCTTTGGCTGATATACTTTTTACAGAATTCAACTTGGAAAAACTCCCAAGTAAGCACAACAGAAACCAATGTGTTCCACCAATAGTAGGCAGAATCACGCAGCAGAGATACGGCACATTTCAAGCACTCCTCGGGCGTGCATGACAATTCATCGAACACACGGATTACATTATCGAGCCAAAACTCAGCCCGTTCAGCATCATCATCAACTATAGCCTGGAATTCTTTAGCCCCATATTTTCTAATTTTATCAACCGGGGGTTTACTCGACCTCACGGGGTCGGTCTCAGGAGGAGCCACAGGGGTCGGAAGAGGGTTATTCGGGGGAAGAGGTTGTGGAACAGCCGGATTAGTTCGTAGGAACTAAGTGAACCAATCATTCATCATTGCATAAAAGTTCTGCCTCATGTCATCATCTCGATGACTGGCATTCGGCTGAGAGTCAATCGGCGCGGTCCCTTGCGCGGGAGCGGCCGCCACACTCTCAAAATCCTCCACTACGGCTCGACCGGGATCGGGATCCATTACTATACGAAAAACACATTTCAAATGTCAGAAATCACCACACTATCGCATTATCACAAAATGGCATGTATAGCTATACTCAAACGCGCTACATTAGTCCGAGAATCGGCTAAACCGTAGCTCTGATGCCAATAAAAATGTAACACCCTACACCTCTATCCATCGCTGGAATAGGGTATTAAGGTATTACCTATCTAAATACAACCTACCGAGGTTCATAGTTACACGCTAGACATAGATTCATTGAGTTCTATAATCGAATGTATATCACTTGTAAAATAGGTTCGGTCAGTACCTCATATCTCATTAAAAATCGTTCTATAAGCATGCTAGCAAATTTCTACCATGTGGCTACTAACAATTTGGCCAAATCAAATTTTTCAATAACCGAACACCATATTAGAAACTCATTGCATATAGGGTACTAACTAAATATCATGCCACAACATCAAACCATATGAGTATCATCCAAACATATAATCAAACTCGAAGACTAAGCAAGCCATTTTCGCATGGCTAGAATAATTACAACTCAAAATGTAATTTGATTCAACAAAAAGGAGATTAGCCTATACATGCCATTGATTCCAAAATAACTATCAAATGTACCAAAATAACGGCGATAGTGTAGGTGACTAAGGCTTCAATCCACGAGTCCGTAGCTTCCAAAATGAGATCTATAAAACAGAGGAAACAAAGTAAACGGAGTAAGCATTACAATGCTTAGTAAGTTTCAAGCAATGACAACAGATATAACATCAAATTATAACATAGTTGTTCGTATTTTTGTTTCCCTCTTCTTTTAGGTAAGTCACCCTTTAACCGAAAATACACTTTCTCATCATATATGGAAGTAGATAAGTTTCACTTATAGTAAACTCATGTAAACATAGACATGTCACAGAATTTCACATAACATTTCGCATAGACCAATTGTACTTTGACCATATTAATAGTCTCATTTCATGCACACATATGTAATCGCATAATGACCTTAGGATTTGGTCCAAAAACCAGCTTGCATATAAGCTTAGGGCACATACCTGTATAACTTAACACTTTAAGTGCATTCATTAGCAATCGTTACCATGAAGTCTTTTAGTCTTAGACTTTACTCGCATCATCATCGAGACCTTTAGCTCGGATAAAATCTCCATACATGGCCATCGGGCCTTTATCCTGGATATAATCTCCGCATATAACCTTCGGGTCTTAACCCGGACATTATCTCTGCATATAGCCTTCGGGTCTTAACCCGGACATTATCTCCGCATATAGCCTTCGGGTCTTAACCCGGACATAGTCTCCACATATAGTCATCGGGTCTTTAATCCCGGATTCACATGTTGCCACGTTTCACATAGCAAGATCACACTTGTAATTCAATCAATTCATTTGCATACAAACATATAACATGCTCCTCGACTTTACATCGTAAATATATAATTCAAAACTTATACATGTATACTCTTCTTTTCTAGACTTTCGGCCCAATGATCAAACATACATAAGCAATACATTAAAAATCCCAATTTCAGTTCCTTTCTCTATGAGCCATTCGGCTATATAGCAAACATGAATAAGGTTTCTTTCTCAATGGGACATCGTTCAACTATCAGCATGTATATCATGGCATTTTAAATTGAATACCAAATTCAATTACTCAAAACTTACCTTGAACTTTCCCGAGCAATTATGAGTTGGCTATTCGACCACTTTAGCCTTCCCTTTATCCGAACTTTTCCCTCTATGCTCTTGAGCTAAATAAAATATTTAATTTTATTAATCCTTATTCAAACATCCCAATTAATCATTTTCACTTATAGTCAATTAATAAATGCATACACTTCTCATAGCAAACACACATACATTCGGCCTTTTCACATACACATCACAAGTCGCAACAAGCTGATTTTCTGAGCAACATTCAATAAATTACTCATAACTGGAGCTACAAACCTCCAAATAAAGTGCCGTTAATTTTTCCTGAAAATAGACTCATATATCTTCTATCTATAAAATTTTCAAAATTTTTGGTTTGGCCAATCAATACCAGAATTTTCTTAAAGTTTCCCCTATTTCACTGTTTGACTAGACTGAGCACTCTTTACTACAAATTAAATTTCTCCTTGTACAGAATTCAAAATATGTCCTAGCCTATTTTATTAGAAACTAGACTCATTAGGGAGTCTAATCATATAAATTTTGTCTTATAACAATTTTTATACAATTTATAGTGATTTTCTAAAAACAGAACAGGGGATTTTGGAGTCATTCTGACACTGTCTCACACAACTTTAAAAATCTCTTTATCGGCAATTCCATTGCTTGTAAGGTTTCCTTTATAAGAAACTAGACTCATTAAGCTTTAATTACACAATTTATTCAGCCTCTAATTCAACTCCAACAATTTATGGTGATTTTCTAAAATCACACTACTGCTGCTGTCCTAAGCAGATTTATTACAGATTTACTCTTAAAACATACATATGTCAAATTACAAGCTTAAACCAAACACATCACCATTTACAAATCAAGACATTAAGCATTTCATAATTTAGCTCATAACAACATGGCCGATTTATAGCTTTGTCACCTAACCAAGATTTCGTGAATTTTAAGCTCAATATAACGAAGAGCATGCCTAATTTAGGCAAAACAATTTCCTTTCTTATAATCACATATATATATATATAGCAATTTCTACTTCATACCACTTAAGAATGGATTCAATTTAATCATCCATCACCAAGCACTCATTCGGCCATTTATTAAACAAAATTATCAACAAAACAACATCTCCTAAAAATTATCAAATTCACATAAATTAGCAAAGTGCCAAAGGCACATATGTCCATTTATTCAATACCCTAATTAGAAACTAATTTGGCTAGCATATAGTAACTACTAATGGTTTGGAAATTGTTTCTATTATCAAACATTAATTCCACATCTTACCATGATAGCCGATTATCAAAAAGCATTTTAAGCTACCATGGCCGAAAACCCCCTTTATTCAAACAATCCGATTCCCAAATATCATCAAATCCATATCTCAATGCATTTACCTAGCTCAAAGCTCTCTTTACTACCATTTCTAAACAAAAACAGCAAAACATTCTAGCAACTAGCAGAATATTGCTACTGCCGAATGCTCTCATAACTTTTTTTTTTTTGGCCACACAAAATACATAATCCACTTACAAATTCAATTTCACATGCATATAGGCATCACACAACCCATTAAGCACCCCTAATTTCATTTCTATCATCAAACTCAAAATTTATAAATTTCCTACTCATGACCGAATGCATGCCTCATCTTCACTTAAACAATTTTATGCTTACCACTCAATTCCATAAATTCAAGCTTAATTTACAAGAACATTCGGCACTTTATTACCATTCACACACACATGAGCACAAAAATCATTTTTTATACTAATACATGACTTTTAACTTAAACCTTCATGGATTTAGCACCTTAAAGCATTCATCTCATAAACACTCCTAACTTCATGACTTCAAAGCTTCCATCTTTCACAAATTTTACCAAGGCCGAAAACTTCAAACATCTAAGACTCAAAGAATTTAAACATGGGTCATGAAGAGAACCTCACTATCAACCAAATTTCATGGAAATCAAAGAAAAACACCAAGCAATCTTACCTTAATCAATGTTTCTTCCAACCGAATAGCTTGAATCCCTTTTTTTTTTTCACTTCTTCTTTACTAGTTTCGGCAATTGAAGGGAGAAAGATAAACAAAACATTGTCTTTTTATCACCCTTTTCTTAATTTATTAATTCTATTATTTCAATTTTATGATAACTAATTTCTAATTTCTTTTATTATTATTAAGTAACTAAATTACAAATCACAAAATGCCAAAGACTTCATCATTACCATCCACTATCATAAAAGTGGGTAATTTGACATGCAAGCCCTTATTTCTCATGCATGCATTATTTAGTCATCACTCATTTTCCATCATACTTTCAAAGTTCATAATTTACCCCTTTTTGGTGCAATTCATAATTGTAGTTCTAAATTGAAGCACCTAAGATGTCACATATGAAATGGGCACATACAATAGGCATTGGAATAATGTTAAATTATTTTTTTTGGGCCTCAGTTTTGTGGTCCCGAAACCACATTCCGACTAGGGTCGTTTTAAGGCTGTCACAAGCTAGGGTTTCTTCAACTTCTCAAGCTCATAATCAAGAAAGATGTGGAATCGACCTTGATCGGGGAAAGGAAAAGATTGTAGACTAAATTGCAAAATTTCTATATTTAGCACCGAGGTAAGTTTATATCTAAATAATGTATTGTTTTTATTATGTTATGATATTTTATTATGTGACATGTGAAATAAGTTTTAGTATTGTACAATTAATGGATATAAACGGTAAATTGTGGTTGATGAATTAGGATTAAATGAGGAAATCTCGGTTGAACCTTCGGAATGGAAAAACATGGTGCTAAGATATACCACGGTTATACGTGTAATGTGGTGCTAAGTGGATATGCCACAGTTACACATGTTGATTCATTAGCGTGGTGCTAAGTGGATATGCCATGGTTATACATGTTGATTCGAAAAGTGGCACTAAGTGTGCCACGAATACATATGTTAGCCCAATAGTGTGGTGCTATGTGCGTATACCACGAAGTTGAGCATCAATTACAAAGGGTGGAGTTATGTGCTAAAACCACCGGATATTGTTACATTCCGAAATGTTCAAAGGGAGAAACAAGTTTGTTAAATGGAAATTTATGCAAAAAATGTGGAAATACATACTGAGAAATGAATATATGGGTTTTGAACCATGAGTTAGATAAGTTATTGAACTTTGATAAGATAAATATGGAAAAGTGTTATTTTGCAAGTTGATAATAAGGAATTTTAGTGAAAGAGGTAAATTTTGGGATAAATAGCTTAAAACAGCAACAGAGGAGTGAATTTGAAAAATCACCAAAAATGGTAGAAATTGAATTAAAAGTTGAATGAGATACGAAATTAAATCTTATTGAGTCTATTTTCATATAAAAGAAATAGGGCAAGTAAAAGAATTCTATATTCTGAGTTATTTAAATTTTTGTAAGACTGGTTCAAATTGATTTCGTGATCCCCTGTTCTGATTTGGAAAAATCATTACAATTTGTACAAAAATAGTTATGGAACATAATTAATATAGTCGATCCCCGTTTTCAAAAAAATGGTTGAAAATGGGAATCGACTAATATGGTTAGATTCCTTATTGAGTCTATTTTTATAATAAACAAACGAGAACATCTTTTGAAAGAGAAATTGAAATATTAGTGAAGAGTGGTCAAGACTGTCAAGTAGCGAAACATGGGAAGCTTTAATGAATAAACTGTATTAATTGGCCAAACCAAAAATTCTGAAATTTTATGGTAAGAATACATGTGAGTCAGTTTCTGGGAAAATTATCGGATCTTAATTTGGAGCTCTGTAGCTCTGGAAAAAAATAATTTAGTGACTGGAACTTGAATGGATAGCTTGTACTGAACTCAAGTAAATGGTAAATGCATGTGAGAATAAGGTTGTGTAATTGTGGAAACATATTTTGGGATTTATAAATGCCATTAATAGTTTATCATTTTTATTATTTACATATTACTTACTAAGCTATAAGCTTACTTTGCTTTCTCTTTCTTTCATGTCTTATTTTATAGTGTAATCGAGCTCGTTCGTGACTCAGGAAAAATTGTCGGAGGCTCACCAACACTATCCATCCTTCCTTTTTGGTATTTTGTAAACATATTTTGGATATATGGCATGTATAGAAGGCTTGAGTATTTTGTTGTATATTGTAGTAATATTACTAGAAATGTTGATTTCTAATATTGGATATATCACTCGTATTATGCTATCGATATGGTCTAATATTAGTTAAATTACAAGTTTATGATATATGTGAATTTAATGTTTAAAGGATGAGTGAATAGTTGACGGGTTTTAATTTAGATAATCATTTTATGTCTCGATTTATTATGATTACATGTATGTTATTCTGGTAATACTCGTATCCTATTCTGGTATTGAACACGGGTAAAGGGTGTTACAATGTGTTTGTTGAATCTTGAATGTTGGTATAGTTTGAAACCTTTGTAATGGTTGATTTGGTAAAGTTAATGCCTAATTGAATGTGTACGCTTTGGTAAACATGTTTGAGATATGTTGGTGACCAATGAAATGGTATATTTGGAAATAAATAGGTATGTTCAAGAAGTTTTGAGACAGGTAAATTTTTGGCAATTGAAAAATGTTTTTGATTGTAGCTCATGGTATTGAAATGATATGTCTAATGATTGAATAGGTGATATACATAAATATGTGATTAAAATGGTTTGTTTTGACATGTGTTGGTATGTTTGATTAAGGTAAAAATAGTGATATGTGAGTATATGTGAATGGTTCAGTGGTAAACTTAAAATAGATACCAAAGTTGTATCTTTTTTTTTCCAAAAATAGGGGAATTAGTCACTTGTTATACCACAAGTATATGTGAGTATATGTGTTGGTATTTTTGGTATCACAATACCTACTAGTTATTTTGAAAACTTTGTAATTTGATCCTCGGATTGGGAAGTTTGGCTTGTAACACCCCTTACTCGTGTTCATTGCTGGAACAGGATACGAGGTGTTACCCGGCTTAAACATAAACATTCATGCAAAATCGGACCATAAATTTCAAACTGGGCTTAAACATAAACATTCATACAAAACCAGACCATAAATTTCAAACTTCACATTCATATTCACATCGTCCTTTATATGGGCCAACAAGGCCCAAAACATACATTAGGAGTGGTCTTGGACTGAACCAAGAACTTTCGGAACCTTTGGGAAACTTAGAAAATTTTCATGTTTTGAAGAGTCACATGCCCGTGTGGGTAGGCCGTGTGAACTCACACGCTCGTGTGACCCTGGGGCACGCCCGTGTTCCAGGTCGTGTCCAAAGTAGCGGACCTTCTGTTTATGACATCATCCCTCAAATAAGGTTACACGGCCAAGGCACAAGCCCGTGTCCTTAGACTGTATGGAGAAAAAATTTTAAAACTTAGGTGCAGACTTCACACGGCCTAGGCACACGCCCATGTCCTTAGGCAGTGTCTTTCACACGGTCGAGGTACATGGTCATGTCTCTGCCCGTGTGTTTACTACTGGATATTCTGTTTTGCAAAATTAGGGTGCCAGAGACACACAACCTATTCACATGCCTATGGGGCTAACCGTGTGTCGACCTAGACACATGCCCGTGTGTCTACCCGTGTGGACAAATATAAGGCTATTTACCAAGCCTTTTGCTACCCTGAAACACAAGCACACTTACACTACTTCAAAGGCGCATAATGTAACATAGGTGAGCTATCAAACATACTTAAATCAAGTTTTCCATACATTATTCACATACCCCATCTATCAAACCTATACATCACATAATTTGCAACTTAAACATGCAAGCCATCACTTCCATGAATAACATCATCATATGCATATACCAATAACCAATATTGGCCAATTTCATATGGCCTTATACAAAAGGATCATTCATCAAAATAAGACAACATTTTGGAAAAATCAGTTACGACATATATCAAAATGACCAAGTTCCTATACATGCCATACTCAAAATAAAAGGCTAGCTATACCCAAATATTCCAATTGACAATGATAGTGTGATTGAGCCTCCGACGTCCTTCGATTCCTGAGCTAGCTTGGCGATACTATAAGGAAATGGAAAAGAAAAGAGGAGTAAGCATAAATGTAACATCCCAAAATAGGGCCTAAACGGAATGATGCTTGTGAAACCATGAATTTGAGATAAAAACGTTTATTTTGATTAATTTTTATGATTTACTGACTGATTAGATGCATGTGTTAAAGTATTGATAGAAATTTTTATGAATTACATGACTAATTTGCCTATTAGGGCTTAATTGCAAAAGTTGATAAATATGAGTTCTAGATGTTAAAGGATTTAATTGAAGAGCATAATTGAAGTAGAGGTCCTTAAATGGTAATTATACCATTAGGTTTTCATGGACAAAAATGGACATACATAGGTAGAAATAACCAAAGTTTTTAATGAAGGGTATTTTAGTCATTAGGTAATTAAAAGATTAAAAAAGGGAAAAAGATGGCAAAATATGTCCATCTTCTTCATTAGGACTAAATTTCAAGGGTTCTCCATAGCTAGGGTTTGTTTCAAGCTTCCAAGCTCCATAGTAAGTGATTCCAAGCCCCGTTTTTAATGTTCTTTACGTTTTCGGAGTCTCGATAACTTGATTTAGCTTATTCTAGCAATAATTTAACTAAGGGTTCATATTTGGAAAAATACCCATAGGTGAAAAGTGTTTATTTTGATGTTTTATGATAGAATATGAGGTTTTAAATTATGTTAAACAACTTGTGCTACTCGGTTTTAAGTGAAAACAAGTAAAACGGCATAATCGGTAAAAATACCTATTATTCATAAGTACATGTTAGAGTGAGAATTTGATGTTGCCATTAAGGGAAAATGGTCAGCATGTCATAAAACATAAGAATTAGGGAAAAATTTTAATTTTCGAGCTTTGGGGCAAAAGTATCAATATGCAAAAGTTTAGGGGCAAAATCATAATTTTTCCAAAGTTAGAGTTAAGGATTATTCTGATAAATGTGGGTATTAAATAAGCTAAATTTGCTAATTATAGATCAAGAAGAACGAAATTTGGGGATCGAACGAGGAAAGAAAAAGGTAGAAGATTAAGTTGCCAAGTCGATCGCATTTTGCACCGAGGTAAGTTTACAGTAAATAAATGTAATATTTCAATATTTTATATTAATTTTGTTAATTTCCAACAAATATACATTTATTTTATGAGAATATTCGAAGTTAAATTAAAGATGAGATAACAGAGAAAAGGTATCAGAAAGCCTGTTTGAACCTTGGGAATGTATGGGATACGGAATGTCATGACATTTCGGGTTGAGGCAGTTGAGGAACATCCTATGTAAGTCCATACCAGACATATGGAATTGGTAGGTTGAGACAGTTGAGGAACATCCCATGTAAGTCTATATCAGATATATGGCTTTAGCAGGACAGGGAACATCCCATGTATGTCCATATTAGATATATGGCTTTGGCAGGACAAGAAACATCCCATCTAAGACTATGCCTAGAGCATGGCATTGGTAGGCTATTATCAGGCAGAAAAACCCAAGTATCCTGAGTATTCCAAATGGTTCAATGGGCTAATATATAGGTTATGTTACGAGAAGGTTCAGGTAAAGGAATGATAAACAGGAAAGTTAAAGAGTAAGTGAAGAATTATAATAAAGATTTAGTTGTTGATGGTGAATGTTGTTATTTATTTACTTGTAAACTTACTAAGCATTGTAACTTACTCCTTTTTTTTCTTTTTCTCTTTTATAGTGTATCCAAAGCTATTTGGGAACCAAAAGGATGTTGGAGCTCGTTTCACACTATCAAAGGCTATCTCGGTATTTTGTCGTTTGAAATGTTTTGGGTTATGGCATGTATAGGGACTTGGTCATTATGGTGTGTATGTCCTTATGGTATGACTAAAGAATGGTATGTGAATGCTTAATGATGGTTAGCTAATGAAATGGCTAATTAAGAACATGTATGGGTGTTATGTATGCTTAAATGTTAGTTTATGTAAAGAAATGATGAAGGAGGAAAAAGTTGGCCATGAAACAGATCTGTAATAGCAGCAGTGATGTGAATGTGAAAAATCACTAAAAATTGTAGGAATGGAATTAAATGGTTAATTAGATATAGAATTAAATCTTATTGAGTCTATTTTCATAGGAAAGAAATAGGGCAAGCAAAGGAAGTCTGTATTGTGAGATATTTAAATTCTTATCATACTAGTTCAGAGGGATTTCGTGATCCCCTGTTCTGAATTTAGAAATTCACTAAAAATTCTATAAAAATAATTATGATTCATAATTTGTATAAACTCGTTAGTGAGTCTAATTTCATTAGAGATAAGAAAAATCACAATATGAAAACTTTACTAAGAGATAATTGGTTTTTAGTAAGGAGAGGTCAGAACAGTAGGATTGTGAAACAGGAAAAACTTTAACTAGTAAACTATACTAATTGGCCACACAAAAAATTTTGGAAAAATTATGGTAAGAAGATATTGAGTCTAGTTTCAAAAAAAAATTACGGATTTAAATTTTAAGTTTCGTAACTCAAGTTATAATTAATTTAGTGACCATTGCACAGGTAGACAGTCTTACCATGAATAGTGAAATAAATTGTTTTAAATTGTGTAAGTAATCAAAAATTTTTTAATGTTCCCAGTTTGGTCCCAAACCGTTTCAATTGCATGTTTTAGGGCCTCGAGGGCCCTTTTTAGGGATATTGGATGAATGTGAATGAATTAATTTTAAAAACCAAATTTTTATGCACCGAATTAGTAAGGTAAGTTCAGTAACGCCTCGTGCTCGACTCTGGCGACGGTCTTGGGTAAGGGTTGTTACAGTAAAGCTTAGAAAGTTTGCATGTAAATAAATAAAAACATTAATCATGCAATATCATACACATAACATATTTATAAATTATCGCAAATGTTATTAAACATCATGGATATATCTTTACTCATGTTAATTTCATAGTATACCATAAAACTCATAGTCATGATTTATTCATTCACTTCTTACCGTGATCTCATGAATTCATAAACTCAATAATTATGAGCTTCGTGTACATACCTATACCCTTTCAACATTAACATACTTGTCTTTTCTTTGGCATACTCTTTGGATTACCCATTGAACCACTTGGAATACTAAAGGATACTTAAGAAATTTCATATACATGGTAGG